>JAVRXN010000011.1:57035675-58430675 GCA_033556935.1 Timema podura
TGAAATGGAGGACCTACAGTTTAACGTGAGATCCGAACCACGGTGGAGGCCTGGCATTCCTCACATTCACAAGTTGTGATTAATACACATCTTGTCAGAGGTGAAGGAAGGGTTTGGCAATCAGATAAATCTGTGCCGGGACCGAGGATTGAACCCCGGACCCCTAGCACAGAAGTCCGACACCTTACCCCTAGACCACCAGGTCACCGTTCGAAAGTCACTAGTGTTAATCTATATGTAAATAATTTATATTTGTTAATAATACTATATTATTAATATATAGTGCTATCAAACGCTTCTAATAATACTTTCAACCAATGTTTGCAATAAACAACTGTCACTTACCTACACTATCAGTCTACCACCGTTGGTGAATTATACGAATATGTGACCTTCCCGCTTATCTGCAATACTTTTATATTACTATACCTTCTGCAGTCATATACGCACATACCAAATATTAGTTTAATTTTATTGTGTACCTAATTTTGAATAACAAACAACAATTTCAACAATTTCACATTTTGCTCTTTATTTTTCTTTAAATACTTGACTGTATGAGTTTGTTTTTACATAATTTATTAAATAATTCTTCCGAGAATATCATTGAGCCACTTTTTAACATCTGGGGAAAATATCAGATTTTAAATATACAATAATGATTTTGAATACATAGCATTAAATAACTAGTATGGACTTGCATCGGTGGGCACGCCGATTAAACGTCAGGTTCTTCTGGTCTAATGTGTCAGTGTTGGAGGTCGGGGTTCGAATCCTAGCCAGATCTAGAGAGGGTGGGTTATTCCTAGAAGGTTTCACACATTCCCTTCACTCATAATCGGTTTATTTTCTATTACATCTTCCTTATCCCTTATCCACTAGCGTGATTAAAATGTGCATAAACTGGACAGGTAGTAAGACATATTGAAAAAATAAAAGCATAGATTATATACCTCAACCATGTTAGGAGTGTAGGTAGTGACAGCTAGCAAAAGTTACCAGATCTACTTTCATGTATCCATTCGCTAAACCATTCGATTTGCAAGACCATACGTTGATTTATTGTCACTTTTGGCGGTCAAAACTTTCACAACAAACTATTTGTTTTTAATAATCTTTTTCTTTACATCTTCTGATAACTGTGATTTACCGCAACTCCTATGGCGAATGGACACTTATTATAAAGCAGACATGTTTCTATAGGCTGTGGCCCGCAACACGTCTAGAGTTTGTGACTAGTTTGAGTTTGAGACCACTGGTGTAATCTAAGGCGACACAATCGCAATAGAATAGACTACCGGTGACAGGATGTCGGGGATCGAATTCAGGTCGGGTCTACTGAGTGTGCGTATCACTAAATTGTTTCTAAATGACCATCTACATAAATGGGATAGTAGAGTTCCTATCTAAAGTCTACAATCCTCATTCCTGCCAAATTTGTGTAAATATGAAGATAGCCCGAATGGGTAGTAAGTCGTGGTACATATATTTATTTTTAACACAACACACAACATGTATAATTAGTATAAAATATAAGTGTTAAGAATAACCTACATTATAAAGACCATACATTTAACAATGATATATATATCACTTATAAATTAACTTAATTCTAGAATAGACATAATACTCAATTTAACGTTCGTTAATTTATCGCTATGAAAGGAGAAGCTTCAATTTCTGCAATTAAAAATTGATCGCCAATATCAAGAATCGAGCCCAGGAGTCTTCTATACAGACGGACGTATTACCAACTAAGCTAAGGTGCCAGACACTCAGATGACCATTTATTTTTTCTACTGTGTGCTCCGCCTAAGCTAGGATTTTAGAAGGGTGAAACTTTAAATTTATCAAACTGGACAAATGCAGATCACATGACGTTACGTATAAATATAATGAAATGGTTTTAGTAGTTTTTGTAAACGTCGAAAAATCTCCTTCATACTGAATACCTTCTCATAAATATTTTTTATAAAAATTATTACGTGTATCACCAATTTTTATTGAAGACTTAAACTAAGTAGTAGGGATTGTGAATGTAGCTTAGAAGAAATGCACCTAAATTAGCGCAGAGGTAGGATGAAAAAAAATCAAAGTACTAAATCCTATATAAAACCTAGTGTGAACCCAACGCCTTAGACCACTCGGTCACCACCATGCTATAAGTAGATTAAATTTGTAGGGTGTATTTTAAACGTAGTCAAATAAATAATACGGTGCACTGCAAAGGCTTTCTCCCGCTTTTATCTTAAAATATAAATTAAAAAAAAAAACCTCTTGAGATTTGTGAAACGATATAATAGGACTATACATTGATGTAGAAACACTACACCAAAGATCATAAATAAAATGATATACAATGTTACTTACTTATTCTATAGCATCAGGAACTAGGAACACTGTTACAGAAAAATTGAGAAAAGAGAAGCACCCACCAAAGACCATAAGAATCAAATTCATTTACAAGGACCTGAATTAAAAAATATATATATATATATATTCTTATAGCTCAGAAACTATTGGTTTTATAAATATATATATATATATATATAAATGTATCTTTAATATTACTACAAATTTACATTGACAAGTTATTTTGTATTTCAAATAGTTGCGGAGAAATGATGAAAATTGGAAAATTTCCCCTAAGTAAAGCAACCTCAAAGTCATTTTCATGAGAAAATGAGAATTTACGTCTTATTTATAATGATAAACAGTGTCTAGATATAAAATTTAATCAGAATCGTTAAAGCGAATTACGAGAAAATCGATTTTTTTTCTCTTTTTGCCCTGTTAAACTAAACCCTTAAATTTAGGGTTGGATATCTAATTCCAAAAATACCTCCGGGGACCTTATTAGAACCCCAGATACCAAGTTTTAGCCCAATCGGTAAAAGAGTTTCGGATCTAGCCCGAGGTACAGACAAATAGACGGACAGACAAACAAACGACATTGCGAAAACAACTTTTTTGGTGTCAAGGGGTCATGAAACGTCAACATTTATCAAAATCTCGAGTTTGATTTTTTTTTTACGTTCACAATAATTTCTCTCCGAGGTGTCGAGAGGAAATAAAAAGGCAGAGCAATGTTTTCTTTTAATATTTTATTATTATTTTATCGAGTGACACAGAAAAACATAATTAATTAACTTAATAGGATAAATATTAGAAGCGTAGAAAAATGTACCAACCTTTAACAGAAGAACTAATAGAAAACAATCTTGGTGAGTATTCCATTATCAGTGCAACTATAACGATTCGAACTCAAGTCCCCGACTTTAATAATCGGAGTATTTTTTCCTATTGAGACATTTAAAGTGCACTATATAAACACATATATTATATCAAAACACGATTTACAAGCTACCTTCACCCAAGATTCTTCGCTGAATATTACACATCCGGACCTATCGTCTAGATATTTTTAGTGACTGAATAGCAAAATAGTTTCGTCAGCACTATCCGAGATCGAATAAGGGTCCCTTACCCTTAGGTTCGATCCCTAACCATTTAGCCACGCGGACGGGCACAAGAAAAAAAAAATTAATAACTTCCCATACCAGTGGCGTGTTGCCAGGGCAAGCAGAGCTAGTTTTTATTAGCAAAATGTCTTACTACCCGTTCGGGTTATACGCTACTAATTACGCTAGTGATTTTAAGAACTAGGAAGGTTATAATGAGAGGAAGTGAACTCGCATTTTGATGGAGGGAGAGTGAAAAACTATTTTGGAAAAAATCATCCTAAGTGCAACCAATCAAGATTCGAACCTCGATCTCCCTGTCACAGGCAATCCAATCGACTGCTAGAGTAGCGCCTTATATCATGCGACCACCGAAGTGGAAGAGAATTAAATGAAACTGCACCTGTTAATTTTTATCACAATATAGCACACTCATTAGCCAGATATCAACGAACATAATGGGAGGTAAGAAGAACAGAGCCTAGGGTATGATTGGTCAAATGGGACTAGTTGGGGAGGCTCTGCCTGCCCTGTCAACATTCCCCGACACGCAACTGCCCCAACAAGCAATTGTGAGCCAAATAATCACTATTATTTAAACTTATTGAAATTAAAACATGTTTTTTAGAATAAAAGTTAAAATAATTAAATGTAATATAAAGGATTGCGTTAAAGCTACACAGTAATTAAAGGTGAATGTTCAGATAAAGCCCGGAGAGGAAAGTATAATGGGCGGGAGTGGTCTGCCTTGTTCAGCAAATAAACAACCCCCAGGGGAATGCGTAGTGTATTAGGAGGAGCATTCATTACTTGAAATTCCACAATGGCTGCTAGGCGATTACATGCAATGATACTTTATTTTTTGTTTAATTTGTCACATTATTTTCATTTGTTATTTTCTACGACTAAGAATTATGGATTAAGGAGTATGGATTAAGACTATTGTTTTTGTTAAAGATGGGTCTAATCCTATATTTTTCTAACCCGAATCCTAAATTTTCTTTGAATTTTGAATCCCATCCATATGTTATTTCTATTGGTACGTTTAGCACCAAAGTTGATCAGCATCGGTGGGCAGGTAGGCAAAATTTTGGGCTCATCTAATTCGGTTTGACAGTGTCGGGCCTTTGGTCTTCAAATCCCGAGCGGATGTACTCAGAGTGTTTTATTTTTCCTAAACGTTTTCCCACTCTCCTTCCACATTAATGATGGTGAATTTCCTATATATGTTACTGTCCTTATTACTAACCTATAGGCGTAATTAAATTGCGTATAGTCCAAATGGATGAGGAATAAACGCATACATGCTATTTATTATCAATGCCTTATTTTAGATTATGAAGATTCAGAGAGTAGCTTTGAAGAAATTAATCCACATTAGCGTTGTGGGGGAATAGAAAAATGTGGTAAATCGCATGTAGAAAACATTTCCTAACGTATACGGACGAGATTTGAACCTCAACCTACCCGTTACCGGCAACCCCATACATTGCGAGCTTAACATCATCATTACCTGCTCCGGCGGCCGCGTGGTCTAACGCGCTACTCTCGTGTTGGACTAGAATGGCGAAGACGGGGAGATCGTGGCTCAATCCAGGTCGAGTGCACTGAGGGTGGTTTTTCTAAATAGTTTTCTACTCCCCTGCCACGCAATGCGGGTGCACTTCCTTTCAATTAACCCTTCCTAGTCCCTAAGCCATTAGTGTAACTAACACATTGGCATATAACCCGAACGGTTAGTAAGACGCGGTGCTAAAAAAAATCAGCGATAGCTAGCGTGACCACCGGAACAAGCTACGTCATCGGTAGGCAATGGTACAGGTTAAAATATCCCACAGAACATCAGTATTGAATAAAAACTAAAGCTAATATAAGTAGGAATGGGTTTCAATACTATTTTGAAACAGAGTGTAGGCTACGCCCAAGCATTTGTTCGTTCTCGCGCCGACTAATAAAACAAGCCAGCTGCTTCCCATTATTCGAATTAACATTAAAACGTTTACAATTTGAAGCTTTTTCTGTGAAGCATGGTAATGGGAAGTCGGGTTCCTAAGCGGGTAGAGCCCCGTTAAATCCCAGGTAGTGTTTGAAATAATTGACAGTTTATATGTCTGGAGACATCCACATCAAAAGTAGCTCTTAGCGGTAGGATGAGATTTTTAGTTGTATTTTTAATGTATACGTGTTGAGCGAAGGGTTACTAAATGACTTTGGGACAGGTATGAGATTAATGGGGGGGTCAGAGGAAATGCAGTTGTATTTGCGTGGAGAGGGTATGAAAAACAACTTCCAAATCACCAAGTTTAGATTCAAACCCTGACCTCTCCGTCAACGGTAAACCAGTCTGTTAGATAAATGGTGACCTCCCATATCGAACAAACGGGAATGTCTACCTCAATTTGTCCCATCTCGTGCACTAAACCCACTTCACCCTTTTTGAAGTGGGAACAACCTCCATAACGCATACTTTCAAATATACTAACTAATTAACTAGGTTAGGTTAGGTTAGGTTAGGTTAGGTTAAACATGGACTTAATTAAACGAGGGGAAGAGGGGTTGAAAATGGCACAGTGACGTGGACCTTCCCTAGTGCACGAGAGATGAACGCTTCGCTCTAGAAGACGGGAAGAGGGAGTGGAAAAGTCACGAGCGATTCAAAGTCGTGAGATATTCTTTGTTTCTTGTTCAGTGCATGAGGGGGTAAAAACAAGTAGACGAGATGGGACAAATAAGAAGAATGTCTACTTAATAATTAATACTTCACAAATATTTGAGTGATTGAGATGGGACAAATTCAGGTAGAAATTTCCTAGTACACGAGATGGGCATGAAACAGATAAATTGTCCAACAGTGAAAATCATGGCCAGATCAAGGAGTTTGGGGTCTCGGGGCCACTTACAAAATGTGGGGCCCCACGGCATATATATATATATATATTTGTTTGTAATATGAACTGCTCAAACCAAATTAAAACCATATGCACAATCAGACATTATTTAATAATCAGAAAGAAAATAGACAGTATGTTGAAAGCTCAGTTTAGAGTATATTTGATTATTATATATATATATATATATATACATTTTCTTTTACATAATGAAATAATTTAGATGATAATTATATTAATAAAATAGAAAAATTACTTGCCAAATCATAATATTTACAATGTTTTCAAAGGTTATACAAAATCAAAATTTTCGAATTACCATTGTTAACACAACTCACAAAAGGACTTTACTTGATTTTTTTTTTTCGAATTCTGACACAACTTGATCAAAATATAACCGTCATGTTAAGTTACTTTCCATTGATAAAATAACCAATAATTTAGCTTATTTTAACCCAGAACAGAACGGAGTATATTTTTCAAACAGGTTTTCAATCACGGGCCCCGACATTTCTCCCTCCTAGTGTCACCCCCTAACGGCAGTCTTATATTTTGTTAGTTTCAAATATTTTAATTAAATAATTGAAGCAATAAAACATTTAATGTGCGGAATATTCTTGAGGGGGCTTCAAGCTCTGGGCCCGAGGCCATGCCACCACCCCGGCCCCCCTTTAATCCAGCCCTGGTGAAAATAGTTGTTATTTATATTTATTTTTTCTAAAAATATGCTTAATCTTCTGAAGGTGTTTTCCCTACCACCTATGGCTCTTTGCATTTAATTATACTAACAAGGTAAGGATGAGGAAGGTAGAATGTTGAGGAAATTTACTCGAATTTTCGTGGGGTCAGAGTGAGAAACCATTTAGGGGATTCGGGATTCGAGCACCTACCTTCCCATCACTCTCAAACTAAACTAGGCGATTTTGATGTTTAGTCAAGAGTGCCAATTCATGAGGACACTTTAGGTGACCTGGTGGTCTAGTGGTAAGGTGTCGGACTTCTGAGCTGGCGTCCGGGGTTCAATCCTCGGTCCCGGCACAGATTTATCTGATTACCAAACCCTTCCTTCACCTCTGACAAGATGTGTATTAATCACAACTTGTGAATGTGAGGAATGCCAGGCCTCCACCGTGGTTCGGATTCCACGTTAAACTGTAGGTCCTCCATTTCATCTCACAATCACCCTACCATTACACATTAGCGTAAGTGCGTATAACCCGAACGGGTAGTAAGACGCGGTGCTAATAATAATAATAATAATAATAATGAGGACACTTTACTTTGAAAGTCAATAAAGAACACCGCCGAAATTATGCTGGATTGTTTTTGTTTGTATAAAAGGTTACCTACATAAAATAAACAAATTACCAACAAATCGGTTTTCAGTGGGCACGAGGTAAAATGTCAAGCTCACTTAGTATGGATTTCTGATGACGGGAAGGTAGGCCAGGTCTCGAATTCCAGCCGGGTGTACCGAGGATATTTATTTATAAATGGTTCACCACAACCTCCACGCAAATGCAGGTATTTCCTCTTAAGTCTACCTTTCCACATCCCTACCCAATTAGCTTAATTAATATACATATGTCTATATATATATATGCGAATAACTTTAGCTAGTAGTAGTTATATGCAAAAGAAAAAAAATGCGTTTTCACTGCGAGACAAGTTCCACCAGATGACCACGATTTCTGGAATATGTTTGCGCAATAACAGACGCGCGTAGCTGTTACGAGTCGAGAAATGTCACGTGTTTAAACCCATGAAGGGGATTCGGGGTTGGGGGGGGGGGGGTGTAGGCCAAATCCTCCAAGATGTGGCAGTCTCACGCAACAGCGACAGTACTAATGAAAACGGGAGAAGACAGAAAGCCACAGCGAGAGAATAATGGTAGCGCGGCCCGTGAATGGTGAAGGAGAGGGGAGGAGGGTCTTAAGGCGCCTCATTTCCCTCACGGTGTGACGCTCATTTTACCCTCATGCGGCTAGGAAAAACTAAACGTGACGTCCCCACGTAAAAGACCTCCCATTTCTCCCGGGACCTTGAAAAGGAGCTTTCAACAATTCCATCTTGCAAATGATGATGATAAGAGTTTCTGAAAAATGGCAAATATGGTGTGTATCATTAAATTTACCATTAAATTGGCGCCTCTGCAACGTTATTTACCATTCGAATACTTTGTCTTCGTATGTTTGTTATTTAATTCTATAGTGACAAAAAAAAGTTTTTTAAGCACACTGATGCTCATACAGTCTAAGCTCTAAGGCATCGGGCTCGCAGCAGACAAGGAGGTCAAAGTGCAAATCTAATTCGGGTACTCAGGGGGGTGGAGGGGTTGTTAGTATGTAACTTGTTACTTCGGGATTTCCCATTTTTTTTTCACCCTAATGTGAGTGCATTTCCTAAAATGATCTTCCCATACTTTTATCTATGAGATTAAGTAATTAAATATATTCCTTCCTTGTGTTTTTTTAGCGTCTGGTATTACTAATCGGGAATGACATCAAATTCGAACGCCTGTGTATATAGACTATTCGCCACTCTGGTGGCAAAGAGTACCCAGGGTACACCTATGGAGGTTGTCTACACGTATGTGCAATTAGATTATGTGATGAAAGTGAATATATATGTAGGTTTGAGGCAGTGGGAGTCTTAAACCTAGATTAATACTAATTTACCAAAACCTGATGATCGTTGGGATAATACCCCTTAAGCGAAAAGTATCCTCGGTACCAGCCGAGAATCGAACCCGGGACCGCCTCGTTCGTAGCTAGGTACAGTAACCACTACACCACGGGGCCGAATAATCTTTGAGATAAAATGTGTAGCTAGTAAAAAGTGTCAAACTTAATTATCAACGATTTAAAACTAAACATATGCGCCAGCATTTACCTGCAGAGAGAGCGAAAGCAATGTGTAAATAAAAGCAACCAGCGCAACCTGTCAGCAGGCGCGGATTCAGGAGGGGGGAGTCAAAGGGTCAGTTGACCCCCTGTGAAAGTTAGAAAATTAATACAAAAAACAAAATGAACACTTCTAAATGGTGGCTTATAATTTATAAAAGAATCTAATTTTTAAAAATCAAGGCAAAGACTACTCATAGCTTCTAAAGTGAACCATTTTTCAAAAAAGTGTTTAGAGGGAGAGCCACCCCAAATAGTTTATAAAAAACTATTTGATTTAAAAAAATTGGGCAGAATGATTACGGTTTAAAACATACATAAGATCAAATATGAATGAGAAATTATTAAATGGCTCTAAAGAGAAAACTAACATTGTAGGTAACTATAATATTTATAATTATGACCCCCCTATGAAAATGATCTGGATCCACCCCTGCCTGTCAGTAGTGTGGCTGCGAAGAGACATATTCAGACTACCTAGCAAGGCTATAGGTACAACCCGTTTTAGATAAGAGGGAACATTTTCCTCAATTACAAAAGTTACTATAACAATTCCCATTCATTTTCTTATTCGTCGAGTCATGTGCTGTACTTTTTGGTAGATAATATAATTATATTATAATAATATTGGTAGAGTAATAATAAAGTAAACTGTTATCAATGTTGTTGTTTTTTTCACTCTGTTTCACTACACATTCGGGCTGTATAATATATTACACTAATGGGGTTGGACCGAGGAAAGTAGAATTTTAGATTAAATGTATCCGAATTTTCGTTGAGACAGAGTGGTAAACATTTTAGGAAAAATTCACCCTTAGTACGCCCGACCGGGATTCAAATCCCGACCTCCTTGTCACCGGCAAATCATAATAAATTAACTTGGTATCTGTAGTCTACTGTGTGCCCACCAATATTTGTTTTTTCAATAATGACCGTAAAAAATAAGTTTAGATTATCTGAACGTTCCCACCACAATCCTGCTATAGCCATTGCTTCCCACGGTTTTCACCCGTTTATTCTCTCCATTTTATGGCGGTATATTATATTATATTCGCCTTTCATTAAACTTCTTAAAATTCATATTTATCTTGTTTTCTTAGGTCTGAGAGTTTAGGTCGCTGAATATATAGTACAGACACCAGAGAGGATAATAAAATTATAACTTTACCCGGCTTCGGATCTAAGGCGCCTCTCTTGTAATAGACTAGACTGCCGATCACGGAGAGATCGGGGTTCGATTCCGGCCGGTTGTAATGAATATGATTTTCCTAAATGGTTTTTCACTCTCCCTCCACGCAAATGCTGGTACACTTCAACTAAATTCAATCTTCCTAAACCCTAACACATTAGAGTAATTAGTATTTAGGCGTAGCTATAGCACGAACGGCTAGTAAAAAGCTGTGCTAAAAAACAAATCTAAAGTGACCCACACCGGTCAACACGCGGACTAAAGTGTCCATTCTAGCTTCCTCCTAATTAGTGAAAATTTGCGGATAGTCTCGACAAGTAGTAAGACACGGGAGTGAAAAAAAAACCAAAGAAAATTGGGTCACGTTCGAAGATAGCACCGATATTAAGGGAGCCGCCTGGGTAAGCGAGAAATTGCCGCGCAAACGTTCAGCTCTAACGCAATATTTAATTCTACGGTGCGTTATTTAAAATATGATTCTCGTCAAAATAAAGTCGAAAATTCCAACAGGGTTATTTTTCCTTAACAACCATATAGTTTGAGTTTTATTAAGATAAATAAGTAGACTATCCGAAAAATGTGGCATTAGCTCATTTTCAACGACTGTTTAAACATATTTGCGGAGCTATGAGATTAGGCTCGATAAAAAAAAAGGTCTCTAGATTTAACCTTCCTTTAACAAATACATTAATTTTTGGATAGGCTCACAACAAAAATTTTAATATATTTGAGAACTAGAATCAAGATTTCCTCTTTGTCTTGAGATAAGAAGTTTCGTAGTTTTCTTTCCCTTCTTTCTTATTGATATGACAAAGGGCGGCTGAAGGTGAAGGTAAAAAAAGGAGCTTAAGCTTGGACCTAATAGAGAAGTAGTTTCAGGAAACGACACAGATCATTGTATTTTAGACCCGCCTAGGTGGCGTAGTTGGCTAACGCGCTAGTCGTGTTGAGCTCGACCGCCGAGGACGGGGAGATCGAGGTTCGAATCTCGGTCGGGTGAACTGGGGTGGTTTTTCCTAAATGGTTTTCCACTCTCCCTCCACGCAAATGCGGGTTCACTTCCTCTAAATTCAACCCTCCCAATTCCTAATCCATTAAAGTAATTAGTACTTAAGCGTATAACCCGAACGGGTAGTAAGACGCGGTGCTAAATATTATCATTGTATTTTAGGCAGTGTGCCCTGACGGCGATTGATACTTTCTCAATGACCGAGGCGGTCGCCTTAAGTAGGCCCTATACTTATTTACAAGTAAGTTTTAGCACCAGTGTGTGATATTAGCCGACTTTAATCGGTAAGCATGCGTACTATATGTACAGCCCATTTATTCTGGTTTTCCTGCGAGGGGGAGGTTGGGGTTTGAAACCCAGTCGCGTATATCGGAGGTGTTTTTATTCTATATTGTTTTCTACTCTCCCACCAAGCAAATGCGGGTATATTAATCTATTCAAATTCTACATGCCTTATTTCTATTCCATTAGTGTTATTAAATGAGTACAGCCCGGACAGTATATTAAGACGCGGAGGGGGGGAGGGGGGTAACTCTCAAATATAAGGAGTCATAATTTGTAAGGTGAATTTTCTGGGTAGGCAAAACTTTATTCCAATATAAATCAATGGCTCCCTTCACACTCTACAAATAAAAATCTCCAATGTGAGAAGGCTTGACAGCCCTGCATTTGTTTTATTACTTATGTGACGAAAAAAATCTCCCAAATATTATCGTTCTTATAAAATAAATACGTTTGTTTTGAAGAGTAAGTTTTATTTAGCACTGCGTTTTACCACCATTCAGGGTTATACGCCTATGTACTAATTACGCCTATGTACTAATTACGCTAATGTATTAGGGCTGATAAAGGTTGAATTAAGAGGAAGTAGTCTATACCCGCATTAGAGTGGAGGGAGAGTGGAAAATCATTTTATTTTACATATTTTAACACAAGTTTTATTTAGCTGTTCAATCCATGGCACAAGTATAAAGAATGTAATTTGATAAAATGCACCTACGATAACATATACAAGGGTTGGTAAAACTTCAGTGATAGGTAATATGTAAAAAAAAAGCCTCCCCAATTGCAAATGACCGAGATTTGAACCTTTACCCTACACATACGTCAACGGCGATCCAATACATAATGATATTGACGCCTTAGATTATGTGTCCACCGATGCAGATGTGGATTTTAAAATACAGACAAATGGAAAGAAAGAACAAGTCGTATCTAAAAGGTGGAAGTGAAGTGGGGGGAAGCTTTCTTCTTAATTAAATTGAATCCTCGTGTATCAAAACTATTCAGCGCGCTATTCCCTAAGATGGTCAGAGCTTGAGCTATTTCCATTCCGCGTGACGGTCTAACCCCTCTCAATATTTTATCTGCCCTCCTTTAGATCACTGGGTCTCCATTTCTTAGATATTTTTCTCTCTCTATTCTATTTCTATTTACCGCGTCGTTTCTCGAAAGCCTTCATCCAGCCCCTTCCCTGTTCTCGTAATGTATTTACGACCTTCCTCTCGTATGTGTGTGTTTGTGTCGATCTTGTCACTGCAAGTGATCTTTCGTTTCACGCCAGACCTGAGTTTACGAAGTGGTTCGTACCTTTCCTCTTTAACTTACATCCAGAGTGATTTAAAAAAAAAAAAAGGGTGTACACTACGTTTACCCTGAAAGGTGGGCAGTCTTACATTGGCCGATTACAGTGTTATAGGTGACCTGGTGGTCTAGGGGTAAGGTGTCGGACTTTTGTGCTAGGGGTCCGGGGTTCAATCCTCGGTCCCGGCACAGATTTATCTGATTGACAAACCCTTCCTTCACCTCTGACAAGACGTGTATTAATCACAACTTGTGAATGTGAGGAATGCCAGGCCTCCACCGTGGTTCGGATCTCACGTTAAACTGTAGGTCCTCCATTTCATCTCACAATCACCCTACCATTACACATTAGCGTAAGTGCGTATAACCCGAACGGGTAGTAAGACGCGGTGCTAATAATAATAATACAGTGTTATAAGCTGCGTCATAATGTGTTACCCATCAAGGTAAGAATGATATCTTTCATGGTAAACGGAGTGTACGTTGATTCACGGGACGGGTTCAAGAACCGAAAAGTCGAAAAGGGTCAATGACAGTGAAGTGTTTTAGAATGTTGTCAGAGTGATCAGAACTCCATGGCGTGGCGTGTTGCCAGCTTAAGTAGAGTTAATTGAAACTGTCCTTGTGAATTGTTCATATCGCCCAGTAGTATACTTCTAATATTTTAATCTAATTTAGCACCGCATCTTACTATCCGTTCGGGTTATACGCCTAAGTAATGGATTAGGAATTGGTAAGGATGGATTTAGAGGAAGTGAACCCGCATTTGCGTAGAGGGAGAGTGGAAAACCATTTAGGGAACACCGACCCAGTTCACCCTACCGAGATTCGAACCACTATCTTTCCGTCCTCATAAGTCAAGCTCAACACTAAACTGGCACGTTAGCTAACTACGCCATCGAGGCGGGCTGTGACTATTCAAATAAGTAGTAAGTGGGTGAAAAAATATCATAGGTACAGTGTTGGAAAGCTCTACTTACCCTTGAAACATTCCACGATACGGCAGAGTTACTTTATTTCAATGATATATTTAATGTTACCTTTATAAATTAACCAATTATACCTCGCAACGTTACGTATGCAGACAAGAGTATCTGTCTGGTTTTTCGGTGATGGGAAGGTTGTGGTTCGAGTCCCATCCAGGTAGGTTGACGTATACTCCATTCACGATAGAATTACTCTCTGTAAGGTATTTTTTCCCACCAATATCTTACTATATAATAGCTTTCTGGTAGGGAAAAACGGCTTTAAGAAAACAATTCCTATGCTGAACAGACTTTAAATTACATCCTTAAGATTACCCAGTATGTAAATTCCGACCGCCATAGCAATATGTGTTATCGTCCTCAATTTTATAACTCCAGCTTTTGTTAAATTCCATCCCGTCATTATCAAAGGCAACCCATAAAAAATCGAAGGCAAAAATTGAAATAGAGAAGTTCCTCATTGATAGAACAACTGAGTATAATAATTGTAAAAAAAATCGATGTTTGATTTTGTAAAATATGTGTCATGCACATTTTTACATATGTTACTTTCTCGGAACTTAAATATGTATTTGAAACTAAATATGTATGTTCGTTTGGACTTTTTTTTCTTTCAGGAAATGCAAGTTCTTTGAACAAATCATGACGAATAATCAAAATAACAATTATAAAATAATTTTACAAACACAACAAAGGATCGTTTTTGTACTACGTTATTTAATATTATTTAATGTAGGTTTAACATTCATACTCGAGTCAAATAATCAGGCCTTGTTTAAATAAACGTTTGAAATATAATAAAATTATTTCTATTATATTTCATTGTCTATCATTTATCTAAGGGAGGACCAAGGAGGGATGCAATTTGCATATCATCCTTATAATGAAGGGCTCAGAGCACAATGATGCAATGGAAACCATGGAATTAACATTGAAAAAATTGCAAACAGGACTGAGTTTACTAAAACCGAGCCAGATTTGCTAGAACGTTTGTTTCCACAAATGAGACCACACTTCCTCCAAATTCTACCCTCACTTGCATCGATGATCTAAGCGGCCAGGCTCGCCGGTGACGGTGAGGACCAGGTTCAAATTTAGGCCGGGTGCACTTGGAATGGTTCTCAAAGGTGGTTTACATTGGTTTTCCCATCCTTTATCCACGCTAGTGCGCCACATCTATAAACTAATACAAAAATCCCTGACCCTTGAAATAATCCGTTAATAATACTAGCAATGAACATCAAACTTTTAAAGAAAGAAATAAACTAACCCCTATCACCTGTCATCGGCAACGCCATTAGCACGTAACAAAATGTACATGTAGGCCTATTTAAGACCGTATTTATAGTTTAGTTTCGGGAGTCAACCGATTTCCCGTATACGAATCGAATAACAAACAGTTTAGGTCAGATGGGGGGATTGGCTGACCTTCTGATCTCGATTATACTTTATATACGGCCCTACGAGCGATCTACGAGCCTTAGGGCCAGTTTCATAGTGAGATTTAGTACGCCTAAAGTGCGAGTCGATACTAAATATAGGACGACACCTACCTAGACAAAATGGAATGGGCCAGTTTCGCATATGAAACTGGCCCATTCCATTCAATTTCAGGTAGGTGACGTCTTGTATTTAGTATAGCGCCGCACTTGAGGCGTACTAAATCTGACTATGAAACTAGCCCTTAGTGTAATTGTGTTGGTCATTAGTGACTTATTATAATCAACTTAGAAAACAAATCCTTGACAGTTAATACGTTACTTAGCAGTAAAATACCAAATCTAATTTTATTACGATACATTTCCAGCTATGTCTGTTATCGGGACCGGTACCTTTGGATCAGTAAGCAGACTCATAACCATCTCGGCTATTGTGTCGGACAAATACATTATTCCCTTATTAGTTGTTCGGCAAGATTGTGGTATTTCCCTTTCAACCATAACTCAAGGTTCGTAGAAAGTAAGAGTCGTTCTACGTCAAGGCTGGCGAACCTATGGCAAGAGAGAAGATTTTCTTGGCACGTTGAAATGATGGCTGTCCAAAGTAGTTTGCCAGCCAAGTAAAATGGAAAAAAAAAAAAAACACGATTATTGTTCCTTTAATATATTCAAAATGTCCTTAATTTTGATTTTGAGTAGCATGTAATTCTCAAAAAATTCTTATTCATAGCAATTCAGAATCATTTCCAACATAAGTTTTCTAATGTACTTTAAATTGTATTTTCTCTACATCAATAACACTATACATAACTCTAATATAACCAGCCACGGTGCTAGTTTCGTGTTAAGCTCGACCGCCGAGGACGGAGAGATCGAGGTCCGAATCTCGCTTGGGTGAACTCGGGTGGTTTTTCCTAAATGGTTTTCCACCCTCCACCACGCAAATTCGGGTTCACTTCCTCTAAATTCAACCTTCCCAATTTCTAATCCATTAGCGTACTTAGTACTTAAGCGTTTAACCCGAACGGGTAGTAAGAACGCGGTGCTAAAAATACAAACTATAATATAGAATATAATAATTAAAACAGTTAAAACAATAATAATAAGAATAATAAATAATGACCCGCTCCGGTGGCCACAAGGCCTGGTACTACTCTCACAATAGATTAAACTGCCAAATATAGTACATCGGGGTTCGATCCCGGTCGGGTGTACTTAGGATGGGTTTTCCTTAAATGATTTCCCCACTTCCCTCCACGCAAATGCGGGTGCATTTCCTCTGAATTAAACCTTCCTAATCCCCAACACATTAGTGTAATTGGTACATAGGTGTATAACTCAAACGGGTAGTAAGACGTAGTGCTTACCAAATATAGTGATCAAAGACGCAATTTTACTGCTCCAAATTCCTGTGGGCACGAGAAAGAATTCCTCCGAAAACTATTAACATGTTAGGCACACGCTCTTCAGAGGGTTTGCCAACCCTGCTCTAGGTTATTAAACCACTGGGAAACTGTCTGGGCGTCTAATTCAACCGGTTCCAACGAGCAATGAGGGATAATCGAGTGCACCGACCTTGAACGTCCGACCTCCCGCCGGGCGTGTGGAATCTGCGTGACCCCCATGAAATGTGTATTCAAATGAAGCCGTTGTTCGTTGTAAGATACGTTCTTTAAAATAGTGTATTGTAATTAATTATCCAACTATTTCCTATCCCATATCTCAAGAGGTTAAAGGGATTGACGAATACAGGCTTAAGGGAGTCTGGTTTGATCCCAGGCGCGGATGCTTTAAATCAATGTATTGTAATATAGTAGAGTCTGTATAGTTCGAGTTGAAACGGGACCGGGCCCATTTTAAACTATCGAAAACTCGAACTATACAGAATAAAATAGTAGGAAAAAATTAAAATACTTGCGTGTTTGTAAGTGTAAAACGTACTTAAAATATATTTTTAAACTAGCTGAATGCCCGTTCTTCGTACGGGATATTGCGTTATTTATTTTTGGATAAAAATGAGGAAATTTTGTTTGAAGCTTAATGGCATGGTTCTTAGCGCTAACCGGGTGACCTGGTGGTCTAGGGGTAAGGTGTCAAACTTCTGTGCTGGGGGTCCGGGGTTCAATCCTCGGTCCCGGCACAGATTTATCTGATTGCCAAACCCTTCCTTCACCTCTGACAGACAAGACGTGTATTGATCACAACTTGTGAATGTGAGGAATGCCAGGCCTCCACCGTGGTTCGGATTCCACGTTAAACTGTAGGTCCTCCATTTCATCCCATAATCATCCTACCATTACACATTAGCGTAAGTGCGTATAACCCGAACGGGTAGTAAGACGCGGTGCTAATAATAATAATAATCTTAGCGCTAACCGAGAAACATCGCTTAAAAAGAGTTTATAAAGCAATATTGTTGATTAGGGTAGCCACCCCGATTCTACAGCTGTAAATAATGTCGTTGAACTTGAAGTAAACGACGAACCAAGCGACGGCGTCTGGGCGAATGGCCGCGTTATCAGCTGAGCGCGGTTGGATAGGTATCCCCCCCTTCCCCATCTCCCCACCGCCCTGGGCCGGGCCTCTCACTCACACAGACACTACAAACACCAAATAATTCAGCAAAATATAAATTACAGACTTCTACAATCTCTTGAAGTTGCATATTAAAACGTAACTACATATTTTCATTAATTGTCTGTAATAATGTTTTTCCACCCCTTGGAAGCATCTACGGGGTTAAAATGATTGCTATATTTTTTCTAAGACATTATTAGAACAAACTTATCGGATTATTACCCTCTAGACGCTTAAAAAGAGCTTATAAAGCAATATTGTTGATTAGGGTAGCTACCCCGAATTCATCCCCTTAATCACAAAACATCGAAAAGAAACATCTTTACTTTCCCTAATTAGCTTATAAGGAACAACTGTGCTAAATTTCAGCCCTTTAGCTTCGTGGGGAGTGTGTGAATTAGTGATGAGTGAGTGAGTGAGTCAGTCAGTCAGGGTTTTCGCTTTTATGTATAGAGAAATTACACGATACAAAAATAGTTTTATAAATATAAACATAATGTACACACCGTTCACCCTGAAAGCTAGAAGTCCTATTTTGGAGGCTAGACCATAGTGGAGCTATGCAAGGTAAGTTTGCTACCTTACAAGGCACACGAAGGGTACCTATTATTATTATTATTATTATTGTTATTATTTAATTTTAAAACTAACAAGTGGTTTCTGTAGGACTATTTTTTACTTGTGATCGTTGTTTTGCCGCGTAGCCACACAAAGTTCATCCTATGTAAAAGGATGTGTACCCAGCGTGTCCCTACCTCAAAATATTGAGAATTACTGTGTTCGTGTACGTACTCTTATTCAGGTGTACTTGTCTTAGTTGTAAGCATTTATTTACACTAATGTGGTATGGATGAGGATCGTAGAATTTTAGAGGAACTGTGGCCAAGCCTGTGCGGAGAAAAAGTTGGAAACTATTTAGGGGAGTACCATCTTCAGTACACTCGACTGGCACTCATGTTCCTCCCTACCTTCCTGCCACCGTCAAACAAGACTAGACGAGCCTGAAGTTTAGTCTGCGTGCCCAACGATGCCAAATTTAGTGAAAATATTCTGTTATAGCACTGTTTAAAATGCGCATTTTTTGGTGGCTGTATCTTTTCCATCGTGTCTTACTACCCATCTGGACTAAACACATTCACACTAATTTAGGAGGGATGCAGTCGCATTTGAGTGGAGAAAGAATAGGATACAGTTTAGGGGGAAAAAACCTCAGTACATTCAACCTATTTTCTAACATCTCCACCAGCGGCAATAAAGACTAGAAGCGCCTGAAGTTTAATCCACGTGCCCATCGATGCAGGTTTTAGTAATGAGTCAATCTAATAAGACGTCACTATTAAAACAATGCTCATTACGTGCATGTTAAGCCCATTCAAGTTGAGATTAATAATATTATTAATAATAACGTATCTACTAACATATTCATCACATGTAATTGTTTCAGACAAAAGAAAGTGACAAATATAAAGAACCGTTTCAAAATTGAGAATATCTCGTAGCAACTCTTTTTTTAAAGCAAATCCTTTATAAATCAAGGAAAAAATACAGTGTTGCTATTAAAAATCACGTCTAAATGCAGAGTTTTCAATCAACGCAACCCATATATACTCATGAGCGTTACAGAATCACAAAAGGAAAAAAAAAAACATTCGAATAAATGTGAGACATGTGATTACATCATGAGAGTGAAATGAAAATAGAATGATAACGGGGGAAAAGGTTGAATTTTCAACGAATAAATAAATTGAAGAATCTAGGAAGGGTTTATGGTCACAAAAATTATAACTTCGAATAATTATGTATTCGGAATGAGACATTTTATGAAGGCTTTAATAGTCATAAATATAAAAAATACCATCGCAGATCATCTTTTATTCTCCAGCGCTATGTCTTACTACCCACCTGGGCTATCCGTATTGGGAAAACTAATTAGTCAAAACCACCCTCAGTGCACCCGGCTAGGATTTAAACCCCAAACTTCCTAACAATTGAATATAATACTTGATGAGTCTAACTTTTAGACCACGTACCCACCGATTCGGGTAATAAGACCTATTATATAAACATGTTATACAATTATGAATGTTTCCCTGAGCATATTAAAATGCCAAAAGTGTTTTTAAGATTGGATACTTGATATTAATTAAGCCTACACCAGTGAGCACGTTGTCTAAGGCAGGCATCAGACTGGCAAGAAATGGAACGATGGTAAGGGAAGAGGTCAAGGTTCGAACCTAGGCCCAAATCCGCCGGGATATTTTTTTTAATTTGTGATTTATTATTGTGGTTTTATCATCCCCTTTCCAAACTAATGGGCTACATTTCTTTTAACGAACCTTCTGACCTTATCCCAGATTAAACCGTTAAAAGGCATAAATTAAAACATATTAATATATAGATTGAATACGTTCATCATATTACTGTGATGAAACATGGTTTAAATCCAAGAAAAGAATCGTTATCGGTATGTGCGTCACCAATCTACGACACTATAGCTACTTTCTACTAGCTTGGCATAAAACCCTCATCATTAAAAAAAAGACTCCAAAGTTTAACCTTAACTACCGTTTTAAAATACCATAAGAAGGTGAGAAGAAGAACGTTATAACGAAATACAGTTCAAATGCATGAGCATCTAGTGACACCATCTGAAATTTAATTTTTAAAAAAAGCTTCGTTAACTAGGGATGTTTTTAATGATGGTACATTTAACATAAGATCATTTTTTTTACCTCGTGTTGAGGTCAGTCTTCCACACTACTATTTTACTTTAGTCAGTCCAGGTTGATAAACACTTACCTTATGTTTTATAAACCATCAATATTTAAGTATCGCTTTGGTGATCACGTGGTCTAACGTACTACTCTCATGTTAGACTCTATGCCGAAAACCGGGAGATCGGGGTTCGATCCCAGTTGGGTGCATTGATAGTGGCTTTTCCTAAATGGTTTTCCACTCTCCCTCCACGCAAAATGCGGGTGCACTTCCTCTCAATTAAACTTCCTAATCCATAGCTCACTAGTGTAATTAGTAGGCTACATAGGCGTATAGCCCGAACGGGTAGTAAGATGCGGTGCTAAAAAAAATTAATGTTACATTTAAAAAATAAAGTGACTTCATATTTTCCACGCCAAAAAATATGCACTTTTGCAATATTTCTATAAGCAGAGGTATGAATGTTGTTATATTATATTATTGAGCCAAGGGTTATTAAAGACAATATGTCGGCGCTCTTCGCAAAATCTTATGAATCGCAGATAAAATTACTAGTTTAATCCGGGCTGTATGATCTTATACTTTGTATTTTTAAAACTACTGCAAAGACTTACAATTCCAGTGCTTTTTCAGGTTGTTTTTTCCAGTTTCCCAGGAGCGTATCCCTGCAATCATGAATAACGGATAACTCGGGCCAAGCATTGATTGATTTTAGTACATGTTTATATGTGGTATTTAACGTAAATTTTATATTATAAATAAAATCACATGTTTGAAACATGACTTAAAAAATAGCTTAACCTAAGAGAGTCCGTCTAATGAAATACACCAACCTCAAGATTTATACTAATTTTATTGCTAGATGTTTTCATTAGGATATTTAACGTGCACTTTCTGAACCAACAGATTATATCAGCACGTGACTTATCAACTAACCTAATAATAGAACAGACAAAATACAGTCCCCCCCCCCCCAGTCGAAAATGTACCTACAATAAATGTTCAGATTTACCAGGAATCGATCTTGGCGTTCCTCGTTCAGTAGACAAAAGTGATAGCAGAATGAGTCTGAATAAAATAATAAATATATTAGCACTATCTAAGAATAATCGAACAATGGAACCCTATAATAACAACCTATCTTCCTCATCAGATACAGAGACGAGCTACCCTTTACATTTAGGACAGCTCATTAAATTGTTGTTTGAATGTGAAAACGTGTTTTTTTTTATGGAGTCGAGGTTGACCCCTAGCTCTCAAATGCAGGG
The DNA here is from genome assembly GCA_033556935.1 of Timema podura. NCBI lineage: Eukaryota > Metazoa > Arthropoda > Insecta > Phasmatodea > Timematidae > Timema > Timema podura. Next base: position 57,057,695 of record JAVRXN010000011.1, read on the forward strand.
TCACGCTTTCCAATCCCTGTAGCAGTAAAGTCTAGGGCTATTTTATTTGTAAGGGACACGTGGGTGACAAGACGGCCATGGAGTCCAATCGAGAGACAGGGTGGAGCTTGACTAGTCCCGTTACAGAGGGCCATACATGGTGGTAGTAAGATGTAGGCTGGATGAAGATAAATGTGTGGGATACACACTTGAATAGTGTCAGCTGCCTACCGCGAAACTAACAGGTTGGGATATGAGAAAATATAGCGCTTCTTCTGCTGGGAAGTGCCTTTAATTTTCTTCATGTGGTGATATTAGGGGCCATACATATATTACGTAAAGCAATTTTAGGCCTTTTTTTTTACCCCTCCATGTCACGCTCTAACGCTTTGGCAACCCACCTCCTCACCTCAAGTTAAGTAACGCTTCCAGTTTCAACTATAAAAAAGAACCCTTTCCTCATGTTATTTTCGAATGGGCTGGGTTTTTTTTATAAGTAGACTAGTTATTTTCACGTCGGATCTTATAAGTTTAAAATAAATAGGATTTTGAATAAAGTATTCAATTTCTAGTCAAATAGTTTTATTTGTATTTATTATGTATTCGAGCAATGAACCTTAAACAGCGGTAAAATGTGTGCCTATAACCTGTCGATCGTAGTTTTATTGATGCGCATCAACATGAAAAGACGCGACAGTGTCAAATGAATTGATCGCATCTTTGGAATTGAATATGAAAAACACTTTAGTACTCCTGAAAATAAATAAACTAATTAAAAACTGAACGAAACTCTTTTTAGTAGCCTACCCATTTCATTGAATTTAATTTGATAAATTCAACAATTTTTATTATTTGTTTTATAAACTAAGACTTCGTTACATTACGCTAGCCTAAACCCCCCATCCTCCCCCATGTCAAGCAGCGTAACTCTACGATGGACCCCTCCCCCCTTCTAGTGCGTTACGTAATACATATATGACCCCTTCGCCGTTCTTGATTATCTGTCATAAGCATTATATTAGAGAAAAGAAAAAAGTAGTCATTCAATTTTAAGGCACCCTTGACAGATATTCAAGAACTGTTGAGGTTACCATGTGAAGAAAATTAAACTCTATGTTACTACTAGATAACTATTAGATTTCTTTGGATTAAAAAAAATTGGTATAAAAACTGCAAAAATACTGCTTTTAACATGTGTTTCCTACACTCCCACCTTAAGATGGGGTGGAAGGAACGCGAGTTAGTCAGTTTTCTTGCTGTTTTTTTAATGGCAACATAACTTTTTTTTGACAAAATAAATAAACTATTACTTTATAAGAAACATTTAGTTTGGTTTTATTTGCATCTATCTATATATATATGTGATATATATATAGTGATATATATATAGTGATATATATATAGTGATATATATATATATAGTGATATATATATAGTGATATATATATATATATATCACAAAAGTGGTATTTTACCGGAAACTTTTTAAATTAATAGAAAAAAGTCCTGGTCAAATTCCGCAATGTCCATAACAGATATACAAAAACTGTTTAGATTACTATGCATATATATCTAAACTGAACGTTTCTCCTAAAGCAATATTTGTCTTAACCTATTTCGGCCAAAAAAGTTGGTTGTTATGAAAAATGTAATAAAACGTTACCTTTCATTCAGTCTTAATGTTCACAGAGACCAATGTTTTGAAAAGACACGGCTAATTTGTAAAAAATAATATTCCCCCCTTCCCCAAAGTGTGTTCTAAGGTACCCCATATTTAAATTTAAAAAATATATTAGAAATCAAGTATCCGACACCGTTGAGCACGCGAAAAATTGCATCAGTCTCGTTTTGTCTAGTTTGCCGGTGATATGTAGGTCTGAGAACGAATCTCGACCGGATGTATTAGGGTGGTTTATCATAAATGCTCTTCAACTCTTCCTCCATAAAAATGCGGGAATTTTCTTTAAATTATACCTTCCTATTCTCTGTCCCATTAATATAATTATGAGCTGCTTCGGTGACCGCATGATCTAAGACATCACTTTCGTTTTAGACTAAGCTCTCGATGACAGGGAGATCGGGATTCAAATCCCGGTCGGGTGTACCGGGGTGGTTTTTATCAAATATATTTCCACTTTGCATCCATGTAAATGCGGATATACTTTCTCTAGATACAACCTTCCTCATCCCTGACTCATCAGCGTACAGCCTGAACATATTATAGTAAGACGCGGTGCTAAAAAAAGTAATGATGTATAACTTAGTCACACTGTAAAAAGAGAACTAAATCAACGAATTAAGCACATCACGCGATTCTTAGCAGCAGTTGTTGACAAAGCTATGTCATATTTATATTTTATATAAAGATAAAATTAAAGTGTAACGTCAGAAATTTAATATTACGTTTTAATTTAAGTTAAACTTTCTATGAATATAATATACTTCACCGCAACCACAAAATCCATGTTTGAAAGCTGAATGCATTCTAGACGAGAGGGAAGAAAAACTGAATTAAATATACTGTAATAAGAAAGTCACGGATCAAAGAATCTTATTTCAACCAGATAGACCGGAAGTCGGTGAAGAAATAATTGCGTCATAGTGCACACAAGCTTTGACCTTAATATGATGAGAATAAATAAAATACTCGACTGCGGAATAACTGGCCTTACAAGTGAAGACAGGAAGCATTTAAGAATGTCCCTGACAGCTTGCAGCTAATATGACCAAAAAATGCTGTCATAGCTCAAAAGGCATCGGAATAATTTTTTAACGAAACAGATTTTAAATGAAAGGGTATACTGTACATCGTCTCTTCGTGGTATTATCGACACCGTGGCTTAGTTGGTAGTGCGTTTCCCTACAGAGCTAGAAGTACCGTGTTCGATTTTAAGTGACATTTATTATTGGAGAACTATCGGTTGAGAAACCGGAGGTTGTCTCTTTTATTCGTCTGCTGATAATTATTATCAATCGATTCAGTGAGCGCACGTTAAATACCCCAGTTTAAAAAAAATTAAAGCGCGGTTTAAAAAACCTGAGAATCTATTTTTGCCATGTGCGCCTGTCCCCCTTTGTTCTAATAAAATGTTGACCTTAAGAAAGGGGGGTTGTAACAGGGCGTATTATTGACAAAAAAAGATTTGGAGAGTTCATGATTAAAATAACTCCAATCTTCCCCTTCCCCTGCTTTGCTTAAATGATTAAACTTCCTGACTGGACCAAGAGACAGAGATTTGAGTTTGTTTCAAATCCCTGCCGGGTACTTTGTGGTGTTTTTCATATTGTTATTTTCAATAATGTATTACCATTCTCTCTATTGGTGAACGCTGGTGCACTTCCTCTTGGGTACACTCAGGAAAACCAACCACATTAAAATATCAGCTTTATTAGAACATGTTTTATTATAGGCTTACGTTTAGCACAGCGGTTATTGGTAACTTAATCTAAGGGATCAGGAGGATAACTTAAGTAGTACAGGCGTATTATTGTGGAGAAAGGACTAGAAAAGCAATCCCAGCACATACAGCCGGAATTCGAGCTCCGACATCCTTGTTAACGGTGACTAACTTAAGTATAATGCGAGTCTAATGCCTTAGCACGCACGGCCCCCATTATGGATCTCTCTTAAGGCCGAATCTAAACCTAGGGTTGAACGTACAAGTGAAAAAAGGCGGACTAAACTTTTCAATAAACCGATTACGTTTTCGAAATAATTCAAAATTACGGCGCATCTGTAAAGGTATGAGGAATTATATATTTTTATCACAACATTGAGAACAGTCAAACCTACGCAAGGTGTAGACGGACAAGCTCACGGTCTTACCGTTCTAAGCTACATATAGTTCTTGATTTTGACAGTGACCAAGGCAAGTGCCGTTGACTGTTTATTAAAACCGCGGCGCGTTAAAGTGTTTATAGGGAGGCTTTTTCCCTAAATAACTTCTCACTTTACCTTCATTTAAAAGAGGGTGCAACCCCTTTAATTACATCTTACTTAACGCTACCACACTAGCTTAATTATTATATATCCGTACAACCCTAAAGGGTAATAAAATGCGATGGAGAAAGAGAGAAAGAAAGAAAGAATAGGTAAACCCAACTCGTAATATTAATTATTCATAGACGTCAAACACACAGGAAAATATAATGACTAGAGTTGGGTCGAAGCCACTATTTTACAAATCCAAATCTCGAATCCGAATATCCAATTTACCTTCGAATCCGAATCTTGGAAAATATTATAACATAAGAGGAAATATAGATATAAGAGAGTAATAGAAAAAACAACTAAATGTTAACATTCCTTTCTTAAAACGCATTCATTATAACATTCTTACATTCCGTTAAGTGTTAAATTACCGGTCTGGGGCCTGGTTGTTAAGTTTATCCTGTAATTATAATTAGTTCTGAACCACCAATAAGCTGTATTAGAGATCTAAAACAAATTTCACTTGAATAATTGAAAACAAAATCTTTAAAGATTTGAGTCTCGTATCCGAGATTTTCTCGGATCCTTGAATCTCGAATATCCTTAAGGCTTCGAGGTCCCATTCCTAATTTAAGGACCAATTTTTTTCACCAAAGAAAGGTTAGAATTGGTTAGAGTTGGAGTTGAACCGAGGTTATCATTTAATCGATACGTGCCATGTGCTGACGCGCGTAGAGTAGTGTGTGTACGCGCCGCTGTCGCCCATCGAGGGGACTTGTCATATCGACCAGCCGGCGGGACGTCGTCCCAAGGTGTGATCTTCTGGGTTGCAAGCAAGACCCATTAAAAAAAAAAAAAACTGTCTCAATAATTGCTGAGATAAATAAAAAAAAACTCGCACAGCTTCCTATGCAAGTACAATAGAGTATACATACCAACCGTACCCATGACTTAGCGATTAGGTATACCAACTACTAGTAGTCCCTGGTTCGATCTCGTGTACTGCCTACAAATATGTAATAATGTGTATATGGGTTAGTCCTGTTAGAGAGTTAGGGCATTTCATAGTCAGATTGTAGCTCAAGTGCGGCGCTATATAATACAGACTCACTACTGAAATTGAATGGATGGCCAGTTTCATATGCGAAACTGCCCATTCCATTTGTCTAGGTAGGTGTCATCCTGTTTTAGTATCGACTCGCATTTAGGCGTACTAAATCTGACTAGAAACTGGCCTTAATCTGTATGTTATATTTAGTGTCGCACGTCGATACAGGTTCGAGATATCGTACCTCGACTTTTCACGCTTATTGCTACTCGTCCATGCTGTACGCATTTAAATTGCGCTAAAAGCATAGGATGTGGAAAGCATTAGAGGAAATATACCCGCATTTGCGTGGATCAATATCCCAGGGGTAAGGATACAAAATCACACCATAGTGAAAATATCTATATTATTATTAGCACCGCGTCTTACTACCCGTTCGGGTTATACGCACTTACGCTAATGTGTAATGTTAGGGTGATTGTGAGATGAAATGGAGGACCTACAGTTTAACGTGGAATCCGAACCACGGTGGAGGCCTGGCATTCCTCCGATTCACAAGTTGTAATTAATACACATCTTGTCAGAAGTGAAGGAAGGGTTTGGCAATCAAATATATCTGTGCCGGGACCGAGGATTGAACCCCGGACTCCCAGCACAAAGGTCCGACACCTTACCCCTAGACCACCAGGTCACCTGAAATATCTATAGTCTTAGGAGAAGGAATGAGGGGTGAATTATAAAAAAAAACTAAATTGGAATCTTTTGGGAGTTAAGAAATCACTCCCCAGTGGTCGGTCAGAATTCAATCTCTGCCTATCGGATCAAAGGAAACTACAATTTCCATGCAACCAACCTTGCAACAGAAACATTCTTTTATCAGTGAGTGATTAAATAAATGTACTGTCTTGGATCTAGTTATAAAGGTGGAAAATAACTTTAGTTACGGATATAGCCGTCTCTAGTTAAATCTTTTAAATGAATTAAATATAGCTATTTACGACACCTAGACACGGGAATTGAGCCAGAGACCTTTAGTTTACCGGGTTAGTGCTCCACCACTGAGTTATCCAGGAATTGTCCCATGTTCAGAATTATTCTTCACTTATAGTTTAAGGTAAAATCGGTGATGTTTAGTTAGTTAAGTCGAAATCTAATCATGTGTTTAAAAGTGCACGTTGTATATAGGTGTAAAGAAATATTTTTATGTGACACACGTCTTGGAATGCCTTTCTACAGGACGGAACACACTCATGACTTTTATGATTTATTCGTTTTTCAAACGTATCTCCTTTCATGGTATAACAAAAGAAATCATAAAAATAGCAGTAAAGGGGCCGTGGGGATTCCGAGATGTGATGGCCACTGAACGAGTCTACGACCTCTTGAGCTCGGTCCACCGTCCAATTCAGTGATACAGTCCAATTTTCAATGGGAAGGTCATTTTAGAAGGTATAAACTTTTTTCAGGTCAACATTGATAACATTTTACTATTTCATTCGTGTTATTTTTAATGACAGCTGCATATCACAGGACTTCACGTATGAATACGTGAAAGTAGCTCTCCCATTAAAATTGGACTCTACCTTTTGCCCAACGGCCAGAGAAAATAATTGAGAAAATCTCGCGGAACACTAATATATGTATTAGAGTTCCACGAGATTTTTATATATTATATATACATATATAAATCATTACCTTCCTATTATCTGTCACATTAATATAATGAGCTGCTTCGGTGACCACATGATCTAAGACATCACTTTCGTTTTAGACTAAATTCCCAATGACAGGGAGATCGAGATTCTAATCCCGGTCGGGTGTACCAAGGGTGGTTTTTACAAATATGTTTTCACTTTGCATCCACGCAAATGCGGAATATTACTTTCTCTCTCTCTCTCTTTATATATATATATAAATTATTTTATATATATATATAAAGTTATTTTATCACTGGAGCGGACGTGATTTTCCTATCAAATACTGTAATTGCCTTTGTTAGGCTTTGTTATTTTAAATTTCAATCTAACCAAAATTTAGATTCAATTCTAAATTTTAAATTATAATATTTGAAAGATTTGAATCGAACCCTAAATTTCAAATCCAAATAAAATTTCAGATTCAAATTCCGACCAAATTTAATTCGAAATTCGAATCCAAAAGTCAAAGTGTTAAATAATTAAACTTTTTATAGAAAATACAATTGATCCTTAATCATAATATTATCAACCATTTCATCAAAGTATATCAGGTAAATCTTGTGGTCATACTTAAATGTTACACTAATTTCAAAAAGTGTAATCATTAAAATGCGTTTGATTCAGTTTTGATTTGTAAATAATGTTTAAAAATAAAAGGTTTCACGTCACAAGACGCGTGGTACGTTGGTCTTAGATTTTTGTTAACTTCATTACAAATATGCTTTGGAACAAAAACGGCCCGTTATCTCAATTCAAAGGTCAGCCAAGTGCCAATATATTAACGCTCCTGTCGGCCATTCGATTGATTAGTTGGCTCTTAGATTAATTTATTGGACGATTAAAAAGGTCGATGAACCACCCAATTTACCCAAGCTTTACATCCATTTATTCACAGGCAGAGGGGTCTAAACCACTTACCATTGACTGATGAACACAGATTGCAGACTCTTTGCTGATTACCACAGGTGTTCAGTACAAGAGTAACCTATGTACACTCATTCAAAATGAGATGAACACCAATCGTATTTGAATGAGAAGAATTGCATAAGCTTTTAAATCCCGGACTATTTATGAAGGGGTTTTATATTTTTTAAATATTGTTTTCACCAAAATGTAGGGGGGGGAGGGGGAGTTCTGACCAGTTATGAGGGGTATACGTGTGGCGGTCTTTCAAAGAGCAGACGGGTTGTGCTTTGATAAACTGAGAGGGAAATATGTCATCAGTCTCAGCAATGAGGGCTTACATGTTATTTTTAGTGGATATAGAAGCTACCCGCATTGATGGTCGCGCGGTTTAGGGACAATAGACTAATTTGCAGGTTACGGGAAGGTCGAGGTTCGAATTTCGACCGGGTGCATTGGGGGAAGGGTGAGGATGGGTTTCCATCTTATCTCCAGCTTAATGCGGGTGAGTTCCCTCTAAAACCATTCTCCCAAGCTCTACCCTATGAGTCTCCAACCTGAAGGTTGCGGCATGTTTCGGGTGAGGTCGCAATACTTATTTAATTTGTTTGATTATTAAAATTACTATGGAAAGAACAAATTTAAAATAGAAATGTAAGCTGTTAAAATAATACAAAAACTGTCAAGTTACTGTTTGGGTCCTTTCGGTTAGGCCTACTCAACTCTGACAGTTGATTGCTGACTTAGTTTGCTGTAGCAGTCTCGTGTTTATGCCAGGGTGCTGCTAGCATAACTTCCAAAATACCCACCGGGCTCATTGATTCTTATCTGAGATATATTAGCCGCATTCGTATTGTCACTAGATAAGCAATTTATAGTAATTAAATCAACTACGTGGGCTTAGCGACACGCTCGGTTGGTTTGTCGGTAATGAGGCCAGGGTTCGAATTCCGACCATGGTACTGGTGGTGACTTTTCCTAAACGATTCACTCTTATTCCTCCAAGCAAATACACTTCCTCTAAATTTTACCCCTCCTAATAGTGTAATTAAATGTTGAGAGACGAGAGCCCAGATGGTGATAAAATTCAGTGAAAATAGTAATTTAAAAACTAGGGGGTGAACGCTTGTATATTAGCAAGGGGTCGCGATGCTCTCAAAGACAAAAATGTGTGTCAAACCCTGAAAAATGTTGGAAACCACTGGATTAAACTGTTGATAGCCTTGCTGTTAAATGTGATTAAAAAGTTAGATTAAATTATAATCTAATTTCATGTAATTAATAGGTGTGAGACTAAAAAAATGTATCCCTAATAATACATAATCTGATATACAAATATAAACACAGTCCTAATTGTTAGCAGAGAAAATTACAAATATATATCTAGCTTTCCATACATTTCACAAGTATTAGGCCTACCATAATTTCAACCTTTGCAAGAATATTTATCAAAACAAACATAAGTACAAAAAGCATTAATTGACTAATATTGTTGGGAGCCTAAAGGTAACCAACACGGAGAAAAAAACTGTGTGACTTCAGATTTAAAAGTCAAAAATACAGAAACGTATAGTTGCATCTAGGAATTATTGGAAGTCAAAGGACACTAGCCTAGCCTATGATTACATTCCTAGCTTGAACAATGCGTATATGCATCTGTGCCCGCTAAATATTTTTTTAAGCACCACGTCTTACTACACGCTCGGGTTATACGTTATGTACTAATTACGCTAATGGTTTTATGGGTTAGGAAGGTTATATATATACTGTCTTTATAGTAAATGCACCCACATTTGCGTTGAGGGCGAGCGGAAAAACATTTTGGAAAAGCCATCCTCAGTACACCCGACCTAGGTTCAAACCTTAATCTCTCCGTCATCAGCAGTCTAGTCTACTGCGATATTAGCGCCTTAGACGATGCGGCCACCGAAACGGTTCCTTCTAAAGTTGATGTACACTTTGTTCTACATGTTGGTCACCTTTAGGCTCCCAACCCTTACAGCAACAGCAAGGATGAGATTGCCTCAAAGTCCATTCCACGGCTTTATATCCCAAACGCTTATCGCACAGTTCGATTTATCTAGTTGTCACTCTACGGCTACCCCATCAATAGCTATCAAATTAACCAGGCATTGATATTTCCAATAATAGAATTGTATTGGCTTTTCCCTAATAGGCGATTAGGCATAAGCTCCCAAGCATCATCCAGATTTATAAGCGTGGATTATCTTTCAGATTGTAGATAAATCAATCGAGCATCAGAAAGTTAAATTAATGGCCAGGCAATCAAATATGATTTTATTTGGAACCGTTTTGAATTAGAGTGCATAACCAAATCCAATACTTAATCAACCTTACGCTTTCATTAGCCAAGGGAATGTGGTTCGAATCTTGGTACCGGTACCCAAAGAGAGAGATGACTTAGGTACTTATCGTGGTTCATCGTCCTTTTCAATATCTCACCCGGAACTGCTAGATATCACATCGATTGGTAGATCCGATTAAAATCAATGTTGGCACTTACGCCATTTTTTGCTCCAAACGGTAGGTGGTCCCCTGGGTATGGAGAGGTTTGGTTGTAAATGAAGTTGAAGTGGCCTTTGACTTAACCAGTCGTCATTTTATCTGGATTCCTTAGTCCCCCTTATTTTTAGCAAAATAAAATGAGTAAAAAAATAATAAAAACTATTGATGGTATATTTAGTGTAATTATTTTTTCCGCCACGTCTTACTACCCGTCCAGGCTACATCGCGAAATTTGGGGGGGGGGGCAAACACCCACATTTCACCCAGCCGGGATTCGAACCTCAACCTACCCATCACCAGAAAACTAGACTATATGAGTCCGACATTCAGTCAGTGTGACCACTGATCCGATTGTGTGTTAAATATTTGTAGCAATTTCTAATTTATAAGATTTTAAAAAAAATCGTGTAACGAAAAATGTTTTTAAGAAGAATTCACTCAACTATTAAATCTTACAGTTAACTTAACTATCACTAAGGGTGCCATATGGGAAGCAATGATAAGCGTTGCATACATTCAGAAATCCCGGATTATTTATGGAGTGGTTTAATATTATAAAATATTATTCTCACTAAAATAAAGCGAAAGTTTTGACCAGATATAGATTTTTAATTTAAAGTGTTAAAGAAAATGTGCAATAACTTACATAAAGTCTATTCAGCGTAGGAATTGTTTTCTGAAAGGCCTTTTTCTACCAAAAGCTATTATATATTAGGATTTTGTAGGAAAAAAGATCTTTCAGAGAGTAATTCCTACCGTGAATGGAGTATACATGAAACGCTTTAATCTCAAAATTACAAATTTTCCCAGTTGTTGAATTTTTTTTTTAACTTTTACTAAATAAATCAATATTTCTTTTAACTGTTCCAAAACCAGCTGATAATTTTCACCTAAATCCTGTTTGAAACGATATTTAGAAAAATATCAAACCACTCCTTTAATAATTCGCGCTTTATAAACGTCTGCAACACGTCTCAATGCTGTTATCTTGTAGCACCCTTAAGGTCATTCGACAATAAAAGTTTTATTGCACAATTTTAACAAGTGTATATAGTTTATAAGATATAAATAGTGACTCAATGATTTGCAAATCATTACGGTTCACGAGCTATAAGGGGTCAAACTTGCTATTTTCTACTTTTTGCATACCCTTGTTAAGGTAAGGTAAATTAAATAATATATGGGGTGAAATTTAATATAACTAAAAGTGTACACAGTGAAATATTTATAGGATTGATATTTTTTTAGTACCACGTCTTACTACCCGTCCGGGTTATACGTTTATGTACCAATTACGCTTATGGTTTTAGGGATTAGGAAGAATTATATAGATCAAGTGTACCCGCATTTGCGTGAAAGGAGAGTAGAAAACTATTTTGGAAAAACCCTCAGTACACCCGACCTATATTGGAACCTTGATCTCCCCGTCATCGGCAGTCTTGTCTACTGCAAGAGTAACGCCTTAGACCTTACGACCACCAAAGCGAGTCATTAATAATATTAATACTATAAATATAAACTTGTGTACACTTCATATGAAATTTGTATAGAATTAATAATAATATTAATTTCAATATTATAAATATTTCACTGTGTACACCTTATATGAAAGCCTACCTACTAAATTTCAACCCTATACATTAATTACTTTGTCTTAACAAGGGTACGTAAAAAGCATAAAATACTAAATTTGACGTCTAATAACTCGTGAACTGTAATTATTTGAAATCAACGAATCAATATGTATACCTTGTTAAACTTGTTCAATATAATTTTCACTGTCGAATGACCTTAAGGCGCGTCTAAGAACGATTTTAACTATGAATCAGATCATCGTCATTCATGGGAGGCACGAAATTCGCAAAGCAAAATGAATGTTAATTGGTGTAACGCGGGTGGAGTGGGCTGCCTCGCACAATGAACAAGGACTACCTCTACTTATTCCTGTTGATAGTAATGAAACAACGCTTCTGTCTTAAAATTGAGTGTGGGAGTGTTAAACCATCACAATGTCACCAATTCGCGTGAATATATTTTATTGGAACACTTCTTTTTAAAGTACAGCCACAGAATGTCTATAGTAGGATTATGGTAGGAAAGCCCGTATCTGACAGTTACAAAAGTGACCAACTTATATATATATATATATATATATATATATATATATATATATATATAAATACTTCAATTCATGTTGACCCGCCTCGGTGACGTAGTTGGCTAACGCGCCAGTCGTGTTGAGTCAGACCACCAAGGACGGGGAGATCGAGGTTCGAATCTCGGTCGGGTGAACTGGGGGGGGGGGTTTCCTAAATGGTTTTCCACTCTCCCTCCACGCAAATGCGGGTTCACTTCCTCTAAGCTCAACCTTCCCATTTCCTAATTTATTAGTGTAATTAGTACTTAAGCGTATAACCCGAACGGGTAGTAAGACGCGGTGCTAAAATTAAAATTAAATTAAATTCAATTCATGTTATCTGTAGCCGTGACTTTTGATAAATAAGATAGATAGCTAAGTTATTATATTTGATAGTTACGGTTAGAGCCGCATCTAAATTTCCTATCCTTTAGATTGAAAAATGATACCTGGACATGGGAAAGGAACCCGGGACTTTTAGCTAAATAGGCTAGTGCTCTAACCACTGAGATACCTAGGAATCGTCCCATGCTCAGGCTCATTCTCCGCTCATATTTTAAGGCAGAGTATCTGATGGACGTGCGGAAATCGTCAGCTAGCTATCATATTATTTGTAGCCGAAGATTTCCTCACGTCCATCACTGATTCTGCCTTAAAATATAAGTGAAGAATGACCTTGAGCACGGGACGATTCCTGTATGTCTCAGTGGTTAGAACATTGAAGTTTTAAGACAGTGGTCTCGTTTTCGATCCCCGTGTCCAGGTGTCATTTTTTAATTAAAAGAATCTATAGTAAAAAGTTTTTAATGTTGACAGTATGAAAATGTTTATATTTTATAATAATCCCTTCCTACCCGAATTCTAAATTATTTAATCTAAGTCCGATTTTCATAGGAAGAAGTAAATAAAAGTATATAAAAACTATTTTTTTGTGGTCGAAATGATAATAATTTACCATATTAAAAGTGATATTGAGATAGGTATTGGCAATATCTATCAAAAGTGATAATTGCAGATCATATGACTTGGCGTATTGAATTCGTGGAAGTAGATCTAATAACTTTTTAACTGTCATGCTATTACTGAATGAGTTTCTAAGGAAATACACCAGCTTCTTCCTAGAGAGAGGATGGAAAATCGCTTTATTAACAAGCCCAATTTACCCGCATCGATAGGCAGGTGGACTCGATGCCAAGCTCATCCGGTCTGGTTTGCATCTAATGGGTCAGGGTTGGAATTTCGGTAGGGTGTATTGATGGGTTTTTTTTCATAAATTGTTTCCCCCTCTATCTTTACAAAAATGCGAATAACTTTTATTTTATTCTAACTTCCCCATCCCTACCTCTGTTAAGGTGATTAAATTAGAACAACCCGGAAGAGTAATAAGACGCGGTACAAAAAAAACCCAATAAAAATCAGTATATAGTTGTCGATCCCCGGCTTTTAAAAGTCAAGGGTTAAGTGTGATAGCTCACGTGCATAGCCCTACCCATAACTAGGAACTTATTAATTCCACAGTAAAAATAAGCTGTGTTTGGCTTCTCAAAGTAATAAATGAACATTTAAAAAAAATACATTCTATTCTCATGACGTAGAACTTCCCGTAGTCAAACTTTCATGAAGCATTGTAAAAATCTAGTTAATTTATTTGAGGGCTGACAGCAACCATTAAAATAAATTATACAGTGCACCACACAGACTTTCTCTTTCCTTTTATCTTAAAATAGACATTTAATAAACACTATAGGATTTGAGGAAACGAAATAATGTATTTTGTTGCAGAAATACTCACCTAAATTAGATAATATACACTGTTACAGAAACACAATGAGAAAAAGTTACATCTCTGATCACCAAAGAGCACAAGTTTAACAATCATTTCCCAGACCTGAATTTTTAAAAAAATTGGCCAATAGTTAAGAAACTATTGGTTTTACAAAAATAAATTTCAAATAATTTTTTTTTTAAATTTTCGCTAGTGCTACAGCTTCACAATGATAATTTTTTTTCGTTTTTCAAATATATATAATCAAAATAGGTTATTTCATTCATATAAAGTATCTTTGAAGTCATTTGTTGGTAGCCTGAATAAAATGTTAAACAGTGCTTGTATACGAATTTTAATCAAAATCGTTAGAACGGATTTCGAGAAAATCGATTTTTCGTTATCTATTTTTTACTTTTAGTAAACTGCCCTTAATTTTATGGTTAGATATCTAACCCCGAAAGCCCCTCATGGGAATCTTATGACAACCCTAGGTACCAAGTTTTAGCCCGATCGGTAAAATGGTTTTGGCTCTCGACCGCAGAGACACGGTATCACGAAACCCGCTTTTTCTGTTTCAGGTGGTCATAAAACGTCGACATTTATGAAAATATCAAGTTTGATTTTTTTACGATCACAAAAGTATCTTTCCGAGCGGTTGAGCGCATGTAAAAAGTGTTAGTTAAAATCATGCGAGAAAGTGTGATTATGTTCACTCATAAATTAAATATTATACGTACCTTTAAGACAAAAAAAAATTTTTAGCATCGTATCTTACTAACCGATCTGGTTATATATACTCTCATAAAGGTATTCTTTGTCTTACTAAACATCCAAGTTATCCAAATTATATATATATAAGATATAATTATATATAAGATATAATTATATACATAAGATATAATTTTAGAATATATGTTTCCAAATTTACGTAAAGGAAGAATGGGAAACGATTTTGGCGAAAAACCAACTCTGTACACCCAGCCGATATTCAGACCACGACTTCCCCGTTACTGACAAATCAGACTAGACGAGACTAGCGCCTTTGTCCAAGTGCCCACTGGTGATGATATAACCCATTTAATTCATATAATTTTTTATACACATTCTTTCCCATACACAATTTGTAACGAGAGTCTAACTTTAATTTTAAACTTAATTTGGAAATTAAACCTGGACAGAAGAATAAGTGTGTGAGTGATATGCCGTAAAATTGTCGTACGGGATTTCCTAAACTTAACCCTGGACACAGAATGTATTTGTCATATTTTAAGGAAATGCATATACATTCGTTTGGAGATAAGATGGTTCATAAGTAATAGGTAAATAATTAATAGGATACAATTATTGAACATACTTCCCTATAATTCTATTGAATCAAAATTTTCAAAAATATTCAAAAATAAAACACACTCCTTTAATGAGTTATTCTCAGAAAAAAAGTAGGCCTATACAGTGTAATTTATCATGCAAAACTTTCCTAGAAACTCACTTTGAACAGAATTGTTTAAGCCATTTATTAAATATTTCAATTTTTTTTAAATTATTTAATTATAAACCAGCTTTAATTTTAGAACTAGAATTAAAATCAAGATTTCACCTTGAAGTATGACTATATCACATCTAAATATCAAGGTTTTAATTACATCTATCTACCTGTTTCTGCTGTAGCTCATAAAGACATAAAGACAGAATAATATGCAGGAACAACCAAGGGTGCAGAATAAGTCCGAACGAGAGAACGAGGTTCGGGGGAAATTAAAGTGGTCCTTGGGGAAATTTGGGGCAGGGAAAAATCCAACAATTTTGTTGACGTTTTTTGTACATTCTAGTTCTGATAGGGTAGTTTCATTTGTATGAAAAACTAAGGCCGATGACACGCAACATCCAACACTATCAGTGTGTGCCAAAGTGAGGCAGTGTCGGTGTAAGCACTAAGAGTTGCGGTGTCTAGGGGCTAAGATAACTTGTCAGAGTTCTAGATAAAAAGTCAGAGGTTGAGATAAGGAGCAAAGGAAGAATCTAATAATTCAACCTGGCTAATGGCGTGATTGAGTGATGAGTCATAAGTCACCTACCATACCGCGGGTTTTTGGTGGCTATGGCGGGCAGGCGGTGGAGGGTAGGGAAGGGTGAGTGATGTTTTGTTTTAGTTTGAATTCAGTCACCCTTATATCGCGGCCTAACTGTACACGGCGATGGGCGCGCAGTTTATTTAAACTCGTGACATGCTTTTAATAATTGTGTAGCCCTGAAATTGTTGTTTTTAGTGGACCTATTAAGGTTTGTATATTGTACAATAGATTAATGTTTATTAAAAAAATTAGATGATTTAGTTAAGCAAATGTCTATTATTTTTGAAAAACATAGTTAGAGATTGTTTAGTAAGGAACACTTATATAAATAAATTGTAAAATTCAATTTTAATTAAGTAGGTTATATGTTCTGTTTGATAAAAGTATTTCTATATTCTTTTAAGTGAAAAACTATATTATGATTGCAGCTTCAAATGAAAAAATTAGTGATAAACTATGAGTTTATTTTACACAGACTTCAACGTCGTAACATAACGTTCATTTAAACAGTACAAATAGTAAACAAGTGACAAATTTGTTAATATACTATCTATGTAAAAATGTTAAAAATTATTAATATATTACTAATTATAAAGTTGGTAAGTGAACAAATGTTATGAGTATTAAATTTGTGTGTTATTTAATATGTTAAATGATATTAAATTATTTACTCATTTATTGATAAAAAGAAAGACAATTGTTAAAATAATACAATTCAATTATAAACAGGTGGAGAAAATTTGTTTTGTTTATAAAATGTCTTATTATATACTATTAAGTAACAAACACATATGTAATTATTTAAAAAATCTTGAATTTGAAATAATACTGTAAGTTAAAATGGCAATGATTTAGTTATTGTGACATAAAATACACACAAAACATATATAGTTCGTTCATAAATTGGAAAGAACACGTTAAAATAAAATAATATATTAGAACTTCCAATAGGTTGAAATGCACATCAAGTTGGCAGGTTTAATAATATATAAAGTTTATAGTATTTGTTCTTAAATGTTTGTCAATTATGATAGAAATTTGAAGTCATATGTAAATAAGGAAACAGTCGATGTATTGAAAAAGTATAGTTTGAGAAAGTTGTAATTAAATTGGGTTTAATGAAAAATTAAAATTGAATTATTTCTTATCTTATTCCCTTGTTCCTTGGTATTACATTCTTGAGATGTTTATATGTATTTCGACATGTTTCGACGCGACTACGGCGTCATTTTCAAGACTAAAAAGAGAAAAAGAAATTAATGCAAATATATGTACCATAACCATGCCCTGCCAATGATTGTTTATATGAAAAGGTTAATAAAGAATTTAAGATACAAAATGTTTGAGAAATATAAGTAGAATATTTACCATGATCGAAGAAATTTGTGAGTTTCCCAACTGATGGCGTGATTTCTTCGATCATGGTAAATATTCTACTTATATTTCTCAAACATTTTGTATCTTAAATTCTTTATTAACCTTTTCATATAAACAATCATTGGCAGGGCATGGTTATGGTACATATATTTGCATTAATTTCTTTTTTCTTTTTAGTCTTGAAAATGACGCCGTAGTCGCGTCGAAACATGTCGAAATACATATAAACATCTCAAGAATGTAATACCAAGGAACAAGGGAATAAGATAAGAAATAATTCAATTTTAATTTTTCATTAAACCCAATTTAATTACAACTTTCTCAAACTATACTTTTTCAATACATCGACTGTTTCCTTATTTACATATGACTTCAAATTTCTATCATAATTGACAAACATTTAAGAACAAATACTATAAACTTTATATATTATTAAACCTGCCAACTTGATGTGCATTTCAACCTATTGGAAGTTCTAATATATTATTTTATTTTAACGTGTTCTTTCCAATTTATGAACGAACTATATATGTTTTGTGTGTATTTTATGTCACAATAACTAAATCATTGCCATTTTAACTTACAGTATTATTTCAAATTCAAGATTTTTTAAATAATTACATATGTGTTTGTTACTTAATAGTATATAATAAGACATTTTATAAACAAAACAAATTTTCTCCACCTGTTTATAATTGAATTGTATTATTTTAACAATTGTCTTTCTTTTTATCAATAAATGAGTAAATAATTTAATATCATTTAACATATTAAATAACACACAAATTTAATACTCATAACATTTGTTCACTTACCAACTTTATAATTAGTAATATATTAATAATTTTTAACATTTTTACATAGATAGTATATTAACAAATTTGTCACTTGTTTACTATTTGTACTGTTTAAATGAACGTTATGTTACGACGTTGAAGTCTGTGTAAAATAAACTCATAGTTTATCACTAATTTTTTCATTTGAAGCTGCAATCATAATATAGTTTTTCACTTAAAAGAATATAGAAATACTTTTATCAAACAGAACATATAACCTACTTAATTAAAATTGAATTTTACAATTTATTTAAATGTCTATTACGTCAACTTTTAAGAGCAAACAAGATTTCAACTGTGCTTATTGTGAATGGCGTGGCAGACGTGATAAACTCGGATATCACGTTCTAAAAAACATCCCCAAGAAAAACCTAGAAGTAAGGATCAAGGGAGTATTGCAAGTTTTGTAGAACGTAAATTATGTGATCAGGAAAAAATCATAGTCGTAAATAGCGGTAGTATTTCCCCCAGTGTGGTTGATAGTGAAATACCTTGAAGTAGTGGCGATTCTAGGAAAAAACGAAAAGTCTATGAAAATAAACAATTAAACCAAAGCCTCCCAGAATTACACTCCATTGCCTCTTAATCTCAAGATATAAAATTAAATGTTGGTACCTGTAAGCTTAATAGTATCAATGAACAATTAATAAAAATATGTAATGCACACAAGGAAATGGGAAGGTTGCCATTTCTGGGAGACCACTAAGTTTTTTATAAGGTAGGTACTATAAAAATATCTATGATTAAAAATATATTTAAATTTGAATGTTTCAAACTATGTAGTAAGCAACAGCCTAATCCTTATTACCTTCAGCCTCTATAAAATATTCAATGTTTTATTTTGAGTGCTATGGTTTTCGGGAGTTTTTTTTTATGAACATGTTATGTTCTGGGGAAATATTGGATTTCTGAACATATTCTGCACCCCTGAGACCAACCTTTATAAGTTTAAGGGCACATTAAAAGTTTAGATCAATCATATTCATGAGGTCAAACCTTTCCCGATTAAAATAGCATATTTTTTCTATTAGGATGTAAAAATTTAAAAAATGCATCCGATCGGTATACTATCGTTCCGACCTTCCTGGTCACAGTCAGAAGTGCTGCTCGGTGACTTGGGAATCGATATATGTCAGCCACCAATAAATTTCTTCGCATCAACCCATGCGATTCTGAAGTCGTGCTCGAAGAGTAATAGAAAATTTAGTCAAGCCGGGGAGTTTTACGCCCATATAGTCAAACAGGGTACATCCAAGATCCAAGTCACGACTAAAAAACAATTGCGAGTCTGCGCAAGTTCTACAATTACACGGTAAAATAAAAATACATAGAGGATGTAACGTTAGTGGAATATCAATTATTCAAGATGAATAGAAACAATTGTCCGCTTTACCTAAGGGGCCATCCTTAAATTACGTACGAGTTTTTTGGGGGAGGCGGGGGTCAGTATTTTCTTATGTTTTCTTACAAAGGAGGTGAAGGGGATCAGAATCCATCTTACATAAAGCTTTTTATCAATGTTTATGAGGGGTGGGGGTGACGAAAAATCTTACTATCCCTTACGAAGGGGGAGGGGGGGGGGAGTGGGGTCTAAAATTATGAGGGGAAAAAAAGCCTTACGTAGTTTAAGGATGGCCTCTTAAATACACGAAGCATAACCCCGCACCGTCTTTGCTCCGGGGATTCCCAATCCATTGCCAACTTCGGTTCATTATACTATTTTCTAATCACGGCGTGGGGTAAACTACGACGTGTAACTTATTTTTGTGCGGCCCGGAAAGGAAAGATTTGAGATTAAAAATTATATTTCTATATTTTTCGGAATATTATTCTCAACTATTTAAATGGAACGAGTGAAATCGAGATATGCCAAGTTTCGAAGCTTAAGCTGAGTTTCTCATAACCAGGGGTTTCCCAAACTTTTTAAACTGAAGGAGTCCTTGGAAAAAAAAATCTCGAACCCTCATACATTTTTTTACACTAATATTATAAACATCTAATCATAAAAACTACCCGCTTCGGTGACCGGATGGTCTAACGTACCACTCTACCACTCTCGTATTAGACTTGACTGCCGAAGACGGGGATTTCAGAGTTCAATCCCAGTCGGATGCACTGAGGGGGTTTTCCTAAATGGTTTTGCACTCTCCCTCCACCCAAATTCAGGTGCACTTCCTCTAAATTTAATCTTCCTAATCCCTAACACATTAGTGTAATTAGCACATAAGCGTGTAATCCAAACGGGTAGTAAGATGCGATGCTAAAGAAATAAATAACGACAGTTATATTTTACAAGTGTAAAACAAATGGAAACCATCACATGTTCTGGCCTTTAGAAAATATCCTTTATACATTATTGAGAAAAAGGGCAATCTTAATTACTGATGCTATTTTATAGTGTAAAAAAACAAATCAAGAATATTATAAAATTGCCTCGCGGAGCCCTAGATAGCTGGCTGAGTCTATGGGCTCCATGGAGCACAGTTTGAAAATCGCTGCTCTAAGTGACCCTTCAGTTAAAAAGTTCACCCAGACCTCTCTATAAACTCTAAAACAGTGATCGCGGGTTGCGGACTACTTCCCATGAAACGGGGCTGTTGGAGGGTTTGGTAAATACATCATGTCCATAGTGTGAAGCCCATGCATGGTTCCACATGCATGTATAATCATGGTGCACACAGGAAAGGTCTTATTTTGCAAAACCTCCACCACTCGCATAAAGTAGCGAGAAGCTACACTGTTTTTATTGGTCAAGAGGGCGTGACATCTGTTGCGCAAGCAAGGCTAATTTATGGAATTATCAGTAAAGGAAAATAAACAAAGGATGAGTTTGTTATGGTCAACTTAATCTTATACCAGATGATTTCTGATATATATTTCTATTGAGGTTATATAACGTGCACTTTCTGAACCAAATGGTCACATCAGCACACGACTTTCAGACTAACTTGAATCTATAACAAAGCACTCAACCCCACGGTAGTAAATTCATTACCGAACAGAGCGGAAACTCCAATTTTACCAAAGATAAATTATTATTCATATAAACCTTTAATTTCAAACCGGGTTGTTATGTTGATTTTGTCCTAGAATAGAACTCGTTAGTGTATCTGATTGGAAGATTGAAAAACAATTTTTTAAAACCTCAGTACATTCAACCAGTATTTGAACCCCAATCTTCTTGTCATAGACTGTCTAGTCTGACACAAGAGTGATGCCTTAGACCATGCGGCCATCGAAGCAGGTTGGGGTGGTAGTTATAATTAATTCCGACAGTGCATGATAAATATCCAATTTTTTCATGCTCCGCATTTTACTCCCCTTCTTGGCTATTCACATATTCACACATTCTAAATCAGAATACATCAATGCATATATAAGAGGCATATATATTAATATGTATATATATTATCATCCACTATTTTAAAGTAAAGCAAGCCAGTGTTTTTCAAGACAGCAATTACTTTATGTGGGCCGCACACTTTTATCGTTTTCTTTTCTAAATCATTTTCGCTCTCGCTCTCTCCTCCTCTTTTTTTTTTTTAGCTTTTCCCTTTTCTTTCTCTCTCTATATATTTTTTCCTGGCCACTTGTTACGCCACAAAGTTCTATCTGCGGCGGGATTTCAGTTTTGGAAAGTTATCAGAAAGGATGATAAACGATAACTTGTCAAATGCAATTTTGACTCCTTCACTAGTCCCATTGACAAACGATTTGCCCTTCATCTTACCTCGGTCTTTCCGTTCGAACAAATTGACCCCTTACTGAATCTTCAGCAAGTTTATAGCGCCTGGGACTGTACATTTAGTAAGCTCCGAATCACACGCATCTCACGAATCGACTAAAGAAACAACTCCTACACACCCGCTTTGGTGGTCGAATAGTCTAAGGCATCACTCTTGAAATCGACTAGACTGCCGATGACGGGGAGATCGGGGTTCGATTCCCAATCGAGTGTACTGAAGGTGCTTCTTTCTAAATAATTTTATATTCTCCCTCCACGCAAATGTGGGTGCACTTCATCTAAATGCAACCTTCCTCATCACTAAACACATTAGCGTAATTAGTATGAATGGGTTCGATCCAAACAAGTAGTGAGACGGGGTGACAAAAAAAACCCTTAACAATCTCGCCAACAAACGAGGCCCCTCAGTACCCAGTTGTGTGTGCGTGTGTGTGTATTTCAAGCTTACACTAATAGTTTACACTAATAGCTTACACTAATAGCTTACACTAATAGCTTACACTAATATAAGGACACGAGAAGCGGAAGGTGAGCTGCACTGGCATTCGCCTGGATGAATGGGAAAATTGTCCAATGCTCACGTGCCCAGAATTACTGGATCAGAACTGTTCACAACTATAGAAAGATATCGCTGGCACTGATCCAACTCTTCCAGCGGTATCCTTGTTCGATTACAGTACGCGGTAATTTAAATGATTTATTAGTGGCAACTTCAGTCCAAACTTCATAGGTAGGGATGTGAAAAAAGTATTGATTCTTTACCATTATCGATATTTTTCTTTCGATACTAGTAGCTATTTTTTTATTCAAAACTTTTGTTTCGATACTTTTACTGATATGAATACTCACACACAGGTATCGGAATGGTATTGAAAAAAGAAAACAATTTGTTAACTTCACTCATGCTATACTCCATTCACGGTAGGAATTACTCTCTGAAAGGTATTTTTTCCTACCACTATCCTACTATATAATAGCTTTCTGGTAAGGAAAAAGGACTTTCAGAAAACAATTCCTACGGTGAACAGAATTTAGGAGCTTGGGATTCAAATGTGGAGGAAGAACAAATGCTTGTATGCGACGCTATTTCTCGCTCGATGTCTGCATGACAGGCATTTAACTATTCCATTCAATCTCTTTTAACTGTTCTTTATCTATCAATACAGCCAGGCCATCACATATTAATAACCATCAAACAAAGCTATCATACCTTCCAACATAATTACACTATAATCTGGTTAAGACATTCTAATTTTCAGTGGTTTAGTAAATATGAAAATATCATTCTAATGCACATGTTGTGTGTTTTATTACTAGGTTAAAAAAAACATGTTTCACCAAAAAAGGAATATTACGATACCTACTAAACTTTTATTTCAATACTATTACAGTATAAATACTTTTCTTCCGATACCACATCCCTTGAAAGTGTATTTTTAATACAAACACATTTTTATTGCGGCGAGCATTAATAACAATTTATTATTTTATTAGTGTTATTTTATAGGTAATGACAGTATAAGCTAAAGTGACTCATCCATGGTGTGTGCCCGCGAGTGAACTATACTGACCAAAGCGACAGGTGCATATAACATGACCTGACGTATAAATACTTTAAAGTGCATCTAATAACTTGTCACCTGTTTTCCTCTGAAAACTGAACGTACTACTTACTACTGTAGGCGAATGTAGTCCTATAGATTGGTACGTTGTCCCTGTTAGATTCAAACTATACGTCCCGTCAATGTGACGTTATGCATCGCGTCATCTTCTAAAATGGTTACACAATTCACACTTACCGACCAGTGAACGTCTGTTTTCCGTAATGTTTTGGCAGAAGCAGAGTGCTTTCTTTTTTTTTTACAAATATGCCAAGATTTAAAAACAAAAACAAAGAACTTGCAATGATTGCGATTTTACTTGACGAAGAAGTCGAAGAAAAACAATTAAAAATAGTGTGAGTGAGAACGTTACTAAAAATGAGAAAATCTGTGGGTGAATATTATACACTGTGGGGAAAGGCAAGGCCGTAGCCAGCCAATAATTTCACGGGGGGTTTGCTGGGCACATCCTCCAATTGCCGGAGGCTAGAAAAAATTCTAAATGCTAAACACCTCTAGAAGCTCTCTTAAGTGCTTTTTATGGTAACACAGCCCCTTAATTTGTATTTGTACCTTAATTTTGATATTGTTTGAACCATAAATAAAGCCATATATACTTTGTTTATAAAATTTCAAGGGGGGTTTGAACCCCCAAAATCCCCCCCTTGACTAAGGCCTTGGGGGAAGGAATAAGTTACTTTTTAGTCCCTTACCGACTTTTCTCCATTTGTATTTTTGTGGATATTTTACTGTATTTCTTGTTGGCCATGTCGTATAATTCTTCATATTGACGTAATTGTTCAATAAAGGCTTATTATCCATGTTTAAAGGTTTTTTTAAGCACAGAGTGAACGAACGGTGCGGTGACTGTGCACTGACGCAACTCAATTTCACGCAACGGAACGTCAACATAAATGTCTAACATTCTATTCAAGGTTGTCCTTCAGTCCCCGCAGGTGACGGATGGTCCGTGACATTGCCTCTCAGTATGAATGCCACCTATTAAAATCTAGTAAATTATATTTTGACGTGACGCTACCAGTACGTGACGTTTCGTTGATGTGACGCATAACGTAAGTTTAGTTTGGAAAAAACTGCAAGAAAATTAAAAATTAATTATTTTTAAATGGTGTTTTTTTAAACATGTTAAAACTGTTTCACTAGTCTCAATTCCACCTTTTTAAAAGTATAATACAGAAACACCGCACCACGATACGTCTGGTTCGAGCTGTACCACTTAATCTAAGTGCTATCCGAAGGGTGAGAAGGCAAAATAAACTCTTAAATATAATCTGGACTTATTTAAAACGACATAATCTATAGCGGAATGTGTGCCAGTGGCTGCATGCAGTGCGAGTCACTGCTCTACTAAATTAAATCGCACCAGAGCGTCCGTCCAAACCTGTTACTTTTTATAGACCAAATAAAACAGACATGCACTTAAGTGTGTCCCCTATGGTCCCAATGAGCACTCACAGATGTTAAAAACTCCTCCAAATGACTGTCAGAGCGCAACAAACAAAGGTTTGTAAAACTAAAGATAAAAAAAAAGGCAAATAGGAACATAAGAGGAAAAGATTTGTTTTAATTTATTACGGCCCAGTTACACAATATCCATTCAGAGCTTGCCGACTTTTACAGAGTCAAATTTGTTCGCTCCCCTTCGACCCTGCTGACATTTGTTCATTTATTATTAAAAACCGTCATAAAAATTCCGCTATGTTTATTTTAATTTGAGTTTGTTTTTTTGCTTTGTTTGAATAACGCGTTTTTCCAACAAAACAGAAAAAACCCACCGGAGCGTGAAATTACTCTGAACCATTTAGGAAAAAATACTTGCCATACCCGAACGACCCACGCCGGTGGATACGCAAAATTAATCTCGAGCTGGACACTACTACACTGGATAATACATCTTTGAGGGAACTACATTGGCTACTATTGGGGAATAGCAGTGTCATTCTCTTGTTTTTGTGTGATCAATCTTCCCTTGGTTAAAATACAAATTTAGTAACGCTGGTTCGTCGATATTGCTATTAGCTGCTTCTTACCCACCACACCATCTTCCGACATAACTGAAAGCGAGGAGCTTTGGCAACAGTTAATCGAGAGAGAAAGAGAAGCTGAAGCTTTTTCTCCATGAGACTTGCAGTTTCCTCAGAGCTGATACTGGGTGTAGTCCGATTTGATGAAGGGGAAATTGAGGTTTTAATATCAACCGGGTGTAGTAAGGATTTTTTCACCCCTAATTGGTTTCCCCCTCTCGCTCCACCCAAATATTGCTATATTTCCTGAAAACTTATACCTTGCTCATCATTACCTAAATATGAGTATTATAACTAAATGCTTACGGCCCAGACGGCTAGTAGGCTTAAGGCGAGGAGAAAAAAATATAAGGACATACCGGTATTTCAAGCCCTGACCTAGTCACCAGCAACCCAAACTAGACGAGACCAGCGCCTGAGTCCGCGCATGTGGGTGTGAGAGAACAGCAACTTTTTTTTCACCGGTACTCTCCACGCAAAGAATGGTTCCGTCCTCGTCAATCATCAGCGTAGAGCGTTTGACCACTCTGTACCCCGAGCTACCGTTCGCGGCGTGACCGTGCACATGCCCGGAAGCCATTTCGCGACAGGTCAAAGCTCCTGAAGACGGGCCCCCCCCTCCCCCGAGTCTCGAAACGATATTACGACTTGACCTGGCACACAAGTCTCGTAATCGATCGCTTAAAAAACCACCCCAAATATAGCAACGCTACGCGCAATACATAATCAATAATGAGCGGATCATTTGAGCCGTGACCGAGTGGACAGAAGGGCCGATCTCAAGAATAAGTGACCTAAGCTCGACCCAGGCGATCACTAAAAAAATTATCTTTTTGTTGGCGAGAAGTTAAGTTACTCCATAAGTATCTATACCGTTATAGCCTTGTTTTTAAAAGTTGTACGTAAAAGTATCCAAATAAATAGATTTGTAAATAAGTTCTCGTAAAGAGCTCAACGATCCCGTTCACGGGTAGCGGTTCAAGGCAGTTCACGTTTTCGTTCTTATTTCTTTTGATTATTTTCTTGTTTGAAAGAGAGAGAGCGAGCGCATGCACTAAGACCAATTCTACTGTCCTCAACTACGGTCAAGATCGTTAAGGCAATATGTTTAAAAACGTGGCCCAACCAACACCCTCCGGGAGACATTTTGGTTCAAGTCCCAATGAGTTCGAAGTTCCGTGTAATGAAGTCTCAGACGTTTTGACCCTACATCTTATTATAAACGCCTTTAAGATAGTTGCACTTAAGTGATTGATGACTCAAACTGTGAGTATTTTTGCTACTTCTAGCGGCACTATATATTTGATCCATAGCAGACGGACAGACCTGCAAGCTGCGCGTATATTTGCTACTTCTAGCGGCACTGACGAGGATTATAATAACTGTAAATTATTTTTCAATCTCCCTCCGCACGTATATTTCCCATTTTTACCCATTAGTGTAAATATGTGAACAGCCAAGAAGGGGAGCAAAACCGGATCATGAAAAAAATTGATATTTATCATGGACTCGGAATTAATTATACCTATCACCCCAATCTGCTTCGGTGGTTGCATAGTCTAAGGCGTCACTCTCGTGTTGGACTAGAATGCCATTGACAAGGATAACGGGTTTCAAATCCCGGTCGGATGTAATGAGGTTTTAAAATAAAATGTTTGCTCTCCATCCACATAAATGCGGCTACCCTTCCTCTAATTTCAATCTTCCTCATTCCTAGCTCATTATCATAATTATTGCATATGCGTATAACCTGAACAGGATGTGGGACGTAGTGCTAAATAAAAAATATATCAGCTCACAACTTAGAAACTTACACAATTCTAAAAAAAATATACAGCACCCAGTCTGCATGTAAAAGGAGGAACCTCAACCCCAGAGATACATTTTTTGGCCATGTCGGGGATCGAACCTGGAAACTTTAGTTGAGTAGGTATACGATCTATCAACATAGCTAAAGAGTTGTTCTAGCTACTAATACGAGAGCGGCGGTGTGACGGCAGTATTGTGTGACTTTTATGAAATAAAAACTTGTTTTTCAAGCGTAAATAATTCACGCTTACATCGGAATGAGAGCATTGTGAGTTTTTTTAAACGAGCACTATTGTAGTTTCTTAATATTAATCTTCCTCATTCTATTTTTCTTAGATAATAAAACACAAAAGATAGTAAGATAATAATAGTTAGATTAAAGTGTAGGAAAGAGACCCGGGAATTATAAATATTAGTATTCTTGTGTACAAATGACAAATGCAAACTTAAATCTTCAACTCGCCCCTTAAACCGGTAAAGGTTGCAAATGTAATGTTAACATCAATAATTCAGAAAATACTCTGAATTTGTATCGCAGTACGTAGCGCGTCTTTATACTGAGCTAAAGATTCCAAATTTCCGGCACGACAGAAAATGATATAACTTAGTAAGTTAAATTAAGATTTCTCCTTTCATAGAGATAATTTGACAGCAAGGGGGAGTGAGTATTTGGTCTGTTATAGAAGTTAGTTTGTAAGTAGTATTATCATATAATCAGTTGGTAGAGAAAGTGTACTTTAAGGTGGGAATTCAGGTAACTCGAATTAAGGATAATATTTTTGCGGTTTTTATCGCAAAACATTTGGTTCAAAGAAATAAAATAATTATCTATTATTATTATTTTATTATTATTATTATTATTATTATTATTATTAGCACCACGTCTTACTACCCGTTCGGGTTATACGCACTTACGCTAATGTGTAATGGTAGGGTGATTGTGAGATGAAATAGAGGACCTACAGTTTAACGTGGAATCCGAACTACGGTGGAGGCCTGGCATTCCACACATTCACAAGTTGTGATTAATACACGTCTTGTCAGAGGTGAAGGAAGGGTTTGTCAATCAGATAAATCTATGCCGGGACCGGAGATTGAACCCCGGACCCCCAGTAGAGAAGTCCGACACCTTACCCCTAGACCGCCAGGTCACCTTATTATCCAGTAGAAACACAGTTTAATTTTCTTCACATGGTGATATCAACAGTTCTTGAATATCTGTCAAAGATGTCCTGGGATTTAATGACAACTTTTTCTCTTAATTTAAATAGTTTGTCATCTAATATAGCTATGCTCATGACAGATATTCAACAACTGTTGAGGTCACCATGTAAAGAAACTTAGACTATGTTTCTACCGGAGCAATATTTTATACTGCCCTTAACTCGCGTTCCCTACACTCCCACCTTGGTATTAATATTTATTATTATTATTATTATTATTATTTTTAGCACCGCGTCTTACTACCCGCTCGGGTTATACGCTTAAGTACTAATTACACTAATGGATTAGGAATTGGAAAGGTTGAATTTAAACGAAGTGAACCCGCATTTGCGTGGAGAGTGGAAAACCATTTAGGAAAACCACCCCCAGTTCACCCGACCGAGATTCGAACCTCGATCTCCCCGTACTTGGTGGTCTAGCTCAACACAACTGGCGCGTTAGCCAACTACGCCACCGAGGCGGGTATTAATATTTAAAACTTTATGATTTTTTTTTTAGCACCACGTTTTGCTATTCATTCGCGTTACACGAAAATATACTAAGCTAATGTGTTAGGGAAGAAGAAAAAGTTTGAATTTAGAGGAAGTGTATCCGATTTGCGTTGAGGGAGAGTGGAAAACAATTTTATGAAAAAAACACTCCCAGTACAACAAACCGGGATTCCAACCCAGATCTTTTTGTTATTGACAGTCAAGCCTATTGCGATAGTGATGCCTTACACAACGCGAACACTGAAGTGTGTAAAATTGTTTTAAAACTAACTAATGAAAAAAGTATCCTAAGAGTTTCGTTGATAGAGATACTCTAGTTAATCAAAAGAATGAAATGTTCAACAAAGAATTCCTACAACCTTTATTAATCTCTGGAATCCTAATTTTATCTTCCTAGCAGACAAATTATTACTGCGAGGAAGAAATAACTTGGCTCGTTTTACCAAGTTCAAAGGAACTCAAGAAAAATTAAAAATGCGTGGAATGTTTTTATTGAATAAACGGAGAAATAAACATTACAAATAGGTTTGTAAAATTATGTGTAATCATTTCATAGCCTCATTATTACTAGACAGCTCATAAAATCTACAATTAAAACGACCAACATTAACTATAGCTTACAACAAGATTGCCTTTAATGGCATCACGGTGTAAGCTACAGATAAAAAATTGATATTTTTTAGCATTTTAGAAAACCTTCTAGGGTTAAATTTAGTTAGGGGAGTAAAAGTATAAAAGCGAATATGATTAATTTTTTAGCATTATTTAAAATGAAAACAACTCACCATAAAACTGTTAGCAATATAAATATTAGGAACAGATATTTGATGAGAACAAAAGTTTAAATATAATGAATGATGTAAACAAAATGGAGGAAACTAAGTGAAGAAAATTGATTATATATTGTTTACTCGAATAAAATTAAAAACAATTTACAGTAAAATGTATCTTTTTGTTGAATAGGATAGCTTCAATTTCATTAATGAGATATTTTTCGGCCATACTGGGATCGATCCCAGGACCCTTAGTTCAGTAGATAGACGTACTACTGACTGAGATAAGAAATCTGGTAGTAATTAGTGTATTGTGTATATATTCAAGGTGTGAAGTAAATTTTACAAGAAAATCTTTCTTTATTACCGCTATAAAGATGGAAGAGAGGCACGGGCGTAGAAATATATTTTTTCTAGGGGGTGAAGGGAGGTCCGCTAGAAAAACCTAAGCTCGAATGTAATGGGACAGTTTCAGAGTCAGATTAAGTATGCCTCTAGTACGTCACTGTACTAAATACAAGACATCTATAGTATGATTTTGGTAGGAAGAACAGTAGAAGTTAGTTACTAAAGTTACTAAAACAATTTTAATATATTCATACATAAAGTCATGTCATCTGCAGATGTTACTTTTGATATATATTATCAATACCTATCAAATAACACAAATAATAGAAGAAAATATCATCAATGTTGGCCGCAAAGAAATATGTTTTGATTTTCTCTACTGTTCTTCCAACAAAAATCAGGGTATACCTAAACTCAAATGAAACGAGCCAGTTTCATAGATGGAGTACGCCTCTAGTGCGGTACTATACTAAATACAAGACGACACCTACCTAAAATTGAATGGAATGAGCCGGTTTCACATATGAAACTAGTCCATTCCATTCTGGTCCAGGTAGGTGTCCTGCATTTATTATAGCGCCGCACTTGGGAGTACTCAATCTGACTATGAGACTGGCTTATAATGTAAGATGATCCAAACATATTTTCTAAAATAAAACACCTTGATAATTAGCTGCTTCTAGTTTGCGTTGCAAAACCTGTTCATGGGTCAACGCACATTGCTGAGAGCATGTGCGAATTACTAGGCCACTCAAATAGATTCCACTCTTTGTTTCCGGCGAGAGTGTGGATTAAGCTTTAATGGGTTTTTGAACCGTCAGATAAGATTCTTGAATGAGGGGCAAAACAAAAAAAAAACTACGCACGAATTTCCTGCCATACCGACAATATGACAAGTCTTTTTTAGAACTACAACGTTAGGAGCAGCTGAAGTCGATCGGCGTAGTTGCCAGATGTCCTCCTAGCGTATGCGTTGCGTGTAGTCGTTGAAAAGAGGAGCAGAAAACAAGTGCCGGTCGGGATTCGTGAACGGTCATCAGATATGGCGAACTCTGTCGTCATAAATCATTACTGTTATTACATTACTATTGTGAATTACATGCCGAGCGAAAGAGACCATATGGCACGATGTGGCCTGGCCATGACCACGCAAAGAGAACTGGTCTTCCGAGTCGCCTCGCGTGTGATAACGGGACGGCGGTCTTCATCGCCCGGTATGTCATCACGTTCCTAGAAACCTAGGGATAATAGGTGTTGCCAACAACTTTCACTGGCGCAACAGGAGATGATGGGCGGGCGGGTGGGTGGGTGTTTTCTCAATCCGCATCTCAATCTGTCAGGCGATTTTACAGACGGTGCAATACGCGCGGTCGATACTCTGTAACCGGTAGAGTCAGTTTTATTCTCAACAAGGAGGTAGAATTTCGAATCTCTGGCGGATAAACGGGAAGTGTTTCCCTTCAACCTTCCGGGAAAGTTCTGATGCAGTTCCTAAATGTGTTTTCTCTTAGATAAAATGGTTACTAGCCTTGTGTCTGGCGCAAAAATTAAATCCCTTGTTTTTCACTGCTGAAAATGTGTGCCTGAACACTGGAACGTGAGATTTAGCGCGTAAACGCTCTATGGCTAAGCTGCTTAGGATGGTACCGCGCACAACTACCCTAATTTCCGTACACGTAAACCTACAAATATTACTTTCCAACTTATTCCGTGCTAGCCTTTTGGACAATTTATTAAGTCCCGGCAATATGTCTATCACACCTGCAGTCACGCGGTATCTGGCATCAGTCTCACAATAGACTGTATTACTAGCGGAGACGGGGACGGTGAATCTTTCCCGTAATAACCAGGTGGTTTAACACTGTGGTTTTCGCATCTCCTCTCCACGATAATAGGAATTTTTTTTCTCTCTAACCACCCTCCTAATCCTTTCCTCAGATATTAGGCCTTGTGTAAAAAATGTACGAGTTCAAACAAACACATTTACACGCGTTTCAAGAATAAAGGGTAAATAATGAATCCATGAACCCAGATTCTACTAAATACTTCATTGCATGATCTAAAACAGGGATGGTGAAACTTTTCCGAGAAGTGTGCCATTTAAGGACTAACTGATTTTTTACTAGTCTAGTGCCACCTTTAACTTATTTTTTAATGAGTATTTAAAAACCAAAACTTGTTTTTTACTAAATGTTATGAATAATTCAAGTCAAAGTGTAAATATTTTTAAAATTTCTTCATTTTAAAGAGGGGAAATGTATTAAATAATGTGGAAGCGAATGTCTTAGACAGTATCAATTTCAATAACTTAAAGTAGATTCAATGAAAGTATCACCTTCAGTGAGGAAAAAATCAATAAGGTGATAGATATGATAAAATCAAAAACTTATATAATCTTTTCCATATTAGTTTGAAAAGTGCTGCATGTTTCTATACAAGATATTTATTTATGTTTGGTTCATAGTTTGTTTTCTCCAACAGCACACAAGATGCAAGACGATTTATAACCGTTGACTTCACAAAGTTCATTGTGACATGACATTGAATGACATGGCTGTCGAAATATTATTGACTTCAAAAAATTATACGACGTTGAGAGAAAGTTTTATTTATTTAATTTTTTTTCATGTCGGCGTGCCACTCAAATAGTGTTCGCGTGCCATAGATTTACCCTCCTTGGTCTATGACGTCACTCTCGCAATAGACTGGACTGCATATGACGGGGAGATCAGGGTTCAAATCCTGGTCGGGTGTGATGAGGATGAATTTTTAAAAATAGTTTCCCACTCTTCCTCCACGCAGAAGCGGCTATATCTTCTCCAAATTATACTTTGTCCATTTGTAGCTCATTTGTGTAAATATGCGGATACTAATACGCGGTGCACAGAATGAAAAGACCTTTCTTAATTTCGTATGAATGACCATCCTGTGTCCGGTTGAGCAAAAAACGATTTCCTTCTTAGAGTATGTGGTGCGTGTGCCACTACCAAGAGGTTCACGGTTGACGTCATCAGTTCCAAATGGGGAAGGGAAGGAAACGCGTCTTTTGACACTGCGGCGGGTACACGCGACACGGCCCTGACGTCCACGCTAGGTTGGTGCGTTACGTCCTAATTTTCTAGGAGAAGAAAGTTATGACTTTTGACAAGGAAGTGTTGAAAATCACCGTCTCCCTATATTTCATACTTAACGGTGTGTGCTGGAGTGCTCGAGTCTAACGTTTTTTTTCCCCTATCTTTTTCCCGCCATGTATTACTAACCGTTCGGGCTAAACGCATTTAATCACACTAATAAGGTAGGAATGAGTAGGGTAGAAATATGAGGAAATATATCCGAATTTGTGGAGGGGGGGGTGAGAAGATAAAGTGAGAAACAATTTAGAAACGCAACACTCAGAGCACCCGGCCGGAATTCAATCTCCAGCCTTCTCTTCACCGGCAAACCAGATTTAATGAGACTGAAAATTAGTTAGCGTGCTCACACATTTGGGGGATTTAACTAAGTCATGTTATGTGCATCTGTCACTTTTGATAGAGATACCTATAAAATAATACAAATAATACAGTAAAATGATACCCATATTTACCGCATACAAGATTGCATTTTCTTAAAGGTACTCCAAATATCCATTCGTGAGAAAACCAAGGTATAGGTGTCAATTTTAATAGTGTATTGATGGCTCTTCAAAAATAGATAAAAACATTTATTTGTAGAGATCAAACAAGCTTTTCTTTGTGCAGCCAAACTAGTTTTAGATGGGAGCATAGTCCCTCCCCTCTGAGAGATTCCCCTGGTATGCTATGCTATTCCACTACCAAACAACATACTTCGGTCCAATTCACATCCTCAGACCGCCCGGACTGGAGGAATTTCAATTACACTGAGCGGCCACGAGGGTGATTCTTCTACTTGGTCAGCTTTTACTAGGGTTGCGCAGAGGAGGGTGGGAGGGGCGTCGGACCTGCTTCAAGAATATCGGTTAATTTGTGCACCTGTTAGTATTAATGATATAATCGGTTCGTGGTATCTTTGGCCTTTCTGATAATTGTGCGGCTTCATTTTGAGTATAAAGGAAGGAACTTCTATGGCAGTGGATAAAGTTACTAAAACATTTTTATATATGTATTCGTAGGCTCATGTAATTAAAATATCTAAATGTTTTAAGCGTATAAAGTACTTAAAATATATATTTAAATAACATTATACAAAAATTATGTAAATATAAATGTAAGTAAACTCCATTTACTCTGAAAGGAAGCAGTCTTACCTTGACAGATTTTACTGTGGATCTATAATAAGAGGTTTCCAATATAGTACACGGTTTGACTTGAGTTTTGTCTTTGAGACCATCGCGACCCCTTGATAACCCACAAGCTTTCATATTTTAGTTTTTAAATTACTATTTTCACTCAATCTTACTGCCCATCTGGACCATCAATATTTAATTACAATAGTGGGGCAGGTATAATTTAGAGGAAATGTACCTTTATTTGTGTGGAGAAGAAGGGGTAAACCATTTAGGAAAAACTACCCCAGTATCCCCGATCGGAATAAGAATCACCAGCACCAACAAACAAAACTAGCGTGACTTGTTAAGCCCAAATGCTGGATTTAATTATTATAAATTGCTTAAATAATCATTATACGAACGCCTCAAAAGAAATCAATTAGCACAGTGGGTATTTTAGAAGTTACGCTAGCAGCACCCTCGCCTAAACAAGAGACTGCTACAGCAAACTAAGTCAGCAATCAACTGTCAAGAGTTGAGTAACCGAAAAAACCTTAACAGTAACTTGGCCGTTTTATCAGTTTTTATCATTATAGCTGCTCACATTTTTATATGTGAGTTTTGTACCTTCCTAAAATCATTATTTTATAATAACTTTAAAAAGTAAACATAAAACTACCTATATCCTTAACACGCATTGCGACACTACCCGAAATATGCCGCGACCCTCAGGTTGAAAATCACTGTCCTATAGGGCCTATTATAAGCTGAGCAACAGTGTAATAATATAAGGTAAGCTTGATACCTTTCAAGGTGAACGAAGGCCTTCGTATTTTTAGAATTTGAAAAATGGATTATTATTATTTTTTACTTATGATTGTTGTTTTACCGTGTAGCCACGCACCGTTTATCCTATGTAGGCCTAAAAGAACGTATATCCAGCGTGTCCCACTCGACTATCGAGACTACTGTACGTACTCAGGAGAGAAGAACAAGGTAAGGGGAACGGCGGGGCAAATGGGGCAGGATCCCACTTCTCGGGAAGTCCCAACTGCCCTAACCCCTCTTTTTTTATATAGCAACCACAATCACAACACACGTGCATAAAAGGCAATTTTTTTTTACTGGTTTTCCTAACCAGGCGTAGAACTTGGTAAAGATAAGAATAACGTAGTAGCTTAGTAATGGGAGAAAACTTTTATATCCATTTTTCATGAATGCTACATACTTTAAATATTAAGTTAGTACAAATTACAAATTAATTAAGTACACAAATAAAAAAACTATTTTGTGACCTCATTTAGTGGCCGCATGGTCTAAGGCGTCACTCTCGCAATATTCTAGACTGATGAAGACGGGGAGATCAGAGTTCGAATCCCAATCGGGTGTACTGGGAGTGGTTTTCCATAAATGGTTTTCCACTCTACTTCCACGAAAATGCGGGTATACTTATAGTGAACCAAACCTTTATCATCTTTAACCCATTAGCGTAATTAATACATGTACGAATAGCTAGGACGTGAAATAAGACAAGGTGTTTAAAAAAACTATTTTGTACGAAAAGGACTCCCAAATTTCCATAGAATTAGTACGTCCGAGCGTCCCGTGGACAAAAGTACATTATTACGGGCTAATCTTTACACAAAGTGAGCTACAGAGTGATGTAGCCCAAACACACCATTATTATTATTATTATTATTATTATGAATCGGTGTATAGTAAATAGTGCACAACACATAAAGATTATTTTAGTACCGCGTCTTAATACTTGTTCAGGCTAGGCGCATATGTAGGCCTACTAATTACACTAATGAGTTAGGGTTGAGGAAGGTTGAATTTAGAGGAAGTCTACCTGCATTTGCGTGGAGGGAAAGTGGAAAAACATTTAGGGAAAACCACCCTCAGTATCCTACACCCGACCGGGACCCGAACCCCGTTTCTCTTGTCACCGACAGCCTATTGCGAGAGTGACACCTAAGACCATGCGGCCACCGAGGCCACGCATAGAGTTGATTTTACCTTAAATATGTACGCGGTTTGCATAGACTTGAGCAAAGACAGCCCTTATATCAGCCAATGAGAATGCGAGGAAAAATTCTAGCCAATTGACGGCCACTATACGCAGCAGACGGAAATGATCTTCTGTGTTCATTTCGAAATTCCTTGTGGTACCCACACTTGTTTGTTACAGACGAATTTTCTTTATTTTGACGTCAATCATTATGATCTCATGTATGATTGAAAATAAAGGTGGAATATTAAATGTTTGATTTTCTTTTTGAGAAGTGGGTCGACATTCATGACAGCAATAAAATCAAAATCTAGTTAAAATCAAATTTGATTTAAATGTACAGGGACCATTTAAATTGGGGTGATTTCAAATTTCAAAAGATACCTAGTTTAAGTAACGTTGTTATTCGGATGAACCTTTTAGTGAAGTATTTCTAGAGCTATAATAGTGCATATGCCTAGAGGTTTAGCCATTTTTCTATTAATTAAGAACAATCGATTTGAGTAGGATTTTTAAATACTGCGTTTCCTTATAAACCGTTTTATTTTTATTTAAATTGTGCACTTTATTCACTATTAGCTATTCGTTATGTATGAATATAAATCCAGCCTAACCATGAAAAATATGACTTATCCCCCCCCCCCTTCGGCGGTGGGCAAAGCTGGTGGTACTTGCCATTAATGTTTTAAAGGAAGTATTTACTTACTAAATAGTATGTGTGCGCGTGTGTGTGTAAAAAAACAACTCACCACACTATCCCGTATTGCCGGTACTGGACAGCGAGCATGTAAGATATTCTGTATGTGAATGTGTACCAATTCAACAAGGAATAAATGGGCTATGGTCATGAAAGACTACACTTATCCCAACTTTGTTGGTTTGTGATGACCATGTAGTGAGAGATAAGTACAAAGACATACATTAAAATGGAATGGCCGGAAACATCGTTTTACATTAGGGTGAATAAAACTGACCTTAAGGAACACACTCAGAGCTAAATGAAAATATAATAAAACTAGTTTCAAATATGTTTTGTAATATTATTTTTTACCCGTATATTTTATCGCGTATTATTACTTGTTTGAGCGCCTCTATGTTCTAGTGGTCAGAGTTCCTGGCTACAGATCCAGAGGGACCAGATTCGATCCCCACCACTTCCATATTTTTCTGTGACTAAGTATAATAAAAAAAGACTGAAAACCAATTTAATAGCTTCTAGGGGCATCTCGATTTCATAAAGCTTATTGAGTAGAACCACTTCAAATAGCTTATAAAGAGTAATTAAAAACAATCCAGATGCGAGCCACTCTAAACATTTTCTAGATATTTGACCGGGAAGAATACCCTTTAGCTTGGTGGTCAAAACCCTCAATTTTTTTTAACTGTCCTACTAAACAAATAGGGTTCTGACGCCAATGAAGTCGAATACAAAGAGAGAAGGCCCCATGCTTTGCCCCTGGTACCGGGTTCGATTTGCGCACCTAAATATTAAAACTGTATTTAAATTATTTGTCCGTTTGATTAACGATGTAAATATAAATTATATAGTAATCCATAGGTATTATTGGAAGCTTTCAATAACTTTTTAATCAATACATCAAATAAAAAAATATTTATAAAATGTCAAATTTTAATGACTTTCAATAAATATAAGTGGTTGAAAGTTGGCTTCCTATAAAAATCAAGGTTAAGCTACTAACCAATACCTTAATTTTCTTACGAAATGACATTTGGAACACTTTTTGTATAAGACAAAACATATTTGTTTCAGTCATTTTAACAGAAACCTGTATTGCTTATGTCAGGGTGATCCAACGTTGTTTTTTTATCCCAATGGCCAAATCTGATTAGCAGTTTGCACCGCGGACCGAAGATATATTTAATCGACAGTACAGGCCTAAAAACAACACTGAATAAAAATAATTATTTCCAATATATATATTGTTGTTGTTGGTTGAATCTTTCAAATTTACTGCCAAAAAAGTTTTATTAAGCTCCCAAAAATGTATTATGAAATATGTACGCAAGCACACTTTCACAAAACAACTTAGCATTATAAATATATATTGATATATATTTTTATTTGAATCATTGGCTATTTCACATCTATCACCGAGGGTTTTTCTCTAATTTTCCTCCAGGATACAGTGAGGGCCACATATTCTTTGAGAGTGGGTCGCATTTGGCCCGCGGGCTGTCAGGTGGCCCACAATGACTTTTGTGGTTTGTCAGTTCAAAATATGGTTCAAGTCAAAATGGAGCCAACCATTGGAAAATTATTTGTTCTCTTGATTATCAAACTTTTGTTCTAAAAATATGCATTGTTGAGAATCTTCCTCAACATTTGCATTGTTATAAAAACAACTTAAAAACATATGTATTGAATTTTTACCGATAAATCGTTTTTCTTCCATAAATTTGTCAAAACTTTTTTTTTTTATAAATTTGAAAATATCATGGAAGGTCCCTAACAATGTATATTTTAGAATTTATGTTTGTTAGTTAAGAGAGAACTAAATAATGAAATGTTATAAATGATCTGGGCCGCATTTAGAAATATGGCGCCCCTAGGCACATGAGCTTCAGGCGCCCCCCCCCCTTTTCCATTCCCCTCCTCAGAACTCCCTCCCGCCAAAACATCATACTGTTGTACAGGGCCGGCGCAAGGGGAAGAGGGGGCGAGTGGGGCGACCGCACCGGGCGCCGTGAACAAGGGGGCTCTGATAGGCGCCTCTCGTGCCCATTTGTGTTAGTAAGTAGTTTTAAAAATGTAAAGATTGAATATATTATAAGGATTCCAACGGATAATGTTACAAAAATTTTAAAATACTTCTTGTAAACATTGAAAATAAAATGGTGTACGTGTTGTGTTATAAAACATCAGTGTAATTAGATCGGTAACGTGAAAAGAGCAACCGTTGTAAACCGGTGTCACCGCTACAACATGAATTCGTTCAGCTGACAGCCCGTGAGTCACAGGCCTCGTGATGAACCTTTTCCTTCTCCCCACTATCTTCTAATAAATTGGCTGACACAGTCAATAGACAGATATTAAACTACAAATCAATAAATACTTTGATTGTATTAATTATAATTTATTAAAGTGAATAATGAATGACTACGAAATAATATTCTGAACATTTCACAATTACAACAACAATTTATTATGTGTTACTTTCGATTGTTCGAATTGTGTGGATAAAATAACGTATTTATACTCAAATATATTTATTTAACTAACCCTGTTATTCAATAATAAAAAAATTAGATGTACTCCTGGGCTGGGTCTATCAGCTATGGTGTCAGGTGACAGGTATGTTATTAATTAATTATGACTATTTGAGCTAAAAACATAATTAAAAAGTGCGAAGCATAACCTTTGGATGATCTAAAAAGTTTTTTTGATTGGGGACATTCTGCACAATAAAGGTTGCGCCGCTTGTTATTTTCTCCATAACAATAAACCTTAGAATTATGATGTGAATACGAGATAGTGTGAGTGGTGGGTAAGGGGTGGGGGGAGGGCGCTTCTTTCAAGGCCGCCCCGGGCGCTGACTTCACAAGCGGCGGGTCTGTTTGATAATGAACACAAATAATAATGTTGTAGGCCTATTAATTGCTACTATTTACCGTATAGTTATATTACCACTGCGCAAAATGGTTGTGCTTGTCTATTTCTACCAGGGCTTCACATATGAGTGACTCAAATGAACTCTAACAATATTCTAGCGCTTTGTAACAAGCAAGCTTCAGCTACAACTGAGTCCGCATGTGATGTGAGAATTATATTCATACATGGTGAAGACAAGGGTTTCGGTTTCTCATCTCGTGACGTCTTACCTCAGAAAGGGCGCTACTGTAAACATTTTTTTTTAGCACCACGTCTTACTACCCGTTCGGGTTATACGCTTAAGTACTATTTACGCTAATGGGTTAGGAATTGGAAAGGTTGAATATTGAGGAAGTAAACCCGCATTTGCGTAGAGGGAGAGTGGAAAACCATTTAGTAAAAACCACTCCCAGTTCACCCGACCGAGATTCGAACCTCGAGCTTCCCGTCCTCGGAAGTCGAGCTCAACACGACCAAGGCGTTAGCTAACTACGCCACCGGGCGGGTTGTAAACCATTTGAATTTTTAAATGTTGCGCCCCCAAAACTCTCGCGGCCTAGGCACGTGCCTAGTCTGTCCAAGAGGGTAATGCGGTACTGTAAATGATTCAAAACTCACTTGTGCACCCCGTAAAACTAGAACGTGATCCTGTAGTACAACATAACGAGATCGATGTGAATAGATGCAAATCGGTCTTTGCAATACTAGTTCCTCTCGACCCGACGCTCGAAAGTGAATTTTCATGAAGAGGTTCTGACAAGACAACAATACAGCTGCTGGCGACGAGATTTCCCCAAGTTACGAAGGCTAACAATACGTTCTAAACTCAAACGGAGGCGCATTGAACACGGGGTTAACCGCCGCACAAAGACGAGACGAGCGTTCTCACCCATCTACACGTTATGTTCTCACGCTCGCTCGGGAGCTTAACAAGTTTATAGTTCCACTTGCAGAGACGAGATTAGGCCTATTCGCTGTAAAGATTGCCACTTCTTTAGAAAAAAAATGTATATATTTTGGCCGCACTTGACTTCAAGCCTAAGCAACTGTGATTAAATTTTGAGTGGTGCTATATAAGAAAATATTTAATATTTGTAACAGGATTCGTCCTGCTTTCCAATTTGTGAATATACAGGCGTTTAGTGTGTACAAAAGACATATTTTTCTAGCTCGACTAAGTTTGTAAGTCGTGTACTATAGCTCCAATTTCCAGCACATGTGTTTAGAAAGATCATGTTAAATAAGCACCAGTAAAAATCTAAATCTGTAATATGCATTTGAAAAAATTGAGCTACTAGCCAATCTTAGACGTGGAAGAATTTAATTTAGCTCCAAGGTCGGCGGCAATTCGGTAGGCGGTTGGTTAGCACGCCTGAATCAGGCTCTTTGGTGGTTAGCCACTCCGT
The DNA here is from genome assembly GCA_033556935.1 of Timema podura. Classification (NCBI taxonomy): domain Eukaryota; kingdom Metazoa; phylum Arthropoda; class Insecta; order Phasmatodea; family Timematidae; genus Timema; species Timema podura. The sequence goes on from JAVRXN010000011.1 coordinate 57,099,260, forward strand.
CCTAACCAAACACAAGGAGAATGGTTATCTTCTTTAGCCAGGAAAATGCTTGCAAAATTACTTTAAATCCAACTTCTACTTCCTGTTTTCTAAGTTAATGGCTTAGTTGGTTAATAAACACTGTAATGACATTAGAAAGTACATAAAAAACACAATATAATCTCATACTACATCATTCACTGTACAAATGCAAGGTCATGTTTTTTGGGGGTGCTGATAATGTACTATTTTTAAAACATTTATTAATTTCAAAAGATAGGCCTTTATCTATATAAAATCCGATTAATATTGTTGTATCCGCATCTGTGGGCATGCGGACTCTTTAAGTCAAGCTGATTATTGTCTGGTTTGCCGCTGACGTAAGGTCAAGTTCGAATCCCGGTCGAGTGTACTCTATTCGGTATTTTTTTTTTCCGAAATGGTTTACCTCCCTCCCCGCAAATATGGGTACATTTTCTTCAAACTCTTATCTTCCTTAAACATATCGCAATATCGCGACCATATGCGGATAGCCCGGATGGTTTGAAAGACGTCGGGAAAAAAAAATATTGTTATGTTCTCACTTTTTATATATATTATTTATCAAAAGACTTTAAGAAATGAGTGAATAACATTAAAATTATGAGTTTGAAAAATATAATTAACTATAAATACAAATTTGTGCAGAATATACTTTTCTAAACGCTTATAAACTTTTGGTAGGAAATAAATGAAGGGATAAAAGTCCAGCTAATATTGTGGAGGTTCACTAAGTTTGATAATAATTACTATAAAAACAAACTTTAAAGTATAATTTAAAAACTATTATGAATCACTCTATGAATTTCCTTGACTAGCCACAATATATTAAAAGTGAAACTTCAAATATATGTGAATCTAAAATTTAACTAAACAAATCTTAATTCGCTGGTTAGGCCAATTTTAATTACAAAATTAGCATAATTATAAAACGTAATATGCAGCATCTACAAAAGAGTATACATACTGCACAGCCATTAGTAACTGATAAAATAAAGTTAATTTTTTTTTTTAATATTAGCTGAAACTAGGGTTCGAAACAAGCTATGTTGGCCGACACCAAAATAAATATTTACATCTAAGTTTGACATTTTTTGCATGTGGAAAAACAACACTTCAAATTGGATGTACATAGAGGCTAAAATATCTGTCAAACGTCAAACATAAATTATGTTTTATATAAATTTACTTACCCTAGTAGCAACGTTATAGTATCGGTGGGTTTATTAACTACCATATATAGTTTGTCACCACGGCTTGTTAGCTTTTTAACACAGAAAACACAGTTTTTCAATAAAATCGCAATGCACTACACAAAACAATCACAAACACACACTACCATGTTAGCTTTCGCCATTGAGTATACAATAAAGAACGAGCTCGTACTAATGGCTGAGGCAGCCACCAATCAGAGAAGAGGCATGAAAAACATTCGTTTTTGTAGCCAACATACATACAAATAATATTTCTACACCACAACACAAACAGAAATAATTTCACTAACAAACTAGATTTGAAATATTATTATCTGCGTGACGTGAAGTTTTTGTTCACATTAATTTTTTCTATAGATGTTACATATTTTATATATTAACAATGTGGGAAACCTATTATTCGTGTATTTAATAATATAGATAGCTATTTTTAATTTTAGCTATCATTTTAGCCTTAAAGTTTCATGTTATTGAACAGGTAATTAATTTATTCTACAATCTAACATGATACAGAAAGCTCGAGCTAATTGTACTACACCTGTAACAGTGAATACATCGTATATAGCCAAAATCTGGAAATTAAATAGTCCAGATAAAATAAATTAAAGTCACTTATAAAATTCCCTTGACTAAAACAAATAAAAATAGCACTAACAACAAAAGTAAACATGCGTACCATAAAATCTGTTGTTTAGCCCATTTTAATTATAGAATTTGTGTAATTATAAAATGAAATATTTACAAAACAGTATACATTAATGCTACACATCCATTTTCAACTGATTAAATTAAACCATTACATGTGTTTATTACCAAAACTAAGATTTGAAACCAGCTATGTACATCCAAATAAACATTTACATTTGAGTTTGATATGTATTCATCGCCTAATGGAAAAACTACACATCAGATTATATTGTATGTACATAGTTTATTATAATAAACATTAACACATTATGCAAGCTAATTTTTGGTAACATGTTGAACCTATTTGACGCCTATAAGCTTCAGGGCATAAATTATGTGAATTTAATAAACTTAAAAAAAAAAACATTTAAGTAGGGTACTCAAATACAGAGCTACCAAAAAAATACCAGGTTCAATTTTTGCCATGGTCAAAATGTTTATAATTGTCTGGATTCTAGATTGAGGTTTGCCCTTTTATAGGGATAAGTTGATGGCCAGGATTGTGTTTATGTTGTAATTAATTTAGTTTGTGGACCGTATGCTTACACAATAATTCGATTTAAAATGTGGACATTAGCTAGGCTACCCTAGGGATTTAATAATTGTTGAGGCGCTATTTCTGAGCTTAGGTTGCATGCAGTTTGATGTGGAACATTTTAGCGATGTGATAGTGATATTATTTCAAGTCTGTTGACTACACTGCTACCCGCCAGAGTTTTAAAATGGCGACGTCTGTAACTACAAATCCTTCAACATTGCTACCTTTAGGTCTGTCAATATTTGCATATTTTCTTTTCTCTTAACTTGATAGGAAATTATTATTTTATAACCATTCATCTATATATATATCTTTTGACAATCGGCCACAATCAGGTTCGATGGTTTTATTGGTTATTCTATGAGCATTTAAAATACAAGTACCTGAGGCATTTGTGGTTGGTGGTTTCTGAATCATACATAGGAGACATGTAGAAGCTATAGACCAGTTCCTTTATCTATCACTTTGGTGCATCCACGACAAAACCTTAAATGATGAAAGTATTCAACATGATTTAGCATTCTTTGACTATCTCTTTAGACAAAATTAAATTTTAAAACAGAATTGGGTTGGCCACTTGTATTGAGTACCTAAAGTACATCTGAGAAGACCGGGTTTTGCCATATTATTATATGTTTTGTCTTACGACAGATCAATTCCTTCTGCCAGAGAACTTAGACCGCCAATGCGCACTGGCCTCGCTGACTCCTTTTTTTCAAGTCCTCCAATATTTTAATCCTCCCTCCTAAGCTCCTCTTTCCCTCAACCTTGCCTTCCACGATGTCATGCAGAAGGATGTGTTTAATCCAATTTGCTTTGTAGGTCTACTGAATAATCACATCCAAAATGTTTCTCTACCACTCTTCTCAAGGGCTTCATTTGTCACCCTGTCTGTCCACTATTCACAGTAATTTCAACCTATGAAAATTTAATTGAATTATTTGCATCGCTTTGATGGCCTCATGGTCTAATGCTATTCTCGCATTAGACTAAACTGCTGATGACAGAGAGATGGAGATTTGAATCTCGGTTGGATATACTGAGGGTGGTTTTTCCAAAATGATTTTACACTTTCCTTCCACACAAATGCGGGAAGACTCCCTATAAATATAACCTTCCTAATCCCTAAAATCATTAGCGTAGCTTACTAATTATGTAATTAGTAGGCTACATAAGTGTATAACTCGAACGAGTAGTAAGACGCTGTGCTAAAAAAAGTCATTTGCATTAACTTATCACTCAAAATTTTATATAATTATACACCCAAAACTAGTATCCACTGACTTTGTAAAAAAGTTAGGCCTATTACATTAAGAGTTTAAGTGAATGATATTGATTTTTCTCAAATTTCAAGAGTTTGAACTTATATTGAATAGGCCTAGTAGTTAACAAGAACTTTGGGAAGGATAGTTTGGAAAATAGGCTTAAGCCCCATCTACAGACTTTGTATCCGTGAGGTGCTTAATGCTCCATAAAAGATCGACTTCACACTGACAGATTGAACTGTCTACAGATTCCCTATCCTTAATTCCTTAGTCCCTACCACTTCATAGAAGTTGACTCAACTTTAACTTTCTAAGTGACTAGTCAATCAGGCTGCTAAGGACTACCAATCACAGCAAAGTAAGCGTGTGCGCGCGTATAAAAATCAAAACACCAATGGCATTTTCATAGCAATCACACCAACTAGCTCATGTTTTAAATATTTTACTGGTGACTGTACTTAGCCTAATTTCATCTGCTTGTATTTAGCTCTAGAAAAATTCCTTTTGAATAATTTAATTGGACGTTGTTTCCAACATTCTCATTGGTTGGCATGGTCAAGTGATTATGGATACAGACTATGTAGACGCAATTTCCATTTCTAAGGACCCTTGACTATATGGATGTGGAGCTTACAGTCTCTGTAGATGGGGCTTTACAACACGTTTTCAGCACAGCTAACATTTTTAGAAGCTATGAGTCCCTCTTTTTTTTGTTTCCTCTTTTTAAAATAACGTTTGAGTTTTTTATAACTTTTTGCAAATATAGTAAAATAAAATATGTCCAGTACAATAACTATTAATGGAGTGGGTGGCTGAAGGTGTTGTATTAAGAACTAGGTAAAACTTACTGGAAATATTAAAATAGTCAATAAATATAAATACTCAATAGGGTATTTTTATCTATTTCGTTATTTTTTCTTTTTCTCTTTGTAGCCACATATTAATTCTGAATCTTTTATCTGAAACGTTAAGAGTACTTTAAACATCCAGAAAATAAATTGTTTACTGTCCCCCCCAATGACTTTGATTGATGATTTATTGTTTCCTCAGAGACTGTTGTAAGTTATCAGCTTTAATTATTAATTTTCTGCTGTAAAAATTTAATCATTTGGTGAAACAACATTGAATTCAACAATTTCAAGTCTCAAATAATTATTTATAAAAAAGTGATTTTTTTTTCCTTTCACTATTGGAAGCCTGTGCTTCTGCTTCATCCATAGATTTGATATATTCAATATTATTAGGGCCTACATAATTATTTTCTTAAATTGTGATTTTCTTCAATACTTCTGGCACCAAAACAATTTTAATTACATCAAAATTTAGCTTTTTTCTTTCAAAACCAACTCTGATTATTATAACTTTGATAGTAACCACAATTGCACATCATCACTCAGTAGTGTACCCACAGCAGGGGCTTGAGGCCCCCCCCCCACCCCCATCATGGTTTGGTGATGCCCCGAGATCTACAAGATCCGAAGAGAAGATAAAAGGGGAGAGGTCGGGAGGGATTATGACCAGTTAAACATTGTGAGCAAAGAAAATATCAAGTACCACACATCCTTGTGTTGATCCTCTCTAGTAGTCCTAATTGATGTTCTTGTAGTCTAGGAAGTGGCCTTAGTCCTGAAGATTGAGGCAGGTTCTAAATCTCCCAATTTCACACGCTCCATCAAGGAGCTATACAGTGGCTGGACATTTACCTACTATAAAAAATCAGTGATTTTTGTGACGGTTAAACCAACTTTAATTTAGGACTATTTATTTATTATTTTGTTAGATTATCATGTTTATAATAGTGAAAAATAAATGATCAAGTTAACAAATACCAATAAAAAACCTTCCAAAAAAATGCTTCCAGGCGTATATAATGATAAAAAAAAATTGCCTTCGGCAGTTGGAGGCACCTCCCTCCCAAACCCCCTTGAGCCCCCTGCTATCCTGTGTATGTTACTGACATCACTACACATATAAAAATAATTGTTTCTGGTAGGTACACATAATCACACTGACATTTTTCACTAAATAACAGATTAAGTTCACAAGCCGAGTATGGTTGTGTGTTTTTGTTGTTTACCATGTGAAAACAAGAACTCAGGTATATACTAACGGAATGAGATTAATTCCGAAACTCTCCTGGCTAATCCAGGACAGTTGGCAACTCTAGCTACAACACTTGGGCTAGTGATACATAAACACAAGGTAGGGCCATAATCTAGTGCGCTTACTTAACTTACAGATTCAGTTCATTTAAATTAATCTGCTTGACTCAAAACCACACTAGGATTTGAATTTATATTAGGTGGCAGCCTGTATTTATTTTTTATTAATGATTTCCTATTCTTTCTCATCATGTCCCCTTCAAATAGTTTAAGGTTACAGAGAGACCGAATGAATGCCAGATTTGTAGCACTAAAGAGTTTCTAATTTTTTATATTTTACAGAACTTGTGGATAAATGCATTGGTTCTCGAATACATATAATTATGAAAAATGATAAGGAGATTGTCGGGACATTATTAGGATTTGACGACTTTGTGAATATGCTCTTAGAAGATGTTACTGAGTATGAATCAACTCCTGAAGGAAGGCGCATAACAAAGCTTGATCAGATTCTACTCAATGGTAACAATATTACAATGGTAAGCAAACTCACGTTAAACACGTTTTTAGTTTGGGTTGGCTGTTCAAATTCATGGTGGTATTTTCTCTTGAGGATGTGAAGATTTTTAGTGTGTTATCAACTGATACCGGTACTTTTAAGCTTCCATTTTAGTGAAATATTGAAACCTTGACAAAGTTTAATTCAAGCCTGTACCTAGTCTATTATCACTACAAATTTATTGTTAACTTTACATATTATTCTCATCATTGATAGCATTGTACTATGCAATTATTAGTAACCGCATTAGTGGTCAAATAGTCCAACACCTCATTCTCGTGTTAGACTGAGTTACCAGTGGTGGTCCAAAGTTAGCGTTTGAATCCTGGTTAGGTGTACTTAGGTTTTTTCTCTCAATTATTTCTTACTCTCCATACACACAAATACAACTAACATTTCTTCCTCAAATTCTACCTGCCTCATCACAATTCCATTAACGTAATTAATAATGTAAGAATGGATCCCAAATGGGTACTAAGATACAATGGGGAAAACAATTAAGCTAGTTTAGTTCTAAACATTTAGACAAATAATGAGTTTAATAAAAAGGGCAGGCAAGGGTAACAGGTCTTATTTGGAACATAGTGACTTAATGATTTTGTTTAACTAAACAAAACAAAAAACCTTTGACTTTCTTCCACTCCACACCCTAAAAGTATCCGAGTTATTAATGTTGTTTTTAACATGGTGTCTACTCAACTTGACCAATGAAATTCCCGACTTTTACCCTGATTTCCTCTGATCATTTCCTAAATTCCTGACTCAAAATTATGTCACATCCTTCTAATCCCCCCCCCCCCGGTCCCCCGTCCTCCTCCAAATCATTTCTCAATTAATCTTTTTTATGAATAATAAGTTTTAAAATTTAAATTTTTTTTAGTTTGTATTAGTATTGTTTACTAGGAATTATAAAATATATTACACAGCTACAAACAAAGAAACTAGTGTTTGAATAACATTATTATTTACTGTTTTAATGATAATTATATTTCATATTTTGAGTAAAACCAAATTTTCCTGGATTTTTATTGTAATTTACCACTTCAAATTCCCGACTAATTCCCGTTTTCCCTAATTTTCCCGGATGGTAGACACCCTGTTTTAAGTTTTTGTTAATCCCAAAGGTTTATCACTTACAAGTCACATTGTTCAATCATCTCATAATGTTAAGTGTACATACCTACCTAACTAATTTAAAATGTTGAATGTTTCCAGCTGGTTCCCGGAGGAGACATGCCAGATTCGTAGCTTCTTTCTATAATGATACTTTTGTTAATAAATAACTTATGTACACAAGTGTATGTAAACCTCTGTAAAAAGTTTGGATACAAATAAACATATATGTGCTGCTATTTTTATACATTACTGCACTTATAATACAACCAAAACAAAAATAAATAACAATTGACTGAGACAAATATAGAATTATTCTAAATTTATTTCGCAAACTATTGTATTATTTGTAACATTTTTGCATTTAAATCATGATCCCTTCATACTTTCCAGATACATCATTCAACATGTTTAATCGTTGTTTTTTTTTGTGATTGCCTTGTTTTGTTCTAACCTCATCCCTCAAACCCATGAGACAGCTTGAAAATATTGATTATATTATGTTTGTGAACTGTGTATTTTTGTGTGCGTGTACCATGTCTTGAGGAATCTGCGGGTTGTTTGTTTGTGAGTCATACATTTGCACATGTTTTATTATTAGTATTGAAAGAATCCTACTGCGAGCGGTTGTGTGGGGCCTTGACGCCAGTTATGTTGGTTCATAAATGTATGATAAACTATTGAATCATGTTCAGTAGTATTACTTATTTCAATATATATAGTGCAGTACAGTCGAACCTAATGGAATAATCATTCATTCACCCGCCTCGGTGGCGTAGTTGGCTAACGCGCTAGTCGTGTTGAGCTCGACCGCTGAGGACGGAGAGATCGAGGTTCGAATCTCGGTCGGGTGAACTGGGGGTGGTTTTTCCTAAATGGTTTTCCACTCTCCCTCCACGCAAATGCGGGTTCACTTCCTCTAAATTCAACCCTTACAATCTCTAATCCATTAGCGTAATTAGTACTTAAGCGTATAACCCGAACGGGTAGTAAGACGCGGTGCTAAATATTATTATTATTATTAATCATTCATTCCAAGCCAGTGGTAAGTTGCCTCATATACTCCTTTCCTTGCTACCCATACATTCCATGCTCATTACATAGCTCATTACATAGAGGCACAGGCAACAATTACTATTGTTGGTCACTGGACTTTACAAATCCAGATGATCAGTTATTGTTGGCGCGCGCACAATATGTATAATCTTTAGTAGAGCTTAATTTACCATAAACTTATCAAATCACTACAGGAATAACATTTGAAGCATAATAAACAAATAAGCAAACATTAACAAAAGACCACTACATGCACTATTCCTGTCAAAATCGACACCATCCTTTAAATGTGACTGTTGCTAAACATATAAAAAAGTTTTGTATTAATTTTAACAGCTATAAAAGTGATGTTTAGTTAATATTCGGTAAAAGTATTTATTCAAGCTTTAAATAAAGTATCATTCCCACAATATGACACTTATCTGTGTTTTAACTACCAGGATCTAGAATTCCATTTAATTTGAGATATTTAAAGTGCACTTTCTGAAACAATTGATTATATCAGCATATGACTTTATAAAGTAACTTAAATCAAGAACGGACACAACACCCAGCATCCAGCCATTAAGTTATCACTATGAAAGGGGAAACCCACAGTTCACCAATGACAGATTTTTTGGCCATGCCAAGAATTGAACCCAGGAACCTTAGCTCAGTAAGCAAACATGCTACCGACTTAGCATGATGTCAGTCAGGGTTTAGATGCCAATACTGTTAAGCAATTAACTATAGTTCAATTTTCATAGATGCTTATGACAGCTAGAAAAGTCTATTTAATGTATTCATATATTAAATTTTGATGAACATATTTAAATTTTAGTAAGGGTTGATTTACTTATAGTATGTCTTGCAATTAACAATATTAAATAACCAAGATAAGAATTGTTGGTTATGTTTTAGCTATTCAATTCCTTTAAAAAAAACAAGTATATTTTGAAAAATTATTATAAAAGATTCAAGAGGTGAAGATTAAACTAATATTGTTTTAAATAATTTATACTACACAGAGATAAATTATAATTTAATGATTTCTTTTTTTAACTTTGTTTTGAGCAAAAGGAAAAATTAAATGATAGAAATTTACTAGTTCTCTTATCTAGTAGTCCTTTTCTTCTTTGTTTTAATGTCTGCTTTGACTGCTGATGATGATGCATGCCATGCATCATACGTAACATCAACTGTTTCCAGCCTATGGCCAGATCAGTTTAGTTAAATGCCTCCATCTTCTTCCCACCTCTCTTTAAATCAAGTGATTTGTAGCCGTCACTTAAATAAATGTTATCAATGTTGATCACAAAAAAAAGTTTGTACTTTATAAAAGGTCATTTCTACTCAAATTTTACTGTACTACACTTGAGGAAAAATAGCAGTTTTCAAGAAAATAAACCAGTAGTTGCATGGAGCATACAATGCACTTAGTGTAGTATCAATATCAAGTTGCCTGATAGAAGTTCTAAGGGCCTTCTGTATGGCTGACCTTGTTGTTTGTATAGGTTTAGAGTGTTTAATCATTTTAAACATCTTTATATAGGGCAATACATCCTATTGAAATAAAATTGTTTTAAATTACAATTCATGATTTTCTAATATTAATGTTACTATTAAACTAACCTTGCAAACATTCACAGAAACTAAGACTTATGATATAAAATTTGAAAATATCAAACATAATGTATACAAAAAAAAAAACTCATTGTTGCAGCAACAATTCACACAGACTCATCACATTAATTAACCATCTGTTTCAAGCAAGATATTAAAACCAACATGGCCAGGTTCAACACATACAAAAGGTAATTCAATAAAATTAGTTTGTAATTTTCTAAATCAGTGACAAGAGAGAAGTGAAAAAAAAAAGAGTGGAAATTGCTACTATCATTTTATTGAGTTAAAGGGAAATTGGGTGAAATCTACAACAACCCACTAACTGTAACAAATATGTTCAAAATTTTACTAACAGTTAAATACAAAATATCTTAGTTATAATAGTAAAATACATTCAGAAGTACATTTTTTATATATAATATTTGTCTTTGGTTTGTAATTTTGCTTGCTGAGACATACCTTGTTGATTAATGTTAAGAAAGCATTTGAAGAGACATTTGTTCTATATTGCATGCTTTTCTTCAGCTAAAAGTTTATAATTATTTTAACACAGATTTCTATTTTTTAAACTTTTACCTCACTACACATAATAAATGTTCAAACTACATTTCCTTAGCAATCAAACTAGTAATTAATTTAAAAAAACCTTCACTTAAGAAATTCATCAAATAATCCAATCAAATAATAAAAATTGAGAAGTAACACTTAATCAAGTCTCGTAGATTCCATTGGGCAAGACATGCAGCGTGAATGGGAGAATATAGAACCATGTTTATATTTACTGACAAACCCAATGGGAAGAGACCATTAATTAGGAAGACGTAGACACAGATGGGAGCTTAACATTAGAATAGACTAGAAGAGATAGAGATAATGAGGGGGATGGAGGGGATGGAGATAGCTCATAAGAGTGATGGGTGGCGTACTTTTGTGGTTGTGACAATGAACTTTCGAGTTCTTATGGCATAGAGTAAGTACCTAACAGAATAAAAAAGTAACACACTTATTCTTTTAAATGTGTCCAATATCTCATATTCAAGATCGATGATAAGAAAACTTTGATCAACAAAATATTTTCTTGATTATATACTTGGCTTATTTCAAATAAAAGGAAAGAAAATATCCAGGTCACTTGTGAGATTGTGCCTGCGAATGCTGCAATCTGTAAAGTTTCCTTCCCTTTAACCTAAATTCAATTCTAAACCATTTAATTTCATATTAACTCTTATGTTCATACCATGTTGCATAAGATAATGAAATACTGTTAGTTATGACTTTCACCAAATAAATAAAATAAAAGTTTTTTTAAGGTAATTACTACACATAGATTTATAGATTTGCACTTTGTAGCTGAAAATGTAATGAAATGCATTAGAATAGTTCAGCATAATGGTTTTGTGATAAGTATATCAATGTAAAATTTATTCATCACACTTCTGATGTAAGCTTTTAATAATTTGTTCCAACTTTCTGAGTATGACACTGATGCATGGTCTCTGATGTGGATCTTGTTGCCAACACTGTTCATATAACGCTACATAGTCTGACATTGTTTCCCTTAGAGATGAAGACGTTGTAGGTCTCATATGTTTTGCAACCACCTGAAATATGTACATTTTTATTAAAAACATTGACCATAATGGAAAATTACTTATTTTGCATTGCTTTGTAGTTGATAATGTTAATTTTTTTTAACACTGCATCTTACTACTCATTTAGGTTATACACTTATGAACTAATTACGCTAATGGTTTTAAAAACAAGGAAGGTTATATTTAGAGGAAGTCTACCGCATTTGTATAGAGGAAAAGTGGAAAACCCACCCTCAATACACCCGACAGATTCAAACCACGATCTCCCCATCATCGGTAGTTTAGTCTACTGCGAGTGTGATGCCTTAGACCATGCAGCCACCAAAGCAGGTGATAATGTTATTAAAATAGAATTTTTTATCAATCCAAAAATATGCTTCTGCTACTTGTTGGAGCTAAATACATACTTAACCTACCTAATGAGATAGAGTTGAGGAAGATAGAATTAGCAAGAAGTTCACCAACATTTGATTGAAGGGAAAATGGGGAAATATATAGGAAAAACTACCTAGGTACACCTGGTAGGATGACCCATAACTGGCAAAACTCTGTCGTGTGACCACCCGTGTGGGTAATATTGATATGTATTTCAAGGTACACTCAAATTAAACAAGAAATATTGAATAATAGTTATAACTAGTTGTTGTATAATTTGAGAAATGTCAGGATTTAGTTATGGAGTGTTTATAAACAGACTATTCTATTCAATACTCTTAGGCCATAAACGCAATGCTAAAATACTAAAATAAAATTGTTTATAAAAATTAAGTGTGTATGCTGAAGAACCAAGTTAATTTCACTATGTAATATATTTTGGCTCTAATATTATTAAAAAATATACAGATTGTGAAAAAGAGATATTTAGTCATACAATGCAAAGTATTCTGTCTTAACCAAATCAAATAATTTTATACTACCAAAGTGTTATTACATTACTAGAATTTGAGCCGAAAAGAGCCATGGAAACAAACACAACCGATTCTTGCACCGAAACTTAGAAAGGTTAAGTGTTTCTTAAAATGTTGTGTTGGGGATGTGTGCAAAACTGATTTTCACAAAATGTGGATTTTGACTGGTTCATGTGCAATTCACTTTGATTTGAAAAGTAGAGCATCTTTTTATTGTACTGTTTTCTACCCTTCAAATAACTATGTATTTCAAGACATGGAATCGAACTCAAAATAATGCGAAATTTAAAAGTGACTAAGTTTATGAGGCTAATAATATGTGTTTGAGGAGCACTGCTCTGTTGTAGTGTTTACTAAAATATTGCTGACCCACCTGGTATATTACTATGTGCAAATGGTTGCCATTATGTGGGATTACGCGTGCTAGAAGCTGCCACAACGTTATGCCGAAAGAATATACATCAGACATTGTAGACGGCTTGTCACCCTTCAATATTTGAGGATCTGTGTAGACTACTGTGTTCTGAAGAATAAAATGTCACAATAAAAATTACAAAAGTATTGAACTTTTTTATTTGCATTTAATTTATCAATTTTTGATAGGCTTATTCATAATCTGGGAAGGATTGTTTTATAGTTGAATGGACAATGTTTGTCACACAAAATGGACAGCTTTTCATTTAAGTTCCTCTGAAAAGAAAAGCATATCAATTACAACATTTATAATTTAATCAATAGTTTCAAAAAGGCCATATTTTCACAAATGTAGAGTTTACAGGAGAGACAAAACATTTCTTCGAAAAGATCATAATATAGAAATACTGGTATTGGCTTTTAGAAAGGAGTGCTCACAGATTTAATTAAAATCTTCATTAAAGTGGCATTTTGTGGAATTCTACTAGTACCAGTAGTATTCAAAAAATATAAAAAGGTGAATTTAGTGGAAGTGGAAATATTACCTTTTCAAAATGATTGATTTAATTAAATAACATTATTTTTGAAGTAGGAGAGAAGGATATAATGTAATTTAGAAAAAAAGAATTGATGGCCAACACTACCTCATAAGTGATTGTGATTTATTTGTATTGTGTATTGAAACAGAAAAGAGGGTAGTTTTGTTTAACACAACATAACATAAGAGTGTATAGAAGCTATGACCACGGCCCGATTTTGTTTACCTAAAGGGTATAAACCCGAACGAGTAGTAAGACGCGTGGATGTGATGATGATATGATAAATAATAATAATGACCTAAAGATTATCAAAAAATGACCTTATAATTCTAAAAAAATTGTTTAAAATGTACAAATATGACCTTTTTTAAAATTAAAGCTTGACCATAATTAATTCACATGAGTAAATTAAAATACACTTTACAAATGAAAACTAAAAATACATATGCATTAAAATCCTTTAAAGTGGGGATGATGGGAACTGATAAAAGGTCAGTGTGTTTGCAGTTTCTATCGCAAGACTTTTTTTTCATCCAAACAAATCAAATATTGCTGCAGTAGAAATAGAGAGTTTATTTTTCTTCACATGGTCATATCAACAGTTGTTGAATATCTGTCATGAGCATAGTGGTATTAAAGCCCTTTTAAATGAAGAGGAAAATTTTCATGGAATTCCAGGACACCCTTGACAGAGATTCAACAAATGTTGAGGTCATCATGTGAAGAAAATTAAACTATATGTTTGTATGGAAACAATATTTGATTTATTTTGAGCAAAAAAAAAAGTTTTGCTCTAAAAACTGCAGAAACATTGACCTTTTCTTACGTTTCCTGCATCCCACCTTAACAACTAAACTCTTACATTTTGATAAACATAATATTGATTTACAAATATCAGTTTCAGAATACATAGCTACCCCTCTCAACACAACCCTTTCCAGCTTAGTTGCTGTATCTCACCAGAAATGGTATTTTCAACCATACAAGCAAAGAAACTGTACAAAGTTTATGGCCTACATTATGCTCCCATTCTGACAGTTTTATGATTAAACAAATTATGTTTGAGTATTTATGTATTTATAAAGTATCAATATTCAAAAATATAGGCCTATTTATTCAACATAAATGCCTAAAACTTGTTCAAAAATGATGATAAATGACCCATGACAAGCGTAAACTAAAAAATATTACCTTAAAATCCAAAAGACTAAAAATGACATAAAAATATGTTCCCAACAAGGGATCATGAACAGAATTAATGTGCCCTACACATAAGCATTTCTGAGATTACCAAAAATAAGATGACATGTCATCAAAATTCGGGCCCAGGTGATGACATTTTTAGCTCGAATGCTCTTTTTTTTTTTTTTTGTACAAACCCTTTTTACAAGTTTAAATAAAAGAAAGAACTGCCTTAAAACGTTTTTGCATCCAAAATCAAAGATGCCTACTAGCTCTCAAAGTCAAGTCAAATTGCTTAAAAGTGTTGTCACTGTTTGTAAGAGACAATGGACAGTTTATTTTCAAACAATATTTATTAATGAGTCTGGTTTTATAAGTAAAAAAACAAGAAATTACACTTTATGACAAGAAAATTTGATTATTAAAAATTAAATTTTCAAAACGTAATAAACAAAAATAGTGCAAAACTTAATGAATGATCTCGCTTGAAAATTAAGAAAAAACATTAGTTACCATTTTATTACTACACCTATACTGATTAAAATATAAATGTTTCAGATCACAATTTTATTTACCACATTAGGGGGCTGAGTCAAACCATGTTCCTCTCCAAATTTCTGTGAGCTTCCAAAGTCACAGAGCTTGCATGTTTGATTGGAAATATTAACCAGAATATTTTTTGGTTTGATATCCAGATGAAGTACCTTGTTTTTGTGACAATATTCTATGGCTCGAGCAATTTGGTGTGCATACCTGTGAACATAGTTTATTTTAGTACCGCGTCTTACTACCCGTTCAGGTTATACACTTAAGTACTAATTACACTAATGGGTTAGGAATGGGAAAATTGATTTAGAGGAAATGAAACAGAATTTGCATGGAGGGAGAGTGGAAAATATTTAGAGAAAACCACCCACAGTTCACCCGACCGAGATTCGAACCTCGATCTCCCTGCCCTCGGCAGTCTAGGTCAACACAAAACTAGTGCATTGGCTAACTACGCCACCGAGGCGGGTCAACATACAGTTCATTGGTTAATTAGCTCCATCAGTGGGCATGCAACTAACATCAAGCTCATCTAGTCTGGTTTTGTGGATAGTGGGGAGTTCTATCTCTGCGAGGGCATTGAAGATAAGTTTTTCACCCTCTTTCTGTGCGAATGTAAATACATTTAATCTCAAATGTGCCTTCATCATCTCTAACCCATTAGTGTGAGCAAAATTCATTCTCATTACCCATCCAGGGTATACCTATTTTATTTACAATAATGGGGCAGGGATGAGCTTATGATAAAATGAAGGGGTAGAGATGGTTATAATTTAGAAGAAATGTACCTGAATGAAGAAAGAGCGAGAGACTATTAAGGAAAAAAAGTTGTGTCTTACTACCCATCTGGGATATAATTTAATAATCTTAATAAAGTAGGGATAGGGAAGATAAAATTTAGAATAAATATACCAGCATAAATTGTGTGAAGTTAGAGTGGAGAATTCCCAACCAATCTCAGTACACCCGGCCAGAATTCAAATATCTAACTCCATGTCATCAGTAAACTTTACTATATGAGGCTGACATTTAGTCTGCATGCGCTCCGGTGTGAGCATTGCTCCAGTTAAATGTTGAACAGGTAGTGTGCGATTCAAACAAATAAGTTAATAATTAGATCCATAAAAGAATGATTTAAGTCAAATTATTGTATTATTAATTATCAATTTCATTTTGTTCAATAATATACAAAACTTGTATGGAAAAATGTAATATTGTTGTGAAAGCTTACTCAAGTTGAAGATTTGTATCCAATGTAAAATGAGGATCTTGGATGAGATGTTGCAAGTTCTGTTTTCCGTGCAGCTCCATGAAAACCAGTCCATGGCATTGCTCCACACAAATTAATTTGAATATATTCACAATATTTGGGTGAGAGAAAGAAAGAGCATTAGCTTCGTTAAGAAGAGCAGTATTTGAGCAGGAAGATCGATTCTTAGGAAATATTTTCACAGCAACTTTGGAACCTAAGGGTAGCATGATAAAAAAATAATTGCCACACACACATACTAGGCAACTACAATTTAAGTATGGTATAATAATGGATATTATTTTTCTTAAGATAATTCTACACACACGACTATAAAAATAAGGGTCTCAAATGTATCCATAGTAAAGCTTTCAAAACAAATTTGGATGGTTCTTACCACTGAACCTTGAGCTCGAACAGTAGAGTAACTACTCACAATTTGGGCCAAGTTGAAAATATTTGGTGTTGCAAAGGGATCCCTTCGGTGTTCAGAAATCACTATCTCAATGAAAGCATAGCAAGCAAGGAGGTTCTAATTATTATATAGCCTAGAATTTTTTTTTTAAATATTCAATGCCTCAAGGAGCTACTTAAAAGGAGTTTCCTCAACTTTTCTTTCTTATATTTTTTCTCCTTAAAATGTTTCCTCTACTTTCTGTCACCCAATTTACCATGCAACCACAATACTTTGACTCTGGAGAAGGCGCCAATGCTAATCACTAAAACACTTCCTCAAAGTATTTAAAACTGTGGACTCAGATCAATATTGCTACTTGTAAATAGCGTATAACCAATGTAGACCGGTGCTAAAATATATTGTAAAGACCTATTCTAGGGGTTTTGCCCTGATTCAAACAAAATTTGGGCGAGATGAAACATTTCAGGTTCCTGATAAGAACACGCATTTGACATTGTATTGATTAGCTATTTTTGTCTTGTTTTTGATTGATTTTATTATAATATTTCAATTAACACAATTAGCTCAATAATAAATTCTATTTTTGTTTGGAGAAGAGAATAAAAAATGAATATTCAACATGATAGTTTTTGTGAGTCAAACTGATTTGCTTCAGCTTATAGGTCAATTCAAATTGAAATAAACCTCAAATAAACAGTATGTTGTCAATCAGTTAATTTTTTTACATCCATTACTGTTTCCAGCTTATGTCCTGGGTCAGTTTTTTATTCAAGTAATATATTTTCCACTGCTGGCTTGCTAGGGCTGTCTCTTATAATCTACCTTAAGACTAGGACAGGCACAACATTCTGTCACCAGCCATTAATTTATCAATGTGAAAGGGTAAACCCATAATTTAATCAATGATAAATTTTTCGACTATGCTGGGAACCGAACCTGAGACCCTTAGCTCAGTAGGCACACACACTACCGACTGAGCTGAGGTGTCGGATTGTCAATCAGTTACTCAAGATTAAAAACTAGTTTGTCTATGGATGTTTTAATGTTCTTGAAAACTAGATGTGTATTAAGGGGCCTACCTTTATACTGGGCTTTCACAACAATACCAAAACTACCTCTCCCAAGTACTGTCCATCTATTTCTTGATTGAACTCCATGATGTAACAGACTCTCCCTTTTCGGAGTATCCACAGAGGGCTCCTGTAAATATGTTGTGCTATCTTCATGTTCCTTTTCATTACTTAAAATAACTTCATTTCCAAGGGTTGATGATTCAACCAAATTCTTGTTAAAATGTAATTTTGGTATGTTGTAAAAAGATTGTTGTGGTGAAACGCTTGATAAAGGACTTTTGGCGACTCTCTTGCGTTTTTGTGAAGGAATCGTAGAATTTACCTGCAAGGCTAGATTAAAATAAACCAGTAAAACTATTTGCACAAAAAACATTACCTAAATTTTAAACTACATAATAAGTCAAATAATACATTTCTAAAGTGCAGACAGTAATAAAAACAAGGAACATTTTCCCTGTTTTTAGTGAGTGTGTTGACATTCATCCTCCAGACCCTCCATCTCTTTTTTTAAACTGTTGCATTATTGGCATAGGATATCATTGCTTTAATATCTTAATAATATGAACAAAAGTCCAAAGGGACGCACATGATTGTGCTACTTGTATACTTTAGTTCCAGGTTTTTTCAGGACAGAGTTTTTTTTAAAGATATAATTATGTAGTCATCTTAGCTCAGTCGGTAGCTAAGATGTTCCCAGGAAAATTTATCATTGGTAAAATGTTAGTGTCCCCTTTCAAAGTGGTGAATTAAATGCAGGGGGTTGGATTTTGTGTCTGTTCTAGATTTAAGTTAGCTTATAAGTTGTGTGCTGATATAATCAGTTGGTTTAGAAGGTGATGTTAAATACCTCATATCAATTAAATATAATTACCTACCAGGCCCTGTAAAGTCAGTATGCCAAGCCTCCGACTACTCTATTTTTCTACTGTCCAACTCCTTTATACATAGGGTTGTTATAATTTTACCCAGCCCAAAAAACCCACCTGGGTTTTATTTAAAAAAAAAAACACCTATTATAATTTGCATACAAAGGAATCATATAATAAATTTTTGAAAACCTTTCGGTTCAAATCCAATAATAATACATTGATTTGTATATGAAATTATACACAAATTTTGAAATTACAGATTTTATACAATAGACCAAGTTATAAAATATGTTTTAATTGGTTGAACAAAATAGTATGTTCAACTAGAAACTCACTTGGGATCATTTTAAGATAGGTACCTACATTGTATTAAGGGTAGGCCCTAGAAATAATACTTTGTCAAAAAAGCAATTAAGATAACCAAAGTTCTTAGGTTTTATCTTTAAGTAAAGAAAGCAACAAATCAATTCTGCAGCTGGCTTTCCAGTAATTTGAGGGATGGTTTCCCCTACCCCTTTCCTCTCCCATCCTCTTTCTATTATTTCTAAATAAACAGTCCTTTTTTTTTTCAACCTGTTAACTTATAAAGTATTGTTGCCAAGAATTACATTGTTGCATTATTGTTTTCCTTTATTATGTCTCTTATTACTCCTTTCCGAATAATTAATATATTTAAATTATTGGTTTAATTAGATAACATACATAATATCTTCAATTAAACACCAATATAACTGAACTAGGTTGGTTTTTGTTTAAAATAACCCAAGTTGTTTCAACCCTGTTTATAAATGACTAAAGTAGATTAATAACAACAAATTTATAGCTCAGTAAAAATTAATGTTCCAATACAGATTTCTTCATGGGAAGCTTCTTTGAAATTATGAATGTTTGAATAAAACTGTAAATCTAAATTTCAAATTTTTTTTATTTTTATTAATATTATTTTAACACTGCGTCTTACTGCCTGTTCAGGCTATACACATATGCATTAATTACACTGAGTTAGGGGTGAAGAAGATTGAATTTAGAGGAAGTGTACCATCAGTTGTGTCAAGGATTAATGGAAAACCATTTTGGAAAAACCAGCCTCAATACACCTGATCAGGATTTGAACCTCGATCTCCCTGTCATCGGCAGTCTAATCTTAACATTAGAGTGCCGCCTTAGACCATGCAGCCACCAAAGCAGGTCCTAAAAAAAGATAAAATATTGTCATAGTTTTTATGATTTTATTTTGAAGCCAGAGTCGGTACAGTTTTACCAACTCCACATAAAAGTGCTTCCGACTCAATTATTTTGTTTACTTACTAGGCTAGATTATATTTTGATGGCATTTGTGTTGAAACTAATTTATTGATTGAGATTATTTATGTTATATGGAGATTTATTTTGAAAAGTTCTACCGTAATTAAAATAAAACAATGTTTTCAAGTTGAATATGTTTATTTGTTAAATTTATTTTGTAAAACAACAACAGAAATGTACTGTTTTAAGTTATATTCCTTACATATTATAAGATAGACCCAACATACTTTAGGAAATTAACAATAAACATGCAATATAAGCACCAAGACCGCCTTTAGGCGAACAGTTCTTATGCTATTAAAAAATGAAAAAAATAGGCCTAATAATGTGATGGAAATTAGATGATAATTCATTTTGGCCCATAATAAGTTAAAATGACAACTAATAAATACCACACAATGCTAGTATAAATAAAAATAGCTACTACAGTGATCTGTTAAAGTTTACCTTGGTGATTCAAATTTTGTCCTAAGGGTATCAGGGGTTTTCAGATTAACATTTGTTTCTCGCAAACGAACCAAATTAGGTATATTTTTAGGAGAGCTGTAAAATTTCAAAATATTTTGGGGGCTTGCTGGAGCTAACATATTTGCCTTTGAAGCCATAGGTAATTCTAAAAAGACATTTGAAAACTAAGATAAATTAGTTATGCTTTACACCTAATATCCTTACTTCCATTAGTTTCAAATGAGTGATAATCCACTTTTTTTTTTTAATCTATAATTTAATATTACATCTGTCCAAACCATTGATCTCTATAATATAACTGGATGGACATACATATGCACATTCCAAGGACAAAAGCGTGACGCTCAAGTGAATCGTCTGCTACACTGAGGGGGGGAGGAGGGGACAGATTTAACGGTTTCTTTAAATGTTCTTATGCGAAAACATGTCTTTGATGAATAAAAGTGTTATTGTTTGAAAATAGTGAAGTATTATACCACACTTTCCTGAAGAAACATTTACATTAAAGAATATACAATCCAGTTTTACAGGTAATACTGTACAAATACGAATAAAACCTTAGATATTTCAATTTTTATGTAGTTATTATCAATGTTGTTTACAGTCTGCCACGACTACACTTATATTTAAAGTTGGTTATTAACTTGTATATTGGTTTCAGAAACCATATTATATTGAAAGTTCGATAATTATAATGAACAAGGTATCTTAAAACTTGATTACATTTGTTTGAATGACAAACTTTTAATAGTTGCCATGCATTCAAACCATCACTTAGGTCATAGACTTGTGGAAACTATTATTATAATAATACCTTTTTTTTAAGTTGACTCATATCTTTCAGAAACCATATTATGTTGAAATTTCGATAACTATAATGAAACAAGTTAGCTAAAAACTGTATTACATTTGTTTGAATGACACACTTGGTGTAGAAGTCTTACGTTAAAATGATAATTTAGGTTATTGGCTTGTAGGAAGTACAATATCTACTAAACCCTGATTTTAGTAATAATTCCAATCTGTAAGGCTTTATTTTGTACCAGAATACTATCATATATATAATATTTTGGTAGGGTGAACGGCAATTTAGAACAGAAGTAGAAATTTCCTTCTGGAAGGTCTTTTATCCTAACTAAACACAACTATATGGTAGGATTCTGGTACGAGATAAAGCCTTACAAGTAAGCTTCCTTCAAAAATCATCGTACATATTAGGCTACATCAGCTTATTTAAAGAAAAAACTAACCAGTTTTGAACATTTATATGCTCTTCAAAGCTTTAACAAACATATTTATTTTATTTAACCACTCACACATTGATGTATCTCATATATTCAATCAAATTAATGAACTATGTCAAAATGCCACATTGTCTTGTATGGGTAGAAGAGAGAAAGAGATACCCGAAAGTTTCCTTCTCTCTTACACAATGGTATGCAGACGACAGCTCGAAAATTTCAGCCACAGATGTCCATCCAGTTATATTATTGAGATCAATGGTCCAAACCACTTCATGAAAACCCCGCAAAAAATAAATGAATGCTTTATTAAAATGACAAACTTATCATTTTCAAATAATAAAATTAGCCGTGAGAAAGATAGTTAAAAAAATAGATAGAATACCTATTTGGTTTAACATTGATTCTATCTATTTAATGTGATAGCAACAGATTGTATTACTACGTAAAAGTAGATATAGTCCCTTTTTCTGTCTGTCAGATATGTCCATGCACAAGAAAATTATTTATTGATTTCAATAATTTAAGAAGGGATTACATTCATTTATTACGGAAAACTTAACTAATTTGAACGACGTTTAAGAAGGAAATTAATCATCAGACATTGTTCGGATAATCAAACATCGCACAAGAAATAGTTTTAATTATTGCAACGTGAGTTGGACAATCCTCCTAATTCCCTCTCACCGATATCTAATGGCCATTTAATCCATGTACTATTTCATTTTACTCTTTCTATGTATTTTTTAAAAATTTAGTGTCTACTGTCAGAATATGTAGTAGGCTGTAAAGCCGTGGCAGCTCGTGAGTAAACGTGAGAGAGGGTTTTCTTGGGAAAATAAATAAATAAGGAATACTACTGCTTATTTAATACCAACCTTATACCATCCTGTATTAAACTTACAAACTACACTTTAAAAGTATAAGGTTGATAAACGTTATAAAAGTATAAAAGCCATTGATATCTATAATATATTTGGGTGGACATAAACATACACATTGCCAAGGACAAAAGCGTGACGTTCAAGTTTATCGTCTGCTACACTGTGGGGGGAAAGATTTAACAGTTTCTTTCAATGATCTTATGCGAAAACATGTCTCTGATGAATAAAAGTGTTATTGTTTGAAAAGAGTGAAGTATTATACCACACTTTCGTGAAGAAACATTTGCATTAAAGGATATGCAATTCAGTATTACAGGTAATACTGTACAAATACGAATTACATCTTTAACATATTTAAATATGTAGCTATCATGCATATTGTTTCCATTCTACCAAGACTACACTTATATTTAAAGTTGGTTATTAGCTTGTGTATTTGTTTCATATTTTATTGAAAGTTCGATAAATATAATGAATAAGGTATCTTAAAACATGATTACATTTGTTTGAATGACAAACTTTGTGTAGTTGCCATACATTCAAACTATCACTTAGGCTATAGGCTTGTAGAAAGTATCTATTATTATATTACCTTTTTTTTTCAAGTTGGCTCATATATTGTATATTGCTTTTAGAAACCATATTTTGTTAAAAGTTTGATAGCTATAATGAAACAAGTTATACTCCATTCGTGGTAGGAATTACTCTCTGAAAGGTCTTTTTTCCTACCAATATCCTACTATATAATAGAATTTCTGGTAGGGAAAAAGGCCTTTCAGAAAATAATTCCTACGCTGAACAGACTTTAGCTGAAAACTGTAATACATTTGTTTGAATGACATACTTTGTGTAGAAGTCTTACGTTCAAATGATAATTTAGGTTATAGGCTTGTAGGAAGTACAGTATCTACTAAACCCTGATTTTAGTAATAATCCCAATCTATAAGGCTTTATTTCTTGCCAGAATACTATCCTATATATAATATTTTGGTAGGATAAACGGCTATTTAAAACGGAAGTAGAAACTTCCTTCTGGAAGATCTTTTATCCTACCTAAACACAATTATAGGGTAGAATTCTGGTACGAGATAAAGCCTTACAAGCGAGCTTCCTTCAAAAATCATCGTATATATTTGGTTACATTAACTTATTTAAAGGAAAAACTAACCAGCTTTGAACTATGTTATGTTCTTCAAAGCTTTTACTAACATATTTATTTCATTTAACTAATCACACATTGATTTATCTCGTATAGTCAATCAAATTAATGAATCCTGTCAAAATGTCACATTGACTTGTATGGGTGTAGGAAAGTAAGAGATACCCGAAAGTTTCCTTCTCTCTTAGACAATGATATGCAGTAGAAAGCTAGAAAATTTCAGCCACAGATATCCATTCAGTTATATTATAGAGATCAATGATTAAAACTCACAAACGCACTTGGCTTGAAGTCAAAGATTGTCCATCATGAAATCCACATTCACCAGTAAACACACACACACACACACACACACACACTCTCTCTCTCTCTCTATATATATATATATATATATATATAGGTTCTTAATATTATATCATGCACTATACATACTATATCTTATAAGAATTAGTTTAATAGTAAGTTTATGGTTTGAAAGAAAACTCTAATCTACTGTTTTTGTCTGAAATTAATTTTTCTAATACTAGTTCTGTCTGTTATTTCGCTAATAATCTACTGTTGAATAAACAACACGGCCAAAGCATTTAATATATCTTCACTAATGGTGTTTCTTAAATAGGATTTGATTATCAGACTTGAGAAACACCACTCACTTTCCGAAGTAGCCATACAAATAGTTAAAAGCATTTTTAATGCTTTTGTAATTTATTTTGATGTACCATCTAATCCATAATTTATAACTCTCATTTATCTAAGTACATTCAAAATATTACAATGGATAGGTACTGCACATATCTCGAGCTGATTGCTATTTGTTCACAGCTGTCTTTCGTTCTACCACCTAATGTATAGTTTATAAACTTTTATTTAGGCCTTTGTTTAATTATCCTATGGGTCATACATAATATACGCTCTCCCTTAATGTTTTGTTTAAATATTTGACTTTAGATAATTTGAATATTATGCAGATGCAACATCCAATAAGGTTAAATTATGAATGTCCTCACCAAAAGTATGATTGTTATGAATCAATCCATGAATTTATCTTTCACCTGCACCACCTTCCCTCTCCCCTCCCCCCACACCACCACCCAACTTAGCTTCTATTATATGTATGTATTTTGTACTTATCTTTTTTTTATAGTTAAATGAACTTGTTTCTTTGTAACTTTAATGTAATGAGCTAACTGCTCATTTTAAAGACAAATAAAACAAACAAACAAATGTTTTTACGCAGACTGCCATGTTTTATTCTATTTCTGACGTCGAGTAAAAAACTTCAAGCTTTGTCATAAAATAATAGTTATCAATAATTGAAAATGCACAGCAAAACTGGTTAATATCATCTATCAGAGGACCATTTTTTTTCTGTTCATTGAGGTGTTTGGACTGAAATATCTTTACGCCACATAGATAGTTTTTGAATGCAAACCAATCTTTTATTTAAAATACAAAGTACTGTATCACAAACTTACTTTACCAATAAAGTTAAGTTATCATCAATATTAATTCGATCGTCGCCTTTTTATAGGCATCCTGTGAGCATATCAATTCTTTTCTTTTGGCCACTGAACACAGAGGGTACCTTATTTCTCATTTAGATTATCATCTTTTCAAAGTCGTCAATAGCAGCATGTCTGCTCACTGGATCAGTTTGCATACTTGTAAACGATTAAATAATATATCAACGTGAACCATTATTTTTGAGTAAAAATTGATCCAAAATAAGAAAGTTCTATTCTCAGGTCAGATAACAAACTCATCCGTCAGTGTTACCGTTTCTGAGCTATATATTTTTGGAACGGCTGTTGGTTTATTTTCAGAACATTCCAAAATATCGAATTTGTAAGTGAAGTTTGTTTGTATTATCATTGATTGAAAATTCCATATAGTTTGTGAGTGTCAGGGTAATTTTTAGTTGCATACATGTTCTAATGCCACTCCTGTCTGGAGAATGGGAGAAAAATGTGGTAATTTCAATTCATCTCTATATCAGCGCATAACAGCAGTTCCATCGTATGGCTGCATGATCAGTTTGTTGAAATATGTACCACGGACTTTGACAAGTGGAGTCCAAATAAAATGGTAAAATGTGTCCACGCAGTGACGTCAGGTTGGATTGGCAGCCATCCTATGACGCATCCAGAGCTTAACTCTGCGACTGACTGTCCTACAACCAAAGAGTGGTGGCGAGTATATGTTACCGTTACTGGTAGGTACGCTGATGTCTCGCATTGACGTGAATATTGTTTTACCAATTCTTTCAATACAATGGGGAAGTTAGGTAGTAACGAAAAAAATGCGATTCATTTATGTTTCTCAATGTAATGAAAGAATATGAGTAGATTGATGTGAATCTTAAAATTGTTTTGTTTCTACTTTTGTTTCATTTTGCAATGGGGGCGACGCCCCACATCCCTCCCTCACAAGCCACCCCTGCTGTAAAGATAGATATTCAAACAAAGATATGACTAAATCGACAAAGAAAGAAGATGGGAGCAGGGGCCACAAAATTTCTAAGCTATTTTACGGGAAAGGGGGAACCATAATCATTTTAAAACCACTATTCTATAGGCACCCATGTTCAAATTTTGTGAAGAAGAATTCCTTTACCTCCTTGAAAAACCTGTCTAAGGCTCTTGGCCACAGAATCCCTCCTGAAACATTTAGAGTACAACCTACCTATTAATTATCTCAGAATATACTACTGCATATTTGAAAGAGCTATGATTTTAATTGTTACCAAAAACAGTTGAATGAATACTTAAATGTTTAAACTTCTCCACAGTATTTGAATTGCACACGTGATATTATTTGGTTTAAATGTCAGATCACCCTATCAAAAGATTAGCCAGACCTTGATATATTAGACCTTGATATATGTAGAGAGACCATGAAACTCAATAAATTATTAAAGGATGTTTACAAAAGGTAATAGTTTCTATCTTACTTCTATCTATGACACATATCTTTGATTTATGTTTTGGAAAAGATTGTGAATTTTATCATTAAAAGTGTTGCAATTCTGTGTAATCTAGAACTACACTACTTTTTTAAATATATATTATGTTTAGTAGATATGATTTGGTTGAGTTAAAATAATATACATTTATCGTAATGTAAGACATAGGTAATGATAAGCAATAATTTCAGTAATAAGCTAAAAGCTTCAAAGAGCCCAAGGGACTTAGATGAAGTTAATGAAGATCTAAGAACAGATTCTAAAGTCTTTGACGAGGGAGATGAAGACAGAGAAGAAACACTCAACATTAATTCAGATGATAATCCAAGCTACAAAAATCAATTGCCATCCATTGTTATTAATCATAAAGAAAGGCTTGATAACAGACACAAACCTCGCCCCCGTCAAAGAGATGAGTTTCCTATGGCAAGAGGTGGTTTTGGAGCAAGGAGAGGATTCAACATTCGTGGAAGAGGTGGAGGTGGGAGTTCTTTTAGAAAAATGGAAAGAGAGAATGAGTTGCCTCGAAGCAAATTTCAAGAATCGTTGAGTAAAGATAGTTCATCAGAAAGTGGCTTTTCATCTTCGACCAAATATTATAATGACAATGAAAGAATTAAAAACAAATTTGGTAGGTTAATTTGTTATTTTAATACTCTTAGATTTTTGAATAATTACTCATATTTATATCGTTGACATTATTAGTGATTTCTCTAGTAGTAACTTATGCAAAATTAGGGCTTCTAGTAGCCTAGTTGTAGCATACTAAGTTTAATTCCGGGATCACTATCAATGTAACGTTACTGTAAAATAATGGTTCTCGTGTTTTTAAATGAAAGTAGTTGACTAAGAGTTGTCCAGGCGAATACTCTCATGTTACTTCAGCATTAAGTGAAGGGACCCACATGTGCTTACCAATCATGTTGTGTTGTGAGCAACATCAATAGGGATATTTAGTATTTCATTTGTTTTTTCACGGCATGCAGACTACTTATTCGGAAATGCTAGGCTGTAACTGAATAGTCAAGTACACTTGACTTGATGTTGACTTAATGACGTTACACTTAACACACACTTGAGATCGAAGACTGCAACAGACTATTTGAATGGCAAAATATCCTTAAGTCTGCAGTGCTGCTTCCTATCAATGATCTTAGAAACTATTTTAAAAACTATCTATCAGCCGGAATTAGTGTAGGCCACTTACATATTTGAGGGGACTTATTTTCACTGCACATGACAAACTATCCAACACAACACAAAACAAAACAATACAACTCTACAAAACAACCAGTATATTTAAGGTACGTTATCAAATATAACATTACTCTATGAGCTCTCTCTAGCAGACAAAAAGTTAAACATTTGCCGACTAAACACCTCATCAACGGCGTGTCAAGCGTAACTTGCTATCACCCTTGGACTCAAGGGTTTGTGAGGGGTGCATTAACACACTTCATGGCTATTTGGACGGATCTGCACTTGATCACGTGATTGATAATGTAACTATCAAGTGAACATCAAGGGTCAACGGCGCGTGAAGTAGACTATTTGGATACAGCCCTTGTCTTTGTCTCACAAGCTCTAAACTGTTGTAGCCTCTTGTTACACTTTATTATGTACATCCAGTAAGCTTATATTGCAAATACTTGCGGCTTAATCAGCTCCAAATGCTTGGATTTCATTTTAGTGAGAAATTTGTTTTCAAATACCGGTACCTAGTCCAAATCCATTGTCTCTGTTTTGCTAGAGTTGCTATGTTACATGAATCCTGATCACACACTAGTTTATTTACATTAAGTGAAAGCTATGTAAAAGTTAAGTGAATGTTAAGTGAATGTTAAGTTGATTGTGATCCTGGCTTAACACTGAACACTTTGTTAGGTGTAGGCTAATTTGATTATGTGGTGATTAATTTACTATTCTAAACTTAATAAGCTCATTTAAATTGTTTTTTTCCTCCTAGCTAGGCAAACATTAGCATTTTAGGGCCTTGGTGTTCTGAACATACAGATGTGTTCGACACTTTGGTTAATTCGGCAGCACATCTTCTTATTTAATATGCCTACTGCAGATAAAATTATTAGGTTAATGAAAATATGGGGTTTAATTTCACTTCACTTCACTTAATAACAGCTGGACGATGGGGTTTTATGCTTGTTCTAGAATTAGTTTAATTTGTAAATCATGTGTTGATAGAATTTAGATGTAATCACTTGGTTCACAAAGTACACATTAAGTGATAGAATCACAACCATAAGGTTAATGTTCAAAATTTCGGTTAATATTTGCCTTTACCTTTTTAAAATTACTAAGAAATCTCTAGTCTTATCTTCTAGGCATATATAATCCCATGCAATAAATTAGTTTTGAAAGTAGGCTTATTGATTAAAAATGCTTTAAACATAATGCTGATAATAGGCCTATCAGAAGGACTTGTATAGTAATAATAATAATAATAATATATTTAATTGAATACAATAGATAGGCCTCTATTATTATATATTAGGCCCTAAGTGTAATTTTGAACACAAAATTTAGCCTCCTGTAGGCTACTGGTACTGTAGGTAGACTAATGTAATATCACAGTAGAACCTCGTGAAATCAAACAGGGTCAAGTTGAAATTTGGTATAATATTAAACTGCATGTTTCCTCTGGCAAAATGTATGTATTATCTTTGTTTAAATATGTGTTGAGTTCAAAATTTTGATAATTTGCGATTCAAAATTTAAAGTAATGTGAAGTTTCAAAAACTTAAAATATCATTAGGCCTATTTTGTAATTTGAAATAATATTTAACGCTATGGATAAAATGAGGTGTATCTATGCCAAATAGTTTGAAATAGGCTATATAAAATCTATGACACATCATCATTAAACATTGGTGTTGGAAAAAAATGGCATTTTTAACAGGGAATAGGCCTATACCGTATAACCCGAACAGGAAGTAAGACTCATTGCTAAAATAAATAAACAGGGAGTGCAAAGTTGCTTACCTCACTCAGTTCCTCCCCTCCCTCCCCCCATACCCTCATCCACGATTTTTTACTCTTTTTTCCTGTCCTCTCTTTTCCTTCACACTCACTCCTTCACTAGTCTTATCAGCCGTGTCTTCATGAGGGAGATCTTGTTTTGTTCCCACTTTCAACATTATTCATACTGAAAAAACTGATCATTTTGTATCTGACTTGCCTCGGTGGCATGCTAGTTTCGGTTGATCAAGACTGCCGAGGATGTGGAAATCGAGGTTCGAATATCGGTCGGGTGAACTAGGGGAGTTTTTCCTAAATGGTTTCCCACTCTCCCTCCACACAAATGTGGGCTCACTTCCTTTAAAATTCAACCTTCCCAATTCCTAACCTATTAGCGTGATTTGTACTTAAGCGTATAACCCGAACAGGTAGTAAGATGCCATACAAAAAAAAAAGTTGTATCTGCGGCAGCTAAAGCGAGGATCTATGGAAGACAAAGCCATCTATGTACCACCCTCTGAAAATGAACGAAAAGCTTCAAGGACTAACATTGACGAGAACAACAACGATGCGGAGGTTTTGAGACCAAGCGATGTGTAAATAATGAAACCTTTTAACAGTTCATTTCTTTTATCATTGCATCTTACTACTTGTTCAGGCTATACACCTATGTACTAATTATGTTAATTGTTTTAGGGAGGTTATATTTAAAGGAAGTGTACCCACATTTATGTGGAAGGAGAGTAGAAAACCATTTTGGAAAAACCACTCTCAGTACACAAGACCGAGATCCGAACCTCGATCTCCTCGTCATTAGCAGTCTAGTCCACTGCGAGAGTAGCGCCTTAGGCCATGCGATCACCTAAGCGAGTAACAGTTCATTGCTTCCGTTAAATGTTGTGTAATTTTTTTTTTACAGCATGTTGTGAAAAAATACACACAATTTGTTCTTTTTTCTCACTTTCAGCATTGGAGGATAAAGTCTTTCTTTTAAATCCCACTTACATAATCTTTACTAAGGAAGTAATTGTACTTGTCTTTACAGTGCAGTTTTTGTTTGTTTTTAGCATTTAATTTAAATATTGATTTAAAGCTTCCTTCAGTTTTGAATTAATGAGATTTTACTCTATCATAAATAATACAATGATATACCCAGAAGAGTTTACCAGCTGGGTGACATTATTAAGTAGCCAAGTGAGGGCAGCGTAATATTTTGCAATAGTTGATGATTTGTTCACAAACATTGATTTTAGCCGGGCAGTCATTAAATCATCCGAGCAGCGCGACCATTTAAAAGGCCCTTGTGAAAACATTATGGCCTACTACCTGTAGTGGTAGTAGATGGGTGAGTAGGAAAATGGGGCAAAGAGGGTGTGAATAAAATCTCATATTTAGACATTTACAAGATAATACTCAACATAATTTTGTCCCACTAATTATTTTTGTAATTGATTATCATATAAGCTTACAATATATTTATAAAGGAGCTGTTTGGATGTTATGTTTATCTTTAGATTTTGGATACATGGTTCCTGAAGACTCAAGAATTTCCAAACTTTTGCGGAGACTCTGCAGAGAAGATGATTCAGAAAAATCAATATCTCTTTGCAAACAACTACAGGTACTAATAGTTTATTTCAAAGAGTTGATTGCTAAACTTTTTAAACACTAAAGTTATGTATACTCTGTTTACCCTGAAAGGTAGCAGTTTTATCCAAACAAATTTTACTATAGCCCTAGCTTATAGACCACACCATAGTGGAAGCAACCTGCCTCGGTGGCGTAGTTGGCTAACGCGCCAGTCAAGTTGAGCTAGACCACCGAGGACGGGAAGATTGAGGTTTGAATCTCGGTTCGGGTGAACTGGGGGAAATTTTTTTCTAAATGGTTTTCCACTCTCCCTCAACGCAAATGCGGGTTCACTTTCCCTAAATTCAACCTTCCCAATTCCTAATCCATTAGTGTAATTAGTACTTTAGCATATAACCCGAATGGGTAGTAAGACACAGTGCTAAATATTAAAAAAAAGTAAGATAAGCTTGCTACATTTCAGGGTAAACGGAGGGTACATACAAACCCATAATGACCTAGGCCTAATATTATTTGAGCCCTGCTTCTTGCTGTCAATTCCAGTTATACAGAATTAATTACATTAATGACTTTGGGATTAGAAAGGTTTAATTTAGAGGGATTATACACACATTTATATATGAAGGGAGAGTGCGAAACCATTTAGGAAAAACCAACCCCCCGAACATTCTACTGAGATTCAAATCATATCTTCGGCAGTCCAGTCTATTTCAAGAGTGATGCCTAAATTATTTGACCACCGAAGCAGGTACATATATTTTTAATACAATATTATTTAATATCTCATAAAGACTTTAAACAAGTGTGATCTTTTTTTAAATGGTAATTGTTTTTAAGTAAATTTATTTTTGCATTATGTTTATAATGGTATTTATAAAAAGGCTGACATCTCGTTTAGGAATGTTAATATATATAAAACACACATTTATTAAAATGGATAGGGGTATATAATTAATTTATTATTATGGATTTTCATTTTTAATTTATTTATGTGTACCCTTTAAATTGATATCAAGTAGAATGTATTTTTAACC
Source organism: Timema podura (assembly GCA_033556935.1). Classification (NCBI taxonomy): domain Eukaryota; kingdom Metazoa; phylum Arthropoda; class Insecta; order Phasmatodea; family Timematidae; genus Timema; species Timema podura. The sequence continues at coordinate 57,131,823 of JAVRXN010000011.1, forward strand.
TCACCTCCAGTAGCTATCCCTGGTTACCGATTATATATTTAGTTTTTAAAAGTTTAATTTTATTCTAAGAATAAGCTTGCCTAATGTTTGTTAAGGAAAAGACACATTCTACTTTATATATGAATGTGTATGGTATTGCTGGTAAGAGTGGTGGTAACTGACAGCTTGCAAAAAATACCAGCTCTACTTTCATCTAACGATTTGTCGAGCGATATGATCTACCAGACCAGGGGTTAAGCTGTTGTCACTTTTGAGATTCAAAACTTTCACAACAATTTGTTTTTAACTACCTATGTTTTTCTTTTAACCTTTTTCATTTTAATTGAAACACGACCTTATAAAAATAGCTGTCTGGCTTCTTCTATTTTGTGGAAGCCATGGCAGCATTTGTGGTTCACTTAAAAATGTTTTAAAAATGAGAACATCCAAAAGGCTGTGTTCTCTTCACAAACGCTGGGGTTTTGGGGTTCATTCCTTGGTCCCGGCACAGATTTATCTGATATCCAAACTCTTCCTTCACCTTTGACAAGACATGTATTAATCACAACATGTGAATGTAAGGAATGCCAGGCCTCCACCGTGGCTCAGATCCCACGTTAAACTGTAGGTCCTCCATTTCATCTCACAATCACCCTACCATTACACATTAGCGTAAGTGTGTATAACCCGAACCGGTAGTAAGACACGATGATGATGATGATGATAATAATAAATAATTAAAATAATAAAAAATAATGATTAATTATTATTAATAATTAATTATAATTATTTTTATTATTATAATATTATATTGTTTTATTATTATTAATAGTATTAAATATTAATATCATTATTATTAATATCAGTATTATTATTATTAATATTATTAATATTAATTTTATTAATACTAATTTTATTAATATTATTAATATTAATTTTGTTAATATTAATTTTATTAAATTATCATTATCATTATTGTCAACATCATCAACATCAACAACATAATAATCATCATCAACAACATCATCAACATGATGAAACGAAGCCCGTTGATGACTTTATACAAACAGTTCTCGGTTATTTTTATGTGCATCCGTTTACAAAATAAAAACTTAATTTATTTTGGTCTTTCAATAAGTTAAGAAAAAATCAATCACTACAGTAATCCTCAGCGAAGTATTATTAGAAGCATTTATAAACACTATGATAACATAGAAATTACTAAAAAAAATAACTATTTTTACATAAGTTAACATTAAGTGACTTTCAACCATTTTATTTTTGCAATAAATTTCATCTGCTAGCTGTCAGTTACCACCTATTAAACTGTGGACTAACTTGAAGTTTTAAATGTAGCGGTGATAAAATGAGTGATATACTGATATATCATCAATAGCGAAATATTAAAATTGCACATTTGTTTGAGTTTTAATTGTTATGAGGTAATTTAAAATAATAATAGAGACACACTCCACCCTTCCCCTACGAACCCATGTCACTATAGCCCTCGGCCGCCACTCATAGCTAGTGATTTAGTTTTTACTACAATGTCTAACTACCTGCCAAGAATATCAGCATTTAATTAGGCTAACAAGGTAGGGATCAAGTATCCCACAGTCTAAGTTTGGTTTGGAAGGCTCTAACATGGTCATATAACTGTGATGATCTGGCCCTTTCCCTTAAGTTGAACATTAAGTGAATTAAGATGCTGTGTAATATCAACCAAAAAAGTTAAATCTATCACCCAAGACTTGTCATTAACTTCTTTGGGTTAATGATTTTTTATAGCCATAAATATTTCAATAGTCTTTCAGTTGGAAAAATCGTTTTAAAACTGTGCCCCGATAAAACCACCTAAATTTGGAATGATACGATAATTCTGTATATTTAAAGTGGCAAATCAAATCCCAAACTCAAAATACACCACGGGCACAGACAAAGTCTGTAATTGTGGGCCAAATTCGTGGTTTTCTTTCATATTTAGGTGCGGGCCGGTATAAAGGTTCCCACGCGCCGTATGTTTGACACTCCTGATCCAGGCCCTATAATTTCTTTTATTACCAAATTAGTTAATAACAAATAAATTGGAGGGCATTTAACTCTGTTAGAGTGATGATTCCCAAGTGTTGAAAAGTTATTTTACTCTACCCGTTTAAAAACATTTTTTTCTTAATAATTGCATTTTATTTGTTCAGGAGTCCTTAATGGTTCAAGAAAATGGTCGCTACATTCGTCGCTCTCTCGACTTGATCGCTGAGTCCTTGCTGGACATGCTGCACAGTGGACCTGGTCCTGAAGTCAAGTATCAAGCAGCACAGTGTTTGGGGCGAGTGGGCTATGTTCTAGAGCAAGACTTCAAGCGGTGAGTCTTTCCTATAATTCTCCTAATTATTATTGGACAACTCATTCTCAGCCATGTTCATAATTGTGCTTTTAACACAATTAGTCCACTACCAACCAACCAACCAACCCTCAGTAGCTGGTCAGGGTCCTGTAGAATAAAAACAAAGGGCTCGGAGGTCGTAAAAACATACTTGAGGGATCCATCTTTACTCCAAGCTCATTCCTAGACACTAATTAGTAATAACCTCACCACATGCCTGCATGGGAGGGAATATAGAATAAGTGTTAAGTTTATCTAGTCAGATTTGCCAGTGATGTGAAGGTCAGATTTCAAATCCTGACCAGGTGTGGGACAAGATCATAAAAAATTCATTGTTCATGTTTGGCGTCCGACTTGGATTTTATGGTTTTTATTATTAGTACTATGTCTACTACAAAATATGATGTTGATAGTGATATTGGAAATATAAAATAACTTGAAAGACTATTTGGAAGATTGTGACAGAACCAAGTATTGCAAGGAATAACCAATGGCCTCTCTGACCTATAGGTGATCCTACACGTTTCCCGAACCCCGGTATTCTGGGCTCGAGTGTTAGCTCTCAAATACAAGTAATTATATGCTGGTGTCCTAACCCGCGTAGCCCCAAAAACGGGCAGAGTGACTTGATAGTGATTAGTCATCCTCGATAGCTGGAAAAACCACTCCTTATTCTGCCGCCTGGCCTGGTTTTTCGTTCTGGATTGCTGACACTGTTTATGTGGTCAGCACCTCCATTCTATTTGTTTACTAGCTAACCATAACACCATGCAATACTAGGTTTCTCATTCATGATCCAAAACATGACAATATTATACAAATATGCCTCCCAATTTAGACTGTATGGTTACAATATTATTATTTCATAACATATTCTTATTTTATTAGATAACTAACCTTAATTCAGAGCTGTTTTAATGATTGTTCAGGTATATGGATTGGATCTTCACAAAATATTCTGAGGAAAGGAATGATGAAGTGCGGATGCTGCTAATGAAAGCTTTGTTAGAAACTCTACAATTGGAAGCAGAGTCTCCTAAATTGGAAGAGTTTTCCACAGTAAGACTCATTATGTTATAAATAAACCTTAAAATTGATAAAATTCCTTAGGCATGATGCAAACTTTTGTTGTTGTTAATTTAGAATAATATTTGTTATAACATTTGTCTATGCAGACGATCTTTATTAGAACTCGTTTCAATTTTAGCTTTTGTTATTTCATTTAGAATGAAGTTTTTGCTCTTTGTTTAATGTCATTATTGTGAACTTGTACTTTAAAATCATTCCCAATGCATATTTTGGACTATTGTTGCTGTATGTGATTTTTTTTTCTTTATTTCCATGTATAACTTTCGATCATAAATTTTTTATTGATCTTTTTTTTTAAACTTTATAAGTCCTTTATAAAACTGAAAAAAATAATTAAAATACACATTTATTATTTTCATATAGGCTAAAGGAAATGCATTACTCCAAAGCATAACTGTTCTTTTTTCTCTTCACTACCTTTGGAGATATTCAGATGTTTATGAGTTTAAAATGATCGTTTCATGCCAAAACTGAGCCTCTGCATTAATTTACATTTATAAGAATTTACAAATCCTCATTATCTAGTAAGTAATGTTAGTAATTTCCGCAGCTACCTTTGAATTCATTTTAAAATAAATATATCATAGGGTTCATGGTTTATGTATTACCAGGATAATACTCTTTTTTTCCTCACTGCTTTTTTCTGGGTGGTTTCTAAGTAATTTTATTTAAATCCATTATTTTTACTAAATATGTTTGTAATTAATTGATTCCTTATATATGTTCCGAATTTTCTCAATGTTGCAGGCACTGATGAAACAACTTCAATCTGCCCTTGAGTATACAGAACATCCAGAAATGTTAATGGGGACTGTGGATGTCATTATTGCTCTGCAAGAAATATATCCATGCACTTTCACTCAATATTTTAGGGTAGTTATAATGTACATTATTTATTAAATTGTAAAATATTAATTATAAAGGGCAACATTTCAGTGCTCAAATTTAAAAACTAGGGGTGTGCGAAGTTTCGAAACTTTGACTTGGTTCCGTAAAAAATGTCAACTTCAACTTTGCTTCAAAAAAAAATTCCGGCTTCAACAATTACAATACTTTTACATCATAATACTGACAGCTAAAATACTCATTTTATGAGCTGTTATATACATTACAAATTAATATTCATATGGAAAAAAATCCGAAGTAATTGACTTGTAAGTTGTAATGATAACTTAATTTATTATATTAATATGAAATATTACAAACAATTGACCAATCAAACAATTTCAACTCATTTTATTTCATAAAGTTACATATAAATAACCACAGTACAATATTTTTTTCAATCATAAAACAACTAATAAAAAAATATTCAAATTTGATTTGGCTACAAGAATTTTCATATATTCGATTTGAGTTTGCTTCGAATTGAAAAGTGGATTTTGCACACCTCTATTAAATATCCTATTCATTTATTTGCAGTAGCATTAGAAAACCAGTTAGTGTAACAAGATTCTCAATGTACAAAAAGTTGTTTATTATGATACAAATTTATTTCAAATAATAATTTTGTTGTTTTATTCAGGATACTGTGGATATTTTGGTCGGTTGGCACATAGATGGGCAGCCAGCCTCCTACAGTAATGCGTCATGCCTCTCGCAGCCTTCAGAAACTTCGCAGCTACTGGATTGCGACCTACAGTTTTCGGTTACACTGCTGTCCCAATTTGTTGAGGACATGGAAGTGTGCATGGACGACTTGGAGAAAACCATTGATCGGTCAAGCTCGCCTGGTGGTGACTTACCTCTGCCTCAGGATACAGTGACCAGACTCACCAAGCTAATCACTGTATTCAATACCGTTGTCAAAATACTCGGCCAGAATCTGAACCCTTCTCTGTCCCTGACTGTGGGCTGGACCTTCCTGACTGAGTGCTTCACCAAGATACTGACCACTGTCATTAAAGCTCTGAGCCATGTCTTATGGGAGGATCTCATCATTGTTGCCAATGAGTGTAGCTGTTTGCTTTTGGCATACCTGCAGTCAAGAACTTCAGTGGCCAACGGTCATCTTTATGATCTCATAAACATGCAATTAGATTTGGTGGCGCAGTTAAGCGATTGTGCTCTAATTTCCATGCTTCGTCTTATCGGGAAGGTAAATTACGATCAAATCTTTAACATAGTAGACATTTTGTTTTTACAGGTATATTATTCATATTTTATACTCGTTTATTAAAATACTTCTGGTGTTTTGTCCAGGCCGTGAGAGAAGTGAGTGCGAATCTCCCCTTGGAGTTGGTGCAGAAATTGCTTGGTCCAAGTTCTGCTATGCTGAGTCTGCGATTCTCTCCCTCTGTAGCCGTCCAGGATGAGGTAGTTGCAGTCTATCACTGTCTTCTAAATCTCAAGAACATCCCACTACTTCAGGAAGCTTACAGGTGAAACAACACATCTTTTATACATACACGGATATTATTAAAGCAATTCATACACTATTTCATAAATGAAACCTGACCTTATCAAGTTTTTTTTTATAAATAGACTACATTCGAGTATGGTGTATAAAAAAATTAGGTTGGAATCGATCTAGAAAACTGAGATTAACGGCTGGGTGGAGGGTGAGGGGTGTGGCTATTGTGCTGATCACATAACACACGCTATCCACAAATGTTGGCACTGTTATCACTAATGGGGGCGGCCACTCTGTTGCTATAGCTCGATTGTGGGCTCACACCCTGGAGTTTTTCTTAGGTTGGATGCATGGAAAAAAATTGAAATTTGTAAATGTTTAGGATTTGGAAGAGTGACATATATAGTTAAAACATAGAGATAACGTCTCATAATGAGGTCACTTAACAGTGTGATTCTTAGATTTATTGCCTTAACCTCTTTTATGTTGAGTATCTTAAAAAACCAAATGTATAATCTCAAATCATGTGGTCATTGCTTTACATATTATATTTTGTTTGTTCCAGATATGTTTTAGGTGACCTTGAATAGCATATAAATTGGTGGTGTCATCTGTCGATGAACTATGTACACAAAACCCACATCAGAGCACCCAATATAGGGTGTGCGATGCTGAACTGGTCATTATGATCCATTTAAGAGCTCTTGCTGACCTAGGTAATTTTTACTAATTGGTTTTGTTAAAAGTTTGAATGATCTTTTGTTTCATTTTATTTTGTAATTTACTTACTACATAATTCTGAGTTCCCTAATAGTAGTATACGTTTTGTCTTTAGTTTTATTATTACTGCTCAGAATGATTTAAAAAATAATCCAATATGCGAGGAATAAATTAGTTTCACCTTCATTAAATGTATGTTTGAAAGTTATGAACACTTTTGAGGCTATACTCTTATTTAAGGTCAAGGGGTAGCTAGAATAATTAGGTATTTATGATCATTGTTGTCCCTGCCATATACCTGAACCATGACAATGGTTTTTGAATAATCGTTGATGATTTCAACAAAAATTTCCATCCATCTTTCCTGTACCTTTTTTCAAATATAGCAAAATATTCAAAATAAGAATTTTTCATTGTGACCATTATTAGTCTTCTTCTTGTCACTGTGCCTAGTATTAGAAAATTGTAAATGTATTATATATGTTCTTTCACTTCTTTGCGTTCTAATGATCCTTCACAAATTAAACATGGCCATTTTATTTCAGGAATTTTTTTCATGACCAACATTTTAAAGTTTTTCAACCATATTGTGGTATGGAACATAAATAAAGAACATATATTTAATGTGATTGAAATTGCTTATGTTGAAGAAACAGACTCAAGAAATAGAGGTTAAAATTAAGTATTTGAATGAATAAAAACAGGAATTGTGACATTTCTACTAATAATTTGTGTGCTAGTAATTCAAGTCTAAATTGTAAAGTTTAATTAAATGTGGACAAGCATAATATATTTTGTTTCATAAGTGTTATTTCCAACAGCTAATGCAAGTAACTCCATCATTGGTATGTGGGCACTAAAGCCGAGCATACTCGAGCTGTTGGCTGTCAAACTCCTTCCTTATCACTCGCAGTTGGCCGATTTTAGTCCGGTTTACAGTATACTCTTCTCTATCTACTCTACAGCCACTGTTCCAGGTACTGCTACTCACTTCTGATATCATTTTATTACATGCATAATGGTGTTAAAATCTGCAGTTCAATTTCTGATAATACAGACTAGTGTAACTTATTCTCTCAAACTTAAAAGAATACAAAAAAGGTAGTCTAGTGAGATGAAAAACGATTTGTGTGTGCACCTTGTCTGAGATCAAACCTGACCTGGTTTAGAGTGAAACATGCACCCTCATTCTTGCTAGTTCCAATAATATCAGGAATGGATTAAACCTCTACCAACTATAATAATACACCTTGTATAGTTGGACATGTTAATTGGTAAGAGTTATCATATTTTTATGGTAAATAAGGGTATGCAAACACTGGCTTTTTTATTTAAAGACGAATTGAATAACATAAAATATTCCCAAAGCTGAATGGAAGCTCTAATATATTTTTATTGTCTAATATTTCTAATAACACCACTATTGTATACATATTTATACAGCTCTAGACTCTAAATATCATTTACAGAATGTTTTATTGCCAAAATGTTTTAACATATTTTGGCCTAAGTTGATAAATGAAGTAAACCATGACATGGATTCAATTACTACAGGCTTTGGTCAAGTATACATTAATTTGTAATATACACTCTGTTTATCCTTGCTGGTTTCCACTATGGTGCAGCCTATATGATAGGGCCATAGTGAGCCCGTCAAGGTAAGACTGTGGTAAATGTTCATTTTAGCTTTTAATATTTTTATTGGTGAACATTAATTTTTTGTTTTTACTTTTAATATTTTTATTGGTGAACATTAATTTTTGTTTTACTTTTAATTTTTATGGCGAAGCTCTTATTTGTCGAAGCAGGAAATTATTTTTTGAATCAAAGTCAAAGATGATTAATATTTGAAGCAAAGTCAAAGATTCATAAAGCCCTAGTGATAGATTATGACACCTACAGTTTATAATGAATGCATGTGAAGTAAAATATGTGTATAATGCAAAGATATGTAATATGGTTTCCTTCAAGGTACAATCATTTCGTGTCGAGCAGTGCTCTCGTAAGCACAAAGCAAAGTCGTACAAGGGTAAGAGATGTCTTAGGACTTCCTGTGACACTCGGCCCGGAAGTTCCTACCACGTCGCCTTCCAGCGGCCATTTGTCCATCATCCTTAAACTCTTGAGCAGAATGTTAACCCAGGTAAAAGAGTATTTTGAAGTATTCCGCCATCTATGGGAAGTAACAAAAATATTATTTAAATTGTGTAGAGTTGATATTTTAGATAAACTTCCATCTTGTTTGGTAATTAATTCAGATAGCTTTAAATAAGTTGACATGAGTATTGGGAAAATTGCCTTAAAGAGAGTTTTTATTCATAAATATTTGGTTTATGGACCGTGGCTCTTCCTACCCAGATATCCAAGGTCTTATCCACAGATGCCTTTCACTTTTCTCTGAAAGATTACATATATGATTATAATATACTTGTATAGTTAGAATTTAAATTCCCTTATGTTTTTGTGAAGTCTTGGGAGAGTAAACCATATTTGTCTTTTGGAAAAAAAAAAACCCTGCATAACTTAATCTTTAAAATGGTCGCATGAGAAGTGTTATTTTAAATTAAACCTGTTTTAACCCAACTTTAAACATTTAATTTGATTTTTTTCAAAACTAATTTCTCTTGATTTGTTTGAAAAATAATAATCAACCCATTGCTGTAATTCCATGCTTGGCTTGAAAAATAAATTAATTTTGTATTAAACATAATACTAATGCTTATGTAGTGTTCAAAGAGTTTGAAAAAATTTATCTATTCAACATTTGAAAACGCTACATATTTTTCTCCTAAATATATATTTTTTTAATTAAGAATGAAAACATGATTTAGGTTCTTTGTACAAGTAGAGTTATTAATTAATACGTTGAACTTGCTCTTTCATATCAAGTTAAAAAAAAAATCTGATTCATATTTAACACTTGCTCACAGTTGATACGTTAAAAAGTGTATTCAGAGCCTCCCAGGAGTTTTAGTGTGTTGGATGATGTACATAATTAATTTAATTTTAATTAGGTTAATATAAAAAATAATGTAAAATATGATGTACTATATATTTACCTTGAAGAGTAGCAAGCTTACTGTGGTGGATTACACTATGGGGACAGCTTATAAGATTGTCCATAGCATAGACTCTTAAAACTGTTTACCCTTCAGGTTAAACAAATTGTAGATTGTAAAAATTAAAAGCTTCCTTCTATTACCAAAGTACATTATTGTACAATAATGTAAAGTAAGTGATAGTGAAGGAATCCAACCCGAAAGGGTAGTTAAGTGAGTCCTAGATAGGGACAAACATATTTCTCTCTTATTTTTTCAACACTTTTAAAACTTCCAGAGTTACACATTGTTTTAATTTTCGGAAATTATTCCTTTTTCATATAAAGAGACACATATAAAACACAAAGAAAGACTGTGTTTTACATGTGTTTCTAAGTATACATTTCCAAGCAATTAGGCAATAATTTATATTATTTTCTGTTTTATAAAATATATATTAATGATTGCTTCTCTCCTTGAGAAATGGAGGGCTTGGGAAAGTTCTCTATCCCACTCTATCCCCTTTGGGCAGCATTGAGTGTACTGTGCATGGCTTAGTTTTGCGATTGTTAATATAGTGTTTGTTTGTTCAGGAGCTCCCCGAAGAAACGACTGAGCTGGTGCTTCAATGGACAAGAGAAGTGTTTGTGCAGGCTCAGCCCTACATGAAAATCTTGCACCAAACTGTTGAATACGAGGGGTTGGTAGAGGCGGTAGTGGGGGCAGGACACTGCTCTAACCCTGTCGTCGTCCTGTGGATTGTGGACAACTTGGAGCAGCTTCTGGCGATTAGAGACATTCCTCTGAAGGTAGTGCACCACAACTTTGTTTGGATTTCCATAATTTAAGGAGGGTATAATATTCTTAAATTTAATTTATTTATTGGTTTTTTTACTATCTTTTTTATATAGTTTGGTTAAATTACATGGTCAAAACAAATTACTACTGTAAATCTTAACAACTTGGATACTATAACTCTATTTACTAATTAAAGCAATCTTATCATAAATAGAGATAGGTTTGTGTATACTTTGTTTTCAAATTCCAACCTTAAATATCTTTAACCCTTGTTCCCTTACTTACTCTATGGCATTAGGAACTCAAAAAGTTCATTGCAGCACTTAGAAAAGTACCATAATAACCCGAAAAAAGCACACACTTTTTTCCCAGAAACAGCTTTGATACAACCTTAATGCGGGCTTTAATCATCTTTTAGATAATAAGTACCAAATTTTGTATCTTTAAGATGTGCATATAGTAATATTGACATATATCAGAAATAGTTACTAATCGCCACAATGGATGGTGCGATATGCCACTTAAAATAGATGAACCTTAATTTTTGTGATGTATATCATTCATGCCAACACAAAGATGGCTGCCAAAACCTTCAAGATTAATTTATTCAATGCATTCTACTGGCATATATTTTTACTTCTATAGGGGACAAAGTGTATTTTATTTGGCTTATAAAAATCTAGCTACATTATGTTGATCGAAGCTGCTATTCTTTGGTGAGATAGCTTAGGCATGATTACTAAATTCAGAAGTGATAAGATGGCAAACCATATTGAAAACAATTTAACTCTAAATATTTGTTTTTCTCTGCAAGTGATCCCAATTTAACTGTAAATATTTATCATCTCGTGCAAATGATCTAATTTTAACTGTAACTACCATTTTTGTTTTTCCTCTTCAAGTGATTTAATATGAAGTGATCTCATTTTCGGTATAAATATTATTTTTCCTCTTCAAGTGGTTTAGTAAACAGTGATTTTATTTTAACTATAAATATTGTTTTTCCTTTTGAAGTGATTTTATCTAACTGTATATTGTTTTTCCTAAGAAAATGGTTGCGAATTTGGGGTGCGGCTTATATTTGGGGGCGATCTATTTTCGGGTCAATACGATATGTCATCTATCCCTCTCTTGAGCTAATTCTATCCAGTCCACTTCATTACACCTTTTCTCTTTCAAGCTCATTCTAATATATATTTCTATAAGGAAAACCTCTTTTCACTTTATGAGGTAATTGTATTATATTTGGAAGAAGGTACAGGAAAGGTGAATAGAAAACATATAAAAGGAAACAAACGCAATATGGATTTTAAAATGAAAATAAAAATACCATTACCATATAAGGGGAAATAGGTTTTCCTTATATATTCGCATCCAATGTCCTTTTCCTGTGTTTGTCCTTTATGTTATACCTTTTACATATTCCTATCTATGTGTTCTATCATTCTCTACCATTTTCCATTTTCTCCCTTTTGTGTTTATTTGGTTTCCTCTTTTAGGAATTTACATTGCATGTTTCACATTCCTCCCTGATGAGTTCCGATAGAATTAAACCTAGGTAGGGAGATTGGGTGGTGACGATCAATTTTCAATTTTCTTTAAGAGGCAACCATTACCTCTTTTTTGTCCAATGGCAGCAATGTAAAGTGTGAACTGTGTTCTTCTTTTCATTTTAAAAGCCATATTGTGTCCGTCCCTTTTATATGTTTCTATCCACCTTTTCCTATACCTTCTTCCAAATATAATAAAGTCTGTTCATCGTAGGAATTGTTTTCTGAAAGGCCTTTTTCCCAACCAGAAAGCTATTATATAGTAGGATAATGGTAGGAAAAAAGACCTTTCAGAGAGTAATTCCTACCGTGAATGGAGTATACAATTACCTCATAAAGCGAAAAGAGGTTTTCCTTAGAGAGATATATTATATATTCGCATCCAGTACCTCTAAGGTAAGTGTGCTGCCTATCCCTCCTAATTTTAACCCTGATTCAGCATAGTGCTCTATTCCAAATAACCTTACTATTATCTGACAAAGCTAAATCATCTGTGTATCCCAATAGCTTAATATCAAGCCTTCCCTACTCTCTTGCATCACCCTAATAACATACTCTAAGGTTTGACTAAAAATAATGGGAAAAGTGCATTTCCTTGTTTCAAGCCTTATGTATTTTGAAATTACAGTAGAGTCTCGGAAACTTGATAACTCGACATGCGCACATGCACACAGTTGTTGGCGCCAGTGATCACAGTCCAAGGTCATTCAACTGTGTAGCTTCTCAGTTTGTGTGTGTAGCTTGAGTAGAATAGTCATGCTGTGGTGTTTTTACAAGTGCTGTGTTTGTTAGTTTTCCAATTCAGTAATGTGTTATTCGAATCATTACAATATTATATGTACAATACTGTACTGCATTTCTCTATGTTGCACATGCGTATATACCAAAGACCATTACATTAACAAGTAACATATTATACTGTACGTATATTACTGTTACTGTATTGTACAATACTTCACTACAGTACAACTGTACCTATAATATTCAATACTGTACTGTGATTCATCCTTGTTTAGTAAACATGACAAAGTAAACATGCATTTTATGCAATTTCATTCATAAAACTCGACATTTCAATATTTTGACACCATCTCAGTCCACATTAGGTCGAGTTTTCGAGACTACTGTATATGATAAGTGACATACAACCCCTACTGTGGCACACATCTTTCAAACGTACTTCATTTATGACAATGACTCCTGGATCCTCCCAAGAACATAGGCGTATCAAGCCAAAGCTCCTGGGCTCTATTCCCTTGTTCAGGTGTCATTTTTCAATTTAAAGAAGATATTTAGATGCCATACTTAACAACTGTAATAGCTTGTCTATAAATCCATCATATCTCAATTAGCTTGACACGTTTTTTTGTAATATTGGATATTATTAATTGTGTATCACTAGAATGGTTCATCTATTTATATTGTAGCTGGATATTATTAATTATTGTATATTCTGAATTTGTTCAAAAATTTCCTATTATTAGTTTTTGAATTTCATAATGTTTTATGTAATACTACGTTTGAACATTGATAGACACCCAAATATAATAAAAAAAATTCAAACATTTACTAGCACATTAAAATGAGTATCAAAATATTTTTTCAAGTTCATTGTAGAATTTTAAAATGTATTTTACTCATGCAAAATAAAACAAAATGGGATATTTTTGTGAAATTGACTACTTGGCCTTTTATATGTGAATTGCGAATAATGGGCTCATGGTTGGGCTATGGACAGACTGTGGTTCAAATGGCCAACTAGGTAATGGTAAAGGTAATGGTCAGTTAAATTGATTTTAATGTGAATTAATGATATAAAAACTATTCAAATTTTCATTAAGTAGCAGACATAATTTTTTGCCTGAATTTGCCAGCAAAATTAATACTAACTGCAAAATTATAATATATTTTTAATATTACTATAAACAATTAAAGTTCCCATTCTAGAACATTTATTTACCTCAACCAAATACCATTTGTAAAGAAGTAAAATACTATTGTGTTTGAACCGGCTATTATGACAGTTTGTGATCAAAGACAAATAGTTTAAAATTAATAATAATAAATTTAGATATAGTTTTTCTATACATAGCATACTTCTTAAAGGTTGATTTTTTTTTCAGTCTAAAATATTTTATTATTAACTGACTCTTAAAACTGAAATACAACTTATTCAAAACAAAATTCAATACTATTTTATTTACCAAAAATCAAGGTCTCTTAACTATTGTGCTAAAAAAATTAAGTTGCCTTCATTAAGGGTAAATGATGATGGTCACACTTGAGAAGTTAAAAAAATGTATATAAAATAATGTTGTTTTATCATTATAATCATCTAGCAAATTAGCAATCTTTTCCTTGGTTTTCCCTGGTTCCTTCGACCTCTAGGTGAGTAGGATACTATTAATTTTTACAAGTGTGCAAAGCTTTGAAACTTTAATTTGGCTTCAAATCAAATATCAACTTTGACTTTGCTTCGAAAAAAATTCCAGCTTCGACAATTACATATATTTGGCAATAATGGTAAATTTATTATTATTATTTTATTATTATTTATTAATTATTAATTTATTATTATTATTATTATTATTATTATTATTATTATTATTCACATGGAAAAAACTAAATTAATTGAATTGTAAGTTGTGAAATAACTTGATTTATCAAAAACTAAATATTACAAACAATTGTGCAATAAAACATTTTCCAAGTAAATTTAGTATGTAAAGTCATATAAATAGCCAAAATATATTTTTTTAAATAAATAACTAACAAAAAATATTCAAATTTCGATTAGACTTCAAGAATCTTTCATATATTCAGTTTGGGTTTTCTTCGAATTGAAAAAGTGGACCTCTCACACCCCTATTTTTTTAAATTATTATATTGAAATTATTACTTTCAACCTACTGCTTCCATTTACTTTTGTAATGGGTTTCACTGTTAATTCCCTCAAGACATTTTCATTTTTGCAATGGTTAATTAATGTGCATCTTGCTGAGCTTCCCCTAATTATTTTTATATTAATATTTTATGTTTCAGCAAAGCTTGTTTTCTCTCATTGTGGACCTTTGTTTAATCCATATAAACTCGACTGACCTGAGAGTAAAATTCAAAGTATGCCACTTGCTGACATACATCCCATGGCACATCACTATGGAAAAATTTGTTACAGCAGCTTACAGCCTGCCTCAATCAAAGGTCAGCCTAGCATACCATTTTAATATAGAACTTTGAATAGTTTTAGTTTGGTTTGTTTGAGTGATTTTTCACCACAATTGACACTCACATAATTTAATAATTAAAATCAGAATTTGAACTAGCATCTTTATTTAAATAAATTTGTTCCTTTAAATATTTTTACCAAAAGAGAATGGGTTGTTTAGTCATAATTAGGGAGCTAATTCTTAGGAACCAACAAATGTTCAAAATATTTAGGCAAATAGGCTTTAAAAATATGGGATTTAGGCACTAGAATAGGTGTATAAGTATAAACATAGTACACAATAGGTGATGTAAAATAGATTTTACTCCCTACTATTTTATTACCTACAGCTATTTCAAATTGCTTTTTTTTAACACTACATCTCACTACTCTTTCAGGATATATGCATATGCGATACTAATTACTCTAATATTTTAGAGGTCATGAAGGAGGAATTTATAGCAAATGTATTTGCACTTGCGTGGAGGGAAAATAAAAAACTATTTAATAAAAGAAACCTTAAGAACACCAGACCAAGATTCAAATCGCACTCTCCCTTCATCGACAGTCCAGTTTACTGTTAGAGTGACACCTTAGCCCATCTAACTACTGAACAGGTCATGTTGTTAGTTACTAAATAAGTTATAGATTTTCAGTAGTGAAATGGCTAAATTTTCAGATAGAATGTTTTTTATTATTTGAAAAGCCGAGTTCTACTTCACACAA
Source organism: Timema podura (assembly GCA_033556935.1). NCBI lineage: Eukaryota > Metazoa > Arthropoda > Insecta > Phasmatodea > Timematidae > Timema > Timema podura. The sequence continues at coordinate 57,147,664 of JAVRXN010000011.1, forward strand.
TGTCAAGGGAAAAAATTTCTATAAAATTATTAGCATATGAAAAAGAGAGAGGTCTATGCTGAAATGTGCGCGTTAAGGAGTATCAAAAAGTTTCAAGACTGGTTCTATAAAATGAAAAAAGAGTACAGCATCAAGATGTGCGACAAGTGGCATCATTCTGTGTTAACCAATGGCTGGGTTACACACGCTTATTTGACGAGGGCACGGGTGCATTTGTGATTTTATCATGGACCCCAAACACAAGCAGAGAGCGAACATCAAATTCTGCGTGTAACTCGGAAAATCTGGAACGGAAACCTTCCAAATGATGCTGCAGCCTTACAGCAATGAAGCTATGAGCCGTCCGTTGTGTTTTGAGTGGCACTTGCACTTCAGGAGTAGCAGAACGACACTAAAAGAGAAAAAAAGGTCAGAGTGACCTTCCACGAGCACAAACACTGATATTGTGGACAGAGTTAAGCAACTTGTGCGCAAGGATCTTCGTATTACCATTAAAGACATTTCTTAAATTGTCAATGTGTCATACAAATCAGTGCAGACAATCCTCACATCCAGTTCGTACCCAGGCTTCTGATCCTTGAACAGAAGGAGTACCATGCTGAAGTCTGTCAGGAACTCCGTCAACACGCTCTGGATGACCCAACCCTTATGTCAAGGATCATCACAGGGGACGAGAGCTGAATCTACGGTTACGACCCGGAGACCAAACAACAGTCTTCGCAGTGGAGGAGCCCCAGATCTCCAAGACCGAAGAAGGCGAGGCAGGTCATGAGCGCGACCAAGTGCATGCTCATTGTTTTCTTAGACATGCTTAAGTACTATGAATTCGCTCCCGAGGGTCAGACTGTCAATGCGAAGCTCTACTTTCATGGTCTGAGGGAGGACATTTGGCAGAAAAGACCAGAACTATGGTGTGCAGGCAATTGGGTGCTCCAACATGACAAAACACACACAGTGATGAAATGCGCGAGTTTATCAGACGCAATAACATGATCATCGCTCCCCCCCCCCCCCCCCGACTCACAGGATCTGGGTCATCGGTTCGACACCGTGAATTAGATCAAGCGTGAATCGCAGGCGGTGTTGTGCACGCTTCGAAACCAGGACTTCCAGGAAGCTTTACAAAAGTGGAAAAAGTGCTGGGATCGTTGTATCACTGCACCAGGGAACTACTTTGAAAGAGATAGTGGCCAAATTTAAATCAGGTAATTTATTTACATCTTACAGAACTAGTCTTGAAACTTTTTGATACCCCCTTGTACAATACAATTGAAAAATAATTATTTTGACATGAAATATTTATTTCACTGATCCCGATCTCTCTCTTATCAAGTAAAGAAGGCACAAAACTTTACTTTGTTGCAATATCTTGCTATAGCCAGTCTAATTACTACTACTTCCTGAGGAAGATGCTACAATAGCATCAAAATATTGAAGTGTGTGTAAATATGTGTCAGTGTTGTTACTTTTATTTGTGCTCTACCATTTTCCTAGTATTCTATCATTTTATTTATCACTAAATATCTTGCTATAGTGTAAGCTTGTATTTAATATCCGAGCTATCCACTTTGTCCGTCATGGTCAAAAGTGTCACTCTTACATTAGACTACTGATGATTGAAAGATCAGGGTTAAAATCTTGGTCGGGTGTACTGAGGGTAAGTTTAATGGTTTTATGTTCTCCCTCCTTGCAATCACAGGTACACTTATTCTAAAATTTAAACTTCCTCATCCCTAACACATTAGATCAATTAGTACATATGGGTACAGCTAGCCTAAATAGTAAGATGTGATGCTAAGTAAAACCCTAGCTAATTATATGTTAGACAGGTTTTTAAGGATAGTGGTTGTTTTGTTGTTTTTATAATGATGTATGTTTTATTAAAATTTTATGGTTATAGTTTTTTACTATAAGCTTTAAAAGGTCAAACACATTCATAGTATTGACCCTCATTGTATGTTACTTTTGTTTTTATCCTTTCAAAGAAAAAGCTTCTTCACGAGTTGTTGCCGCTCAGCCTAAATACCGTGGTAGCTGCCCAAAGACATCATCTCTCTCGGGGTTCCTGTGGGGAAATGCAACCTCAGCACTTCCGCAAGTTTATGGGCTATCTGCTTCAGGGACAATTCTACAGGTTTGATCATTAACACTTTATAGAAATTAAAAACAAATAATTATTTAATAAATCAGAATTAAATGAAAACATTTTAGAAATGCTGTGAGTTAATGTTAAGTAGGTGATAGGTAAGGAATTCAACCTGTCAAAAAAGATGGATTAGGCCTTGCTAAAACAAGAGTAAACTTCTGTCTTCATTTCTTTGAACCCTCTTTTTCTTCTTCTTAAGTCAACAACCCGATTATTGGTTTAATATTATTTCTATCTATAAGTTGTTGAATATGCACTCAACGCTTCGGCTGCCTATACCATTTGGCAGAAATCCCATGTATTATTTGAGTTTAAGAAGTGTGGAGGTTTCCGTTGCCTTCCACACTGAATTTCTATGAGTGAGCATGAAAGGGCTTACCAATTTTCCCAGGATAAGTATTTTCACATACCATCCAGGGTTATTTTACATGTCACCATTGACTTAGGACCAGCAGATTTACTTCCTCTGAAGAAAGCTGTGCTACGGATTTTCATCGCTCAAGAAAAATTGATCGACCTGTAATGACACTGATTTAGACCCCTCTAGAATATTGAAAAAAGTAATGTTTGAAGTGCAATTTTCTATAGAGTACGTTATGTAAAATTTCCTTTTAATACTTCATCCATGGAAAATCATGTGTTTTCAGAAATAATATTAATGTAATGCACTTCAAAACTTTTTTTGTTCTAAAAGATCAACTCCGTTGTATTAGAAAGATCTTATGACGCTGGCTCCCTCTACCCAATAGGAAGCAAGTCTTCATAACATCAGGCTGCGAGTAGTCTTTATATTAGTTAGTTTTGATACTGGTGACAAGGGGTAGGTCATATATAAGCCGCTAGTGCATATGAATACACACAGTGCCACTAACTTAAATTCATAGAGTACACAGTAAAATGTTAGATAGTAAAATCACAGAAAAATAATCTGTAGTTTAACAAAAACTGTATCACCTAATATTATATCTTCAGTGCCGAAGGTGTAATCATCTAAATAAATCGTGCACAACATTGAAAGTCTTATTCATTTATAAGAATAAATATCAGAAACAATTAGATCACACAACCGCATACAAGTGCGCAGTAAGGAATGCTTGCGACGTCATCATCGTAAAACCCAATATCACAAGGTAATATCACGATATAAATCTCCCTATCATTATAACTGGCTTCCAATATCACGATATAAATCTCCTTATCACTTTAGACCTCGGCTTGCTTTGAACCCACCAACGTTGGGACCCGAGGCGAGCACTTTACCCAAGACCACCAAGGTTGAGACGCGCGCGCACACACACACAAACAAACAAACACACACACACACAAATTTAATTTCCAAAAGGATTTCCTATTCTCCTTCCACACAAATGTGGGTAGATTACTTTTAAAATTCTTCCTTCCTCATTCCTACACCATTGGAGTAATCATTATATATGCATATAACCTGAACAGGTAGTAAGATGTGGTGAAAAAAATATGTATCATATATAATCTTGTATTTTGCAGGGGAGAGTGGTTACTGGACCTTTTCCACAGTTGTTGGCCAGTCCAGCTGTCCTGCGTCTCTGATGATGATTTGGCAGCCTCTGTGTTTGGTAAACTGTCAGCAGCGTTTGACTCGGTTCTACTGCTGTGGGCGGCATGGGAAGCTGCTCAGCTGTGTGTCATGTACAAGCTTCGCACTCCTCTTGGCAAACCTCAAGAGACATTTACTAGCATCGAAGGTACAGATCAATAATCACTACTTAAAAATAATCATAGTAGCTTTATTCCAGTGCCTGAGGAGGGTCAAGCACTTAATTTTTTTCCACACCTATAGTCACTTTTTATATACTCATTCTTTACATTTAACTGCAGAAAATTAATTTCACACTAGGGGTTTGCGAAGCTTAGAAATTTTTACTTAGTTTCGAAACAAATATCAGTTTCAACTTGAATTCAAAAAAATCTGGTTTCGACAATGATGAGTCTTTGCCAATAATGGTTACTTATTGCCATTCTAAACTTTATGTACAGTACTTGAGAATATTCATATGGAAAAAATTTGTGAATTAATTGGATTTTAAGTTGTGATAATAGCTTAGTTTATTAAAATTAAACTAAATTATAAAAATAATTGGGCAATAAAATAGTTTCCAAGTAATTTTAGTGCATAAAGTTTTATAAATAACCAAAATATAAATCTTTTTATAACATAAAACAACTAACAAAAAAATATTCAAACTCTGATTTGGTTTTGAGAATATTTCATATATTTGATTCGAGTTTGCTTCAAATTGAAAAAAATTGACTTGAACACCTCTGTTTAACACCATCATATTTTTATTTAAAAGAGATGTGCAAGTATTAAAAAAAATATTAACTTGCAAACTTTTTTAATTTATTATATTTGGAAGAAGGTATAGGAAAGGTGGATAGAAACATATAAAAAGCTTAAACACAAGATGGTTTTTACAATGAAAAGAAGAACACAGTTCACACTTTACATTGTTGCCATTAGACAAAGAGGTAAATGGTTGCCCCTTAAAGAAAATTGATCGTCATTTACATTCCCCTAACCTAGTTTTCATTCATTGAAAAATAAACTCTTTTAAAAGATCTGAATCTTGAATATGATATTTTATCAAATCTCGAATATCCTTGAGGGTTCGTGGATTCAAGGGTACCAGCCCTAATTCAAAGATAAAGGTAACTCTTTTTGTGCGTGTGACCACGTGTGAATTTTCCAAAACTCGATTTTGTATTAAATCCCCAGAAAAATCACACTACTTGATACTTTTAGTATTAACACGACTATCAATATTTCTTGTCTAGTTAATTGAAAAGGGGGTTAACATGCATTTTGATTGGGGTAGCAAGCATACACAAGTACTGTCAGATTCAGATAGGAAGGCACTTTTTTTACTGTAACAAAATTTATGAGGACAATAATTTTTATACATAAGCTACAACAGGCCTAGCCAGCTGGTAGTAGTAAATACTGGTATCCGGCATGAATTAAAAACTGACTCAGACCACAGGCTGGAAACAGTAATATATGTAAAAACAAGTTATTATTATTATTAGCACCGCGTCTTACTACCCGTTCGGGTTATACGCACTTACGCTAATGTGTAATGGTAGGGTGATTGTGAGATGAAATGGAGGACCTACAGTTTAACGTGGAATCCGAACCACGGTGGAGGCCTGGCATTCCTCACATTCACAAGTTGTGATTAATACACATCTTGTCAGAGGTGAAGGAAGGGTTTGGCAATCAGATAAATCTGTGCCGGGACCGAGGTTTGAACCCCGGACCCCTAGCACAGAAGTCTGACACCTTACCCCTAGACCACCAGGTCACCCAAAAACAAGTTAAAAGTACATATGTGTATAGCCTGAACAGTTAGTAAAATGATTAATTAATTAATTAATATGATTAATTTTTAAACAACTAACAATTTTTTTAGGATTATAAAGTTTTTTTTATATTGATCCTAGGAGCCATCAAAAACCTTGCTCGCGAGCTCACTGGAGATGATACCCCCACTCATCCCACCTCAACAAGTTTGCCTCTAGAGGAACATGTTGGCACCTGGGAGCAGCGCAGGGTCCGTCTCTTGCTCGAGTTCCTAGAACAGCTGGAGAAAACAACCTACAATGCCTCGGAAGGATGCGCCACTGCGCTACTGCCAGCTCCCAAAGTAACGACGGATTGCAGAATAGTTATAGATATTTTCATTTGTCAGGAACTCACGTTTTGCTTAAATCGCCAGTATATTAGTTGGCCTGGACAAGCTTGAGCTTAATTGTTTGGTAGTTGATTGTGATTGCCACACTTTCAATTGAACATTTCATGTGCACGTTCATTCCCAAAGTTTTGGTTGGAAACAGTACACATTTCTTAATGATCAATATTAAATCCAAGTTTTAACTAATGATCTGGGGTCTAGTTGTTAAGTTCTTACTATAATTACGTTAGGGCTGAACCACCAATAAGCAGTATTAGGGCTCTAAAACAAATTCTGAACAAAAATTTTGAAATTAAAAAACAACAAACTAATTTGATTCTCAAATTTGATATTTTCTCAAATCATCGAATCTTGAATATCCTTAAAGATTTGAGGGTTCGACAATCCCATCCCTAGTAAAAACTTTACCAGTTTTTAAATTTTCTAATCGGGGTTTATAAGGTATCTTTAAAACGGAAAATCTAATTTTGTATATTGAAGAATACATTAAATTTTTCTTTGTTTTTCCAGCCTGTACGCACATTTTTCCACACCAACAAGAGCACATGTGCAGAATGGTTGTCTCGCATCCGTGGAGCTGTCATTGTTGTGGCACTCCATGTTGGGCACGCTACTACAGCTGTTAGGCATGGACACTACCTTCTCCAAGACCTTCTTAGTAACAATAATACCCAGGTAAAAATACCAAATCTTTTTGTGTGTGTGAAACAAAACTAAAAGATGATATGTATAAAAATGAGTTGGTCCAATGGCTAACTAAAAGATGAGCAAGACAAATTGATAATAATTCTACAAATGAAATATTATTTTCTTCACTTATAAGAAATATAATTTTGTTTATGGCCGGGCAGATGCCGACTACTAATCTAGGTAATTTGAGGATTGCCACTATGGCAAAAAATATTAAGCTGATGATCTGATCCGACATTTTGAACACAATTATTTTCACCAATGTTTTGAACTGTGTAGGTTAGAATTTAGGTACTGACGACTCATTAGTTTTAAGCTGGGTATCAGACAACATGGTCCTTTGTACTATCACTTGGTGACAGAGAAGCAATTGGAAGCGATTGTTTTGTTGGAAGGAAAGGAGGCAGGGAGTATCGGGGGTTGTTTACTGATTAGGGAGAAACAATATTTGAAAGGACAGTCTTGTGACGTCTCATACTTGGTGGCTTGCAAGTAAGAGAGAGAGAGAGAAATATTTCTCAAGGGTAGATTTAAAAGTCGTGAGCATTTTGGATTTATATATAAAAAAAAGACTACACTTATCAACTTGTACTTCCAACTTCCCCCTTTTAAAATAGTTGCCACAGTATATTTAAGTCTTTTATTAAGATTATTTTTCATGTTTATTGATTTTTTTTTACTAATAATTCAATGAACAAAAAATTGTGTATTTTCAAAAATGTATGTGTGTGGTTTTGTATACCACCTTTGTTATATTGTAAAGAAAAAAACCAAACTATCGAAATCGGCAAGATTGGCAACAAATGATTGCATCGGCCTAGTCGCCAAGAGGGCTGATCAGCCCCGCCCCACTCTTTTATTAAGCAGAGAGCTACAGTATTATCTATTAAAAAATCTAATGATACATTTGATCTAACTTCAACTGCGAAACTTCACTACCACTCATCATATTATCATCAAGTGCTGTTTCCAGCCAATGGATGGATAAGCTGGTAAATTGCCACCATATTCCTCTTATTTCTCCACTTCTTCAATATGGTTCAGACTTTGCTCCCCTTGCCCACATTCCCGCAGCAATATGCTCTACCCACCTACTATTTATCTCTACATTACCATATTCTATGGTTAATGAGTATCATTATATATATATATCTTTAAGGAAAACCTCTTTTCACTTTATGAGGTAATTGTATTATATTTCACACTGTGAGGTAATTGTGTTATATTTAGCAATGTAAAGTGTGAACTGTGTTCTTATTTTTATTGTAAAAGCTATATTGGGTTTGCTCCTTTTATATGCTTCCACCTCTACTATACTTTTCTCCAAATATAATCAAAAATTAGTAGAAAAAGTCATATCAACAGTGGTTACAAAACACTGCTCAGATTGTCCGATTTTTAAAAATTGGTTCCAATGGGACGAGAGGTTCCTTTTTAACCTGGATAATATAGTGGTAAAGTTACAACAGCCTGCTTATTTTCGTCTTGTGTTTTCTCGCTAGGGCACGGAGTTTGAGAAGGCCGTGATGTATGTGGGATGGGCCCTCTGCAAACTACAAGAACCCGAGGCAATCCAGGGGCTGTATGTTGTGGAGTAAGGAGGTGACTGGCAGAAAGTTTCCTTGGCTCAAGGCAGCTGCTGAACAAGCAGCAGGAAGGTCAGTTAACCCTGAATAGTATTTGTTAGTCGATCAGATTAGGGTTGTGCGAAGTCCACTTTTCAATTTTAAGCGAACAATAAATATTAAATTTCAAATAATTATATTTTTGTTGGTTCTTTAATGATTTGAAAAAATATTAATTGTGATTATTTTTATAACTCTATGCAACAAAATTACTTAGAATTGTTTTATTGTACAATTGTTTGTAAAATTTCATTTTAATAAAATAAATTAAGTTACTTTCACAACTTAAAAGTAATTTTTTTAGTTTTTCTTCTATAGAATGTTAATTTGTAATATATACATCAGATCAGAATGGTATTAATTGACCATAAATTTGAGTATTTTAGCCATCAATAATTTTTATTGTTTAAGCTTCATAATTGTCGAAGCTGGAATTTTTTTCGAAGTGAAGTCAAAGCTGACATTTGTTTCAAAGCTTTGCACGCCCCTAGTATTTAGGTACAGTAAAGTGCGATAGGAACTTACACAATATTCTATTTACAATAAAAAGAGGAACGCAGTTCACACTTTACATTGCTGCCACTGGACAAAGAGGTAATTACTACCTCTAAAGAAAATCTAGCTTTGCCCCTAATTCTCTCAACCTAGGTTTTATTTTATAGGATGCATCAGTAGGAGTTTGAAATTCACAAAGCAACTTTATTAAATCAGCAAACATAAAAAATAAAAGGAAAGAATTATAGGTGGATTTAAGGATTTGAAGGATTCAAGGGGCCATCCCTAGTGAAAACACACATTGTTCTAATCGATTAATAATTTTGCCAAGTTTCTTAGTAATTGACATTTATAAATGTGTTTTCTTATCATTAGGGATGAGCCCTTGAATCCTCAAATTCTTAAGAATATGCAAGATTCAAGAATTTGAGAAAATTTCGGATTCAAGACTCAAATCCTTAAAACAAAAAAAAAATATATAAAAAAACTCAATCTTTCAAGTGAAATTAATGTTAGAGCTAATACTGCTTATTGGTGGTTTAGAACCAATTACAATTATAGGGTGAACCTAACAACCAGGCCCCAGACCATTAATTTAACACTTTAATGAATGTATGAATTTTATAATGAATGAATTAAAAGAAAGAATGTTAACATTTAGTTAATATTTGTATTTTATATTATTCTTTTTTTTTACATCCATTATTGTTTCTAGCCTATGGCCTGGGCCACTTTTTTTTATTCAAGCTATATATTTTTCACCACCAGCTTTCTAGTCCTGTCATAGCTTCATATGCCTTAACAATATATCTTAACGACATGCACAGCATCCAGTCCCCGGCTATTAATTTAACAATGTTAAAGGGTAAACCCATATTTTCATCAATGATATATTTTCGGCTGTGCTGGTAATTGAACCCGGAACTCTTAGCTCAGTAGGCAGACACACTACTTTTTCCAAGATTTGGATTCGTAAAAAAGTAGATTTGACCCAACTCTTCTTATTATGAATAGGGCTGGGCCGATGCCGATTATTAATCCGATCATCGGCCGATTATCGCATAACCGGCGATTCCGATGATCGATGTTTGAATCTCCGATTATTTATGCCGATTATTCAAAATGTGTGGGTATATTTTAATTCCTAAAAAAATAATATTTTATCTCTGCTCTCTCGTATGTGATCTTTGAATAATTAGCTTGTTCCTAGCGACTTAGGTTTGAAATAAACAGCACATCCAACATTCCAAACAAAATATATCAAAATAAATATATTTACCATAGGTCTTTTTCCGATTTATGCACGTTATTAGAAATAAAAAATACTCACAAGTAACAAATCTAATAATCATAAAATAAAATATAAGCAGATTGGTGTTGTTTTATTTCGATTTGTTAAAGATGCCCAAAAAATGAAACATCGGACGTAATAATCTCGCACATTCGCACATTTTGTTTTAAATGGAAACCGTTTTTCTTTTAATGCAAGTACAAAACTTTCCACTGTCAGGGAATTTGTTTCGCTCATATTTCAATATGAATTGAGTTAATATATATTAATATTTAAATTTTACATTTTCTTTAATAATTAAAAGTATATTAAAATAAGTTTTAAAGTATTTCTTAAAAAAAAAACCCCACGAAAAATAACTTTCGTTGCACATTATGTTATTTATTATTTATTTTATCATATTGAAGTAGAGATGGGCAAAATCGTTCTTTTAAATGAACGATTCATTGTGTCTGGTTCAGTTCAATGATCCGTTCCATTTGGACCCGTTCACCATTTATTCGATTTTCTAAAGGTAGTTTTTATTTAAATGTAGTTAAAACAATGTAATTTTTCATTAAGATTATTTAAATTGTTATAAAAAAGATCGGATTACTGTTTAAAAATGGTGATGCCTTTTTATTATACTTTTTTTTTTTTAAGAAACCACTTATTTCTATATGATATTAATATTTAGTAGTTAAATTATGATAGAATGCTTCGTAGAATCACAAAAACCTATGTTATGATATATAAAAATCACAATTCACAAAAATATTACGATTGTTAAAAATTGTTTAATATTGAAGCAATATTTTAATAGTCATTGGATGTAAAAATTCCTATTTCATCTAAAAACAAAATAGATGTAAGCCTATTCTCCTTGTGTGCAAAAATATGTGTGCCTTGATTATTTTTTATCATTAAAATTAAATTTAAATTTGCTGATTATGATCTGTCTTTGTCTAATTAAAGGGTCAGTAGGCCTATTTAATTATAAATGTGAAATCATATTGTAATTATCTAACATGTACCGGTATATTTGCTATTTATTAATGTTATTTGTTTTTGTTTAATGAAAGGTTCATTTGTCCTAACAATAACAATATAAAATAATAATTAAACAACCTTTACACTTTAAAAGCTTCTATTTAAATGTTATTAAAACAAAACTATATTGGACATTATAAAACTATTAAAAGTAACTTTTTTTTGCTTTAAGAGTCATTTTACTTTATACACTTATTAAAATTGAAAACAAAAATAATCGGCATCGGTGATCGGCCTAATCGGCAACAAATGATCGGCATCGGACTAATCGGCAAAATAGCTGATCGGCCCAGCTCTAATTATGAATATGTATTAAACTAAAAAAAACTGATTTTATCTGTATTTTACATAAAGCAACAAAGACAAAACGGTGACCTAGTGGTTTAGGGGTAAAGTGTCAGACTTCTGTGCTGGGGTCCGAGGTTCAATCCTCGGTCCCAGCAAAGATTTATTTGATTGCCAAACCCTTCCTTCACCTCTGACAAGACGTGTATTAATCACAACTTGTAAATGTGAGGAATGCCAGGCCTCTACCGTGGTTCGGATTCCACGTTAAACTTTAGGTCCTTCATTTCATCTCGCAATCACCCTACCATTACACATGAGCATAAGTGTGTACAACCCGAATGGGTAGCAATACGCGATGATGATGATGATATTGATGATGATGATAACAAAGACAAAAATAATTGAAAACTTTGCTTCTGTTTATTTGATGCAGGTTTGAATCTTCGGCTGAGAGTTATTGTAAGCTGTTGAGTACTCAAGAAAATTCTCCTAGTGAAGAGAACTATGTGCTAGGCTTCATGGCTGATCAGGTAAAACTCTTACCTCAAATTTGCGCTATGTTTAAAATTTTACTTTGTTTCTGCTCTTCCGACATGCCAAATGTGATGGCCTTGTTTTCCTATTCTTTGTTTATTGTTTATCAAATTTAGCTTATGGTGCCTTTTTTTTTCATTTTGTTCATATCATACCAATTTATTTCAGCTGATCGAATGCTATAAGGCTGTTAACAATTGGAAGGAGTTACAGAAATGGAAAGAAAAGGAGAATGAAATCTTTGCTAACCAGAATGGAGGGGTGTTGTCTAAATATGTGAGTAATAATTTAGCTTTAAATGTTCAATAAAACCCAATGTTCAAGTTGCCTTTCACCCATTTGTATCGGTGATTGGGTAAGTGTGAAGGTTCTGTCTAATACCTCCATAAGAACACCTCAGATATGAGAAGGGGCCCATACATTTATTACGTAATGCATTTTAGTTGTTGGGATGGATCCATCAGAGCGTTTTGCTGCGGGACATGGGGAAGGGGGCTTAGGTTAGCGTAATGTAACAAAGTTTTAGTTTATAATACAAGCAATAATTTTTTTTTAATTTGAATTTATCAAATTAAATTCAATGAAATAGGTAGGCTACTAAAAAGTGTTTCATTAAGTTTTTAATTAGTAGTTTATTTATTTGCAGGAGTACTAAACTGTTTTTCATATTCAATTTTAAAGATGTGATCAATTATATGACACTGTCATATCCTTTAATGTTGATGCATATCAATAAAACTACGATCGACAGGTTGCAGGCCACCTTTTACCGCTGTTTAGGGTTCATTGACCAAATACATAATAAATACAAATAAAACTGTTTGACTAGAAATTGCATCCTTTATTCAAAATCCTATTATTTTAAATTTTTAAGATATAAGGGAAAATAGCTAGTCTACTAAAAAAAACCCAGCCCATTCGAAAATGACATGAGGAAAAGGGGCTTTTTAAAGTTGAAACTGGAAGCGTTACGTAACTTTAGTGAGGGGAGGGGGGAGGCCTAAAATTGCGTTACATAATACATGTATGACCCCAAGCCACAAAATGTTGTTGGTTAGTAACAAGAATACTCTGCGGTGTTTATTTGTTGTTTGGGAATGTTGAAACATGCATTGGTGGGTACAGACTTAAAATCTAGGTTGGTGGTAGGAAGTTGGAGTTCAAATTGACCAAATTTCTTAGGGTGGATATTCCTAAAGGATTTATCTCAATTGCCTTACATGAATGCAGTTACATTTTCTCTAATTTATTCCTTCATCCCGACCCTATTAGATTAATTACATTTAGATAGTCAAAACAGGTAATAAAGCACACAATGGAAAAAAATATTCTAAAATTAATAGAGATTGAACTCTCTAATCCTTGAATCTTTAATATCCTTTAGGATTCAAGAGATTCAAGGACTAAAGAAAATTTTATATTTGAAACTCAAATCCTTAAAAAAATATCTTTTTTTTTTTGTATTTGGGATTTGAAGGTAAATTTGAGATTCGGATTTATAAAACACTGGATTTGAACCAACACTTTATATAAGATAAATGTTTGATACTCTTAACTACATGTTGAGATTGAAGGGCTTTGTTTATGTCCAAACAGTCTATAATGATTGCACGATGCATAGAATAAGTTTTAAGAGCCCATATAAATGCCAGTGACTCTGATTTGTGGCAAACCTTTCCTTAAGGTCTTATAAAACTAATAAAGCATTTTTCCAACATATTAATATGTAAACGATTGTTACACTCACCGATTCCTAGCTGAAAAATTAAATATTAATAACTGTTTTTATTTATTTGTTCTTGGTGAATTTTGTCACAGATCGATAGAATAACTCTAAATACACATCACAAATAAAATTGGTACATTATTTAAGACACAGAAATTTTACAAATTAAAGTATCTTCATAGCTTGACTTTTTTTGTGATATGTTGAATATTCACTGTTATTCAGTGGACCTACGGTTTTTTCTGGCAAAGGTGAAGGCTTTGTACTTTATTTCTTCATGTTTATAAAAATCCACCTCTGTTTTATTTATTTACATACATACTCAAACATTTATTCTTGAAGCAGATACTAAACACAATGACTGCAGATCATGCCAAAGCTCTGTCATATTTTGAGGATGGTAACATTTCCTTGGCTGCTGAGCTAGCAAAGTGGCCCACAGATGATGAAATATCTGACTTGTCAAAGTTGAATAACAAGATTGGTATGAATAGCAAGTCGTGGAGCAGCCACAAGTTGATAAGAGATGCTCAACACATTTTATTCAATATCGCGATTACAATGGCTGCAGAGGAGAACTTTGGGATCAACAACGTGGATCGAAGGTAAATTTCACAAAAGATAGCCATCACAGTAATTAGTGCATTCCTGATATGTTGATTTTTTTTTATCATCGCATCTTACTACCTGCTCAGCTTATAAACCTATGTATACTAATTATGATAATGTGCTAGGGATGAGGACGGTTGAATTTAGAGGAAGTGTACATGCTTTTATGTGGAGGGAGAGTGAAAAACCACCTTCAATTCACCCGACCCAGATTCGAACCTCGATCTCCCCGTCCTCGGCAGTCAAGCTCAACACGAAACTAGTGTGTTTGCTAAATATGTTAATAGTGGGTTAAAAACTAGTAAATCACATATAGGATAGGTAGTGGAGAGGCTTCAGTTCCAAACACACCCGGTCATTGGCTGAAAACTGTTCATGATGATGATGATATCAGTGAGCTTTTTATTGAAAGCTGACAGTCTACAAAACAGTCAACAATCCAGCAATATAAGTCACCCAATAGAAGGTAAACTCACACCTGCAACACTGAAAATTTTCTTGATACAATGCATGATAAAAGAAAGGCAATCCGCTTCGATTGTAGCATGTTATAAGGCGTCTTCTCACAATAGACTAGACTGCTGATGACTGTGGAGGGGGGATCGTGGTTCAATCCGGTCAGGTGTATTGAAGGTTTTTTTTCCAAAATTGTTTTCCACTCTAAATGCAGGATACACTTCCTCTAAATTCAACCTTTTTCATCCCTAAACCATTAGCATAGTTAGTAAATATCTGTATAACCTGAAAAGTAGTAAGATGATGTGATAAATAAATAAATAAAAATCACTTAACTGAATGTATAATGCTAGAATGAAGGTTTTTTTTTATAAAAATATTAACATTTAATTACTATTTCTATACTCCATTATTCTGTTAAATTTCGATTCCCTCTTATGTTCTTAATTATTTTTAAGATTCAGATTCTGTGATAAAATGAAGATTCGGATTCATAAAATATTGTGTATTGGACCAATCTCTAGCTAAGATGATTTAATCTAAATGATTATAATCAAGGAGTTCAAGACTTAAGAAGTTTTCTTATAAAATCATATGCACTTCCTTTCAATACAGTGCCTTTGTTTTTGTTAATTGTTTATTTTATATGTTTCTATTTGCTTATGCTTTTAATACACTTAAGGAAGAATTCTGACAAAACCTAGGGTGAAAGATTGAGGGTTAGTTACCTATTTTCTTTAGGATAAGTGTATTACATTTGAGTCAAAATTACAATAAAAAAAAAGTTGCTTTTTACAATGAAAAACATATTGTCACACTTTTTACTTTTCTCGAATTGTTAAAATTAAATTAATGGATAATAACACAATGATTCCAGCCATCCCCCAACGTCGATTTCATTCTACTTGAACACTCTTTGTTATGCTATTCCATCTGTTCATTGACTACCTTAAAGTTTCCTTTTTATTAATGGGAAAATTCTCATTTGTATTCTTTTTCTATCTCATTATCTCCTAATTCTTCTCTATATCCGTTTACTCCCTGTGACCCCCCCTCTTGCCAGTTACTTCATTCCTAATCCATTCATTACATTTTCTTCTAATTACCATACTATGTTCTATTAATCATTTATTGATGGCTATTACAAGTTTATAAATAAATAAAAATCGGTTATTTCAAAAACTGTCCAAGCTTTGTTTGATGCTACACCATTCAAGTACTTGAATCTCTCGCGATAGGAACATTGAGTATTGAAAATAAAACAGTACAAGGATTAATCCTTAGCTCAGTGGTTTCCAACCTTTTTTGGAGTGTGACCCCAATTTTTGCCTCTCAGATTGTCCGACCCCTTGTAGATTTTGAGAATTATATTTTTGATAATAAAACAATTTAAAAAAACATAGGGTATAGATGGCATAAACAATGTCAAAAGAATCTAAACATAAGCTGCACATTTGTGGGATTTTTGAGCCTTCATTGATGCACATAGTTTATTAAATCTTGGCACAAGTGAAGAAATAGCCAATCTGAGATCTGGCTTTACGTTAAGCCAATTTCTATATTTAGTTTTAATGGTAGCCACAGCAGAAAAATCAGATTTCACAGAGATAGGACTGGAAAATGGCAAGAGAACTACCACAGCTTTTGCACTCATTGTTGGGTACTCACTTTCAGACTGAAGCTAAAACTGTGTTGAGCTCACATGTTTTAAAATTGTGTTCCATTGTGCATTCCGAGGACAGGTCTATCAGTTTTTCTTGTTCACTAATTGGTAGCCTCTTTTTTGCTTCAACATAAAAAGGATTTCGCACCCACTCATTTTGACTGACGTCATCAACAGATTCCTTAAAATATTTTTTTAATCCTAATTTTAGCATCTTGAAGTGGTCATTGATTAAAAATATGTCATGTTTTGTCATGTTTCATGTTCTTCAAGCGTTTCGTTCAGTCTTGAGAACTGTCATGAAAACCTTCTTAAAATTTGCCAACCATAGGTCCATTTTCCAAAAAAAAGCGCTCACCTTGTCACTTGAAGTGAAAAGGTTTGCTCCAGACCCCTGAAGTGATGTGTTTAAAATATTAAATATTTCAAATATATCAGCAAGTTACCTAGTTTGAACAATAAACTTTTCTTATTGATCTCATTTCTATTCCCGGGATAGTCACTGTCTTTGAGGTTAAGACTAATTTCATCCTTAATTTCAAACACCCTTGAGAGCAATTTCCTGTGTGGACAACCAGCGTGCACCAGAGCAGTATAAGAGAGCACTGTGTTCAGCCCCTGATCCCTCACATAAAGCAGCAAACAAACGTGATTCAGTTGGTCTTGTCTTAATGTAATTCACTATTTTAATGATGGAAGTAAAAGACAACACTTAGTTCTGTATTTACGTTTTTTTGATGCAAGTGACTCCTTGTGGATCATACAGTGAGTCCAGAGGGCATTCAGAACCTTTCCTTTCACGAGAGCTTGTAAACCACTTCTTTCTACAGACATGGCAGGATCAGGATCACTGCACATCCCAAAACAATTTCCCCAATTCATCTCATTTGCTGTCAAAAAAATCATCCAAAATCTTGAAATGACCCTCATCACTGGCTCTTCCCAGAATCGGCTTGCAGAACATTAGGTCCTCTTTTACAGATCTGTTATTGATGTAGCCAAGGCCGTACCAGCCAATAATTTCAGGGGGGTTTAGTGGGCCCATCCCCCAATTGACGGAGGCTAGAAAAAATTCTAATAAAAAACTGTTCTAGAAGCTATCTGAAGTGTCTTTTATGGCAACATAACCCCTAATTTGTACTTGTACCTTAATTTTGATATTGTTTGAACCATAAATACAGCCATATATATTTTGTTCATAAAATTTCGGGGGGTTTGAACCCCGAAAACTCCCCCCTGACTACGGCCTTGGATGTAGCAAACATAAGCTATAAGTTGGGCATCCTCACTGAGTCAGTGGCTTCGTCGACCTGTATTGCAAATTTTGACATTTTCGAAGCTTCGGTCAGTTCTTGTATGTCTTGCGCCATGTCATATATCCGTCTTCCCACTGTGTTATCTGCCATAGGGATCTTCCAGACTAGATATGCAAATTCTTTGTCAAACATTATTTCAGTGACTTCGATAGCAGGTTAAACAAGTATCTCTCCAACAGAATGAGGCTTCTTACATTTTGCAATCATAAATAAAACTTTGTATGATGCCAGAAGTCCCTTGGTAGGAATACTTGTCATTTTTATCATTGATTTGGTCTGTCCAGAATACTCTTCCTATTTTTTCTTTAAAAAAAATCAGCTGGTTTTCCTTCATGCTGGATGTGTTTTGATTCCAGGTGTCGCTTCAGCTTGTTAGGTTTCATACTCTCTGAAGATAAAACAGACAAACACAGCAAGCACAAGGGTCTCTCCTCGCCATCTTTTTCAATACTAGTGAACCCGAACAATAAAAAATCTCATACATACTTTCTAACTTTTATTTTCTTACCAGACTCTACCCTGTTGCAACTAGCAGAACTTATTTTTAGGAATTAATCCATGTCACTATTAATTATACTGTAATTCACATGCACTTTTGAGAACAAAGGAGGGAAACTTAAGGAAACAAAGAAAAATTAAAACTACAAAACTTCGCTAACACTCGGCTTTTATATGAAAGCGAACAAGAGCTCACAGAAGAGAATGACGAACTTGGCAGATATTCTGCATTTGAACAAAGCAAGCACTTGCAGTGCCACTCACCCAAATATGAGGCTGCTGAAACTGTGTCGGTAAACATGCAATCGGTGTTAGCTAACCAAAATATTCCATTTATATTTGGATTTTGAACTTAACTATACTCATCAAAATCTCGTAAAAAAGTAAATACAATATAAGGTTATAGTCCTCACAAAACTTGCAACCCCTTGGGATTAACGCTGCGACCCTCAGGCTGGAAATCACTGCCTTGGCTGACACAGAGTCTGCAATAACTCCCTATTCAAAATTATTTACTTTTATTACTTATTTATGTTTAATAGTCATAGTTTGTGGTTTCGTTTGTAGCCTTGTTCGACTTGGCAAGATAATGGAATGCCAGCTAATTTCTCAATGCCACATGCAGGAAAGTGTGAGAAATGGATCTTCAGAGTTCCTTCTGCAGGCATTGGTGATGCAGTATTCAGCTACTGGTCTGAACAACATTCTGCTTAAGAAGCCAGCAGAAGCAGCTAATACCATGGTATTGTAATACAACACTGGGTTAAAAGTTGGAGGGATAACTAGAATAATTACTTGAGTAATACTGGCCTCTACAATTTAAAAAGCTGCCTGTGGCAGTAAATGTTTGTGTTTGAAATTTTCTTTTGCATCTGTAAGGGGTGTCTCAACAAGTTCTATTACAATATTATTCAGATAAATGTGCTGATTATCATATTTACTTTTAACCACATTAAAAATTGTAATTTGCATGCCTCGGCAGCCTTTTGTTTCCGAACGTACTGTTTAACCAATTAAATGGTGACCTGGTGGTCTAGGGGTAAGGTGTCAGACTTCTGAGCTGGCGACCGGGGTTCAATCCTCGGTCCCGGCACAGATTTATCTTATTACCAAACCCTTCCTTCACCTCTGACAAGATGTGTATTAATCACAACTTGTGAATGTGAGGAATGCCAGCCTCCACCGTGGTTCGATTCCACGTTAAACTGTAGGTCCTCCATTTCATCTCACAATCACCCTACCATTACACATTAGCGTAAGTGCGTATAACCCGAACGGGTAGTAAGACGCGGTGCTAATAATAATAATAATTAACCAATTAAAAAAAAATAGAAGGAAAAAGAAAAGGCAGCATATTAATAAACAAGAAAAAAGAAAAGGAAGCATATTAATAAATAAGGATATATACTTTTTGCAAATGATGTTTTCACAAAACATTTGAGAAATCCCATTTGAAAGCACAGAAATTAGTTTAAAGCTAAAGGTAATCATTCTTATCTAGTATTTTGCTTTGAATAAGGAGTGATGGCCAGCACACTTACCTTTGTCAAAAACAGCTTTATCAACTCACAAGAATCGGTTCAGAAAGTGCACGTTAAATAATGGGATTATTACCCTCCTATAATTTTATTTTATATACTCTGAATTTTTTTGATTAAGGTAAGCCTATTTGTATTTTCTTTCAAATGTTTTCAACCATTTTTCTAGAATAGTTGCTTTTTATTCAAGATTCTTAAACCAAAATTCATTGGTTCTTAAGACAAAATTTCAATTATTTACCTACCATAATCTAGGGTCTCAATAAAAAAATAAGGCCTAGAATTTAATATAAACTGGAAAATATCCTTTTTTATCTTCTTCTTCACACAAAGTCCAAACATTATTTGAAGTGATGAAACTTTCTTTAACCTGTACTATACAAGGAAAAAACAAATTACTTAATATAATTTAATTGTTAC
This sequence comes from Timema podura, assembly GCA_033556935.1. Taxonomy (NCBI): domain Eukaryota; kingdom Metazoa; phylum Arthropoda; class Insecta; order Phasmatodea; family Timematidae; genus Timema; species Timema podura. The sequence goes on from JAVRXN010000011.1 coordinate 57,167,719, forward strand.
TCAAAGCTTTTTTTTTTATAATTAATTATAGCACAAGTATTGGCAGATTGAACACACCACATTAATGTTTATTTACTCATAGTTTCAGTTGGAGGATGAGCTAACCGTCAATCATGCAAGTTCATCCACTTTAAGCGAAGTTCTTTGGTGGAGCAAGTATTTTGGCACGTTGACAGTTGACTCTTCCGTACAGCGGAACATAGACAACCTATGTTTGAATGTGGCGAGAGCAGCTCGAAAAGAAGGTAATCTGGGTATGGCCCAACGGTTCCTCCTCAAATGCTTCAGTCGTGGAGAGAGCTGCAGCAATCTGGAAGAGTTGGCACAAAGTTTGGTTCGCAACAATGCCGAATGTGGCCCATGGAGGATCAAGACCTATACAGAAGTTGCCAAGTTGTTGTATAGGTATATATATATTTTTTCCCTTATTTCCAAATTTTAGACTATTTGTGAAATCATGTTTGTTTCCAAAAAGATTTTTTTTTTATGAATCAGAAATTTATTTTTGAATTATCTCATGCCTCTTGCGTTGGTTCAACACCACACTTTTCTCTATTTTTAAACTGATTGACTGTACAGTAAGGCTAAGATATCAAAAAGTGTTTCAAAATTAAGCTTCAAACACTGACCAATCCCCTTAGATAAAGAAACAAGTTTTAATACTTACTAAGTTGAACTAGGCAAATCGATTTATAATGGTGGTTTCAACTTGACTCAAAATATTTTAAAAACTTAACAATCTTCAATTTTACTTGAGAAAAAATTGAGTTTATTAATTTGATTCAATTTTAAGATTTAGGTCATTGCAAACAGTCCTCCCTCTTTTCTTTTGTTTGATTAAAAAAGATTTTTTTACAGTTATATCAAATATTACTATATATTTTTTCCGTTGTTATCTAACTAAATTTAGTATTAGTACAAGCTAATTTTTTAAATCGGACATAAAGACATATTGAACGACTGTATTTAGTAAGAAATCATATCTTTATATTGAATCAAACTAATGAGCTTAACAATTTTTAGATAAATTTTAAAATTTAAAATACTTGAGCTTTTCAAGTTAAAAATAAAAATCTTGAGTTCAAATAACTACTAAAATTCGACTCACACTAAAATTTTTGAATACTCATACAGCCCTTCTCAATCTGAAGCAAAGTCAAATCAACTAATATTAAATCTTCCTGAAGTTGAATTGAAGTTTGAATATTTTTAAAAATTGTTTAATTTAAGAAAAACATTAGTAAATATTAAATATATTATTTTTAAATTGTTTAATCTAAGAAAAACATTAGTAAATGTTGCACATTTATTAGAAGACACAAATATCAATTTCTTAATAAGTATTCTTATTTAAACTTAAAATATTAAATTATGATATTTCAAATTACTCGCACATTTTCAAATACCTTAAAACTGATTTTGATTCACTAAACTTCACCACACATTCTTATATATTATGCAATGGTTATTTGAAACTATGCAAATTTATTTAAGATATTTTAAATATTCACATTACTTTAGTTCACTAAAACAAAATAAAAATATTTTTTGTCAAAAAATTATCAAGAGATTTTAGCAAGCTATCCACCATGTTGATTATTTATTTTGGGGTAGCACAATAGACTTAGTACTTTAATGTGTCCATGAAAGATACATGTTGTTGTTTAATATATATTCAATAACTAGTAGTAATAAGTCTACTTTAAACCTTTTTGGTGCTTTAAGTATTTTATGTTGGTATACAGTTTCAACGGTTTCTCAGCCTGTGGCCAGGTCAGTTGAGTAAAATTCTTCCATATCCCTCTGTCCTTATACCATTCTTCCTCCTTTATTGGCTTCTATTCTTCTCCTCTCACCTGCACACTCTCGGCTATCTGCACCTCCCATCTCTTTCACTTGTAACACAATAATTTTAGAAATGTATCCATTGTATAACCAGTGAGTGTGAAGTTAATACTTGTTACAGCTTGGAGAAACAAGAGACTGCAGTTCAAGTGTGTTGTTTAGCGGCTCTTAATGGAACAGATATTGTCAAAGAAAGATGCTCTCGTCTGCTTTTGACCTTGGCCAAGTGGCTGCAGCATCAACCTCAGTTGGCCAACAAAGACGAACCACTGACCAAACTTATGTTCACCAGGGATGTCACATTATTCAGTAAGACACGAAGACCAAAGATTAATATTAATAACTACCCCAATCAAATTTTAATCAAGAATTATCTCTTTAAGAAAAACCTCTTTTCGCTCTTTGATAAACATTTTTATTATATATAAAAGAAAGTACAGGAAAGAGGGACAGAAACATAGTTTTTTTTACCACCATGTCTTACTAACCATGTCTTATGCATTATCTACTAATTACTCTAAAGAGTTAGGGATGAGAAAGATTCAATTTAGAGGAAATGTACATGCCTTTGTACAGAGGGAGAGTGAAAAACCATTTAGTAATAACCACTCGATCGGGATCTGAACTCTGATCTTCCTGTCATCGGTAGATTAGTCTAATACGAGAGTGACGCCTTGGACCATACGGCAACCAAAGGGAGTCGTAGTGTTGTTTTAGGGGAGGATGAAGGTTATATTTAGAGGAAGTGTACCCACATCTGTGTGGAGGGAGAGTGGAAAACCATTTTAGAAAAAACCCCTCAATACACTCGACCGAGATTCAAACCTCAGTCTTCCCATCATCAACATTTTAATCTACTGCAAGAGTATACCATGTGGCCACCTAAGGGGATCGTAATGTTTCTTCCTCTTATCTGGTTTTCCTCACTTTTTCCTTTATCTTTTTTCCAAATATATAACTAATTACAAATTATTTAATAGAGATGACACTATTCCTGATCCTCTTGATTCTGATTATTTAAATTGGAGCCTTGATTTTTCGATTCTCAATTCATATGCCTCATTATTTATCACTTCAATCTTTTGATGTATCCATGTGCCATTTAAAATGGACTATTTATTTATATCTCATACCTTAAAACTGATATTGGTTGAAATAAACTTAAAAAGGGTAGAAATAAAAATATAAAAAAAAGACCATGTTTGATTTGCACAAGATCATTAGAACTAGAGTTGGGTCGAATCCACTATTTTACAAATCTGAATCTTGGAAAAAATTATGAACAAAAGAGAAAATATAAATATAATAGAATAAGATAAAATACAAATATTTTCAAAATGTTAACATTATTCTTATAATCCATTCAATTTAACCTTTGTGCATTCACTTAATTAGAGCTCTAAAACAAATTTCACTTGAAAAATTGATTTTTTTTTCTAGGATTTGAGTCTCATTCTTTTTTATGATTGCAGTAGAGCACAGTTTGGCAGTAAAAAATGGGACCCAAGTAATCCCAGCAAGTGATCTACTGGTGGGACAACTTCTCCAATCAGGTGTCTCACTTTGCCCAACTTTGGCCAAGTCCTGGAACCAGCTGGCTTCATGGTGCTACCGTTGGGGGCGACGGGTGGTTGACGCCGCTATCGAGGCCGGAGGCCAACTCTCTGAGGCGGATCGTTTGGCTATTCAGCATGTTCTGCCAGCTGGCACCTCTCGGGAAGACCTGGACAGAGTGTATGCAATATTAAGCCAAACTCGAGCTGTGGCTGATGAGGAGGATATTGAGGTAATTAGCTTAGTAATTAAATTAGTTATATTTATATTATATTGTGAAACTGTAAATTTAGGATGTTCAAGAACAAGTGCTTAAGATAATATTTGGCCCAAAAAGAGATGACCATACCTAGTAGTGAAAGAGGTTACATAATGAGCAGTTACATACCCTGTACCCATCATAAGATATTGTTAAGGTTAATAAAGTCTCATATTATGGTGGGCAGGACATGCAGTGCAAATGGGAGAATCTAGAATCATATTTAGAGTATTGACTGGCAAATCTAATGGATAGAGACCATTGGTAAGACTTAGACGGAGATGGGAGGATAGCATTAGACTGAACTGAAAGAAATAGGGTGGAATGAGGTGTATTTGATAGAACTAGCTTAAGATAGGAATAGATGGCTTACTTTTATAAGTGCGGAAAATAACTTTAAAGTCCTAATGCCATAGAGTAAGTAAGTTTTGATACTGTAGTTCAGATAATTGTGAACACCTAATCCTCCTCTCTTGTTTGTTTACTTTTGAATAGACTTGAAGCTCACTATGCTTGCTGTTCGTTTATGTTTTAATCTGTTTGTAATCTTGATAATAAGCTAGTGGAAACTTTATATATCCTCCTTACTTTGAACGAAAATTTAAACCTGCACCAGTGCTCACTTGTACTAATGATTAATATTTTTTTTAAATAGTCTTAAATATCATTTAGGGGGAAACTTAGGTTTGAATTTTGTTTGAGGGCATATTTATTTATCACTGTAGTTTTTACTATCCTCGCTCTCTCTCTCTCTCTCTTATTATGCTTGTGCATTTACTCTGCAAGTTTGTTGATTTTATTCAATACATTAAGCTGTTAGTAACCATGATGTTATAATCGATAATTAAAAACCAGATTCAAACAATATAAAATTTGACTCATTGCTTAGCCTACACATTATAATGCTATGCCTACCCTGTGTACTCAGATCTGATTACTATTATAAAAATGTTTGACTAGACTGAAGACTTCAACACATCAGAAATGATAGAAAGTCAGCTCCAGAGTGTGGGTGCATTGAGTGGTGCTACAAGTGATCAGCTGTGCTACCTAGTGGATATCTGGCGAAGTGCACAAAAGCGAGTGTACAACTACTATGAGCTGTCAGCTATGGCTTACTTCAAATACCTGGAACTTTGTGGTGAAGGCGAGGTAAAACTTTTCCTTCACACATAAGGTCTCGACTTGATTCAATTTATTTTAATTGCAAATAGAGTTGGGTCAAATCCACTATTTTACAAATTCCAATCATGGAAAAAATTATGAACCGGTAATAGAAATTTAATGTAATAATAGAAAATACAAATGGTTACTAAATGTTAAAAAAAATTCCTACACTTTGTTCATTATAACATTCATACATTCAGTTAAGTGTTACAGTAATGTTCTGGAGCCTGATTGTTGAGGTTTTTTTAAATAATAATGTTGATTCTAGACCATCAAAAACCAGTATTAGAGCTTTAAAACAAATTTCAATTGAAAATATATATGTATATTTTTAAGAATTTGAGCTTTGAATCTAGAATAACCTTAAGTATTCTAGAGGGTTGAGGGTTTGAGGCTTTGACGGTCTCATCTCTAATTGCAAACCAATAATAAATTATTTACAGTTCTCACTTTTTTCATACATTGATCTGAATGTACTATTTAGTAAAATTGGTGTTTTTATTAAAATTTTGTTTTTTGTAGGAGTGTGCAAAGCTTCAAAAACTTCAACTTCACTTCAAATATTCATTCACTTCGACTTTGATTCGAGAGTAAAATTGCGGATTCGATATTTACAAAGATTCGCCAAAAAATAAAATTAAAGTTAATACAACCATTTAAGTTTATTTTTTAAAATTATTTTCTGTAATTTCTAGCATAGATTAATTATTATTAGCGTAAAAAAATCTGAAATAATTATATTACATTTTGTAATAATAACTTAGTTTATCATTTTAAGATGAAATATATTAATTATGTTTGCAAAGGTGGTGGGAGGACAGAAGTAGATGGAGAGTCTTATGTTTGAAACAGTAAACTGCACACCATGATGATGTTTTTAATGTAATATTTAGTAAAAAAAAATTTAATAGCTAAATTTACTTAGTTATGCAAAGTATAATATTTTTATCCAATAGGAAAGATATTTTTTAACTATTCAAACCTTGACTCAGCCTCAAGAATCTCATATTATTCGATTCAGCTTCGCTTCAAATTGAAGAGAAAAAAAGGACTTCACACACTCCTAAGTTTCTGTATTTTTAATAATTTTATGTACACACAATTTTAGTAAAACTTGGGGTCTAGTTCTCTTTGTAAAAATGTTTCAATTGCTTACACATGATTAAATGCACATTCTAACAACAATAATTTAAAATGAATGTATAGTTAAAAAGTATATTTTGGGAAAACATATCATCAAGGGTACAGGGAAAAAAGGGGGAAGGTTCAATTTTAACTCAAATTGTGTTGGTGCTTCACTCTGTGAGACAATCATAAGACCTTCATAATAGGTTATAGTTTAAAGAGGTCTTCGCCATATTTAAATAATAGGGGTGTGCAAAGCTTAGAAACTTTGACTCAGCTTTTAAAAAAAATATCAGCTTCAACTTAACTTCAAAAAAATCTGGCTTCGATAACTATGAATCTTTGACAATAATGATTACTTTTGTCATTCTTATCTGTTATGTACAGTACAAATCAATATGCACATGAAAATAAATCTGAAGTAATAGAATTGTAAGTTGTGTTATTAACTTGATTTATCACAATAAAACTAAATACTATAAACATTTGTGCACTAAATATTTTTTGAGTGATTTTAGTGTATAAAATTATATAAATAACCAAAATATATTTTTTTGAGCATAAAACAACTAAAAAAAATACTCAAACTTTTATTCAGCTTTGAGAATATTTCATATATTCAATTTGAGTTTGATTAAAATTGAAAAAGTGGACTTTGCACATTCCTACCTGTAATTTAAAATATTTTTACTGGGGTTTGATATTCAAAAGTTGTGTTCCTGAGTAATGTGACTTTCCCTCTTTTTACCCAGTATTGTTCATATGTTAAAAACATTATGATCATGTATACCCTTGTAAATCTTCATAAATAAATGAAGTTCACAATTTACTTGGTTGTGTTTCAGCACATGAGTAAAACCGGCGAGTGTATCACTATCACAGCAACACTCCGTCTTCTGCGTCTTATTGTAAAGCATGCCTTGGAGTTGCAGTCAGTTCTTGAGTCAGGGCTTGCGTCCACCCCCACGCGTCCTTGGAAGGCCATCATTCCTCAGCTATTTTCTAGATTGAGCCATCCCGAGGCATACGTACGACGACGCGTGTCAGAACTGTTGTGCCGTGTGACAGAGGATGCTCCACATCTTATCACTTTCCCTGCAGTGGTGGGTGCTGCAACTTGCGGAGCTCGTCTTCGGGAATCTTCTACTACACGTTAGTTATAGATGTATCATGATTCATGTTTTTATTAAATAAATTCCTATTTCTAATCTCAAATCCTGATTCTTCAATTTTCGATATATAAAAGACTCTTCACAAAGCAGATTTTTGGGTTTTACACTTTAATTTTTTTTTTTTTACTATCAACTAAACAAACCTGCACAGCAAAGCTATAATAGATTAATGTTAGCGGATCAAATTAACAGCTTTCAAATTCTGCTAGTTATTAAATAAATGGCCCCTATGCTAGCTTTGTCCCAGAATCATTATGTTAGGGAGGATTTAAAGATTTTATATATCATTTTTAATCTGATCACATATTTGTTTATAGGAATTTAGGAAAAATGTGCCAAATTTTTATTTTATTTATTCAATATGCACTTTCTGAACCTACTGATTAAATCGGCACACAAGAATTTCTATGAGCAAGCTCGAAAGGGCCAATCAATTTTGGCAGAAAAAGTATTTTCACATACCTTTCAGGGTTCTTTTACATGTCACAATCAATATGGTAGCAACGATTTTACTTCCTCTTCAAAGAAAGTTGTGCTACAGATTCTTACCACTCAAGAAAATTATGTTGACCCAGGCTGGGAGTGAACCCACAAATATCGGGTCCTGAGGTGAGAACTCTACCCCAAGACCACCAAAGTCAACTAAAATTTACATAATTACTTGTTTAAATGTTGAGGATGCCCATTTGATTTATAATTTTCTTCTGGAACACTGTTACACTGTTAAAGGTTTAAAAATCACCAACCAGAGCACAATGAGAATTAAACTGGTAATTTTATTAGTTCTCTATGTCCCAGCTAAGACAATGGGATCTAGCACATTTATGGAACACAAAGGATAGAAAACCATGCAACCTATATATTTGTTAACTAGATCTGATTTCAACCCTGTTGCACCACAGAACAATAGATGAACCTCCAGAAAATTTTTCATGGTTCACAACTAAGTTGGCATCACTGAAACTAACTTCCTGTTCATTCTTTCTAAGTGCTGCTATTACTAGTTCCTAAGGAAGATGCAACAAAAGCATTGAAACATTGAAGTGTGTAAATATGTGTTTGCATTTTATTTTAATTAGAGATGGGCCACTCGAATCTTCGAATCCTCAAATCCACTGAATCCTGACAAGTGACAAGTATTCTATATTCGAGGATTCAGTGTTTTACTGGATTCGTTAGCCGGATCTTTCACCTTGTAAATAAAGCATAATATTTTGAATTCAAAAGTTACCTAGCTAGGCCTACTTTAAAAGCACAAAATTTCATGTAAACAGAATAACAAACACACACACAAAAAAACACAACAAAATTATTCTAAGGAAATTTCTATCTTAGTTAATTTGTCAATATTATCAAATTACTTTTTAAGGATTTATTTTATTTCTTGTTTTGGATAGGTTTATTCAACACTTGCCTATCTCAAGGCTCTGAGGAGGCAAATGGAGATTCTGGGGAAGATGAAGAGGAAGAAAATGAAGATGAAGATGATGAAGAAGACAGTGGTCAAGTGTCTGTCCTAAAGACTTGCTTTCTTGCAATGGTGGACACCCTTTCAAAGCAGGTAAATTTCTTATATATTTTTTATTCGGTTTGACTAAATTTTATTTTGAAAGCTTTTTTTGGTCGGTGTTTGCATTAAAACTTTTGTTTTTAGTATGGGTGTGTGAACTTCGAAAAATTCGACTTCTCTTCAAATATTCGTTTGCTTAGATGTCGATTGGAGAGTAAAATTCTAGATTTGATAATTATGAATCTTTGCCAAAAAACAAAACAAAAAAACTTAAAGTTAAAACACACATCTATGTTTATTGTTTTAAATTTTCTGTTTTTATTTCCATCACAAAATAGTCTCTTAAAGGAAAACCTCTTTTTACTTTTTGAGGTATTTTGTATATCTATTTGGTAGAGGTCTGTGAACTTGTGTTTTTTTCTTTCGAGTCGAGTATTTCTAAAAGCTCCCGAGTTTGAGTCGAGCTCAAATATATTCATAATTTTAATGGTAAAATGTTAAAAGTATATATTTATTTTAAATTTAAATAGATATTACATCTTTAAAATTTCAGGTTTAAAAAAATATATACTAAAACACATGTTCTTAAAATATGAAGAACACTCATTTTTTTAAATTAGAAATAACCCTTAAAAAAATATTTAAAAATAATAACACTAAAAAAATAGGGCCTAACAGGAAAAAAACAATTAAGATGGTTTCAACACTCGTGTCTTTAAGGACATCTCGGTGGCTTAGTTGGCTAATGCGCCAGTCGTTTTGAGCCAGACCACCGAGGACGGGGAGATCGAGGTTCGAATTTCAGTCAGGTGAACTGTTTAGAAAAAAAAAAATTGTTTTCCACTCTCCCTCCACGCAAATGTGGGCTCACTTCCTCTAAATTCAACTTTCCCAATTCCTAATCCCTTAGTGTAATTAGTACTTAAGCGTATAACCAAAACGGGTAGTAAGACGCAGTGCTAAATAATAATAATAATAATAATAATAATAATAATAAATTAAGGACATAAAAATTACATTAGCAATTATAAAAAAGAAATAAAATGAATAATTTCATGATGGCTTGGAAATGTACAATAACATAGTGTAGAAACACTGCACAATAATGTAAGGTAAGTGATAGTGAATGAAGTCAACCTTAAATGATAGGGTAGGCCTGGATAGAAAAACACACTTCTCTCTTCATGTCTTCAAACACTCTTACATTTACCACTTCTTCAAAACTTTCACAGTAGCACATAGTTTTGAATTTTAAGAAATATTACTTTTTAATTAATGTCTCTTCATACGAAAAATAAATATTTCCGAAAATTCAAAACAATGTGCAACTATGGAAGTTTGAAAAAGTGGGAAGTGTAAAAATGTCCCACTTTTTCAAACTTCATTCCTTCCTTCCTTCCTTCCTTAATTCCTTCCTTCCTTCCTTCCTTCCTTAATTCCTTATTTCCTTCCTTCCTTCACTTCACTATCACTCTACATTTCTACACTGTTTTGATAAAAAGTTAATAAAATTGACGTTATAATAAGCTAATATTTTTCCAAAAAATATGCTTCAGTAACTTAATTTACCCTTTAAGAAAACTTAAGCATCATAAACTCTTAGAAATTTGAAGTGCTTCGTATTTTGTTTACTATTCATTAGTATAATCATGCATGATCACCTCTTGTGTTCCATTTCCATTCCTCTATGCGCATTTGCACATGCGCGTTGTACGGGCTCTCATTAAACATTATTTTATTGAGAAATTTACTTCAATTCAATTTTTAATAATCATAAAAGTTGATGCTCATACTTTAAAATTAAAAATAATATGACTAAAATAATATTTTTGGCAAACAATATGAAATAGTAAATGCTTTTTTAATATAAATATGGTAAGTTTGGTAAAAGATGTATTGCAATAAATAAGATCAACATTGATTTTAGTAACTAAACTAGTGCTAGTTTTGTAGCTAAATGTATTAATTAATTAATACAAGTTTTAAATATCTGAAAACATTTAATATAATAATATATTCTTGATATTACATTTTTAATTTAACATAAATTATTATTTTAGAAAGGGACCACGTAAAAATAGAAAAAAAAAATCATTCTCTTATTTAATAATCTACTTAGCTATTTTTATTTTCATTGCTTTGTCATGGCAATACAAGTAAACAACTTCAATCAAGTATAATTCTAAATGGACGTCAATATTGAATAAATTTACCGATCGAACGTGGTTTTAAAGCTCTTTTACGTTATTAATATGAAAATTGATATTAATTTTTAACAATTTGTTAAGCAACCGAATGATTTATAAGTGGAAATGCCGATATTATCTCAATTAAATAGCCTATGCATACTATTGCGTTTTAAAAATTGATTATTAAGTACATCAAGCGAAAGCTCGAAAATGACGAGCTTAAAAAACTTTCTATCTTGATCTCGAGCTTAAAGGATGAGCTCGACTCAAAGCTCGAAATCTGAGTACTCGCAGAGCCCTAGTATTTGGAAGAAAGTACAGGAAAGGTGGTTAGAAAACCTAATTACTTGGTCGGGGGATTGGATTGTAATGATCGATTTTATTCAAGAGGCAGCCATTACCTCTCTGTCCAGTGGCAGCAATGTAAAGTGTGAACTGTGTTCTTCTTTTCATTGTATAATATGCAACTTTTTGATGCTGTATAAGTATTATGAACATTTTTGTTTCACTATTCAATTGATGCACAAATATTTGAACATGTTAAAGGCTCCTGAAGCCATCTCCCAGGTACAGCTGCTGGTTCAGGAACTGCGTCGCATCACCCTACTCTGGGATGAGCTTTGGCTAGGTACCCTGGTGCAGCACCACGCAGAGATCTCTAGACGTCTGGCGCAGTTGGACACTGAGGTGGCTCGTGTGGAGGACAATGTTTCCCTCTCACCTACAGACAAGGAGATACTCATCGCTGAGAAGCATCGTATCATACTGAAGCCGGTCAGTAAATAATCGTATAGTCTTTCACAATATACAGACTGATTTGTGCCTGATAAAAGTTAAGGGAGTTTGTTAAATAAAAGTTTGTATTCCATTAAAAATGTCTGCAAATATTTTTTTTCGCTATAATTATTGCTTGTAAAATTAACTCATATTGAAGTGTTATAGTGCTATGAACATAAAAATGAAGACTAAAATTTTTCTTTTTCTTTAAATATTTGCTTTTGGTCACAGTATGGTATGTCAAAATAGCCAGTTCAAATAGTTGAATGAAGAAGCATTTATGTTATTTTACTTATTACATCCATTATTGTTCCCAGACTGTGGTCTGGTTCAGTTTTTTATCCAAGCCATATATATTTCCCACTACTGGCTTGCTAGGCCTATCGTAACATGTAAGTTATTGTTTATTGGAATGTTAAGAAGAAAATAGTAACAGTGCAATGGGTATTATTATTTTTCTAATATTTTTAGCCAACTGATGTTGATAAATACGAATAAAATATTTATATATATAAAAATAAGGTGGCCCAATGGCTAAATAATTTTATAGTAAAGTAAATTGATAGAACTAAAGAAAAAGGAAAAATAAACTGCTAAAAGTAGATTAGCAGTTTATTTTTCCTTTTTCTTTAGTTTTATCAATTTACTTTACTATAAAAGAACAAAATATTTGGAGATTTGATATTGTTATTATGACATCTTTTAATCTTGATAAGCAAAGGGGAAAAAAAAATTCATTTAACTTATGGAAAAACAAATAGGGCCTATATCCCAAATTAAATGTCTTTACATTTTAAGTGGCTTTTAAGGAAAACCTCTTTTCGCTTTTTGAGGTATTTTGTTATGTTCATTCTCTGAACTGAATATATTTAATATTGTAAAGTAGCATTTGGTGTAATAATTTGTTTAAGATAGTTTCTTTTGATAGAGTTCTTTATTTATATTGGTTTTGTATTTGTTGTGTGCTCTTTGGACATTTCCCGCCATTTTTTAGGGTTTCCCTTCATATTTTGAGAGTTGAAAGGGAGGGAGACGGAAGGTTGTTCTGTCTTTGAAGAGTGTGTAGTGTATTTCAGCACAGTATTCAGTACACATAGGGTGTCTGCTATAATGGCTGCACTAATTGCTGCACAAATCTTTGCCCGTGTGTGAATCGGTGTTACAGGCCCTAAAGTGGCTCTTTTATCAAGAAACCACAACAACAGTTCGGGAGATGTCACTGAATTAACCCCTTGTTTCCCATTCCTTCCTACTCTAACCCCCTAACCCAGCAACCCACAAGGTAGGCCTCCATTGTCAATGAACCTCCAATTGGACGAGGTAAGCTACAAAAACAATGGCTTGTACAATGAAAAGAAGACCACAGTTCACCGTACAAAGAGGTGATGGCTGTTTTTTTTTTGAAGAAAATCGATGGCTACCTCCCAATCCCCTAACCCAATATTCTATCAGCTCTCACCAGCAGAAAGTGTGAAACGTCCAACGCAACTTCCTAAAAGAGGAAACCATAAAACACAAAAGGGAGAAAAAGGAAATTTGTAAAGAATGATAGGACATTTAGAAACATCTTAGGTACATCTTAAGAATCCTTAATGTTTAACTTCTCTGTTAGGCCAGCATTAGGGTAACATTTGCACCCCAGATTTAAAAAAAAAGAAGTTAAATCTTTGTGCCCAAACATATTTTTATTAATTATTTTTTAAAACTGTACTTAAAGATAATTAATTTCAATCATAATTAATTTTTTTTAACTATTAAAAAACAAGATATTTTACTTTATAAAACATAAATGTTCTTTTTAATTGAGAAAATATTAATGTGATTTGTCATTTCAAATATATTTAGTTAAGCTATTAATTTTTTTATCTCAATTTCATTAGAAGTAGTTCCTGTAAATATTTTTATTTTATTTTAAGTTTAAACCCAGACTCAACCCAAAGATGGTAACATTTTGAGAAGATCAATAGAAAAGACTCAAATCAAAATACTGTTGCTTACTGACCTCTATCTAGCAACCAAGAAGTTCATTTATTACTTCATGTGGTATCTAGTTAGAACAGGGAATATATTTGAACATTTTAACATTTTGTTACTTTGCCTTCTCTTCTGCAGATTAAAATTATAAATTTTAAATAAACTGCTCCTTGTTGATAGTTGGTGTTCATTTTGGAGCAGCTGCATTCCATTACATCTGTTTCTCCAGAAACACCACATGAGAAATTTTTTCAAGAGAAATTTGGTAAGTTCTTAAATACTTAAAACTTCTGATTAAATTTTTTAGTGCATGCTAATGAACACAACCTAATTAAGTAATACTACAATTTCAGAATCTTTCAACTAACCCAATTTAGCAGCTCATCTATTGTTAGACTTCTTTTTGTTTACCTAAAAAGATTAATGAATAAAATTTGAACATATCCCTCCTAATTTTAACCATTATTTAAGTATTTAAATTTATATACAAATAATAAAATAATATAAAAGTATTTCATTAGTTATTAATCTCAATATGAAACTATTTTAAATGTCTTGATTCTAATCTTGTACCTCTCATTTATTTATACTAGGTATATGAGTGAGTATTTGAAAATTGGAGTTTGAATTGAGTTTTAAAATCCGCTTGGACTGGATTTTAACATTTCTCAAAAAATTTGAAAAATTTGAGTACTCAAAATATTTGAGTTAATTAAATTTAACTCAATTTTAAGATAATTTAGGAGTGAACAGATTACTTAAATATTTCCTTTTGTCTGACGCAAAGAAACCTAAATGGTGCAACTATATTAAATTTTGTTAAATAAATTTATGTGATCATAACTTTTTTCACAAAAAATCACCAATTTTAATAATTGTATGTTTGTATTTAGCGCCTGTACATAGATCTATTACAAAAATACAACTAGAACTATTTGTATCGCAAACATCGTTCTATGTTTAACAATGAGGATGCCCAATGGCAAATGATTTTATTATAATGGAAATTGATATAAATTAAGTCTACCTCGATGAGCTTGGGGTAAAGTGCTTGCCTAAGGAATCAATATTTGTGGGTTCAAACCCAGGCGGAATCAACAAATTTTTCTTGAGTATTAAAAATTTTTAGCCGAACTTCCTTTGGAAGGGGAGTAAATCCTTTGTGCCCATGTTGGTTGTGGCAAATAAAAGAACCCTGGAAGCTATATGAAAATACCTTTCCTAGCAAAATTAGTAGGCCTTTTCGCTTTCGTTCATAGAAATTCTCGTGTGCTGATATAATCAGACGGTTCAAAAGGTGCACATTAGATACCGAAAATAAATAAATGAATGATAAAAATAAAGAAAAAATAAATTAACAAATGCAAATTTAAAGATTAAAGCCCACTTAGGGAAAGAGGAAACATGTGTAAGGAATCCAATGCACAAAGGTGACGTCTTCTTTCTTTCTTTTGTCTTTTATAGTGAAAGTAGTAACACACACTTGAATTCAAAAGGGAGTAGTTTAGGGTTTGTCTAATGTGTCTTTCTCTTTCCAGGTTTTTATTTGTTTAGACGACAATGCCTAAATATTACTCTGTATTTAAATGTGTGTATGAATGCTACTATAGAAGACAGAAGAAAGGAAGAAAATGTCACCTTTGTGCGGTGGATTCTTATCACATTTTCCCCTTTTACCTAGTTGGGCTATCTTCATTAAATTTGCACTTATTAATTTTTTTTTCTTTATTTTTATCAAACATTGTCCTTTATTACTCAAACTTGAATACAACTCACTGTTTTCATTCACACTCAATTCATAGTTAAAAATACCTACTCTCATACATCTACTTTAGACCTTACAAATTTTTAATCTTCTTATAACTCTTTTCGGTGGCCTCATGGTTTAAGGCGGCACTTGTAATATACTAGGCTGCCAAACACGGGATGATTGCGGTTTGATCCTGGTTGGATGTACTGAGAGTGGTTTTCCCTTTTAAAGAAATAGAAAAAAAAAAAGCACTCTCCCTCCACACAAATGCACATACAATTCCTATAAATTCAACCTTCCTCATCCCTAGCACATTAGAGTAATTAGTACATATGTGTATAACCCAAATGGGTAGCAAGACGAGGTGTTATAAAAATTCTTTTTAAACTATATTTGCCTGTTTCATTACTATAGGGGAAAGTATTGCAGAGAGTCTTCAGAAGTTGAAATCTCCTATCAACCCACGGCGACCTCAGGAATCTTGGCAGCCACTAAAACAACTTCAGGCGCGCCTGCAACAGCGATCTCAGAAAAGGGCGGCCTACTCCATACGCATGCAGGATGTCAGTCCAGCATTGGCCCGCCTCAGCAATACTGTTATAGCTATGCCTGGAGTATCTTCAGTGTCAGGGAAGATTATTACCATTGCGTCTGTGGATAACAACATAGCTGTTTTGCCCACCAAAACCAAACCCAAGAAGCTCATGTTTCATGGCAGCGATGGGCAGATGTGAGTACCTAAGTGTCATTTCAGAAATCTCAAGTGTAGGGACTCATAAAATTCAGAAACGATAATTGAATTTAGTAGGGATGGATGGGAATGACATTTTTATATCGGGACGGGAACGAGACAGGAAATGAGTCAAAATATTTAGACAGGAATGGGAACTTATAAAAAGGACACTTTAGAATAATTATAGACTAAAAATATATATTATTTTCTAAACTAATATGGTAATACTTGTAAAAGCTTTGACATGATTAAATATAATACAAATAATACGTAATCATAAAAACATAATAATTAGGCCTGTCAAACTCGATTCCTCAATACTCTCGATTCTTTTAACATTACGATTCTCGCTACTTCAATTCTTAGCTCTCAATAAAACTGGCAAATAAACAAAACGGCAACATTCAGAATAGTATTATATTTGGAAGAAGGTATAGGAAAGGTGGATAGAAATACATAAAAGGGAGGAACACAATATGGCTTTTACAATGAAAAGAAGAACACAGTTCACACTTTACATTGCTGCCATTAGACAAAGAGGTAATGGTTCCTCTTAAAGAAAATCGATCGTCACCGCCTAATCCCTCACCTAGGTTTCATCCTATCGGAGCTCATCAGGGAGGAGTGTGAAACGTGCAATGCAAACTTCCTAAAAGATGAAACAAAAAAAAAACACAAAAGGAGAAAATGGAAAATTGTAAAGAATGATAAGACACATATGTAGGAACATGTAAAGGGTATAAAAGGTATTGAAATATATATATTGATATAACTACATGCAGTCTTCAAGAATGTAACATTTGTGGTGTATTATCCAAGAGTGCAATTTATACAATGCCTGGTTTTATAAAGGCTGTTTAAGGGGGGAAAGTGTGGCCTATTTCTGGATATTTCTGGTATTATTAAATATTATTAAAAATAATAAATTACGGATTTGGTTTGTAAATTTCTTAGGTCACTTATTTACTTTTTTTAATTTTGTTCTAATTTCTCTAATTTTTTAGAATCATTTTAAATAGGGCTGTCAAACTTGATTTCTCAATATCTCGATACCCTTGATTCTTACTGGTATCGAAAGAAACAAGAATCGATCATAATATTACATTTTCGTTTTTGATTCTTAGTTCTCGATAAAACTGGTAAATAAACAAAACGGCAACATTCAAAATAGGTAATAATTGAGTATCTCTCATATTAATTTAGTTGCTGTTTCACTTAAATACCAGCAAATTGTAAATATACTGTAATGGCCCAAATATTGTACGACCACGACTATAATATGACCCTAACATTTTGAGGTGATCTACATGAAAAATAAATTGTCTCGAATATAATATGACCTGACATTATGACGCTATCAAGAGGAAAAAATTAACAACTTTGAAACACTTTTTTTAAAGCAAAAGTTAAGTGAGACTGTCGAATATATGAATCGATTCTAAACAAACAATTGATAAATAATTTGTAGACTAGATTGGAAATTTTCCGTAATATATCGATATAAAAATCATTAATTAATATATCACAACATGTATATCGAAAGCTAAGATAGTCCTATCTAATTAAAATGGCTACTTTCCTGTAATTATATTCTTGTTCGCTTTTCAATTTTTAAGGTTTTATTTAGCTCTTTGAATAGACAAGTTTAATAAAAATAGAACAAAAATCGACATAGTTCATAAAAATGGAGCAAAAAAAGTTATATATATTTTAATTCAATAGATTATCGATATATCATTGCCAAAACTTCATCACTAATTTCTGACGAGCTAACATGCGTAGGATCAGTTATGGTGGATGACTTGAAATTTTTGCAATGTGTGAAATGTGTTGTTCTTTCCATTATAAAATCCGCATTTTATTGAATTAATTTTGAGTTTGTTTGAATTTTTAGTTTTGAAGACTTTTAATGTGTTTAGTAAATATTATAAAATTGTGAGATTAAAGTTTCAAGCGATCATGTGTTGTAATTCTTGAGTCAAAGTTTCACATTGAGGGGGAGTAGGGTGTCAAGCACTTAGATTTTCTATGCAATAATGCTTGGAAAAATAGTGAAAAAGGAAATGTTCAAGAATTGGAATCGAGAATCGAAGAGCTTAAGAATCGGAATTGAAAAAACAAGTATCGTGACATCTTTAATTTTAAACTTTCAAGACTAGATCGATAATTTTCATTCTTGAATCATTCTCATAAGTCTCACACATCTCTATTATATATAATATTTTATTATATTTGAAAAAAGGTACAAAGGAAGGTGGATAGAAACATATAAAAGGAACAAACACACTATGGCTTTTATAATCAAAGAAGTACACAGTTCACACTTTCCATTGCTACCATTGGCCAAAGAGGTGATCGCTCGCTACCTCTTGAAGAAAATTGATTGTAACCAACCCAATCCTCCAACTTAAGTTTCATGTTTATATGATTTTGAGAGTGTGTGTGTATGCATGTGGTGAATAAACATAAAATTCATACAGCTTTTCATGAGTAAATAATTCATTAATAAATAATAGTTGTTTTTTATTGGTTTCAGTTACACTTACCTATTTAAAGGACTCGAAGACTTGCACTTGGATGAGCGTATCATGCAATTCCTCAATATCGCCAACACAATGATGTGGCGTAGTGGCAGCAGTGGTGCTGTGTACAGAGCCCGCCATTATTCTGTTATTCCACTAGGTCCTCGTAGTGGTCTTATCAGCTGGGTTGATGGTGTTGTTCCGTTATTTGGACTTTACAAGAGATGGCAGCAGAGAGAGGCCACCTCTCTCTTGCTCAAGGGACAGTCTTCGTCTAGTGCGCAACCCTCCAGTAGTAAGTTAGGTTGAATCCATTATTTTACGAATCAAAATATTCATTTTACCTATAAATCCTGAATCGAATTATGGAAATGATGAACATAGGAGGAAATAGAAATAATAATTAGAGGTGTGCGAAGGCCACTTTTAAAATGTGAAGCGAAGTCGAAGCGAATTTTGAAACTTGCGAAGAATAGTCGAAGTCCTAGCTAGGGGATTTTTGTTGTTGTCACTTAACGCTATTTTTAATTTTTAAATCAATTATTTTTCTAGATCTTGTCAGTAACAAGGGCCAGGAAAATTTCCTTATTTGTTACCTAAGGACTATATTAATAATTAATATACATGGCTTACTGATTAGCTTAGTAACTTATCAATTAAGTTTTCATTTTTACTTGCATCATGGAGTTTATAATATTATTTTGCAAACTTTACATATATGCATGTCTTTTTATCTGCATTTCTCTTATAATAATTATAAATTAAATTCTGTTTTCGTTTCCTACTTTCTGTATCAGTCATTTTGAATAATAAAGAAAATCTGAAGAAGATATGAAAAACTTCTATATCAAAATGCACTTTTAAATTTGTCACAACAATTCCAAAGAGATAGAATATTAAGGACCAAACATTAGACTCGAGCTGCGATGATAGCCCAACTAAAGTGCTTTCACTGCTTCATACCAGTGAGCATGGTGTTATTTCTTTATAGGTATTTTTATTTTTTACAAAATTATGTTGGCAATAGTGAATATAATATATTAAAAGTTACTTACTCGTTTTTGATCCATGATTACGTTGTGTTAGCTAAATTACTAGTCATTGTTAAAATTCTGTTTAGTAACTGTTTTAATATAATCAAATATTGAAAAATGTAATATTTAGTAAGACAAAATTAAATCGTTTAGTAATTTATCGAAGTTTTATCCTTCCTTCGAAATTTTTCAAATACGCGAAGGTTATTGTAGATGTCGAAGTCAAAGCCGAAGGAGATATGACCTTTGACTTCGACTTTGACTTTTTGAAGCTTCGCACACCATTAATAATAATAGAAAAAAGGAGCTAAATGTCAACTTTTTTTTAAAAATCCATTCAATATAAGATTCATATAGTCAGTTAATTGTTAAATTAATTGCCTAGGGTTTGGTTACTAAGTTAGTCCTATAACTAATCCACATGAAATTAATTGTTAAATTAATGAAGAAGTTGCTGTGCTAGATTATATATAATAGGGATTTGCAAAGTCAATTTTTTCAATTCAAATTGAATTATAAATATTCTCAAAGCTCAATTGAATTTCAAATATTTTTTATAATTTTTTGTGCTTTAAAAAAATTGATAGGGGTTAGTTATAAAAAACTATGCGCTAAAACTACTTGGAAAATGTTTTATTGAAAAATTGTTACTAATATTTTGTTTTATTTTAATAAATCAAGTTACTATCACCATTTACAATTCAATTACATCATACTTTTTCCAGATGAATATATATATGTATATATATATATATTTACACCACATCTTGCTACCTGTTCAGGCTAGACGCATCATATGAATATTGATTTGTAATGTAAATTACAGCTTAGAATTACATTATTTGAACATAAATTGATTATTTTAGCCATCAATATTTTGGGGAATCTTCACAATTGACGAAGCCGGAATTTGTTTTGAAGTGAAGTTGAAACTGATATTTGGTTTGAAGCCATTCATAAGTTTCAAATTTTAACACACCCCTACCTAATATATAAGTTTAGATTAATATTTTCTTCTTTAAGAAAGTTTAATTGCACATTTCACACTTCCTCCTGAAGCGTTCCTATAGAACAATACTAACAAATCAAACGATGGGGCAGTAACATATTGAAAGTGAAATAACAAAAAATTATCTCTAATATTTTTATCATTAGCAGCAGTTTGTAAAGTGTGAACTATGTTACTCTTTTCATTATATAATTATAATTTCCTACCAACACTTTCTTTTGCGCTCTATTTTATATGTAAAATTTGTCATTTTGCTATTGGTTAGTGATTACTCTTTATCTGTGTGTTTGTAGCCGGCGCTGGCCAAGTGATGCGACCCTCAGAATTGTTCTACAGTAAACTAACTCCTTTGTTGAAGGAGCAAGGTATAACTGACTTAGACAACCGAAAAGAATGGCCCCTGCCTATTTTGAAGCAAGTGCTAACTCAACTAATGGAGGAAACACCCAAAGATCTGCTCTCAAAGTAAGAACATATTTTTTCCCCATTTTGAGAAAATGGTTTTTTTCTAAACATGTTGCCACAATGCATTCTTAAGATTTAATTTATTTCTTCTTGTTTTATTGTGGGCTCCTTTTCATTATACAAAAATATGTAAACATTTTGCTTATGGTTGGATAGAGTTTGAAAACTAAATGTTTCCTGATTTATCGATTGTGAAGTCATGATTCAGGATTTAATTGATGTATTACTGAAATCTGGTTCCTGGTCCTGTTTAGGGAGCTATGGTGTCACAGTGTCAATGCTGGCTTGTGGTGGCAAAGCACTCGTACATATTCCTACTCCGTTGCTGTCATGTCCATCATTGGTTATATCATTGGTCTGGGTGATCGTCACTTAGACAATGTTCTTGTGGATCTCACCACAGGGGAGGTAACTAAATATTTATTCTCATTATGGTTAAATTTGTTATTATATAAAATGCTCGATGTTAATATATTGAATTGTTTTTTTCTACAAACATAATATAAATCTCAAATTTGATATCATTATTATATATCTAGTGAGCTTTTTCTAATAACTAATGATTTTAAAATTTATATTTCAGGTGGTACATATTGACTATAATGTTTCTTTTGAGAAAGGCAAGACTTTGCGAGTACCTGAAAAAGTTCCATTTCGCATGACTCCTAACATTAAAGCTGCTCTTGGTGTCACAGGGGTAGAGGTGAGTACATAATGAAATTATCTTTGACCTGTATTGAAGACTATCAATTGGAAAATGGTATTGTCATTTCTGAAAACCACCCAATAGTAAAAATGATCCTAATGTTAGATGAGGGATTCTACAAGGGCATCCTAAACAGTTTCATCTAAATTGCAAAAGTAAAATCCCCAACTTGCAGGTCAAACAATTTATAATAATGAACCTGGCACACTTAAAAAAGCAAAATGAAAAGGAGGTATGTATGAAAAAGACCGTAATAGAGGCCAAGAAAGAGCTGGAAGTAGCAGATATCAGAAAGTGTGCAAGGGAGAGGGAAAGAATGGGAGCAATTAAAGGTGGTAGAGTGGTGGAAGGATAGAGTAAGATGGAGGCATTTTACTAAACTGACCCGGCCACAGGCTGGAAATAATGATGATGATAACCTTCTATATTTCTTTCATAATTATTTAAGGTGGAATTCGGATTCGAGATTTGGATTCGAGAAATAGTGGATTTGACCCATCTCTAATTTCTAGTTTTATCAACGGTATTAACTTATATTTATTTATCTGTTTATGTAATCTTTTCGTAGTCCGCAACCCAGGTGCAGTGTGTTTGTGCATAAGTATTTTTTTTAATCACTTAACTCCTACTTAGAACATTTTGCTTTAAATTTTACTTAAAAAAAGACAGTCAGCATAGTAATCATCGATTACGATTAATTACCTATGCACTAATAATCGCTCAATAACGATTCATCGGTATCCGTATCGATACACCCCTAATGTGGAGGTAGAAATTCAACTCTTGTCTTGGTGCACTTGAAGGTTTTTTTTCGTGTGATTCATCACTGTAATTTTCCCATTCCCTTTCCAATAATGATGATGTACTTTCTCTTCTCTTTCTCCTATATTAACCTATTAATAACCTTGTTGAATTTAATAATAAATTTCTTTTTTTACTTTTAAATGCACCCTTAGTTAGCAAAGTAAGTTTTTGGAAACGATCATAGAGTATACCCTATGGTTATTAATCCTTGATAAATAAATTCAGTGTGAATAATTAACAGTTTCCACCACTTTTGTGGTGCTTCCCATGCGGGGTGCGAGGTTTCCTCAATAGGGAGCTAAAGAATATATAGTTTTAATACAATCACTAATACTAGAAGGATTAGTTCCAATCAAATAAATAATAATTGTGAATAATTGTGAAGAAAGAAAACATTGAGTACATCTGCTTCTATGGTCTGGTGGTTAAGATACTGTCTTCCAATGTATGAACCTTGTAATTTTAATTTATTTAAGGTGTTTAACATACATTTTCTGAAACAACTGATTATATCAACAAAATATTAAAGTTTAACTTAAATCTAGAATAGACACAACATACAGCCCATAGCCATTAATTCATCACTCTGAAAGGGTAAACCCACATTTCATCAAGGATAAATTTTTCGTCCAGGCCAGGAATCGAGCCTGGGACCCCTAGCTCAGTAGACAGACACTTGTCCGAAAGAACTACGGCGTTGGACTATAAACCTTGTCAAATATTTGGTAATTATTAATTGTGTAGATTTATAGCAATGGTAGAGAGGAAAATATATATTATACATTTGAATGGGGAATAATGCTGATCTGCCACTATACAAAGATAAATGAGAAAGTACTGGAAAAGAGAATAAGAGAGAAAATGAAAAGGAGGTGGAGAAAGGAACAGTGCAGATTTTGGGAACATAGAGGTCTAGACTAGACTTAATCTTCGCTACATGAGAGCTTATCGAAAGAAAGTACGAATTTGGGAAGGACTTGGTAATTGAATTTATGGATGTGGAGAAGACATATGGTAGTTTGGAAATAAATACAATTTTGTAAGTAATGGAGGAGGCTGGAAGGGAAACAATAGTAATGAGTGTGAAGAGTATGAATGAGAATAACTTGAGTTGTGTTAAGATGGAAAAATAGAGGGAAGCAGGGGAGTGCTCTCTCACCCCTACTATTTGTAATGGAAATGAAAATGGCCATGAATAGAGAGGTAACGAAACTTGGGGGTTGGAGGGCTGATGACTTGATGGTATAGTGGGATAAGGAAGAGGAAGTAAAGGAACAGCTTCAGGAATGGAATGAGCAAGGGAAAGCGTGTGGAATGAAATTGACCACAGCAAAGTATGTAGTAATGGTAATAATAAAGTAAAATATAAGATATAAAGCTGTATGGAGTAGAGCTGAGAAAAATACGAATATAAAATATATTGAGGTCAAGGATGGGAGTAGAGAGGATCTAATATGAAGAGGGCAGCAGCTGGAGTTGCTCTATAGGTGTGTAAGAGACCTGCTATGAAGAAAATAAGTGACTTTAAAGTATAATTAAATGTTGTATAGGGCAAACTGTACCTATAGTCACACATGCGGCAGACACGTGAGCATTGAATGTAAGATAAACTAGGAAAGTGGAGGCCATGGGAATGAAGTTTGTGAGGAGCATGTTAGCCGTAACGAGGAGAAACAGGATTAGAAACGAAGCTATTTGGAAAAGAGTGTGGAGGGAGTATATGAGATAGTAGAGAAAGAAAGACTGAGATGGTATGGGCATGTAATGATGACAACGGAAAGAATACCAAAGAGAATTATGTAGGTTAAGTATGTAGGGGGAAAAAAAATCTGTAAGGGAGACCAAGAAAGAGATTGGAAGAGCAGATAACAATAAAGTGTGCAAGTGAGAAGAAAAAGAATGGAAGCGATTAAAGGAGGAAGGTGGAGGCATTTTACTCAACTGACCCGACCACAGACTGGGAAACAGTTGTGGTTGATCACCATAACAGTTGTGTACCCCAACCCCATCTATTAATTTCCATCCAATTAAATATTTCAATCACATTTTTGTACACAATAAGGAAACCTTAAAGACCTTTCTTGTTTATTATTATAGGCTTATTTCTGACTACAAGTGTCCAAAGCTACAAAAAAAAAAACTCTGGATAAATAGGAACACATTATTTTGTCATTATATTAATAAAGCTGATTTATTAAATCTTTACTTTAACAAATTATTTTAGCTACAATGTGAATTTACATTCAGTTAAGTGGTAAATTAAAGGTCCGAGGTCTGTTGCTAGGTTTGTTTTATAATTACCTTTCGGCATTGCAATAGCTCTTAAATCATTCAAATTCAAAATTTGACAGTTGAAAATATTTACTTTTTCAAACTCTTTAATCTAAAATCCCTTATAATTCTCTATTCTCACCAAGGATTAAAGGGAATTGATGCTTAAACAATTCTTAGGTGTCATCCTTAGTAGTTATTTAATACAAGGCATCTGTAGTGTTGTCGAGTACTCACACACCATAAATTTCAAATACAACAATCTCAACATATACCCTGATTTTGTTTGGAAGAACAGTTTATAAAATTCAAACACATTTCTTTGCGGTCAACATTGATAACATTTTACTATATTGTTTTTGTTATTTTATAGGTATTGATTATAGTTTGTTTGAATTCACTATTTTACAAATCCAATCGCCAATTTACCTTAGAATCCTGCATTCCTCATTGCAAATCCAAATCGTGGAAAAGATTATGAACATAAGAGGAAATATAATTATAGTGGAATAATAGAAAGTACAAATGGTAACTAAATGGTAACATTCTTTCTTATAATCCATTCATATAACATTCATACATTCAGTTAAGTGTTAAATTATTGGTCTGAGGTCTGGTTGTTAAGCTCATCTTATGATTATAATTGGTTCTGAATCACAGATAAGCAGTATTGAAGCTCTAAAACAAATTTCACTTGTAAAACTGAGGGATAAAAAAAGTTTTTTTTTAGGATTTGAGTCTAGAATTTGAAATTTGCTTGATTCCTTGAATCTCAAATATGCCTAAGGATTTGAGTGATTTGTGGATTCAAGGGTCATATCCCTAGTATTGATAATATCTATGAAAAATGACAGCTGCATATAACATGATTTGCTGTATGAATTTTTAAAAATTGTTTTAGTAACTTTAGTAACTAACAAATACTGTTCTTCCTACCAAAATCATATTAAATTATAATATATCACAATACAAATTACCAGCACTTATTAAAAGTTTTGGAACTTTATATTTTTTAAATTAAATTTTCTTGGGAATTTGAGTATTCATAGATTCAGATACTCTTATTAAAAAATATGTTAAGTTTTGCTAATGATTATCTTTAATGTACACTGTTGAGAATTAAAATTACAAATCATATTAATTATAGTTGAGATTACAGTATTTGCGATATTTAAAAAACAAAGTCTATGGTGCTGTATTGTAGGTCTGGATATCACTGTTTCCATTATCTTCAGAGAAATGTGGGATTGTACTGTGTTTGGGTGGTGTGGTTGGCAACACACAAGTTGGATGAATTGTTCTTTGAAATCGGAATTCTTCCATGCGTAAATGATGGGATTCATACATGAGTTTGCCATCGCCAATGAAAATGCTATCTTGTAAACAAGTGATGATTCTTCTGTTCTCAAACCAAGTACACGGGCACAAGAGATAGCAATGAATGGTAACCAACATACGGAGAAGCTCCCCATAACCATGAGGACAACCTGGAAAATATTGTTCAAAATCTGTAGTGTAACTAACATACTTAACTCATAATACAGCATAACAATTGTTGAGACACCACATATTACTTTCAAAAGCACAGTAAAGAAAGAAAATGTCGTTATTTTTGCAGTGTTTTATAGCAAAACTTTTCTTGGCCAAAACAAATAAAATATGGTTCCAGTAAAAATTAAGAGTTTAATTTTCTTCACATGGTGATATCAACAGTGGTTGAATATCTGTCAGAGCATAGCAAGAAACTTTCTAAACGAAGAAAAAATTGTCATTAAATACCAGAACACTCTTGACAGATATTTAAGAACTGAGGTCACCTGGGGTTAAAATACTTTTCATTAGCTGTTATAGAAATGATATATGTTGAAATATTTCATATTTAATGAGATATTTCAAACATTTTAATAACTAATCAAAGTTTTCTTCCTACCTTCAAAATGTTTGGCGATTGGGGTGTCAAAGTTGAAGTAAATGACATTTGGGCTTTTTGAATTTGAGATTTTGGAGCCATACTGTAAAGATTGCATTATACACAGACCGATAAACAAATCAAAATAAATGTGAACAGTAGGTAAATGGGGCTATATGTGTGCTCGATCACAGACTAAATTAATGAAACACCCACCCCCACCCCGCTGAAGGCTCATAAGGGAAGGGGAATATGACCTTGAAGTGCTGTAGTCATTATTACTACAAAGGCTATTTTAGAAACTTTTCCTAGAGGGAGAAGGCAGGACTGCTCACACTCTGCACAAGACAATGGCATTCTTGACATGCCTCCAGTAAAATACATTTACATGAACTTAGTGGATTTTTATACATAAATATGCGTCTTTAGCAGTGTTCGTGTCTGTTATTGGGAAGTTGTTTCACTGTTAGAGCTAATGTTCTTTTGCTGGGGAAATTTAAACTGTCCATTATATAGAAGAATCCACTATTCAGAGGTGTCTGTTAGGGGATATTTCACTTTATATGGACCTACCTGAACAGACTTCCAATCAGAATGTCCAGCTGCAAGATGGCAGGCTATACGTATCCTCTTGGCATGCTCACTGGCTTCACGCCATATCCGCCAGTAGACTATTAACAAGGCTACCCATACCGATAGGAAGGATGGTGTAAGCACCATGAGAATGTAGTTATCAGTCAGGACCTCATCTATTTCACACATTATAGCTATATCCCAGTCGTTCCAGTAAGTGGGGATTGTGGCAATGATTATAGCGGTGATCCATCCACCTACTATCATACCGCTCACCATTCTAAAAGTCAAAGCATCTTCTTAACAAATAAACAATATTATCATTGTACTATATATTTGTAGGATAGTTGATCTAGAACGTTAACATATTATTATTTAATTTTATATTTTGATTGCTTATTCACTTTTAAGTATGAAATTACAAACTTTGGAAGTATTTGGATAATTGCATCACTTTTGTCTTAAGTCTTCTTTCATGTGGGTGTTCTCATGCAATGAGAAAATAGTATATAGCTAAATATGTAACACAACAAAAATGTTTAATATATTTCACTCGTTTTCTGATTTTGATCAATCCAATTTTGTAGAATCTAGTTTGGAGTGATCAAACGTAACCAATAATAAATAAATATATAATTTGATTTTACCTGTTAAGTGTGTTTGGTCCAGCCTCCTTTTATATAAATAAGTCGGCAGGCTTTGTCTTTCTATCCTTATTCTAATTTTATATTAAATCCAACTAAATGGCTTCTTTAATTACATTTAACATTTGATACATCATGAATGTCGTATGAATCAAAATTTTGGACAACTACATTGCCACAATAATTTTTAAAATCTTAAATTATATGTGGTAGAATATTATCTACATTGAGTAATAACCATTACCATTTCATCTTTATTGATGTCTTAGAAAGAATCATAGATCAGGAGTCATACAAGAATGTTCCCTATCAACCACGCTTTTTAATATATATATGATGACATGAGACGATGGAAAAAGGGGATAGAGGTTTACAAATTTCTTAAGATACAATTTTGAACATG
The DNA here is from genome assembly GCA_033556935.1 of Timema podura. Lineage (NCBI taxonomy): Eukaryota > Metazoa > Arthropoda > Insecta > Phasmatodea > Timematidae > Timema > Timema podura. The sequence goes on from JAVRXN010000011.1 coordinate 57,196,114, forward strand.
ATACGCTTTGCGGACAATCTGCTAACTAAGAATTAATAGCCAGAGCTATTATTTATGCTTTTTAGTGGGGATTACTCCACCTAGATATCATATTCTGAAAATTGAAAAATGACACCTGGACACGGGAATCGAACTAAGCCAGAGGTCCCGGTTTCGATTCCCGTGTCCAGGTGTCATTTTTCAATTTTCAGAATATGAAATCTGCTAACTGTTCAAAACACTGAAGATACCCTTCAACGATCAAAATTTAAGCTTGAGAGAATCTGTTAGGAATATAACATGAAAATAATAATATCAAAAAACAAAAATAATATCCTTTTATGGATCAAAGGCAATAAGAACAAAAATAGGCATTAACAACAAAACAGTTGAACAGGTTAGCCATTTTACTTATCTATGAAACAGCATTAGTTATAACAGAGACAATGATATTGATAACAAGCTGCACAAATACCAGATGATATCTGACACGATTAATAGGACTCTGAAGGATAAAGCAAAAAAGATATGAATTTATAAGTTTTATAAAGTAATGGCAGCTCCTGTACTTCTCTGTGAAAGGCAAACGTGAACAATGACATAGAGAGTTAAAAGTTAAATAGTACAGGCATATGAGAACAAATTCTTGATACAAGTAAAATGTTGTACAAGGTTGTATAAAATCAGGAATGAAGATATAAGAAAAGAACTTAATATCTACATTATTAATGAATAGCAAAGCACCCTGGCAACAATTTTTTTAAATTCAAACCAAATTTAACTAAAAAATTTTAAAATTCTGGCTTCGAGGTGCACATGCTCGCTTACAGTGGCTACTAATTTTAAAATTTCAGCCCTCTCTGTTTGGTAGAGATCGTGCAATTCTCATGACAGACAGCTAATATCTTTATTTAATTAATATAGAAGATACATTGAGAGAATATCAAGAGAATGCCATATGCAATGAATGCAAGAGCCCCAACTACCAAAACAATTTTTGAATCACAAACTGAAAGGAAAACAGTCCATAGGTAGACCCAGGAAGAGATGGCTGGAAAACATTTTAAGACATCAGGCAGAAAACATAACCCATCTAGTAAACAAGAAGATTAAGAATATATTAAATGATGTGATAAATAAGGTTCGAATGTTTATGACATAAATTTTAGTTCCCGTAGAATTTAATGCTCAATGAATAGTTATAAATTTGCTTATGCTACCCCGACTACAAATATATACATTTTATTTTACATATAAGTGCATATTTTGAGCAGTTTTCAATTTTAGGTCACAATTCTACAATTTTAGGGGCATAAAGTCATATTTTGATAAAAATTAAACAACTGTAAATTTCTAGTTTCTATCAAACACAATACGTACTTCGCATTTTATATTAATGATATTGTGTAAATATTTTACAGACAGATGACTTGCAGGTAAGACTCATCTCTGGTTTTGCGATATTGTTCTATTCTATAGTGTATGTGAAGTAAAAGTAATCAATAATTAAAGATTTGTCAGCTAATTTCTTTTACTGCAAGTTACTTACTGATATGAGGCATATTTTTAATAATATGCATTATCATTAACATACATTTTAGGGCATATTGTTAATTTTTAGGATATATATTGGTATTTTTAAGGTCTTAAACATCTGAAATTTCTTGAGCTGGCATCCATTGAGGTTATTTACATACTCTTCTAAACATGCATATGTTTATAAATTAGATATAAATCTTTTCTCTCCTCCTCTATCTTCAATATTCGAAGTTGTTAATTCTATTTAAACAGTTATAAATAAGTGATGGTGAAAAATGCAATGCATCTTACCTTTGAGTCATCAAGCGGCAGTAGTGGAAGGGGTACAGGATGGCTATGTATCGGTCCAGGGCAATTGATATCAAGTTACAAATAGAGGCGCAGCAACCCAACACAATTAGAACAAATCGTGACAGGCAGAGAGTCTTGTTCTTGCAAAGAGTGTCATTGAGGTAAAACGCTGTGTGGTACGGGATGGTCAGGCCCACCAATAGATCTGATACGGCCAGGCTGGCAACAAACTTATTGGAAATGAGAGAGTAGAGACGTCTGCATTTGTGCATTGCACACATTGTCAGTGTGTTACCAGATACAATGACAATGAGGAGTAGGATGTCAAGGGCCACCCAAAATGTTTGGCTTACAAGAGCATTATCTTCCAATGTCCCATTACGATTTGTGATATTGATATTTATAAAACACATGTGCCTACAATTTATAGATTTTATTTTAAAATTGTAAGCTCTTTAACAATTTATTCACTTCTGCTTGTTGTTAGAAATGAGAAGTATATTACATATTTGTTATTCATTGATAATAGTTTGAATACAATATTATATACTTGTTCACACCTTTTAATATTAATTTAATATATTTTTAATGTGCCTGTGTGTGTTTCATAAAAAAAGTATTACTAAGAGATTTTAGTTAAAATGATTAGCATAAAGTTTTCTCTTCTTATTTTATATTTTTGCCATATTTTAAAAAAAAATTAACTGCATTTTAATTCTTTACTTTAACACTTGAGTACACTTCAGTTGGAAAATGGGATATTTATACTTTATTTTGATGTCGTATTTTATTAGTAAAAATTTATGGTTTTATTCCATATTTACCAAAAATTTAATCAAACAGTTATTAAATCTTACAATTTTTTTTAAGTGCAAATTTAACCATCTAATTTAACTCATCCTTCAGTATTCTCCAGTTTGATCCAAGTTGACCAATATAGGCGCTAACATTTAGATAAGATTAATCTTCTAGCTGGTCTCATGTTTATAAAACACTCCTAATTGCTATTTTCCAAATTTCTTAACCAAGCAATTGATAAAGTCAGGCATAACACACCCATAATTCCCACACAAACCTTCTCGTCTAATTTTACCTGCACAACTACTGTTATCCAATATCATGTCCCCTCCTTTTCCACCCCTCTTCTCTCCTTTGCGCCCTGCCCTGTCTATCCCTTTGTACATACTGCTCTTATATATCTTTGTGTTTGGTAGACACATTAATAAGAGACCAAGTTTTATGCATTTTTCAAAATTGAAAATAATGTGAGGCACATTCTAAACTCAAATGTTAAGTTGTATTTTTATTGGATTATTTTGTGGTGATGAAACAATAGCATTGAAAAACCTATTAATATATTGTATTGTTTCACATATTTTAAGTACAAACACATTTTGACATTACATGTAAAAAGAGCTCATGAGTCAAGCTGTAAAAAAAAAAAAAGGCTCAGCGTATTTATCAGAACTGTTTGTTTAAGCCCATCGTCATATTTCAATTGTCAGATCAATATTTGTACACATTTTGTTTTTCTTGCTGAAGGTAAAACCATTGTCTGCAAGCTGCGTAGCAATGTTGTTAATCATGTTGCAGGAAGCTAGTGTGAATTTATCTTTGGCAGATGTAATTCGAGGCAGCTGAAGTGAAGCCTGCATGACCCTGTTATTGCACCTGGTTTTACTTCATAACTTAAAATTTTATTGGATATAATCGATTACATTTGAAACAAATTTAAATTTAGAATTAATACCTTAATCTTCAGGCTATTAGTTGAGTCACATTAATGAATCTCTTTTCAAAAAGAACACATAAAAGGAAAAATCTCTTTAAATTATTTAGAGGGGCCAGATTTGAAGTCTTGTATGAACAAAGTCTTGTTTGTTATTTAGTCATTGCACTCTAGTTTTACTCATATGAAGCTACGACAGGCCTAGCAAGCCGGTAGTGGAAAATATATATTGCTTGAATAAAAAAACTGACACGGGCCACAAGCTGGAAACAATAATGGATCTAAAAGTTAAACTCTAGTTTAACTACAAACTATGAAATTCCTTAACCCACTAAATATAAAGAAATATACAAACAACATTAACCAAGATGGAAATTGAGAAACCACATTTTGAAAATATTATCCTTCTACCCCTAAACTCCAACTGCAGTTGATTTAAAACCAACAATTGTGATAGGTTTCCACTATTGCAGTCAACCCTAATTCGTTTTTAAATTGCTCAAATAAACAAATACTTCACTTGTAATTAACTGTAATAGCTTTTAAAACAGTGTAGTTGACAAACTCATTTACCAAGATTGGTTCCTAACTGGTTAAACTTTTAAAAATATTTTTTATTTATGTGTTTGACACAAGTGTTACTAAAACTTAAACTTTAAGGTTAAATAATAGTAGTGTTCCCAATTGGTTTTTAAAGAGTTAACCATATTAGAAGCTAGCTTGCTCACTTGCGTCCTTTTATGCAGTGTGTTTACTTGCCTCCCACCTTGTGCACACCTTTTGTGCGTGATTAGATATTAAAAAGTTGTTTGGCAAGGGTGTTTCCAATATGAGCTGTTTTTATTGACTTTAAAGAGGATATCATGTTATGCTGCTATAATTAAAAGTTATATATCTCTTTGATGACACATAGTAAAATCCTTCTACGATCCATAATCGATGGTCATTGATGAAGTGTTGAAGATAGTATTTTATTGGTGTGTTCAAACATTATTTATTATCACTTAATTAGTTTACAGAGAAATTATAATAAAATCATTGACCATATAACATACCGTAGGGCTGTTTGTCTCATGTGTAATTATATTTTTTGTATTACTATGTTCTAACATCAAAGTTATAATTGGCAATTCAAGGGGTAAGGATGTGAAGGGTGGTTCAGAGGAAGTGTACTTACATAAGTGTGGATAGAGGATGTACAAACCATGGGGATAAATCATGTGTGTAAAACCAATTTCAGATTAGCCGAGCGAGATTCACTCCTCAACCTACTCATCACTAGCAGTTCACTTAATCGTGAGGCTGATGCCTTTAACTTTGTGACCACTGGTGCATCTTATAAGGATAGAGTGTACACCATTATATTATGAAACCTTCAAAATGCTGCTGCATCAAAGGCTAGAATTAAATTAAATTGAAATCCAATAAATATTTGATTTTTTTTTTTTGCTCCCAAGTTTTTCAAAACTTTGTTTTATTGCCAATTTGGCTTCTTTTATTTATTTGATACAGTTTTTTTTAATAAAGTGCCCTTTTGTTATTTTCACAAACATTATTCTTGCATCATCAATGCAATGTATAGCGATAAATATTATTTTTTTTAATTTGAGTATGTCAACCTTGGGGTGTTGGGGTAAAGTGCTTGCCTCAGGATTTGATTTACTTGGGCTCAAACCAAACCAGGATCGACAAATTTTTCTTGAGTGATAAAAATTCATTGCACAACTTCTTTTAGAGGGGAAAAAAGCCTTCGATCTACTATCGATTGTGGTATGTTATAAAACTCTGGAAGGTATGGCAAAATTGGTAGACCCTTTCGTGCTCACTCATAGAAATTCTCGTGTGCTGATATAATCATTTCGGTTCAGAAAGTGCACGCTAAATACAATAAATAATTAGAAAAATAAATAAAAATCTAATTACTTTATATTTAGTTTAAAATACTATGGTGATTGTAAATCTTTACTGCGTATTTATTTCAAAGAAAATATTTGGGTAATAGTTTAGGAAATAACTTGTATATGCTTAGAGAAACAATAACATTTTAGAATGAAAAACACTTTCCATTCTGCACATCAGCTGTTAATGTTTTAATTTCAAGTATTTCTTTACTAAAATTTAATCCATTTTTCTTTATTATTTTGTTCAAACAAATATATTGATTAACCCCCCCCCTCCCCCCTTATTTTGCTGTCCAATTTAGTAGAATGTCCATAGTTTTGTTTAAATATTGCTGCAGGTAACAATTAGATATATGGACTACATTGATGCAGATTTAGCCATACACCAGTGTACCATGCACTGTGTATAGTGTAAATATTGTACAGTTTAAATTTGTATGCATGGCAACATAAAATCTTATGCCGGGCTGCCTGTGGCTATATTTATGATAGCTCTAAGTAGCCAGCGATCTCACATATCCATCACAAACTCTGCCTTAAACTATGAGTGATGAATGACCCTGAACATAGATACCTCGGTTGTAGAACATTGGAACGCTTAGTAAAGGGTCTAAAGCAGAGACCTCTAGTGACCTAAAATATGTCAAGGGCTAGCACCAAAAAAATTATCTCTTGATGGTTTTGTATGTGCTCTAAAGCATCAGTCTCACTATATATTAAGGGAGAGGGAGAGTGGGTCAAGGTTAGAATCTTGACCAAATAGACTGAGGGAAAAGTGGTTACACATGTGATCTTTCACTGTGCTTTTTTTTTTTTTTTCTTATCTCCTCACACTAACGTTGGTAGCCTTCTTCTATAAATTTACTTTTCAGCCTTATCCTTTAAATTAGATTATCTTAAGTGTTCAACAAATAGTAATAATGTTGTACTGTAGCGAAATTACGGGGAAGGGGGGTTTCACTTTATATCATGTATTCATCTCCATCCTAACTTTCACCTTGCCCAATAAATGAAGTTTTGTACCATTCTGAGTAGGACTTGACATTTGTTCCTGGTATTTATTTCTATCAGTAAAATGTTTATATCTTCAATACAGTCAAATACTAAGCAATTTATTGGAATCAAACCACAATTTCTTTATCGCTCTTGCTTACTAGCCTGTATTACAAAATCTAGACTGAGCTTTGTGTATTTGTATGTCTGATCCTTAGTTTAATATATGTTTTCTTTATATTAAATGAGTGTTCTAACAAATAATTAACCTTATTCGTTTATGGTGACCTGGTGGTCTAGGTAAGGTGTCAGACTTCTGTGCTGGGGCCGGGTTCAATCCTCGTTCCCGGCACAGATTTATCTGATTGCCAAACCCTTCCTTCACCTCTGACAAGCGTGTATTAATCACAACTTGTGAATGTGAGAATGCAGGTCTCTACCGTGTTCAGATTCCACGTTAAACTGTAGGTCCTCCATTTTCATCTCACAATCACCCTACCATTACACATTAGCGTAGTGCGTATAACCGAACGGGTAGTAAGACGCGGTGCTATAATAATAATAATATCCTTATTCGTCTTTGTAAATCCAATTTTCAGTAACTAACAAAATACAAACAAATTAGTGGTAGGAATTAAATAAATCACAAGTTAAACGCGATCTCACAACAAAATACTTAAGACACCTAAATAAATCTGGTCCAGATAAAAACATATTTCTTCAATATTAATCTTTGACAAATTAATATTGTTATATTTACCAAGCCTTCCATCCTACCTCAATTCTTCTATAACCACTAAAATACAGGAAACTAGTCCCATTATTTGGGTATCTTGGCCAAGCTTGCTAATAGAAAAAGCTTCAGTTCCACTTTGAAGTGTTCAGTTGGCAACAATGGGAAGGACCTTCAGGAGATGATCTTGACAAACGTGAATAAAAACGGTGTCAAACTTTGAGGTGTACTAACAAAATGTACTACATTTAACAAGTGCTGGATTAACTTAAGAATTAGTTAAAACAAAGTGTGCACTATTATATGAAGCACAAGTATTATTCAGAATATTACACACTTGTTACCTATTTTTACTTGAGAGGCAATGGAACAAAGTTCTCCTGGAAAGCCAAGCAAGAAAGCTAAAAAGTTAACTTCCAAACAAGTGACACACTACCGAGAGCCATCCAGGTCACAACGCTATCATTGAATATAAGCAGAGACCTGCTTTTATGGTGAATAAAAAAGCCCAATTTCATTTTTAAGTTTCCCAAAAGCGGTGAATAAGCGGTGAATTACAAAAATCCTATTTTTGCGACGAAATTATCGAGTTAAGACCAAAGCGTTAAAAAAGTGGTTTTTACCAAACTTTCCTGATTAAGGTGACTTTGTTGGGTTAAAACTAGACTTTCAGGACAATGTTTGAAACAGGTAAACTAAACATATTGAAGTGAAAACCAAAAATTACATTTTGTTTGAACAAAACAGTAAAAAACACTAGTCCGCAAAAAAATGCGCTGTCAACTTATTAAAGAAGTAAGATTTAGCGGCAGCTGGTCCGGGAAAAGTATGTACAAGTCACAAAGACAAAATATTACACAAAAATTATCTTGTTACTTCACAAAAATTGTGACTATATTTTTAAATCTCAATTTAGGCTAGAAAAATACAAAATAACTACTCAACATCACCAAACTGCAACATGCCGAATGCCAAAAATCGCGACTAAATCGCGATTATCGCGGACATCGTTTAAAATCGCGAATATCGCGCTAAAATGCCGATTTCGTGAATTATCATGACAATTCTGAGCATATATTTGCAATCAGGGTAACCTGAAATGTGAACATCTGAAAGAAAAAATGCCATATCTAACATTCGCGAATTATCGTGATCTCCACAAACGCAGGGCTCTGAATATAAGTGACAAACCTCAAATTTTGTTGCCCTTACCAATGCAAGAATCTTTAAAATTTCTTAGAATTCTATTGACTCTTTATTTTGTTTGTCTATGGATAACTACAGAGCTTTAGAAGTTCATTAATATCCAAGTCCAAATAAAACTTCACAAATTATTATACGGGGCCGAGTCCCAAAACCCCAAATTCACTAAATATCCCACGTCCTAGATTCAATTTTTGTGTTAAGGTGTACATTTTCAAATAGATTCAAACTATCTGTGGTCTAGTTTATGTGTGATGTTTGGAATAATTAGCTTTTATTTTGTGCAGGGTATTTTCCGGCTGGCATGTGAACATGTGCTCAAAGTGATGAAGAAAGGAAGAGAGACTTTGCTGACACTACTAGAGGCATTTGTATATGATCCACTCATAGACTGGACACCAGGAAATGAAGCAGGTTATACAGGTACTTAAGTTTTCTACTTAAAATACACCTTCATAAATTTTCTGACATTTTTCTTAGCATACATTTCCTTTAGTTTAATATGATTTTTTTAAATAAACGCTATTTTCAGTGTATTCTTATGTGTATCAACAGGGGCTGTCTATGGTGGAGGGCAGGCAATTGCCATGGAAACAAAGCAGAGTCGCAAAGAAGTGGAGAGGGAAGTAACTCAAGCCATGTTCTGTGTCAGGGTAGCAGAAATGAAGGCTGAGTGGATGGCCAATAGGTTGGTTCTTGTTGAATTCAAACTGGAGTATCTCTGGTGTTTTATTATTATAATTAATTGGTCCTCCCAACACTCCTGGTAACAACCGAGTCCTGAACTATCCCCTGCACCCGCTTTCATAGTAGATTGTGCCACAGTATAAGGCAGACGGAAGTTTGGGAGGACGGCTCCAATCGGAAGGGGGGCCAAAGCTTATTTCACTTCAATATTATTTTAGACATATCTTGTTTAAGTCAATTTTCCTTATTTAATTCTGAGTGACAAATTATCTGTGAATATTTTGAAACATTACTCTCTTGAAATAACATCTTGAGTGCTTGATAAACCACACACGAAATAATATGAGCACATAATATCCCTAATATACCAACGACCTGTTAAGATCTATTCCTAATGATGGAACTCGTTCTTAGAGATGAGATCCTGTCTGCGATGCCGGAACTGTTTGTCCACTTGAATAAGTGGCTGGAGGTGCAAGGACTAATCAGGTCATCCGAGGAGTCTCTCCAAGACTGTCATCAGCAGATGGCTTTGCTGAAGGAGGCAGAGGCATCGCCTCAACACCCACTTTACACACTGGCTGACCGTTACTCCAAACATTGTAGATCCAGAGACGCCTCAGAGAAAGTGAGGATGGCTTTGAAAGAGAAGATTGAGGACTGTGACAAACATCTAAACCTACATAAGGTGAGAATCCATCTTCCCCATTATTGTAAAACTTGTAGGGGGGTGTATGAAGCTTCAAAAACTAACTTGGCTCTTTAAAAAAAACAGCTTTGGCAATTATGGAACTTTGCAAGGTAAAATATTGGCAGCTAAATTAATGTTTGCACAACAAATATCTCTAGTAATTTAATTCCATGGTGTGATACCAAATTGATTTATCAATTTAGGACAACATGTGTTAGATATATTTGAAAAAAAAAAGTTATATTTATTGCCAAGAATTATATAAATATACAAACAACCTAATTTATTTTAACATAAGTTGGGGGGGAGCAGGGGAATATAAAAGTCAATCTTTGATTTGGCTTCGAAAATATTAACTATATCCAAATAAGCTTCTATTTAAATTGAAAAAACTACTCTTTACAAACCTAATTACTAATGTAAGAGGGTAAATTATGAATTCACTAACTTTTTTTTATATATCAACATTAGTTGTAACAAAAGAATACAATCTCAAGTAAATTGAAATAGTTTTCCATTTTTATAATTAGTACACTTCTGACACTAAACCGACCTTCTCTTTTACAGGTTGCACTCTCATCTGTTCGGGGACCCCAGTTAGCCCAGTGGATGGCTGAACTAAACTACCCTGTAGACAAGGATAGTCATCTTGTATTTGATCTAGTGAAAGAGTTCTTACAAAATGCAGGAAAGGGACAGATGATCACCCAGGTAAAAACTTGCTCGATAGTGCTAGGTCCTGTGTGAATGGTGTGAAACAGTGTCATCTTTATTTAAAACAGGAGTGCCAAAAACTAATCTCATTTGAGAAACAGTTTATATTCTTTAGCTGTGTTCTTAAATTAAATGTCATGAAATTGTAAAACCTAATTCCATGTTATGTCTCTTGCGGCATAGTGTGAGCAGTCAGAGTGTGAACTCGGACAAATATCACAGCAGCAGGTCATGTTGGTGCGAAGTTGCTTGGACCTACTGAGTCAATATGGTACAGTCGCCAGCATGTACCCTGCCTCGTACCTTGCCAGCCATCGCTCTGTATGCTATCGCACCTGGGCGCAACGTCTTCTCAATAACATGAGCACTAAAAGGTACAAATGTGATATGAATATATGCTTTCTTCATTAATAGCTTGAGAATTTCTTGCAACACAATTTGAGAAAAGATGCTCATAAATTTTATTCTGTTTGAAGTATTTAAATTTATTGCTTTTTTTTTTCTGTAATTGTATTTTTTTTTATCATTGTGTAATGTGCTGAAAATAAATTAAAGTTTAGATAAAATGTCATCTTTCTCATTTGGCAAATTTAGTGTGTAGCCAATGTCACTGAAGTGGCTGTTAATAGAATTGGCTACCATGTAATTGATGAGTGAAAACTGTTCCCTTAGCTGCCACGAGGTGGTTGCCCAGTTCCAGACCCTCTTCTCTCCAAAGGCTGTGGCCAGCAAACAACAGCAGGTTCTCACCGTGACATATCAACTGCAAGCCGCTATGGCCGATGCTAACGCTCGTCTTCAGAAGAGTTTTGAACGCCTCAAGGTAGAAGGGCTGTCTGATTCGGGTGCCCGACTAGAAGCGGCCTACAACGACGCAAAAGTGAATATCTCCAAGTTTCTGTGTGAGGAGAAAGGAGCAGCACTGGCTTTGGAATGTGTCAACATCACAGCCTTGTGTGCTCTGAACAAGCGTTATCTAATGATGGAGGCTGCTGCAGCCAGTAAGTGCTTAAATGTATTGCACAGACCAATGTTCATAGAAAAGGCCTTTTAGAAATTAGAGGTTATATTTTTGCGTCCAAATTGATAACATTTTATTTTATTACTCATATTTTTTTTAAATAGATATTGTTAATGTTTATCAAAAGTTCTATTTGCAAATCACATTAATGTAATTTATGATCACGTTAAAGTGGATCTAGTAACTTTTAGTAACTGTCAGATATACCAATTTCTATAAAATTGGACTTTAGATACCACCTACTCAACTCGGTATAAGTCACTAAGGATAATAAAATAATATAAATCCATAATATTATCTTAAACTGACAATGTTCATTCCAAAAAACTTGATTCCCAAAAAACCCTTTTATAATAGACATCAGATATTATGGATTACGTGGTAGTGTGTCTCTCCATTGAGTCATGTGTCAAGTCAACTCACAAAAATATTGATTTACTTTGTCAATCTTAGGATCTATTAGGGGTGTGTGATTACTCTAAAATTCAAGTTTGAGTCAAATTTAGTTGTTCAAACTTGACTCTGAAGATTTTAAAAAAAAAAAAAACAAAAAAGATGACTCAGAATTTTCATTCTTATCATGAAAACTCCAAGTTCAATCATTCACTTTTAAGATGTTATTTCATAATTCTATAAATATTCCCTTTTGTTCGATTTAAAAAACTGTATTAATTTTTTTTTTTTTAATATGTGGTCATTATTTTTTTACAAAAAAAAATATGACGGTGCTTATGGTTGATCTAAAATTCATTTAAAAAAATTTAAATCAAAATATTTTTAACATAAATGCTGCTCTATATTTATACTAAAAAAAACTATTTTCATTCATGCTTGATTGGAATTCGACTGGTAGTGAAAAATGCCTACTGGCTCACCTCTAGAAATAATTATGATTGATATAAACTAAATTAAATGTGTATAGGCCAAGTTCAAAAGAGTATATCATTAAAATAACATATAAAATAGATAAATGCCAAAGAGCTTTTATTGATCGTTGGTGTTTAAATAGGGTCAAAATCACCCATGTCTATGAATTTACAATTTACTGCCTATTTCTTAGCCATTTTACTGCAACGATGATTATTTTCAATCCACCAAAAGGATTTAATGACTAATACTCAATTTTTGGAGCCTGATTTGGATTTTTTGGAACATTCTTAAGCCTTCTAATTTGAGCTGAGCTAGTTCGCTATGGCGCTTTAATTGGAGATGTTAAAATATATAATGTTTGTGATAAATTAAATTCAGAAACATGGCGAAGGAGAATTTTTTGGGGCCATGTCATTTAGCCGTAATGTATATATAAGATCCCAATAATCACCTTTTATCTATAACTTGTTTTATGTGGAAGAAGTTACATGAAAGATGGATACAAACACCTAAAAGGGAATGATAGGTATCTATATATACAATATTGTGCTAGTTCTAGAGTTGGGTTGACTCTACTATTTTACAAAATCTCTAATTATTTACCTTCGAATCCGAATTTGAATATTGGAAAAAAAAAGTTATGAACATATTAAGAGGAAATATAAATATAAAAAATAAATATAAAATACACATAGTAACTAAATGTTTACACTATTTCTTACCTTACATTCATTTTAACATTTGTACATTCAGTTAAATGTTAAATTACTGGTCTGGGGTCTGGTTGTTAAGTTCATTCTATAAATTATTATGATTGGTTTTGAACCACCATGAGTAGTACTAGAGCTCACAAACATATTTCACTTGAAAAATTGAAAAAAAAAAAAAAAGAAGAAACATCCTCAAAGATTTGAGGTTCCATCCCTTCGTTCCCTTCTATGTATTTCTATCCCTTTTTCATGTAGGTACCTTCTTCCAAATATAAATAAACATACCCCAAAAATTGAAGAGGTTCTTCTTAAGACTTCTTTGACTGAAATCTATCCTTGCCCATATTTGAAAATATGAGGCAGTGAGCTTTAGAAACATCTAATTCTGAAAGAGAAGGATAGACTTTTGGCTATGTCTAACAAGATGTAAAAAAGAGGATGTGTAATAGTTCACAACAGTGTTATTTTAAGTACCTACTATTAACTCTATTTGGATTTTTAAAAAAACCTACTCTTGCCACAACTGGAAGTTATTCTTCTTTGAATTGTGATATATATTTTGAAATGTGTGCCAGGTGCAGGAGATTGTCTTGTTGACTTGACTTCCCGTGACGGAGATTGGTTTCTTGATGAGATGTACCTGGTCAGCTCTTTGGTAACAGAGTTATCCAACCTGTTGCCCCTCCAACATCAGTTTGATGTCTTGGGTTCAAACCCTGTGTCAGATTCAAGGGTTGACCTAGTTCTCCAGTGTCTGAAATCTGCTCACACCATTATAAGGGTTTGCAGGTAAAGTATTAATAAAAAAAATATTCTCACACTCCTGAACCTAAAATACAGAATATATATATATATATATATAATATATATATATATATATATTATATATGTATTTTATGTATAGTTATCTATAGGTGAACTCAGCCAATGACTAATAGGCTGACGTATATCCCTTGTACATTATAGGTTTGGATATTTTAAGTTTTGTCTGCTCAGAACCCCCGACCCCCAATCACAGTGCAACATATTTAGACATTGATGAACTAAAATGTTGAATACCTGTTAAAAATCAAAATGTCATTTCATTTGGCTATCTAGTTGACTGCCTGACCTCCTCTGTGGTCTTGTGGTCAGAGTTCCTGATTACAAATCCAGAGGTCCTGGGTTAGATCCCCGATACTTCCAAAATTTTTTTTTTTATAGCACTGGTCTGGAATGGGGTAAATTTCAGGCTATGAGGACAAATGAAGAGCTATTTAAATAAAGAAGTAGCAACTCCAGTTTAAAAAAGTGGGATTAATGGCCGAAAAGGCTCATTTTGCTGACCACGACAACCTCATCCTCAAAGGTTGGCACTGTCTTTGCTAATAGCAGCGGTTGCTTGATCGATATAGCTCGCTTGCAAGCTCACACCATGGGGTATTTTTTATCCAGATGACTTTTTATTGTTATCACTGCCAACAAAATTTTTCTTCTTGTGGTTTGTAATGGTACTTAACAAGTCTTTTATGCATCAAGTTATTTGCTTATGAGAGCCAATCAATGACTCATAATTGTATTTCATAAAAAGTTATAAATATAATATGTTTACTCTTAATTAGAATTGGGTCCACATTTTATAAATCGAATCTCTACTTTACCTCAAATCCAAATCTTGGAAACAAATATGAACATAAGAGGAAATAGAACTATAATTGAATAATAGACAAATAAAAATACAAATAGTAACTAAATGTTAACATTCTTTCTTATAATCCATTCACTATAACATTCATACACTCAGTTAATGTTAAATTACGACCTGGGGCCTGGTTGTTAAGTTTATCCTGTAATTATAATTGGTTCTGAACCACCAATAAGCAATATTAGAGCTCTAAATCTAATTTCACCTGAAAAATTGAAGAAAAAAGAATATTTTTCTAAATGATTATGCGTTTCACAAGTCTAGAAATTTTTTCAAATATCCCTAAGGATCACTAGGCCTTGTTCCCTTTGAATCCTCAAGGATATTTGAGGACTCGATAATATTTCGGATTAAAGAGTCAGTCAAATCCTAAAAAAAAGAAATCAATTTTTTAAGTGAAATTTGTTTGTAAGCTCTAATACTTTGGTGGTTCAACCAATTATAAATACAGGATGGACTTAACAACCAGGCCCCAGACCAGTGATTTAACACTTAACTGAATGGATGAATGTTATAATGAATGGATTGTAAGAAGAAATTTTAACATTTAGTTTATATCATTTTATTATAATAATATTTCCTTTATGTTATAATTTTTTTCAAGATTTCGAATTTGAAATTCAGGATTCTAATGTACATTGGAGGTTCAGATTTGAGATTTGATTGGTAAAATATGGATTCAACACAACTCTATTTAATTTTTGTAGTGCAATTATTTGTTTAATTCCAGTTGATTGCTCATTGAATATATAGTAAAAACTAATAATTGCCTGATGACTTTAAAAATATATATTATTTTGGAAACACTGAAAAAAGATGTAAGCAACAGGAAAGCAAGCCAACGTAAAGAATAGTTAAGTTTGGCTTTGCTACAAAAAAAAAAATACTTTTCTCCTTTCTTAATACAGTCTTCACAATTATTACATCTTGCTTCTCATCACTTTTAGTATTACACATAAGAAAGAAAATGAGGACAAATGGAGAGTAAACTAAATGACCGACTGTTAGGGGCCTGCAAGCTCAAGCTTTTTAAATTCAGAATTTACCTTAAATGAGCTTCTCAGAAAGATTTTGAGTACTGAGTAAAGTAGAGCATGAATCAAATAAATACTTATTAAATGTAACTTAAAAAATATAAATAGATATTTACTTAAATAAAAACAAATTTTTAAAATTAAAATTTAGAATCACATTTATAAAAATCATTGTGAATTCACCATAGTATTATTAGTTTGACAATTAGAGAGAAGAGAAAATGAATCATCCATCACCAGAAACACAATACAGCCCAGAAATAGCCTTATACAACAAGCTTGAATTTGTTGAAATTATAAAACTGTTGATTTCAAGCCTGCTCTTATTCTAGTCTCATACTTGGGCTCTAAATTAAAGTACTTGAAGACTCCTACCAGCTGTCTCTTGTTGCTTATTATTCTTTGTCAAATCACACAGGCAGTTTTTTAAAGATTTTAAAAGCTCACTTGAAATTTTTTAATACTTTGTTTT
Source organism: Timema podura (assembly GCA_033556935.1). Taxonomy (NCBI): domain Eukaryota; kingdom Metazoa; phylum Arthropoda; class Insecta; order Phasmatodea; family Timematidae; genus Timema; species Timema podura. The sequence goes on from JAVRXN010000011.1 coordinate 57,212,365, forward strand.
AGGAACTTAACTTCAACTTCCACACAATCATTCTGCCAGAAGCTGTAAAGACAATCCAACAAGAAGAACCTACTGTGTGTTTTATGATGCAGGAGCTAGACGATATTATTCAGGCTGTAGGCTGCCCGCTCACCGACCTTTTGGCTCGACTTGAAATGCATCTCAGATACATTATCATGGAGATGGACGTAAGACAAATAAATTGACATTTTTCTTTTTTGATGCCTTAGTATATTTTTCCAATTATTTAGAAAGCCTCTTTTTTTAATTGATATTGACTGGTTCAAGTCCAACACCTTAATTCAATGGTCTACTGTCTTGCCTGCTGAGCGAAGGGTCCCAGGTTTGATTCTGTCATGTCAGAAAAATGTATCATTAGTGAAATGAGGGCTTCCCCTTTCACAGTGATGTATCACACTGATGCATTAACAGGAGGGGGTTGGGATGTTGTGTCTGTTTAGCTTTCATTTAGTTTTTAAGTCATGTGCTGAAATAATTAGAGATGTCACGATACCTGTTTTTCTCGATTCAGATTCCTAAGTTCAGCCTTGATTCTTTGATTCCGATTCTTAAACACTTACTTTTTCATTATTTTTTTTAGGCATTATTGCTTAGAAAATCTGATGTGCCTGATACCATACTCCCCCCTCAATGCGAAACTTGGACTTAATCATTACAACACGTGAATGTTGAAACTTTAATCTCACAATCTTATAGATATTTACTAAACACACTCACATTCTTTAAAACTGAAAATCAAAACCAAGAATTCAAATAAACTCAAATTAATATAATAAATTGCAGATTTTATAACGGAAAGAACACATTTCACACGTTACAAAAAATTTAAGTCGTCCGCCATAATTCATCCTACCACGTTAGCTTGTCAAAAATTATTGATGAAGTTTTGGCAACGATATATCTATAATCTAGTGAATTAAAATAAATATAATGGTTTTTTGCTTCATTTTTAATAACTATATCGATTTTTGTTCTATTTTTATTAAACTTTGTCTTATTCCAAGAGCTAAATAAAACATTCAAAATTGAAAAGCGACAAAGAATATAATTACAGGAGGCAGCAATTTTAATTTGATAGGAATAACATAGCTTTCAATATACACGTTGTGATATATCAATATACTACATAAAATGCCATCCCTAGTCTATATTATATATTAATTGTTTGTTTAGAATCAATTCAATATTCTGACAGTCTCACTTAACTATTACTTTTTTTTAATGTGTCAAAGTTGTTAAGTTTTTACCTCTTATTACTATCAAAATGTCAGGTCATATTAAATTCTAGACCATTTAATTTTCATGTAGATCACCTCAAAATGTTAGGGTCGTATTAATTCGGGTTGTACTTTATTCGGGCCATACGGTATATTTACAATTTGCCAGCATTTAAATTAAACGGCAACTAAACTAATATGAGAGATACACTCGAGTATCACCTATTTTGAGTGTTGCCATTTTGTTAGTTGCACTTTTATTGAGAGCTAAGAATCGAAGTAGCGAGAGTCCTAATATTAAGATTGATTGTTTTAATACCAGTAAGAATCAAGGGTATCGAGGAATCGAGTTTGACAGCCCTAGAAATAATCATCATTTCACAAAGTGCACGTTAAATAGCTCAAATAAATTGAAAATAATAATGACTTGTCTAATTTCATGCTTAACTCTTTGTTAAAGAAGTTTTTGTTTTAACTTTACCAAAGTGGTTAAATTTATTTTATTATAATTTATATGTTGTGACTTTTCGATAAAAAAATAATTATGCTTTTTATTAAGTTGAACATTGAAAGGAAGATAGAAGGGCAAGCATACACACTTACCAGGAAACTATAAGCCTCAAAGTTCACAATTAAAACCACAAAACACATAATTATGAAATTTTTGGGTTACATCAGTCCCCTTCAGCAGAAGAACTTGTGAACTTTTAGGCCTACACTTTCCTGGTAAGTGTGTGGCCTTGCCGTTATATGCTCCTTTCAATGTTTGACTTAAATTAGCTTTTTGGCGAATTTTTTTTTAAGTTGGTACTCTCATTATGGCCAATCTTTAGTAGTAGATTTATATAACATTTCATGAATGTATGCTAAATTGATAGATTATAAAACTAAAAAGTTATTTTGAAATATCAACATTTTAAAGTTATAGGTAACATCATTATAAACGTAACAGTGACTGGCATGTAAGTGAAGAGTTGTATCTTTCAGTCTCCGCATGTGGGATGCCAATTGGTAGTAGCTAGCCTTCAAGCCCAGTTCAACTCCTTATTGCAACGAACTGCAGACTTGGGGGGTCCCGATGACCGTGAGGAAGCTCTCACTCCTGGACAGATGCTGCTCATGGGCTTCAACGGACTGTTTGAGAAACTCCACCTGGACGGTAATGCCCTCATAACAGCCCTGGAGACTCTTGAAACTCCTTCCTGCTGGAAGAAGGTGGATCAAGTGCGAGAAGCCAAGGCCATGTTGGTGAGGACACATTTTATAAATTGTTTTAACTAATCGGAACTACTAATCATATTGACCTGAAAATATGCCATACTTTTTTCTTTCTCTGGCCTTCATAAAAATTCAGAGTGCTACTATAGTCACGTCCTAGTCAAAATGTGCACTTAAATAAATTGGCCATACTTTAGATATAAATTAAAACAATTTATTTGTAGTACAGTATAGGGAGTACATGAAATAGTAGAGAAAGCAAGACTGAGATGGTATGGGGCATGTAATTAGAAGGAGAGGTTGTCAAAGAAAATGATGGAAATGAAGTATGTAGGAAAAAGACTGCAAGGCTGGCCAAGAAAGAAATAGTAGAAACAGATAACTGAAAGTGGGGAAGGAAGAGGAGAAGAATGGTGAAAGGATAAAGGAAGATTGAGACATTTTATTAAACTGACCCGGCCATTGTCTGAAAACAGTTGTTGATGATGATTGTTATTATTTGTCTGCGGATCATGGGAGCTTTCCAAATAATCTCTCGTGTATCTAGTCTAAATTGAATTATAATTAATTGTTGATTCCTCTTAATGTTTTTAGGCCCCTGTTTTTAATGAAGCCACGAGGGGTGTACTTGAAGACATCTTCCTAATCAAACGACTTCAAACGATGCAAGAGTTCTTCATGCTATGCAATCAAACCACCAGAGGAATAGGCGCTGCATATGATGATGATCATCTGAATAAGCCTATCAGGCGATTCACTGCGGATTATGTTAGTCGACAATTGCTGGGTGTAACTTCGCAGACACTGGGCCTTGCACTTTGTCTTTTGTTACAAAGGATTGGACTCAATATTACAGGTTAATTAAACTTGATAAAATATCTTTAAATATATGACTTATGAAATAGAGTTCGCGAATGCATGCAAAAAAGGTTTAGAAAAGAGTGATAGACACATGTAGAAAGTAGGGTTTGGCCGATGTCTTTACCGATTACCACTCGGATAATTGGGTCAACAGTTTGTGCCATAATCGGCCAAAGAGTGATCAGCTTTAGGCGGCTGATTGCCTACACCAATCATTGAACAGAACTTTTAACATGAAAAGAAGGTAGTGAGTAACTATTGACTTATTGTAATACTCATCAAACAGCCTTGTATTTTGTACTATTGCTAAGAGGTTTAAAGACAGAGGTACTGCTTCTTAGTATACTAACAAACTATTTTCATTGTGTATAGCACACAATGCTTTGTTCAGGCTTTGTATTAATACTTTTTTTCTTTCATTTTATAGATTTGTGTCTCAAAAATAAAAATAAATTTCTCTCTAAGAGAAATACATTAAAATTAATTTAACGCTTTTTTTTTAATATTTCAGTTAGATTTTAAACTATTGTTCTTATAATTAATAGCATTCCAAGAATGATAGGCTTAATGTCTCATATAATATCTTATAGATCTCCACTCAAACTTGGATCACTGCTCACAGGTTTTAAAAGTTTTTATGTTAATTATGTTGCAGTGGAGGTGGAACTTCGCGATGTTGGCGCAGAGAGCAAGGTAGCACTGGAGGAGCTATGTCGCAAAGCAGTAGACCTGTGTATGAAGCGAGGCATGTTCACGACAGGAACCCTGGCCCAGGCCAGTGGTCTCACCAGCAACCTTGAAGCCACATGGAGGAGGCGGGAGGGGGCCTCACACCTTCAGCACGAGGTGGAGGCTCGTAGATCCACCCTACAGAGGTTACAACTGCAGCTCACGGCACACCACTGGCTGCATGAGGACACACTTTTACTGCAGGCTGCCACACCACTGCCCCCCCTCAGTTAGTACATCAGTTAAATGTATTTTTACTGTTTAATCTTCATTATCATCATCATCATCATCATCATCATCATCATCATCATAAAATACTATTTCCAACCTGTTGACGGATGAGTTTAGTAAAATGCCTCCATCTTCCTCTGTCCCTTCACATTTCTTCCCCCCTTACTTTAGTCCATTCTTCTCTCATTCACACATTTGATGTTATCTGCTCCTCCCATTTCTTCCTTGGCCTCCCTCATGATCTTTTCCTCTAAACTTAAACTACATCATCGCTTTGGGATACTTTCCTTTTCCATCCTCATTACGTGCTCATCTGTTCATACATTATTGCCCTTATTTCCTCTACTGTCTCTTGTAAACTATGTAGCCCAACTCTTGCCCACACCAAGGATATAAAAGGCAAATTTTAAGTATGGAAGTATCATCCCATTGTACCTGCACAGGATTTGATCTGGTTCCTTCAGTCATAATTAAATAGGCACTGAACAATGTAAAGGAAAATTTATATAGGTAATATCTTATTGGCCCAAATATAATGCGATGTTTTTCCCCTAAAAAGCTCCTTCGCAAAACTTTATTCGTATTATATGCACAGCCTAACATTTTTCACTGAAAAAAGGGCAGATTCTAACATAGGTCAATTATGTAGCATGTGTTTCTATTAATAGACTCAACGGCAAAACAAAATAAGAGGGAGAATGTGTCACTCTATTGGCAGGCGGGAAACTTATGGTCTAAATGGAGAGGATTTCCCCCTTTTCAGTGTTGCCAGTGTTACTGTCATAATGTCAGGTCGTACTATATTCAATACTATTTATTTTTCATGTAGAACACCTCAAAACCTTAGGGTTGTATTGTATTCAAGGCTGTACTATATTCTGGCCAATAAAGTATTATGGCTCAGTTAATTCTTAATGTATTTTATGATTATTTCATCACTTTGTTGAAATGCATTGATCATAAAAAATGAATTTAAAATTATTTCTTATTAAGTACTTTTTTACTTTCAGGCCGACCTAGCTTTATGTTAGAACTGCGCAAGACTTCATCTGCCCTCTTGAGTCTTCAACCCCGCCTCAGTGAGGCCCGCCAACAACAAAGTGCTCTCGTGTCTAGTGTGGAGCAACGTCTTAAGTGGGCAGCTGGGGCCAACCCCGCCCTTTCAGAGGTAATGGCGGCGTTTGATACCTCTGTGTCTGTCCGTGCAGAGCGTCTGAATTTAGAGCAGGGCTTGGCTGCACTGGTGGGGAACACATGTACCGCGCTACTTCACCATGAGGCCTTGAGGACAAGGACATCTGAAGCTCTTGCTCATGACACTGCATTCCTTCAGGTAGTTACCTGATTTCACTCACACCATATTTAGGAATAGAAAATGATTCCTCAATATCTTATACTTATTTATTTTTGTGTTTTCTTTTATTTGTGCTTCATTTTCTACAGGTTTTTCATATTTATTTTAGGACATATTATAAAGTTGGATTCATATTGTATAAAGTTGAGTTGAATCTTCATTTTACCCACAAATCCCAAATTATGAATTCAAATCTGAATCCAACCCGCTTCAGTGGCGTAGTTAGCTAACACACTAGTTGCTGGCGAGGCTGGGCAGATCGAGGTTTTCGAATCTCACTCGGGTGAACTGGAGGTGGTTTTTCCTAAATGGTTTTCCACTCTTTCCACACAAATGCGGGTTCACTTCTAATATATTCAACCTTCCCATTTCCTAACCCATTAGCATAATGAGTACTTAAGCGTATAACCCAAACGGGTAGTAAGACACGGTGATGATTAATATCATTATTATTATCATTATTATTATTATTAATTACTATTTATTAATTATTTATTATTATCTATAAAAAATGTATTAACACAAGAGGAAATAAAATATAAATTTGAATTAAAGGCTAACATTAGGGGTATGTGAAGTCAAACTTTTTCACTTTGAGACAAACTCTAATCAAATAGATGACCTATTTTCTAAGCCAAATTGAAGCCCAAATATATTTTATTACCGCTTGAAAAAAATATTATATTATGCTTAGCTTTATAACTTTATGGGTTAAAATTACTTATGAAATGTTTTATTGAACAATTTTTAATAATATTAATATCATGGTCATAATCAACTGTTTCCTGCATATGGCTGGTTCAATTGGGTAAAATGTCTCCATCTTCTCCACCATTCTTCCTCCTTTAATTGCTTCCATTCTTTTCCTCTTACTTGCACACTTTCTGTTATCTGCTATTCTTGGTCTCCCCTGCAAACTTCTTCTTATTCTTACATATTTCATCTCCATAATTCTCTTTGGTAATCTCCTTTTCCATCTTAATTACATGACCATACTATCTTGACCAAGCTTCCTCTACTATCTCATACTCCTTGTACCCCCACTCTTTCCCCCAATATATTCATTTCTAATCCTATTTCTCCTTGTGACAGCTAACATGTTCCTCACAAACTTCATTCCCATGACATCCACTTTCCTAGTTTCTCTTGCAATCATTCTGCCTGTTTTTGCTGCCTATGTGACTATGGGTACAAAGTACACCTTATACACCACTTCCTTACACTTAAAAGTTACTTATTTTCTCCAGAGCAAGTCACCCGCCTCGGTGGCGTAGTTGGCTAACGCGCTAGTCGTGTTGAACTCGACCGCGAGGACGGGGAGATCGAGGTTCGAATCTCGGTCGGGTGAACTGGGGGTGGTTTTTCCTAAATGGTTTTCCATTCTCCCTCCACGCAAATGTGGGTTCACTTCATCTAAATTCATCCTTCCCAATTCCTAATCCATTAGCGTAATTAATACTTAAGCGTATAACCGAACGGGTAGTAAGACGCGGTGCTAAATATTATCATAGCAAGTCTCTAACACACCTATAGAACAACTCTGCCTGAAGTCCTCTTATCACTAGATCCTCTCTACTTTCACACTTTGTCTCAATCATGTTTCCAAGATATTTTACACTGTGTACCTTTCTCATCTTTACTCCATCCAACTTTATAGCTTTACTAGGCCCTATCCTCTTCCTTGTCATTACCATTATATCACAATATCATTTCCTCATTCTATTCCAGGAGCTGTCCTCTGTACTTTTTCTCCCTTCTCCCCCAATACCATTAAGTCATCAGCAAACATCATGGCTTTCATTCTTTCTTCCTTGAGTTTTCTTGCCACTTTATTCGTGGCTATTTTCATTACCATTACAAATATTAATGGTGAGAGAGCACTCTCCTGCTTCACTTAATTTTAAACAAATTTGGAAGCATTTTGTCCACCCTTTCTCTGTCTTAACATAGCTATATAACAGCTTCTTTCTTCCTTCCACATCCGTTTCTAGCATCTCTGTCTATTTTTTCATCCAAACCTTCCTGGTTTCCTATACCATACACTTTGCTCGTCTCTTCTTCTCCCTATACTCTTCCTCTGTTTCCTCATTTTTATTTTTAAAACTCCTTCTTAATGCTTTGTTCTTATCCTCCACTGCTTCCTTCACTCTGTCATTTCACCATGGTGTCTCCTTCCATTTTCTCTTTCACTTGTTTTCCCACATACCTCTTCAACAACTCCCACCAAACTTTTTATGAACCTTCCACCTCTACACTTTGTATCTCATCCTTGAGGCAATAAGCTTCTTGCCTTTCTTAAAGAGAGTTCTCTTTCCTCTTTAATTTTAAGATTCTACCTTATTCTTCCTTATTTCATGCTTTTCCTTCTTTTCTCTTACATTCCCATCCCACTATGTCTTCCACCAGAAACCTGTAGTCACTGTCTAGATGCACACATGGTATCACCTCGACATTTACTCTTTGCTGTTTCATTTCCTTGTCCAAGAGGAAGTAATCTATTACAGACCTTTGCTCCCCAATCCAACTGTATCTAGTAATTTTATGGCTTTTATTTTATTTTAATGGTCGTATATGCTATTTAATTGGTTTGGTGTTTATAGTTGTTGGAGCAATGTGAGAAGACTTGCCAGTTAGCTGTGGGATGTGATCAGTCAGTCACTCCACAGGAAGAAAGTCTTGTGCAGATGTTAGTGCCAGAGGGACCAATCAACCATGTATGGATTCAAACAGTCGAAGTGCTCATTTCAGGTTAATATTTTATGTTTGACATTCATATTAGTTTGCCACCACATGATCCACTCTGTCTTACTCTACCAAGATTGCATTATTTTGGTTTATTTTCTTGAAGAAAAAAAAATTATAATCACAAAATAAATTTAAAACTCTTTTCTTTGTAATTATAAATATGAATAATTGTATAATATTAATAATATAACAATGTAGGAACGCTGCACATTAATGTAAAGTAAGTGATAGTGAAGGAAAGGCAACCTAAAGGCTATTTAGGTTTTTAGATCTTTCTTTGTATCCAACACCTTAGCTCAGTCGGTAGCGTGTCTGTCTACTGAACTAAGGGTCCCGGGTTCGTTTCCCAACTTGACCGAATAATTAATCACAGATGAAATGTGGATTTACCCTTTTATAGTGGTTAATTAATGGCCGGGGACAGGATGTTGTACCTGTCCTAGTCTTAAGTTAGATTATAAGGTGTATTAAGCTATTATAGGCCTAGCATGCCAGTAATGGTAAATATATGGCTTGAATAATAAATCGACCCAGGCCACAGGCTGGAAACAGTAATGGATGTAAGTTGGGTTTGTCCCCATCCAGACCTATCTAACTATTCTTACAGGTTGGCTTCCTTCACTATCACTTACTTTACATTAATGTACAGTGTTCCTACATTTTTCTTATTATATATTTCCAAGCCATTAGCAATAATTCATTTTGTTTAGTGATTAAAAAATTTATGAAAACACCTTGAAGAAAATCTAATGTAAGTGAAGGGAAGGAAACCAATTTGTAAAGAAGGATAAAATAGCTTCTATAAAAATAAGTAAAGTTACACACTAACCACTGGATCAAGATCCTTGTCATGATAATTTGTGTGTTTTGTAGACCGAATTAAGTCCTTGCAACAACAGATCCTGGGTCTTCAAGAAAGCTTATACATGGCTCAGGACTGCGCCAAGAACCAAGCCATGGTGTTGCGCAGCCGTCTTGCCGCTCATCATAAGCTCATGGCAGATGTGCGAAATCTGCTCAAATCTATGGTCAAGGTCAGTGACACATTAGGGGACTTGAGCTTGACAGATTTATGATCTCGGCAATTTCTGGGGTTCTTGTAAGAAGCTATTTCTTTTCTGTGTAACCCAGTTTGATGTATTTATGGTCTAATGCGCTACTCTCGCAATAGACTAGACTTTCCTAAATAGTCCCCCCCCCCCCCCTCTCTCTCTCTCTCATATTATTAAAATATATATATATATATATATATTTATATAAAAGAAAGGATAAGTTCATTAAGAATATTTAAAATGTACATAGTACACTTTTTCACTTAAGTGTACTTGGGCAGTATCTGCACCAAGATATTTATTTATATATATATCCACACAAATGTTGGTACACTACTTCTAAATTCAATCTTCCTCATCCTTAACCCTTAGCTTAATCATTACATAAGCATATAATAATACGCGGAGCTTAAAAAAAATCTGCCAAGCTCAGAAATAGAGAAAACTTGCTATAAAGGTAGTACGGATAAAAAAAGATAGGGGTCTTAAAAAATATTTTTGTGCAAGATACTTCTTAAGTACACTTAAAGTGAAAAAGTGTGCTATGTCCATTTTAAATATTCTTGATGAACTTCTCCCTTTTATATAAACTATTATTAGATGCACTGATTTGTGGTAAATAAAATAATTTTATTAACATAGGTACTAAAAGTCTGTAAATAAAATTCCTATTTTGGCTAGAAATGTTTAAAAACTATCATCTCAAATTTAATTGGAAAATTGCTATTTATACAAAATTTATGGGTAAATTTCTCATACTTAAATTTAAAATATTTATTGTTTGTCACAATATTACTGTCATAAAAGCCAGATCAAACACATATTTTACTTTTTTTTTACCATTTCTTTGGTTTAGGGAAATACATTTTCTAGAATGAGAACTTTAATTGGTTACAGGAATATTAAGAACAAAATTGGTAATTTCATGCAAAGAAAGATTATGTCTGCTACTTAATAAAAGTATATATAGCTATTTTATTAATCCCCACCAAATTTACCTAATTTACCATAATTAGCATATAAAAGGTAAAGTAGTCGAATTCGGGGATAAGATTCAATTTAATTTAATTTCATGTGTGTAAAATACTTTTTAATATACTACAATGAACTTTTAAAATATTTTTTTATTCATTTTAATGTGCTAGTAAAAGTTCATAAAAACACATTTTCATGATATTTTGGTGTGTTTAACTATTATTACTTCCTCCCAAATATCACTTCCGTTATTCGAATAGTATAGCATATATCTTAACTTAACCGTATTGATCTGAAAATAAGCCGCCCCCGAATATAGGCTGCACTCTAACATTACAATAACTTTGAAAGGACAAAAAAAAAAGTTTTCCCAATGTTCAGATTATTTAAATTTCCTTTTTCTAAAATTTTACATTTTTTTTCTATAACTATGTCTTAATCATTGCTGTGAAATACTTTTTTTTAATCACAATATATTTATTATGAATATAGCAATTTCATTCCGACTTTAAAAGTGAGTTAAATAGTTTATTTATTAAAAGGTCATACCTTTTCTTCAGGTAATGATGTCCATTGTTTTTCATATTATATAATATGTAAAATAAAGTTTGAATATAACTAATACATTTTTATAGTAAAAAAAATAATAATTAAATAATGAAAGTATTTATTCTAGTAACCATTAGTGTGCAGCAAAACTTATCTAGAACCATGGGTGAAAAGTAGTATTATCAGCTATAGAAGGTTTGTTTATTTCATTTTGTCAAGAAATTCATTACTAGAGTCAAGGTCCATCTATTTTTTTAAATTTTTGAAGCAGTAAAGAGCAACCCGCTTCAGTATCAGAGTAGTTTAAGACGCTACTTTCGCAATAGACTAGACTGCCAATGACAGGGACGTGATTCGATCCTGGCTAGGTGTACTGAGGGTAGTTTTCCCTAATTGATTTCCCACTCTTTCTCCTCACAAGTGTGGGTATACTTCCTCTAAATTCAAACTTACTCATCCCTAACTCAATTAACTTAATTAGTACATAAGTGTATAACCCAAATGGGTAGTAAGATGCTGTGCTAAAAATAAAAAAAGTAGTTAGCTAACGTGTCAGTTGTGTTGAGCTAGACTGTCGAGGACGGGGAGATCGAGGTTCGAATCTCGGTTGGGTGAACTGGGGGTGTTTTTTCCTATCTATGGGGGAGATCAATTATTTCGTTTTATATTGATATAACTACATTCAGTCCTCAAAGGTACAACATTTGCTATGTATTATTTAAGGGTTTGATTATAGGCCACACTAAGGTTTTGTAAAGTATATTTTTGAGAAAAACGTGCGGCCCATTTTCGGGTCAATACGGATACTTTTATTCATTGTACTACACCTAATTCTAGATGCATGTAATTTTATGTTTTTCTACCTCTCATTTATCCATATCTGGTGATCTTTACTCATCAGTTTGAAGAGTGTGGACTAGTTGGTGTTCACGACTATTTGGTGAGCTACCGAGCATATGCTGACCAGTTCACCACTCTTATCAGAGACATTGTTAATGAAGATTTGGACACTGAGAAGGTTCATGCTGCTTTGACCTCCTCTGAAGAGCTGAAACAAAAAACAAGTAAGATATTTAGTTGTGACCTTCCAGAAAATTGCCCTTCAAAAAATTAGCATTTAAACCACATCATAAAATGGTATTTTAACTCATTTTCTGGCCATATCATGACACATCTTCAACAAGGGAACAGAACCCTGTGTAGTTTATGGCTTGAGGGATTTTGCTCTTTTCTGCCGAAAATGGAATCAGATGTGTTTTATAAATTACACTAATGTGTGGTTTTTTAAATGTGAACTTTAGCACTTAGAATTTTCCAGTGATGTAGACTTCACCCTTTTTTTCCACTTTTTAATGTTAATTAAAATACTTTAACATCATTTTTTTCTATATCTGAGTTTAGAGAGAGAAAACATATCCATATAGCCTAAATCACTTAGAGAAGAAGGCAAACACAATTTCACGCTAATCTGTTTTTGGCTCGTTGGAAAATTCACTCAAGATACGTAAATTAGATGGCAGGCACATTACCAATTGGTCAAACATTTTATATTTCATGCTATTCCTGTTACAGTGAGCATTTATCAGGACCTACTAGAGTTGTCTGCTAGGCAGCAATCCGCTGGCAGTGAAGGCGGACGTTTGAAAAGACCACCCCTCATAAGGCAGGACAGCATTTGCTTCTCTCCAAGGAGAGGACTCAACAGGGACCCGCACACTGGGAAAGGTATGGAGTTTTTCTTACTCGCATAAATTAACACTGGTGATAAAAAGAAAAATATTGATTAGGCTTTGGCATATTCATTTAGCAACAACAAATATCTTGCTACCTTGCCTAAAAGTCACCATTTTAGGTAATTGATGCGCTAAGAAATAAGTAAAAATGTGCTAGAGCCTCTTTCATTACATTTGAAACTAAAAATCCTATCTTGGATAAGTTATATCAAATTCTAAGTCTTTTAGTTTAGATTCAAACTTATCAAAACTAAGTGAACAAAACCAGCCTAGGTTATTTTAAAAGTAATGCATTGTGGAACATTCAAACAATACAAACAAATCCAATAGGTTTAGGCCCTAATGTAATCTGGTTTTTTTTTATTAAATATTATATTTATATTAAGTTTAGGGATCCTTATTATTGCTGATGATTTAAGACCCTGATTTGTGGTAAATAAAATGATAGGATTTTGCTAGATAGTTGTGTTGTGTAATATTAAAAGTAGATAAATAAAATGCTTTTTTCAGCATAAGACTTTTAAAAATCAACTCAAACTCAAGTGGTATGGCGCTATGATTATAAAATTGTGGCCAAATTAATCATTCTTAAATTTAAAATATTTGCATTTAGTCTCAATATGACTGTCATTAAAGCTAGATCAAACACATTTTTTACTTCTTTACCAGGTGAACTACTTCTTTACCAGGTGAACTGGTGGTCTAGGGGTAAGGTGTTGGACTTCTGTGCTAGGGGTCCGGGGTTCAATCCTCGGTCCCGGCACAGATTTATCTTATTGCCAAACCCTTCCTTCACCTCTGACAAGATGTGTATTAATCACAACTTGTGAATGTGAGGAATGCCAGGCCTCCACCGTGGTTCGGATTCCACGTTAAACTGTAGGTCCTCCATTTCATCTCACAATCACCCTATCATTGCACATTAGCGTAAGTGTGTATAACCCGAACGGGTAGTAAGACGCGGTGCTAATACTAATACTAATAATAATAATAATAACAACAATAATAATAATACCAATAATAATAATAATAATACCAATAATAATAATAATAATAATAATAATAATAATAATAATAATAATATATAATAATAATAATAACAATAATAACAATAATAACAATAATAATACCAATAATAACAATAATACCAATAATAATAATACCAATAATAATAATAATAATAACAATAATAATAATAACAACAATAATAACAATAATAATAACAATAATAACAATAATAACAACAATAATAATAACAACAATAATAATAATAACAACAATAATAATAATAACAACAATAATAACAATAATAATAATACCAACAATAATAATAATAATAATACCAACAATAATAACAATAATAATAATACCAACAATAATAACAATAATAATAATACCAACAATAATACCAATAATAATACCAATAATAATACCAATAATAATACCAATAATAATAATAATAATAACAATAATAATAACAATAATAATAATACCAATAATAATAATAATACCAATAATAATAATACCAATAATAATAATAATACCAATAATAATAATACCAATAATAATACCAATAATAATAATAACAATAATAATAATACCAATAATAATAATAATAACAATAATAATAATAATACCAATAATAATACCAATAATAATAATAACAACAACAACAATTCTTTACCAATCATCTTTGTTTTAGGGGAATATATTTTCTCGGGTGGGAACTTTGATTGTTTATAGAAATATTAAGAAATAAAATTTAAATATTTTTTTGGTATTCTTAACACCCTCCGATAAACAGGGGATAGGGTGGGGGGGGGGGAGAGAAAATTATCCAAGTGTGTGATTATATACGAAATTTTTATAAAGGTTTGTGTTAAGGAAAAAATTGTGGCTTATTTTCCGGTCGATATGGTAATAATTGATAAGCATTTACTTTACTTCACAGTGATTATTAAAAACAAATTAACATATTTTAAGCACATTGTGGCATTTGCATTGGCCTAGACACAATCGATCTTTTTGGTTTGGTGTGATTCGAGCTATGAAATAATATAAAATTTGAATCAATTTTGATATTATTGAAGCTTCGCAGCCCCCTAACTACCACCCTTCTAGTCAGAGGTTAAAAGTAACTGTTTATGGTTTGCTAAAAACATGGAGCATATTTTACATTCCTGTCTATCCTCACACTAAAATAACCCACTAAGTCGCAAAAAAAAAAACTTACCAGAAAATTGTTTTTGTGTGTGTGTTTTTTTTTTAATTGTGAACTTTGAGGGCTACAATTTTCTGGTGTGAAGGCCTTGCCCTTTTTATCCTCTTTACAATGTTTAATTTAATACAGAAGTTTGGTCCCATGTTTCCTTTCCTAACACTTTCTAGCTATAATACAATGAATAATGTTAACAGTTGACCCTTCTTATCATATTAAAATGCTGTCAAAAGATTGGCTTAACCTGTTGTGCCTCAATTGGTCGATTATTGATGGTTGGATTGGTGATCGGCTCAGCTGTAGTACAATACTAGCGTACATTCACAATAATTTCAATATTCTATTTTCTTAGGAAGATGTCTTGTTACATGTGACATCAAAATATTGAAGTGTTTGTGAATGTAGACACACTTTTTTTTTTTTACAGTTCTTTCATGTTAATTTAAGTATAACAAGAGGAGGCTTATTTGGTAATAAAGAGAAAATAGTTTAACATTTCAATACAAACCATTTATATTATTTTCTCTTTTTTTATTTCCTAATACCGAATAAACTTATACTTATAAAATTATTATAATTAAATGTAATGTTTTATTTGATTTTGCTCTTATCAACCAAAAAAAAAAACATTGAATATCTATGCTAGGATATCGACACAGTTATTAGCAATGATGCCATTTATGGTACACTGTTTCAAAGAGTGATGGAGGAGAAGGATTTTTTTAAATTCATAAACCATGATACCTGTCATTTGGCCTCCATATTTCTATATAAAATTAGGATGTTTAATATTTGGCTGCAATTTTTTTTATATAGTTCTTGAGTAACTCACTATGGTGATCCCAAACCAATTAAGACAATCAATTAATTAAAATATATTGAATCTTTGGAGCAAAATATTACCCAACCCACAAACTGAGTTCATAAATGAATGCAATCCATTGACAACACATTCTTGCTATCTCAATCATCTATCATAGTTTTACAGCAAGTTAAGCAATTATCTCGAAATTAATTTGTTATTTTAGTAATGTAATAAAATTAAAATTGTGGTATGAGGACAATTTGGTTGACTGTTGGTAGCTGTGCAAGAGAGGAATGCTTATGCTCTGAGTGTGTGGCGACGTGTAAGGATGAAGTTGGAAGGCAGAGACCCGGATCCAGGTAGAAGGGCCACAGTGCAAGAACAGGTAATTAAACTAAACTTTATTCATACATATGTTATAGTCATGACAACACAATCTGCTTTAAATAAAATAACCCCGCTTCGGTGGCCGCATGGTTTGAGGAACTATTCTCTCAGTAGACTAGACTGCCATTGACAGAAAGATCGATTTTCGAATCTTGGTCGGGTATACTGAGGGTGTTTTTTTTAATGATTTCCACTTTACAGCCACGTGAATGTGGGTACATTTCCTTTAAATATAACCTTCCTAATGCCTAAAACCATAAGTGTAATTAGTACATAAGCATAACCTAAACAGGTAGACGCCGTGCTAAAACAATTTTTACGCGGCCTTGGATTGGAATATCTCGATTACATTTTCCAAAGCAATCTTAAATTGTATAATAAATATTGATTCATCCCTTTCCAGGAGTAAAATATTAAGATGGTTGACACCTTGTGAATTATTGGGAAGAACATATTTCACACTCAGATACATTTTTATATTACAGAAAGGAATGCGCGAAGTCCACTTTTTCAATTTGAAGTTAATGCAAATCAAATATATGAAATATTTACGAAGCCAAATTGAAGTTCAAATACTTTTTCTTGATTTCTTTTATGCTTGAAAAATTATTAAATTGGGGCTATTAATATAATTCTATGCACTAAAATCACTTGAAGGAAAAGTGTTTTATTGCGAATTTGTGTGTAATATTTTGTTTTATTCTAATAATTCAAGTCACAATCACAACTTACAATTCAATTACTTTGTATATCTCTGTAAGGAAAACCTCTTTTTGCTGTTGGAGGTATTTTGCTATACCTTCTTCCAAATGCTGTGTGACAAAATTCAATTACTTTAGATTTTCCCCTTATAAGTATTAATTTTTAATGTACAAAACAGTTCAAAGGGCAATAATTAAATATAAATGATTTTATCTGTCAATATTTGTACTGGCAAAGCCTTTGTAATTCCTGAAACTGAGATTTCTTTCAAAATGAAGTCGAAGCTGATATTTGTTTCAAAGCCAAGTCAAAGCTTTGCACACCCCTAACACAGAAGAAATTATGAGAATTGAAAGAGCAAGATATTTTACGTCCACCCCTTAATAACCATGCTACAAACTGGCTATTGGTGACTTTTAAGACTTATTTATAGCACAAAAAAAAAGTTTATTGACACATTATTTAACTAGGTGAAACTAGCTAAGATAGTATAATTTTTAAGAAAATGGATCAGCACTCACATGAATTGAGAATTGAAAACTCCATTATGGAAATACCAACTACAGCGGAGTCGGTTTGTCTGTAACCTTGACCAGCTGGACCAGACAGAATAACAAACCTATGCTAAATAAATCACATCAAAATTATACACTTTTTAAGAGCTAAAATAAAATCGTATAAATGATTTGTCCATATTAAGTACTACTCAAATTTAGAACTCTTGTTTGAACTTCACAGCTCTGTAGGTTTGGCAAATTAACTTTCGTTATATAAAGCTATTTCTATGGTGTATTGTATATGACTCATTGCATACTCTTCTATTTACTGTCTGGGTGTTGATTGTTAAATATGCATTTTGCATACGTTCTTTCATTTAACCCACCTCGGTGGCGTAGTTGGCTAACGCACTAGTCGTGTTGAGCTCGACTGCCGAGGACGGGGAGATCAAGGTTCGAATCTCGGTCGGGTGAACTGGGGGTGGTTTTCCCTAAATGGTTTTCCACTCTCTCTCTCTCCACGCAAATGCGGGTTCACTTCCTCTAAATTCAACCTTCCCAATTTCTAATCCATTAGCGTAATTAGTACTTAAGCGTATAACCCGAACGGCTAGTAAAACGCAGTGCTAAATATTATATCTTTCATTTAAAATTATTAATATGATTGTATTTTCAAAGATATTTACTTTAAATATATGATTCTTATTTTTGTCTTAAAATTATATATTTATTGGATTCAAGCTCTACTTGAGTTGCTAATTGGAATCTTTTTGGGATAACTCTGAAATGAGAAAAACTTGAGCACACAGACTCCAACATATTATTACGATGCAAATGTGATAAAAATTAAGTTACCCAATAACTTGGAAATATATTAAAACAGTGTTGAAATATTGTAAAATAATTAAATATATGTATTAGGTAAGTAATCCAACATGAAAGAACAGGTTATAGCATAAGCCATTAAATAATATATGTGTTAAAACCATCTGAACTAAGTAAAATGTACTTTTTGTCAGGTGGATCATGTCATAGAAGAAGCTATGAGCCTGGACAATCTTGCTCTGTTATATGAAGGCTGGACGCCATGGGTATGAAGCAGTTGATTTGAGGGAACGGATCTAGCATTCAGGTTTGAGTCCATAGATCCGGGGTCTAAAGTCTCAGTTCTAAATCCAACATCCGCGAGAAGGAAGATGGAAGAAAGTATGTCCACAGTCTCTCTCTCACTCCGTGCGTGCGTACGGGCGTCAGAATGAAAACCTAGATTGATGCAAGAGGCTGTTATAAAAGCTGGCTTGACATGGCTTTGCAGTCAGCTGTGCTACATGTCATCTACAATGATCATAACAGGCCCTTTTACAATTAAAATGGTATATAATGATGAATGAAGATTTTCAGCATTCTTGACGAAAACATCCTACTTTGGAGTTTTTGATTTATTTAATTTTTCACTAAGATGAGTAAGAGTATATTCAGGGCTATGTAATTTTGTTAAATGAGCAAATTTTATTGTGTAATTATTTTTTGGCCATGTACCGCTTGTAATAATTTGTAGAATTTATTTTAATTAATGTACAGATCGTATTCATATTTTATAACTACTGTAATCAATTTGAAAATTTAAAAACTCTCAGTATATCATGCAATCTCGTGTTTCTCTAACAATAAAGTGGGTTTTTTTTTACGACTAAGCGAAACCATCACTTTTAATTTGCATTTTCTAGAATTAAATAAACTAATAATATTCGGTGTGTTCACCACCTTCTGTCAAATATAAAATTTCAGTCCAAGCCAATCAATAAAATAACAGTTTCATTTCCATTTAAATCTTACTTACCAAATATTTTATTTCAACAAACTATTTTAAAATCCTCTTTGGTACTTTAGTGAATATCTTAACTCAAGTGACTTCATTCGAGGAAATGTTATGAAATTTCTTAATTGGTCAGGAAAAATGGTAAATTAGGCTCTCAAGGGAAGATTCTTTTTTATAAAAATCTTAGTCAATACTGTATTTAATAAGTCTGTGTTTGTTTAAGTTTTGAGTACATTCCAAAGATAATTATATAATAAACAATACTGTAAAACCCTGCTAAACCGAACCTCTTGTAGTCTGAAATTCCTGATAATCTGAACACACTTTAGAAAACATGGAAAGGAGGGATTAACTCAAATGAAATATGTTTTATTGGTTAACAAGCTCAAAGTTAAAAGAGAATTGTAGGAAACAGTGATATCTGATAATAAATGTTTAATATTTACTTGTTGTATCAACACAATGTGTTTTCCCATAGCTAAAAGAAATTACAGTACTTATTACCATACGGTTATAGATCAGTTAAATAATTTAAAATTTGATTAAACTTATTCGACTGTAATTTAAAATTTATGAAAATACTGTATCCCTGTATTCTTCCGCTTAATCCGAACAAAATCAAGGTAATTTATTTCAGAGATTGTGTGGGCATCCCTTTAAGTGATATTCCTATTTAATATAATATAGAAATAATTTAACTATGTAGAACTTTTTTTTTTATATTGACAAATACACTTGGCTCTCCTAAAGCATTGTTTTATGTGAGCTAGAATTAACATAGTAAAAAGGAGGTCAGATTCTATCTTTTAGACAAGGCATCTTCCAAATCCTAAATATCTAAACATATATCTTTTATTCAGATACAAAAACAAATACATTGCTACAAAACATTTTAAACAGCAATGTAAAAAGGATGAAAGAAGGGATGCTTTTTTGATAAGAAGCGGTTTAATTATTTCAAAGAGTGGACAAGGTAAATCATTATTAAATTAAGAATCCACATCACTGGTAGGGGAAAATTCTGCTGGTCTTTCAAACTACCGGTAGTTCGTGGACTTATTACCATAAAAAATACCATAGGTGTACTGCTAATGGTTGAGTATATTAAAAATCATGAGGCACCTGATGCTGCTTGAACACTTCCTTTTGTCCTGTATCAGCCTTGTTCGGTTTAACCAATACTACCTCACCCTACACTGCTAATGTCTTGTACCTGTTAAGAAAACTGATAAACTAAATACTTGAGTGCTGAATCACATCTCTTCTCTACCCTTCTTTAAGGAAAACCTCTTTTCACTTTTTGAGGTATGTTTTTATTTATAGAAGAAGGTAGAGGAAAGAAGTATAGAATTGGATAAAAGAGAACAAACATAATATGGCTTTTACTATTAAAACACAGTTCAAACTTCTAATTACTGCCACTACAAAAGGTAATGGCTGCCTCTTGAGAAAATCGATCGTTACTTCCCAACCCTTATACCTAGCTTTCATTCTACCAAAGCTCAGAATGGAATCATGCAAAAGGAACAAATGATATAAAGGACAAACCTAGGAAATGGATATTGGATGTGAATATATAATATGTCTCTGTAAGGGAAACTTTAGGTATGTCTTGTTATGTTTGGAAGAAGGTACAGGAAAAAGTGGTAGAAACACATAAAAGGAACAATTATCTGCAGAGTAATCCCACAGTCTAACATCAACCAAATCACAAACGTAATACAATGCTATCTTAATTTTTGATATTCAACAAAAGTGTTGAATTTAATTTATAATCAAACCAGTCATTTTATAGGAGAGCCAAGCGTATGTTAGTAAAAGTCAAATTTTCAATCACTCTTTACATTAAGTTCTCAATCAACGAATCACTTTGACTATCACCAATAAACGAGAACTAATAATATTTAAACTTTAATTCTATCATCTTAATTTATGTACATTACTATCTTAAAACAAATAATTTATAATTATCATGTAAAACCGTTTGTTTTAACCCTTTTGATACTATTATGAAATTATGAACTTAAACATTTGTGTGTCTCTGTCCCTTACATATAAGGGAAAGGCATACAAGCATCAAAATGTATGTCAAAAAATGTGAACACAACACATCACAGTAATTTTCAGACCAAATCACACAACTTTTCCAACAAAAGAATCCTATTTATTTTTCTTGTTTGTTTTAGCAGTACTTAAAAATTTACCCATTAATTCAAAACATAAAAATATCCATATATTTATTGGCCTCTATCATATTCAACAAATACATTCATCTCTATAAGGAAAACCTCTTTTCGCTTTATGAGGTAATTGTATTATATTGGGAAGAAGGTATAGGAAACACATAAAAGGGACTAACACAATATGGCTTTTACAATGAAAAGAACACAGTTCACACTTTACATTGCTGCCATTGGACAAAGAGGTAATGGTTGCCTCTTAAAGAAAATCGATCGTCACTCCTCCCTGATAAGTTTCGATAGAATGAAACCTAGGTCGGGGGATTGGGCGGTGACGATTGATTTTCTTTAAGAGGCAAACATTACCTCTTTGTCCAATGGCAGCAATGTAAAGTGTGAACTGTGGTCTTCTTTTCATTGTAAAAGCCATATTGTGTTCGTCCCTTTTATTATTTCTATCCACCTTTCCTTATACCTTCTGTGCAATATAAAACAAATACATTCAGTAATACTAAACACAAAGGCTACCATAGACCTAAACCATCTTGAAGTAAGTTCAATACATTTGTCACTAGACTATTGCCAAAATCTCTTAATATATTATTTTTGTCCTTAGCTGTTGTTAAAAAACTAAATATTGTTCACTCATTCTCACACGCTAGTCTAGCTTTCATTATTTATTTCAATTTGATAAGAAAGGATGTACATGAACCACTTTTTTAATTCGAGACGCGAATATGAAATAATATCAAGATGTAAGAACAAGATGGGAAAACTTTGTTTAAAAGTACAAAAATGTTAACTATGTTTATTAAAAGTTAATTTGGGCATTTGGGCTGGTGCTTGATTTGAATTATCTTATAGTTTATTCAAACACTTAAGATATAACTCATTCATCATTTTATAATGCAATTAATAAAATTGTGATGGTTGCATTGTATATTATTATAGTTAATTTTATAGTTTAACGGCTTATAATGTCAAAATTTGATATTGAAAAACAATATTTATAAATAAAACATTTCTTAATTAAGGTTGTTATGGGGGAAAGTGTTGCCTATTTTTGGCTCTGTACAGTATTATAAGAAATAAGAAATTCTCTGTTTGGTTTGTAAATTTCTTAGGACATTAATTGCTTTTCCAATTTTTAATTTTCGAGGCGAGATTGAGTTTTTTTTTTGATCCGATTGAAAAAAAAATTGATTGAGTCTTGCACATCCTATCAATAATAATTTAAGATATTATTTTAGGCACTAACCTTCATTAAAATATAATTATTTTCCAATATTTGTCATGAATTATTGAAAATTATTAAACTTCATTTGATTTTTGGTTAGATTCTAACATGGGGCTTGTGCTTGCCGAAAAGTTGAATTTAAATATTTTGCTTTAATATGAGATGGATGTGTTCTATACTAGTACTTATAGAATTTTAAAGAATTAGAATAACATGGACAAGATATGGAGTAAAGTAGAAAATAAATTTGGATTTGATAGCCACATTCAAAGTTTTACACAGCTCTAATTTAACTAGCAAACGTCTATTCATTTCACTTTAAGTTGTTTAAGACCATCACAATAATTCAGATATACTAAAAATATAAACATGTCCTTGTGTAATGAACTCAAATTGTTTTTGTATAAAAGCTGTTGATTATATTATATATATACATATGAGTTGAGTCATATTTTTATACAATCCAAATTTAACATTTTCTTTGGAGAGCTCAATTTTTTTAATGTACAATAATATTAGTAGAGGCTTTTTAAATATACAATAATATTAGTAGAAGTGAAAACAACTTAAAATCAACCAACACTGAAAGTGAAACGTAATTTGATATAAAAAAAATTTCATTATTGGAAACCAAACAAATTTATTATTAATATTTTGGTTTAAATTATAAGGGATAGCAAGCACAATTTTTACTTCATAATCACTAAGGTAAGTGTGCTGGCTATCACTTCTAGTTTAAACCATGATTTAGCCTAGTTTTCTATTCCAAAAAAAACCTTATTAACATTTAGTCGACACTGAATTTTTGATTAGCTTACTCTGCTTTATTGACATGTTTAAACAAAAAAAGGATGATCCTGTATTGTATTAATTATTTTCTTCAAATTTTTTTATTTTACCTATCAGCTAAAAAGGACATTAGAGTTATGTATTTGTTCATTTATATTAGTATAACTAAATTAAACATTGATATTAAAATGAATCAGTGCCTAATGGCTTGTAAATGTAAACACTGAAAAGAGGATAGAAGGGCAAGGCCAAGAAACATGCAACAGTATTTAAGTGACCATGACCTACCTCTAGTTATGGTGCCATATTCCAGTTGGTGTTTTACTCTCTTCTGCTGAAGAAGGGGATTGATGTATCTCAAAATTTCATAATCATGTGTTTTATTGTGTTTTTGATTGTAAACTTTTGAGACCTTCAGTTTTCTTATGTGTAGGTCTTGCCCTTTTATCCTCTTTTCAATGTTTAATTTAAAATAGCAATCTTGCGCCATTTTTCATTTGATTAATATAACTAATTGGTTCTTCAGTTTGTCTAAAGAATATTATTTTAAAGCCTCATGATTTTTTTTAAATCTAGAATTCTTCACTTAATACATTGACTCAAGTGTTCAATCTCATTTATTGACATAGATGTTTTTTCCTGCCACATTGTATTCACAAAACATATGTATACCTTTAAAACATCTGCCCCCTTTTTTTTATCTTGTACCTTATCTTATATTTGTGAACATATTTTCGATCTTCACATTATTTATTAATGAACTTTCAAAACCTTATCCTGTCAAGTTAGTTTCTACAATTTAAAAAAACAATCCATTTTAATTTTAATGACACACTCACCTTTTACTGAATTAGTTTAGTATTAGTTTTTTATTAATACTTAATAATTTACATATCAACTATATTTTCACATCTCGTCACTTGTAAGAAAATTAACTGGACATAACTGCGTTTATAAAATGCTGCACTTAAACTGGCAATGGAGTTAGAAAATTTTGACTCTAGAAAACTTACTTTGGCCCATTTATTATTTACACAATACTTTATTATGACATTTTACTAAATTAAGTACAATAAAACTTCAGTTAATGGAAATCTGGGTTAGCAAAACACAGGTTTTTTTTTAAAGTAGTTATAACAGGTAGGGCTTAATTTTCCCAGAATTTCATTCTTTCACAGTCTACAATTACTGAAATAAACATTTCCATGGATCCCTCGCCTTAACATCATCATCATCACCATCATCTTTATCATCGTGGAACTGCTCCAGCTTGTCAGGTAGGGTGTTTGCAATCAAGCTCTCGCTAACGCTGTCTGTCCAGGAAAATTTCTTCTTCCATGACTCTTCTTCACCTTAACTTTACCATCTTAACTTTAGTTGTAATGGCCAGCCTTTCACTCCTGTCTGTTGGTCTCTCTTTTGACCTCCATGTAACTCGAGAATTGGGTAGTTTTCATTAAGCAAGCCAGACACATTCTTTTATGTTGTTTATTATTGAACTCAACACAATATATGTAAGGTACACTACACCGACTGCCCTGTGTTAATATCTCATACTATACTATCAAAAGACGGTTTTAAAATAAATATTTATTTCTACTGTCACATCTCGAATTTACAAATCATCCAAAACCTGATCCGCCTCCTTTATTTAGATTAACCGAGGTTCTACTATAGTTTACTAATAATGTTATCAAATGTCTTTAACACCATAGCATTCATATTACTTGGATAATCATGTTCCATTTTCATGTATTATGATTACATTTAAAGATGACGGACAATTTTTTTATATTCTAGCTCTAGAAGACTATAAATATCCATAGGAAAATATTCTCCCAATTGGCCATTCAAAAAACTTTTTAATTTTATTTATCCAACATTTCAAATTTGTAAAGTCAAAACACATTCAAGTAAAAACTTGGTATCCACAAGTGTAAGCCTTTTAATTGTGTAACCAGATTTATAAGTAGGATTATTAAGTAAAACTGGTATGATGTCACAAAAGGTGTGTTGAGATTCAAAGGTAGAGAATGGGAGCTTCACAATTGTAAACTTTACAGTCAGGATGGGATTGTCTTGTGCAAATAAAACAAGAAATTACTTGGTTTGCTAGAGCAAAGCCATCGATTGGTCAGCTCATTTTGATAAGCTTGAGAAACTAAAATAGTTCCTCAGTAACTATTCAGAATGTGTTGACTGTGTGTGAAAACTTTTTCCTTACATGTGATTTTGTTGGTCAATGTAGTAGAATGTTAACTATTACATGAATAAATGTTGACTAATTGTGCTTACATGCTAAACATGGAACCTTTGTATTTGAAGATAAAGTCACCGTGGATTAAACTTTTGAAACTATAGTAAGTATGAAGAAGCATATCTACCAAAACACTGTTTTTAAGTTGTGTACTACAGAACCTCATATATATAGAGACTTTATAGTTAAAGAAATATAATTTTTCCAAGTTTATTTTTATGTGTGTTACAATAATTAAATTACAAGTCAATAAAGTTAAGACTTTAGTCAGTACTATTTATAATATATACCTACATAAATATTTGTTTATATACAGCCATTAACATATATAAGTTTTCACCTGTGCAACTTTCCTGAAAAGTCAAAATTACCATGTGTGTGTTTTGAGGATTCAAAACTATTATGTATGAATGATGTTTTAAAATTGAGATAAGTAATCATTACAAATTATCAACAAAACTGGGACTTTTTTTTTAAATAAATCCTGGGTTAAACAAATTAATTTTTGAATTTTGGTGGTTCTTGTATTGTAAATGATTGTAATTATTTAAATTATAGGAGCCCAGCTTACCTATGTGGAGGTTACCTGGTCTTTAAAATCGAGTAGAAAAAAAATACTAATTAATAGGGGTATTTGAATAGACATTTCTCACTTTGAGTTGAGTTTGAATGAAAACTAAGTTGGTTTTTTTTATATCAAGTAGTATAGAGCAATGGTTGTACAATAAATATTTCAAGTTGAATCTCTGTAATAGATCCAGGCATAAACCATAAATAAATGCATATGTTCTAGAGTTAATTTTTTGTGAAAAAATTATAATCCCACAAATTTGAAATTTTTAAATAAATCTAATACAATTGTACAATTTTTAGACAAAGGAAAATATTGAAGGACTCTATTTGCTATGAAATTATATCTTAAAATTGACTAGAATTAATTAAAAAAATTTGAGGAAAAGATTTGAAAATTCCTAATATTCATATTTTTTGAGTTTTATAAAAATCTTTGAGTTTAGTTTGAGCAGCTTCTAAAACTCAACTCAAACTCCTGAGTACTCGCTCAACCCTACTAATAATTATAAAAATTAGTAATTGCCTATGGACTTGAATATGTATTAAAACAATTTGGAACCAGTGTAAAATAATACATTGTAAGTGATGGGGAAGAAAACGAACCTGAAAGGATAGTTAAGGTCTTGATAGAAATAAACTTTTATCTTAATTTCCTTACACTTCTTCTGGTTGCTTTCGCAGCTATACATGATTTTAAATTTTCAAAAATATTGCTTTTTAATGTTAAACACAAAAAAATAATAACAACATAGAAAAAAATTTTACAAAAAAATGGTAACTACCTATTTGAAAAAGTAACAAAATATGTAGCTGCAATCTTTTTTTTTATCTGGGTTTTTTCTGCTTAATATGAAAAAGAAATATTTCCGAAAATTTAAAATTCTTATGAATGTAAAAATGATCACTAGATGAAGTATGGAGAAATTAATTAAGAAGTTTGTCTTCTCTCAAGGCCTTGCCTAACTTTCCTTTCAGGTTGGTTTCTTTGCAATCACTAACATTAATTAATTTGTATGTTTTTATATATCGTTTACACAATACTAAATAATATACTTCAACCAATACTCTTTAAACTTCCACTGCCATAGGCAGCTTCATCAAGTGGAGATAAACTATATGTCTGACCATCTGCTTAGTTGGACTACTCTATTTGATGAAGCTTAGGTCGGGCTTGAACACCATAAAGTTAAACTTCTCCTATACTTCCAATTCCATTGATTTAGTAGCATAAGACTACTTAATTATTTGTGAATCTTCTAGCAGGAGCCATGGTGCATGGCTTCGATGATGTCACAAATAAAATTTGTGTGTCGTCAAATACACATGGGATCAAATGTATAGAAACAAAGTCAAGCATTTTTTCTTTCTTTTTTCCATTAGTATGTGAATGATTGCACAATTTATATTTATATTTGGACGGGCCTCTAACTAATGAACATCATCCATATTAAGATACCCTGACTTATGCCAATAATTTACGTTAAGGAATTTTTTGGTACAAAGTTAGATTTTTATCATAGGCCCTTGATGTTTATTAGCCAGACTCATAAATGCAGTATGATGATAGCTCTAAGACATTTTAATGTAATTCTAAAGAGGAATAAATTAATCAATTCTGTCACATATTTAGTTCTAGAACTAGGTTTTCTCAACTATAACATATGCCATTTTGTTATATTTTTTTTAGTATAAACATTATAAATTCATTAATACATCATGTTTATTTGTATACCAATATTTTTCCCCCCACCCCCAAAATTAAAATAATCAAGGTTCACTGTCCTAATTGAAGTGATAGGTCTGTAAATGTCATTTAAAATTACAGGAGAAAAACTTTTCAGTTTGGTACAGAAGATTTTCTTTTTGGTTTTTCTCCAAATTTATTTGTTTTGAAATTAATGTTGTGTATTACTTTAACTATTGTTTAATTGTGATACTGTAGTTTGTATATTAATAACAACTCTTCTCTCAAAATGTTAGTAATTAGAAGTAATTTTAAAATCTCAGAATGCCTTTTTTTTATATTGGGTAGTATGAGATTAAATAAGGGATCTTAAGGAAAGAAGCAACATCATGTTAAGTATGTGATGTTGACAAAAATTGGTTGCCTCTTAGATTTAGAATAATTATTGTAGTAATTTCATTGTAGTAGTAAATTATGTGTTTTTAAAATACTGTTTATTTCATGTAATAACAATTTTCCTATTAAAATATTTCTTTATAGTGGCAAGGCTAATTTTAACATAATCAACCGTAGTCAGTGTATGTTATTTTTCTTCTATTTTAACTCAATAAATGTTTATTATTGGCACTGTTTAATTCTTTCATACCTCAATTATTTTGAGGGCAAATAATTCTTCAAACAATATTCACCATTTAGCATTTACATAGAGATTGGTATTTTATGCAAGAACCTTAAACACAGGAATACCATTATCAGTCCCAGGTCAGACACAATTATAATATTTTTTAAAAAATCAGCTTCTAAAATTATGTTCCCTCACAAAATAACAAAAAGATTTTTATTCAATAAATTGCACAATTTTATATGTAATTTTTGCTCTTAATATTTCTTAAAATTTCTGTCATTGCAATGCCATATTATTTTGCATATGCACTCATCTATAATTGAGTCTTTTGATAGTTTTACTGGAGCTACTGTGAACTTGTTATACTGGAGTGGTAAAAAGAACAACATCACTCATAACATACCTCTGCCCGTGAATGTAAACAACACAATAGCATACTAAATAGCTGAACTACCTGTTCAACTAAACACAGGGATACACTCGCCAAAAATAAATTATTTTTCGGACATTAGTTATTGGAATATTTAAATTAAATTTGGAGGGAATACTCTTGTACTGGTCACGTCTAATATCTAGAGGCCAAAATAGTCTAAAAGAGGGTGGACATAATCTAAGGAATTTATTATGACAGAAAAATAGGAAAATTTGCAAGTTTAAGAAAAATTTGAATTATTTATTCAAGTAAAACAACAGAGGTAAACAAAAAAAATACATGGCCTCACAAGGCAAACTGAAGAGTGTTGGAAAAACATATAAATATGTGCAGAGACTGTGCTTGCGCAGAACATTTGAGAATATATTTTACAATCTCAAAGTAAATTAATCATTTATATGAATTAGTCTAGAAGAGACCCAATAACAATCAAAAATCATTAATATAATGATAAAGATCTCAAAGAGCCTCTTTAAAATGGTTAACAATGCGCCTGAATCACCATTATGAATTCAGACTAAACATATTTAAAATTTAAGATTAAATTTAAATATCAATTCTGATATTTATAAATTACACAAATGTTTGACTTATCGACATGACTCAAAACTTCTACGGGACTATTACTTCCACCACCTTTGAAGTAATCGATAAGATTCCAACATGTTAATAGAAAACAAAGCAATATTACAATAGAATACTTGTAATTACTAAATGAATCGGGAAACCAAGAAATATAAATTACTATATTAATTTCTTCAAAGAAAATATGTTTACAAAATATTACCTATAAAAGAAACTTTATCAAATTTTAATGTTCAAACAATAATTGGTGACTACAAGTGCAATATAAATTTATATTTAAACTAAATATTCCAAGCTAGAAAAAGAATCAAAAAGTGGCAACCTATTAAGATCTCTAAAAATTACAAAGAGACTAGCGCCCAAGCGGCAAAAGGAAACATGAAGTGTTCCATAAAACAAATTTATTTTTAAAAATAAGTCTTCTAGTGAGAAATTACGGTGCCTATACTGAACGATTTCAATCACATAATTAATCTAAGTGTTCAAATACCCAAACCTGTTAAAGGTTGTTAAAATTTTAAATACTCAATATAATATATAAAGTTTTATATATTGCCATCCTGGAGTGATTGTGTCCAAGTTCAGACCAGAATCTCTCGTGGTTGTGTCGGATATAATAGTCTACCATGTTAGCTGATTATGTCCAAGTCCAGAACAGATTTCTTGTGGAAGTGTCTGATGTAATAGTCCACTATGCTATCTGAGCGCGATCATTATATAGGTCTAGTTGATGGATAAAGAGGTGGAAGATTTTCATATTAAAAATACAAAGTCACATTGCGGACATGTGCTAACAGCATGACTCTCCTGTTAGCAGCTGCCAAAACTTGGCATGAGCCCAAGTCACGTAGGCTGGACATCTGGTTAGTTGCAGTTAAACTTGGCACGTGTTCGAGTCACGTAGGCCGGACACCTGGTGAGTTGGCCGTTGAAACTTGGTACGTCCAACAAGTCATGTACACCGAACATCTGGAGAGTTGGCAGTTAAAACTTGGCATGACATCAAATCATGTAGGCCGGACACCTGGTGAGTTGACCGCTAAGCTTGTGAGTGGCCCGTTTGTCGTCCAGCAGGGCCAATCGGCGCATTTCTGGATCCCCCTATTGAAATATCTTTTTGAACAATCGTTCATCGCTTGACTGTCTTCTTTTCATCATTAACTTCGGTGTGAAAAGGTTGGTCCTGGAACTCGTGCTAGGCCAGAAGATACAATTAGTGAGTAAAGCACATATATTAGACATAGTAAGTTTGGTAATATTTGATATTGCAGGATGTCTATACATATTGGTTTATTTGGGGCATGTAGTAACTTGGTAGCATTTGCTATTATTGCTACTGTTACACTCTTAATGGTATGGCGGTTCATTTAAAACGATTTCTCGAAAAGGTCTATAGCCTCGTCTTCCAGAAACCTCCTCAGTCGTCTTTATTTTAGCTTCAATGAGTAAGATTTTAAGCATGAGTGAGAATAAAGGAGAAATTAATATAATTTTATTAATTCTCAAACAGAGAAGAAGCTATACCAGAATATTCATGCTAATAATAAAGTAAGAATCAAATAAAAATATATATTGTAACACAGGGTGCGTGCGACCTGGGAGGTTCGAGAGCCGTTCACACATAACCGTGTTAACCGTGAGTTATTTTGGGGATATTGGGTTAAGTTGCTGGTTAAATATGAATTAAAATTCTCACGCATCACCCAAGGTTTTGATTATTAAAAATATAAACCATACACTGGTAGAATTAAATTAACAACCAAACACGTCACTAAATTAAATAAAAGAGTCGTAATAAAGTCTGTTAATTAATAAACTAAAAAGAATACGTAAAAAAATTAACAAATTGTAATATACTTTGTAGTAAGGATGTGTACAGGTTAGGTTGGTCAATCTGGACTGAACTGACTAGAGTAGCTATGGCAGGGAGTGATGGCAGATGGACAACATGGTGTGGTCTAATACTTTATTATCTTTTGTCCTATTGGCGTTGTAACGTGCGCGAGATGTGGTTAATGTACCAGACAAAATATGTGAATGTGTAAGGACATAACAATTTGGCGACGAGGTGATTGATAAGTTAATCCATGATATGGGTCAAGCCACCGAAGTGTACATAATGGCAGCGTTTTTATCAAGTTTTGCGGAATTCAATACTACCCAACCACACACGTGGGCAAATTACGCAAAGAGTTTAGAACATTTTTTCATTGCTAGTGACATCATCGACGGTAAGAAGAAACGGTCAATATTGTTTTGTGTGATCGGGGATAAAACATTTGATCACTTAACTGCGTTAGTGGCGCCAAAGGATCCCGATTCTTAATCATTTGGTGATTTAGTTAGTGTTTTAAACGGCCATTTTGCGCCAAAACACAATGATATTGTTCAAACTTTCATTTTCAGTAAAAGGGATCAGTGAACCGCCGAGTCCATTGTGAAATATGTTGCCGTTTTGAGAGAGATGGCCAACCGTTCTAACTTTGGAACATTTACAAATCGGATGCTGCGTGATCGTTTAGTGCAGGGGGTCACGGATGAGACAGTGCAGCGCGAAATGCTTTCTGAAAACGAAATGAAGTTAGATGAGGCAATTTCCATGGTAGTAAGTAGCGAAGCAGTGGCACAACATCAACGTGTGATGCGGCCAACTTCCGCAACACCGATTGGGTACCAAGACCAAGAAGCAGGCCCAATGGAAGTACACAGACTATCTAGAAACCACCTATCTCAACATAGAGATGCCAATAAGCAACAAAGATTTTCTCAAAGCCAACAACAGGATCAACGGTGTTATCGTTGTGACAAAGAGCATCTAACCTTTGAATGTCCGTGGGCGAATGCGATATGTCGTTTTTGTAAGAAGTTGGGCCACTTAGACAGGGCATGTAGGTCAAAGAGACAAAATGACGTCAAAAGAAGAGTGCAACACCCACAAACCAACCATCTAGTACCCATGGAACCTGCAAGATTAGAATTAGATATGGCATATCAGCTGTTTTCTATGGGATCTGAAACTATAGACAACCAATCCTTCCACATAAATGTGATGTTGAATGGAACTAAACATCACATGGAGATCGATTCAGGAGCAGCCCTAACAGTTATCAGCTCAGTAACCTATGAAAAAATATGGACCTCTAAACCAAAACTTATGAGTTCCAATATTTAGCTTTGCACCTGGGGAACAAAACAGCCTCTTTGTATCCTGGGTTGGTGTAATGTGGAGGCCACATACAACGGTCTGTCCGCTACTCTGTCCGTAACTGTGGTGGAAGGAAATGGGCCAAGCCTCCTCGGCAGAAATTGGTTCACTGAGTTGGGAATTAAAATGCAAGGAATTCACCATATCACTGATAGTAAGTTCATGGAGACAGTACAGAAACTCTCAGCTTTTGAAAATAACAAACTAGGAGAATAAGTTGGACCACAGTTTCATTAAAAATGGACCCCTCAGTTCAAGCTCAGTATCTACGGAGCCGT
The DNA here is from genome assembly GCA_033556935.1 of Timema podura. Taxonomy (NCBI): domain Eukaryota; kingdom Metazoa; phylum Arthropoda; class Insecta; order Phasmatodea; family Timematidae; genus Timema; species Timema podura. The sequence goes on from JAVRXN010000011.1 coordinate 57,245,324, forward strand.
CCAATACCACTGGCACTGGCACTGGCACTGGCAGACATGTCAATCGAGAGATAACAAGGTTAGTTGATGAAGGGATATACAAACCAGTATCATTTTCAAAGTGGGCTACACCCCTAGTGATTGTGCCGAAGCGCGATGGATCTCTGCGGTTGTGCGGAGACTACCGGAGTACAGTTAATAAAGCTCTATGCCCTGACAAATACCCTTTACCAACTGCAACTGAAGCTTTTGCGTGCCTAACAGGTGGAACCATATTTTCTAAGCTTGACCTTACACATGCTTATACCCAAGTTAAAGTGGATGAAGAATCTTCTAAAATATTGACGGTTAATATGCCAAAAGGCTTGATGCAGGTGGCAAGAATGCCTTTTGGAATTAGTGCAGCACCGGGATTTTCCAGAGGCTTATTGAAGGTATATTAGCAGGTATACCAGGTACAGTGATACTCTGGATGACATACTTATATCAGATAAAGATAGAGAACAACTTAATTCCAGAGTACAGAAAGTACTACAAAGATTGAGTGATGCAGGATTGTGGTTAAGGAAGGACAAGTGCAGGTTTGAAGTTCCAGCGGAGTCATTTTTAGGTTTTCAGGTAGACGCCCAAGGCATTCACACCCTACAAGACAAGGTTGAAGCCATACACAAAGCTTCAACACCTTAGAACAAAACAGAACTTCAAGCTTTCTTAGGACTTCTCAATTTTTATGAAAAATTCCTGATGGACAGAGCTACTGTTTTGGAACCCCTACACCGTCTTCTAGATAAGGATGCACCATGGCAGTGGACTCAAAACCATGGGAGTGCGTTCAATAAAGCAAAAGCCATTTTAACATCAGACTTAGTTCTGACGCATTATGATAGAAGTAGATCCTTGATACTATCGTGTAATGCATCTCCTTACGGGGTTGGAGCGGTCCTCTCCCATATTATGGACAATGGAATGGAAGCTCCATTAGCGTTTGGATCAAGAACACTGTTACAAGCTGAGCGTAACTACGCTCAAATCGATAAGGAAGCTTTGGCGGCTATATTTGGTGTCAACAAGTTCCAGCAGTTTCTCTTGGGCCGATCTTTCACAATAGTCACAGATCATAAGCCACTTCTAAGATTATTTCATCCTACCCGCCAGACGCCAAGTGTTATGACACCGCGGATGTTACGGTGGAGCTTAATGCTAGAAGGTTATGATTATAACATTATTTATAGACCAGCGAAACACCATGGAAATGCAGATGGGCTTAGCAGACTCCCAATGAACACTTCAAAAACTGTGAATATAGAACCCAGGGGCATTTTTATGCTAGACATGAAAGACTCGCCTATCCCAGTGATTGAAATTGCCAGGGAAACAATAAAGGATCCTGTGCTGTGTAAGGTTAAAGAGTGGGTTTTACAGGGTTGGCGCGAAGAAGAGGTGGGGGAGGAATTCAAGCCCTACACTGCAGGACGCTCTGAAATATCTTTGTCACAAGATTGCTTACTTTGGGGTAGCAGAGTGATATTGCCAAATAAACTCCACAAAAGGTTTCTCCTCTTGCTTCATGCTACACATCAAGGTGTGGTGCAATCAAAAGTAGTAGCTCGCACCTATACATGTGGCCTAAAATGGATGCAACCATAGAGGAAATAGTGGGAACTTGCCAAACCTGTCAATAAAGCCCAGTACAGTCATGGACAGCACCAACAAGCCCGTGGATTCGTCTACACATTGACATGGCAGGGCCGATACAAGTACAGAACTTTTTAATACTTGTGGATGCGCATTCTAAATGGCCTGCGGTCAAACAGATGAAGTATACAACATCAACGAGCATAATAATGGAACCAAGAGACATGGGCTTCCATCAGTCCTAGTATGTGACAATGGCCGTAATTTTGTGTCTGAGGAGTTTGAACGGTTTATTGGGCTCAATGGAATTAAGCATTTAACAACAGCACGATATCAGCCTGCAAGCAATGGGCAAGCAGAACGTATGGTTCAAACAGTTAAGAAACATTAGGGAAGAATGACAGGTCACTGACATACTAGGCTCGCAAGAATCCTCCTCATGCTGCGGACAATCCCCACTGGAACTACAGGCCAAAGTCCAGCTCAGCTTCTAATGCATCGGCAACTCCGAACACGTTTGGATGTGCTACATCCAGATAGACAAACAACAGGCTTTGCGGCACTCCCTAAAGATAAGGAGGATATGCGAGTCTTCACAGAAGGAGCAGCAGTCTGGGCAAGGCAGTATGGAGTAAATAGGTCTAAATGGATGCCAGCAGTGGTCACTTGCGTGCTAGGGAGGAATATGTACCGTGTCAGTTTTAAGGAGGGACTTGGATAAACGAGACACATAGACCAACTTCGAAAACGCTATGAAAGAACACCTCAACTAGAGGATGACTCGGAGTGGCCACTTTCATAAGTTAAACCGGCAATATACCCAGATAAAGACCTTGTGACACATCAGAGAGCAAGACCACTTCAACAACCACTACCACCTCCGGCAAGAGAAGATCACGAGCAGCAGCCAGCAGCACTGATAGACAACACAGGTCAACAGCCAGAAGCACTGATAGACAACACAGATCAACAGCCAGCAGCACTGGTGGACAACACAGGTCAACAGCCAGCAACACCATAATCATGGCCTCTTCTGAGGCCACGGAGACAGTTGCGTTCTCCTGTGCACTTGAGAGATTATATGTAGATATCTAGGAGGGGAGGAATGTAATATTCTCTATAGCAGGGATGTGTACAAGTTAAATTGGTCAATCTGGACTGAACTGACTAGAGTAGTTATGGCAGGGAGTGATGGCAGATGGACAACATGGTGTGGTCTAATACTTTATTATCTTTTGTCCTATTGGCGTTGTAACGTGCGTGAGATGTGGTTCGTGTACCAGACAAAATATGTGAATATGTAAGGACATAACACAAATTAATAACTGTATCTTAAAATACATCATAACCATTCAACTTTTATAAACCCCCAAAAACGTACATTATTAAAACTGTTAAAAATAACAATAAATATCTACCTCTCCCATCCACTTAAGCCGCCACTTGTTCCGCACACGACACACCACGATAACACACGTTACATGAAAACACCGGCCTGCTCAGTACATGCTGGTTGGAAGCTAAGAACTGAACACCTCCGGCTATCGCTGGCCGCGTGTATATAGGGGTAGTCATAGCTAAGGGTCTGGAGTACTGGGCTAGTATTAAAAATAATCCAAATCCTTCCGGATGTGTCTCTTTTCCTCCTCCCTGTTCCCTCCAAACCCCCAGCCAAGTGAGATGGCCGATGCATTCCTGTTAGACAAGGAGGGAGATATAGAGAACAGGGAGTGCAGTTAGGGTAAATAATGAGAGCGCGCCGATCCCGCTGTTAGACACTAATCTTGTTACGATATTGTATTTAAAAATACAAGCAACACTTAAATTAGATTTATTTTATTTTTTTAAATATCCCATTTTAGGAACGTTATTTTTTGAGTGAATACCTAAATAAAATATTATTTTAAAGAGCTCACCAACTATCAAGTAAATCGAAGAGCTAGCTCAATTTCTATTAATAAAATAAAATCGATTCAAGTAAGCCTTCAATTACTATTTTTAATTAAAACCCATTGTATTGTATTATTAATTGTGCACTATACGTTATGCATTATTCACTATTATGCGTTATGCATGAATATTAACTCAGCCTTAAAGGTGGACTGGATAGAACTTGCTCAAGATAGGGATAGTTTGAGTACTTAGATGGCGTACTTTTGTAAATGCGGCAATGGATTTTAGAGCGCCTAATGCCATATAGTAAGTCCAATACATTAATATCAACCAAAGCAGCCAAGGATAGGCTTATAGCCATACATTACGAATAGATAATAGTAAATAGTGCATAGCGCACAGTGTAAAATTAATATGAAAAATACAAAGTTTTATAATGAGACGTAGGGCTTAAAGTCTTACTTAAATCAATAGTCTTTTAATGATAAAAAAAAAGGCCCAACCTTTTTGCATCTTTGAATAACTCCAAAAATACTCCAATTAAGGATTCATTGGGGGAAAAAACAAGGTCAGTTAATAAACTCTAGCTTTTGAAACCTGAAATTAACCTAATTTGAGTTTTGTTTGTAGCCCTATTATTAAATTAAATTTGATATTTATATGGTTCTTATTGTGTTATTTTCATGAATATTATGGTAGACGCACTTCTCAATAACAGAATTAAAGCATGCTCCGGTATATTTCCCTTTATTTTAAATAATAATATATGCAATCGGAATCATTGACGCTAAAACAAAGAAAATTGGTCAATAACAAATAAGTACCGGCTACTAGTTTGGGACACTATCGCTAGGATCTGCTTGCAATTACGTCATAGAGGATTGTGCATGCGTGGACGTGAAGTACAGTAGCCCCATGGCTTCTTTGGTGCCGACTGACTTCTGACATCAACATTATGGTATTACCTAAATTTTGACTGTCATAAGTGACAGCTGCTAAACACATGTTTTTTGCAGATCATATGGTTCGGCGTAGGGATACATAATTTATTCTGGTAGCTTTTCAAAGCCGTCAGCTGTACGTAGAAAAGAAAGTGTAAATTCGATGAAAATTCACCATTACTGTTTTGTTAGCAATTTGTCATTTATTTTAAAGAAGGAATTTAGTTAGATTTGATAGATTTTACATTTTATAACGTGGTTTAGTTATTTATAAAATAGTGAATTTATTTACAATTGATTGAATTTGATATAAGAATTGATTAATTAACATTCCACAATAGAAAATGCATGGTGTGCCAAATATAACGTTTCGCTTAAAATCTTTTGAGTTCGCGGCACTAACACCGCCAGCGTAGCGATGCGGTTCTACTTGACAACATTAGATTGACGTTTCTATGCATATCCCTTTTCTATGGTGCTGATAATTTAATTTCAAAAAAACAGAACTATTTTGAAATGTTGATCTTTCAGGCTTGCACAACAATGTTCAAATATTCACTTGGTTGACACTTGTTATTTATATATTACAGATAAAAATATTTTTCTGAAAAACCTGACCCTTATCTTAGTTGAACGAGTGGTAAGTGAAGTTCCATTAAAAGGAGAGTTTCAGTTTATATTTGCATTTTTTTGTTTTTAATAAAAAATTAAAAGAATGGAACAGTCAAAGTAAATTTGTCTTGTTTAAAAATACTGCAATAATCCACCTACATGTTCTTATACAACTTTGATATCCACACACATTATTCCAACCATATTTTTACAGTAAAATAGGAACTGAAAAAATAGCGGGAATAATATTTAAAAATAGCCTTACTGCAGGAGTAAACTTATTTCTTGCATCTTTCTTGGAATATCAATATCCTATCCTTCCAAGCTTTAAGTAAGCTTAGCATTTTTTTTGAAGTGAATTTAAAAATTCCTAATACAAAAATATAATATTTTCACTAAATTATTTTTGTTCTATAATGTCAAAACCATTTTAATTAGGCCTAGGATATTCTACTCCTTTGAAGGCCATAATTTTAGCCCTAAATTTAGTTTTAGGTTTATTGAAGTTTTTATATTACCAGAGTAACTCTAGCCTTCGATTCTAAGATTCGATAAATCCAATTTTTAACACAAACAAGTAGGCCTAGGCCTACTTAAAAGTTTACAATGTTTAAAAGAAAACATAGAATTTAAAAATATCTATAAAACCTTTAAGTAGACTGTGAGTTCATCTGGTTTAGTGGGTGTAGTAAAAATAAATTAAGAGTAAAATAGCAATTTTAATTTTCATCGCATCTCATTACCCATTTGGGTTTCCGCTTATTTAGGCCTACTGTATTTTAGCACCACATCTTCTACCCGTTCGGGTCATAAGCTTATGTACCAATTACACTAGCAGTTTTAGTGATTAAGAAGGTCATATTTAGAGGGAGTGTACCTGCATTTGCGTGGAGGTGCATGAAAAACAATTTTTGAAAAAACACCTTTGGTACACCCGTAAGAGATTTGAACCTCAATCACCCAATCATCAGTGGTCTAGTCTACTGTGAGAGTAGCGCGTTAGAGACTGCGGCCACTGAAGCGGCTAACTACCTAGTTTTAATGACTTTCAATCATTGTGGGCGTAAATGGCTCCTATAAATCAGGGTATAGTTGCATAGCCAACACACTACCTGAAATGACTGAGTTAAATGACCACTTGGATTAAATGTAGCATATATTACAATAATTCATAAATAAGATAATCATAATTTATGACTCATTAGCAGCATTTCTTTTTCTTAATTTGGGGCTTGTAAAGGTGCATTTTAAATTTAGTTAGTGTATAAGTCAACATTTGGAGGGGGATCCAATTTGGTTTGCTAATTATCAACATGGTATGAAGAAATAGAACATTATAACACGAGTGTCAGTGTTACTTTGTCGTCCCAACATATTGGAATTACAAAATGAAATGTAAATTTTGGGAGTAATATTGTATAAGATAATAATTTAAGAACAATTGTAATATTTTATTGATATAGTATTTTATAGAAATCATTTCTTTACAAAATTTAATACAGAAGAATTTAAAAAAAGAAATAAATTATTGTTTTAATTTTTATGAGTATTTCCTATCTTCCACTCATACTACTTTTTTATTTTATAAAGATAAAGAACCCTATGATGTACATCTGTTCATACACTACATCAGTCGGGAGTAGAGATCAGATTGGACTAGAATGAACATTATTTACTCTCTACCAACTTTGAAATCCTGACAATTACACGTTCAACTTAAACACAAAGGAGAATGACCAGTTCAACATTAACTCCTTCTTCCTGGCCTTGTACCTGCTTTTTGAACCTTGATATGAACCAGTTAGAATCAACTAAAAAATAAGCTAGGTATTTTTTAAATAAAAGTGGTGCAAACCACTACCTACCTTTACAGTTCCTTTTTTACAACAATGAATCATGTGGAGAATGATGCGAACCTTAGTTTTGGAATTTTATTTACTATCAGATTACCTAAATTGTAACCTAATTTTAGTGTGTTTAAATGTCTCTTTTTTTTTCAGCGGAATAAACTGAAACGTCTGAAACATGTGAATAGAATAAAAATGTCTCAGAGCACACCTTCTAGTGTTAGCAAAATTCAAAGTGATGTTTCTTCAAACATTGATACTCTGAGAAAACTAAAAACATATTTGGATTTGGCATTAACTTCAAAAGTAAGTATTAAATTATGATAGTTTCATTTTAAATAATAACAAGAGTATGTAAGCACCTTGTGCCTGCTTATCCTCTCTTTGATCAGAACTTATTCCTCTTTATGGATTCTAAGGCCATTGTGTCAGTATATGAATATAATTAAATCTAGGCCCACCGACCGGTTTTGCCTCTCAGTAATGATCCTGCCCACGGCCAAAGGTTTCACTCGTCAATACAAACCAACTGCACCAAAGAGTTATTTTTGTATTTTTCACAGAGAGACATACACTTTTTTTTTTTACCCTAAACAATGACAAGCCTACCTTGTTTCATTGTGGTGCCAGTTATATAATAGGGTCATAGTAAAGCTTGTCCAAGTAAGACTGAAATCTTTCACCAGTAATTGAAGTGTACATAATACACCTTTGCACCACAAGGCGTACTCAAACCAGTTTTGCAATTGGCCTTAATCTATTTGTTACAGCAATCTTATAGATCCCTTTCCATACCTTCTTTATCTCAGTCCTCCTCTATTCAACTAGTTACTACAACTTACAACTACAACTTAGTTACAACTAGTTGGCCAGATGTCTGCACATTTATTACCTCTTTGATGTGCTCTTCTTTTACACCCTCACTCCTCCCTTCATCCACACCCACCAAACTCCTTCCTCAACCCAACTGCATATTTCATAAACAACATCCAGTCAAGAGTAAACAATTAGTTATCTATCATCCAAAGCTTATTAGAGCAAAAATAAATAGCCTTATTCAACAAGCATGACATTTCAATTGTTGAGTAGTATCTATTAAAAGTTCAGCTCACACTCCAAAATTATAGTACATGTATATCCCAACCAGATATGCTAGACAAGTAGAAAGATATGTATCCATTACCGACATAACTTTTTTTTCTGTATTGCTTACACTGCCTAGTCTAATCTAGATTCCAAAGTGATACCATTATGGCCCTACACAAAAAAAAACCACCCAAAACACCTGAGCTAAGAGTTCTGATAGTTTTTCACCTTACCATAACAAGTCTTTATATATATAAGATTGCTTGTTTATCATATTTTTTTCTCGCACATATTTGCGACTTAAACTATCCAACCTAAAAAGACAGGATGAGGTAAGTGAATAATTATAAGTTAATGCACTAACGTTCATCTGAAGAGAGGATATAAACCATAATGAGGGGAAAAATACTTCCAGTTCCCTTAGCTGCGGATTTAAAACTCCATTCTTCCAAATCAGATTTTATGTCACAATTTGTGTCTGTCACCAATAATTACCGGTACATTTTATTATATAGCCTAAAGTAAATGGTCAATTATCTTAGCACTAATTTTAACTAGCATTGAAAACTATCATAAACGTAAACTTTAGAAAAGTAAAGTAACACAAATCAGATTTAGCTTATTTTCCTTATTTTATCAGATAAAGGTTCTAAGAACCCTTATAGATAGGAATGTAGTTTTTTGTTGTGCCAATTTCTTCCATCCTCAATTTGCATTCACAAATGTTTAGTGAATTAATCCCACCTATGAATGGAGCCATTGTAGATGAACACGCATTATGTTCCACTCTCAAAAACTGAATAATTCCAGGCTAATTTGGTTATGGTTGGTTGAAATTCTTATTTTTGACTACCATAAGCAGTTTTTCTCGTTGATCTTTTAAATTGGATTTTAAACTAGCCAAACAGTTTTGATTAGAACTCTATTAGCAAAACCAAAATTGAAGGTTTATATTGATTTTTCTCACTCTAGTTTGAAGCATTAACTCTATCTAATATGCTTTTTTTTTATCATTTTTATTTCAGGAGGATGAAAATCTCTCTAAAGTTGAAAATGTTCTCAAGAGTTTGGAGGATCTCTTGTGCTCTAACATTGTAAGTTGGTGTACTGGTACTGACTCCACAGCTGTGTTCTTAGTTATGTTTCTTATGTATGTTCATTACAGTTGTGGCTCACAGGCTGTTGCAGGCTAAGCCAGGCTTGATGGGTATGCACCAGTAAATGGTTTCCTACCATCCGGTATTAAACTTGCCCTTCAAAGCCAATACACAAACATTCACCCAATGCCTTATTGTGTGTGTAGTTGGTGAAATTAATAGTGGGGAAAAGGAACAGTTGACTAGGACAGTCCTGTCAAATCTAGTAGACCTGGAAACAACTCCTCATTGTTTAAATGTATGATACACAATACTTAAATTCTGGCTTCATGTTTTACAGGACTCTGACTGGCATCACATACGTGAAGAATTTTTTGATTTGTTGGATTTGTGCCTTCAAACGATTCTCAAGATTTTCGATATTGATAGATCTGTCTTCAATCGTATGTGTTTCAAATGGCTGTGCCTTATAAAAGTGAGTCAAGATTTATAGGCTCAGACTATTATCAGCCCTTACAGATTCATAACTGAAAGAAAGTATTACTGGCAGAGTTGACCCCACAAATAATATGTCTACTCTATCTCAAGAATCAAAGACTCATTTGTAATTGAATGCATTGAGGGTGTTTTTATCCTGTAAACTTTCCATCATACTACCAAGTATAGTGGCAGCCTTCTCGAAGCCAAGCTGTAATATTATTTTTATTTTTTTTGTAAGTTGCAAGGAGTTGGAGAAAAAAAGGGGAAATACAAGGAAAGAAAACCCCATTAAATAGTTTCTTGAGGTGTTGAATCTTCAAAGAGTTAGAAACCCCTTACCTTCTAAGCTTCCCGGATGGGGTCAGGGGAGGTGTGTTTGAACACCCAAAAGGGTCCCTTTGCAACATTAGTTATTTTATAACCCGATTTGGTGGTTGTGTGGTCTAACACGCTACTCTCACAGTAGACTAGACTGCGATAGTGGAGATTGAGGTTCGGATATCGGTCAGGTGTACTGAGTTTTTTTTCCCAAAGTGTTTCCCACTTTCTTTCCATACAAATGCAGATACACTTTTTCTTAATATAGCCTTCCTAATTCATAAGACCATTAGCGTAATTAATACATAAGTGTAAAGCTCAAACAGATAGTAAGACATCGTGGATGCTATATATATATATATATACGACTTGAGTGCCATACTCTGCTTACCCCTTTCCATTTCTCCCTCAAATAAAGACAGTAACTCTGATTTGAGATGTAATTAAAATATATTTAAAAAAACTACTTGAAATAACTTTGTTTAGTTTATCGACTGTATAGTTATGATTATGGATTGAAACAAGGAGATGCACTTTCCCCATTACTTTTTATTCTAGCCTTAGAGTATGCTATAAGGGTAATGCGATAGAGTAGGGAGGGGTTGACATTATACAGTACAATGCAGCTATTAGGATATGCAGATGATTTATATTTGTTAGGTTAAGGAAGCTATTGCAAAAAATGCAGATATTTTATTCAAGGCTTAAAAGTGAATGCTGGAAATAAACCCTAAGAATATGATCAAACAGAGGCCGCATATTGAGGACAATAATTTAGAGATTACTGTGAACAATGTTTATTTTGGCATGGTTAGTGGGTTTAAATATTTAGGAACAATTTTAACTGGTATAGCGATATTAGATTGGAAATTAGGAAAAAATACACTCGGGAAATTCATCCTATTACTTGATCAGTAAGTTGTTTTTTTAGCATCACGTCTTACTAATCATTTGGGCTATACACTCAGTAAGTAGTTAACATCTTGCCTGCTGTCAAGGAATGTAAAACTCAAAATATACAAAACCATAGCTTTACAGGTTGTTCTTTATGTTCTCTTACCTTACATGACGAAAATAAATTTAGGGATTTCTAAAACAAGGTGGTGCTAAGGAAGATCTTTGGACCAAAAAGGGATTAAGATATTGGGGAATGGAGGTGGTTTCATAATGATGAGCTATATACCCTGTACTCATCATAAGACATTGTTAGGATAGTCAAATCTCACAGCTTACGGTGGGCAGGACATGCAGTGCCAATGTAAAAATCTAAAATCTTGTTCAGGGTCTTGCCTGGTTAACCTAATGGAAAGAGACCACTGGGAAGATCTAGACACAGATGGGGGATAACATTAGAATGGACCTGAAAGATATAGGTTGTAATGAGGTGGACTGGATAGAACTAGCTCAAGATAGGGATAGGTGGCATACTTTCGTAAGTGTAGCAATGGTCTTTCGAGCTCCTAATGCCATATAGTAAGGAAGTATCGTTCAAAAATAGTTATGATTTTCCTTGTACAAACATCTTTCAAAAATAGTTATGATTTTCCTTGTACAAACATCTTTCAATATGTATTTTAAATAATATAAATATGGTCAAATAAAAAATATCAGCAGTATTATATCTATAAAAAAAATCGCACTTGGACTAGAACTTGAAGCTTCGAACAATTGATTTATTCATGTTCCTTCTTTGATAAGTGTAAACTTTCTTCTATAAAGCCAGTTAATTTATGTCTGTATGTGCAATCTAGTAACTAACCGTGGCTTTTGTTTACATTATAAATATAATATAAGCTCATGAATACACAATATTTTGCGAGTTTCAAAGATTACATATATTCTAAGAAATAGCCTACAGTTGAATAACATATTCTCCTTACATAACTTGTTTGCTATATTTTCAATACATATGTGTGAGAATAAATTATGTAGTTCTAATAGAAGGTATTAACTAGATTGTGTAAAATTATACTGTTGACTTATTTAATAGAGACAAGCATATAACCCGAACGGGTTGTAAGATTCGGTGCTAAATAAAAATAAAGACAGAGGTGTAGGTTACCACTCTTTCTCTAGAGTTTTTGAATACACCCTCAAAGTTGAAAAATATTAGCTCTAAAAATTCTGGTCAGTCATTGTTCTACTTTCTTCTTTTGAGGAAGGGGCCTATTGTGCCCTGAAAATTACCATAATGTGTTGTGTATGGTTTTTAATGTGAAACTCTCAGCAGTTGTTATATATAAGGTGTCACTCTTAAAATAAAATAAATTGCTTGTAATAGGAAGACTAGGGTTTAGATCCCTGTTGTAGTGAGGACTTTTTTACTATAAGTTTTCCACACCCCTTCATGCAAATGTAGACATATTATTTCTAAACTCAACCTGGCTCATCCCTTCCCCATTAGTGGGAATATGCGGATAGTCCAAACAGGTAGAAGTGAGACAGAGCAGACCCGCTTCGATGGCTGCATGGTCTAACGTGCTACTTTCGCAACAGACTAGATTGTCAATAACAGGGACACCGAGGTTTGAATCTTGGTCGATTGAAATAAGGTTTTTCCTAACTGGTTTTCCACTCTCTCTCTCAATGCAAATGAGGGTACATTTTATATAAATATAACCTCTATAATTCATTAACATAATTAGTATGTAAGCATATAACTCGAACGGGTGATAAAACACGGTGCTAAAAAAAAGGCAGTGTACAAATTCTAATTTGTACTTTTGTACCTACAATATACTGGCAAGTGTGTAAGATAAACACTTGCATTTTTTATTGAACCCTCATTACAATTTTTGCTAATATTTTGCATTTGTAAATTTATAATTATTTTTAGGCCTACATATTTTCATGTATGTTTATAGAAAAAAAAACTAATTTTTGTTTTTGATTAAATTTTTGAGATAAATATTGAGTATATGATGGCAGGCCTGTGTAAACAATCATCGAGGTCACATGTTGGTGGGACTAGGGAAGACCATGCTGGAATTTGTTCTGGACAACAAACAAAACCTGTCGCCGCGCAAAGCCATGCTGGAGACGTTCATCTTGTGTCTTGCTGACTGTGATTTCGATATTGAGGAAGAACTCTGTCCCAACTTGCAGTGCTATTTGTGAGTACAGCAGATTATTGTACTTACAACTGTTGCATACACCCAGATTCTAAGATATATGGGTCTGGCTACTCTTTAGTTCCAGTGATCAGCCATTGAAGCCAAATGGTGTTAGCGTCGTTGTAGAATAGTGCGCGCGTGCAATTTAAATTTTTAAGAGAAGTTTCAACCTCCAAGTTTACATTTTACTGTTAGACAGTAATTATTTTATCCCGAACGTAATAACTAGTGAATAAAAAAAATAGCTCACAACAAATGATAACATACAAATCACAATTAATCACTTGCTCGTAGATTTAAGATAATTTAAATTTGAAATACTGTATTATAAATCACATGGTAATTATTTGTTTGGTAAAATTTGATCAAATAAACATGACTGTAAATTATTATTTAAAATATGTATTGATGTATGAAGGGACTAAGGTAACAATCAGTCTTACCATCTAGCTCATAGCATATGAGGGGGATTTTTGATTTAATCCTGATGAGTAGTATTTAGGGTAATTTGAATACGAAAATTAGACTCGTTCTTTCAATAAAGAGATAAGGCAGAATGCAAGAATGAAATAAGCAAATGTGAAAAATGAATGAGAATTGTGATTTTTGAGTGATATATTTTAGTCAAGAACTATTTAATTTTAACAAACAGTTAAAATAGTTTGGGATGAAGTGTGACACTATGTAACCAAACTATCTGCTAATAATACTATTACTCAATATTGAAGCATGGGCTTTTAGTCATCAAGAAAACTTATTTAATTTTTAAATTCGATAACTTTAGGCCATTTTTGATCTGGCTGTAAATTTAACAATCACTGTCTTCACAAAGAAAAAAAAATGTTTAGGCCTAGTTTTTGTTTTCATTTTTTAATAAATATTTAATCAATTTGGCCAAAGCTACTATAGCTCTATTTTTGGTGAAAGATCAGTACCTACAGGTTGTAATTTTATGCACACTCGTGAATATTTTGTTTTCAAGCAATGCGTTAAATTAATCTTCATAATTGGGCAATGGTATAGGTGTTAAAAATATATTTTATGGAAAGAAAATACACTAGCTACTCAAAATAAAGTATTTTAATTCCAAGATTCAACCCATCAAACTTTTATTTTCATCACTTTAATACCCCAAAAAATAATAAGCTCGCAAAATAAAATAATGGAAATATATATTTGATTTTAATCAACCATTATTTGATGTTTGTCAGCTTGTAATTAAATTAAACTTTAATTGCAGATTACTACTTGTCAAACTATTAGTGAACTGTGGTGAGTACAAAATGCAGTGTTTTGTGCTTGAGGCGATACTTCACCTAGAGGCAGACAATACATCATTGAACCGAGTGTTTCAACTCTGGCCTGATGTCAAACAGGCTTTCCTTAGCTGCACCTTTCAAGATTTCAACAAGGTAAGACCATCTTGGGTGGCCGCATGGTCTAAGGTGTTACTCTCGTAATAGACAGGACTGCCGATAACAGGACAGTCGGGGTTCGGATCACGGTCAGATGTATTGAGAGTTGTTTTTCTGAAAGGGTTTTCCACTCCTTACACTTCCTATAAATTCACTCTCCCTCGTCCCTAACATTTTCATCAAGTGTTCCGAGCCTGTGGCCAGGTCACTTTAGTAAAATGTCTCCATCTTCCTCTATCCTTCCACCATTCTTTCTTCCCTAACACACTAGCATAAATAGCATAGGTGTCGACTTGTAAAAAAAATTGGGGTGTTATAACATTTGCAAATTTTCAAGCGCTGTATTTTAAAAAAATACCAAAATGCCAAAATTAAGGTGCAATTTGTTAATCTCAATATATATTTAATAAAATAAAAAATAAACTTAATAAAAGAAAACAAACGTGTACAACACAAAAATAATGCATATGATACGAGTACTGCCACTAACCAAACTATAATGGAAACATGTTGACAAATGCATGGCTGTCAGTTCACAAGTGGTGAGTGCTACCAACTTAATCTCGATTGCTTACATATGATATGTCAACATCAGTCATTTGCTATAGGTACTAGAAAACACTGTTAACAGCGCAAACCTATATTCAAGATAGAACTAGCGCCATAATATTAAGGTTTTTAAAAGATTGGGTGTGCTGAGCACTCCTAAAAATATTTTTGGGGGTTCTTAATATGTAAAGCACCCTTGCAGTTAACACCTATGATAATTAGTATGTATGTACATAGCCCGAGCGGGTAGTAAGACGTGGTTCTAAAAAACACAAGGAAGTGGAGAGCTGTTCAATTTACAATTAAATACATCAAGTACTACAGTGAATCTATGAGGGTTGGCCACCTCGATGGTGGGCTAAGTTCTAGCCCTAACAAAGTTCAATATTTATGGCTTCCTACTCTGGGTTCTATTGATTTGTATTGTGGTTTTAATCTCTTGTAACTTTATTTCTGTTTACCCTTAAAATTAGGCATTGGGCTCACATCTATTTGTTAAAGGAAATAAAAAAAAAACTTTTTTTAAATATTTTTTGCTAATGTATAGAAAAAAAATTCAAAGTTTACTGTGCTGTATACTAAAAAAAATCATGTATGTATGATAAGACAGTGTAGAAAACCTATGTAAATATATATCCAAAGATTCATGTAAACATTTTTAAGTGTCTTCCAAAGTCATTCACTAAGAAATGAAATAAAATTGGTAATAGCGTGACTGACCCTGCTAGTCATAGTGTGCGTAGTAATATAAGATACTCTTTTTATTATCCCTTCTTACTACCTGTTCAGGTTAAATGTGTATTTGATAATTTTTTTAATGGGCAGGGACGGAGAAGGAAGCATTTTAGAGATAATCTATATTTGCATGGAAGGAGGGTGGGGAAACCATATAGGGAAAACCACCCTCAGTAGACCAGACCGGGATTTAAACCCTGATCTCCACATCATCAGCAGGCCAGTTTAACTAGAGATTGATGGCTTAAACCATTCAGCCACGAAAGAATTGCTGAAGTTAAAATTGTTTCTAGAATATGTAATTTACTATCCAAAGAAAGCTATGTCTATTGAAACAGTACCTATTCCTTTGTAGTTAGGACCCTAATGCTAAAATATAATCATGCTTTTTATTATTATTTTTATTATTTTTTTTGCAAACTCTAATATCAGTAGAAATGATATTCATTTTACGATATAACTTTTAAAGATTAAATAATTTGAATCTAATAAAAAAATAGAATGTAGCCTTTAATTCTAGCAAATTAGTTGACTAATATTCTACAGTGTATTGTTAAGTCCTACAATATAATATCAGGAGCGTAACTAACAACAAGTTTGTTCACTCATTTAATTACTATGCACGAAATTAGAGTCTTGTCCTAGGACAAACACAACAATTAGATTTCAAAGCTTTAATTGACTACTCAGTGAAAGGAAATCAATTCAGAGTGTTATATTTTTTGCCCTTACCAGAACTTAACTCCCTAATATTCAGCTTAGCAGGCAGATTTTTATATAGAAAGTTAAAGTTATTAATAACCTTCAAGTGACAATTTCATTTCATACCATAATAATGACTTTTTTTAGTATCAGTTATAATAATACACACAGTTTTTTTTATAACTGACCAGTAAACTATTTGTGAGGATGCAGTCCCCAAGTCTACCATTACACTAGATCAGTGTTTTTCAACCTTCTTGAATATGCGACCCCTTTACAAGTAAAAAAAATTCTGCCGACCCCCTAGACATAATAAAATTATATCAGTGATTTCAAATAAGACGTATTTGGCGTTGTTAGGCGGGAAGGGGGGAGTGCGCGCGCAGGTTGGTTGAAGGTCAACAGTCGTTTGTCAGTTGTCAGAGTAAAAATAAACAGGCACAGCCTTCTCACTGAAACTATTGTTGTATCTTTAATGTAGTGTAGATTGTAGAACTTATATTTAAAAATAAACTTTTCTCTGAAATAGTTATATTTTTATTGTAGTATAGGACCTACACTTGCTTTTTATTTTACCTGGCTTGAGATCGCGACCCCCCAATAAAGCCCTTGCGGCCCCCGTGGGGGTCGCGACCCACAGGTTGAAAAACATTGCACTAGATATAGAAGGATTTCACAAGAAAAGAACTGTATCTGACAATAGAAGCTACTAAAACTACTTTTCAAGACATTCATACATCAAAGCCATGTGATCTTTATTTGTTATTTTTTGATAGATATTATAAATACCTATAAAATAACGCTAATAATATAGTAAAATTCTATCAATGTTGATTACATAATAATATGTTTATTTGGAATAGAGCACTGGGCTAAATCATGGTTTAAATTAGGAGGGATAGCCAGCACACTTACCTTGGTGATACTGGAGTAGAAGTTGTTTAGATAGAACACTAAAAAAAACACAAACACATTTTTAAGGACAAGCTTTCACTGTCACAGACAGCTTCATCAGGTCAAGAGAGTAGACTGATCATTGTTCTATCCAAACAATTTCTACTCCAGTATCACCAAGCTAAGTGTGCTGACTATCCCTCCTAATTTAAACCATAATAATATGTTTGAAATTTTCAAAGGTTTTTCGTACCAGAATCCTATCAGCACCTATAATATATTGTATTAATGTTTCAGGAATGTAGATACTTGCTAAACATTCTGAATCATGCGCTGGGCCCTAAACAACTGGTATTTTCACTTCCTTGTGTAAGATTATATGTTGGGACCGAAGAACTCTCAAAACCAAAGGTAAACTCTATAGATTAAAATTAACTTTCATGCGTTTAACTTAAGAGTATGTATTGGCATAGGAACAATTTGCAATAATATATTTGCCATCATACGTCTTATAAAAACCATGCACTTTCAGAAAAGTAATTTGTGTGTGTGTGTGTGTGTGTGTGTGTGTGTGTGTGTGTGTGTGTGTGTGCATGCGTGCGCATGTACATGCGTGTGTGAGAGAGACTATATACAAATGATATGAAATAGTGAAATATATACTGTATTTTATTGTCAATTTTGAGTAGAAATTAAAACATTTCACTGATAAAGTTGAAACCCTTGAAGTTCCCAGAACATTTATGACCTTACTATAAAGTGAACTCACTATTATCTTTTAGAAAAGGGTTTTACAACATATTCATATATCTAATTATCTTTATATTATTAATAATATTTATGATCCAAGACATATAAAACTAACTCACTTCCTTCACCTTCTCTTTGAGGAAAACCTATTTTCACTTTACATGTTTTTATTTACCTTTCCTGTACCTTCTTCCAAACATAATATTATACTTTATATTATTAATTGAGTTTCCACATTCATGTTGCAAAGATATTAAAAAAAAATTGAATTGGTTCTTGCATATTTTAAAATACTTTCTCCATATTTCAAAGAATCTTTTATTTGCTTGGCTAAGTGTGATGACCAATGTAAAATAATGAATCATATAAAATATAGTGACAAAACATATAAACCTCTAAATGGAATCACATCTTCAATCATGTTCTAGGGTTCATCTAATATGTGGGTAGACATCAATTGTGGTTCTAGGACAGTCAGCGTGCAGCACCTCAACCCACACTCGCAAAAAACACGTTCTAGTGTTCTCATAGTTGATCATCAGAAAGTGGCAAATGCTACTCTTGAAAAAAGGTCTGTACTCACATAACTGTACTGTATAGTTAGTGTGTTTTCAGGTCTGAGAAAGGGCTAATGTAAGAGATTTGCGAGCTCTAGCTGTTTTGATTCAAATCTTTCTCGAGCGAGTTTCTCATGAAGCTCATTAGTATCGAGCCAAAGTTAAGCTTGGTTTGAATGAATATATAATTTTAAAACTAGGAAAATTTAAAAACAAATAAGTGTTTAAGTTATTTTAATTTGTTTTAGTAAAATAAGACTTGTATATTAAACAAAGTTTTAAAATAAAAAATTGCTTATTTATATATTAAAACAAATTAAATCATAATAAAATATAGGATTAAATTTTAAATATACTGTGATATTTTCCGAAAAATTAATCATGGTTCAATTTAATATTCCTAAGGAAATTTAAAAAAAACATTCATGAAAATATGTTTAATGTGAAGGTTTAGCAATATTAAAATAAATGGTACGGCGCACCGCACAGACTTTCTCTCTCTTTCTATAAACTCGTAAGATTTCTGAACGGAATAATGTACATTGTATCATCACCACTCCACATAAGAACACGCATAAAATAATATACAATGATATATAATCAATGAGAAAAGAGGCAAATCTTTTTCCACCTAAGAGCATTTCAAACAGTTTAATTTATTCCACAAGGGTCAAAACTTCGTATTAAAATTTCGATTTCTCGTTAAAATTTTAACATTCTATAAGGTGTTGCAGATCTTCAAGTCATCGCATTGATATTTAATTATTCATTTATACATTTTGACCAATAAAAAATGTAAATATTGACTATTGAGTCTAAAATGGAGATAGATCATTGCTATGCAAACATTTCTCCTAAGAGATTTAAGGAAAAATAACATACTTTTTTAGATACTTATATTTAATTACTCTATGGCATTGGAGAATTATTGCGTTAAGACTTAAGTAGTATATGTTTACAACTAAAGCTCACAAAATTGTATTAATATATTTGCAAATATCTCAGAAACTGCTGCTTTTATAAAAATATATGTCAAATAAAAGTTTTTTATTTCTAATAGTCCTACAATTTTGCAATGATAATTTGTTTAGTTTCTCAAATAGTTGTGGAGATACGGAAATTAACGCTTCTGTAATGTACCCTAAAAATCATTTTCATAGGAAAATGAAAATAGCCAGTTTATTTATAATCTTAATCAACGCCTAGATACGAATTTTAATCAAAATCGTTTGAGCAGATTTTGAGAAAACAAAATTTTTCTCTTTTCGCCCTTCAGTAAACTACCCTTAATTTTAATTTTTATAGACACACAGACAGACGGCATTGCAAAGACTATTTTTTAGGGTTCGGGGGGTCATGAGACTTCGACATCCATCAACATTTCAGGTTAGTTTTTTTTTACGGTCGCAATACTTAAACTTTAATGTCCAAAAAGTTAAAAAAATTCATATAATTGCGTATAGATTGAAAGTTATTGATTTTATAAAAATATGTTTCGGATAAAATATCTGTATTATAAATATATATACATATTTGTAATGCTAAGTAATTTCATATCTCAAATAGTTTCAGAGCTATTTAAAAAAATGTTAATTGACGCATCAGACCGGAGCCCTTAAAGCCATTTTGCCGAAATATTGAGGGTAGCCATTTTGTTTGGAATATTTATTAATGTTTATAAATGAAATTTAATCAAAATCGTTTGAGCCGATTTTGAGAAAATCGACTTTTTCTCTTTTTGCCCTGCAGTAAACTACCCTTAATTTTAAGTTTTAATAGACACACAGACAGACGGCATTGCAAAGACTATTTTTTAGGGTTCGGGGGGTCATGAGACGTCGAAATCGATCAACATTTCAGGTTAGTTTTTTTTACGATCGCAATACTTAAGCTTTAATGTCCAAAAAGCTAAAAATATATATATAATTGCGTATAGATTGAAAATTATTGATTTTATAAAAATATGTTTCGACTAAAATATTTGTATTATAAATATATATACATATTTGTAATGCTAAGTAATTTCATATCTCAAATAGTTTCGGAGGTATTATAAAAAATGTTAATTTACGCATCAGACCGGAGCCCTTAAAGCGATTTTGCCGAAATATTGAGAGTAGCCATTTTGTTTGGAATATTTATTAATGTTCATAAATGAAATTTAATCAAAATCGTTAGAGCCGATTTTGAGAAAATCGACTTTTTCTCTTTTTTCCCTTCAGTAAACTACCCTTAATTTTAGGGGTAAATATCCAATTCCAAAAACCCCTCGGGGCAACCCTATGAAAACCCTAGATATCAAGTTTCAGCTCAATCGGTAAAATAGTTTAGGCTCTAGTTGGAGGTACAGACAGACAGACAGACGGAAATTCAAAAACCACTTTTTCGGATTCAGGAAGTCATGAAACGTCAAAATTCATCAAAATCTCGAGTTCGATTTTTTTGACGATCACCATACTTTCTCTACCTATAAGATAGAGAGAAAGTAAAAAGAGATTAGCCTCATTATTCCCTGTCCCTTTGGAGTGCAGTTGTCCACTTGGTGCTGACCTTTTACCAGAGATAAATTAGAGCATTCATGATTTTTAAGATGTACATTAGTACACTTTTGCATTAAGTTGTACTTGATACCACCTTACACTAAGTGTTTTGTGTTCTAAAATCCCTACAGGCAGATATCGTTTTATATATTCTTTTATCTAAGCCTCATACCAGGGGCTACACGGGCCAAGCCACACCAACATTTTTCCAACTTTTTTTTAACATAAAAAATTAATATTTTCTTTCTTTTTATTCTATAAAAATTTTGGAAAAAACGAATATGAAGTGAAACACCATTTTCTACATGCAGTGAATTAGTGGATTGGTTAGATAGCATTACAGTCAAGATTATTCATTCCTCACGTCCAACGTCACACAAGGACTATACAAGCGCTCTAGTGACTGAATATAAAAGCTGATCAGGGCCAGGTATGACTGGCCTTCTCAGAGAAGCCACACCCAGTGTGAGATGTCTCTCTCAAGGTCAATCCCCCTACCATTCCGGTGCCATCTTTACACTAGCGAATTGGGCCAGCCTAAGCGGGCTCGGTATACAATAAAGGTGGTTTCTATTTTGTTTTTTCATCTCTGTGATTGTGTTTTAGTATGTGTTAAGACCCACGAAGTAAGACAACATGTGAAAATGATTTAAAATGAATGAAGTACATTATTTTTTTAAAACTTTGTTTTCTTCATTAAAATTGCAAGAAAAACTTGAAATTAAATGGTTAGGAACACATCAGCCTAATGACTTTACAGATGGATGTCAAGAAAAAAAGAACTGTGAGTGAAGAGAAACAGAGCTTATTTTGTTTTTATTGTTTATTATTTAGTGGTGAGGGGTTGGGCACAGTGGTAGGCTGTAAGGATCTTAAACAATTAAGTAAAAAAATTAAAAAAACACGAGGAATGTGCATTTCATTTAGAAAATGCATTTAAGCTTGGAATAATAAATATTGCATCACATATAGATTCCACAGTCAAACTTTCAGTTCAAAAACACAATGAACAGGTGTCAAAAAATAGTCATGTATGAGGCAAATTAATAGAATGCTTAAAATACTGTGGTACTCATGAACTGGCATTAAGAGACCACAATGAAAATCAAGGATTAGTGATTTTGTAATTCTAGTGATTTTTAAAAATCAGGAAAACTTAAAATGAATTTAATTTAATATGTTAACACATGATGAGAAAAAAATCATTACTGGTAAGCCTTAACCTGGCCCCACCAAAAAGAAAGAGCACACTCCGCCACTGCCTCATACTCTCTTTGTTTCATCATTAAAATTAGTTTACTGACTTGCTGACCTTGATATTTCAATGGACATCAGAACAATACCCTCTTATTCCCCACTCCTAAACCCCCAAACTTCATTGGCACAAAATATATCCCAACAAGTATAGATAACAGTAAACAATGAATCATTCCTCACCAGACACACACCGCAAGGCAAAGAAAGAACCTTTTTCAAGGAGCTCAAAATAGTGAGCCCATAAATCTTTCAAGCCTAAGCTCATTTATCTATTTAAAGCTCTTAATTAAATCCGAGTATTTGCAGAGCCCTAGAAAATGTATTTTATTGGCCCACTTTAATACATTGTACTTTCTGCGGTGTTTTACTTATCATAAGCTGACACTACATTGCCCTATGAACCTCCTCTCCTCCGCCTATGCTAATTAATCACCACACTCTTTACTTTTAATTTGAAATATATAATGGTTTTTGTCTTCATCAAAGGAAAAATAATGTCAAACGGCTATATTAAACTAAACATTGAAAGGCGGATAGAATGGCAACTCTTACACATTTACCAGAAAACTGTAGGCCTCAAAGCTCTAGCCATGTTGCCATAGTCCAGCCTGTGTTTTACTCTCTTCTGCTGAAAAGGGGGTCTGATGTACTCTGAAAATTACATAGTTATAATGTTTAGTGTGTTTTAATTGTGAACTTTAAGACCTACGGTTTCCTGGTAAGTGCCTTGCTCTTCTATCCTCCTTTCGATGTTTAATTTGTCTTTATCAAGGAATGGTTGTATGATTTAAAATAATAAAATTGTTATTCTTTTACTGGGTTGGTTTTGTAAAATGCCTCCAGATTCCTCTTTCCTTCCACCATTATTTTGCCTTTAATCTCTTCTAGTCTTCTCCTCTCACTTTCTATTATCTGCTCTTCCCATCTCTTCCTTGGTTTCCCTTGTTGTCTTTTTCCTACAAACTTCATCTTCTCTTTAGAATTCTGTCTTTTTACACCCTCATCAAGCATGTACCCATGTAACAATAATGGAATAAGTTGTGTATTCTTCCAGTTTTTACTTCATATTTTTGTGATCTTTATTTTGAAAGGCAAATTGGATGACAATTGCACCAAATTTGGTAGCACAAGAAGATTGTTTTTCTTTTTCAGTGGGTCTGATGAGTATGTTGTCCTACGGGTGTCTTTAAATAAGGCAAATAATGGTTTCTCTTCAACACAGATAAAAATACTCTTTAAGAAGAGTGTCTTACCTTTGGATTTGGAAAATATATTAAAAAGATTGTTTGGAGACACCTTCCAGGTATTTTATTATTGTTTTATATTATTTATTGGTCATCTTTAAATTTTATCTTGGATCTTAATGATTTAATAATATATACAAAATTGACGCATTTCTTGTTCGGCTTCTCAAAAAAAGAGTTATGGAACTGCTTCTCAAACAACATTTATTGAAACTTTACTGTTACAGGTGATGAACAACAAAAGGATTTTGAAACCAATAAAAACTAGCAGTAAAGCTTCAATCTCGAAAGAACTGGAAAATGTAAATGGAAGCAAGTGTTCTTACAAAGCCTCATGTTCAACTCCTATTATATCTCCATATTTTGAAGGCGTCTCGAACAACAGTTCATTAAATTCATCTCTTGAATCAAGTTTTGTAGTAAATAGTAAACAATGTTCATCCCTGGGTTCCTTTTCCACGGACAAAGAACTCTCAACAAGCCATTTTTGTGAAAACACAAACATTGATTTGCCAAAAATGAAAGCAAGTATTTCTGCTCCTATTTATTCGTGTAAGAAAACGAATCTCTTTCAGTTTTCCATGAAAATCATAATGATAGGGATCAAACAATTGACCAAAATCTGAGAGATATAAAGCAACCTAAACTAACAAAGACAAATAGGATTGACCTAATGGATGACATTATTTTAGAGCCTAACACACCCTTAAATATATCTAACTTGAAAATGAATATCTCTAATCAAAGTGTTTCTCCAACCATAGGATATGAATCAAAACCTCCAATACAACAAAAAGTATCCACTATACCAATAAAGACTTCAAAAAAACCCAAGAAGATAGAAGAAATTGAGAATAATAGTAATTTATTATTACCGGTATGCAAACAATCAGATAATACATATATTAACAAATTGGAAACAAGCATCAAGCAAAGAGGGACTGATAACAACTCAAGTATGTCAGTACAAGAAAATGTGGATAAGAGTGTTCGAAAAGATATTTGTTTGAATCCTAAAAAAAGTTCAAGAGAGAAGAAAAATGATGTACTTTGTCCACAAAATGGTGGTGTAACAACTCTAAAACTCTCCAACCTCAGCTAAAGGAAATGTGAATGAGTATGTTTATCAGATGACATTGAAAATCACAACTAGTTCAAGAGTGAAGAAAAGTGATATACTATGCCACAAATGACAGTGTAATGACTCTAAAATCTCAAACCTCAGTTAAAGGAAATGAACATAAGTATGTTTCATCAGATGACAATGAAAATCCCAAAATTAGCGCAAGAGTGAATAAAAGGGATGTACTATGCCCACAAAATGGCAGTGTAAAGACTATACAATCTCAAACCCTAGCTAAAGGAAATGTGAATGAGTATGTTTTATCAGATGACATTGAAAATCCCAAAACTAGTTCAAGAGAGAAGAAAAGAGATGTACTGTGTCCACAAAATGGTGGTGTAACAACTCTAAACTCTCCAACCTCAGCAAAAGGGAAATGTGAATGAGTATGTTTTATCAGATGACATTGAAAATCCCAAAACTAGTTCAAGAGAGAAGAAAAGAGATGTACTGTGTCCACAAAATGGTGGTGTAACAACTCTAAAATCTCAAACCTCAGCTAAAGGAAATGTGAATGAGTATGTTTTATCAGATGACATTGAAAATCACAAAACTAGTCCAATAGTGAAGCAAAGTGATAAATTCTGCCCACAAAATGGCAGTGTAACGACTCTAAAATTCCAAACCTTAGTTAAAGGAAATGTGAATGAATATGTTTTGTCAGATGCCAGTAAAAATCCCAAAACTAATTCAAGAGTGAAGAAAAGTGATATACTATGCCCACGAAATGACAGTGTAACGACTTTAAAATCTCAAATTTCAGCTAAAGTAAATGAGCAGAAGAATGTTTTACTATATGACATTGAAACTGATAAAACCAGTTCAATAATGAAGAAAAGTAATATACTTTGTCCACAAAATGGGAGTGTAATGACTATTCATTATCAAACCTTAGCTAAAGGAAATGAAAGTAAGAATGTTTTATCAGATGAGATTGAAACTGATAAAACTAGTTCAATAATGAAGAAAACCAATATACAATGCCCACAAAATGGCACTGTGATGACTATACAATCTCAAACCCTAGCTAAAGGGAATGAGAATAATAATGTTTCATCAAATGATATAGACACTCCAAAATCATCCAAACAACCAATAAAGTCTTTTACTGAAAACTGTTTGACGAAAATGGTTTCTGGAACATTGTTTTTAAATGAACAAGAAAGTACTGCGATACAGCAAAAGAAGTAAATCAAAACAAAGGAATGCTCACACAATCCAAGAAGAGTAAAAGGGAGCTAAGAAATAACTACCCACCACAATCTTCACTGTCTTCATCTTCAAAGGCTACAACAAAAAATATTCCAAACCTACCAAGACTTTCAAAACTGGCCATTATAAGGGAAAATAAACTTTCTTCTAAAATCAAGACTAACAAAGAAAATCAAACAAATTTAGAAACGAAATCTTTTCCAAAGAAAAACGTTGGAATAAAAGAAAATTTAAAATTGAGAATGACATTAAGATCAGCAAGAAAATCACACTCTATCCCAAATGTGGAACTTGATCCTATCAATGTATTTGTCAACTCTATAAATAAAAATTTTCCAAAAAGTGATTCGTGCTCATTATCCTCAGATGATAACATTGATGCAACTCCAGGTATTGACATAACTCCCAAATTGAAAAACAAAAACAAAGGAAAGGAGAATGTTATCAGAGATTCAAAAAATAATCTGAAACACCTTGACAAAAAACATAACCTTTTCAATCCAAAACGACTTCAGAAATATGAAAAAAACCATTTGTTAAAAAACACTTCAGGGTCATTACTCAGCAATGGAAACCAACATTCTATTTTAAAACCTAAAAGTCTTCATCACATAATGTAATAAATAACAAAGTTATAGAAAATATTAACTCAGTGTCAAATAAGATCACGGTACAAAGCTCAAAATTTGAAGAAGAAAGTACTAATAAAATTGTTATTACTTCACCTCCTCACCAAACTGGTTCAAAATTAGTAATTAATAGTGAAACCTCTAATACCTTACCCTCTAACGATAAAAAGAATACTGAGGAAGCACCAAACTCAAGAAATTGCACTGATTTTAAGGAACAAATTAATCTGAATCAGATTCATAATAAAGATTTTACATCAATAATTTCAGCAGCCTCTACAGGTCTAGAAGTTTGCCCGGTTAGTGACAAATCCAATAATTTTAATTTACAAAGAAATATAACAAATTTGAAAAACTCATCTGAATTGAAACAAAATGGAAAAGGTAAGCTTATAGACTCAACTACCACAGCTACAATTAAATGCCTTAAAAATACCCCTTGTTCCGAATCTTCAGCGATTGTTTTAAATAAACCTCCTGAAAGTGCAAATTATATATTTAGTAACAACAAATCAGAAGAAGAAAATAAAAAATGTCCACACAGAATAACTAAAACAATTAAAACCTCAAAACAGTGTGATATGTTTAATGCTTCACTACAAGAGAAAAACAATTTGATTTCTGACCATCTGGAACTAAATGCAAAACCAAGTAATTTTATAGAAAAAAAATTTCAAGTTCACAATAAAAACAACAGTTCAAAGTTGGAATTCACAAAAACAAAAAAGATTGCAACAAAAAGAAAGTTAAAGGATACAAATTCAAAAGAAAATATTCAAAATATATTTCATAGTGTTGATAGAAATGCTTGCAAAAATTTTAGTAAGAATCAAGGTATTATCAATAATATGTCAATCACATCTCCCATTAAAATAGTATCCAAAAATTATGTTGATCAACTGATGTCAAATAATGTTACAAATATTTCTGAAACTCCTTGTATTGACAACAATGTAAATGTTCCAAGGAAAAAGCGAAAATTGTTCTCAAAAACACCTGACAATGAGCTTATTATGACATCTAATAACCTTTCTTTCGAGCAACATGGTATACATTTTGACTATGATTTAGAAAAAACCTCACGGGATTTGACGATGTTGAAAAATAATATCCATCTTTTACAAAACTGTCTCCTAAATCTAAAAAAAAGCAAACTCGTTCCAAAAATAAAAATGAATTGAACAACATTTATGGTAAAGACATAGGGATACATCAACTTCTAAAATCAAGATGGTGTATAGTTCCAATAAAACCAGAAAAAATAAAAGGTTTAAGCCAAACAGAAAAAATAACGATGCTTTTTGGCCTAGCCCCAACAAATTCAGGAAGGCTTCATATGAAATAGAAATAACTAAAGCTGAACAAAATACTTGCAGACCACCTCCCAACGCAAACAGGTGGAAAGAAAAATTTAAAACTGATGTTAAGAAAAAATCCAAAATCAAACTTAAACATGACAGACAGTCAGCTTATACTTCAATATTCTCAGAGGTAGAATCAGATGATTCACTTTGGCAGAAGAACATTAGTCAAGATTCATTTAGTAATAGTTCATTCTATAATACATTCACAATCGAAGAATAAGAAAAAACCAAAGCGAGAAATAAATAATAGTAAAAAGAATAGTAAATTTGAGTGTGCATCTTGTGATTCGATTAGTGAAAATGAAAATCTTCCACCACTAATTGTAGAAGTTGTAAAACCAAAGCGGAGATCATTTTTTTCTCGCTCATGCACAGAGGAAAGTCATTTAACAAATGATGCTTTGGTTAAACCTCTTGATAATATAACCAATAATTTAAATACCTTAGTAGAACTGCCAAACAATGTAGCAGATGCTTCTTTATTTAACAAAACAAATAATGATATGTCTCCATTGCTGAATCGTTCAAGAGCACTTGATGGGACACATAATTTTCATTCAGATTCTGGAAATCCTTTACAAAAAAATATTTCTCAGAAAAGGGTACATTCTGTATTGGATGAGCAGAGGATAAATCTTTGCAAGGAGTCTGACTCAGTCAAACCAAACATGTTTCTCACGTCACCCTTTAGGAATGATCATGGGGGAAACTTCAAAATAAATCAACTCAAATGTAACAACATAAACTTGAAAAATTCTCACATCCATAATATTAATCCACGCCTTTGTTCACAAGAAACTGTTATTGTTAAGGAAAACATACCAAATAAACAGAATTGCTCTGATTTGTCAGGAAATGAAAAGTCAAGCAATGAGTATGAGGTGGGAAAAATCTTGGATGATAACGATTTAGAATTATCAAAAGCTTCAAAAATATCTTCACATAAGATAAAAAAAGGTAACAAAGAAGAGTGTATAAATTCTTTCACAAAGCATCTGATTACAAATCCCATAGAAAACATGCCATTTCAAGAGATGAACTTGAACCTAATAGAGGCGAGAGATGATCATAATGAAGCAGGAAAGATAATTTCCCCAAATTCCAACACAAACAACATAACGCCAATCCTAATTAAAAACAATGGTGAAAAGACTATTAAGTATATATGTTCAGAACATCAATATACAAAGATGACAAATAATGACACAAAGGAAAAAACTTATCAAGAAGAGCTGTATGCTCAAGGTGTTCAAAAATTAAATGAACAATCAAGCACTAAAAAAACAATTCCTTACAATAATGAGATTAATTTTAAGTTTGATACAGTTTTACAAGGGTCAACATCAAAAAATAAGGATAAGCACACATATATTTCAGAAACTACAAATCAAATTTCTATCGATTCTAATCCAAAATCATCAAAACAAATGTTTCCTGATTTGAGAAATGGTAAAGAAAGAAAGTCAAACAAGTTTACAAATAAATATATTCTTAATGAAACCAAACCAAATTCTCTTTCTCTAAAAACTTACAATGCAGTAAATATTGAAACTGATAGCACAAAGCAGATTTTTAATGGAAATTCTACAAATGTAGAATCCGAGCTTATAAACAAAACACTTGGAAAAGATGCTAACAAGTACTTCCAGAAGATGAATGATAAAATATCACTTGATTCTTTTGAATCAAAACTTGACAAAAATAGTTGTCAAGAAAAAACGAATGGCGTATTTCCAAGTGAGACAAACTTTCATATTTCCAAACATACCATTGCATCAAACTTTGTTGCAAAAGGGTCGGATGGGCTTAATATTTCTCAACCCATATTATTGCATGTTGAAAATGATCAAGAAACACATGTAGAGAATAAAGTTCAGAAAAAATCAGATAAAACATTTAGTTCCTTGGATAATGAAGCCATTGATGTGGATGCATTTTTACTAGAAATGGGATGTACTCAGAATAGTACCCATTGTGGAATTGAGAAATTGTGTTCATCTCAGACCAACAAAGCACATTCACCACGATGTACAGAGAATAGTTTTGTGTCACTCAATTCTAGTAGTATGTCAAACAATAGTGTTAATGCTTTGCCCATTGAAATGTTACCATTATGTAACAACAATGACAGGTCATCAAATATACATCAGCCAGAAACAATTTCCGCAAACTTTGATTTGGATGACAATTCACTTAAAAGCTTTGATGATCTACTAACTCCTAAAGTTGATAATGCTCATAAAAACCATAATAAATCAGTTAACAAATTGGAAGAAACTTTATTGAATAAAGAAACTACAGTTATTGAAAATACATCAACATTCAAATGTAGTTCTCAGCTATCTACGGATAGTAAGAAAAAGCACGAATCTAAATATTCAAAGATAATTAGGAAAGAAATTATTCACACGGCTGCCTATGATCCAATTGTAAAACTTTCATGTAAACAAAATACCATGATCAGAACTTTGATACAAAATGCTGAAACCGAATCAGACAGATTTCACAATCACAAAGAAGGTAAGTGAACTTATTTTAGGGGAAAATTAATTTATATCACATTTTTAGTACAATCCAATATTTTGATTACAATTTTAATAACAATATCAAATTTTAATGATAGATTAAGCCAAATCACTAGTTTTTAAGGTGGGGATGTAGGAAAAGCGAGAAAGGTCAGTGTTTTGGCAGTATTTTAAAAACATATTTAGGCCAAAATAAATCAAATATTGCTCCAGAAGAAATATAGAATTTAATTTTATTCACACAGTGATATAAACAGTTCTTGAATATATGTCATGAGCATATCAGCATTAAATAAGAAACTTTTTAAATGAAGAGAAAAAAAATTGTCATTAAATTCCAGGACACCCTTGACAAATTTTCAACAGCTGTTGAACAATGTGAAGAAAATTGAACTAAATGTTTCTCTTGAAGAAATATTTGATTTATTTTTACCAATAAAATGTTCTGCTATAAAAACTGCAAAAACACCTGACTTTTCCTCACATTTCCCACATCCATACTTTAAGTACGGTTATAGCCGCATCTAAATATAATATTCAAAGCCAAAGCTGCTGGATTCAGTTCTTATGTTCAGATATCATTTTTCAAATTAAATGAATAAGAAAATACTGTACCAATTTTTGTAATGTCATTATTTCAATTTTTTAAATTTTGAAAGTGTACAACCTTAAATAAATATACATAGTTAAATAATGCTGCTACATGGGCTCAGGTCTTATTTTAAATATATTACTCTAAGTTACTTCTCTTAGTACGTTCTTTTGTCACTTTAATAAATAGTTGTAGAGATAGAATATGACTATGTGTCATTAATATTTCTCATTATTTTACTGATAAAAATCTAATAATTTCTAATTTTGAGCGTTATTATCATATGATGAAACACACTGCAAAAACCTAATATTTAACAAACTATATTTTTATTTCTGTAGGGGGTGGTTGTGTATATAGCTTTATTTAGACACCAATATTGACTTTAAGAGCCTTCTGGGTGTATTTAAATTGGTGTAAAATATTCTAGTGGCTTGCTCGTATCAAAAACATAAGAAAAGTGGGTATAGAAACACTTAATTTTGGAACTATTAAAGGTTTTCCTCAAATATGGATTCGTCATGGGGGATCCATTGAATGGCCTCATCGATCACCAGATTTGAACCCAATGGATTTTTATCTTTGGGGACATTTAAAGTCCATTGTTTATGCAACTCCTTTTCCTGATGTTGAGGTTTTAATAGAGCGTATCTTAAATGGATGTGAACAAACACGTAAAACCCCAGGTGTATTCAACAGAGTAAGATAAAGTATGGAACACAGACTCAGAAGAATGCATCGAAAAAGGACACAATTTTGAACAATTATTGTAACAAAATGTTCTGTCTTCTTGAGCTTTTTGGTTGTTTCTGTTAATCTTTATCTTGTATAGTTGCATTACTTTTTCTCTTTGATGGCTTGGCAATCAAATAATCAAATACTTCCGAACTCAGAAACTAAGCTGTAGCAGGCTAACCAGTACGACCTAAATCAACAATCAAGAATAACATTTCTCGAAATAAAATGTATATGGATTTCTAAATATATGCACATATCTATACATGTATAACTCCATTTGTTAAATACCATGCCACAACAACGTCGCTGAACAAGAAAGGCTCCATCAGATGTGTTCAACTATTCTCTCGGCCGGCAACGCTGCACTTTACCGTTCCGAGCTATCTATTCAAATGACTGACTTCTTGGCCTGCACGACCATGTTGTAGTCTGCAGGGCCTTCAGGCATGAAAGGGACTGTTTAGGTTATTCCAGGCCTTAGAGTTATACCCAGTTAGGGATTGGTTGGCATTCCTAGGGTAAATCTGGGTGCCTCATGTCTTAGTGTTGTAGTCTGCAGGGCCTTCAGGCATGAAAGGGACTGTTTAGGTTATTCCAGGCCTTAGAGTTATACCCAGTTAGGGATTGGTTGGCATTCCTAGGGTAAATCTGGGTGCCTCATGTCTTAGTGTTGTAGTCTGCAGGGCCTTCAGGCATGAAAGGGACTGTTTAGGTTATTCCAGGCCTTAGAGTTATACCCAGTTAGGGATTGGTTGGCATTCCTAGGGTAAATCTGGGTGCCTCATGTCTTAGTGTTGTAGTCTGCAGGGTCTTCAGGCATGAAAGGGACTGTTTAGGTTATTCCAGGCCTTAGAGTTATACCCAGTTAGGGATTGGTTGGCATTCCTAGGGTAAATCTGGGTGCCTCATGTCTTAGTGTTGTAGTCTGCAGGGTCTTCAGGCATGAAAGGGACTGTTTAGGTTATTCCAGGCCTTAGAGTTATACCCAGTTAGGGATTGGTTGGCATTCCTAGGGTAAATCTGGGTGCCTCATGTCTTAGTGTTGTAGTCTGCAGGGCCTTCAGGCATGAAAGGGGCTGTTTAGGTTGTTCCAGGCCATAGAGTTATACCTAGTTAGGTATTGATTGGCGTTCCTAGGGTAAATTTGGGCACCTCACGCCTTAGTGTTGTTCACCTTGTTGCGGTGTTCTACTTGTGGGTCTTTCTGCCCATCTGGCATGACTCGCATTTATTATATAATTTGAATATTGTTGTCCACCTTGTAGTGGTGATCAACTTGTGGGTCTTTATGTCCAACTGGTATGACTCGCGTTCTTTATATGTTTTTGATATTGCTACCTTGAGAGGTCGTTTCTTACCCTCTTTGTTGATCGCTGATCTTTTATGGATTTAATTTCCTCGATCCCGGCTAAAACCGATTGGTTGCTTGCCAGATCATTTTGTGCTTGGGCCTAGAACCCTAAATTGGAACTTTCGCTTGTAGTTTAACCAGAATATGTATGACCGGAATAAACTCTCAATTTATCATAACCTTTGTAGCTCAGCTGAGAAAGATCAAGCTAGCTTCACTAGCATGGGTGGTCTTCTTCCCTTAAAGTAGGGCTGCAGATTTGTTTCGCTAAACTGACTCTATTTTGCTCGCAAGTAATTAGTTGCAACTAATTAACTTACTATCGTATTGTGTAGAATTTTCAAGTATATGTTATTGTTTTATGACTGATGCAGCAATTGTATTTTAGAAGGATGTTTATAGCATAAACAGAAACTTGCCTGTTGTGCACAGATATTGGCGCTTCACGCTGTGTAAACTCCATGAGTGGGGTCACTTGTTTACTTGTATTAGTCATTTATTTTTGGGCATCATTACAGGCATATTCTTGACAAACTGGATGGTGCTTTGATATTTCTTTATGTATGTATTGTTAATCTGGTCTCATTAAAACTAATTTGTTAACATGCATCTCTATCCTTTTGCTTTTACATGTTCTTTATCTATGAATGTTTTCCCTGTCTATGTATCTGGGGTCTCTAGATTTATCTAGAATGCCAATTCAAAGCGTTTTTAGACCCATGTTTATACAAACCTTTCTTAATGTTTGGTCAATGGGAATACGCCCCTAGAATATTTGACACCAATTAAATTACACCTTCTATATGTAAAGCTTCACATAAGTAATATTAAATTATAATTATTTCAGGATACCCAACATCAGAAGAACATAATACTTACAATGGAATTCCATCACTCTCCTGTCTTCAGTCAACTCAGGTATAACCAAAACAATAACAAGATTGTAAGCATAATTACATTTTAGTTGATGCTGTTACTGGACAAAGAGGAAGAAAATTGGTCGATATCACTAATAGTTTGACCATGGAGTTGGTTTTCTCATAACTTTTCAAACGGGAGAGTGAAACGCAAACCAGCTTTCTTTGTTCCTTTTATTTTTGCTATTCTTCTTTCCTGTGCTCTCTTACATGTATTCAAATTTTAAATTTTTATAAATGACAAAGTTTCATGACCTCGACGAAACAAAAAAAAAAGTTGTTTTTGCTATGCCTTCTGTCTATATCTTGGTTTAGAGCCAAAACCATTTTACCGATTGTGCTAGAGCTTCGTATCTAGGATTTTCATAAGGTTCCGCCAAGGAATTTTTTGAATCATATATCCAACACTAAAATTAAGGGTAATTTACTAAAGAGCAAAAAGGTAAAAATTCTTTTTAATTTTTTTATTTAAACACTGTTTATTTAACATTACAAACGAAATGGTAACTCTCATTTTTTCATGAAAATGACTTTGAGGGTTTGAAGTTTTTGAAGTTTGAAGTATACTTCACATAAGCAGAAATTTCCAATTTTGATCATATCTCAAAACTATTTGAGATACAAAATAACTTGTTATAGTAAAGTTGTAGTACTCTTAAAAAAATCTTTATTTAAAATATATTTTTATAAAACCAATAGTTTCTGAGCTATAAGCAAATATATATATATTTTTTTTATGGAGGTTTTTGAAATGTGAAATTGATTGCTATGCTCTTTGGTGGACAGAAATGCTCCTCTTTTCTCATTGTTTCTGTAACAATGTATATTATCTCATCCATGCTCAATGGTGGAATCTTTCTGCAACAATGTATATTATTTTGTTTTATAAATCTTATGAGTTTTTAGTAAATGTAAATGATTCTCTTTTGAGGTGTAGCAGATAAAAATATATATATAAAACAATCTGCTTTTCAAATTATAGATAATAAATAAGTTGTGCAATTATTATATAGCTAATGAATTATGATAACTCTTTGCATTTTTTATATAAATACATTTTATATGGTTGTAAATTAATTTTTAATATATTTTTTAGTTTTAGACTTTTATAATTATAGTTATTGGATAAAAAACTAAAAGAACCAGGACTGGAAATGAAAAATATTTTGGCTCAACTCTTAGGTGTTTTGGCCTGTTTACATAATGTATTATGATTATATTTATTGCATATTTTCCTATTTATTTATATTTTAGGAAATGTTGGAAAATCATATACAAAAGAGGAGTAGATACTTGTCCGAATTTCAAGCAAAAGTGATGAGGAAGCTGCAAAGTTGTTTTAGCGATACATATGAAAGAAATCAGAAGCAAAGGTAAATACTAAATACAATTTATTTTATAACTCAGGTACATTTTAATACGCGTGTAACTTATTAAAGCGCTGTACTCAGATATATAAGATAAATATAGTTGCGATAGCTCATGATAAACCCGCCCGACAGAAGATGACAAGTAATTTGTTTAGCATTGAATCCCTCTCGAATTGAACTAAGTTTAAAAAAAAACATATTTCACTGTGAAATTTAAAGACTCCAATAAGCTACTAGCATAAATATACACCTTACAAAAATAGATTACTAATGAAATTTCCATGAGAAGGAAGGCAGCTATTTCCAAAAGCAACCCTTTCAGTATGACCCAGTCTTATTATATTTTCCAGCTAAATTGTCAAGTGAACTACAAATTAAATTGCACCCCGCTTGATTTTGTACAGTGTGAAAATACTAGATTTGAATTTAGTGGTGGTTGCACTGCATGCCCAATATTTTTCAAAGAAAATAAATGTAAAATTTATCCACCAATTAATATGTGATAAAATGCTATTTCCCTCCTCTATTTAATTGTTGCTAGGATTACAGTTTATATCTCTTAAGTGTGCCCGACTTATCCAAAAGCCTGGAAATTCATACCGACCTGCTTCAATGGGGCTTATTTTAAAACAATAACAGCAGGGTTCTATTCTCTTTTTAAACAAATAACAGTTTAAATATTGCTTTACATAATTGATCCAGTCAGTAATTATCTTAAGTTGAACACACTATAATTATAAAGGTCTTTTTTAACCATGTTTTACTACTCGTTCGGTTTATATACTTATATACTTTTTACACTAATGGTTTGTTTTATGGATTAGGAAGGTTATATTTAGAGGAAATATACCTGAATTTGTGTAGAAGGAGAGTGGAAAACCATTTTAGAAAAACCACCCTCGGTATACCCGACCAAGATTCAAACCTCGATCTCTCCATCATTGGCAGTCAAGTATACTGTGAGAGTAGTGCCTTAGACTATGCAGCCACCAAAGCGGATTTTTTTTCTTTTTGATCTCTATCTCGCCACACATTTAATTACATTAATATGGTAAGGATGAAGAAGGTAGAATTTAAAGGATATATACCCACATTTTCATGGAGAGAAAGTGGGAAACCATTTAGGAAAAGCCACCCTCAGTACTCCTTGCTGAGATTCAAACTCCAACTCCCCTGTCACCAACAAACCCCACTATATGTGTTTGACATTTAATCCACTTGCCCACCAGTGCAGTTAAAATAAGTTGAAATAATGTTTTTACTGTGATATACATCATATTGTAATTAATAATGATTATTTATTTTGTGCTAAGTTTCTAAGGCTTCATTCAGTTCAACAAATCTAAGACCTGTTGTATGTGAATTTTAATGACTTATTGTATAACAAGTCGTCTCCTGAATACAATCAAGGGTAGGAAGTTAGGAAATCCTTGTAAATCATTTGAAATACAGTTATTCCATGAATAATATTAGTGTAGGTAAATAATTTTTAGATGTGTTATAGTTGCTAAGATGATGAAGCAAATGTATGCATCTGAATGTAGTTGTATTTATTGGTCTATATTAACATTTACATCATTGTGATATTGCTTCAATAACATAAACATTCTAATGATCATTATAAATTAGTGGTGGCTAATGAATTGTTTCCTGGGGAATCCAAGCTTGACGGGACTGTACTAGGTAGTTTACCCTCTCATTCAGTGTCAAACTCACCCTTAAAAGCCAATGAACACACTTTTTTTTTTCAGCACAGTGTCTTACTAATCGTTTGGGTTGTCTCACTGTGTGTTTGTGTTAAAGTGAATATTGAATGGGAATGGAAGTCTAGTGCTACCCGACAACAACCCATGAACCGTCAATGTTGTAAATATATTGTTTGCAGGTTTGCTGTGGTGAACAGGTATTTGATAGAGATAGAGAATGAGATGCAGGTGATGGAAGCACATCAGACTCAGCTGAAAACATTTGAACAGCAGCTTACAAGACTACGTGAATATATCACAAAAATTATTTCCTCACAATCTATTTCTTCAAAAAAGGTTTCTCACAGGTATTTTCTTATAGTGTAGTTTTTAAAAAAAGAGACCTAACTTCATAATACTTTTGCACCAAACAATTTGTTATTATTTAGTTTAAAATATTTCACACATCTTATGATACAGGGATGCAGAATTGTTTGTAATCCTTCATTCTAATTTGATAAATCAAGCTACTAGCACAAGGTGCAATTATATTACTTAAGATTATTTAAGATGAACATTAATTTGTAATGTACATAACACCTATAAATGGAAATAATCTAACATAAATTGAATATTTTAGCTGTCACTATTTTTATTGAGTAAGCTTTGTAATTGTCGAAGCAGGAATATTTTTTGGAGCAATGTCGAAGCTAATATTTTTTTAAGCCAAGTCAGAGTTTTGACATTTGGCACACCCCTATATAAAGTATAACATAATATCTAAATGAATGTAAAAGTTATTAATTTTGAACTATAAAAATATATTTTCCAACAATGTTGGACAAATCATTTTCTTTTGCCTTATTTATAGGTTATTTACCACAAAAAACTATAATTTGAATGCCAATAATTACATTTCACCATCATGATTCACAATTAAAACACAACAAAACACATAATTATAAAATGTTCAGGGTATATTACATAACTATGTGTTTTGTTGTGTTTTAATTGTGAACTTTGAAGCCTTCAGTTTTCTTGTAAGGGGGCTTTCAAGTATTACATCAACACATTTTTGGCAATTTTTAACCCCCCTTCCCCCTTGTAAGCAAAAATAAGTAAATGCCTGACCCCTCCCCCTCTTGCTTACGTAAGATTTGTCGACTTTTTTTTCATTTGTTCACAGGAATAACCATTCTTTTCTTCATACAATTTTGCTTATAGCCTGAACAAGTAGTAAGATGCAATGACAAAAGAAATTAAAAATTCATGTAATTATTTATAAATTGCTGGTAATTATTAACATAGCAGTGTAAATTAATATTGTGAAATAATTAACACTTGTATACAATGAATTTAAATTTATTCAACAGGTAAAATTATTATTATTATTTAGCACCGCGTCTTACTACCCGTTCGGGTTATACGCTTAAGTACTAATTACGCTAATGGATTAGGAATGGGGAAGGTTGAATTTATAGGAAGTGAACCCGCATTTGCATGAAGGGAGAGTGGAAAACCATTTAGGAAACAAACCCCCCCCCCAGTTCACCCGACCGAAATTCAAACCTCGATCTCCCCGTCCTCGGCAGTCGAGCTCAACACGACTAGCGCGTTAGCCAACTACACCCTACACCACCGAGGTGGGTAACA
This sequence comes from Timema podura, assembly GCA_033556935.1. Classification (NCBI taxonomy): domain Eukaryota; kingdom Metazoa; phylum Arthropoda; class Insecta; order Phasmatodea; family Timematidae; genus Timema; species Timema podura. Next base: position 57,284,127 of record JAVRXN010000011.1, read on the forward strand.
GGTAAAATTAAAACAATTATAACATTATAAAACTTTAAAATGGTCCTTGAATCCATGTCTCAACACTTTCAATTATTATATTTCTATTTGGGGTGGGGGCTAGGTCAATCAAGCTTTGGCATACTTCTATAGGCTTCTCCACTTTTTTATCGTCTAGCCACTCAGCATTTTCGTTGCTGCCTGAAGTCCAAACGGCTTGCGGATGCGCCTTCCTCGATTTTGCCCGGCTTTCTCTGTCTTATGTAAACATTGTTCTGACCCTCACCCCCTTGTCAGCAAAAATAAGCAAAGCTCCCCGTAAGGTGCTTACTTAATACCCCAACACATGATTTACAAACCAAACTGGCCTACACGAGATAATTACACCAAATAATAAATTCCTCAGTTGGTGTCAAATAAAGCTATCATTGCTCTCTGGTTTTACCTCCTTAACTGCTTGCTCAATCAAATCTTTATTAGAAGTAACTGGACAATGATTCGCTATGCTACAACAATGAGAACATATTTTATAGTTCATATTTAATTGTGTTCCCATATTTCCTATGTTCCTATATTTAAGAAAAATGTAATATTTGTGTTGATTTCTGGAAATTAAAAGTTTGTATCAAATTATGGCAAAAAAAGAATTACTAAGTTTGTGAATTATTGATTTTTAAATATTTAAAAATATATATATATAAATACAGTTCAATTTGAATAAAAAGGGCATTTTAGAAAATATTTACATTTTTTGGTGGTCAACATCAATAATATTTTAGTAAATTATTTGTGTTATTTTATAGGTATTAATAATATCTATAAAAAGTGACAGCTGCAGTTAACATAACTTGATGTATGAATACATGAAACTAAATCTAGTAACTTTCATATCTCTCAGAATTACTATTACTATTTTAGCTAAAAACATAATTATTATACCAAATTTACCAATATAACCACAATTTATAAAAAGGCAACTTCATATTAATTATATCAAATAGACTAATTACTCCACTATCTGTGTACATGTATTGGCAGCTGTACACTTGAGATTCGTTGTAAATAGTATTTTCTAGTGACCGACAATACTCTTATTATAAATATACTACAATATTTGTTTCAGTTTGAGTGAGATGCGTGAATTGCACAGAAAGCTGTGCGATGAGCTAGGTAAACTGGAGTCTTCCCACAAGAATGACCTAGACACGGACATGAAGTCAGCGAGGGACAAGTCATTTGATGTGATGAGGCAGTTTTGGGCACATGAGAGAAAGCAAGCTTTTCTTAAAATGAACCTTGCCATTCAATCTATATTGCTGTGCTGAGTGTTTTAGCAGTTTGTGTATAGAGGGAGATCTGCCAGATATGTGTATATATGGACAGAAAGTTTTTTTTTTATTATAGTATAAATAATATTAGGAAAAAATGTGAATGCTATCTTGAGGTGGGATGGAAGGGAACACAATTCAAGGTAAATATGTTTGCAGTTTTTATAACCTAAAATCTTTTTGGCCAAAATAAACTAAATATGGCTTCAGTTGATATGTTTAGTTTAATTTTCTACACATAGTAATTTCAACAATTCCTCTATATTTTTCATGAGTATTTCTTAATTTTAATGGGATTTTTTTTATCTTTGTTTAGAAATTTTTACTCATCTGCCACTATGCCCGTGTCAAATATTCATGTGTTGATATAGGTAGTTAGAAAATTAAACTAAATGTTTCTTTTAAAGCAATTAATTCTTTATATTGGCCCTTTTTTATATAAAAGCTGTAAAATACAGACCTTAACTCATTTATAAGAGCTATCCGCAGAAATTTATTTTGGTGGGCTTTTAAAATTCAAAATAATGTTAATGTGTTCTGTTCAATATAGTGTATTTATCATATAGTCCTATATTTAACCATGCAAATAGTTCAAATATACCTAATTTCTCCATACTCAGTTTTCATAACACCTAATGAATGCTTTATTAAATCATCGAAGAGTATCATATAGAGTAACTGAAATTATCTCAATAAGTGTTATTTTGACATTTTAACACAAATTTGGGGAAGGAAGGACTACAACCCCACACCCTCCCCAAGAAAAATTGGGCATATTGGTAAATTGTAAAACTCCTCACGCATTCAATCATCTATCAAAAAAATTGTAAAAATGTTGTTTCGAAAAAAAATCTAAACACAGGAATAGAACGCAAGACCTTTGGTTTAATGTGCCAAAAGTCCTGTGTTTGATTCCTGTGTCTAGGTGTCATTTTTCAATTCTTATTTGAATGAATATCTTTGAACACTTGTAAATCTGTACTAAATAACGATTTCATTGCCTGTATTGGCAGTACCACCATATCAAAAAATCACAATTGTAATTATATACATTTATTTTTATTTTTTTTCTGCAATAAAAAAATGTAAGTTTCATCTATATTTTAATAGTATTTGGGGTGTTTCAAGTTTTCCACAAGACATTTACTCATGATTATTGGGCTTATAGACCTTGTTCATGTAAAAATGATGGACCCTTTATGGATTGATGTATAATAAATAGATTTAATATTTCTGTGGGACGTAATAGCAATATATAAAAAAACAAAATAGCACAAGTTACCAAATCTATCAAATATTCAAATAAATGTCGGTGTGTCTTCATTTTATTTCAATAGCTACCTACTTTTTAAAAAGGGCCTCAGTCCCTTTATATGGCTAACACTTTAAGTACTTGATGTTTACACATCAATCTAGCTCAATAAGATATGTTAACATAAATATAATTTGGTTAATAAACTTTCAAAAAGTAGTTTTTAAAATACATAGGTACCTATTTAAATTTAAGTATGTTTGTTCCTATCTAAGCCGAACTTAACTATCCTTTCAGGTTGGCTTCCTTCACTAACACTTACTTTATATTATTGTACAGTGTTTAGACACTGTCTTACTATACATTTCCAAGCCTTTAGGCTATAATTAATTTTATTGTGTAAATTTAAACTTAAACACATACCAAACACACACACAATTCCAGCAGTGAAACAAATAATTTATATTACACACCGAGCAAAAAAATTCCACAACTAAAATAGAATTGAACACTTCTTGGCCATCACTAGTAAATATAATTGGTTTTAAGGTATCAGTCGTGTGGTTGGCGTACCTAATTAACATTTGTAGCTGAGGGGTATTTGAGTCATCTTCTGACATATCTCGCATCATAATATCCCCATATTATCCTCATATGATGACTACATACATTATACAATTGTCAGTTTCAACTACTTTTTTTTTTTTGCTCACTGCTTAGTGTAAACACAGTATCAACATTTCATAGGATATTTGATATTTCACAACTGATACTGTAGCTACACAACCTTTTATAATGAAATACTCGCAGTAATAAGTCTAACAGCGATGATACCCAAAAATGTATTATGAGAAAAGTCCTACCAACAAAAAGCAAGGAATTTATTTAAAAACATGATTGGGGTTGTAGGTGCTACGAACTTTAGAAGATTACATTAAGCTACTAGCCAAAGCATTAAAAAAGAACACAAAAAAATATGTGCTCCTCTTTCATTGTAAAAGCCATACTTTGTTCCCCCCCTCTCCTCCACTTTGATTGTTTCTACCTTTCTTTCTTTAACGTTCTTCAATACTATCTCAAACAGTGAAAAGAGTTTTTCCTTAAAGACATATATCATTAATAATATTTTTCATAGATGGCTTAGAGCCCCTAAATAACCCGTCTCATTCTGGTCCTGATGTGTAACTTTTTTACAGAGCACTTAAAAAAAATGTATACCTGCCCTAAACACCTCCTCAATTTACAAAAACTTAAATCTTATTCATCACATTTTTAATGTTGCATTTCACATATTCACGTCGAAGAGTATGTAATCTTACTTTAATTTGTTCCTATAGCTTTCCCTTGTGTAAAGATTTTCTCTAAAGAGTTAAATATTTATGTATATTGTAATGTTTCTCTGATCTATGTATTAAAAATATTTTTATATATAAGAAACCATTTCTTTTACTACAACTTCATCATAGTTTTCTAATATTACTCATTTAAATAATGATTTATGTTTATGAATACCCACAAATTTATTTTTAAGGCATGTTAATACTTATTGAAGTAAATATCTACCCCAACTTTCCAACATTATACGCCTTTTTCACCATAGCATTTAAAAATACTCAATATGAATGTTTAATCAAGATCTTTGTAAAATTTAAAATAGGCTTTCTTATGTGTTATTGAATTACTTAAAGTACAATAATTGTGGATCCTTGGTATCTGACACCTTAGCACACTCGGTAGAGTCTTTGTCTACTGAGCTAAGGGTCCCGGGTTCAATTTCCAGCATGGCTGAAAAATTTATCATTCATGAATGGTGGGTTTACCCTTTCACAATAATGAATTAATGGCCAGGGGCTGGATGTCCTAGTATTAAGTTAGATTATAAGGCATATGAAGCTACGACAGGCCTAGCAAACCGGCAGTGGAAATATATGACTTGAATAAAATACTGACTCGGGCCACAGGCTGGAAACAGTGATGGATGTAAAGTTGTGGTCCTCTAAACAAACACATCAAAGACTTGAGAAATTTAATAATGTAGGACCGCCTTGGTGCGTAGTTGGCTAACGCGCCAGTCGTGTTAAGCCAGATCACGAGGACGGGGAGATCGAGGTTCGAATCTCGGTCGGGTGAACTGAGGTGGTTTTTCTAAATGGTTTTCCACTCTCCCTCACGCAAATGCGGGTCACTTCCTCTAAGTTCAACATTCTAATCCATTAGTGTATTTAGTACTTAACGTATAACCCGAACGGTAGTAAGACGCGGTGCTAAAATTAATTAATTAATAATGTAGGGGTTAAAACAGTATTTTTGAAAATACCTTGTTATTGCATCAAAATGTAATTGTGTGTTTGTAAAAATACACAAAACAACAGTATTATTGTTGTTATTATTTTATTATTATTATTATTATTATTAGTAGTAGTAGTATAGTAGTAGTAGTAGTAGTAGTAGTAGTAGTAGTTGTATTGTATTATTTCTATTATAATATTATGGTCTTCAGTATTCAAATGGTCTAAGGTAGTGGATCCAACTGGCGACCTGCGCTCACTGTAAATGTGGCCCTCACAGTATCCTGGAGGAAAATTAAAGGAAATCCTCGGTGGCAGATGTGAAATAGCTAATGATTTGAATAAAATTATTTAAAAAAGTTCATGATTGCATTTTACTATACAATTATTTGATTAATAAAAATATGTATAAATACATGTCTATAACGCTAAGTGATTTTGTGAAATGTTTGTATGTGTATATTTCATAATACATTTTTGAGAGATTAATAAACCTATTCTTAGCAATAAAATTTGAAAGATTCGGCGTCAGAGTAGGTAGTTTAAGCTCAGCTATCCCGAAAGTTTTAGAAAAAGGAGAGAAAAGATCCCTTTATATAAAACAGATGTAAAATTGAAAGTTTAGTGGTCATTTTTTAAAGAGTAGTGACATGTAGCAAGTGCACGAAGCGAATGTATCAGTCCGTTTTGGCAAGATAAGCTGATATCTTTCCGCCTAGCGCATCTGGAGAATCAGGCCTGCAGGGAGCTACGAGGGTAATGCGCACGCAACTGTTCATAACAGCTACTGAAGGCGACCGGTAAACGGCCATCCCCAACTTGTGTATTTTACATTCTGAGCATTCAGAGTGTGTTTCAAAGAAAATTTATTTCAATGTAGATTAGTTTAGTGATTGTGAATTGAATTTTATTATTGTATTGAGTTGTTTTAAATTTCATATTATAAAATTTATTATTAATGTTTTAAGATGTAGTGTAGGTAACATAAAAAAAATAGGAGACGCTGCAGATATCAACAATGACTCTTTCGATCCAGTCAACTTTTTGTTAAATAATTCTACTGAGGCTTTGTCTTTTGAACGAAGTACATAAAAAGGAAAAATAGCAAGACCAATTAGATATCTCATCTCACAGAAGTATAACAAACAATAAAAAGTGTTTATATTTATTATTATTATTAGTAGTGTAGTAGTAGTAGCAGCGCGCTGTGTAGTAAACGTATAACTTCATAAAATTCCATTTTCGACATTGTTAAGTGTACCCCTTTGAGTGCTCATGACTCGGCTTAGCCAAAAATTATCATCACGCTACACCATTGCTTTCAACCAAAAACACATTTCTTTTAATTATTGAAAATAACTGTTTATTAAGTGTTGTTTGTAGGCCTATATAGAGTTGCTGGAATCACTGAATATATCTTCTGCCTGGGGTGCAAAGTGATTAACAGATTTGGCCCTTGGGATAAAAGACCTTGGACCACGCTGGTCAAGTTTTCTGTTGCAGTTTTTTTACTAAATAGTTTTCCACTTTGCCTGTATACAAATGCGAGTACACTTCCTCTAACTTTAATATTTCTCATCCTTAACAGCATTGTGTGTAACTTGTATGGGTATTAAGATGTGGTGACAAATTAAGTTATTATTATTATTACTATATTAATATTATGTAATTGTACAGTACAATATAATACGTGTTAATATAATGGTGTACATACAATATACATATGTGTAATATACAGAAATGCAGTTATAGTAATGTACATATAATATTCTATTGATTATGGAATAACACTACTGAACTGGAAAACTAACAAAACACAGCCACTTGTAAAAACACCACAGCACAACTGTTCCCCTCGAGCTACACAAACAAACTAAGAGATTATATACTTGAATGACCTTTGATTGTGATGAATGGTGCCAACAACTGTGTGCACATGCGCGTGTCGAGTTATCGAGTGTTAAGTTTCCGAGAGACTACGGTATTAATGAAAATTAGACAGAAATATATCAAAGGTAATCTAACTAAATTAAAACCATCTTAATATAAAGTTAAACTTCTAATTTTAGATCTCTCATTGTTATTTCATCAAAATTAATATATTGGCAGTCCTAGTTTACTGACAAAAGGAATGGACTGTTGTAATATGTAGCAAATAAAATAATAATAATAATAATAAAGTAAACAACAACTAATGTATAATACATTAAAAAATTAGGAATGTGACCTTTGAACCCTGAAATAGCCAAAACCTTAAAAATATTTTTAATTAGAGGACTCTAGATTCCATCAATTTTCAAGATTTATAAAAAAAAAATCGAATTGGAATTTGTTTTAGAGCTGTTGCTTATTGATGATTTGGTCTAACATAATGATAGGAAAAAGTTAAAAACTAGACCCCAAACCATTAATTTGCCATCTAACTAGATGTATGATTACTATAATGAATGCATTTTAACAAAATATGTTAATATTTAGTAATTTATTTTTCTAGAGTTGACCTCGGTGGTCTTGGATTAAAGTGTTTGTCTCAGGACCCAATGTTTGTGGGTTCAAACCCAGCAGGGGTCGACAGATTTTTCTTGAGCAGTAAAAATTTGTAGTGCAATTTCCTTCTGAGGAAAAATAAAGTCATCGGTCCCATGTAAAATAACTCTGGAGGTATGTGAAAATTTCTTTCTCAGTAAAACTGGTAGGCCCTTTCACTCTCGCTCATAGAAATTTTTGGTGTACTTATATAATCAGTCGGTTCAGAAAGTGCACATTAAATACCTCAAATAAATAAAGTAATATTTTTCTCTTGCAACTTAAGAATTAATATATAAAAAGAAACCTCAAATGCTTACAATATTTTCTAATATTCAGATTAATAAACTAGTAAGTTTGATCCAACTCTAAAAAAAATAAAAAAGTAAAAACTACCTGTTTACTTTCTTTACTTACGATACCATCAGTATTAATATAATGTAAAGAATCCATTTCTGAAAATATCCAGCCTGTATGAATCCCTACACTTTACTTTCTAACATAATGACACTCACTAGCTTATCGTTTACACAAATCTCATCTCTAGAGTAAATACTGGTATATCTGCCAACAGTAACATTAACTCTACTTTGACAGCTGCCCACACATAGCTATCAAGATATCACTCCCATTCATCTCGGTGATCATAGCCAAACACACATTCTGTGATGATGATGATGATGATGATCTAGCTAAGTACAACATAAGACTAAAAGAGTATTTTGTCAATAGAAGCTATCCAAAAACACTCTGCCTCAAAACAAATAAACTCGTAATAGTACAAATAAAAAATAAGCCAGCAAAAAAAATAACATCAATTCCTTTGGTCCTCACATATCTTAGTTTACACAAGCTAAACAGCCCCTTTAAAACCTAATTCGCACTACTCAAAACAACTTCATTGAAGCTCTACACACAACTTATAAAACAGCCTCTTTAAGTTTACGCAATACGCTTGTATGACCTAAACACCTGGATCCAACTTTAGAACCTGGCCTCGAAATCTTCTCTCCCATGCAACCACACCACCTTCAAAACTTGACCCATCCATAAGACAGTCAACTATCTCTCTAATAACAGAAATAATAACCAGCCTATAAAAGGCCATCATCTCACCTGCAGCCTGAAAATATGAGCTACCAGTTAGAACGTATTTTTTTAATCAGTGTATTATTACCTGTTCAGGTTATATACATATAATGATAATTATTCTTAGGGGATAGAGATGAGAAAAAAAATACATTTGCTTGGAAGGAGAGTGGAAAAACATTCAGGGAAAAAATTCAGTAGATCCGACCAGGATTCGAACTCCTATCTCCCGGTCATCAGCAGGCCAGTCTAACATGAGAGTGACACCGGGTCATTAGAATGCTCTCAATGACAGACTCAAAATCTAGAACCTACCACAGAAACATTAAGAAAATAGTGAATGGTCTCTTGCCAAGAAACCAAAGTTAAAATCCAAGAAAAACATTTGCCTCACTTGCTGAGAGACATGGTTTGAACTTTGATCAACGCTGCAGCGACAATGTACCTAAAATCTCGATAAGAAATACTTAGTTAAAATCCATCATAACTGAGAGTATGGGAATCATTCATCATCAATTTATAAATTTAGACAATCCCAGACTTCAAACAACTTTATTATCTTCATGCCCATGTTTTTAATATATCTGCCTCCAAGTCTTTACTGTGAAATCTGAACACAAAGAAAGTCATGCAATCCATTTATAATGGTGAAAGCTAAAGATATTATTGTATTATAAATGTATATGTTTAAGATTTGGTGAATTCGCCAATTGCGAAAAACGCTGAAAGGAAAAAAGGTCAAAATAGGGTATTTACACAGTTTTCTTGCATTTTTATGGCATTTGAAAGTGTTTATGAAAATTTTTATTTCGTGAATTAACGCAAAAACGTGATTTTGAGATATTTAGCTAAATTAATTTATTAGCGAAATGAGCAATTTCCTGAAAATGTCGGAACATTAAAGAAAAAGCTGAGATTTCTATATAAACGATGTTTTCAGCGGAAATAAGTGATTAAATAAATCATTGATTTTCACTCGTCTGTCTGCTTCAGCTTGGGTTTTTCTGCAGCCTGTGCCTTTCCAACCATCCGGCTAATCGCTACATTCCGTTAGTCGAGTTGCTTTATCTATAATCCTTTGTATAGCCCTAAAACATTGACGAAAGACATTTTTAACCTAATTTAGCTACAAATGCTAAATTATGCACAAAACGCTAAAATTTCCAATAATTAATGCAAAAAAAACTGAAAATTAATGCTATTTTACCCTATTCTATAACGTCGCTGTTAAATCAAACCGGCATATGTCAAAATTGAGTTTTTGAGTTGTTTGTGTCAAAAATTTCTTTTTCCCATCTATTTTTAAGTCAACTGACATATCGTATATTGAATAAAAATCCGTCAGATGGCGTTGGGCCGATGCATTTATGAAATAAGCCAGTGATTATATACCAGAACGAAGATTATTGTGCAATACCCCAGTCGCTTCAAATAAACCTTCAAGGAGGTAAGAACGTCCATCATGTAAGTAAAACTGATTATTCTCACAACTCATACATTTTTATTAATTACCCAGAATGACTTATTGGTCAAATAACCGGTTTAAACTCAACATTAAATGCGTTTAATCATTAGGCCTAAAAGTTTAGTTACCCGCGAGATAATACCGTCAATTTATTCAGATTACCTTTCTATAAACCATATTTTTTTTTGACAATTACGCAAATAAATCCAATAACGTTTATGTTATTTTTAGTAAAAACAAAATTGTGAAGCAATAAATTATTTTTTATTGACAACATTATCTTTATTCTACCTTAAAACAGTGTTCCCAAAGAAGAACACTGTGACACAAAAGCAATATTACACTGATTTAAACGTCATATGGCATATCTGCAATTTCATTAATTTATAGCAATTTCCGATATTTTGCACTATTACTTCAAATAAGCAGTATTCGTCTAAATTTTTCATGCAAAAGTGCCATTGAGGTGAACCAACGGACGTTAAATGGAAATTCACATGCGAAAATTAAAGTGCTCAGTGAAAAATATGCATTTGCAGATATGCCGGTTTGATTTCACAAGCCGGACGAATGTTCTAAGATTTGAAAGCCATGAACTACAAAATAAGTTGAGCTCTTATTTTTAGTAATTCCAACAGCTACGACAGTGAGGGTACAATTTCCATCTTGTTTAATGTAATTCCCCGTAGGAGGGTAATGTATGTAAAAAGTATGTTTGAAAAAATTAGTGAAATATAGTCTTCAATAGCAATTATACTAGTATTAAAATGTATCTATTGAAGTTGTTGGGGATACTGTGTCTTATTCATAGTCTCGCTACGGACAACAGTCATAAAGCCCCGCGATCCACCAGGCCTAGGCCATTTATTTATTAATCATACAAAGCGTACATAAAGATATGGGTTCATCATTATGGATATCAAGGTTGGTGTTGTTGACCCCGACCAAATCTTTGGTGGATTCATTTCTGTTATCTTGTTCCATCATGTGGTTGAGGGTTCCTGCCGGGTTCTTTCTCATCTTTGGTGGTGTGGTGCCTCTGATATGGTGTGTTGGTGGTGGAAAGTTTGGTCTGATGTGTGCCAAGTATAATTTGTGGATACATCCCTTAATTCTAGTAGTAATTTTGGAAATTGAAAGCTAATTAAGTGATTTGGTATAGTGTGATGGCAATGCATATTTTTTCTAATTAAAATAAGTGATTATACATTGAGTTGGCAGTTTATATCCTTTTTCTTCTTTATACAAGAGATGATTTTATGTATGTCTTAAACTTAGGTCTTCTATGAAATATAACAGCTTTATTACAATCGTGGCTAAAACAATCCTTACTTAGTTTGACATATTTTTATAACTACTAATTTGGGCTATCCGCATATTTACACTAATGTGGTAGCGATTAAAAAAGTAGAATTTAGAGGAAATTTAGCTAAATTTGCATGAAGGGAGAGTATAAAACCATTAAAAAAACTAATTACAACCGACCAGGATTCGAACCTTGATCTCTCCAGCTTACTAGGAGAATAACGCATGTTAGAACATTAAACTATCGAAGTGAGTTGTTTTAACATTTTTACTCATGTAGTTTTAACAGACGGCCTTTATTCTGTACTCCAGACCTGTATCGGCTAAAGAGCCAGGAATGAGTAAGGTGAAATTTAAAGAAAGTTTACCCACATTTGCATAAAGGTAGAGTTGTAAATCATTTAGGAAAAGTTACCTTAGTACACCTGACTAAGATTTAACATCATCGGCAAATCAAACAAGATGAGTCTAACACCTTTCTCCATGTACCCGCCAGTGCAGGTTATTTTATTATGTCGCCCCACAATACGGTTGAAATAAATTCCAAATTAAGCGGTTTGTGATAGTATTTATTTTTCACCCCGTCATTATCTTAATGAGATAAGGATGTAGATGGTATAGTTTGAGAAGAAATGTACACACATTTGCGTGAAGGCAAAGAGAACTTAGAAAAAAACTCCTTTTCACCCAAACTGGATTTGAACCCTGATCTACCCGTCACTAGCATTCCAGTCTAACACCAGAGTGACGTGTTAGACCATACGACCATCAATGCAGATTGTGATATAACTAAGATCTTTAGAAATTTTAGACTTGATTTTTGCTAAAGTAATCACCTTATGAAGTGTGTTTGCGAATTTCTGTGAACCTTTAGATATGTGTTGGAATTTTCCAGTGGAATGACAGGTTTAGGTTTGGTTGGTAATTGATCTGACCCCCTCCGAGGGGTTGTCGTACCTGATCGTTGAGTTCAAGAGCGGAGATTGAGACAAGCCAGGGTGTCAACCCAGACTGATGAAGAATGATAACACTGCTCGTTCATCTTGTGCCGTCATTCGCTGTCTTTCAGCCCAGTGTAATGCACTGTAAACTCGCTGATAAGGTGGACCACACTGTTATCGGATCACTTTATTATACTCGCCTACACCACTGCACCTTCGCCAATAAAGTTCTTCGCGAGGTGTTAAAATACTTGATGTGGAACTTCTTTCATAAAACATTCTTTTAAGAAGCCGTCTACGCAATTAACTTGAGTTTTGCGCTCATTAAAGTTACTAGTCTAGATTTAATAGTATTATTTTCTTTTTAAAGACTTGGCTTCCTAAACTTTACAGAAGAATACGAAATTAATGAAAGACTTCACCCGTATCGGTGGGCACGTGAATTAAGTTGTCAACGTTGTATAGTTTGGTTTGCTGGTGACGGGGCGGTAGGGAGTTGAATCTCAGCAGAGAGGGTGATTTTTAATCAATGGTTTTCTACTATCCCTATACTCTAATGCGGGTACACTTCCTCTAAATGTTACCTTCCTCCCCGATTAGTATAAATACATGAATAGGCCGGGCGTCGCACAAAAAAGAGACGTAATATTTTTTGGATATTAAAGCGTAGAATGACTGGCTATGGAATTAGAGATCCCGGATTTGATCCCCGACGTTGCTAAAAAAAGTTTTGTGGTGCTTTATTAACAGCTGGAGGACTGGGTGTTTATATGTTCTAGAGCTAAGTTAGTTTGTGAGTCGTATGATGATATAGTCAATTGGTTTGAATTCCGTGATGCCCATGATAGGTACTAAAATAACTTTTGATTACTATTGGTAGAAAATTAAACTAAATGTATATACTAAAGCAATTTTTTTTTTTGCTATACAAATGATGAAATAAGAACCTTAAATTGCGTTCCCTTCCGTCCCACCTTACACTTTGAAGTTGAAAAATGGCACTTTCTCAAGAAACATAGAAGATAATACATTTTTCTGTTAATAAGGAAACTGTTTTTTTAGCTTAAGAAGTAGATGCAGATGCGGTGTATACGGACTTGTATTTAGTTTATGAGATCAAGTGGATGTACAAATATATAAAATAATGCCATGGCCATCACGCCATTTTATCACAATTTGAAATTAAAAAATTGTGTCCCTAGTAAGTATCACTTTCCTGAAGGCATAATTTACATATTTAACTTTTTATTTAGCATCAAAAATTACATATTTTTAAAGTCATTATGCGTCCATAAATCTATCTTTACACTTGTTCAACTCAAAATGGGCTTATATCAAAAATGTGGAATGAAACATGCAGAGATAATTTAAGGAGACATACGTTCAGTTCTTTCAACCATCGGTTGCCTGATTTACTCACTGTTAAATCACGATAGACTGCCTCTATCACCTAGTGATAATTGTTCCCGGCTACAGATACAGAGGTCCCGGGTTCGATCCCCAAAGCTTCTAGATATTTCTGCGATGCAGTGGGTCTGGGACGGGGTCGACTCAGCCTCGTGAGGACAAATGAGGAGCTACTTGAACGAAAAAGTAATGGCTCCGGTCTAAAAAACTAAGATTAACGGCTCACCACATGACACCCTCTATCCGCAGTACTTGGCACTATCTTCGCCAACATACGTGGGCCGCTCGTTGGCATAGCTCACTTGCAAGCTGGCACCATAGTTTTTTTTTTTAAATCCCGATGACCACCAGAGTGGCTCAGCCTATGCTGCAACTCTTGATCTTTTGATTCGAACCCGACTATAGAAACAGGCGCAGAAAGAAAACTGCAACGTCCCCCATCACCCTGTCTCTACACAACCCCGTCATCCTGCACGTAATCAATCACCCGTCTCATCCCTCATTCCGCGCGCCACCTTCGGCCCGCCTCGGTACAAAACGCTGATATCATGCAAATTAACGTCCCATCTAAACAAACAACTCGGAGAGCTAGCCAAGCTCGAATATCAATTCTCAGTCGCGTGCACAAGAAGACGAAAGAGAGAGAGAGAGAAAAATAGTCCCGGAGAAGCTTTAGTCAAGTGATTTATATCCTTCAGAATGGAACAGCAAGAATCTGTGCAAATATGATCCAGGATGAAATATAGCTTTGATTACTGGGGAGGAAACTTCGTTTTTAGTGGTCCTTAAACGAGATTATGTGTGTAAACAACTTCAGGAGGAGCAAGCAAGATATAAACTGTTTTCAGGTTCGCGCAACTTTTATTTTTTTAACTTTACCTCAGTTAACGTCAAAATAAGTTGATGAAATCTTTGTGTGTTAACAAGCCTCGTCGTATAGTGGTTAGAGCCCCTGGCCACTGACCTAGAAGTCCCGTGTTCGGTTCCCGGCTGGTACCGGAGGTTCTTATCTCAAAAGGAGAATAATTCCCATGGTCAACAGATTTTGGTTGATTGGGCTTACGTTAGGTTAAGATATTCTTTGGCCCTTGTCATATTCACTATCACCTCTTCATTGGCTTCACCCCGTCGTATTCACTATCACCATCACCTCATCTAATCAAGACATGGAAAGAGCCTTCGTGGAAAGGATGTAAGATTAGTATATTTGGCCGCTACCTGAGCAATGTACTGGCTAACATTTCCACAAAATGATCTGCAGATTGATGTAACGCAGACACACCATTATTATCATTATTAGTATTAGTATTATTAGTATGTGTGTTATCTTATTATTTTAAGGATATATTAAATGGTTAAGACCCCACACAGGTGGGCAAGCGGACTAAATGTCTTAAGGCTCATTTACACGGGGTAAGTAGGGAGGCAAGTTGAGTGATCAAGTAGTTTGACTAGCCACTTTACTGGTGTCAGCAATGGTAAGTAGCCGTTAACACACGATCAAGTCAGTTGTCTTGTAGAAAGCGACCAGAATGAATCCGTTTGTGCTTCGCCATCGTCGTCGAGATTTGAAAAAAATGTGTCAAACGCTTTGTACAAGTTTTAGTTTGTGAATTAAGTGAAACAATTCAAGAAGAAGTGACTAGAAAGAAACGAAAATGGGTACGAGAGTGGCTAAATGGAAGGGACACTCATGGGGCATCTGTTATCCTATTGATTATAACTAGAGATAGGGTAAATTCGCTTTTGCGAAAAACGCGAAAAGAAAAAAAAGAAAAATAAATGGTACGGCACACCGCACAGACTTTCTCTCTCTTTCTATAAACTTGTAAGATTTCTGAACGGAATAATGTACATTGTATCATCCCCACTCCACATAATAACACGCATAAAATAATATACAATGATATAGAATCAATGAGAAAAGAGGCGCATCTTTGTCCACCTAAGAACATTTCAAACAGTTTAATGTCTTCCACAAGGGTCAACACTTCGTATTAAAATTTCGATTTCTGGTTAAAATTTTAACATTTTAAAAGGTGTTGCAGATCTTCAAGTCATCGCATTGATATTTAATTATTCATTTATACATTTTGACCAATAAAAAATGTAAATATTGACTATTGAGTCTAAAATGGAGATAGATCATTGATATGCAAACATTTCTCCTAAGAGATTTAAGGAAAAATAACATACTTTTTTTAGATACTTACTTATATTTAATTACTCTATGGCATTGGAGTATTATTGCGTTAAGACTTAAGTAGTATATGTTTACAACTAAAGCTCACAAAATTGTATTAATATATTTGCAAATATCTCAGAAACTGCTGTTTTTATAAAAATATATGTCAAATAAAAGTTTTTTATTTCTAATAGTCCTACAATTTTGCAATGATAAGTTGTTTAGTTTCTCCAATAGTTGTGGAGATACGGAAATTAACGCTTCTGTAATGTACCCTAAAAATCATTTTCATAGGAAAATGAAAATAGCCAGTTTATTTATAATCTTAATCAACGCCTAGATACGAATTTTAATCAAAATCGTTTAAGCAGATTTTGAGAAAACAAAATTTTTCTCTTTTCGTCCTTCAGTAAACTACCCTTAATTTTAAGTTTTTATAGACACACAGAGAGACGGCATTGCAAAGACTATTTTTTAGGGTTCGGGGGGTCATGAGACGTCGACATCCATCAACATTTCAGGTTAGTTTTTTTTTTACGGTCGCAATACTTAAACTTTAATGCCCAAAAAGTTAAAAAAAATTCATATAATTGCGTATATATTGAAAGTTATTGATTTTATAAAAATATGTTTCGGATAAAATATCTGTATTATAAATATATATACATATTTGTAATGCTAAGTAATTTCATATCTCAAATAGTTTCGGAGCTATTTAAAAAAATGTTAATTTACGCATCAGACCGGAGCCCTTAAAGCCATTTTGCCGAAATATTGAGGGTAGCCATTTTATTTGAAATATTTATTAATGTTTATAAATGAAATTTAATCAAAATCGTTGGAGCCGATTTTGAGAAAATCGACTTTTTCTCTTTTTGCCATTCAGTAAACTACCCTTAATTTTAAGTTTTAATAGACACACAGACAGACGGCATTGCAAAGACTATTTTTAAAGGTTCGGGGGGGTCATGAGACGTCGACATCCATCAACATTTCAGGTTAGTTTTTCTTACGGTCGCAATACTTAAGCTTTAATGCCCAAAAAGTTAAAAATATATATATAATTGCGTATATATTGAAAGTTATTGATTTTATAAAAATATGTTTCGAATAAAATATTTGTATTATCAATATATATACATATTTGTAATGCTAAGTAATTTCATATCTCAAATAGTTTCGGAGCTATTATAAAAAATGTTAATTTACGCATCAGACCGGAGCCCTTAAAACGATTTTGCCGAAATATTGAGAGTAGCCATTTTGTTTGGAATATTTATTTATGTTCATAAATGAAATTTAATCAAAATCGTTAGAGCCGATTTTGAGAAAATCGACTTTTTCTCTTTTTGCCCTTCAGTAAACTACCCTTAATTTTAGGGGTAGATATCCAATTCCAAAAACCCCTCGGGGCAACCCTATGAAAACCCTAGATATCAAGTTTCAGCTCAATCGGTAAAATAGTTTAGGCTCTAGTTGGAGGTACAGACAGACAGACAGACAGACAGACAGACGGAAATTCAAAAACAACTTTTTCGGATTCAGGAAGTCATGAAACGTCAAAATTCATCAAAATCTCGAGTTCGATTTTTTTGACGATCACAATACTTTCTCTACCTGTAAGATAGAGAGAAAGTAAAAGGGTCGAAAATAGGGTATTTATAAGTTTTCTTTGCGTTTCATGGCATTTGAAAGTGTTTAAAGCGATTTTTATTTCGCGAATTAACGCGAAAAACGTGATTTTGAGAGTATTTTAGCTAAATTATTCTATTTAGCGAAATAGACGCGAATTCCCTGAAAATGCTGTGCATTTAAATAAAATGCTGAGAATTTCTATAAAACGATGTTTTTCAGTGGAAACAAGTGATTAAAAAATCATTGAGTTTTACTCGTCTGTGTGCTTCAGCTCGGGTTTTACTAGCATCCTGTGCCTTCCACAGCCCATCCAGCTAATCGCCACATTCCGTTAGTCGTTGCTTTTAACATAAATCCTTTGTATAGCCCCTAAAAACATTGACGAAAGACATTTTTACCTATTTTGCTACAAAATGCTAAATTATGCCACAAAACGCTAAATTTCCAATAATTTATGCTAAAAAACTGAAAATTAATGCTATTTATACCCTATCTCTAATTATAGTCTCTGTTTCTGACCACCTCATTTTAAAGCAGCAACATAACAAAAGAACACCAAAAACGAGCACTGCTTAGAAAGCACGTGCGTCCTCTCCCACACTGTGTGCTCGACTATAGATAGGCCTACACTTGCCTGTACCTGTTTACATTGGTCGAGTGGGGGGAGCAAGTGCACGGTCGAGTTAAAAATGTAGTGGTGGGGTAAGGAGAGTGGGCGAGTGAATGGATCGCCTCTCTATCCACTCGACTCTCCCATTTACTCGCCAAAATACTCCCCCCAATAATAGTCCAACCGTTTGCACAGGGCAAGTAGCTCTCTTTTCCTTACTTGCTCCAGTTACTCTCCCGGCTACTCGACCAATGTAAACCGGCCTTTATTCATCTAATATGGTTTGCCGGTGACTGTGAGGTTGGGTTTCGAGTCCTGGTCGAGTGTGCTGGGGATAATTTTTTCTTAATTTCCAACCCTTTTTACATCCCCTCAAACGAGGGTACATTTTCTCTAAAGTACCTCATCCCTATCCCATCAGTGTCAAATATAAATATCAATAATAATAATTATGACTACTTTTTTACAAAAAACTATAAACGTCTTATGGTCCGAAAATTACAGCGGTAAAAAAAAACCTGCTTCAGTTGTCGCATGATCCGAGGAGTCACTCTCGCAGTGGACTAGACTGACTGCCGATGACGGGGAGATTGGGGTGTGAATCTCGGCCCAGTGTGCTGAAGGTGGTTTTTCCTAAACTATTTTTTAATCTCTCTCTCTCTCTCTTTTCTCTCCACGCAAATACGAGTACAATTCCTAGAAATTCAACCTTCGTCAACCCTAACACATGAGCGTAATTAGTACCTATATTTATAACCCGATAGGGTAGCAAGACGTTGTGCTAAAAATTTAAAAAAAAAATCAATGGTCACATTTCCTAAATTTTTAATTTTAATTTATTTTAGGTATTTAACGCGAAATTTCCGAATCGACTGATTTTATAAACACACGACACATAAACTAACTTAAATCTAGAACATTCACAACACCCAGCCCCCCAGCTGTTAATTCATCACTGTGAACGGGGAAACCCACATTTCACCGATGATAAGTTTTTTTTTGGCCATGCCAGTAATCAAACCTGGGGCCCTTGGTTCAGTAGACAGACACGATACAAACTAAGCTAGGGTGTCGGACAATTTCCTAAAAAAAAAAGTCCTTTCCTCTCCTTTATTTATGTTAAAGAACAATTTGTACTCAGAGTGGACATATGTATGCCCTTGCTTCTCTCAGATCTCGTATTTATGGAAAATCTTTGGAGAAGGAAATCCTATGAAGTGAAAGCCTATATCTCAGCCGCGTGCGACATGAAAATGTTGACAGACAGGAGCTCCCAAGGGCAGTGACGTCAGTCCAAAGAGTGGTCCTCTCTAACAAGAAGGCGACTATATCTTTCTCTCTGCAGGAGACTGCTATTGCTGCACTTCATTTGTCTTTGTTAGCGGGGCTGACTCCTCTGGGTGTTTCATTACGAAGGGAAGAGGGGGGAGGGAGGCAATCACTTCGTTCCTCGCAAGGGAGGGTCAAACATACCAACTACAAACGGTCTCTGGTTTCCTAGATGAAAGATCTATGTTCATGTCTTACTTCCCAACCAAGATATTCACACTATCTACACTGATAGGATGACGAGGTAATCGGGGTTCAAATCCAGATTGGGTGTACTTTGAGTGTTTTCTTACTAAATTGTTTCCCACTCTCCATTTACGAAAATGCAGGTACATTTTTTCAATTATATCTCTCTTTTACAAACATATTTAGCGTAGTTAAAATGAGTAGAGCCCGGATGAGTAATAAGCTGCAGGGGGGGGGGGGAGCTTTAGGGAATGGGTAAGGTATATCTGTGATAGATATTAACATTTTCCGATAAATTTCCATTCGTATAATCAGTCGAAGCAATTTATAAAAATTAAATCAAGCACGTGGGCTTAACGTCATTGTATTTTTTTTTTCGGTTATACGTTCAGGATTCAAATTCTAGCTTTACATGAATAATTTTCAACACATACAAATATTAACTGTAGTTTTTATATTCATAGCACATACCTCTTAAATTCGAGTTAATTTGTTACCCTTTTTCAACCAAAGATTTATATATGATTTACAAACTCTTTAAGTAAAATTTAATCTTATATTTAACTAAATACAATCAAATAATTTGGCCCAAATCAGGGTCTTAAAGTAATACCCATTTCGTGATTACAAAATAAATACATAAGTAAAGATATTCCAAAAGTTTGGTAATTGAACCGTGGCACTTGTTTCTTTACTCAAATATTTAGGTTGGTGAGTTTTTTTTTTTATTTCAAGATTACTTTCCATTCGATATTGGAAAACTTTCTAATGAATGTTAAGACTTGACAAACTTCAAAACTGTGTTGTAATCATTTCCGATTTCTTTTTCTTATATAAGTCAGCTTTATTTTGTTATATTACTAGGTAAGCCAAGGTAGACTACATAAAGATGGCATAAACTATTATAATAGTAGCCTCGATTAAATCCGGAGTAAATGCTTCCCTGCATATAGCGATACTCTGTTATATCACGAAATGATATTTCAGATGGTCAGTGAGCTAGTCAGATTGGAACATATGTTTATATGAACTTTTTTCAGTGTTTGTGTGTCTCATGTCCATGTGTATATATATATTCAAGATTCATATATGAATCTTGTTTAATACTTTAAGCCTGGATCCTAAGGTCACCTAGCAATGCGCCCGCATTCTTCCTTTATAGACCACTGGTGTACTGCAGTGGCGTAACACCCAGGCCCACAGGGCCTGCAATGCGGGGTGCCCAGTGGTATAAGGGTACCCGCGAAAGGAAACTTTAAATTACTATAAATTTGTTGGAAATAATTGTAATCAAATAAATTATGTCCTGATTATTGACAATTTAGATAGTTGAATAAGTTTATTATAAAATATCGTAAATTATAACTAAGCTATAGCATTATTTCAATTATTTCATTCGGTTTTAAATAGCGCAGAGTTTTTTTTAATTTTCATGCAGTCAAGCTGACTGACTGATGACGTTCCCAACACAAAGCCGAGGCTAAAACAGCAATTTAAAGCTGTGAGTACTAAATTAGTAATTATTTAGGACTATTAATTATTTATTATAACATTTATTACTGACTTCGAAAAGGGGGCCTGAAAATAAATCTTGCTGGGGGTCCTAAGCTTAATCTGTTACGCCACTGTGGTGTAGTATACAAAATTTCAGTTCTCTTGAGTGAAGCCATGAAGAAAATCGCTGTGCCCTTGTCACGTGCTAATGATGTCCCTTGAGAGAGAGAGAGAGAGAGAGAGAGACGGGGTAGAAGAGGCGGGAGGGACAGAGATAAATAGCGATACAATCCATGTCGCGGTCTAGGTACAGTGCAGCGGACAAATTGTTACCCTAATTGGGCACAAGACTTCACATCCTTCTTGACGAGAGGCGGTGAGCACTACTCGAGACAGTGGGGTAGGTCAGAGGAGATTTGATACACCGTCCTTTAAGTGACGTCCAACGTTACGCTGATGCTAGTCTCGTACTAAGTCATGAAGAGAAACTTGTACTGAAATAATGATGGTAAGTATCACGAAATAACCAGTGAGGGTAGCTACCACAAGATATAGCCTACGATAATGTGTCAGGGATGAGGATGGTTTGATTTAGAAGAAGTGTAGCCGCCGCATCTGCGTGGAGGTATACGGTAAAGGCATTATGAAAAAAAAACATCCCCAGTACACCCGAACGGGATTTGAACCCCCATCTCCCCGTCCAGTAATGGGACAGTTACCAATGTAAAGTAGAGTTAAACACAATCATTTCAGATTCTTTTTTTATGAGTCAGCTTTATTTTGTTATATTACTGGGGAAGCCAAGGCATGCATTATTACAATAATAGCCTGCGTATAGCTCTGTTTATAGCAATACTCTGTTTTAATATTGGGACGATCATTCATTTATTGGTGATTTACCCGCTCCGGTAACCGCATGATCTCAGGCGTCACTATCGCAATATACTAGACTGCCGATGACAGGGGCATCGGGGTTTTAATCCCGGTCAGGTGTACTGTGGGCAATTTTTCATAAACGTTTCCCCACCCTTCCTTCGTGCAAATGCGGGTAAACTTCCTCTTATTCAACCTTACTCATCCCTAACTCACTAGAGTAAGTAGAACGTATGCCTATACCTTGAGCAGGTAGAAAGACGCTCCCAGAGCAATGTGGACGCAAACGCACCACCGAGCAAGCGTGTGTTTTAGTAGAGTTGGATTTAGTTTTGTGTTTGATTGGACTAATTTTAAAAATGGGCCAAGATTTCTCCATAGAAGAGTGCGAAAGTTTAATTGAAGAGGTGGCAAAGCACCCCTCAATTTTTGACATATCTTCGCTAGTGTACTGGGACCAACATGTGAAGAACAACCCATGGAGAGAGATTTCAGGAATAGTTGGTCGACCAAGCTGGTATTTTCTAACCACACTATTCCAAAATAACAAAATAATACGTAACATTAAATATAACACAATTGAAAAACTCTAAAAACCTAGGAACAATCCGAACTACACATAAAATTTCCCTCAACTTGCGACCAACTAGACGCATCTAGGGAAACACTATCCCGCGTCTGCGACTCATCACCTCACGATTGCTGTCGCAGACGCGAGACGCGAGTCACCCCGGGGGAATCTTAACTTTAACCAGTTTATTAGGTCAAAGTATGATTTATTTTTTAGCGTAATGACCATGCACGTCTGGCGTGTACTTAGGTGTCTCAATTTGTGATAATGTTTTAAAGTTGTTTGAATAGCATAACACATTATCCTTTTCAAAGTTTCATAGTAACAAAATTAATGTTCCTGCATTTAATGGCTTTGTCCATTTGTCTAATCTTATAATGAGGATGCAAACAGCTTCCATCCAAGTGATACCTTGTTGTAGACAATCACAGTAACCCCGCTATTCGCACCACATTAACTCGTAAGCCATCAAATAGACACGTTCGCTTGATCTCTTGTGTTTGGCTAAAAGCTTCAACACGGCCACTGTTACATTGCGTGTTGTTAGCAAATTATCAGAACTAAAAATAAATGGTGCGAGTACAACACAATTACTGTACTGTACCTACTTTCTCATACAGTTTGTTATAGTTTGGAGCAAAATCCTAAAAAAATAAAAAATATACATATAAATGTGTTAGTAAACTACTCCTTAATTGTTTTCCCTCAGAAAAATAAACATATTATTATGATAATCATATGAAACACTCTTAAGATATAAGTTTCAAACACAACTGTTAGAGCTATTTTTAAAATGAATTCAAATTTGCAAAAATTCACGATTAAACCACCTTCAAATAGTTTTTAATGTGCTAAATAAATATACAGGATTATTTATAGTAAAAAACACTGCCTAGATAAGCAATTTAGACACAATCAGTAAAATTATCTTTAAAATATTTCGAATTTTTAAAAACCAGTTAATTTTAGGGCTATAATCAAAAATAAGGTTTGGTATCCAGGTAAGACCATATAACATCTAAATATCAAGATTGAATGAAATCCATAAAACCGTGTGGACTATAGTCCGGGGTACAGACAGACATGGAGACAAGCATAGCTGTAGAACCCACTTTTTTTTAGTTCGAGGGCAAATAAAAGTCAAGATCCATTCTAGTCTAAAGGTGTGAATCTATTGGGGTGTAGCAAGGGCCAAACAACGCCAGAGGGCTTTTTCTTAAGGTTGGTGCTAGTGAGCGCCAATTTAGTGCGCTAATTTTGCAGTTTTTATAGCATAAACATTTTTTGAACAAAATAAATCAAATTTTCTTCTATAGAAACATAGAGTTTAACTTTCTGCACGTGCTAATATCAACAGTTTTTGAATATCTGTCATGAGCATGATGGAATTTGGTGACAAACTTTTTAAATTAAGAGAAAAAGTTGTCATTAAATTCCAGGACACATCTGACAGATATTCAATGACTGTTGTGATTAGCATGTGCAGAAAACTAAACTATATGTTTCTATAGAAGAAAAATTTGATTTATTTTGGCCAAAAATGTTTATGCTGTAAAAACTTCAAAAATACTTCCCTAAACTCACGCTCACTAGCACCCCATCTTAAGTCCTAGTAGTAGAATTGTGGTTGAAGAGAACTTTTATAAAAGGCAAACTTTTTTTTTTGGGCCATCGGCATTAACCACAATTTATTATAAGTGTTATTTTATAGGTATATAAATATCTATCAAAAGTGAAAGCTGTAGGACACGCGACTTTGCGTATAAATACATTAAAATTGTTTTATTAACTTTTTAACTGCCCAAAAACAATATTTATATTTCTAAATCGCAGACGCAGACGTAGACGCAAAAACGCATGCTCTAATGCACCCTGAAGGGGTGCACGAGAGCAAATTCCAACACGTACCGACCAATTGGTCACACCGTGTGGTTTTCGGGTAATTAACAGACGGGTTGTCGCATTTCACGAAGTTACTGAAACAAACAAAAAAGCATATTATTAATTAATATTAATTTAGAAAAACAAAATTGTGGGGAACCGACTAAGGTTTTTTTTAGAGTTATTCTAAATCAGACTGAGCTTTTAATATGCAAATTTGTTCAGTAAAAAAATGAGAATATGCTTCAAATTGTTTGAACACAAAACTTCTTTGTTTAAAAAGTTTGTAATCTATTAATTATAATCAACGTATCTCAAAGTACGATATGCATAACAATTACTGAGAAATTGGAGTTTTTTTGTTTGTTTAGTTTTCGCCTTCAGTGTTTGCCCTCCTCCACTAATCCATTCACCAATAGCTAAGGAACTGGTTATTTTAGGACTACACCACTGCACTCAACTTCGTTCTTGGCTCGCTTTACACGGTCGAAATAAGCAATATTCGTGATCACGCAGGAGGTATGTACGATACCGCACACGTGTAGTTTGAAGGATAGGGCTTCGGGCCCGCTCTCTACCGACTGTAAAACCTGTCTGTCACACACCCGTTCACGACGTTTTCCCAATAATGCTCGATTATGAAAAAAGACGCCAAGGGAGCCTTGTGGATGGGGCTGCTGCAGCCACAAATTTTTACGACATGAATAAAACAAAGGCGTGCGAAGAGGGAAACCTCCGTCCTTATTACTTTCATGCCATTTTTATGTTCTCCCGGAAAACAATAAGTGACGCCATGCTTCAGAGATGTCCAAAGTGCGGTTTTGTAGTCAGTTTGTTGGCTGGGCGAGCGATCCACTCGTTCAAACTTTAGATCTACATATATATTCTAAACTTGGTTTCAACATTTTATGCAAACAAATTATGAGGAGGATTGAGATATTACTATCAACTGAATTTTAAAACTTTTGATGGAATTACTTACAACCCCATCAATCATGGCTTTGAGCCCTTCGAGGCTGTTGGTGGGTTTTAACGCCCTACTTGTGTTGTTGTGAGTGACGAAGAAGAAATTCACTAATTGAGAGGGTTTCTGGATTTCATATTTAATCATTCCACTCCCCCCATTTATTCACTAAGTGGGAGAGGGTTTCGGGTCTACACCTAATTCCACTCCCTCATTGGGGTAATCCATAAACCACGAAACACTATCGAGAGGAATGAAGGGGAGACTCTAATGTCCACATGGTGTTACTTGAGGGAGTTACAAGGGCGTATAAACTCATTTTTCTAGGGGTGGGGGTCCACTAACAAATTCTAGGGAGGTCCGGAACCTCCCGACCCTGCCCTTTCTTTCAAACTTTTCATAGCTTGCAAATAATGTTTTGAGTAAGTAGTTATGTTGAGATGATGGATGGGAGAAGGGTAGTAAAACTACCTACTTAAGCTACAAACTCCATTTTGTCAGTTGTAATCACGTTACGCCATCACCCACAAATCGATCATTCATAATATACCAATCTTCCTGATAAAAACAAATCCCTCCAAACTCCTGAATCACAGCGACATCACTCACAATCACAATTATAACACTCACAAGGTATTAATATATGTTATATTGTATTTTTTATTGCAGCATCACTCAAAGGTTTCACCCATTTCATTGTGTCACCCTCATACCATGAGGATAAGAGCTAGCGACTGCTGCCTGTAACTCACAAAGCAAAATCAGTCCTATGTTCCTTTACAGGCTAGGCGAACCTTGTGTCCCTGGTAGGTTCGAAACGGACAGCAGCCAAAAGACGTCCGACATTTGTTCTGTTATTTAAGCTGCTCTTTTCTTAGAGTGATTCCTCAAATAGGATCTTACAGGTGATAGCAAAAATGATTGCCTCATTTTCTAATACCCCACTAACTTGACTCATTTAAAGAAACGTTATTTGTTTTTCAATACCATATGATATATAATATTTGAAATGTGACAGAGCTAATTTTACAATCGGAAGTTTTACAAGGTTTATCTTGAAGGTGAATATTAAAATATTCATTAACTAATATTTGGTTGATGACATATACAATTAAAACTGTATTAAGAGTAAAATACTTAAAACATTTGGTTTTTATCGTGTATTTGTGGACCTCCCTTTAAGGGGGGCATTCAACAAATTTCAGGGAGGTCCAGTTAATCTCATAGGGGGTCCGGACCCCCCAGAACCCTACCTTTCTACGCCTTTAGAGGGGTGGGTGGGTATATCACAGTGTTGTATCACACAGATCTTATGATTAAATTCTTATGTTGAAAAAACAATGTTATTGTTAATGTTTTCACCGTTTTTAACATATTTATAGATAACTTCCGATTCTGAGTAGTATTAAATCCGAATCTCTCTTTTAGTATCACAAACGCTTCTTTATGAAATAATGACATTCACTCTTGATGTGAAAAGTCACGTAGCACTGGTTGTAGGTGGAAGGGGTCAGGCTAAATGTCTATTTGTTGTTACATGAGGGGAGGGAGGTTCAAAAAAGGTAAGAAAGAAGCGTTACGTGGTTTATGGATGACCCCATTCCTTCACTACACGTGAGAGGATTTTAAGTTTTCACTTTTATCATTTTATTTCCTATTTCATTTTTCATAAATTGTTTATTTTTTAACTCTCCAGTAAACTTTGTTCTTTTAAATTGCTCTACTATTTTTGACAAATTTTAATTTTTTTTCTACCAGTCTTAACGTTTTATTAACTGAAGATTATCTTGATAACTTATGTGTTGATGCACCTTTAAATCTAATTAATAATATTATTGGATTGTACAGTACATAAATGTTTTGGGGATCCAACTTTCCCAAAAACATTTATAGTAAAATGTATATAGTAAAATATCACTTTGGGCATTTGTTTGCCATTATTATATCTTTTGTACTACCCTCACCACTATACGTAGGTAGTTTATAACATAGATTGAAAAACGAAAGGCTGCGTAACAATTTACTACATAACATTTTGTTTTTTAAAAAAGATTCTCACAACTTGAATCTTTTTCCCAACGAAATAAAATTTTATGATGAATAAAACCAATCACTTTGGAAAAAAAAAATCCCCAAGTACTTGACCAAAATATTTGACATCTTTTATATATTCAGATACAATCAATTTCAGTTCAAGGTTATATGAAATATGTCTACGATATAGTTGGATAGTTTAAGCTTTATTTGAAAATGAAAATCAAACTGTCTTGGGAGTACACTCCGTTTACGCTAAAAGGTGACATATTAGGTAGGGCTTCTATATTTCAGTGTAAACTGAGTGTACATAAGCTATATATATATATATATATATATATGGACACATATATACATATATATATATATATATATGGACACATATATACATCCTATATTGGTTGAAACATTTTACATCCCTGCATGCAAATAGGTTTCTAAACTGTATTTAATTTTACAAAGTAGTCTATGTTGAATTTCATAGTAAAATTAAAAACAAATTTTAATTGTTTGTGTGTATGTTTGATTACATCTCGAAATATATTTCGAATGTCACTATAGTACTTAACATGCTTAATAATACTTGATTAGTTAACATTTAACGTCTGGCACATTATCTCAGTCGGTAAGGTGGCTATCTACCGAAATAAATGTCCTGGTTTCAATTCTTGTCACACCCGTAACATTTATTATTTGGTGTACTGGGAGTCCGGGGTTCAATCCTCGGTCCCGGCACAGCTTTATCTGACTGCCAAACCCCTTCCTTCACCTCTGACAAGACGTGTATTAATCACAACTTGTGAATGTGTGGAATTCCAGGCCTCCACCGTGGTTCGGATCCCACGTTAAACTGTCGATCCTTCATTTCATCTCACAATCACCCTATCATTACACATTAGCGTAAGTGCGTATAACCCGAACGGGTAGTAAGACTCGGTGCTAATAATAATAATAATAATAATAATAATAATAATAATAATAATAATAATAATAATAATAATAATAATAATAATAATTTCAATTTCAATTTCCTTTATTATAGTGCCGACCAACAGTCGTAAGACCTATAACAGGCCAGCACTGAAAAGCACACAAGTACATACCCTACAATACATACATTTACATAAGAAAACATGATAGAAAAAAATGGCCAAATAATGCCATATACCGATAAACAACCACGAGACAAAAAAGTAGTTAATAATGATAAGAATAAAAGTAACATTAAAAATAAATAACCAAATAGTGGTTAAAAGCAGTAACATTATGCAAAAAATAGATCAGAATATTGTAAACTTAAACAATGTAAACTTAAATAGTATTAAATAATATAGGCAGAACCTCTACAAGATAAATTATTGATACGGGATATCCTTAAATAACTCTCTGAGTTTAGCTTTCCTTTTGTGATAAAAGTCGAATTCAACAAATCTAGAATTAACACTATGGACACAACGACCTATAGGGCTTACCTTGTAAGAGCTATTAAGAAAAAAAGTAATTTTTGATTACGAGAAGCCCGAGAAGGGATAAGAACGCCTACATGATCAAGGGCAAATTTGCAAGAAATTATGTTATTGAAAATATTAAAAACAAAAAGGGCATCACAATAAAGTCCACGCGAGAAGAAAGTTTGGAGCCCTAATAGGTTTCGAATTCTATCATAATCATAATAAATCCGGTTACTAAAGTATTTATCATAGCATGCAGCAACAAATTTTCTTTGAACGTTTTCTAACCTAAGAGAGTCAGTTAAGGTAATGGAATTCCAAGCAACAGTAGCATATTCTAACTTAGATCTAACCAGGGAATAATACAGACATAAAAAACAGTCAACTTTCTTAAATGATGAAGTAATAAATTTAATAAGCCCAAGTAGTTTCAATGACTGGGAAATGACATGGTCAACATGATAGTAGAAATAAAGTTTGTTATCCAGGAGAACACCAAGATCATTAATACAAAGGGTGCTAACTATGTTATCACTGTCCAATTTATAAGTAAAAAAGAAAGGATTAGTTTTCCTAGTGAAAGATATAGATTTGGTCTTAGATTTATTGATAGACATTCCATTTTCCAAAGACCATTGTAGAATACCATTTACATCATTTTGTAAATCTATACAATCTGCAATTGATTTGATAGTTTTAAATAATTTTACATCATCAGCAAAGAGTAAATAACTAGAAGAGTTCAAATATTTACCAATGTCATCAATAAACACATTAAAGAGAAGAGGACCTAAATTAGACCCCTGTGGTATGCCACAGGGTGCTAAAAATGTATTTTAGCTGTGCGAATCAATTTTAATAATGAATGATCTTTCATGCAAATAACTGCTGAACCAATTTACATATGAGTGAGAAAGTCCAAAATTACCAAGTTTAGCGAGAATAATATTATGCTGACATAAGTCAAATGCCTTACTTTGGTCAAAATAAATAGCATCAACCTGACCTTGGGCAGAGACTTGAGGGGCAACATGCCCAAGGAATTCTACTAAATTAGTTACAGTAGATTTATTTTTTATAAAGCCATGTTGATTATCTGAAAATTTATTTTTAAGGTGGTGAAAAGTATGCTCATGTATGATTTTCTCGAATACTTTGGAGAAAGTGTTAATATAGTATAGTATAATAATATATAGTATAATAATATATAGTAAAGTATAATAATAATAATAATAATAATAATAATAATAATAATAGGTGGAATTAAGGGCATGATGATGAATTAACGGACACGGAAATAAATGGGTATTGTTTCTTTTCTAGAGTTAATTTAGTTTGTTAATCGTATACTGATATATCCAGTTAGTTAATAAAGTGCACAATGTCCTCTTACCTGCACCGGTAGTCACACGGACTAAGGCGCAGGTCTCCCAATATACTGTATTGCATGTAACAAGGCGGTTGACGATAGATTTATTTATCACTTTGGTTTCCTAATCATCTCTCCAAGTAAATATGAATGCACTTCCACAGAACTACCGCTTTCATACCTAGCCCTAAAATAAAGCCCTTCATAACCTGTGTGCTAGACGTGATAATGAAAGTAATAGCTCTACAACCAAACTCAGTGGTCACATGGTCCAAGGCTTCACTATCACAATATACTAGACTACCGATGACAGAGGGATCTGGTTTCGAAACCCCATCAGGTGTACTGAGGGCGATTTTCTCTAAATAGTTTTCCACTTTCCCTCCACACAAATATGCGTACATTTCCGCTAAATTCAACCTTACTCACCCCTAGCACATTAGGGTAATTAGTGCATATGCGTATAACTCATACGGGTAGTAAGACGCAGCTCAAAACAAAGAAGTAAAAAGTAGACTCTAAATGTCAGTGTACTAAACTCAGTAGATACGTCTGAGCAAAACAGTCGGATTAGAACTTGTGGTCTGGTAGGGATGTTGAGATGGTTAGTTCGATTAGACTGGCCAAGTTGGGCCGTTCAACCGGCTTACTCTACTATGTTTGTGTCGAGCACTCTTCGTTACGAGGCTGCAAACGATTTGTAATAATCCAAGTACTCTAATAAACTTATACTGTCTCTAATTAAAGGGGTCATTACGTATAACCCAAAGGGGTTAGTAAGACGCAGTGGAAAAATGAAGAGGCTATTATCACGAACACTAAAAATCCTGCAAAGATATTTCTTTAGCACCTCGTCTTAGTATCCGGGTGGGATTTACTCCAATGTACCAATTACGATAATAGTTTTAGGGATCAGCAAGGTTATATTTAAAGGAAGTGTACACGAATTAGCGTGGAGGGAGAGTGGAAAACCATTTGGGGGAAAACCACTCTCAGTACACCCGACCGAGATTTGAACCTGAATCTCCCCGTTATCGGCAGCCTAGTCTACTGCGAGAGTAAACAATGCGGCCACCGGAGTGGATATAAAGATTTTTTCAACATAACCGAGTGTTTGTCATTATATTATGTGTAAGTTTGGGAATGAGTAATTGCATAATTTATATACACAACTAAAATGATTTGGCTTCTGTAATGTAAACGATTTTCGAGTAAACAACGTTTTTCAACCGGTGGGCCACGAGAGTTGGGGGGGGGGGGGGGGGGGGGGGGCAAAAAAAATAAGCTAGAAAAATTTTTAGGAATAAAATTAAATATTTTTAAAATTTATAATAAACTTTATTTAAAAAATAACGCAGTGATTAAAATTTAAATGTTGTAGAGTGTAGACGAATGTGTTAAAAAGAGAAAGATTAAAAGTTTTAAGAATAAAGAACATGTATGACTCGGTGTATAGATTATAGATTAGATATTATAGAACTTTGTTGAAGCGATTGGAGTATGAAATTATAGGGAAGTGTGGAGAAAGTTAGTGATGATAAATTAAGTACGGAGTTGTTTTTTGAGCTATATGCACAGTTTCTTGCCTACCCGTAAGTGAATGAAGTGATTAGGCAGTATTTATATATGTGTATAAGTATTATTTATGATAATAAAATGGTAATACAAACCAATAGATTAAACAAAACTATTAATATGTGTTAATTTACACAGACTTTGAAGACCTCTGATAGAATGTTTTATTGAATTCAAATTGCTAATGCATTAACTGATATAAAATATTTCATTTATGTTTATTTTGTCTGTCTGTACGCAATGTATGTTGGCATCTGGTACTACGACTTTCATTGAAATGAAATTTCAATAGAGATTTATCAAAGTTCTTAATTTTCAGCATGAATTTAAAAAAAATGTTTACATTACTGGAACAAAAGCAAATTTGTTTTAAATGCTCCTTAAGAATTTAGTATTTACCATTACCATTTGCTTTGTTTTATTTCGGACGCTAACAGAATAAATAAACTTGATCAAACTAAAAAAAAAGATTAAAGTAACATGTAATAATTTCTAAATGTCAGAGTCAATAATATAATTAAAAAACTGCTTATGCAGGTACGTGGAGTTAAATCAAACGCGTCAAGTTTGTTTTGCCGGTGAAGGTAAGATTAGGGTTGGAATTCAGGCAAAGTGTAATGTGGGTGTTTTTCCCTAAATGGTTTCTCACTATATTTTCCCCTGCAAATGCGGGTACATTTTCATTTCCTCTTTCCTACTCAATTAGTAGTCTTTAGTTAAATTCGGATAGACTGTACGTGTGTTAAGACATGGTGTACAATTTTTTTTTAAGTTAGGCAAAAACAAACCAAAAGGTCACATTATACATTTTTTATTTTTACTAGCGTTATCATCATTCAAAATATCTCTAACATAAATTTGTCGGGCAGCTCTTAGAATTTATACGTACTGAGTAATGTTTACTTTATCTTAACCTATACATCAACAACCAACATTTTCTATAATTAAATTGAGGAATATTTTTGGTTTTTGAATATTTCCTGCTATTTTAATTTAAAATAAAGGGATGATTAATGACTTTTCAAATGGATTCTAAAATTATGTTGATGATGCGTATAGGGACATAGTTTTTTTTTTATGATACGTTCCACTACTTTATAAAAAAATGAAATATCATTTTAATATTTTATGACATTTTAAGATCATCAGCATGATTCCACGTTTTATTTTTGAACATGAATCATCTCGTCATCTAACGAATAAGAAATTTTTACAGAATAAAATTGATGTTAACGGTTAAGGAACGGTTTTCATTTTTACCCGAATCGGTGGGCACGTGGAATAAATGTCAATCTCGTCTAGTTTGCTGCCGATGTGGAGGTTGGGATTCAAATCCCAGCCTGGTACACTTACATTATTTTCTTAAATGGTTTCTTACTCTTTCTACAGGCTTAATTGTATATTATAATTTTATTATGAGTACATAACGTGCATTTTACTAACCAAATTATTATATTAGCATGTGACTTACAAACAACATAAGTCTAGAAAATAGACAGCACCCAGTCACCTAATTCTTCACTGTGGAAAGAGAAATCACCATTTAAGCAATAATAAAAGAAGTATTTAATCTCGCTAGGTATCAAACCCGGGATCTTTGTATCAGCAAGTAGATGAGTTAACGACTGAGCCATAGAGTTGTAAATATACGTACTAAGCCATAACGCATATAAATGTACTAATTTTACTTATTTTGAGTCTTTTGTCGTGTACCACAAGCAATATTGAACAATAAGATCATCATGTTTGTTTTATTATGTATCCATACCTCTAACAGCTTTCGAACTAATCCATGGATCTCTATCGGACTTGGAAAAGAAATAGGCACATCCCGATATATCTTTGGGCTTTGGTTTTGATTTTTCCTTCAACTAACCCTTTGTGCCCGGGTATGTCTAGATTTTAATAATAAATTTGACAAATTTGTAGATATAATAGTGTCACAACTCATTTGTTAAATTTACTGCTCAAACTTTTAATTAAATTAAATATCTTCATTAATGTTATGTACAGTATATCAGATTAGTTTTTTCAGAAATTTAATTAAATATATTCATTTATTTAATATACATCACATTTATTTTCTAGAAATTAGAAGAAACCTCGTGGTTATTGAGTTCTTTTAAATATATTTTTATATATTCTACGTTTTAAAATATATTATTTATATATATGTTCTAACAATTATTTATATAATTGTTGTGTCTACAAAATTTGATTTTTAAAGCATTTGGTTTGCACTTAGCTCATTCATACTTTTAGATTCATTCTGTTGGTCAATTTACGAGTTTCAAACATATTTTATGCATTTATATATTTGGCTAGTTATTGAATTATTTGTCAATTTCTTCTGTTAAATTTACTAACACACCATATTTCACAAGTATTATCATATCTTATCCTTTTTATTAATAATTTTACTGCCTAATGCGAAGCAAGTGTTTGAAATACAATATGTTTATAAACATGTTTTTACTTTAATCTTTCTTGTAATAAAATAAAACATTTAAAGAACCTCCATGCCGTGAGCCCACAAGCGAGCTATACTGACCAAGCGGCCGCCACTATTATCGATGATATTGCCATTATTTGCTAATAGAGGGTGCCATGTGGTCAGCACAACGAACCTTCCCACCGTTAATCTCAGTTTTCTGGACCGGAACTGCTAGTTATTTATTCAATGTAGTTTCTCAATTGTCCTCACGAGGCTGAGCTGAGTTTGACCCTGTTCCAGACCTACTGCTGCACAGAAGAATTATAGAAGCGCCGGGGATCGAACCCGGGACCTCTGCATCTGTAGCCAGGAACTATGACCACACAAGTTACTATACTCTATCCAGGCGAGTTCTTGTGACTAAACAATAGTATAGATGGGAATTGGGGTGAAGATGACGTCTTTCGCGCAAGTAATATTTAGCCCCTCAGAACCCCCGTGATGCCTGTCTCTTGTAAGGGTGTTTTAATACATATCTGGTGAGTAATGTCAACCTCTTCAACCCCTTGTTTCCTCCACACGCTAAGGGATGGGGACAACCTAAACAATCCTGCTATAGCTGAATTCTTTTAGGAAGGAACTTTTAGAATAATAATAATAATAATAATAATAATAATAATAGTAATAATAATAATAATAATAATAATTATTATTATTATTATTATTATTATTAACACCGCGTCTTACTACCCGTTCGGGTTATACGCACTTACGCTAATGTGTAATGGTAGGGTGATTGCGAGATGAAATGGAGGACCTACAGTTTAACGTGGAATCCGAACCACGGTGGAGGCCTGGCATTCCTCACATTCACAAGTTGTGATTAATAAACGTCTTGTCAGAGGTGAAGGAAGTGTTCGGCAATCAGATAAATCTGTGCCGGGAACGAGGTTTGAATCCCAGACACTCAGCACAGAAATCTGACACCTTACCCCTAGACCACCAGGTCACCAACTTTTAGAAAATACAAAAACTTTTTTTGCGGTCAATGTTGATTACATTTTATTATTAATGTTATTTTATAGGTATCTACATTAATAAAATGAAGAAAATGTATCTCTGTCATGTGCATTACACGATATCTACCGCAAGCAGAGTTATGAAATTTTAAAATTAGTAGCCCCTGTTCACAAATATGTGCAATTCAAAGCCGGAATTTTAAATTTTTGATTATTTTTTTTAAATTTATTAAAAAAGGGAAGAAATAAAATCAAATAATTTTTTTGTCTATTTGAAGCAAAAAAAAAGTTGCCCAGTGAACGCCGGGTACTTCTGGTAGATGATAATATTGTTTATAAAAAGTGACAATTGAAAATCCTATGACCTTATTTCAAAACATGTGAAAAAAGATATGAAAATTGGATCCTTAGTTCCACTGAAATATAATGTTTTCTGCAACATAATGAGAAACTAGACCAGTAAGTTCCACTTTGTAGTTCGTATTTTATTTTGCAGTGTAGTAAAGAATAAACAGATTAAAAATCTTTAACGCCAATGACTTGGATTTTTATCAAATTTAGAAAAGTATGATGAGAAGCGTTAATTTAAGGTAATATGCTGGTATTTCATTTCGTTCTCCGTGCTTCTCGTTTTAATATGGATTTACTCACTCGCCTAAAAAAAAAAGCAAAACCAAAAGGGTGATCACTTGATGAGCTTTAAATTAATAACAAAATTTCAACCTCATTGGCATCCATTTAGCGTGGCTACATACAAATAATATACCCAGACACCCAAGTTTAAATGGTTGCGCTCCTTTTAGCAGCTTGAGTCCTTCAACACTAGGATCACTGCTGTTAGTCCTATCATCACCCAGCAGTGACACTAGCGAAGTCAAGTGTTGAAGGACTCAAGCTGACAAAAGGAGCGCAGCAAAACCCCCGTAAGATTAAGAGCCTGTATCTTACTTATCTGTGGGCGTGGCTTGAAATAACTTAACCTTTCTTTCTTCTGTGTGACAACATCAGCTTCGGAGAACCATTAGATTCAAATCAACGACTCGATCATTGAGCATGTGCCTAAACCAACATACTCAATCATTGTGCATTTGCCTAAATCAACATACTCAATCATTGTGCATGCACCTAAACCAACAGACTCAATCATTGTGCATGTGCCTAAACCACAGACTCAATCATTGTGCATTTGCCTAAACCAACAGACTCAATCATTGTGCATTTGCCTAAACCAACATACTCAATCATTGTGCATGTGCCTAAACCAACAGACTCAATCATTGTGCATTTGCCTAAATCAACATACTCAATCATTGTGCATTTGCTTAAATCAACCGACTCAATCATTGTGCATGCACTTAAACCAACAGACTCAATCATTGTGCATGTGCCTAAACCAACAGACTCAATCATTGTGCATGCGCCTAAACCAACAGACTCAATCATTGTGCATGCACCTAAACCAACAGACTCAATCATTGTGCATGCACCTAAACCAACAAACTCAATCATTGTGCATGCACCTAAACCAACAGACTCAATCATTGTGCATGCACCTAAACAACCATGATCATCATCACCATTCATCACCATCAACTGTTTCCAGGCTGTCAGTTTAGTAAAATGCCTTCATCTTTCTCTACCCTTCAACCATTCCTACTCCTTTAATTGCGTCCATTGTTTTCCTGTCACTTTCGCACTTTCTGTTATTTGCTCCTTCCATCTCTTTCTTGGCCTCCGTTGCGGTCTTTTTCCTACATACTTAATTTCCATAATTTTCTTTAGCATTCTCTCTTTTTTCATCCTCATTAGATGCCCATAGGATCTCAGTCTTGCTTCCTCAACTAATTCATGTACTTCCTTTACTCCCACTCTTTCCTAGATAACTTCATTTCTAATCTTCTTTCTCCTCATGACAGCTAGGATGTTCCTCACAAATTTCATTCCCCATGACCTACACTTTCCTAGTCTTTCTTACGTTCAATGTCCATGTTTCTTCTGCATATGTGACAATGGGTCCAAAGTACGCCCTGTACAACACTTTCCTACACTACAAGGGCACTTCTTTTCTCTATAGCAGGACTCTTACACACCTATAGAAAAACTCTCCCTGCTGTCCTCTTCTCAATAGGTCCTATCTAGTTCCACCTCTCGCCTCGATCACGCTCCAAGATATTTTACGTTCTGTACTTTTCTCAGCTCTACTCCATCAAAATTTATAGCTTTACTAGGCCTTATCTTCTTTCCTGTCATTACCATCACTTTACACGTCACCATGCTAAATTTCAATCCACATTCTTTCACTTCCTCATTCCATTCAGGTAGATGTTCCTGCACTTCCTCTTCCTTCTTCCCTCATACCATCAAGTCATCAGCAAACACCATGGTTTCATTCTTTCCTCCACATGATAGAAATTGTTGGATATGTTTGACTATTCAATTCCTTGAAAACAATCTATTTTAATAAAATACGTTTTTCTGTCTGTCATGAGCGTTGCGCGGTATCTACCGCACACAGAGGGTTGACATTTTAAAATAAGTAGCTTCTGAGCACCTAGAAGCTGGAATTATAAATCTTTAAAATTTATTAAATTCTGGGTCAGAAGAAATAAAATGAATAGATTTTGATGAACCAGTTTGGGGGAAGGGGGTTACCTTAGTACACACTGTTAGAATTCAAACCCCGACCTCCCCCGTAACCAGCATATCAGACAGTAAAATATGGTCCGGTGCGTGAGTTAAATCAGCATCCGTAAAGAGGGGAAGCAACATTGAGAGTATAAAAATGTGAGAAAAAACAACATTGAGGTATCTGCATCGCTGGGAACGTTGGATAAAGGCATTAACCTCACATGTGGTCTGGTTTGCTTGTGATGGAGAGGTTGGGGTTCGAATACCAGTCGTGTGTGCTGAGGTGGCTGCACCAAAATATGTTTCCACTCCCCTCTCTATTTCCAATGATTCTAATTTTTTTTAGCACCGCCTGTTCAGCTTATACGCAGAATTTTACCTTAGCTGTCTCCATCTCATTATTACAAGTAGGGGTATACAGCTGATGATAGTAATAATAATAATAATAATAATAATAGCGTATTTAGGCTATGTCAAGCCGTAGCGCAGTTTGTGTAAAGATTAGCCAGTACTAATGTACCATTTACCATTGGACGCCCAAACGTACTAATCGTATATCCTTTTCGTTGAGGCTCTTTCCATTTCCCGATGAGATGAAAGGATGATGATAGTGAATATGATGGGGTGGAGCCTATGGAGATATTAACCTAA
Organism: Timema podura; assembly: GCA_033556935.1. Taxonomy (NCBI): domain Eukaryota; kingdom Metazoa; phylum Arthropoda; class Insecta; order Phasmatodea; family Timematidae; genus Timema; species Timema podura. The sequence goes on from JAVRXN010000011.1 coordinate 57,322,596, forward strand.
CTTAAGTCTAATTGATCAAATCCTGTTAACCGTGGGAATTATTACCCTTTCGGGAAAAATACACCGGTACCAACCAGAAATAGAGCCTGGACCTCTTGGTCTGCAGCAAATACATTGGACCACGTTCACACCGAAACTATGTAGACTTACACGGTTTCGAGCTACGTGGATTCGTAGATAGTGTGTGCAGTACTTCGACTTAGGGTTCGGGGCCAAACTGACAAGCGCGCAAGCGACTGGGTGGCCAGACTGGCGAGCGTGTGATTAGCAGATAGCTCTCGAGTTGTTGACGAGGATGCTCCGAATCTTGGCTGAGTGCACTGAGGGGGCTTTTAACAAGTGATTTATTGTTGTGGTTTTCTCATCCTCTCTCCACGCTAGTGGTGATTCTTATTTATAAAGGCCTACTTTGATAATATTGAAGTATTGTAACATATCAGTTTTACATATATATACATATAGGTATAGTTTATGATCTTACCAATTAAATTAGGCCGTTAGTAGCAAGTGTGCTAAACCTATCGATATTAATAAAAATGACAAAATGAGAATTTTTCCTAGCACTCAATAAACCAACATACAATAATATTGCCTAACGCCTGTAAACTAGACTGTACCGGGTCGAGCGCGCGCTTGAAAAATAGAACCAGATCTATCTTTCAAGCGTGCGCGCTCAGTCGGTCGCGCGCTTCAGTCTGGCCACCTCTCATTACAACCAATATGTTCTATTTTATATTTTAGTCGCTCGCTCGCTCAGTCTGGCCGCCCCCTTAGGGGTAATCCATAAACCACGTAACGCTGTTGATAGGGGGTAAGGTGTGAGCTCTAATGTCTACATGATGTTACATGAGGGGAGGGTGGGTATATCACAGTGTTACGTAACACAGATTTTATATTTTAATTATAATGTTTAAAAAGTAGGCTAATACCATTGTTCATGTTCTCACCGTTTATAAACATTCTTATACACCTAATATAATAATTGCTGAGGGAACTACAGTTCTTATGGAGAACACCATTATCTTCGCTCTCTCTCTGTCAACAGTTGCCAAATCTCCTCGCTCTCAGTTATGTCTGAAGGTGGTGTGCAGGGGTAAGAAGGAGCTAATGGCAACCTCGATTATCCTGCGTTGCAAAACTTGTCTTATATTTGGGGGAGATTGGCCACATTAAAATAAGAGAATGACAATTCTATTTCGCTATAGTAGTAATGCAGTTGCCTCAGAGATAATATTCAGTGTAGATAACTTCCAATTCTGAGGAGTATTAAATCTGAATCCCTCTTTTAGGCCACGGACACACACAACACTGGTAGAATTCCTCTTTACCAGAAGAATAAAGATTATAGAACTTCAAAAGTATTCATCGACATCCTCGTACATTCAAAAAATGTAGTTGGATATTTTCGAAGCCATTCATATAAATGATGTGATTCTCCATAAACTTCTAGTTGTTTGTTTAGTTCGTGGATCCAGTCTTCTCTATGCAATGAGTTAGTAATAAGAAATTTTAAAGCTGTATTTTCAGCTAATATCAAACCACTGCTCGACATTCCCGTGGTTGTTCGGAGACTGAACAGATTTTTACGCGCTCTGATATTCTGTCTGTGTGTCCATAGTAAGTATTCCTGACTGCTCTGCTCTGCGCTTTCAGCTACGCTACCAGTGTTGTGTGTGTCCATAGTAAGTATTCCTGACTGCTCTGCTCTACGCTTTCAGCTACGCTACCAGTGTTGTGTGTGTCCATAGTAAGTATTCCTGACTGCTCTGCTCTACGCTTTCAGCTACGCTACCAGTGTTGTGTGTGTCCGTAGTCTTAGTGTAACAAAAGTTTCCATATGAGATATTACATTCACTCTTGATGTGAAAAGCTACGTAGCACAGCTTGGAAGGTGGGAGGGGACAGGCTGAATGTCTGCTTGAAGAAAATAGTGGGAAGGAGGATTGAATAAAAAAAGGTAAGGAAAAAGCGTTACGTGGTTTATGGATGACCCTTAAGACCAGTCACGTCATCTATCAAGCGCCACTTTAAACATAAAAGAGGCGTTCCTAGCGAACTGGCGCACAGCTGATAATGTCCCCATTAAATGGTTTGCTTATAACATAACCTGTTTCGCTTTAGTTATCTTTTGAAATTAACATACAATAAGTCAAAAATACATCGTATTTGGTCACCATTCGATTTAAACAGTTTTTCAACTTACATAGAAAACTTCATAACGATTTAACCACGTAAGTCGATGACTTACTGTATGGAGCTCAGGAGGTAGACCTAAATATCCCAGCGTTTTGTTATTATTCCACGCACGAACAGCTTCCGTCAACTCCGAGGGAATGTCAGCGTCACAATCCTCCCTTTGATCTTAAAAAAACGTGGAGGGAGGACCATCACACAGACAGACGTGGCACTTCAACACTGGAGAGAAAAACTTACTCACAGAGTGTTCCTTGGTTCAATCTCAAGAATAACTTTGAAGTTTAACTCGAGTTTGGTTGTTAGCTGTCCATTTATTTTTAAATTTGTTAGTGAAAGCTGGTTGGGACGTTTGTTTATAAGGGGGCGGCTCATTTGACCGATTAATAGATGACACGCCTTGTGCAGTGGAGTGCTGCCAGCGTAAGCACAGTTATGTTAAACACCTCTGTCCCTATTTGACCCATCAGTTCAGTTTAAACTTACTCGGTTCACCCTAGCAAAACCTCATGACACGCCACCGGTCCTATTTAAATTTAATCGTCAAATTCCCGGGAAGTAGACCACAATACCTCTTTGACACGTATATTTATGTTTAAAAAAAATATACTAAAGCTATTTAACGTTTACTTTCACTACAGACTGATTATACCAACACACGACTTACGAACTAACTTAGAACCAACACCACAACCAGTCGTCAGACCCTTGATTCATCACCAGTGAGACATTTCTCGTTCGTGTCGAGAAACGAATCCAATGCCAATATTTCATTAGAATGTCGCACTTTCGACTGAGATAGATGTCGGAAGACCTGGAGAAAGTCAACTAGTATAAAACAAAGGTGTTATGTTAGTGTCCTATGAGTATACTCAGTTTTGTTGAAATCCGTCAATTAGAATGTAATACATTTAAACCAGAATCGGTGATCGCATGATCTAACGCGTGACTCTCTTGGTACAACGGATTGCTGGTGATGGTGATATAGGGTCGAATTATGGCGGGGTGTAATGAGGCTGGACTTTTCTAAATTTATTTTCCCTCTCCCTGTACTCAAATACGAGTGCATTGTCTTTAAAATTCTAGTTTACTTACTCCTATTTAATCAGCGTATTTAAAGCATGCGTATAACCCAAACTGACACTACGAAGAGATGAAAAAAATATTAAAATATAATATATGTCTGAACATTTAAAAAAATAAGATGTTAACACATAAATATATTAATAACCGCTTCGATAGTCAAATGGCGTTACTCTCGCAATAACTGACGATGATGGTGCTATCGGGGCTCGAATCCATGTCAGGTGTATTAAGAATGGTTTAAAATAAATGGTTTCCACTCCCTCTCCACGCAAGAACATTTACACTTCCTTTTAATTGAAACTTCCTCATACCCGCTTCGGTGGCTGCGTGGTCTAAAGCGCTACTCTCGCAGTAGACTAGACTGTCGATGACGGGGAGATTGAGGTTCTAGTCTCGGTCGGGTGTAGTGAAAGGGTTTTTTCCAAAATGATTTTACATTCTGCCTCCACGCAAATGCGGTACACGTCCTCTAAATATAGCCTTCATAATCTCTAAAACCATTTCAGTAAGGCCCATTTTACACTATCGGTTAAAACGCGGTGGTTTTGCCGCTAGCTTACGCCCCCAAAATCTTGAATCTACACCTGTCAAACGCGACTGTTAAACAGCTACCATAACGCTACTGATTCTACACTAGCGGTTTAAATGCCGCGGTTGTTGCTTCCACTTGTGCAGAATAGTTTAAAAATGGACATTGTACAGGCCGGCTGTATTGCGGGACTTATTTTGTTGGAGGAAACTAAAAAAAAAACTCGTCAAAAGAGACGTTGGTGGACTCACCCCACATTATCGAACCATCTCTCAACAGGGCAGTTTCATATCATGTTTATGAATCACAGAATGGTCCCAGAGAAGTTCTTTTTTGTACTATAGAATGTCTGTGGTTTCATTCGATGAACTACTTGGTTTAGTGAATGAAAATATTGCAAAACGTGATACCATCTTGAGGAAGAGTATTTATTATTCCTGCTGAAAAACTTGTTGTGACATTGAGGCACAACTGCCTGTTAACGCCTGGTGTAGTTTGATTCGCGTTTCTACCGCTAGGAGGTTTTAACGCCACCAGAGGTAGCGGTCGACACGCTGGTCTAGACGAAAACTTATTTTCTAACTTGATAACAAGGGTTTCATTCAAAGGCGCAGTTACTAGCGTTTTAACTGCTAGTGTAGAATAGGCCTAATTAGTACATATTGTATAATCCGAACGGGTAGTAAGACGGGATGACGTATTTAAAAAATAGTTATATATAGTCAATATTAATGTAACACTGATCAAAAACCAGCAAAGAAATAATATATTCACAGCTATTTAATATAATACAATGTGAAAGCATACTTCCTGTTCATAAACTAAACATTAAAACAAACCAGTTTTAGAACAAAGTGACTTAATTTGTTATTTACCTTCGCGCTTCAAATGTAAACAGGTGAAGTACTTGAAACTTACGGTAGTATAAACTTTGTGTTTTAAAATAATGAAATATATCGGAAACTCAGTTTTTTTTTCTAAACAGAGTAGTTATTTGTGACAAGAAGCTTTTCTGCAAGTGCTTTATTGATAGAAACCAGAACAGGAGGGCTCTCTCTAAAGAGATAAAAGAATCAAAATATTTATAAACCGCAGCTTGTTAGTAGAATCTAGCAACACATATATCACCTCTATTGGGTCAATAAAAGAGCGATCTAAGTCGTTTGCATTGATACTCAAGAAAAGAGTTTCCTAAGCTGTGGAAAGCGTAGCCCCAGAGGTGCGCGAAGGATTTTAGGGGATACGCAACGTAGTACTCTTGAGTTTTATTAACTATAAAATATTTTTTGATGCTTGTAGATCTAACATTTTAGAAATCATTCTTAAAAATAGTTGAAAGTAAGGAGTGGTTATAATTGAAAGTTAAGACTTAGATATATTGCTCTAGAAATATATATATATATAAAGATTAAATTTATAAATTAAACAATTGCTAGATTGGTAAATGAATAAGTGAACTTACAAGTCAAAATGTATAGTTAGAATTTACTTCTGGTGAAAAAACATATTGTCAGATATGAACATTTATATACATTTAATAATGTATCATCAACTAGACCATACACAAGTTAATGACAAGTCTAAAATATATGTTTACATGTTAAAATGTTGATACAAAAACTTGATATACAATATATTATGGTAAAAAGCAATGTTTTAAGTTCAACTCTGTTGTAAAATAAAAGAATAATATTTTAAGGTTAACATCTGCTAAACACAATTAATGAAGTAATTAAGTGATGTAGAATAACTTAAGTCTTATATTTTTCCTTGTCCCATTACTCCTTTAAGAATCCAGCACTGGGAGGATTAAAATAAAGTAATCCAGCATCCTCCCAGTCTTAACTTTCAACTTGTAGATCTGATAAACAAATTCTTTCTCGCATCTCACTACCAGTTCGGGTTATACGTACTAATTACATATGTTAAGGATTAGGTAAGTTTAATTTAGAGGAAGTGCACCCACCTCTGCGTGAAGGTAAAGTGGAAAACCTTTAGGAAAAACCACCCTCAGTGCCCCGACCGGGATCGAGCCCCAATCTCCCAGTCTTCAGCAGTCTATTCTATTGCGAGAGTAGTGACTTTGATCATGCGGCCACAGAAGTGGATGTTAAAAAAATTAACTCATGTTAAATAATTAGCTCACATTATGTCATGGACATTTTTAAGGTTCTCCCCCCTCCGTCCCCTTCACTGTCATGGTTTTGTTTAGCTTACTACTAAGGCTTAGTTAAAATATGGATTGAACGTGAATACTTTACAAGATAGCAGGTATTTTTGCCCTTTTTACTTTCTCGAACCCCTCAGATAGAAAAATATTGTGATCGTCAAAAGAAATACAACTCGAGATTTTGCCGACGTTTCATAACCCCCTGAACCCGAAAAAGTTTTTTTTTTCAATACCATCTGTCTGATACTGGGACTATAGCTGAATCCATTTTACTAATTGGGATAAAACTTGCTATCTAGGGTTTTCATAAGGCTCCTCAAAGGGATTTTTGAGTTAGATCCTCCCCTCTTACTAAAATTAAGGGTAATTTACTCGAGGGTGAACAGAGAAAAAATCAATTTTCAAAAATTCTACTCTAGTGGTTTTGATTACGCTCCATATCTAGGAATTGTTCAATATTTATAGACAAAATGGCAACTCTCATTTTCTCATAAGAATGAATTTAAGGGTACTTTAAATGAGGGTAAATTTCAAATTTGTATCATATTTCCTCAACTATTTGAGATACAAAATAACCTATCATTGCAAATTTGAAGTAGTATTAAAATAAAAAAAACTTTTATTTGAAATATGTTTTTATAAAACCAGTAATTTCTGCGATATTGGTAAATATACTTACTAAATTTAGGTCTGGGCGTTAATTGTTATTCTCTTTAGTGAACAGAGCTGCTACTTTTTCCTCATTATGTTTCTGTAACAGTGTTTATGGTTTCACTTGTGCTCTTTGGTGGAATGTTTCTACAACAATGTTTATTATTTCGCTTCACATTATATTACGAGTTTTTAGTAAATATCTCCATTTTTAGGCAAAGGTACGAGACAATCTATGGGGTGCACAGTACCCTTTATTTTCACGAAGAGATGGAAGGGGTACGTTGGTTAGGCCACGGTCTCTAAGGGGTATGTGACTGACTAAAAGTTTGGTAAACACTGCTCATGATAATTTGAAGCACGGTGCTCAGTTATGAAAATATATAAATATGATACAACAAAAATAAATATATTTTTTTAATGCAGCTCCATGGCAATATTACTTGCCAAAAAGTGGTCAAGTCGGATGAATCAGGGGTTGACCTAGATGCTGAAAGTGGGAACAGGTCCGTCTGTTGAGAACCAGTATAAAAGGATGACATGTAAACAAGAATAATAAAATATAGTGTTTCATAGGAAATTGTTTAAGTCACAAACATCGACATTTAATTTTTCCATATATTTTATATAGTCAAGTGACACTTGAAATGTGAAAAAAAAAAATCCATGGCGTCAGCCCGCAAACGAGCTATACAGACCGATCGGCCACCGTCTGTTGGCGAAGATAGTGCAATCATTTGCGTATAGAGGGGGCCATGTGGTCAGCACAAAGAACTTTCCATCAGTTAATCTCAATTTTCTAGACCGAAGCCACTACTTTTTTATTCACAGAAAAATCTGGAAGCATTTGAAATGTAAACAACTTGAAAACATAAACTTACTGTCAAATAATATGTCAAGGCAATTATTGTGCCCTTAATTATATTTGATTCTCAAATATAAATTATGTGTGAGTGTAGTATGAATGTTTTTTTATTTGTTCTTTACGTCTCATCACCCGTCTGCATTTTGAACAAGTTTTTGTTTTAGCACCGCGTCTTACTACCCGTTCGGGCTATATGCTTATATACGAGCTATGCTAATAATTTTAGGAATGAATAAAGTTATATCTATAGGAAGTGTACCCGAATTTGTGTGGAGAGAAAGTGGAAAACAATTTTGCAAAAATCACCCTTAGTACACCCGACCAAGATTCGAACTTCTATCTCCCTTTAATCGGCAGTCTAGTTCTACTGGGAGAGTAGCGCGTTAGACCATGCGACCACCAAAGCGGGTTTTTAATTAAGTTAATAGAGTAGGTGTGAGGAAGGTGAAATTTAAAATAGGTTTTCTTTTTATTCACGTGAAAGGAAAGGGGAAAATCATCTAGGAAACAAAAAAGTTCACTGTATTCACCTGGGATTCTAACCCCGACCACCCTATCATCAACAAACAAAACAATATGATCCTGACATTAATTTAGTCTGTGTGCCCACCAATGCGGGTATATAATTCTAGTTAATTGGAATACGAACTCGTGGAGAATATTTTCAAGCCAGAGGATGGACCAAATATTTTGAGAAAACAAACACATTCCTAAGCATTTTACTACATTTGTTACACATAGAATGTTTAAGGATATCCTGACCTGTTTCCAAACACTTAACATCTGGATACCGTCAAACTTGGTAGGCCAGCGCTCGGCTAGATATGTTTTCACCCGCGGCAGAGCCAATTTGTTATTGGCCTATGTAATCTTCCCAATCAATCTTATGTGCTTAAAATAAACCATTCCTTAGAATGTCTTCCTTGGTCGAATGGTCTAAGTCAAGGGTTTACAACCGGCGGCCCGGAGACTGTATGTGACCCACGATGTCTTTTTTGTTGTTGCTACCCACGAAGTTTTTTGGAAAAGTAATCCACCGTAGTAAAATTGATATTTATAGCCGAGAAACAATGTTTAGACTTGCGTGGGGACAAAAAAATCCATGAAAGCTCTCACTGATGTTCGTTCAGTAATAAACTTAATTGCGCTCTATTTCAATAATAATTTGTGTGTCCTCGTGAGTATTATTTACTTCCACCCCTTAGCCGACTATGAAGCGGCCCACCACTAGATTCGTGAATTCAATCGTGGCCCTAAGATACTTTTAAGTTGGAAACCCCTGGTCTAAGATGTCACTCTAGTGTTAGACTGGCTTGCTGATGATGAGGGAGATTAGGGTTCGAATCCTGGTCGGGTATTCTGAGGGTGGTTATTTTCCTAAATGGTTTTCCACTCTCCTTCCACACAAATGAGGATAGATTACCTCTAAATTGTTTCTTCCCTAATGCCTAGTACACTAGAGCAGCGTTTCCCAAAAGGTGTTCCGCGGAACCCTGGGGTTCCGTAGAAGGGTCAAAGGGTTCCGAGTTCTGTCTGAGAATTAACTAAAACGTTCGTAGAAAACAGTCATAACATAGCCGCGCCGCTGTAAGTATATCTAGTATCAAACAGCGCGGGTGGCGGGGCGGTGCACCTGTCGAGACAGCGCTATTAGTGCTATTATAAGTAAATATGTGAAAAAATTTCATTCTTCACATTAAATAGTTACTTTTTTTGTACGATAAATGTTTTATAATACTTATAATAATTATTTTCTATTTATAATTATTCTTTCTTTTCATGTCAAACATGAAAATATTCAAACTACACTACAAGGTACAATCACTTTGTTGTTATCAAAATGGGGTTCCGCCAAAAAAGTATGATCAATTAGGGTTCCGTGGCCAAAAAAAAATTGGAACTCTGCACTAGAGTAATTATTATTTAGCCCATACGTATAGCCTGAACAGGTAGTAAGACACGGTGATAAAAAATGAATCTTCTTTTGGGATGAATTGATCCTTTACGTATCTAAAATCCCTGAAGAAATATAACATTTTCTAAAGATTAATATTTACAAGAGTACTTTTCTTGTATCATTGAAAATATATTAATTAATAAGCCCATTTCCGCCTTTAGAATTTCCATTGGCAGTTGTGCCAACGATCTTATGTGGCGGAATGTGGTTATAATTTATCAGGGGCAACAATGATGACTTAACAGACTGCATAGTAACATAAATATTTTACTGAAATATAACTTCTGTTGTGTGCTGTATGTAATAAAAAAATGTTTCCAAGCATGGATTATTTTAGTATAAATGCATACATGAATAATTGTTTAGTTATGGTCGTTGTATTGAATAAATAAATGAGATTGTCAATGTTGGCATTTGCCCAACACCTTGATTTGTCACTTGTCAGCAATCTAATCGAAAGCTCCTTGGTTCTATTCCTGGCTAGAACTAAAATAGAGCATTGTGCTATATAATTTTTTTCCCGTAATATGGAATTACAAATTGATTGATTGAGGTTTGTCCTATAATTATATTATTAGGATGAGTCGATAACAGCCACCATATTGACAGTAAAGTGTGGTCCTACCAAGGAACCAATACATTAGTTTTCTATAAGGATGATTTTTCACGAATGCCGTCTTTCGTCGTTTACCAACAATTATTATGACCCACTTTGGTGGCCGCGTTAGTCCAACGCGCTAATATCGTGTTGGACTAGACTACCGAAGACGGGGAGAGCGGGTTAGATCCCGGTCTGGTGGCACTCAGGGTGGTTTTTCCCGGTATGGGTTTCCCATCTCCCTCCACGCAAATGCGGGTGCATTTCCTCCAAATCAAGCCTTCCTATAAAAATAATTGTACTATGTATATAACCAGGGCCTCAAAGATTAGTCAGCCAAATATGCCTTAATATTCAACATATATTAACATGTTTTCAAATTGGGGTTGACTAATAGAAATTGACTTAGATTTTCATTGATACAGATAAGTTATCATGACAATTAATAACATTATTTTGATTTATTTTCAAGGCAAATGATAAAATATTTTTCTTCTTATATTTTAAAACTTTTAATAATTTTTGGTTTTAAATATTGTTTATTTCAAAATTTCACGCATTCATCACAGTCAAAGAAAGAGTTTTAAAAAATATAGTGAACCAACAATTTTGCATTTACAAACACATTAGCTATTTTTCTTTAACTGAAATTTAAAAAAAAATTAATAATTAATTTTATTTGTTGTGGTTACAAAAAAAGTAAAATACATTTTTGCGAAACAATTACATTAAAGTCCGACACCTTAGCTAAGTCGGCAGCGTGTCTGTCCACCTAGTTAAGGGTCTCGGTTTCAAATCCCGGCATGAACGAACAATTTATCATTGGTGAAATGTGTGTTGATCCTTTCACAGTGATGAGTTAACGGCCCGGGGCTGGGTGTTGGTCTGTTATAGATTTAAGATAGTTTATATAAGTTGTGTACTGATAAAGTCAGTCTGTTCATAAATAAAGTGCACGTTAAATACCTCGAATATATAAAATCACACGGAGAAAGAAATCTGTAATTTAGAGATCTAAGCAAATGCCTTGAATATGATACAAATACTTTACAATTAACTTATTGTTAGAGAGGCTTTTGATTTATTTATGGCATTAATAAGCTAGTTGTTATGGCTATTTTTGCCTAACTATGGTTTATAATTCACAATATAAATATATATGAAAGTGAGTAAGGTACGTATCTCGTGAGATGTATTTCCATTTGGTTGTTTAATGGGGTAGCTCTGACCTGTTGCTGCGTGTTAAAGCGCTCCAACTAGCGTAGTTTAACTCTGTCACGTTGGTAGTCCGGTCTACTGGAGCATGCGCGATGCTCAGGTGCGCCACGTTGTGTTTAGCGCGCGCGGGCCGGCCTGGAACCAAAGTGATTCAAGTTTGAACCGTAACAAGATAAGTTCAGAGTGTGGGGCGGCAACAGATGACGCGGTCCATCACGCCCTAACATAAACACCTGGTCGACCGAAACTCCAGTCCTCAGTTCGACTCGTGGCGAGATCCGTGTGCGTTGTGTATGTGTGCTATTGTTTCTGAAGTCTAACCGCTTGACCGAGAGGAAATACCTGACGCATGCATGGTCTCTGGTGGAAAAGATGCCTCAGGCAAAGTTCAGCCTGCCCCACTCACACTACACGTGGATTTTTATTGCTCTCTCTTTTTACTAACGGAACAAACCTTCCTATTACAGTGTCTTCCTACTGTCCCACTGAGGCAACGTGTTATTAGGTTGCCGTACAAACTGGACGTTCATTTCTTCGTTCGAAACAAAAAAGTGTTACCAGTGGTTTTTCTAATGTTTCAATTGTCGATCTCTTGTAATTCATTAATTGTACCGCGTGTTTTACTGTGGATGTGAAAGAGAAGAAAATGAAACACAATTAAGCTCAGCAAATACAAAAACATCTGACAGGAGAGTTTTAAAGTTTAAAGAATAAACATTCATATTCTTTTGTTAAACTTGTGGCACATTGTTGACTATAAGTGAGAATACGTTTAATAGCTAGACTTGAATATATAAACTGAATATACTTATTTATATTATTTTTTCTTCAAATACATTTATTTCAATAAAAGGATCGACAATACTTGTGTGATTTACGGTCAACCAACTTTTGAGTGACAAAGTTCTTGGAAAGTGCGCCAAAAGTTAAAACATTTAATTATTTGTACGCTTAAAAAAAAGTGAATGGCTTACATTTGTTTAAATGTCGATGTTTTTACCCCCCTAAATGAATTCACTAAGATCGCATTCATTAAAAGTTATTACTCTATTGTTGTGATTTACTAAATTACTTAACAGAAATGTGTTTTTGTGTAAACATAAATTAATCATAAAGAGCATGTGATTGTATACTTAAAAAGACAAAAACAGATAAATATTTAAACAATGGAGAAATACAATTTTGATCGGACAGTAAATTTGAGGTGTACCAAAACTAGATAATATTTTAGTTATTTATGTTTCAAACTAAATATAACTGAGTAAAGCTTAAAACATATTTTGCTAACTTATAAAGATTCACGATCTTCGTCGAGTTTAAAGTGTGTGACTTTATTGTAAACGAGCAAATAATTGTTTTAGAATTACAGTTTCGTGTATTTATCTTTTTGGTGTGTTAACAAACTTGATTATTATGTTTTCGTTAATGTTAGTAACTTTGTTTTAATTAACGGAGTCGATATTCATATTTCCTGTAGTTGAAATAGGTTTTTATGAATTTGTCTCATTTGCCGGTTCCATTACACCACTTGTGATTCTTTCCTACGCGCTCTCAGAATTGAATTGACAGGAACGTCAACAAAGCTCAGTACTATCATTATTGTACCTAGTGTTAAGGTTTTAAGGGCATTTGCGTGAGTCACCTGTTAGGGGTCTTGGTATTGTCTTTGTGAGGGAGCCGCCCCCTTTCCATTGCCCTCCCGGCGCCGCCTGGCCGCCTCACGGGACCTACAGGTGCGCTGCCCCCACCATGATGTAGCGGGGGCCCGGGGCCCGACTATGCGTGGCGGACTAGAGTCTGCTGACGATGACGACGATTCGTCTCAAGCGGCGGTCATCTCGGCGGCGGTGTCTTCCGTCCCGGGGCCCGCCCCCCCTCTTCTGTACCGTTCCCAGAGCCTGCCGCAGCTCTCGGGGGACCGAAGAACTACAAAGGTGGGTGATGGTGGTCTTACATTGTATTTATATTAGTATAATATCGGCTGATCCAGTTTTTCTTTCAAATGGTTCAACCCTATATCAATTTCTCGTCGTTAATGGACTAAACCCCTCAAATTGGAATATTAAGAGTGACATTCTTAAGAAGCACGCAAATACAGTCGCCGTCGCTTAGCACCGACATACGCCGGGAATTTGGAAAATAAAAAATGTACTCAGCCTTTCACCCGAGTTTCACCAGAGAAAATGAATAACATTTAGTAGAACCTGATATATTTTGAAAAATACCTAACAATACAAATTTTTTGGTCAATTTTCTAGAGTTTAAATTCAATTTAAAAGGGACTAAACTATTATTTTTTAACTGAATAGGTTTTTGTTCAAATGTAAAATACTATCCATACAAGTCAATTTTCCTAAACTTGGATTTAAGTGAATTCTTGATTCCATAATTTAATGAATTTATTAATTTTTATTGATTAAATTACTTATTAGTTTTAAACGAACTGTTTTACATATATGATATAACAGTCTCAATTTGAATAATCTAGTAACTAAATATTTTTACTGTAGTAAAATTACTCTTCAATACTAATCGTTATGCCTAAACACATCTTAGTCTTTGTAACAGCATTGAAACACCTAGCCAAAGTCCCCGAGGTTAGTTCTCATGATCAGCCGTGATTTTAAAATATTTAATTAATATATCCACCTGAATTAATCTATTCTAAAAAGGTATATTATTTAATACTACACGAGCAGTAAATATTCTCTTTAAGGCACCATATAACTATTGTTTTCAACGCATCTCGCTACCCTTTCTGATTTTACTCAAATACATTAACAACGCTATTAGGGTAGGTGTGTGTAAGGTATGATTAAGAGAAAATGCACTCTCATATGCGTAGAGGAATCATGGGAAACCAATAAGAAAACAACACCCTCAGCACACCCGGCCGAGATTCGAACTCAAACCGCCCAGTAAGCGTCATCGCCAAATCATAGAAAATAAACTTGCCATTTCGTTTGCTCCTCCCACTCATGGTATTAATATTTATTTATCAAATAAAATATAAGCATAAAGTAAACAAAGCAGCCCAGTTTGACGAAACACATATGGTTTGTAGAAAACTTTCTAAAGTTTTCTTATTTATATAATTAAAAAAAGTTTATATAGGCTATGCCTAGTTATACTTTTATTTAATGTCAGATCAAATTACTCACAAAATCAATTGATTAATTTTTTAGAAAAATGTAAGTTAATTAAATTAAATAAAGTTTAAACTAAAATGTCTGACAATGATTTCAATTTCAACACTTGAAATAAACAAAGCTCAGCAAATACTAGGACGAGTCAAATTATTATGTTGCCAGTAGTGATGGTGGACAATTATCCACTTCGAGGAAAAACACAAGTGAATCGAATATGTAGGCTACCGCATTCCTCCCGTGTGTGTTCCAAGTGAGAGACACGTGAATGAACTGTTACCTTCTCCGTCTGGAAAGCACATAGGTACATAAAAAAACACTAAGCATACCTTACACACTCCACATCAATTTAACATGGTTAAATATTGCGAGGAAACATAATTTTATGACTTTATCATACAAACAAAAATAAAGATAATATATTCTTACAAAATCATTTTATTTAGTCGGCTATTAAAGAGTTTGTGTGCTGACTTATTAGCTACCAATATTTGATAAGCTAAAGGAAAAGGACGAAGAGAGTGAATTAAAGGGAAATTTATCAGAACTCGTCTGGAGAGAAGGTGGGAAATCACCATCCAGTATGCACGGCCTCATGGGTCAGCTGAATGAATTGCAATCCCAAGAATATGGCTAAAAACAAATAATTAAAACCAATAACTAAACATCTACGAAAATTGGTTACATTTACAAACTGCTATTTGTCTAATTTAGATAAGGAAGAATTTGGTTGACATTTATAAAAGTTACTAAATTTTTTTTATACATCTATTCATAAATTCATTTGATATGCAACTTTTACATTTCATTGACACCACCAAATTAATTATTCGTTTTAAAACAATAGTTAGTAACGGTCTAGTTTGAGTAAGGATTCGTAGGGTTATTCTAGATGGAGTGCACCAACACTAGCGTTTAAAGGAGGTATTTACGTAAATTCCGTCCCGAAGATCTTATGACCCCAAGATCCTGTGTAAATTCCGCCCTATCATTATCAAAGGCGGTGTAAATTCCAGCCCGTATTAAATTGATCCATAACAACATTTTAACTTTATTTAAACGTGGTTCCGTAGTGCTATTAATAATAGGTTTATTAAATACTTTGTAGGTAAAAATATTCCGAAATTGATGAAATTTATTTTGCAAATATCTTTTCTGTATCCTTAACAAAAATGGTAAATCTTTACTTGAGTAACTTTCTGGGTGGGAGTATTTATGTTCAAAGAGGACAATCAATTGTGATATTGTGTAGACATTTTAAATTTTGAAATGAAATATTTATGTTTGCTTAAACTTTTGTTTTCAAGGAAGTGAAGTTCATATAAACAAACCATGACAAAGAATCCGTCATCAAAGAATTGTATAAACTATGAATCTTCTATGAATACCTTATTGAAATTATTATTTTTTGTAGGTTTGTCCTCTGAATTAGAGCTGTAAATTGTGGTCATGCTTGAATAAATGTTTTAAAGGTAACGAAATTGTTTTTCATTATAACATTTTATTTAATGTTATTTATTATATTCTTTACCAAAGGGGGATAAGGTAGAGACGCAATTTACATACAACTCTTATAAAGACGGGATGAAATTTACATAGCTTATAATGATGAGACGGAATTTACATCAAAAATGCAAACGATACGGAATTTACAAAAATTGGAGAGTATAATGGGTAAAGAGTGATACATCATATGTGGAGAACCTTCCCTAGGACGCACGGCTGAGGTTCGAACTTCAACCCACCTAACACAGGCAGACCTGTCTATTGCGGGACTGACGACTTATACCTAGAGATGTGTGACAAAAATTTTAATGGAAAATTAATTTTTTTTCCATAAAAAATCAAGTACAATCAGCAAATTGAGATATCTCAAGTTTTAAAATTCACACTTCACTTTAATTATATCCCAAATACATTTTTAGTATCGCGTCTTACTACCCGTTCGGGTTATACGCCTATGTGCTAATTACATTTATGGGTTAGGGATTAGGAAGGCTATATTTAGAGGAAGTGTATTCACATTTGCGTGAAGGGAGAGTTGAAAACCATTTTGAAAAACCACCCACAGTACACAAGACCGAAATTAGAGCCTCGATCTCCCCGTCATTGGCAGTCTAGTCTACTGCGAGAGTGACGCCTTAGACCATGCGGCCACCGAAGTGGGTCTCAATGATGTTAACACCAGAAATATTCTCAAAATGAGCTACAATAAAGCAATAGCAGCGATTCCTGCTCTCGTTTCACATTCACGTATCGACTACAGCTCTTGGCGGTTAAATGTTTCACTCAATTAGGGACTAAACTATAAACGAAACCTTTAAATCACCTTTCCCTAGGATTATTCACTGATAGGAAAATTTTCATTTACAATAAGTGCCATTATTTGTTTGGAATTTATTGTCAGCATATTATCAATAAGATAATTAAAATAATTTTAAGGAAAGATTAGAAATACTTACTAATATCCCCCTCCCTTTATGGCTTCAAAAGTAAATATGTAATAATCCCTAGGTGCTGCCTCTCCTTACCCAACACATTCACCTGCATTTACTTTATTTTTAGGTTTCAACGTGCAATTTCTAAACCTTCTAATTATATCAACACATGACTTATAAACTAACTTAAATCTATAACAGACAAAACATCCAGCCCCACGGCCGTTTATTCATCACTGTGAAAAGGTAAACCACAAATTCACTAATTTTTTTTTGGACATGCTGGTAATCGAACCCGGAAAGTTTAACTCAATAGGCAGACACTCTACCGACTGAGATAAGGAAACATTTACCGGAAAATGTAATCTCTACTTATACTATGTGAGAATCTAGAAATGATAGCGAGTATAAGAAGAGGAGGTAGATCTTGAGGATGTTTGTGTTGTTGCAGGGGCACGACTCCGGCGTGGGAAGCTGTAGCGAGGAGGGTGGCGGGGGCGGCGGAGTCGGCCGTGGACCGGGGGCGGGGTGTCCGGCGGGGCGCCTCGTGGCAGACTTGCGGCAGTTGCTCACGCTCAAGCAGCACTACTACCCTGAAGGGGGTTGGGGGTGGGTGGTGGTGTGGTGCAGTCTACTGGTGCAGGTGCTGTCCCACGGTCTGCACGGAGCCTCGGGAGTGCTACTGCAGGAGGTCAACAAGAGGTTCGGAGGGCACCAGGAAGCGCCGGCAGGTAGGGGACGCCGTCGTAACTACCATATAATCTACTATTAACGACGCTGCCTACTTGGAGGTTTCGAAGCTTTTTGTAAAGTGGGTTTATCTGCTGATATCACTTCAAGTCTTCCTCTGACGAGTTTACACACTCACTATACTATTTGCGCCTTGAAAGCGTTGACTTGCTTTTTAAAGTTAGCTTTTTCTTGTTTCATATTCTAGATAGACATTTGCTTTCACGGATATTTTTAATCTACATCCCAAGCCAAAATAGCCTAAATAGTAGATGATTTATATAAAAAAAATAAGTTTACAAAAAAACTACTTCAAGATAAAAATAATAATTTTGTGACACTGTGGGACTATTTTTAGAATTATTTAAGCATTAATGATTTTCCTTTCAACGTTAGACCTATATCTTTAAAACCAGCTCAATAAGACGTAAATTCACCAACAGGGGAAATCCTATCTTGATCTGTCGTAACGTCACAGGTAGGCGACGTCCTTAACTATTCACAAACTTGCACCGGTGGGCACGTGGACAAATACGTCAGTCTTGTATAATTTGTCGGTGACTTTGGGGTTGGGGTCCTAAAACCAACCGGACATTCTGAGATGGTTTTGCTGTGAAGGTTCTCCACAAGCAAGTGAAGGTACATTTCCTCTACATTCTACCTTCCTAATAGCTATCCCATACGTGTAAATATGAGGATAGCTCGGACGGGTGGTAAGACGCAAATCACGAATTAAAAATAAAACAACGCGTGAGTAAGTTAGCGGCTCCCAACTTTGACTTGGAAGGTCGGGGTTTCTAACCCAACGAAAACACCAGCGTTTGAAACTATTAATAAGAAAAAAACATCTAAAAGCTTAGTTGGTTTGTTGGTCTTGACTGTGGGTATGATCTTGGTGTATGTTTTAGACCATGTTCAAACCCTTCTGAGAGATCGTAGTTAAATTCTCGGAGGGTCAAAGGTTTAGTATTCACGTAGTTTAAATGTAGGGGAGGTACGAGAGATCCAGAATTCCCTTTTGAGCGTAGTCCCAGACGTTTAAACCCTATAGTGATAAATACTTATGTAGGTATTATATTACTAGCAGAAGTACCCGGCGTTGTCCGGGGAAACCAAGTAATGAATTGCCCGCTGCCCCAAGCAACGCTTTTAATTTGCTTCAAACATAAAAAAATCTCTTCATTTTATTTATTCCAACCCAGTTTTTAATACATTTTTAAAAAGCTAATAAAAAATTTAAAATTCCAGCTTCTGCACAATGCTCATTACAGATGGATAAACAAGTTCTTCATTTCTTTAATATAATATATAATATATTATTTCTACAAGCACGGCGTCTTACTACCTGTTCGGGGATCCGCAATTTTCACTAATGGCGTAGAGTTGAGAAAGGTAGAATTCAGTGGGAATAATACATTTGGGGAAAAATCACCTTATCACACTCGTCCGGGACTCGAGCCTTGACCTCCCCCATCACCGTGAAATCAGACAAGACGTGACTGACGTCTTATTTCCTCAAGTTGGAACTGTAGGCTATATAGTATGTGTTCAGTTTCACTTATTACCCCTGTGCATGATGGAGATGTTTATAAATGCCAGATATTCAAACATGTTTGATAAAACTTGTGAACTATATTAGGGGTATCCAAACTACGGCTCGCGGCGCAATCTTGTCGGCGTGCGACCTTTGCTTCATTAGACTAAACATGTTTAAAATACAACGGTGTCAAGTAAATATCGTTCAATCCATCGAATATTTGAGAAATCTACAAGTATTTAATATGGAGCCGATGTTGCCGTGTTTTATTTTACTTAATTACTCTATGGCGTTAGGAACTCTAAGCCTACCGTCCACCTATCCCAATCTTGAGCTAGTTCTATCTAATTGACCTAATCACACCCTATATCTTTCTGGTCCATTCTAATACTATCCTCCCATCTGCGTCTAGAATGGTCTCTTCCCATTAAGGTGAATTCTCATGGGGTCACTTATACGACCGTGCATTGGCCTGAATTTATTGACCAGTCATAGTCGTGGACCCGTCATAACGAACGTACCTGAATCTTGTCGATGCTCAGATGACTGTTCATGACTGAAGGAGTCGTCAGTTAGTTAACGTCTCAGGCAGTTAATATACGACCAGCATCCACCACGACTGGTGGCTTCTTGAGTATTAGCTCCCACAAGATCATGCATACGATTGATGTGGTCGTGAATCGTACACACGACCCCGTGGGACCCCGGCTTAATTATGTCTGGTTAAGGGTAAAGAAAATAAACGCATCATCATCATTATCTTTTTAAAAATTTTAAATTACGCTTTCGGATCATTCAAAGTGGCTGCAAACAATCCTATGTAGAACAGTACTAGTGATAATTATGCAAGAGTCATTGCTACATTCCAATTCAGATAAAAATGAACACTTTTTAAAATTATTATAAACGCTACTAAAACAGTTTTCATCTGTTTATACGTCAGTCCATCTGATTTTCAACAGCCCTTTTGATAGATAATATTAATACATATTAAATAAGACTTAAAATAAAAGTAAAATGTTATTAATTTAATGTTTACGTCAAAAAAAGTTAGCATTTTCTAAAATTTACTTTCTACCAGAATTCTAATATACCCAAATTTTCTTGCGATTGGACATATCTGACTTATAGAAAAAATTACTAGATCTACTCTTACGTATTCATACGTCAGGTAATGTGATTTGCAGCTGTCACTTTTGATATATAGTAATATTAATAATAATAGTGAAATGTTATCAATTTTTGCCTTAAAAAATATATTTGTATTTACTAAAAATTTCTTCAAATGTTCATTCGAAAGCAAATTAAGGTATAATGTGTGTCGTTAAGAAAATGTTGGGTGGTATAACACACACGGTATTACAGTTTCATAGTATTTAGAAAGGAATAGTGGTATCTCAAAATCAAAATTTATACACAAAAATACATAATATTATCTCTATTTAATTCGATACTTACCTGCTTCGGTGGATGCATGGTCTAAGGCGTCACTCTTCTGTTAGGCTTGACTATCCGATGAAAGGGATATCGCGGTTTGAAACCTGGTCGGGTGTACTGAGGGTGGTTTTTCCTAAATGGTTTTCCACTTTCTCTCTCTCCACACAAATGCGCCTACACTTCATCTAAATTCAACCTTACTCATCCCTAACTTATTAACGTAATTAGTACATGTGCGTATAACCCGAACAGGTAGTAAGACGCGGGACTAAAAATAAGTTTGTACTTTTTATCTTCGACCCGCAGGACCAAAAAAATCAAATTGGTACCACATAGCGAAAAGTTGGAAGATCGCTGCACTAGATTATCTTGTATTATATTGCTTCTGAACCAAAAGGTCTCCCAAAGTTTTTTTCCGCCTATTATGATGGGAAAATAATAATCTATCACTTTTCATTTACGGAACGTTTCTTTGGTAAAATGGAGAAACTTTTTTTTTCCTTCCTCGCGGGTAATGCATTGATCGTCAATTTCCACACGACCACATTAAACGTTTCATTATATTTTTTCGCGTCGTATAATCTCTCACTAACTTTTTTTTTTACCTTCGCGCTTAAAATCTATCATCCCAGCAATGAGTTCACTTAGCTGCAACAGATGAAATCGCGTATAAGTCAATTCAACAATGCCAACTATCATTTGACATCATGAAACATCGACTAGCTTAAATTTGGTTGAGGTGAGAACGTTAATAAACCACGTCAGATTTAGGGGTACTTGGTTTGATACCAGGTGGAGTTTGATATGTTTGTTAATTTATTTAAATGTTATTATTGTTCCACACCCATATCGGTGGACACGCGGACTAAATTCCAGGCGCATCTTTTCTGACCTGCCAGTTACAAAGAGTTCATGGCTTGAATCCCGGCTGGGTGTATTCTCCTAAATGGCACCCACTCGTCCTCTAACAATTATGGGTACATTTCATCAAAGTATACCTTACTCATCCCTATTCCATCAGCATAATTAGAATGTGTTGGGTTTGTATCCAGTACGAGTAGTTAGATTTGGGTGGGAAAAAATTTCCTTGTCTTACTACCCATCTCTAGTTAGATATTTACGCTAATAAGGTAGAAAATGAAGAAGTTAGAATATGAAGGGACAATACTCCCATTTGCGTGAATAGATAGTGGTAAATTGTATAGGAAAAATAAAGTTTATTACATCCATCCGGGATTCGAACCTCAACTGTTCCCGATGTTCCATATAATTATGATGAGATTGGTGCTGTTATCCGCGTGTCCACCGGTGCGGTTTTTGTGTCAGTTTATTGTGCTACTGTGGATTCACACGTACGCCGAAAAACAAGCACAGAGCTGAAATGTGGTCACGTGACTAGTTCTAAACCAATCATAAGAAATCGGCGCGAGCCACGTACGAAGTTTTGCACTTGTAGAAATAAGTTCAGCTTTGGCTGAGCTTCTTTCTCCCTTTACTAGCAGTAGTACTTGGCGTTACCCGGGGTAACCAAGCAATGGATGGCAACGCTTTGTTTTGCTTAAAACAAACAGAAAAAACAATGTTTTAATATTATTTCTCCCGATCTAGTTTTTAACTAAATACAAAATCTAATCAAAATTTTAAAATTCCAGTTTAAAGGTGTACATGTTCGTGCACAGCGGCTATTCATTTTAAAATTTCAGCCCTCTGCGTGGGATATAAATAGCGCAATGCTGATGATAGACAGACACACAAACCATTCATTTTATCAATATAGATAATAATAACGCTAAATTTATTAGTACAGTATTTTGTACTGTTATCTAGGGGGTGTTTGTTTTTTTACTTGGGAAAGATAGATTCGAAAATTTGTGGTGAAATGATATTAACTTTTTAAATCCTCTTATTATATAGGATTAAAATATTTTAACAAAAATCAGACACATACATTGAATTGAGTTAGTTATCAACCTAAAACAACAGTTTTTCTTTTGTCAATATATGTGTGATGCGTAAGCATTTTACACAAGATGACGGGAGCATTAATTCTTATCGGCAAGGAAATTTTTTTAATCGAAAAAATGGATCAAATGTACAGATTTATGCCTTATTTTTTGTTTACATTTTTCCTTCCATTAGATGTTCTCAAAGTTTCTTAGAAAACTTATATTGTTATATTCAAAATAATCTTTATCAACGAATACATTTACAGATAATCCGTTCTTACAAACATACATTAAATATGAACGTCTGCGCGGCAATTTCTCGCTTGCCGAGACGGTCCCCTTAGCTCAGTTTTGATGAAAATGAGGCTTGGCGCTATCTCGTCTCAAACCCCTCGTATGTCTATAGGTAAGCATTTTTGTAACTTGTGAAGAATGGTTTTATAATGTCGGCAGATAATCTCTTTCAAAGAATTTCGACAAAACTTGCTGCACACCATTTTTCTTCCTTTGAGTTTCATATCTACTCTATAAATATATCTTAACACTCTGTCCTTCATCATTGGTCATACGGATTAAGACGTAAAGCTTGAAACACACTGAACGGTCGATGACGTGGAAGTCGAGGTTCGAATCTAGGTTGGTTTCACTGGGGCTTGTTTTACCATACATGAATTACCACTGTGGCTGTCCCATCCCTGTACACGCTGAAGTGGGTTGGTTCCCTCTAAACTACTTTCCAAACCCCTAATCTTAACTCTCAAACGAATCTGCTAGGCCTGCTTCGGTGGACGCATGGTCTAAGTCGTCACTCCACATAACTAGACTGCTGGTGACAGGGATATCGGTGTTCGAATCCCGGCCGGGTGTACTGAGGGTGGTCCTAGCTTGCCTTCCACGGTCTCACCACGAAAATGCAGGTACATTATTTCAAATTCAACTTTCTTTATTCTTAACACATAGCTTTATTAACACATATGCGTACAACTTTAACAAGTAGTAAGACGTGATGGTAAAAAAAAAAGATCTAATAACCACACTTTTTCTTGCTACTGTTCCGGCTATTATTTAATTACACTAGTAAAGTTGGAATGAGGAAAGTAGGAAATAGAGAAGAAATGTACTATCCGCGTTTGCGTGGAGGGAGAGAAAACACCGACCTTCCCGTCACCGGGAAAACAGAATAGATGGTCCTGACGTTTAATCCCGTGTGCACACCTATGCAGGTAAGCACACTGCTAAGATAGGGGTGTAGGGAAAGCGAGTTAAGGGAAGTATTTTTGCCGTTTTTATATCAAAAATGTTTTGGTCAAAAGCAATCAAATAATTATCCAGTAGAAACAAAGAGTTTAATTTTCTTCACAAGGTGACCTTAATAGTTGTTGAATATTTGTCAAGGGTGTCCTGGAATTGGATGACAACTTTTTTCTCTTCATTTAAAAGTTTTTCATCTAATGTCGCTATTCTCATGACAGATATTCAAGAACCGTTGATATCACCATGCGTATGAAATTAAAATTTCGGCAAAAAAAAGTTTTGTTATAAAAACTACAAAACACTGCCATTAACTCGCGCTTTCTACACTCTCGCCTTAATTGTAATAATTAAAAGGTATATTCCCCTTATTTAGTCACTAATAATTTTAAATATATTAAGATAAGTTAATTTTATTTCGATATTGGTGTATGCTTATCATGAACGCACCATACAAACAAAAATTTGAAATTAAATCACAATTGTATAAATAAAGGATCTAAGATTGGTCATAGATATAGTTTTTTTTAACGCATTACGCCCAAACTTTTCAAAACAGAACATTCTATTAGTACATACACTTTATAAATATTTCTCTGTTACTGTGAATATAATTTCGACGTCAGTTGTGTATTAACTGCAAAAACCTACGTTTTATGTTTAGCTCTCAAAATGTGATATAAAGCATTGAGTACCACTTTTAAATGGCTGACTGTCAATAACGGAGCTATTCTATAGCAAAAAAAAAATTTAAAAAAATCGAATAGGCAACCAGGAGAACCGTGAAGATGCGAAGGTTATGGTTTCAAACTTGGCCAAGAGTCTAGACAAAATCAGTTTCGTCTGATGCGCTCTAGAATTTTTGAGTTTTCTTTATTATGGTTAAGAATGACGATTAATATTATGATATAGACACTAATAGGGGTGTACGAAGCTTCGAAAACTTCGAATAGGCATCGAATATTTGTCACCTTTGAATTTGTTTCGGAGAAAGAATTCATGTTGCTTCAAATACAAAAAAGCTACACCAGTAAGAAATATAATTAAAATAACATTTTTGATAAATTGTTGTTATTTTGGCCTTTTATGTACGCTTCTTTTATCCTGAATGACTGACTTTCTATGGCCCTAGATTATAAGCTATACCATAGTGTAACAATGCATGGTAAACCTTGATAGTCTTAGAAATAGACGTTTATAGAAACTTTTAGAAAATACAAACATATTTTTTCAGTAGTTCTGTGCGAGAGTGACATTTTGACATTAGGACATTTTTCTATCGTGAAGTAACGATTTCCTGCGGGAACGGGACCGGAAACGAGAAACCCAATTTAAAAGTAATTTTCCACTTTAGGCTTAAAATTATTTTTCACATTTATAATTTCAACCTAAACTTAACCTTCCCATTCATTACAATAAAAAAATAAAAAACATTTGATAGTTTTAACTAATTTAAATATAGTGGTAAATGTAAAAAATATTTTTGAATATAGTCAGGAAAAGTGACAAAAACTCTGATTAGGTAGCAGAAATACGTTTGAACAATTTTGTACAAGGGTGACCTGGTGGTCTAGGGGTAAGGTGTCAGACTTCTGTGCTGGGGGTCCGGGGTTCAATACTCGGTCCCGGCACAGATTTATCTGACTGCCAAACCCTTCCTTCACCTCTGACAAGATGTGTATTAATCACAACTTGTGAATGTGTGGAATGCCAGGCCTCCACCGTGGTTCGGATCCCACGTTAAACTGTAGGTCCTCCATTTCATCTCACAATCACCCTACCATTGCACATTAGCGTAAGTGTGTATAACCCGAACGGGTAGTAAGACGCGGTGCTAATAATAATAATTTTGTACAAAAAAATTAAAGGGAAAAAATGCACATTCGATATTCATACATTAATTTATTATTACATTAAGTTTACCAATAAAAACTACATAATATTTATGCTAACAAGTGTCGAGTAAGGTTTTCGATGTAATGTAAATTGAAAAACCTAGGCCTAATGCTAATACTATAGTTGTGTAATTTTAACCAATCATTTTTGATATAAATTTAAAAATAGATTTAAGCTTGACTAAAAAAGTTCTTAAATAAAAAACTCAAAGCGTGAATTTTAATAAATACGAACACAATAAAACACGTGAGTCACAGACTAGTACGTAATAATAACAAAAACATTTCTCAACTGAGTCAGTGTGCCTGGTTATCTCTAACGCTTAGGTTACTAAAGCTTTCACAAAAAGCGCTTCTGGATTCCAAAAATATTAGTTTATTCAACCATTATTATCTAGGACACAAAATCAAATGTATGACATTCCAAATAATAACATTTATGTAATAGACTTGTCTTTATGCTAATAAGTGTGGCGAAGGTGTATTTAGAGCATAATTTGATATTTAGAAGCCACTTAAATAATTATTTTGCGCTAAAAATATATTTTCTTGCCTTGAATCTATTCAGGGATAGATTCTTCCCTCAATTATATGCAGTGTGGTTATGTTATTTAATGCCACTCAGTTGTGTTGTAAGGTATTTTTTTTAAAAAAAGACTGAAATTTCTTCTAGTAAAATGCTATCATTGTTGACTTACAAAAATCATGTTTGTGTTTTTAAATGTTTCTTCTTAACAAAATCCTACCATACATTTGCAAACGTACCCTCTTTCTATCTGGACCTGCGTTAGTGGTAAACATGCCTCACGTGTTGATAAACCGCACTTCACTCGGTCCAAACAATTCCAACCACGTGGGATCTGTCCAAGCTGTATTGGTAAAAGGCGGTGATGCTACAGGGTGGCCCAGAACGGACAACTCAATGAGTCTGGTAATTACTTAAGTACCAATTGATTCACTGGCTTATCCACCAACAACGAGTAGAACAGGGGGAAAGGCGTCGGTATCATCTAGAATGGTATTTTTCGGCGAGGGAGAGGTTGAGGTTTGAATCCCGTCCAGATGTACGGAAGTTGTTTCGCATAAATTATTTACCATTCTCCCTTCATTCAAATGAGAGTATATTTACATTAAATCCTTTAGTCCTGATCTCACGTTATCAGTGTAAATATGTGGCGTATAAAATAGTTTTTATAGATTGAGTAAGTATTTATAAAAAGATTAAGCAGGTCCAACTTTGAATATAAAC
The DNA here is from genome assembly GCA_033556935.1 of Timema podura. Taxonomy (NCBI): domain Eukaryota; kingdom Metazoa; phylum Arthropoda; class Insecta; order Phasmatodea; family Timematidae; genus Timema; species Timema podura. The sequence goes on from JAVRXN010000011.1 coordinate 57,349,491, forward strand.
ACAGTTTTATAGATTGAGTGAGGTATTTATATTTAAAAAAAAGCAGGGCCTTTGCTTAGAGATAAAGATGTAAATTATTAATTTGCTTTCTAAAATATATATTTTTTGACACAAATATGTATAGGCTTATAGTTGTGTGGTTTAAACAAATACATATATTTATTTTTTAACACACATATGTAAGCCTATCTAGTTATATGCTTTAAAATAAGTCCTGATATACATTATTTAGTTGGTTTTAAACACAAAATGTATTTATTTAGTAAATTTTTAACACAATTTATATAAACGCCTGATTTTTACAGAAAGCCCATTTTTCGACCACCAAAATTGACGGGAATTTATTAAATTTTGGCATTCTAGAAATATGTCTTATTTGATCCATTAATCATAAAGTTCATCTAAAAAATTGTCAAGTAACTGAATGATTTCATTTTAAATAGTTAATTAAATGGGATAAGAATGAAATACGATTAGGTCTATTGCAATAATTTTTTCCGCCATTTTGGCAACGTGAGTTTCCAGTTTTTAAGCTTACCATGAAAATTAGACTGTAGTTATACACTTTAACACAAATATAATATACACTTAGCTATATCTACTATCAGAGATTTAAACTACACGAATTAAGCATTCAAGATGAGAAGGGTAAATATAATAATTTAGATCAGCACTCGCTAGGATAAAGGAAGGGATACTTAACTGTGAATAAACTACCCTGGTGAAATTTGTTGGAGTCAGACTACTGCCTATCGGATGAGAGGAAAACATAATTTTTTAGTCCTACTTTGATCATGTAAACAAAATAAAGTTTTACAAAAGGTATGACTAGTCACACTAAAGAAACTCCTTCTGTTATTATATTATCATAATAGGTTTCTAAAGAAAGAACGGTGTATAATAATTACATAAGTTACTAAATCCACTTTCATCTATTCATACGTCAAGTTATTTGAGCTACAGCTCTTACTTTTGGTAGATGGTATCCACTCCTAGAAACTGATAAGTTAATAATAATACAGTAAAATGTTATAAATGTTGACTCTTTATTTGGTATTTTCTAAACCTTTTTACCTAAAAAAATTCTTCTAGTAAACAAATGTGATTATTTTTTTTAAGTTTAAAAAACCTCAGGACGATTGACAACAAAAATGTTAGCGTTTATTTGAATGTTACAGTTAAAACCATGGTACTAGCACCGGTATAAATAAAAGGCTTTGTATTCGTTACAAATGCCCCCTAAATTAGAATGACAAAATTGTGTAATCTTCTTATGCCAGAATTTGACGAGGAAATTTACATTATATTAAACGCTGTGCTTGTTAGCTCAGCTGCTTCACCGAGAGACGAAACCTACCTCTTTCCAACTAACAGGATAGATTTGCATAGTTATTAGTTATTTCAAATATCAGAATAATCCTCTTCAGAGATTTATCATATTCTATTTTGTAGTAGATCTAACTTTTTTTTTTTTTTTAGTTTTGGTAACTAACTTATTTATTTAAGTACTAGTTCGTGAGAGATTTTATTTTTGTGATTCACCTTTTTTTCGTTCAGGCTTCAGTTCTAGTTTCATAGGAAGAGTCTTTTTTATCTAACAGCTAGAGAAGTTACAGTAGCTACTCTCACTTATTCATACCTCAGTTCATTTGGTCTGCAACTGTCACTTTTGATGTATATTATCAATACCAATAAAATAGTATAGTAAATTAATATAAATTTTAGTTGCAAAAATTATGTTTGTATTTTCCAAAAACGTCTTCCTATGAACATTTGATTGTATACTTTTATTTTCTCTAATAGGTTAGAAGTTAATAAGGTAGAATTTGGAACAAATGTACCAGCATTTACATGGAGGGAAAGTGGGGAAACTATTTAAGAATAACTCATTTCAGAACACACGCCCGGCAATTGAACTCTGACCTCCCGTTCACTGGCAAACCAAACAAGACGAGACCGACGCCTTTTCATACGTCTACAAAGGTTCTGGGTATAGGAATGTTTCATTCTGAGGTTTCATTAGCGATTATTCGATTAGTATATTCTAGACACTTAATTAATTTATTTTTATTGTTATTTTCGTTTAACCTCTAAATTTAGTCACTTAAAAAACACTACAGGATAAAATTGTATTTATAATGATATTCTGATGGAATATTTTAAAAATAATATTTTTTTATCTCGATTGTCTTCTCAAGAGTTAACTTTTATACTTTCTAAGTTTGACGACTAAATTCGCTAAAATAAAACGAATGGTAAACAAACTACAGGTGAAAAACTTGTTAAAAAGTGAAGGCTGAAAACAAAAACAAACTTAATCATTTAAAATAATAATTGTCACCTTTAACGGTGACCAAGAAGTTTAAGATGTTAGACTTGCATTGCCCTTACTTCATTATTGGTGTTTGCCTCCCATTCGTTACACTGAGGGTGGTTCTCCATTTGTAGCTTTCACTTTGGATTTCCTATTCTCTTTCCAAGCTAATGATGCTACATTTTCTATAAGAGACACGTTTATACTCTAACTTAAAGTCGTTAAAAACCTCGGTGTGGAATAAAACACACAGAAAGATTACAATCTTAGTCTGTTGATAATCCGCTAGTTAAATCAGTGTTTGAAGCCAAGAAAATCTGTTTAAAACTATATTTGGGGTATAAAATAACCACATGAACCCATGCTTGGATTTACGATGACGGGGAGATTGTGGTTCGATCCCAATCGAGTGTACTGAGGGTGGTTTTCCCTAAACGGTTTCTCACTCTCTCCATATAAATGCGAATACATTTCTTCTAAATTTCAACCTTCCTCATCCCTAACCCATTAGCTTAATTAGAACATAAGCGTATAACCCGAATGGGTAGTAAGACGCGGTACTAAGAAAAGAAAAGAAATCTAAGTAAAAATTATTTTTATATCGGGTTATACACATATAGTAATTACTCTAATGGGGTAGGGATGAGTAAGGAAGTATTTTAGAGGTAATATACCCGCATTTGCGTGTAAGAAGAGTGGGAAACAATTCTAGGTAAAACCGCCCTCAGTAGACCCGAATGGTATTCGAGCCCTGATTTACCCCATCTTATGTCGGCCATTCTAACACGAGAGGGACACCTTAGACCATTCGGCCACTAAAGCGGATGAAAAACAATTATTATTTCGACCTATAAATGGTCGGGATTGAACCCCGTACAGTCAGGTATACCATCCTTGCGGCCGACCCTGAAGATGGTGCGCCGATTCAAAAAGAAATTCGACATCCACCTCATGTGTTGTATATTCCCACCGATCTGTGTGTCGTGTTGTACAAATATAGAACCTCTAGGAACAACAAATCTCTCTCTCTCTCTCTCTCTGCAGGGGGGGGCACGAGTCAGCTCTGAGATCGGCGTCGATCACAAAACCCCTGCATTCCCATGCCGATCAAAGTCTGTAGGTTTTCCATCATCCTCTTGATGGGCTGTAATGACGATATAATCAATAAACTCTCTAACATTAGCCCGCAGCTTGCATGCTCGTTAGCTCGGGACAAGACCAATAAACATCCAGTGACACCGTTCACATGGAAGTTGGTTGGGCCTATAGGGAGATCGCCATTAGTTGGGAGGTGTTTGACAGATACAAAAGTAATTAAAAAAAATACAGACATAACTCTCTCACACCTCGAATAATATGTTCTACAACTGCCGCTTTTGACAGCCTACTTTTGATGCCGATAAAATCATTTATACTGTAAAACCCCAACTGTCCGGACACCGGCTGTTCGGATTCTTATCGCAGCAGCGCGGTGGTTTTTGTTAAATTCGTAGTTTATAAGTAGGAAGTGGGCAGGCCTATTATGTAACTGATATGTCATTGCTTAAGAAGTTCGAAGATTTATTTTAATTTTTAGTAAATACATAATTATGTACAGTACACATGTAATTTGTTTTATGATTTGTTATAGGTTGTACTTACTACGAAATACATAAGTTCATTCTGGTAAATACGTTATAGGCTTTTATATTTTAGTACTATATTTTCACTAAAATATTTTAATGTGAAATCCCCATATATTTTTTTTCTTTATAAGATCAACCATCCGGATTTTCTACTATAAGGACTAACCTAGGTCCTAATTTGTCCTGATTGTCGGTGTTTGACTGTAGTTACATTTTGTAACTATTGATTCACTTTATTTTTTTAATAATTGTTCTAAGCTTACAAACTTAACGCTACTTCACTTTAGAGAAGGGTTGACTATCTACGGTGACATTTCGATGAAAAATATTAACCACGCGAAACACTAGAACGCGTCTTTTAGAGATTTACTACTACTCTCCCATTTAACTCTCATAACGCCAAAATACCCATCCTCCTCCCACTTTGTGCTAAACAACGCTAGTTTTATTTGTAATTGTACCTAAAACACAAAAGCTAACTTACCACTATAAGCTATTTGCAGGACAGGGTATTATGTGATACACAGGATGTTTCAGTGAAAGCGTGCAAAAATTAAACAGGACATAGAGGATGCTCTACCGAACATTTTGAGATAGAGAACGTGTGGTCTGCGAAGCCAGCTAAGGGGGATATGGGCCTAAACATGTCTAACACTGTTACTGATGTTCGGTTTATTTACAGCAATTTATTTACATTTAGTTGTAACATTACGTACAGGTAGTACTGTATAGTATACCATATCAGTGAAAAACCGGAGGAAACCTACCATTTCGTACCTCACAACAGTTGATCAAAATGACAGCCACCAACCCCAATGCAAGCATGACGTTAGCGTACGAGATTCTGCCGCACCCGTTCAAATATTCCATACGTGTTGCGAATCACATTACAAGCGACGACAATCCTGGCAAATAATTCCAAATCTGTGTCCACTGAGGTCTCACACACACACAAGTGATTTGAGATATACCCATACAAAATAACCTTCAGGCTCTCCCCCACATGTTTAGACCCATATCCCCCTTAGCTGGCTTCACAGACCACACGTTCCCATCTCAAAATGTTCGGTAGAGCATCCCCTATGTCCTGTTTAATTTTTACACACTTTCACTTAAACATCCTGTGTATCATGACCTACAGCAAAAATGTTATTCTTTCGTCACTAATTAAACTTATAAAGACAAATGTGCCCATTTCACCACATTGGTAGGAATGTTACGTAATACTTATTCAAACTTTACCCTGACATACAATTATATCCCTTTATGTAATTAATAAACACTCCCTTAAGTTATTTTCTCAAAGTAAAATTTAATATATATTTGACCCGCATTGGTGGCCGCATGGTCTAAGGTTTTACTCTCACAAGATACTAGACTGCCGATGACGGGGAGATCGGGATTTTAGTCCCGGTCGGGTGTACTGAGACACGTTTTACGTAAATGGTTTTCTACTCACCCTCCATGAAAATGCTGGTACACTTCCTATCAACTTTAACCTTCCTCATCCTGAACATATTAGTACATATGCAAAAAAAAAAACGGTTAGTAAGACACAGTTCTTATATTTATATAAGTTTTTTTGGTGATAAGCGTCTTACTGCCAGTTCAAAGTATCCAAAACTTAAAACAAAAAATTTGGAAAAAACAATTTTAAGGAGATACAAGAAGAATCCACCTGAAGAAAGGGTGAAAAACTTGTGAATTTAACCGAAACTTGAAGTTTAGCCACCCCTATAGCCCACCGAATTATTTTTAAATTTTGGTTTTCAGAAAAGTTACATGGTCATTTAAAGTAGTGGCTTTTTTTTTTTAGTTAAGGCCCGTCTAGTCTACGAATATTTACTAGAATTTATTTCTTTTTATCGCGTCTCACTACCCGTCCAGCCTGTACGCATATATATATATACATATATATATCAATTATGCTAATGTAGTAGGATTGAGGAAATTAGAATTTAGAGGATATGTGTCCGTATTTGAGTGAAGTGAGAGTGTGAGAAACCATTTAGGAAATATCACCCTCAGTATACCTGCTTGTGGTTCTAACCCCAACCTCCCCAGCACTGGCGGACTAATTTAAATAAGCTTAATATTTAATGTGAAGTGTAGGGGACGCGAGAAAAGGTAACATTTTGCAATTTTTATAGCAAAACATTTTTTGAACAAAATAAAATATCACTACAGTAAAAACATGCGAGCTTTTTTTACGTGATGATATCATCAGTGGTTGAATATCTGTCATGAGTATAGCGACATTAGATGATAAAAATTTTAAATGAAGAGAGAAAGTTGTCATTAAATTAGAGGACACCCTTGGCAGATAATCAACAACTGCTGATATCACCATGTGAATAAAATTATACTCTATATTTCTACTGGATAAATATTTGATTTCTTTTGACCAAAAAAAGTTTTGATATAAAAACTGCAGAACCATTTACCTTTTCTCGCGTCCCCTTCAATCGCACCTTAAGGCCGTTTGCCCAAAGACGCTAGTGAAGTACTATTTGATCGTGGTTTTCGTCACACAATTAAGACACCTCATCTTTCCAGAATGATCTAAAGTGACTGCTTGTTAGGTTCACATTGCGACATCTTCCTAACTGTTGGCGGTAGAAGTGTTCACATGTCACTAAAACGAGTGAGGCTACTCTTTTTTAAACTTTTTTTTCCATGGACAAATAAATTATGGTATTGATGCACAACGACTTAAATAAAATTAATGGGCTGTAAATTGTAATAAACAAGAATTAATTTATTCTATCTGACAGGGGCTGGGTCTCTTACAACCAAACAACCAACAAGATGCAATGCACACTTTGCGCGTGTGCCTATCGCGTATTACTACCCGTTTGATATATTTGCATGTTTAGACTATTCAGGTAGGGCTAAGAAAGGTATAGATTAGAGGAGATATACCCACACTTGATGGAGGGGAGAGGGTAAAAGAAACATCACAATATACCCGACCGGAATTTGAACCTCAACCACCCCATAATCGTATCCAGTCTAGTGTGACAGTAACGCCTTTGACCAAGCGGTTACCGATGCAGGTAGGTAAACTCCATTTACCCTAAAAGGTAGCAAGCAGTCTTACTTTATACAGATCACGCAATTTATCCCTATCTTATAACTAATAAACTACACCATAGTGGAATACTGTAAGGTACAGGATAAATAAAGGGTACATAGGTTTCTTTTGTACCGCGTCTTACTACCCGTTAAGGTTATACTTATATGCACTAATTACGCTATTGTGCTAGATATGAGTAAGGTTGAATTTAGAGGAAGTGTACCCGCATTGGAGTGGAATAAATTACTCATTAGGGGCAAACCACCATGAATATATCCGACTAGATTCGAACCCCAATCTCTTGAAACCGGTAGCCCAGTCTCTTGCGAGAGTGACGTCTTACAGACCACCGAAGCGGATGTGTACATATTTATTTGTTCATCCTAAGGCGTTATTGGGCTTAGATTCAATTAAGTTTACTCTAAATAAAAACAACTTTTGTGCCATTCACTTTTTACTGCCACATCCTTCAAAAATGTATTGACTTTTTTTTATCGCCATGTCTTTGTTTAGCACCACGTTATATTACCTCTTTGGGTTATACGCTTATGTAGTAATTACACTAAAGTATTAGGGATCAGGAAGGTTGAATTTAGAGGAAGTGTACCCGCATTTACGCGGAAGGAGGGTCATTAGGTCATCATTCTTGTGATCGGTTTGCTGCAGCTCTCCAATTTTGCCTATCCTGAGCCTAATCTTTTACCTCTTCGTGCCTTCTTCAGCCAACAGAGTTCGCTATCTGATTCCTATACTCTATCTTGGTCTCCCTCTTGTATTTCCTCATTCCATATCTCCTTCTATAATATCTTCATAAACTATCATGTATGAGTAGCAACTCCTCTTTGCTGTATAACTTTCCAAAAGTTTCCTTATTTCATTTGCTTTTCTTAGCACTTCAATATTTGATACCGTCTCCATCCATGATATTTCTAACATTATCTTGTGTCACCAACATTTCAACTGCTTCTAATCTTTTCCTTTCAGCTGCACCATTGCATTATATGAATAATAAACTGGCATCCAAAAGGTTTGCACATTAAATCGATATAGTTCTAGTTAAATATATAATCCATCACCCTTACCCCCATAGTTTAAAAAAAAGTAATATCATCCACACCGCTGGTCACACTGTCTAAGAAGTCGAGATAGCAAGGGTGTATTATCGTTGACTAGGAGGTTGAGGTTTGAATCTCGGTCGGGTGTATTTAAATGTGGTTCTCCCCGTATGGGTTTTAATTATGGTTTTCTCTCACCCTACTAATGTGAGTGCATTTAATTTTAACTATCCTTTTCATCCCTTGATTTTAGATTAATCCGTTAATAGCCCTTTCGTCGAACGAAATAAAAAAATAAAATCATATCAAACGTATAAGTGAAAAAAGCAAATTCTTAGTAAAGGAATTATTTGTAAATATTTTTGTTCCTATTCCACAATGTGGCTAAGAACACTTTTTTTTTTGCCTTTTGCTTTTATATCTAAACACAATGAAACCACCCACAGGCTCAGTTACTGGCATAAATAAAGTTTTTTTTTTTATTTAGCACGCGTCTTACTACCCGTTCGGGTTATACGCTTAAGTATATTACATATAATGGATTAGGAATTGGGAAGGTTGAATTTAAGGAAGTGAACCGCATTTGCGTGGAGGAGAGTGGAAAATCATTTAGGAAAAACTCACCCAGTTCACCCGACCGAGATTCGAAACCTCGATCTCCCCGTCTCGAAGGTCTGGCTCAACACGACTGGCGCGTTAGCCAACTACGCCACGAGGCGGTATAAATAAAGTTAAAAGAGGTGAGATTTACGTCCACTGTAAGAGTTCATTTAATCTTTAGCAGGGGGGCAATATAATCCTGCCATTTTTATAACGTGCTACGTTAACTGAGATGTGAAAAGTGTGTTGGATAAATAGTTAGCAATCTGATAAAATACTTGTACATGTCCACTAGCTGTGTGCATCCACTCGTAAATATTATTAAAACTATAAGTAAAGTATTTTTTATATTTGTATTTGGTAGTTAAACACTTAGGCCTATGGATCGTAGACAGGTCAATTCAATTAATTAAATACTCATTTTTAGCAATATAGTAAATAGGCCAATCTCATTTTCATATTTTTCTATGTGTAAGCCTACGTGTATGATTTAAAAGGCATATAGTCTTGTTTGGCCGTAGGTGGCCTGAAGTGTTTGTTTTCCTAACTGTTTAACGCATAGTGGTCCAAAGTTTTTCACCCCAAGGGCCAATCACTTTATAGCGTGGCTGAAGAATAATTATTTATTAATCCATCAACTTAAAATAGCTCAGAAATGACATTAATAAACACTTATTTTCAATACTCATAATAAATTGTATTTTTAGTTGGTAGAATTTTCAATTTTACTGGCAAAAATAGGTTTATTAATCTCTCAAAAATTTATTCTGAAACATGAAAGCACATCCAATTTCACAAAACAACTTAGAATTACATATTTTTTTACTAATCAAATGAATGTTTGATGAAACTAAATCATTACCTTTTTAAATAAATTTTTATATTTGAATCATGAGCTATTTCACATCTGCCACAGAGGGTTTCCTCTTAATTTTCCTCCAGGATACTGAAAGGGCTACATTTTCAGTGAGAGTTGGCCGCATTTAGCCCGCGGGCCGCCAGTTAGGCCACACTGGTTTAAGTATCTATCACACAAATACGGCACACTCTAAATGTCATTTTTCTCATCCCGTTCCATTAGTGTATATTAATTAATTTAATTATGCACCGCGTCTTACTAACCGTTGGGTTATAGCACTTACCTAATTGTAATGGTAGGTGATTTAGATGAAATGGAGGACTACAGTTAAGTTGATCGAACACGTAGAGGCCTGGCATTCTCACATTCACAAGTTGTGATTAATAACATCTGTCAAGGTGAAGAAGGTTTGGCAATCAGATAAATCTTCCATTAGTGATAAATATTCGTATAACTAACGGGTATTAAACCCACTAAATGGATTCAATACGTATCTTAGTCATTTAGGCTAACCTCTTAATAAAAAACTCACTTTATTTAGCCTACCAATGGGATCAATAAATTAAATAAAAGGTTTTTTTCTGAATATTGATGATTAATATACATAAAAATTTTATTACATAATTATTTGTATTCAACTATTCTTAACACTAGACTATAACAACCACTGAAACTGGTATAAACTATAAAATAAAAATTTCAAAAGGGTTATAATAAACATAGTAGCCTACACAATCGTGTTCGTAGATATATCAGTAATCCACATTTTGTCGAGGATAATTTATATTATATATAAATATATATATATATTATATATATATACCCAAATTGATGACCAATTATAAGATATTGGGGTTAATTCTCAAAAGTATCATATAAACAGTTTTTATTCATATATATTTAAACGCTTCTAGAACCAAATATTGAACTTTGAAAACAACTTCTTAACACTACACAAGCCGTTAATTCATCACAGTAAAAGGGGTAGCCCCAGTTTTAGTCATGATAATATTTTAGACCGTGCCGATAGTCAAACCTGGGACACTTAGCTAAGTAAACAGACGTGCTACCGAATAATCTCTGAAATGCTGGTGCGTAAAGTCTAAGAACAGCACTTTAGAAAACAAGTGCTTGGCGGTATTGTTTTTACGTTTTTAAATATTTGGGCTTAAAATATGAATGTCAGTAAGTAAAAGTGTCTATTTTTCAGATATGAGGAGTCGATACACCGAGCTTACTCTTCTATTTTTTACTGTCCGACGCTTTCATAAATGGCTAAAGTAATTAATTAGTAATAAAATTAATTTACCGCAGTAAAATACTCTATTAGTTTTTATTTGAAGCCGGAATTGGAGTCTATACATTTTTAAAGACTACTACTCCACTCAAAATTTCTTCCGAAAATGACTCCACCCACAGCCCTGCTATTTTCAAATGTTCGCTATAGTATCAACTTGGTAGGAAGTAAAAGAAAGGTAAATAAAACTAATTAAACCCGGGTCTACTTATAGGGGTTATAGAAAAATAAGAAGCTTTTCTTCCACTCTTAAAATAAAACTGGCGCATTCCTTTAAATTTCCATGTCTTATCATTATGTTTTGTTGGCCCATTTAATTTGATTCAAAGATATTCAAAACTGGCATCGAAGATTATGTTTAAAAAATAATACCAAATTAGGATTTTGATATTTTTTCTTAATTTAAACAATTTAGAAACAGTTTTGTTGTACCCTAGATCTGTTTCTAAGGGTATATGAAGAAATATGTTAAAGAGAATTGGAAAGTGGAAATTAATTTAAGCTTTTAGAATTTCCCACCGGCTTTTGCGTGTTTAGTGTGTTCACCCAAGGAAAGAATATATTAATAATATTTAAATTTTTAACGAAGCTACGTAGTTACTTACGTCAGGTATAACATAAGATATTGATGGAGGTTTGGTGATTAATGCTCCTGACTTTGATCCTAAAGGTTGAGGTTCAATCCCAAGTGGCTATATTTTTGAGATATTAGTAAAACTTCTTACACAAGGAATATTAAGTACTTCATCTATGGCGTATGGATAGTAATTACATTTACTCGCATTAACGGGAGAGATGAGAGGAAAACCACAGTGATAATTATATATGGATAGCCGCACCTTGTCCATCTAACCAGGTTTAAAACCAGAATATCACCCACATCGATACGCAGGGAAAAATGTCTGGTTCATTAATTTTATTTTTTTCTGGTGGCAGGGAGGTAGAGTTCAAATCCCGTTAGAGTATATTGGTGGTGGTTATACCCCGACACGAAAATTAGGGTATATCTCCTCTAATTCTACCTTACTCATCACTACCCAATCAAGAAAGTTAAATACTTTTAGCCCTTATTGGTAGTAAGACACGGTGTAAAAAATAAGAGCTCTGATATCTCCGCCAGAACATATACCTGTTGGTCACCCCTGCGGGTGAACTTTACCCTATAGTGTGCACCCACCGTACAAATTTTAAAATGACGCTCCAATAGTAAGGGTGCCGTGTATGCAAATTACTAAACTCATTTTTATCACCATTTTAAAAAAATATATCAATACTTCAGTGCATGCAGTAAAAAAAAAAAACTGCTGAACTTTTGCGAGTAAGTCATAAAGAAGGAAAGGGTTAAATAGCTTTAAGGGTGTTCGACCCTTTGCCTAGTCAACGCGATCAGTTTTTCATTTATCATTCTGTCGCTTGTAAATTACTTTTTACACTCTTTCATCCCAAGTTGCTTGTCCATAAGTCTTGTAGAGTGCATTACTCTTCTTCGTAATAATTGTTTTAAAGTCAAAAGAGTGTTTTTAGATAAACATATATATGTATGTTTATTTAGACGTATATATGCGACGGTTAAAGTTCAAACTTGGATAAAGTCGATATTATCCAGATAGTGTTGAAATTATCCTAAATACATGGCTAATGTTAAATTAGAGATGATTAAAATATTGTTTTTTTGAATTTATACGGTTAATATTGATATTATCAACCTGCACTTGATTATTGTCAAAATTTAGGGTTGAGGTTAGGTTGGTTAGGTTCGTTAGATTAGGTTGGACTAAGCTGGATTTATTAGGCAATTTTAGGCTATATTTGTTTAGTTTAGGTTAGTGGAAGGAATCCAAATGAGGCCACTTCGAATGTTAGTGCATTGCTATGATTCAATTTCAGAGATAAAAAAGACGTTCCAAAGTATAGTCCGTATTCACACGTGCTTAGTTTAACAAATAGTATTCACGTTATCCAAGTCTTGCTCGCTAATGTCGAGATTATCCGTATAGGGTCGAAAATGAATAAATTACTTTCTATTTCTGACTCTATTCTCTGCAACTTGGATAATGTCGATATCTCCCGGTAATATCGACATTATTCATATTTCGCACATTACCCGTAACATAATACACATAAACATATAAATGGGATGATAATTTTCAATTTATTAATTTAATATAAAATTAAGAAACATTTTAATATCAAATGCAAGAAATCTGCTCTACATGTTTGTAAGATAAAATTAACAAAATGATCAAAATGTTTTGTCATGTTTCCTAAACAAAATTTAAAATACACAAACCATCCTAATCTAAAATCTTAATATGGATACTTGAGATTGACGTTTTAATGAATACATGCTCAAATACTATCATAAAATATATCACATAAATTTATCTCCTTAATACTTACCAAATACGGGTGCGTTTTATCCGAAATACTCTTCTAATTTCCTATCCTGTTAAATTAAATTTAAAAATCTTGAGTTGAACTTATTTTATTTTTAAATTCTACCTAAAATTTCCAAAAATATAATCCATACAGTTCATGGAGGTAAAAAAACCCACCATATTAAAGGAAAATCTGTAGCTTTAAAACCAAGCCTTATGAAAGTTCGGGTTCAAACACCCTTAATTCCTTGCACAAAATTCCTTTCCCAGTCGTTGTGCCACATTATTTGATAGTACATTCCTTATAAAAAGCATTTTAAGTGTTATCACAACGTCTAAAGGTAGGCGCACAATACAGCGTATAGCATTGGCTCGTATCGCTTACACACCAACTCAGAAAATATTTCAATTTGAGTATCCCTAATTTTTTTTAATAAAAAGTGATACTATAGAAATGAGCTGATACGATGCCACACGGACTTCAAAAAATAAGTATCGATCCGAAACGATGCGATACGGACTGGTGTGCGCCAACCTTAGGCGAGCATTCTTTCAATAAGTATACTCTTGGAGACGTCGAGGGCGCATTTGTTTCCGATCAACTTCGGGATAGGCATACCTTGGCATTTTAATCAGGAAACTTTATCTTAGCAGCTACTTAATGATTCTGAGGGGAAGAAAGAGAGGAACAGGGTGGGGGGTTACCAAAGATCAATGAACCGCTCTCGTTGGACAAATTTTCTTCATTTTTGTAGTCAACTATGTTTTGTACCTTTAATTTGTGAAATTTTAGTGCTTTGTTTTTATAACTCCCTTGCGATTACATCACTATATTTACAGTCAAGTTTTCATCATAGGTATAACCTTATTGACAGATAGAAAAGTCACTAGATGCACTTTTACGGATTTACAAGTCAATTCATGTCGCTTTTAATAGATTTTAAAAATACCTTTTAAATATTATTATTATTATTATATATTATTATTATTATTATATATATTATTATTAGCACCGCGTCTTACTACCCGTTCGGGTTATACACACGCTAATGTGTAATGTAGGGTGATTGTGAGATGAAATGGAGGACCTACAGTTTAACGTGGGATCCGAACCACGGTGGAGGCCTGGCATTCCTCACATTCACAAGTTGTGACTTTAATACACATATTGTCAGGGTGAAGGAAGGTTTGGCAATCAGATAAATCTGGGCCGATGCAGAGGATTGAACCCCGGACCCTCTGCACAGAAGTCTGACACCTTACCCCTAGACCACCAGGTCACCTACTACTAATAATTAGTATGTTATCAATGTTGACCGCACTCGCTTCGGGTGGCCACATGGTCAAAGAACTACTCTCGCAATATACTAGACTGCCGATGACGGGGAGATTGGGGTTCAATCCTGGTCGGTGTCTGATGTGGTTTTCCCTAAAAGGTCTTCACTCTCCCTCCTCGTAAATTTGGCTAGTTTCCTCTAAATTCAACATTACTCATCCCTAACACGTTAGAGAATAGTACATAGGCGTACAAACCAGAATGGGTAGTAAGACGTGGTGCTTAAAAATGTACAATAATAATATTAATAGAGCTTTAATAGAATATATAATGTAAGTTGCAAATAAGGTGTATAATTTACCAGGTTTTAAAATACTTTAAAACAGAATATGTTGTATTTAACCAATTTACAAGAGCACTTTAAAAATATTTGAGGTTAAAGTAAAGCAAACAGATGTAATGCTATCTTTCAGCAACTATGGCATATATATGTTACTTTTAAATTTCTGAATATTGGACATATTCTCTTAATTATTTTACCTTCAAATTTTTCTAAGAAAGAGGCCGAAAATACAGCTACACAATTTATAAATACATTTGTAGAAATCTTGTGTTCGTGGTTACATATCAACCTAGAAAATGTATTTATTAGCCTGGAAGCCTAGCAAATTCAGATACTTTCTAAACACGCTCTAGAGGCATAATCTCTTTAGTGGAATGCATTCTAGTGTTAATATTAAAACTTGTGCATTATTAATGCCTTGTCTCCCCAACTTTGTTTATATTCATTTCACGTTGTAAAATATACTTTAAACTTTATGCGGCTAAATTAAAAAGTAAAATAATAAGGGTGAGTGGCGTGGCGTGGTGGTGGTGGGTGGATGGATGGGATGCTACTTAAACTCTTACATTTTGTAGCAAGGACAAGAAATTCAATAAAAAAAAACTTTTCAGAAAACCGAAAAATGTTGAATAAGGCAGAAACTTACGGTATTTTATGGTCGTATTTTACTATTGTGTAGGTGTGTATAAAATACACAGCATTATAAGCACGTTTTATGTATAGCTGACTCAATATTGAGAACTTCAATATTTTGATTTTGTTAAACTGTATAATATTTAGAAATTCTGTACTAAATCGCACTGCACTGAAGTTTTGGGTCAACACAAGGATCTTAACTGAAAGTGGATCCACTTAATAACAAAAATGTAAACATTTAGATAGTATATTATGTATTTTAGATATAACTTACTATATGGCATTAGGAACGCGAAAGTTCAGTCTGCATTTAAAAATTATTTCTCCTATCCCTCTTAAGCTAGTTCTATCTAGTCCACCTCACTACACCCTATCTCTTTCAGGTCCATTCTAATATTATCCTCCCATTTGCGTCTGGGTCTTCCAAATAGTCTCTTCCCATTGGGTCTCCCAGTCTTTACCTTGAATACGGTTCTATTTTCTTCCATTCGCGCTGCATATCATGCCCACCGTAATTTGCGAGATTTGATTATCATAACAATTTCTTGTGATGAGAACAATACCTTCATCCTTTTTTTGGGGGCCAAATATCTTCCTAGGCACCTTGTTTTCCAACATCCTAAATCTGTTTTCGTCATGTAAGGTAAGATCACCTTTCACACCAATATAGATCAATCGGTAAAATTATTGTTTTTGTATATTCTGAGTGTTACATTCCTTGACAGCCGGCGAGCTGTCAACAACTTACTGACCGAGTACTCACCCGACCCGACTGTATTGTTTTCCTAATGGTTCGAATTTATTTAATTCCTGACCGGGTTGGAGTAAGTTACACCTTTCATGTGGTCAAAGCTACTGCTAGTAAAATAATTACCTACATACCGGTCAAACTTTTTTTTTAATTTAATTTTTATTTTTATTGTGATTTTAAATTTTAGCACTGTATTGGAAAAGTTATATTTTCGTAAGGTTTTTTTTTTGTTCACATATAAAACGCGATACCATATATTGTCAAATATAATATACTCAACAATTTTAGTTCAGTCGGGTGCGCGTTCAATTTGGCACTGATGAAAAATCTCTCAATTAGTGAAATTGGGGTTTTATGCTTACAGCGACAAATTTAATGATTTTTTGTTTTTTAGAATTTAAGTTAGGTCTGCGCAGAGTCCAAACAGGTAGCAAGACGCGGTGCATGAAAAGGAAAAGTTTGAAATTAGTGTGCTGAAATAATTAAGTTCATAAAGCTCACGCTATTCTCATTAAACATATCCCAACGTCTAACCCTTTTGAAGAAACACTAAAACGAATCTGACAATAAATAAGGATGAATGGGCGAATAAATAAATTAAATTACAGGCTGTTTATTTATCTCAGCGTATTTTATGCTTGAATGTTGGTCAGCCCGAACGCGGTGCAGTGCTGACAACCGTTTCATTGAAGCACCGATAGAGGGAGGAGTGGGAGGGATACTGATTGTTAGGCTGGTTACCCTGATGGTCGACCTTGCTACCTTGAACTTGAAACAGATGGCACAGAATAGAAGCGACTGTGATGTCTAAGACGTGTCGTTCATTGGAAGTCTACCCACAGTTTCTTTCGATGGCTGGAGTAGAGTCAAAATAAACCAAGGGCGTAGCCAGCCAATAATTTCGTGGGGGGGGGGGGGGGGAGAGTTAGCGGGCAAATCCCCCAATTTCCGTAGGCTAGAAAAATCTAAATTTTAAACAACTATAGAAGCTCTCTGCATTTTTTTATGGCAATACAACCCCCCTAACTGCCGAAGGCTAGGGAAAAAAAAAAATTAAACAACTCTGGAAGCTATCTGAAGTGTTTTTTTTTATGGCGACATAACCCCGCTAATTGCCGAAGTCAAGGAAAAATGATAGACACTAAACACCTTTAGAAGCTCTCTCAAGTGTTTTTTTATGGTAACACAGCCCCCTAATTTGAACTTGTACCTTAATTTTGATATTGTTTGAGCCATAAATAAACTATATATACTTTGTTCATAAAATTTGGGGGAGCGGTTTGAACCCCCAAAACCCTCCCGACAACGACCTTGAAATAAACCGCTTGTTATTTTAATGCTAGTGGGTTTTGAGGATCATTAAGAGGGACCCGCTTCGGGGGTCGCGTGGTTTAACGCGCTATTCACGTGTTTGGCTAGACTGCCGAAGAGAGAGAGAACAGGGTTCGATCCCGGTTGGGTGCACTGAGACTTTTTCCCTAAATGGTTTTCCACTCAAATGCGGGTGCATTTCCTATATATTAAGCCTTCATAATACCTAACCGATTAATGTAGCTAGTACATAAGCGTATAGCCCGAATGGGTAGTAAGAAGAGGTGCTAAAAAATATAAAATAAAATTAAGAGGGCGAGTTGACATTTAAGGTGGGATGGGAGGGAACGCGAGTTAAGATCTGTATTTTTACAGTTTCTATATAAAAACATTTTTGGCCCAATTAAATAAGAATTTTGTTTCAGTAGATGCGTTTGATTTAATTTTATAGTGTTCTCAAAAGTTTTTTTTTATTTTTGTCATGGGCATCGCATAATTTTTTCATAGTTTTTAACTTGATTTAAAAAAAAATATTTTCAATTACTACTATTTTCATGGTAAATATTCAAGAACAATGTTTAGATTACTATTTATAGGAACTTAGATTATATATATATATATATATATATATATAATATATATATATATATATATATATATACACACTGAAGTAATATTTTATTTTTACTTGGCCAAAAAAGAATTTTTGTTATAAAAATTGCAAAAATACTGGTTTAACTGGCGTTTCCTTGTACCCTAACTTAACTATTATTATTATTATTATTATTATTATTATTATTATTATTATTATTATTATTATTATTATTATAGAGTTAAATATATTTTTTTTCCCATACTATATGTAGATGAGACGAATTTTTTTTTCAGATAAAAATCGAAAATCTTCTTTTGATATTAGAATCTAAATTCACATTTTTGAAAATTTATCTTATGAAAAATATCCAGTAAAAGTGTGTGTAGATGAGGTTAAAGGAGGGACCCAACAGAAAATTTATCTAGGATTGGCTTAGGAAATTAGCATCGTGCACTAAACGACTTTCTTGATAAAGGTTGACAACTCAGAATGTTTAGTTCTCTATTTATTTATTTTATTCATCACGTTATTAAGAAGGAAGACAAACTTTTTTTCTGAAATTCTTATAAGTAGGCCTCTTTGTACTTGTTTTGAGATTTTATTCTTGAATTATTTTTTAGTTATTTGTTTATTATCATCGTGTCAGTTGTAATTGAATAGTCAAAGTGTATATGTTTTTAATAAACTTGTTCAAACATTATGTGGTGCTTTAAATGTTGGATTGACCAACCTAATTTATCAATATTTATATGGTGTGGCGAATTTCACTTCTCACTCGCCACACCTGTGGCTAAATTGAGAAAATATGTTAACCACCTCTGTTCTAAATCATTATACTCATCGCATGCTAGAATACCGAGTTTTGGGTCTTTGAAATCTCGAGCTATGGATGATTGAGATGAAACCGATTATATTTTAGCTTTTGTTTTTAGAGCTGTATAAAACATTCTGGTATATATATAATGGATTTTTTAAAAGTATTTTTATCATGCACATTATCATTAATTAAAAATGGATTATTGTCAATTATAGTGCTATTAATAACTTATACGTGAGACTCAACATCTCCATATTTATATACAAAACGTTGGAGGAATGAGTTTGTCGATAATTTACTTTTTTGTGTAGATGCCATATCTCGAATTTTCAAAGCAATCACTCTTGTGTCCAAGCTAGCCATGTATTGTGTTTTTAATATTGACGAATGTCCGTACTGGTGGTCGCAATGAATAAGGCGTTGGGTTTCGCAATATACATGGCTACCAGTGACGGGGCAGGGAAGGGCGGTTTAGATTCGAATCTCGGCCTGGTGTACTAGAGCTTGCTTCGCACTTGTGATTTATAGTTCTGATTTTCTTATATCCTGCTCACGCGAATGTGAGTGCATTTTATATAAAACGACTCTTCCCATCCCTACTTCTATGATTAAGTAATCGATAAGCTTGGTGTTAAAAGTACGAATAAAAAATGTTACTAATCATCTATCAATTTTTTTAATCTATTTTTTAAAATTTAGTTAGCACAGCGTCTTATTACCCGTTAGGGTCATAAGCTTAAGTACTAATTACGCTAATGGATTAGGGATTGAGAAGATTGAATTTAGAGGAAGTGAACCCGCATTTGCGTAGAGAGAGAGAGGGAAAAACCATCTAGGGAAAACCACCCCCAGTTCACCCAACCGAGATTCTAACCTCGATCTCCCATCCTCGGCAGTCTAGTTCAACATGAAACTAGAGCGTTAGCTAACTATGCCACCGAGGCGGGTTAATTTTTTTGTTATCACCACGTCTTAACATCCATCCGTGATATACAAATATTTTTAATAAGGGTAAAGGTAGAATTTAAAATAAATATAACCTCATTTGCATTGAGGGATAGTGTAAAATCATCTAAAGAGAATCATAGTAATTGGGATCAATAGAAAAAAGATGATTTTTATTATAAATAGAATGTAATAGACATATTTACTATTTACAATTATTAATGTTTGTATCCATTCTATTTCCAACCGTAGCAAAGTCTGGCACCGTCCAATTTATATAAGAAGAAACTTATCTGACACCTATAAAAGTTACCTCTAATTTCATATATTCACACTTCAAGTCATGTGATCAGCAGCTATCACTTTTGATAAATATTATCAATACCCATAAAATAATATCAATATTAAAGTAACATTTTATTATTTAAGACCCTAAAAAAGTTTGTATTTACTAAAAGTTTCTTCACATCATAATCCTAATAAACGGTTTCCATCCTCTAAACACTAGTAAAATTACTACCCAAAAAACCGATGAGTCTTTTTGATAATAAAACAATCTTATTTTACCATGGTTTTAATATCAGTACTGTACTACGGAAGTCATCTTTTCCGCCAGGTTTTGATCCCCGACCTCCCTGTCACCGGCAAACCAGACCAGACAAGGTTAACGTCTGAGATCACTTGCCCAACGATATTATTTAATTTATATATGTCACTTTGACTCTGACTTGGTTGATGTTTGGCGTGCATTATTCTCGTGAAATTTAGTTTTATCACCACTGGTAGCTCTTCAATCCTTGGAAGACAATCGTAATAGTAAAGAAGCAAACAATTGACGATGTAAAGTGTGATAAAAGTAGAAAGAAATTAAGGGTATTTGGGTAGAATTGATTTCTTACTTCGATTGTTTTTCCTCCTCTCAAGATACTTAACGTGAACTATATAAATCTGGGACTGAATGGTTCTTAAAAGGAATTCATTTCCTATTGGAACCTTGAAGAGCGCTCCTCCATGCTTAGCTGTTTGATGGTGTTATAGTAAATCACCATAGGAAGAACTTTATCTGACAGTTCAAAACAATTTCTTATGTAGGCCTACTTCGTGTATTCATACTGCAAGCCATGCGTTGTGCAGAGGCTACTCTCGTCAATGCGAGAAAATTTACTAAACTTCCCTAACATTATTTTATATAAGTGTTAAAGAGGTTTTTCAATGTCGAATATAATAATATGGATATGATCGTGTACTCTTCGTAACAAAAAAACTTTAATGTTGATAATTATTAAGTACTGTTCGAAAAATGGAGGAAAACAATAATTTTATGCTTAAATTAATACAGTATTAATTATATTTTAGAACAATCTAATAGTTCACATTGAAACTTTACTCTTCTCGCTCGGCAAGATATATATGTACTCCTCTTTATGTGTGTGCGTGTGTGTTGTGTATGTGTACTGCGTATTAATACCCTTTCAGACTACCCTCATATTTACACTAATGGGGTAGAAATGAGGATGATAAAATTATAGGCGATGCACAAGCAGTTGCATAGAGAAAATTATTTAAGGAAAAAAAATAGCCTCATTACATCCGACTGGGATTCGAACCCCTTTTTCCGCCTTCACTAACTATACAGTGTAAAAGTGACGCAATATATGATACGTCCACTGAAGAGGGTTTTTATACTCTTCGCATTCAATTTAACTTCGAATCTGAACATTCATTGACAAAAAATATCCACTAACTCACTAAAAAAATATACCTACTTATTACGTTATTTTGTATTTTTGGTTGATAAGCTCGCGTTAAGTAGGCCCAACATGTAGACGTTACGTCAATGACAAAATATTTGTTCAAAGACCAAATTATAATGATTATCTTGTGAGGACGCGGTTGGTATGCAAATGGACACTGTGAATGTGAGAGTGCTGCTATATGCAGATGATACCGTATTAATGGGTGAGAACGAAAGCGACTTGCAGAAGCATTAAGTCGTTTGAATATGGAGACAGGCAGAATGGAGCTTTGTATAAATGTCTCCAAAACGAAGATGATAATTTTTATTAAGGATGGATCAGGAATTGATTGTCAGCTTAATATAAATGGAAAACTGTTAGAACAAGTGAATGATTTTTGTATCTGGGGAGAATATTTGGTAAAAATGGAAGGATAGATGGTGAAATCGACGATTGCAATTCGGAGAGAAGATGGATGTATATGGGCTATTGCAAAGAATGAAGTAATATCGAAAGAGGCAAAGATCGGCAGTATATAAAAGTATGTTAACGCCAACATTGTTGTATGGATGTAAAGCGTGGGCTTGTCAGGAGAAATACAAGAGCAAGGTGAATGCGGTTGGAATGAGATATCTAAGAAATAGATGTGGAAAAACTCGTACGGACAGAATCGGTAATGAATGGGCGCTGAAGTAGTACGGTTTGAAAGGGAGCTTAATAGGTCAATGTGAACGAAACCTCTAAAGTTTGTTTGGGCATGTTGAGAGGATGAGTGTGGATTGAGTGACTAAGCAAATATATGAAGGTAGATTGTGTGGATCAAAAGGAAGAGGTAGGTGATGTAAGACGTTAAATATTGTAGATGAATGTGTGAAAAAGAGAAACATTAAAAGTTTTAAGAATAAAATTGCATGGAATGACTCGGTGTATGGATGTTGTTGAAGCGAAGGGAGTATGCAAGGATAGGGAAGTGTGGAGGAAGTTAGTGAGAATGGACTAAGTACGAAGTTTTTTTTTTAGCTATACGCAGTTTCTTGCCTACCCCTTAAGGGAACGGCGTGATTAAATATATCTGTGTAGTAAAAGAAAGACAATGAGCGAGCTTTTTTTGCTTGGATATAATTAAATAATAATTATATTAGTTTTTAAATCGGCTTAGAATAGATTAAATTGGATACATCTTGTAAATATGTCAATAAATCAAGGGAGAAATCAAGACAATTCCCAAGGAAAATGAGATAAATACCAAGAAAAACAAGAAAACTCCCAAGGAAAGTAGAACAATTCTCAAAGACAATAGAACAATTACCAAGGAAAGTAGGAAATTTACTAAGAAAAGCAGGACAGTTACCAAGTAAAAGAGAAAAGTTCCTAAGTATACCAGGACAATTACCAATGCAAGTAGGACAATTACTAAGGAAAGCAATAAAGCTACCAAGGAAAAGAGTAGGCCTACAGTTTCTATGTATAACAATACAATTTCCAAGTAAAACAAGACAGTTTACAATGAAATCAGCAAAATTTCCAAAGAAAACAGTAACTTTTTTAAAGGAAATGTGATAGTTGCCAGGGAAAACAAGACATTTTTCTAGAAAAACGGGACAGTCCCCAAGAAAAACGGACTATTTCCAAGAAAATTAGACGATTGCCAAGGAAAAATTGGATGATCCCAAGAAAATTGACTATTTACAATGGAAATTGAATTATTCTAAACGAAAGTGGGGCAATTTCTAAGATAAATAGGACAATTCACAATAAAAGCAAGACTTTTACTAAGGAAAAGAGGAAAATTTTCTATAAAAGCAGGACAATTCCAGGAAAACAAGATAATTTCCTAAGAAAGCAGGACATACTGAAGTAAAACTAAACATGTTCCAATGGCTTGGTAACTTGTAGGTCCTTTATAAATGTAATTATTTTTGTGGTAGAGTTGATTGATGTGAACTAAAAATTAAATAAATCATGTAAAAGGATTGTATATATAAAATTTAATTCGAAACAGATTTTAAAAACCGACAACGCATGTCAGTACGGAATTATTCTTTTTATAAAAGGGCGTTGAAATAATATATCAAACATGTATTTGATATGATAAAATATTACCGAGATTAAATGTTTTCTTATGAACCACTATTCCCGGTATTTATTTAAATTACTTTTTAAAATATATTCTTATTGGTTGGACTTAAGTTTAATTTTTTTGTTTATTTTACTACGGATAATGTCAAGAAATCTAACACATGACACGTCAGGGTTTTGTTACAACTATATCGACATTTTGATCTCCTAAAATTATTTGCCTTCAAAACAGTTTGAATTTCTTTAGTTGTATTTTTCAAATACAAACACACTTTCTTAGATTCTGTATCGAAGAATTTATCTTTTTTTCTGGTGTCGTCATATTTATTGGCCTGGTAAATTTTAAGCTCGTAAAACTCACATTGCAAACTGTAAACTCAATCCAACTTATCGTCGCTGATATATCTTTCTCATGTGAATTATTTGTGTTTGACTTGTTTTTATAGCTCAGCCGTTTAGCTCGAAACGATGCGGCCATACAGATGGATAGTCATATATTTCGGACTTAGAAAGACTTAACTTATCCTTGAATCTGTTATCATCATTGAAACAAAGTAATGTTTTGATAAGGGGTGAAAGTAGAGCGCTTCAAGTATTTCTTAATGTATTTCATGTGGAAAATCTTTTTAACTAATATGTTATTTTTAGCACCGCTTCTTACTACCCGTTCGTGTTATACTCTTTTGTACCAACTACGCTAATGGTTTTAGGTACGAGGAAGGTTATATTTAAAGGAAGAAGCGTACCCGCATTTGCGTAGAGGGAGAGTGTAAAACAATTAAAAAAACTCAGTACACCCGACCGAGATTCAATCCTAAAAGTTATAATGTACCTAACGATACAATCCCTAAATTTATACTATTTTTATTTTAAATTTTACATTTAAAACTAAGTTTTTTTGCGCAGCATCTTACTACTCGTCCGGGTTATCCACATTTAATTACACTAATTGAATAGGGATTAAGTTATAATTTAGATTAAATGCACGTGCATTTACGTTTATGGAGAGTGGGGAAACCATTTAAAGTCTATCCGCAATATACCCGGTCGGAATTCAATCCCTGACCCCACTTCTCATCACCGGCAAACCAGACCAGACGAGATAAATCTTTGTCCTTGCCCACAAATACGGTCAAAGGTTACTAACAACTTATGTTAAATCATCTCCAGTGACCGACCGAGCCCATGCGGGTGCAATCCCTCTAAAATACCATACTTTACTCCTCCCCATCCCTTGGATTAAATCGAACCTAATATTGGAAAATAGCCGCTTCGGTGGCCGTATTGTCTAAGACGCTACTCTCGCAGTATACTATACTGCCGATGACGGGGGATCGAGTTTCGAATCTCGGTGGGTGTACTGAGGTTGGTTTTCCCCAAAATAATTTTCCACTCTCCCTCCACGCAAATGCGAGTACACATCATTTAAATATAACCTTAATAATCCCTAAAACTATTAGCGCAATTAGTACATAAGAGTATAACCCGAACTGGTATTAAGATGCGATGCCACAAAAAAAACCCACCTCGCTGCCGTTCGTTGTTGGAGTTATTTCCTTAAGCTGACTTAATCTTCGTCTACATAGTTCGTAATTCATTATCTTTATATTCCTTGTTATATCCTCAATTTAAATTTTGTACACATATTCCATATCCTTTAATCACGTTATATTGTGTCATCCAACGGGAAAATGCGAGGCAATCCTGCTACCTGACAGGTTGGACAAAGGGTATACCATTGTTCGTTTTTTGTCTACTGAGATCGGTTCTCCGCAGCCGTCCGTAACAACGGTCCTTAGAAAATTAAAGTTGGTCCAAATTCGAAGTAGTCTTACGAATAGAGATTTGTTGTGTAGAGAAATTTGCTACAATTAAGCTGATCTCTTGCAGACTACGTACTAAAAGCTATACGAATACAGAGTTTATAGAATAAGCTGAAGCTGACAGATCGCTTGAACTACAGTTGAGGGAACTACCTTTCAAACAGGATACATGATTAGTCTCACTATCTATAGACAACATATTCCTAACATAGTTAATTTGTTAATATTTATATACTTTTATTTATCATATATTCCCATCAATGGTTAAGGTAGACACGGTCTCATTGTATCATAAGACGCTTCTTCGCCCCTGCTTGATTGCCAAAGCCTAATTTGGTGAACACGTTTTGACATGCTCATTTAAGGTACTGAACAAGATCGTTAATGTAAAAGAATTATAATCTAATTATGAAAGCATATTGGAAAGACTAGATCCTCACTCCCAATTTCATGAAGCCTGCACACTTTTTAAAAAAAATCTCTGCAGATACTTGAATTAGTTTATTACACCATAAAGGTTAATGATCTTCAAATTAATGGTTCATGAATTGATTTAGATAACAAATAGTGGTCAGACGTGATACTCTCCATTTAAGGCATTGATTGTAGATCCAGTATATCAAGTTATTTATCGTTCCACAACTATTTGAACTGCGTATTTTATTTATGGCGACTTTTTCAAATGACACCCAGCAGAAGCGTGACTCACGATTAACCAATCTTATATCTGACAGGAGTAACATTATACTTATGCCGGGATCACTTAACGTTTACGTAATGTAATGTAACGTAAAGTTAGCTTAACGATGACGTGACGTTCACTTAAGTTAGCAATAGCGGAACTTTCGCCTTACCTTACGTGAAGTGTACCACGTATTTCCTGTCATCAACGTCAACAAGACTATTGAGTATCTAATTTGTTTGTTTATGGTATGTAGACGCCATTTTGGGTATATTTTGTTTGCCCGCGTCCGCAAAGAACAAAATTTCACATTTCATTCTCATGGTCTGGATTTTGTTAGAGCTGTTATGTTACATGAATATTGATCACATTACGTTAAGTGAACGTTAAGTTGATCGTGATCCTGGCATTAGGACAAATATCGCCCTACGTGTGTACATATACTATTATACAAGCATGTCTTGACAAATATTTCTACCTGTTTAATTGCTCACTTTACCGTTTAGTTGCCATTCAATTGATGGGTTCGTTTAGTTTTGTAAATTGAAAAGTTAGATGTCGATTTACTCACTGTACATGACCAAAGTTTTGTCTTTCCCCATTAATTGACTTTTTTTAACCTGGACACGGGAATCAAATCCGTGCTAGGTTGTCATTTTCCCCTTAATTAAGTACGATTCTAAAATCAGGGCGTATCCTGAAAATAACATTAATTTATTAATTAATGATGCAGTTGTTATTAAAACTTAAAATCTGTTTATTTAAAAAAATTATTTCAACTATCATATTTTACAAATAAAGGGTGCGATAGATAATCTAATTTTATCTTAACTTTCAGGGCAACATTGGTTTTGAAATTATTTTTTGTATGCACCGCGTCTTACTAGCAAATCATTTATGCTTACACTATTGGGGTGGAAGTGAGGAAGGTAGAATTGTAGATACAATGCACCAGGATGTGTGGGGAGGAATAGTGGAAAATATTTTTAGGAAAGAAATAAAAACCTGAGTGCACCCAACAGGAATTCGAACCCTGACCTTCCCTTTACCGGCAAACCAGAACAGACGAGCTTGAAGCTTTACATATTTATATAATTTATATATTATATTAATAGCCTGAAACTATATTAATATTCTGAAGTTCTACATCTAATTTTAATTTTAAACGCGTTAATTATAATGTTCTGAGGTCCCAGATTTGATCACCGGTGAAGGCTATAGGGTTAACATTATACTTAAATTGAATAGGTTCCCTTAAACGGAGTAATACACTAACATCCAAGAGTCTCTTGAGTTCGTCCTAGAATCACGTCAGGATAAGCGCAAATAATCTGTAAAGTAATTAAATAGTACCATGCGTGACTTAGGATGCCCTTAAAGTTCTGTAAAGTTGAAATTTAATTTCCCACATTCAATTTATTCATATCATTGTCATTTGATGGTGAACACGTAGACAAGTGACGGCGTCGTACCCAGTCACTTGTCTGCCCACGTCATCCAGACGTCATCACTACAGTTCTATGCGTCGGGACGTCTGTGTTTGTACATGCTATGCAGACGACGTTTTACGAGCCTTCCTGGCGATTGATCATAGGAGCTTTCCTTGACCTTTCGACGGAATAAGAACTTGAGCCAAATAAATCATCTTCACAGGTTGTAAATACAATAAGACATTATTATATTATTATTATTAGCACCGCGTCTTACTACCCGTTTGGGTTATACGCACTTACGCTAATGTGCAATGGTAGTGTGATTGTGAGATGAAATGGAGGACCTACAGTTTAACGTGGAATCCGAACCACGGTGGAGGCCTGGCATTCCTCACATTCACAAGTTGTGATTAATACACATCTTGTCAGAGGTGAAGGAAGGGTTTGGCAATCAGATAAATTTGTGCCGTGACCGAGGATTGAACCCCGGACCCTCAGCACAGAAGTCTGACACCTTACCCCTAGACCACCAGGTCACCCTACAATAAGAAAAAGTCACTAAGATATTTGCCTCCTTTTTCTCATAATAAAAATAATATTCCCTTGTATGTAAATATATTTAAACAGGTCTATGTAAATTACTACTTTGGCTAACACAACTATTAATGGCAGAAATGTATACTGAAAATAGCTTTTTATATGAAATTACTCGCATTAGTGGTTAAATAGTATTTAAAAAGCTGAGATGAAATATTTCAATGTAAATTTGATTAAACAGTACTACATAATTATAATTTATTG
The DNA here is from genome assembly GCA_033556935.1 of Timema podura. Taxonomy (NCBI): domain Eukaryota; kingdom Metazoa; phylum Arthropoda; class Insecta; order Phasmatodea; family Timematidae; genus Timema; species Timema podura. Next base: position 57,377,923 of record JAVRXN010000011.1, read on the forward strand.
TATTAATATATATCACCAGTTTTAAATATATGTTGGACATAATCAAAAACACTATAAAATACTTTATTATAATTTGGAACAAAATTTACAAAGATAGGCTTTCAATAAACTACCCTTAAATGAGTTTTCTTCAGAAAAACCAAAAATAATATTTTGCTAATCGTAATAAGCAATTTTAAACACAATTCATAAAAAAAATCCAAATTAAAAAAGTCATCATTAAAAAATTACCCTTAAATTATTTATAGTGCATACTTGTTAAAATAAAACGTTTTTTTTTATCATTTAAAACAATTAACTGATATTCACTATGAAATAAATCGTAAAGTCAATTTTTGAAAAATGTCAAACTTTCTAAAATTGTTTATCATTAAATTACCCTCAAATTAATTTACTGTAGAAAAATAAACAAAAGCCTACATTCTTATTTATCATGTAAAAAATCCCCTATACAAATTTTTAACAAAGTCGTTAGAGCTATTTTCGGTTATTTCAAAATTGAACATAAGTAAAGCAGCCTTTAGAGGGAGAGATGGCATATGCTTGTACAATTAACTGTTGATGACTAGCGAAGCTTGGGCGATAGAAATGATATTTAGTAGCAAACATTTAACAATAATTAATATCAAACTTGGAAAAAAAATCCATAAAAACGTTTTGGCTGTAGCTCCAGGTACAAACAAACAAACAAACAAACAAACAAACAGAAATACACAGTATTGCATTACTCGCATTATTGGATTCGGAATTATATAAAATGTAAAGATTCGTCGTAATGACTAGTGCAATTTTGTTTTCATTATCACAATAGTTTATCTATATGATAAGAGTCAAAAAGCCTCGCCTAATTAATTGGGAATCAAATCAAAAATGAAAATAAAGCTTATCTGCTGAAACATACACTCATTATAATAATCATAATCATGTGTTCTGTCTTACAACAGATCCATTACTTTTGTAAGTGAACTCAGACCGCCAAAATACCCTGTCCTCTGCCTCCTTCAACTCCCAGAATTTTCTTCTTCCCTTCAAGTTATCTAATAATTAAATTATCCTTCTTTCTATGCTCCCCTTTCCCTCAACCTTGCCTTCTATAACGTCGTGCTAAAGACAATTTCCTCCTAAGGATGTGTCCGAACCAGTTTGCTTTGCATCGTTTAGAAAAAACACAAAAAACTAATATGTGAGCAACAATGTTTTGTCAACCGCGCTTCAAATCTTGTAACACGTTTTTCTAACCTAACACCGCACGCACGAACAAACGCTCGAAAACGGATAACTCAAAACCGATATCCATCAGCCAGGAAGCTTAGCATATTTGTTTGACAGTAAGTACGGTTATAAGATACATTTTCTTTGTGTAGGAAAGTCATTATCATACCTTCTAATACTTTTTTTTTTTTTACCAGATTTAACTTTCAAAGTGGGTGGTCAATGATGATCCATTATCATGGTTTATTATTTATATGGTGAAGATCTCTTTTTTTTTAAAACCGAATTAACTTAGGGCTCACTTGAGCAGATGAACTTCATTTTCACTTTCAATTTGATTTTAAAAAATGAAACGTATTTTAAAACCTGAAGCATTAATATGTGCAAAGATTTATCTGATTACCAAACCCTTCCTTCACCTCTGACAAGATGTGTATTAATCACAACTTGTGAATGTGAGGAATGCCAGGCCTCCACCTTGGTTCGGATTCCACGTTAAACTGTAGGTCCTCCATTTCATCTCACAATCACCCTACCATTACACATTAGCGTAAGTGCGTATAACCCGAACGGGTAGTAAGAAGCGGTGCTAATAATAATAATAATAATAATAATAATAATAATAATAATAATAATAATAATATGTGCAATATTATACTGTTTATAAAATGAGGTTAGAATATATAATCCCAGTATTTGATATAACAAAATATCACAAAGGTTAAATATTTTTTTATGGAACGCGATTCTCGGTATTTCCTTTCTTGTTTGGTTTTTATACTATTTTTTAGCTTATAAGTAAGTAACCCTATTATAAACCCTTATGAATTGCAATTTTTCATTAATTGATTATAAATAAAAATTAATATTAAGAAATATAAAAAATTGAATTATACGCTGAAACGAACTGATTAGACTTTACAGCTAAGTACATTTTGTTTGGAAAGTTTCATTTACTTATCTTCGTGTGATAGTTTCTAAAGTTTAAAAAAATAAGTTAAAAATTCAACACTCTTGACAAAGTGCACTCGTTGATTGTTCGACATTTTACACTGAAATTCAACATCGTTTTAAATACCTATTTACAGGCCCTATAAAGAAGCTGCTACAGTTTATAATAATAATATATTATATAAGAAATGAAATAAAGATTTTCAACACAATTTTGCCTTTTATTAGGGGAATTTCGCAAAATCTAGTAAAAATACTGGGATATTTCTTAATTTGGGATATTTAACTGGAAGATTAAATTAGCAGGTCTTTGGATGGATGGGTAAATCAACTGAAGAACTAAGCACGCTGAGTAAAATATAGGTTAGGTGGAGCGACAGAAGAATTATTTCCTCATCAATTTTAAATCATCCTGTAAATTACAGTACATGACTTCATACTAGTCATTTTGATGAAAAATGAAATTTTATTACTATTTTATTCAATAGAAGCTTACTTTTAAAAATGGGAATTCCTTCTGGAAAACCTATAAAACACAGGGAATTTGTAGTAAGAAAATAGTGGCGGCCCTGTCTGATGATGTTCTCGTTCTAGAAAACTATACGACATAAAACAATCCCAACAGTTGTTGAATATTTGTCGTGTATATAATGGCATTGGAACAAAATCTTGTTAAATGAAGAGTAAAAGTTGTCATTAAATTCCAGGATAAACTTGACAGATGCTAAATAATTGTTGAGGTCACCATGTGAAGAAAATTGAACTATATGTTTCTACTGGAGCAATATTTGATTTATTATGGCCCAAAACTCGCCTTACCTACATCCCCACCTTAAACGGGTTTCCTTCCATAAATGTGGATGAACATTTTACTTTAAAAAGAACTCCAGCAAGACAATGTATTTAATATTAGATATTTTCTATAAGTCCATATTTCTTAGTTTTTATTATCCATCAAGAAATATTTAAAACACATCACAACCAATTCGTAATATACCGGAAATAACCTTTCAAAATTCTTTGGTCTACCAACATGGCCTAAAGGCGTTCGTACGCGGGATTTTGCATTAGAAATAAATTCAATATGTATTTATTTCAGACGAAAATACCACGAGAGCAAAAACTATATACCTTCATAGTTTTCCAATAAGCTATAAAGTGAATTTTTACTAAACTAATTTAAAGGAAGAAAAAAGACGAGCTTTAGTGCCTGTCTCACGCCTCAGTAAAATCACGTCTCGTTAGTTTTTTTTAGCACCGCATCTTATTTCTTGTTCAGTATATACAAATATGTACTAATTACTATAATTAGTTAGGGTTGAGGAAGGTTGAATTTAGGTGAGGTTCACCCACGTTTGCATGGAGGGAGAGTGGGAAACCCATTTTGGTAATACCACCCTCAATTCACCTGACTGGGATTCAAACCCCGTTCTCCCTGTAACCGGCAATCTTGTCTAACACGAGAATGACGCCTTAGACTATGGGGCCAGAAAAGCAAGTCCTAGCTAGTTAATAGACTACACCTCGAACCAGGCATTGCATTGTTGGCTGCAGGCTGGGGTATTCACTATAAAACCGTAGAATAGAGAGGATTGAATTAATTTTAATGTACAAAAATTTTATAAAAAAGATTTAAAAAAATTAAATGAAAAAACTCATTTTACTTATACCAATACTATGATTGACAATTAGAGAATAGAGAAACCGCATTTGTATACAATTATAGTTCAAGCGTAACCATGTATTTAATTTTATGTTAAATTGGTTGTAAGATAGGCTTTTAAATAGTAAATCCAAATTTAACATATCTGGTTGCATGAATCTTCAGGACATGCAGCGCTAATGGAAGAATCTAGAACCGCGTTCAAGGTATTAGTAATTGATTGGCAAACCTAATGGAAAGAAACCAATGGAAAAAACCTAGACGCATAGGGAGGATAACATTAAAATGACCCGCATCGGTGGCCCCATGATCTAAGGCGCTATTCTCGCAATAGAATAGACTGCCGAAGACGGGGAGATTGGTACTCGATCCTAGTCGGGTGTATTGAGGGTGGATTTTACTAAATTGTTTTTCACTCTCCATCCACGCAAATGTGGGTACACTTCCTCTAAATTCAATCTCCCTCATCTCTAACACATTGGTGTAATTGGTATATAGGCGTATAAACCGAACAGGAAGTAAAACGTGGTGTTAAAACAAAAACACACATATTAGAAGGGACCTGAAAGAGCTAAGAGGTGGACTGAATACTCGAGATAGGAACAGGTGGCGTACTTTTTTAAGAGCAGCAATGATACTTAGAGTTCCTAATCCCACGAGTAAGTATATAAAATTATGATACAAATCTAACAGTATGATTAGTAAGCCAAATACAATGACGATTCAATCGTCCAGCATTTTAAAAGTTATTACTATAATTTTTCCCGATGACGTTATCAGACAGCTTGGAATGTGTTAGTTACCCTTTTTCTTTAATTTTTTCTAAACTTGATAATTTTACAAATAACTTAAATATATATTAAGTTAAAGCTAATATTATTGATTTTTTATTTTAACTTTAATATCGTTTACTTTACATAAGACAAAGAGCCCTGGAGTTCAGTTTATCTTGTAAGTTTCTTGTCATGCTCTTCAAAGTCGTGAGTCGTATCTGCCATTTTTATTGCAACTAACCCTCCCTTTGAACTCCCTCAAGAAGTCTAATGTTAGACTAACTACAGACAGACGAGGCAATGTTTGGGTAGAAACAGGAAAACACAGTTTCCTGTCTTCGGACAGAGCAACCGAATTTTTAGAGCCGATTTCTCGGTAAAGAAGCTTTAAGTAGTTTACGGTGCTTTCGTTTTTTAAAGTCTAAATTTAAAAAATTTCTATCTTTTTTATTTGAAGTAGCCTATTTAATGTACACTTTCTGAAGCGACTGATTTATTCAGCACACGGCTTATAAACCATCTTAAACCTATAACAAACACAACATCCATCCCTCGGCCGTTAATTCATCACTGTGAAAGGCGAAACCCACATTTCACCAATGATACATTTTTCGGCCATGACTAGAATCAAACCATTTATTTCACCACGTTCATTCGTTCGGGTTACACGCATATATATATTAATTACTCTAAGGGGCTATGAATAAGTAAAGTAGAAATGAGAGGAAATATACCTGCATTTGCGTGGAAGAAGAACGGGAAACCATTAAAAAAATACTCTTAAGTACACCCCGCCAGGATTCGAATTCAGACCTTTCAGTCACCGTTAAATTATTCAAGATGGGATTTATCACTGGGCCTTTTTAATACCATGTCGAGAATTACCTCCTGTGCACAATGTCAGAATTCGAACCCTAACACTCTACTTCATCTGCAATACATTGTATTGTGTACCTAGCGCCTTAGGCCGTGGAGCCACAAATTCTGGTGGTAATGTGAGGTAGTTGCAGTGATTGTCTCAACATAAATAATAATTACTACCCAGAGTAAGTCAACTTATCTCTGTCATGACTAAATTATTAAAATAAACATGATTATAATGGATATGCTCAGTTAGTAAAATAGGACGTACTATCCCAACTGCGACCATAGCGTAATGTTAGTTTTACTATCCGTCCGGGCAGTACGCATTACATTTCACTATTTGAGAATGGATGAGTAAGGTAGAATTTAGAGGAAATGTATCCACATTTGCGTGGAGGAAGCGTAGGAAACCATTCAGGGGAAAATCACCCTCAGTACATCCAGTCGGGATTCGAACTTTGACCCTACTATCACTGGCAAATCCAACTATAGTCCGATTGTCCTATGAATAACCTTCTGGAAGATCTTTTTTTTCCTCATCAAAACTCTACCATATATTTTCTGGTGGGGGGAAAAAAGGCCTTTCAAAAGGCTATTTATAAGAAAGTTGTGATATGTACAATCATGAAGTGCAGTCCGCATAACCACCGATACGGGTAGTTAATTTACCAAACCGAATTGGGAAGGCAAAGACCACCAAAAGAAGGAACTGGGCACGGAAAAGAGTCTGTTCCGAGCAAAGTTCCATTTGAAGTAATACAGTACTGACTATGAGAGAATGAAATTAAATAGTAATAGAGCTGTGAGAAAAAGTGTGAAAATTTAGCGAGCAAGAAAGTAAGAACAAACAGTAAAATAGCAAATAATGTGAAAATTGAGAAAGTTAAAAAATGGACTACGTGTGTGCTTGAAATTGGGAAATGTTTACGATTTGATCTTAAAAAAACCTGTTGAATAACAAAGTTCTATTTCATTATTATTATTTACTTACTTACTCTTGACATCTGAAACTCGAAACTTCATCGCCGCACTTACTAAAATACGCCACTTATCCATATATCGAGCTTGTTCTAACCAGTCCCCCTCATTAAGCCAATCTATTTCAGGTTCTATCCAATGTTATCCTCCGTCTGCGTTTAAGTCTTCCATTGTCTCTTCCTATTAGGTTTACCAGTCAATACCCTGAACCAGGTTCTAGAATCTCCCATTCGCGCTGCATGTCCTTTCCACCATAATATACGAGACTTTATTATCCTATCAATAACTTGTGATGAGTAGTAGCTCATCATTATACATGCCACAATTTAATTTTGTTATTATTTAGTAGCTGTTTTTAAGACGAGACACCTAACATTTTACAGCTTCACATGTCAATGAATAATATGATGTATTTTATTTTCTATACATGTATGTAGTGAAAATGGATTATTTTATGGTAAATTAGTAGAACTTTATCATCCACTAAACCATAATGTTAGGTAATGAATATGTTATCATGGTTCTAGAGGTGTGTGAGTAGGCATTTTTTAATTCGAGTCGAGTTTGAATGGAAAATCTATATATTTTTTTTCTTTTTCGAATTTGGGTAGTATATACTAGAGCATTATTTATATATTAAATATTTCAAGTTGAATAGATCCATGCATGAACCATAAATAGGTACAAACATAATTTATGTAGTACATTTTTTGTGAAAAAAGTTACCATCAAACAAATTTGAATTTTAAAATAAATTTATATAATTGTTCAATTTTTTTCAAAAATTTGACAAAAAGAAATATTGAGAGATTTTATATCTTAAAATTGAATAAAATAAAATAAACTACTAATTTTCTAGAAAAAGATTTAAAAAAATCCGAGCACTTATATTTTTTGAGTTTTGTAAAAAAAATTTGGAGTTGAGTTTGAGAAATAATAAAACTTGACATGATCTTGGATTTTTGAGTACTCGCACAATCTTACATGGTTGTGAAGAAAATTTTTACATATACAATTATCAAATTGATTTCTTCACATACACACATACATATATATATGAGAATTGATTTATTATAAATTACACAAATATTAACGATGTCAAAAAATATTTATAACAATTTGATAAACTAGGAAAATTCACAGTATCTAATCATTTTAAATATTCTAATATTAAATTCCTAAATGGTTTTCCACTCGCCCCCAACTCAAATTCCGGCACGTTTAATCTAAAATTATAACTTCCAACCTCTATGACATTATTCTGATTAATATTTGTGTAATCGAACTGGTACCAAGACGCAGAGGAAAAAACAAAAAATAAACTTTAAACTTTAAACAACCTTTGTGATAAAACGCGTGAATTTCAAAAAATATTACCAGCTGTATTAGCTGAGTGGTTATAAAACATGACTTTAACCGAAAAGGCTAGGGTTTAAACCTCGTCGGTTGCATTAGGAGGTAACAATTATGTTTTCCCATCCTTTATTTATTTGAATATTTGTGAATGTATTTTAAATTTATCCTCCTAATCCATTTTTGTCATTTATAGCGTGTTACTACGTTTAGACTCATAACTTACAACTATTTAGCGTCTCTAGGTATAGAACAAGGCAAATTTTTGCTTAGTGGTAGATAATAGGTGCGTAATGTCAAAGGTTGCCGGTTCGATTCCCGTGTCGTTGTGACTATGATTAGAAATAGCTCTGAGCGGCCTATCATTTTAACATCCACCCTAATTAGACTCGATACAACTAGTGAAAAGTGGCCTTGTATAGCCCCTACAAGAGAGTGACTCAGCGATAGTATATTACCACGTAAAGTTCAAATGTTCCGGATTTGATACCCGTGTCCAGTTTGTCATTTTTTACTTAGTTGCATTCGTACTAGAACTGTGTCCTGCAACTAAAGGTACTACTACATGTTTGATTATGTTTTTTTTATTTTTCCTAATTGGTGTAGTAAACTGTTTAAGTGCTTAAGTTGAAGCGTTTCATAAACGCTTCCAAAGTAATGGCTTTGAAGAACTGAGGTGGCGGTGACTCTAACATCAGGAACAAAGGAAGCGTTAACGAGCTATGAAGTTGGACGGCTCTTGGCCAGGGTCGACCGCTAATTACTGTTTAGTTGACATAGCTTCATGATGAACATAAACGTAAACTCTAAAGTGTATATATTGTTTAAATAGTGTCGATATAACATGTTTGTTATAAAATAAGGATGTTGTCGCGTGAGCATTAAATTTTCAAAATGTCATTGAATTATTTCATTTTCCACAAAATATAACAACTAAAAAAAAAACTAAAAAAATTGGTAAGACACAATCGCGCACAAACTTTCTCACGTTGAGTATTATGGCTTCAAAGATAATTTTCAAAAATATATTTTGAGTAAGTTAGCCTTAAATATGTTTTCCTCATAAAATCAAGCACATCATCTTGTTCATCACATAATCACTCTCAATATAAATTTTGAACCAAATTATTCAAATACATTTAAAAAAAATTCAATTTTTCAAAAATGAATTAGTTGTAGACTACCCTGATCTTATTTGTTATTTGTAAAAAAAATACGTATTCTTATTTATGATGGAAAACTATTCTTAGATTCCCAATTTGAATTCAATCTTCAAGGTAAATTTCCAAAAAAATTCAAATTTTCTATAATTTTTCTAAGTAAATTACCCCTAAATTAATATATTAGATAAAAATGAGACAGTATTATTGATAATTTAAAATACTCCCCGATACCAATTTTGAACCAAATCGTTTGAACTATTTAAAACAAATCAAATTTTACAAAAATCAATCACTAGCTAACTACTATAATTTAAAAAAAATCTATATAACTATTTATAGTACAAGCAACTTAACAGACACCCATTTTGAACCAAATAGCTTAAGCCATTTCTTTTTAAATATTCAAGTTAAAAATAAGTCATCTATAAACTACCCATAGCAGAATTCCCCACCCAAAAAACAAGTATACAGCTTTATTTGTAGTGTTCGTGTCAAACACCCCTAAAATCAACCTTAAAATTATTTTGAGGATGCGGCACTGCACACCTCGACATCTTGGAGCACGGCAGCAGAACACACCACAATTAATAGTAAACAGCACACCAGTCCATTCAGAAATGGGAATACTTTCTGAGGGTCATAATTAACGGTCTAACGGTCCCAAATCACAGCAAGTGCTTGCCATTATTATATGTGCAGTGCCGCTCGCCTAATTCCTATGTAACTGGTTGTACAATCATGCTTAAATAGCATTGTTCTCCCGGTGCTGTACGCCGAAACTTTGAACACAATTTAATGGTTTTAGCATAGTTTGTCATATATAAGTGTATAGGGATTTTATATTAATTTTGGTTCAAACAAACTCTATGTGCAGTTTGGTCGTTGAGTTTCAGATCATCCTGTATATTGGAAACTAATACACTTTTCTTGGAAAATCACAATCAATAAAATAAAGTAATAAATATTTGACAAAAGATGGAAACACGAAATTTTTCCGATGATATGAACTATGTGGGGATCAATAATTTTGTAAAATGCAAATTGACTCAATTTAAGAAAAATTTAACAAAATACGTTTTAAATAACCTTATTCAATCATAAAATACTATACATTAATTCTTTCAACTAGTATTATGGAAGCGCGAAAATAATATAAGATTGTTCCAGACTTTCTGCAAATGACGCTTAGACATACAACTCATTTTATTTCTTTGGTGTAGGATTATTTTTTTGTTCCGAAAAAAACTTTACAAATAAGTTTTATTTGAACCCATGCCTTGAGGATATTGTCAACGTTCTCAAATATTTTTCTTTTGTTTGTAGGCTAAACATAATCTCTTCATAAAGAAACTACTTTCATAAGTTTTACATGATTTTTTTGTCCTAAAGCTTGAAATCACTTTTTGTAAGGTGATCACGGTGTTGTAAGATTTACTTTTTCATATATAAATCTTTATTTTTTATTATTATTACTTCTTAAATGTTTGTTTTGAGTCTTCGAGAAAATGTTTTAAACCATTTCTAAGCTCGTGTGTTTATGAAAAGCTATTGGTATTGTTTTTTAAAAACCTTTCATTCTATTTTATTTTATTGAACTAGACTTAACGTACACACATAGTTCAATAAATGTAGTTCAGTCGAGTTGCTGTGATTTTCAGCCTTGGGTTCTAGATTAGCTATGTTAGCACTTGGAACACAAAAGTGAATAATATAAACATTTTATTTTTATTATTTTAAGCGCCTAGATCTTTGAGGTGTTACAAAATAAAATTATTTATTAATTTTAATTAAAATTTAAATCTATTGCTGAATTTAGAAGTCTATTTAACATATTTTAAAAAATAAGTCTTAATGTCGATCTTGGTGGTCCTAGGTTAAAGTGCTCGACTCAGGACTTGTGGGTTCAAACCCAGCTGGGGTCCACGGGTTTTTATTGAACGATAAATATCCGTAGCCCAACTTCTATCATATATATATGATAGAAGAATAATATTATTATCTTCAGTTTTATAGCACCGGTTATACGTTAATAGCGTTAGCTAAACTTGATTACATAAAATAAAATCCATCCATATACCAATCTATATATTATTTAAAGGTACTTAAAATATGGCCAAAGGATTAAAAAAAATTGCTAAAAATATTTTTCAAGTATCTTTACTTGCTTTAATTTAATCATATCATAATTACTGGAATTTATAAGCCATGCTTAATTTTAATTTCAATGTAAGGACGTTGTGAAAATATCAGGTTTACTTTCGACTCCGTAAACGAGCTGACAAGGGGCGATACCTAAGGGATGATTATTAGCTAAAAAATATTAAATTTTAATTAAAAACGATTTCACCAAATAATTGAGTATCATTGCTCGTGAAAATAACTTATTAAGAACAAAATTATGACTATATTTACTAATAGGGTGTATTTGAAATTTGAGACACGTAAAACAACTAATGAAATCCTCACAACTATTAACAGTTATTGCTCCATGTCCAAATTATAATAGTATTCAAACCCGTACAGAGAGTGTTTTTTTTTCAGAGTGTGGTTTCCCAATTTCCCTACATACAAATGCGGGTAAATTTTATTTCAATTCTACCTTCCTCGCCCCTATACCATTAGCGTAATTAAATGCGTATAATGCGTACAACTCTTTAGCTCACGAAGCAAATAAAAAGTATTCAAATTATAATTTTACTTTTAAGTAAAACCTTAATTTTTGTATTTAAAAAGGTTTATTATTAATTATGAATCGGTTATTTATTTATGGCTAAATTATGATTCATGGTATGTATGTATGTATTGGCAGCACATTTAGTTATCTTAAAGTTGGAATGTAATAGAGCAGTGTAACTGTGTTTTTCAGACATTTGCAAATTATTTCTTACAACAAATCAATTTTGAACGGGTAAAGACTTGTCTAAATCGTAAGACGAGAGACGCCAAATCCGTTTCGATGTCCCGCGAAGTTGCGACAACAATATCACAAGCAGCAGTTAGATATTGTCCAATTTTCATAGGAAAGGCATTTTTTCAACTGGTAAAACTACTAGATATATTTCCATCCATTCATACGTAAAGTCATGTGATCTGGAGCTGTCACTTTCGGTTTTATATTATCAAAACCTAAAATAATAATAAAATAGTGAAATGTTATAAATGTTGAGCGCAAAAAAGTTTGTATTTTCTAAATAAAAAAAGCCATTCTTATAAAAATTGGACTGTAGAAGGGGGAGGGATTGCCACAGAGGCTCCACGAGACTTACAGCTCGGGGGCTACAGTGGCCGCGAGTGGACCGTGCGAGATTGCAAAGGGGATACTAGTCAAGCCAAGAGGAAATAATCGATCGGCTTGTGAGTCGATACCGTCTATCACATCACAACTACTGTGGACTTCCATACATCATGCACAGCATGCATCGTTAAACAGCTCTCCCTACCCCTCCTAACCTCCCTGCGGATCAAATGTTTGCTTGTTTTCTGTGTCGTGTCATTTTAAGACAGCCCTCTTCTTCCCCTCCCCCCTTCTACTTTCCACCTCACCGACTTCTGTCAATTTCTAGACAGAAGTCAACAGGACAAAAAAAAAACACGATATAATAATACATAGGTCTACAATTTATTTGTTTACTCTCCTTTGTCTCTAATGAAGAGACGGGTACTTTTCCCTTCTTCTGAGTGTTATTAAAATGGTAGAAACTTACGAGTACCGTAAAAAAAGATATAAATTATATATATTTATATATATAAAATAAATATAATTTATTTCAATTTTTTATTTATATTTATATATATAAATATTTATATATAAATAATAATAATAATTTATAAAATATTAATATAAATATATATAAATATAAATTCACAAATATATAATTATATCTACTGATGGATAATTGTATATATATATATATATTATATATATATATAATAATTATGTCTACTGCTGGATAATTCTTACAGTTTACCTAACTGGAGCGAATCTACAACAATTATGAAAACATATTCTTTAAATTTAAATATTACACCTGAACATACGAATCGAACCCGGTACCGTTAGCTTAATATGACAATTCTCTAACCACTGAGCTATTCAGGAGTCGTCTTGTGCTCAAGGTAATTCTTCACTAATATTTTAAGACAGAGTCTGTGATGGACGTGTGAAAATCGTCAGCTACATATGAGCGATCTTAATTGAGTTCGAGTTCGATTCCCGTGACCAGGTATCATTTTTCAATCTAAAGAATATGATATTTAGATGCGGCTGTAACCGTAATTAACAAACATAATAAATTTGCCATTTAATTCAATTTTGAAAACAGTATGATTTTGCTACCCCGTATCAGTGGTCAAATAGTCTTTTAAGGCGTCGCTCTCGCAATAAGACCGGCCTGACGATGACGAGGAAATTGGGCTTCGGATCCCGATCGGGAGTGCTGAGGGTGTTTTTACTCTATTGTTTTCCATCCTCCCTCCACGCAAATGTGGGAATATTTCCTGCTTTGTCATCCTTACCCGATTAGTGTAAATTGAAGGGACAGCCCGAACGGGTAGTAAAACGAGACGCACAATAAAATATAATTAGTTACATCTAGCGCTATACTTTCTTTTCTAAGATCAATTGGCATATATTTTTTTTCGTATCTTATCCTTTATAAATGTATATAATTTAATCAAAATCAAATAGGGTGTTTAAAAAAGTTATATCCACTAATTCAAATAAAGCTACCTCATCACTATTATTTTTATAAATAAGACATATAAAAAACTTAAACTTCCATCAAATATCGAGATACATTGTCCAATGATGACCATCAACATAAAATAAGTTATAGGCTAGATATTATATTTAGCCAAGATAACTTGGTTGATTTTGTGAATTTTTATTTTCACATCTACATTGATATATGTTGTTTCTTACATAATTGTATTTGTGTTTAAAATAAATACAAAGTTCTTAACCATTTTATAAGACAGATTCCGTACCATTTCCCGGGAATTCGATTTACTACGAGTACATAGAGTCTTTATGGCCCATTTCGAGTTCGGGTGGTAGTAAATTAGTAAATACAGTTTAATCCATTAAATCTAGAAAAAGTCTCATCTTCAATTCATGTACAAACAGTAAAAAAGTTTTTACTAAGGGACAATCAAATTCTAGGCGATATTTAATTGCAGTACTGTGATACAAGTGACTTAACCGCTAGACACCAACATTTTAATTAACATTCAACAGTTTATCTACGCTAATTTTATTACTAATATTTATAACTAAATTTAATTGATTTATAGAACAAACCAAATCCATATATTTGTATCATATTTTCCATAAACATACTTTAACTTTAAAAACATCAGCTCGTTTATCAAGGGAATAGCCTTATCTGACAGCTAGAAAAGCTACTAGATTTACTTTCATGTATTAATACTTCAAATCATTTTAATAATATATGAAGCGGTCACTTTTGATAGATATCATCAATATCTATAAAATAGAACTATATAGTAAATTGTTATCAACTTTGGGAACAAAAAAGTGTGATTTTTTTTAATAGCCCCTTCCTATGAAAATTGAACTGTATCTTAAATACACCATTGTAGTCGAAACTGGTAATGCTACTTACTTAGCACCGCGTCTTACTACCCGTTCGGGTTATACGCTTAAGTATTAATTACGCTAATGGGCTAGGATTGGGATGTTGAATTTAGAGGAAGTGAACCCGCATTTACGTGGAGGGAGAGTGGAAAACCGTTTTGGAAAAACCACCCCAGTTCACCCGATCGAGATTCGAACCTTGATCTCCCCGTCCTTGTCAGTTTAACTCAACATTAAACTAGTGTGTTAGACAACTACGTCACTGAGGCGGGCACCTGATAGTATATGCATAGTACTGTTGATTAAAATTGTAACTACAGTCGAATTTTCATAGGAAGAATTTTATCTGACAACTATAGATAGTACTAGATCTACTTTCATTTATTCATGCATATGATCAGCAGCTGTCACTATTGATAGTTGTTACCAATAGCTATATAATAATACTAATAAAAGAGTAGAATGTTAACAATGTTGGTTGCAAAAAAAAAAATTGAATTATCTAAAAGCTTCTTCCAAGTAAATTCAAGTAATAGCTAGTATCAGGAAGCCATTCACAGTTCTTTGTGTCACCCTAGGGCACAAAGTGGCATATTAGAAACCAACGATGAACATATTCAACCACTCACTCTATTACGTGAAAGGGCGCTGAAATTATTAGATAGATAGTTTACTCATCGTAATTGAACATTTGTAATACCAGGGACTCCGCCCCTCCGCGTTTCACAATCAAGTTTCATACTGCGCCTCGACCTTGATTCCTGAGACGCTAACACTGACGAAGAGAAATAGTATTATTTTACAATTTTCAGTAAACTGAGAGAGAAGCAGGGAGCTATAATTGTACCCACTTTGTGTTTTAAATTTCAGAAAATACTCCCAAACTATTCGCGGTACTTCCTAAAATACAATATATTTTATTTGTTTGTCACACATCTGAATGCGCATTCTTTTTTATTTTCTTAGGAGGACAAAGGGGAATTATGGACTCCTCATAGGGCATATATCCATATAGAGAATATCTTCACATAAATGTATTGCAATTGCAAAATTTGATATTTAATCTGCAATTAACAGAGAAAAAGAACAACCTCACAAAAAAAAAAACCGCCGGAATTGGAAATATTTTACCGTGCCCCAAGACTAAAATCTAAGCTGGCTTAAATCTACAGCAAATTACGTAATTTTTTCTTTCTTATAATTAAAACTAAAGAATAACTTCTCACTAAAGTATTTCAATAATTTAAAATATAGTTATATATTTAAAGGTATTATCATAGAGAACAATTCTACAAAGAACGTACTGCAGTTTAAAATTTATCAATATTCTTTTACTGCTAGGTATTGTCAGAGAGAACTATTCTACAAGGAAGTACTACAATTTAAAATATATGTTTATAGTTTTATTTGTTTTGTAGAGACTGGACTTTGTGATTTAAATAAATAAATAGTATTCAAATGAGATCTTATTTCCAGGCGTATACTATAACTACAACATCTACAACACTATAATCACTGTAATGATGTTCTCTCTTATGTAGTTCAAAGTCTGGTAATTTATAGCAGTTTGTAGTTAAATAAGAGATCATGACGGATGTACAGTGATTGGTCCTCAAGTCTCAACTCCTGGCTTATATTTGAATGCAACCAATACATCATAACTGTCTTTCTAGTTATCTACTTTACTTGTGAGGGGGTCGCTTGTGGCTTCCATTTCGTAGATAAATGTTGTTGCGTCGCAGCCTTTTGACATTTAATTATGACCGCTACTGTTCTAAATAACCAGATCTATATACGATAGATATACTTTATTCAGGACTTTAATGCATTTGAGAAGTCTTTAGCAAAGATGTATATCTTAATTATTTGTAATAGAATTCAATTTTTAGTAAAGTTGTACAAATTGTGTTAATTTTGCATGAAAAAATGATATATGATCTAATATAATAATAATAATAAAGCACTATAATTTGATTAATATATGAAAAGATTGGTAATAGTAATTACAAGTTATGATAGCTTATTATGACAAATATGATACAATCATTGAAATTATAACAAACATCTAAAAAGTTTAATACATATTAAAAATTGTGAACTTTTGCGTCAAATTGCATTAAAACAATCTTATGATAGGATGATGTAATCATACATTTATTACGTGTCTTGTTTATATTAGGAATTAAACAGAATGAGTTGTGAAAATTTAGAAAATATAAATAATGAAAGAAGATATGTAAAAATTGAATTACTTCCTTATCTGTAATTCCCTGTTCCTGGTACTTCTGCTATCCCTGCAACGTTTTTAGATCTTTGAAATGTTTCGATGCTACGACGGCATCCTCAGGTCTAATGAAAAAAGGAAACACACCAAATGAAATTATGGTTGAAACATACTGCGTTAGCCAATGTGACATAACCTGTAAATTTAATGAACGTTAATAAGTTGTAATATCAAGAGTTGATAATAATGTAATAGCATATTTACCAGAGTTAAAAGTTGTGTAACATTAATACGAAACAAATGTGAGATTGTAAAAAAAAAAAAAAAAACTCGAAAAAGAACTTGAAAAACGAAAACGTCACGCTGGTGCTAGGTCGAAAATTAGAAGCCTTGAAACAAGGAAGGTGTTGGATTGGATCCTGGAACAAAGTCTGAAACGTGTGATAGTCAAGCGAACAATCATAATGCTAAAAGCAGGAGAATGTTTCCATTTTTATTTGTTTCAATTTCAATTTACTTAGGTTTCGAGTTTCCAATGCCAAAGATTAAGTAAGTTTTTTTTATGTAGGTGAAGTTCCCAAAGTAGCCGGGAGCTCCAATTGTAGCTGGGTTAGAAAATAAAGTTATTAATAGTAGCCAGGGCTATTATAAGGTCAAGTACGATACGTATAGCCTACATATAAAAAAAAAGAGAGATTGATACCTAGATAAAAATAATAATATTGAATTCAGATGTATTTGTGTGTGCAAACAAAGTAGTCTTTCATATTTGCTAGCTTTTATGCTTTGATGTTTCTTACCTTAATACTTATTGTCTGTGTCTGGCTTAGCTACATTCAGTTCTCTCTAGAATTATGTTTTAGGATCACAAATAATCAATTTATGCATTTTTAATTCTAGTCCTCATGAACATATAAGTAAGTACAGGTTCCATGGGTTTTAATTGAAAATACTACCTGTAATGGCGTGTGTAGACGTGTCACTACTTCCGCTTGGATTGATGCGCGGCACGCAGCCAAATAACATATTCTCACGCGGCGGGGAGATAAGGCGCGCGCCCATCGCACGTCTCAGCGCAAAGGTTTATACAAGTCTCTGACCGAAAGAACATTTATTACGAAACCCAACTCACGTACGCCGCACATAAGTTTTAGTTGGAGCGTCACGACGTTATATCACGCAGGTGTATAGGGTGCGCAGTTCATATAATGTCTTACCGTAAGAGGCACACACTACACGATCAGTATGACTGTCAGTACGTATCAGTATTTACAACGAGACCGTGCACGGTCAGTCTTCCTATCATTATTTTTTTATCATTCTCAGCTCCTTCATGCAACGTGCAACAACATGGTTGATAAGAAAAAGACGTGTGCAGTCTTTGTTTGCTGCTGAGACTGAAGGAAATACTGACAAGCGCGCGTACACGGTCAGTATTACTGTCAGTACTACTGTCAGTATTACTGTCAGTACTACTGTCAGTATTTCCCACCACTTGCAAGACTGATGAACTGAGACTGATTTGATCAGAAAATTTGGATCACATCAGTATTTTCGTAAGTCCGTCCCTCAGTACTGCCCCTACACGATCAGTCTGTCAGTATTGATTATTACTTTATTAATACTGACAGTCTGACTGGATCTATATGGGGTGTCACATCCCCTCGTATTGCTCCACACAGGCTCTGAAAATATTATATATTTGAGTTGAGTTTGAGCTAGTTGTTTTAATCTTACCTTTATTTTCAAAATGTTATGTTCCCTTAACAACGTTTTGAAAGCAAGACTTTTAATTTCAAGATTTTGTGAAGGGAACATATTATCTTCTCTACACTTAAGTTTCCTGTTGTTGGTGTCATGTTACGGAAGCATGTTGTTTCCTCAATCGCTACATTTACTAACAGGGGGAAGGAATCTCAGATAATAATATGAATAAACTTTCTTCGTTTATTTTTATTCAACATAAATAAAAGTCACAATTGTCCTGTATTCTACAATTTTTAATTTAGTTTAAATTTTACAAGTTACATAAAAAATACTCAACATGTTAATTTGACATCAATTTTGTTGGTTCAGCTCAAGAACAAAACTATTTTTATTTTACTCTATTAAGGTGGGGATGTAGGAGAAGCGAGAAAAGGTAAGTTTTTTTTGCAGTTTTTATAGCAAAACTTATTTGGCCAAGTCAAGTAAAATATGGCTCCATTGGAAACATAGCGTTTAATTTTCTTCACATGGTGATATCAACAGTTGTTGAGTATCTTCCATGAACATAGCAGCATTAGGTTTGAAACTTTTCAAATGAAGATAAAAGTTGTCTTTAAATTCCAGCACACCCTTGACAGATATTCAAGAATTGTTATTATAACCATGTGAAGATAATTAAACTATATTTATATTGGGGTTATATTTGATATATTTTGGCCAACAACATGTTTTGCTATAAAAACTGCAAAAAGCTTGACCTTAAATCACTTTCCCTACACCCCGATCAACTTATATAATTGCTTCTCAATACTTTTTGAGACAGATTTAATTTTAAATTTTATAGTTTAACTTTATATTCTAATAAGCAGTGTAATATTCAACTTTATTCTCTTTAAGTTGAAAATTTGACAGCAACTTTACTTGTTTCAACCATATTATTTATATCACACACAAAGGCTAATATACTGTTATCATAAATTATCTGTTCTTAAACCTTTACACCATTATCATTTATATGGTAAAGTTATATTGTTTTCATTCTTTATTCAATTCAACATATTGTACATATACAATTGTCGCCTCTTTAGTTATATTAGTATTTACATTTTAAAATCTGACTGATAGTTGTAGAAATTCCTGAATGTAACACAACTGACCTTCTTTAATAATATTTTATTTTAAAATTATTTAAAGTTTTGTTATATTTCCGACCATCTTAGATTATCGAAGATAACAATTTCAAAATGTAATTTAAATCTCACTCTTGATAAGTAAAAAGTTTCACAAATCTATATTTTCCCGCAAGAATCACGTTTCTAAGATTATTTTCTGAATTGTGCCCTCTAGGGTGTAATAATGTTCTCACCCGTCTCGGTGGCGTAGTTAGCTAACGCGCCAGTCGTGTTGAGCTAGACCGCCGAGGACGGGGAGATCGAGGTTCGAATCTCGGTCGGGTGAACTCGGGGTGATTTTTCCTAAATAGTTTTCCACTCTCTCTCGCAAATGCGGGTTCACTTCCTCTAAATTCGACCTTCCCAATTCCTAATCCATTAGTGTAATTAGTACTTAAGCGTATAACCCGAACAGGTAGTAAGACGTGGTGCTAAAAAAAAAATGTTCTCTACGTTAGACACCCTTCTTATGTTCAATGCCATCATCTCTTTATATTTTTTAATTTTCTGGTTTGCTGGGAAAATTATTGTAAGCAAATGTGTTTGATTAAAATTGAAACATTTAATTCAGAATTAATTGTAGGTAACTTGTTTACGAGTATAAGAACTAAGGACACATTGAAACCAGTAATTGTTGTAGGGGACGCGAGAAAAGGTAGTTTTTCAGTTTTTTATAGCAAAACATTTTTGGCCTAAATTAATAAGATATTGCTCCATTAGAAACATAGAGGTTAATTTTCTTTACATTTTGATTCCAACAGTTCTTGAATATATATCATGAGCTTAGCAGCATTAGATGATAACATTTTAAATGAAGAAAAAAAAGTTGTCATTAAAATCCAAGACACCCTCTACAGATATTCAAGAACTGTTGATAGCACTGTATGAAGAAAATTAAACTACATGTTTCTACTGAAATATTATTTAATTTTTTAGGCCTAAATAGTTTTTAATATAAAAACTGCAAAATCAATTACCTTATCTCGCATCCCCTACATGCACACCTTAAAACCAATTGAATGAACGTATGCGGATCATGGAGACAAGATAAGTCATACACACAAAATGTTTGCCCATTTTGTTGTTGTTTAAATTTAAAAATATCAAGTTCAATGACGCTTTATATTCTTAGGCTTGGATTTCATGACAAACTAAATTATAAAAATATTATATTATTGCATATAAAGCACATTATTATACGTAGTTCAAAATTTATTACATGATGTGTAAAAAAAGGGATAATTTCTTGATAAAAATATAAACTAGCATTTGTTTGTTCAGTATTCAATCTAGTAACAAACAAATATTTTACTCTTAAACTTAAGTAGCAATCTGTAATCAGTATTATCTTTATACTTACATCAACCATTTTCTAAAGTAAGAGCTATACATAATTTTAAGGCAGGAATCTAATTTTTTTTCTTAGTGAAAATCCATTTTTGATCTTATCATAAAACATAATTAGAAGATCTGGATAAAAATAACGTCACCTTTTCCTTAAAAGTTAAAAAGCCGCAGTTACATATTCAAAGAGCCGCAAACGGCTTGATAACCGTAGGTTTCCAACCCCTGTTTCAAGGTTATTGTGAGTCTTTGTGAATTGTTTGAGTGACATGCCACCATGTTTACAAATAACATGACCAGATACAGATATATATCAGGGGATAACTGCCCTTCAAATGCTGTGAAATAATCTTTTCGCGACTTAACTGTCCCTACTTTTTGGTAGGATCCTGTAGGAAAAAAAGGCCCTCTAACTGGTTCTCAGTAAGAAAATTGGACTATAGCTCAGTAGCGTCTCGTGACCAAAATTCTTAGGCAAGCTTGGAAGGGGTATTGCACAATGTACAATATACAAGGGAAATTGTACAATATCTTGGTCACATGGATTCCATACCAATTTTAGCCAATGACTGTTCACACGGCATTTGTGATTGCATACAATATTAGGAAAAACATGGCATTTTTGCCCTTTTTATGGAAAAATAATTATTGAATGATTTGGAAAATATTGCTATTTAATGTAAATAATTTCTTAATCATTCCTAAATATTATGAAAATAAAAACGACTTTTTTACTCTATTTTTTAATATTTTCTTAAAACAGTTGAAAACCTTTATATTTGGGGTCTAACCCCCTTCAATTATAATTATTTGTTTGTTTTCAAGTATTTAGCTGTGTTTCTTACAATCACTCTTTTTTTTTAAGTAACTGTCTATCAGACGAAGTTTTCATGCTTACAAATCAAAAGTTGTACAAGAAAAGTTGCTGATATAGGACGCGTTCTATTTCCTGAAATTGTATACAATAATTTGTGCAAAGCAGATCTTGTACAAGTTTTGGTGTTCACACGACGCTATTTTCAGGCTGCAACGTCTTGTACATCTTTATGTACAAGAAGTTATGTCATGTGTACCGGACTTAAAGATGTGTAGGCATGGGGTCAGTACCTTGACAATAATATATTAATTTCCTCTTTCATGCTATACCATCCCACTCTGTTCTGGAAGGGGAATAGAGGGGTAGTGATTTCGGTTCTAGTCGTCACCTTTCGGGCAAGAGAAGTCGTAGCTCGGCTGCTTGCATTTTTACCTAGCATCCACAGCACTTCCCCTTCTTTCCCCTCCAAAATCTATGACGTCACAAATAAGAACTACAGTAGCTATAGAAATGGGATGAAAGTCGGACAAATACCGACTTTCAACCACCATTAGATGGACTAGTGCACGTCTTGCATGAATGTTATACGACCACTGCCATGTATGAGATTTTTTTTTTCAAACCCACTGATGCTTGAATTACATTTAAATGATTTACAGGCAAAAATAAAAAAAGTTTGCAAATATAAAATAAAATAATTACATATCTTCAATCAAAGGCAAGCAGTGCTTGCGTTGCTTGCCCCGACGCGACGCCACTGCTATAGCTGTAGGCTATAGTATAATGATATGAGGCTTATTGAAGCTATTGATTTATTGAAGTGAACACCCTATGTCAGCACTGAGGCTAAGTGAACGACAAAGTTGGGGGTGGTGTCAACTTATTTTAAACGACAAAGACACGACGAACTCGTCTGCTTTTTTTTGGGGGGGGGGGGGGAGGTCAGGGGGGGTGATAGATACGACTTACGAGCGAATATTGCTTGTCGATAACTTTAAATGATTTATTTTCTCAACAATTTGTTTATTTTGACAAGAACAAGTCGTTAAAATCGATTACTCTAATAGTTTATTTATACTTTTGTATAGTCGGTAAGTATTTTAAGTGTTTCGTGAGCTATACTACTCTAGTGTCGTTTCTAAGCATGCTTTTTTTTTAGCACCGCGTCTTACAACCCTTTCGGGCTGTACGCATCTGTACTAATTAGGCTGATGTATTAGAGATTAGTAAAATTGAATTAAGAGGAAGTGTACCTGCATTTGCGTTGATAGAGACAGGAAAACATTAAGGGAAAATCAATTTCAGTACACCCGACCGGAATTTGAGCCCCCTCTCTACCTATCATCGGCTGTCGAACCTATCGCGATAATGACCGCCTAATCAGGTTATGCGTTTATTGAATATACTATAACATATAAAATATATTAATGATTTGATTAGATTTACCCTTTTAAGATTTTCAAAATACATATGAGAATCTGTCGCTATCCTTTCTCATTTTTCTAGTTTTTCGGAACATAAGTGATAAACACGATGATGTATATAAAACTAGCGTACGCTATTAATAGGTCTTAAACATTCGCTCTAAATATTAAGACAAAGTGATAATGGTTCTTTAACTAAATAGCTTGATTTAAAATCTGTTTGAGATAAAAGTAAACTACTGTATTATGTATTCGTTGTAATAAATATTATGTTGCTGGGCTAGTTACGAAAATACAACAATAAAAAAAAGTATGATCTATTAGAGATCTAACAGCATCTATTATTTAAATTGTAGCATAATTTACTTTGTAACGCTTAGAAATTTAAATTTTCTTGTATTTTATAGGTATCATAGACGTGGCAGTTTTCTTTTAACATAAGGCGGGAAATTAAAAATGTATTTGATTTAATTCGTATTAATATATCATAATCTATATTTTTTAGCAAGAAAACAAAAAACTATCCTTTATAACCACAATTTGAGGTTTTATTAATCTAATTAATATAATTAATATGTCTTCGTTAATATATTTTTAACTAACTTCAAATTTTGCCTGGTTTCGTTCTCATTAATAATATGCCTATATTGAATGCTCTTAAAGGTCCCTGTGATTTAAATACATTCAAAAGTAAATTTATTGTAGTACACTTAACTATATTTTTTCTTCAAAATCGGTACTACTTCGAATATGATAGATTACGCATTTTGTTTGTTCTTCAAATCCTTTTTTTTTCTCAAAGATTCTAGAGTTATGCCCTATTTATTTTTAATGTTTTCAATAGCTATATCATTTATCATTCTGTTCTCTATCCTATAGACATTCTAGTTCAATTTCGTACCCTTCCTATTCTCCATATATTTAGTTCATCCTTTACCTTTTTGCCATTAAAATGTTTAAACAATATAAACTCAAACGTCAAAAGCTTAATATACTCCCCAAGAGCATCAATGTACAAATAAGCTATCCCTTAAACTTGAATTAATTTAACTAGTTTGATAGCCTATTTTTCAGCCTTTTTAAATCATATTATTCCTCAGTATTAGCTTCTTCATGGACTGGGGCATGTATAACTATTTTTTGGGGTCTTAAAAGTTTACTTTATCAACACAAACAGGTGACTTACAAACAAAATGAGTGCATATCACTCTAAGCACTAAACCATAATTATATTTTTTAAAAGCATTTTATGAATAAAATTAATAACTTTGATATTTGACAAGTAAAATTAATCTACACAAAATTTTTTTAGAAGTCACCTAGTGGTAAACCAGGTAACTTTGCTTCTGTAATTTATCTACCTAAGTACTAAAATAACGTGGTTAGACGAACAGTATCTGACGATTCCGAATTTAAAAAAAATTACTTTCATTTATTCATACGTCAATTCAGATAATATGCAGCTGTCATTTTCGGTGATTTGTATCAATAGTCAATACCTATACATTAATACTAATATTATATTAGAATATTATCAATGTTGACCGCAAAAAAAAGTTAGTACATTCTTAGCTACTCTTCCTACCGAACTAATATACAACTTAGTGAAAGGTGAGCATGAAATACATAGTTTAAAACTTAATTAGAAAGTCATTTTAAAATTATTGGATAGTGTATATAGTTTTAAAAATAAATAATACAAGTCTGGTCTTTGCTTCAACGTTTATGTTATCAAAGTGAAGGTGAATATATTCTTGCACGTGAGTATACAGGCTAAACTTTTAACCTAATAAGCAGTCATCCTGCTTCGGGTTGGCTATTCACGCCGCGCCCAGCTCACAATGTATTTGGCACAGTGCCGTGAGAATTACAGCCCCCCCCCCCATCCCCTCCCCTTGACGGGTATGTCAAACACATTGAGATTCCTCCTATGTTGTCGACGAGAACTTCCCTCGCAGGACAATATATTTTTAGTGTTTAGGATAAACCGTCAACCGACGAGTTCACAGTCTGCTAACTTCCGGAACGTAACACTTTTTAGTGGAGTTTGAATGGCTTAAATCTTCAGTACGAGTTTCATAGAAAGGGTCGTTTAAAAAACACAAATACATAATTGTTTACAGCCAAAATTAATATCTTACTTTTTGATAAGTTTTATTTATTATGTATTAATATAAACTATCAAAAGTGACAGCTGCAGATAACATGGCTCGTATGAATCCGTGAAAATAAATCTAGTAGCTTCTCTAGCTGTCAGATAAGGCTCTTCCTATTAAAATCGGACTAAAGTCACGATACACGTGTTTTTTTGTTTTTGTTATCCAGTGAGGTCAAAATTTGTTTATAATAATGGTTCATTTCTGTTTAGTTAAACTATTTATGTTACTGTTTATTTTACATAGCGACCATTGCTAAAGAAAAAAAAAATCAGTTCTGGTAAATTAATAATTCGATGACGTCGGGGACATTAATTTCCAAATAAAATCAACATGACCTAATATTCTGAATATATGTGTTTATAACCAACAATAAACACTGGCAGAGTTATAAGTTAAATCACTTTATAGGAATAACCTTATCAAACAGTTCAAACTGTAACTTACTTTCATTTATTACTACACCATTTTGACAAACTTTCAATTTTGAGAGCTTTAAAAATATAAAGTGAATGAACGTTTGTCGATGTTGGCTATTCTATACAGTATGTTTTAGTATGCTTAAAAATGTTCCGTATATGTTGGTCCAATTATTTGTAAACATACACATAATCCTTAGAGTGGATTGTAACTTAAGGCCTTAGAATAATATTATTAAATATTTTTTATCCACCTCATCTTAATACCCGTCCCGAATCTTCATATGAAAAAACTGTCCTCAGCACACCTGGATGATAATACTGACCTTTCCGTCCACGTCAGATCAAATTAGACGAGCTTATCAATCAGTCCACGTGACTACCGATAGATACCTGTATTTAAGACGGAAAACCTGTAATTTTTTTTTATGTTATTACTGTCTAAAATAAGGTAGAAGAAAAAAAAAAGAGAATGTATAGGCCTATTATTTTTAAATGATTGCTTCAGTTCTTGGACTGAGACAATATGGAAAAAAAAACACCTGATATTTTTTTTTTTCAAACAATCCGTAGTAGATCGGGGTTAATCCTCTGTCTCCCAAGTAAAGAGTGCTAACAGTTCGACAAACTCTCTTGGCGACGGCAATATCCTGGTCCCGCCAATAAGTCATGATGGGAGAAAGGTTTGCTCTTCGTATCATATGACCGTCGTGTGCGCACGCAACAAAAGCAGCGACACTTGCCGCCGTCGCGAAGAGCTCAGCGGTCTCTCGTCGTATCTAGTCTTGAATAATGGCTTATAGTTGTCGCGCCGTAACCTCACTTCCTCTTCGCGTTTCCTCTCTGAAAGTTTTGCGAATCTAAATCATCTCCTCTCAAAGCCAGGACATTGGCGGTTACTAGAGACAATCTTAATTCCAAACTACCCGCTTCGGTGAGCAAGCAGGGTAGGGTGTCAGTCTCGACTAGTCTGGTTTGTCTGGTGACGTCGTTGTCGATTCCACAGTGTATGTGATGCAGGTAGTTTTTCTTAAATAGTTTCCCATTCTCCTTCCAAGCAAGCGCCGGTACACTTCCTCTAAACTCTACTTTCCTCATATGAATATGTGGTGTGTTAAAAGAAAATTAAAATCTTGAAATTAAAATGTACACACTTTTTTTTAACACATTCAAAAAACCCAAAATAACGCGGGTGATTGATTATTGTTGTTAGTTGTTCGCACTATTGCCAGTACCAACATCACCGGCTTTAATCATTTAACTAAGAAAAAACTTCGGTGGCCGCATGGTCTAAGGAAGGGGTTCCCAAACTTTTAGACCGAAAGAGCCCTTGCGTCAGAAAAATACATGCTGAAGCCCTCCTAAAAAATTTACAATAATATTAAGAACATTCAATAAATACGGTTGTATTTTATAACTATAAAGTTTAGAACCAACGGAAAAAATCACCATGTTCTGGATTCGCCTTTCCCAAAATACGTTCTTTATTCAGATTAAAAAAAATGGCAATCCTAATTATTACTGTTGCTATTCTATATTGTGAGAAACAAATAAAGAATATTCTAAACTGCCTCATGGAGCCTGAGATAACTATGGCGGAGACCAAGAACTCCGAGAAGCACGGTTTGAAAAACTCTGGTCGAAGGCGTCACTATTGCATGCCAATGATGAAATCGGGGTTCGAATTCAGGTCGGGTGTACTAAGGAGGGTTTTTACTAGATGGCTTACCACTTTCCTTCCACTCGAATGCGGATACATGTCCTCTAAACACAACCTTATTTATTAGCGTAACTAGTACATAGGTGTATAATCCACACGGGTAGTTAGACACGGTGCTAAAAATAACTAAATTAAACAGGATTTAGGGTAAGCTACCCGCATTGGTGGACACGTCTACAAAAGGACAAGCTCGACCACTCTGGTTTGCCGATGACGGGAAAGTCTGAGTAGTAAGGGTGTCTTTCCCTAAATGTTTTCTCACCATCCCTCCATGAAAATGCGGCTTTGTTTCCTCTTAAGTATACCTTCTTCCTTCTTCATTCCTACCCCATAAATGTAATTAATTGTGGATAGTAGGGATTTTTAAGGAAATTTTCGAACCTTCATCATGCGAGAGAACATAAAATCAAAATGTGAGAGGGGGAAAAAAACACTCTGTCAGGAATCAAGCACTTCCCTCACTGGTATTAATCCGCTACACTGTCCATGTTACAAATCAAGTTTTAAGTTCTCTCTAACATGTGACATTTCAAGAACACAATTAAAATAAACCTATTTATTTTATAGATAAAATGTAGCATATTATTTGGCGTTAGTTAAAAAAAAATGCATTTACATATTAAGCTTAAATTAAATTATAAATTAATACAGCCATTTAAATATAGAGCTAACCTCATCCTTGGTCGTATAGTCTAAGGCGTTACTCTCATGTTGGACTGAAATACTGGTGATGGAGAGATCAGGGTTCGAATCTCGGTTGGGTGTCCTGAGATGGTTTTTCCTAAATGGTTTCCCACTGGGGCCCCGCGCAAATGAGGGTGAAAATCCTCTAAATTCTACTCATAACCCCTCCCTACATCAATGGTGTACATACTCGTCGGAACTGTGGGAAGGGGGCATAGATACGTCCCCCCCCCCCCCGCTTTTTTTTTACAAGGAGGTGGGGTCTTGGGACAAATTGTTGCTCAATTTACTTATATCATGATAAGAGAATTTTTTTTTTAGAGAGGTGAAAGGACCAACCTATTTTTCTGGGAAAGATATTTTCACATAACTTCCAGGGTTCATTTACGTGCCACAATAAACAAGAGACCGACAGCTTTACTTCCCCTCCTAAGAAAGTTGTACTACGAATTTTTATCACTCAAGAAAAATCCGTCGACCCTGGCTAGGTTTGAACCTACGAACATCGGGTACTGAGACGAGCACTTTACCCCAAAACCCCGAGGTTAACAATATGCCTTGTTGAATACTTGAAAAATCACCAGTTAGTTTCAATTTTCAAGTATAATAGAGGATAAATGTTAAGAAATGAACAGTTTCAATTAAAAACTATACAATTACTAAACAAATACCACCCAATTTAATTGAAAAATTCCCAATATCCTAGCTATTAAATAAACGAATATGCTAAATCCTAAAAAGACATTCTCAGACTTTTTTGCTTCAAAATATGTAGGGTATATTTACATTTGAATCCATTTGCGCTTTTATTGTTACCAACTACAGAAAAATCTTCCTAGGATTAATTTGACACAAATTACTAAATCTAAGGTAAAAACTGGGGAATTTGTTGTGTACGACTGAATTATCCTGCGGATTATGTGCTCGATTCTAACCTGCTAGTCTAGGGTTCAATCTCAACTGGATTCACTAAAATATTTGTCTCCCAATCAATGTCACTCTAATTAATCTAACTTACGCTTCTCATCCCTGGGAGTTAAGGTCATACCTGTTACTGTGACAGGTGTAATAGCGGTGCCTGGTGAATGTGGCCGGAACTTTCTTCTCGGAAAGACGCCCTTACGCTCAGTTTAACACCCACAGTGACGTCAAGAGAGTGTTTCAACTTACCGCTCAACTTTTTTTTAAGCACGTGGTCGAGCTATCATTCTTAAGTCGCGTGTCTTTGCGTAGCCTCTAATATCTGTCTTATTAGTCAGTATTTAATTGCCGTAGCTATTCGTTTCTGTTATCAAATTTATCTCAATTTTACAACATCTACCAATCACTGTGCAGTAAATACTTTTCAAATATTAAATCATGTTTATTGTTAAGTAGATCAGTTGTCCATTGTACGAAGACCTAAACCGGTGTTTACGTGGTCTAATGTGGTCGAGCTCGCAATAGACCGGATTGTCGAAGGGAAGTTGAGATTAAAATCATGGCTGGATGCTCTGAGGGTGGTTTATCACGTATGATATATCATGTTGGGTTTCCCACACCTTAATCTACGGTAATATGAATACAAGACTGCCAATGATGGGGGAGCGGGTTAGAATCTTGGTCGGTGTACTGATGGAGTTTTACCTCCCAAAAATTGTTATACACTCTCCCTTCAAGCAAATGCAGGTACACTTTCCCTAAATATAACCTTCCTCATGTCTAAAACCATTAGCGTAATTAGTACATAAGCGTATA
Source organism: Timema podura (assembly GCA_033556935.1). Classification (NCBI taxonomy): domain Eukaryota; kingdom Metazoa; phylum Arthropoda; class Insecta; order Phasmatodea; family Timematidae; genus Timema; species Timema podura. The sequence continues at coordinate 57,407,880 of JAVRXN010000011.1, forward strand.
ACCCGAACAAGTAGTAAGACGTGGTACTAATAAGATGAATGTGGATACATTTCCTACAAACTATACTCCTCATGTCTACACGTATGATTGATTACACTGTTAATAACTGCGGTGTTACACATACCAGTTAACACAATTTTAAACAAGGTCTGAATTAAAGACACTAACTTAAATATCAGTGTTAAAACAAGAAAAAGGTTTAGTAACTTAGATCTCTAAATTGTAACTTTATCACATCCTTCATCTAGTAGTATGGTTCTGGTGGAAGGAACTTTATAGATTTTTTTTTCTGTCAACATTAGTATTATTAGTACTATTCCTTGGACTATGATAGTGACCAAGGCTATTTCATAGATCATAATAGTGACTAAGACCAGCAAGGCTATTCCATAGACTATAATAGTGATCAAGAATAGCAAGGCTATTCCATGGATTATTATAGTTACCATTAAATTAAGTGACAACTGCAAATCAAATGGAAATTGTTTTACTTTTTTAACTGTAAAAAAAACGGTTCCTCACTATATTAATGGGTATGTAAGCTACTAGGCTTGAAATGGAACCGGAGTGGAGCGACGCTCCGGAACTAGCTTTGAGAGTGGAGCGGTGCTACGGCTGATTAGTAGAATAAAATATAATTTTCTTTGGGAGTTAGACTTGTTTGTCTTTAAATGTGGGTGTACGGAACTTGTCTTTTCAATTAATGGTAATTGAAATTAAATTAAACTAATGATAATTACACTAGATAGGTATCCATTTAAACCATAGTGAAAGACAGACGCGAGCAATCGTGTTTTTGTTCAAATTTTGTTGGTATAGCCGCCCCCCCCCCCGCTTTAACCCCTAACACCACAAATGAAGAGCTCCGGCACAGCTACATCTGAGATTACACCCCTGTATGGTACATATAACTACACCTAATTTTAACAAATTCATAATGCCTGAGTACGCCACTGGTGAAATTTGATTCTTTTCCGTAAATTTATCCATAATATGTACGGATGTGATGAGATAACAACATTTAATTTAACAAATTCATAATGTCTGAGTACTCCACTGTGAGATTTGATCTTAGTTCGTTCATTTATCCCTTGTATGTACGAGTATGATGAGATTACTCAAGACTCGAATTATAATTATATAATCGAGTTGATGTATTTTATCTTAATTTTTCTCGTTTATTTGAGAACCAGTGGAATTTTAGGTAAACAAGTAGGCTAGTTAGTTGAAGTAGTCTCTTATTGGAATTTCTGATGTAAATTTACAACATACCGTTTAAAATAACCTGTTGCTATACAAGATTGCTTCTTATTTTGTGCGCAGCGTCGTAATTTAGCGATATTGTTTATGCGGCCTAGATTCATCTACAAATTGGATGACATTGTGACAAATTACCAGGACCATATGTTTAACGACGGCTTGATGTGTAATACAAAATTGCTTTTAGAAAGTTGCAGACGGGAACGTTGTCAAATGATCTTTATATGTAAAATATGCAAAGTTGATTACCAAGGCAATTTATATATAGTTTTATTTCAGAATCTCAATTTATTTTATTTTATATTTGTTTCTCATTATTGGGCTGTATTTGATATTTTTCTAACTAATTTTTAATTTGAATAGCTGAAGGTCAATAAAAAGGAGTTTGAAATATATTCCAATATATTTTAATGCTTGTATATTTTGTGTGAATTATTACATTTTTATTTCCTTCTCCATAATTTATAGCTGGTTTTCATTTTTCAAAAGGTGCTAGCTAATTACGAGCCAGACTTGTTTGCATGTTGAGAAGTATTAATTTTTTATTCCACTTCAAAAGTTGTGAAAAATCACAACAAATAAACAACTATCCCTCGACAATATAAATTTTCGGCTGCAAAAAAATGGAACCACGGGGACATTTCTTCAAAATGTAGTTTAATTAGTTTAGAAATAGAATAAAAGGCATACTAGCCCGAACGGGTGGTAAGGCATGGTGCTAAAAAAAGTTACTTTATTTGGGGCTGCATTATTTTCTAACTTTCTCATTATAACTATGCATTGTATTTTGAATAAATTGGTGACATTTAATAAAAATTGTAATAACCAATAAATATTTTTATACTATGTTGCTTTATGTAAAGTAATCTTAATATATCCCCCTATCATATTTGAAAACTAAAACTAAAAAACAACACATCTGAATGAAGCTTAGCCCCTAAATAAAAGAGTAGATAAACGAATTATAAGAAACCTTTCGGAACCGGGAGTATAAAAAGTGCATTTTCTTTATATATATAACCTTTTATACATATATAATACGGTCTAAGGCGTCAGACTTGCAATATACTGGATTACCTGTTGCCTGTAACAGGATGGTTCAAGTTCTATTCTCTGCTGGGTACACTAGTGGCGCCTTTCCACATATGAATCATCACTGTGGTTTTCTCCTCATTTATCCACGCTAATTCTGGTGCATTTGTTCTTTAACTACCCTCCCAACCACTATCCTCTAGATTAAATCGTTAATAGCCTTGATTTTGAACGCATTAATATACAAAAAGTTTCATACTTAAATAAGAACGTAAAAAAAAAATCTGTGGTATAATTCTTCATACCCTGGAGGTAGTGGGGAAACGACTTCATTACCCTATCCTTCCTAGACCCTCCACCCCCCCCCATCCCTCTCGTATAATCCTAATTGAATGCAAGACCATAACCCCGCTGGAACGGTTAAAAGGGATAATTAATTTCACTTAACATGGTCTTCTGTTTTATCTGCGACGGGTTTTATGTGTGGTGGCGGAGGGGATGTAAGTCTTTGACAAACTGCCTGTTGCTTCTCAACCGACATTACCGACTGAGCTCAAGAGGTCTAAAACTTTCGACCCCCCGCATCCACCCGTCCCCCAACCCCATAATCTGCTCTTGTATTACATAGTGTAACGTCACTTTTTTTATATATATAAAATTATTACTCTACGTTTACAAACACTTTCCCGGGTCAGTCGAGAAAAATTTATCTTTGGTGTGAAACTGGGGCCTCCCCTCTTTCACAGTGATGATTTAACGTCCGGGGGACTGGGTGTTGGGTCTGTGTAATTCGTGTGCTGATATAATCAGTCGGTACAAAAAGTACCCTTTAAACACATTACTCTCCTTATTATTGCAACCTATGTCGTGCTCGACCTAACGCCAGGTAAACAAATGCATACATAAATTCGCATGACGTCATTATTATGCGTACCTTGGCGACACGTTTATATCTTAATGTTCTCTATTTTAACACCCTTAACCCCCACCTCCCCTCCACTCACCAATAAGTGTGTATTTTTAGAGTCAAATGTGTTTTTTTTACTAAAATAGTTTTTTTTATTTTTTTATCGATAGCTTATTTTATACCTTCAATTTAAAGAATTTGATATTAAGATGCGGCTACAACCGTAACTAACAAATATGATAGCTTGGCCATTTATTCTTTCCTATTAATCTAGAGGAATGGTAAAGGACAGGATAGTAAATTTAAAAGCTGCTGAGCTAAGCTTTGAGATTTTATAATTTGGTTTTACTTTTGAGACGTTAGTAAACGACTTGACGCTTTAGGAGTGAAGAGGAGTAGGGAGGTATTTATGAACTATGCAACCGACATTCTTATTAATATTTTAAAACACGCGTAGCTGTATCTATGATTTAGGATGTATTCAGCTATTCTAGCCGAAAATATCTTTTAATCCTGAATCCACACTGTACACATCCTTAAATGGGGAACGAAAAAGCCGTAGGAAATAAACAAGTTATTTTAAAAATACAAAATAATTATATAAATGGTATTACATAACAAAGCTGGAGGTTGTATAGCGTTCGTTATCTGAAGTATTGTGAAGAGATGAGGTAAAAAGAAGAATTGAATACTTGTGTTTCAAAATGAAACAGCAACCCTTTTAATTATGGGCTGTTTTAATATGAAGTTTGTCCCCGAGAATAAAAAAAAAGATTCATTTACCCGTGTCCTTATAGCGTTTAGTTATTTTAAATTAGATTTAAATACAGTATCAAATAACTTTAAAAAAATCATACCTTTTTTTCTTAATATTTAAAATCTAAAAAAAAAATAATAATTTTTTTTTTTCTTCATATTGAAAATATTTTAACCTTTCAAAACCACTCACCCTAATGGAACATACATTTCATAAAGGCCATATTAAGGTGGATGGGAGTCAAATGGGCTCTGGCCCAGGGCCTCACTTGAGTGAGGACCCGCTTCAGTGGCCAAATGGTCTAAGGCGTCACTCTCATGTTACACTGGTCTGCTGATAGGGGAGAGATTGAGGATCGAATCCCCGGTGGGTATATTGAGGGTGTTTTATTTCATAAATGATTCCTCTCTCCTTCCACGCAAATATTGTTAGATTACCTCTAAAATGCTTCCTTACTCATTCCTACTTCATCAGATTAATTATCATATATGCGTACAAACTGAACAGGTAGTAAGAGGCGGTGATAAAAAAACTCAAGTGGAGGAGGCCTCTTAATGGAGAAATTTTAACAAAAATCAAAAGTGGGTGAAAGTAGAACTAAGAAACCGATACAGGATATCAGGAGTCAATAATTAATTGATCATACTCTAGAATACTAGGTAGGTGATAAAAGGTATCTTAAATTGTCAGAACAAAGATCAAAGATTCAACTTCATAACATATCTATGTATATTTTTTCACCTAAAAGCTAAAAACAAAACAAAAAAAAACCATAAAAAGTACTGTATCAGCTACTGTAGGCTTATATAAAATTTGAATATCGAATGCGTTGAAATGATGTAAACATGGAGGCAAGTAGTTTCGATATCACTGGAAAATCGGTACTCCGAAATATTAGGTCAGCCATGAGTAAAAATTCGCTGGCCGCTTCATTCTGAGACACTTTTTAAACAACTTTCTCAACGTTATTTTTTGTATAACATTAATTAACTTGTCTAATTACTTTTATATATATATATATATATATATAAAACATTCAAAGGCCAAAAATAAGGGTGGTTCTTGAAAAGTAATTTTTAGGACTCATTTATTGATTTATGTACTCACTTCAAAATGTAAAAAAATATATTAAAAGTCCGGGATTATAGGCTAATTTAACCATTTTGTAAGGTTATTTCAGAGTTTTCAAAGTTGCTGCTAAACGATTTTTCCCTTGTAAAAGATAACAAAATGTCTCATATTTGGAGCTCTGTTTGAGTGAATTTTAATCTTCTACTAATACAAATCAGGAGAGTTATTAACCATTAGGAGTTTGTACACTCTTTGTAAGACTGACCCCACATGCTACTAATTACACTTAATTCAAAACTTCTATTAAAAGCTAAATATAACGAAGATGGAAATTCAATTTGACAATGGATATAGCCATCACTGGATATATCTTTAATTTAAATGTTAATATATTATTTTATTACTTCAAGTCATGTGATCTGCAACTGTCAATTTTCAATGATAATATCCAATGGCATGAAAGGAGAGGGGAATCTGGGGTATCCAGACCCCCCTGAATTCTTATGGACATACAGTAAAGAGGAATTTTATTGGCTGAAGGTATAGTAAGGTATTTTGGACCCCCCTTACCTCCTAGATAAATTAACTTTCTACGCCCTTGATCAATACCCATAAAAATACTACTACTACTACTACATACTACTACAACTACTACTAACTACTACTACTACTACTACTAATATAAATTAAATAATAATAAAGTAAAAGTTTATAAATATTGACCTCAAAAATTTTTGTATTTCTAAATGTTCCTTCTTACCAGAATTCTACTAAAATATTGATAACTATTTTACCATAGCAAACATACTATATTTATCTATATAGCACAATATTCTATAATGTCTTGATCTTGGCGCTTCGCGCTCATTGATTGCAGCGGTTGGAGAAAATTATAAAGGATCCCATTTCAATTGATGGTAGTGCTGATGAAGGTTATTTATTATTTATAAACAGGTTAATCCTGTTATCCAATTAGTAAATACCTAGGATCTATGGTTGTGCGGATCTGTATTTTAATTAGTAAGTTAAATGCAAGGCTATTAGCGGCTTAATCTAAGGTGAAAGGATGTGTAAGAGAAAGTGCACCCAAACTATCGTTTAAAGAGGATGTGAGGACCAAAGTGATACATCCACCACCCTTTGGGCACCCGGCTGATATTAGAACCCCGAATTCCCAGTCTTTGGCGGCCGAGGACATTGCAAGCCTAACGCTTTAAACTGCACGGCAAGTGGGCTGTGTATAGTATTATGTGAACTAAGTAGGGTAACACAATACACTAGAAATCAATAATTTGGTAGGTATGACTGACTTTCACAAATATTAATTTAAACATTTGATGATAAACGACACCTGAATATGGGAATCAAACCTAACCAACACATGCCCTTTTTTAAAATAAGACTGATGTATGACGCTGGTTATAAGAATTTGGCTAGCACAGTGGAAGGGTATTGACGCCCGAAACCCAACAAATTTCGATTCCCGTGTACATTGATAATATTTCAAATGTATTAAAACGTACTAATTTATTTGTAAGCCGTATGCTGATATATCTGTATGTATTAGAAAGTGCGCGTCGAGTCCTCCCCTCCCTCCAAAAGGCATTTAACCTTTAAAACCTGGCCGTCTTGTCTAGAAAGTTAAGAACCGCCCATATTTACATGTTTACAATCAATTAACTTTTTCAAACTCACTAGATTAGAATCAATCGTCCATAGTAGGAATGTACCACGACTGGTAAATGATTGGCTATGGCTTCGTTAGTAACAAGATTCCTTCGCTTGTCGCGTGTCACAAAGATATTAATACTGTAGCCTTTCTTTGAAACAATATTTTACGTGTTCTATGTCTTCATCCGGGCCCACCCAGGAGTTTTTCGACAAGAAATAACAAGCTATCTTTCTAACAAATGATCCACGTTTAAAAACAACCTGTGGTTGCTTGAGAATATACTTTTTCAACTTTTACACAACTCCTTATTTGACGGGGTTCTGTAAGAAAAAAAAAAGATTTATTGGGATTTGTTGTATAATATAATCAAGTAGTTTCTTAGTTATCTCTAAAATAGATTGAAGAGGGCTTTTTTTTTAACCAGATTTAGTGATTTAAAGAGTATATTATAAATTCTTGGATACATCATTACAAGACTTTCAAAAGGACAGATCATTTATTTCTCATCACCAAATCCTAGTTGGGTTTTTTTGGAGCTGAAACATTAGTAAACTGTGTTTTACTTTGTTTGTACACTATTATTTTTCAAAAATACATTACGGGTACTTTATCGCTAACCCAAATTTATTGCTAAATTTCTCCAAACATTGGTTTAATAGTGTTTGGTTGCTATAAAATAAACATGATGCCAAATGTATGATAAATAAATATCCACGAGTATTATAAACAAAATTAGACTAATAAATAAATTTGTTATTAGTAAGAAACCCCTTGATCAGTTTTAATCATTAAAACAAACTTTTTTTAAACTAATGAAACACTCTTCAGATATAAATTTTGAACAAAATTACTATAGCCATTCAAAAAAAAATGCTTATATTATAAAATACTCTGGTTTAATGGTCAGAGCTCCTGGATACAGATTCAGAGGTCTTGAGTTCAATCCCTGGTGTTTCAGATTTTCTGTGAAGCAGTGGGTCTGGAACGGGGTCAACTCAGCCTCGATGAGGAAAATGAGGAACTACTGAATGGAAAAAAAGTAGCAGTTCCTGTCTAGAAAATCGATATTAACGGCTGGAGGGCTCGTTGTGCTGATCATATGACACCCCCTATCCGCATAAGTTTGCACTATCTTCGCATAGATCGCGTCTTAGCTAGATTGTGGGCTGACGCCATGGAATTATTATATATTATAAAATTAAATTATAAGAAGTCTACCATCAAATGCTTTGTTTGGTAGAAAATCGAACATTCTTTCTTTTACTTATATGTAAAATATTCTACTAAGTTAATTTTCAAATGTTCAAATATTAGCCATAGTAGTATTAATGGTAGACCCATTGGGAAAGACTAGACCTAGATGCAGATGCGAGGATAACATTAGAATGGACCTAAAATAGATAATGTGTAATGAGGTGGACTGGATAGGAATAAACTCAGATAGGGATAGGTGGAGTAATTGTGTAAATGTGGCAATGAACGTTCAAAGCTCCAAATGCCATAGATTAAGTGAGTAAACTACCCTTAAACGAATCTTTTCTTTAAACTCAAGTATACAGTCTTTTTTAAAATGTCAAACACTGGAAAGGTATCCAAATCTAAACCAAACCGTTAGAGTCGTTTCAGTAAAAAAATTGCTTTTTCAAATATTAGTCTTCAATAAACTACCCTTAATTTGAGGGCTAGAATTAAAATCAACTAAAGTCCCTGAGGTATATAGCCACATAACATCTATACATAAAGTTTGAAAAAACTCCATCTAATGTAAGGACAGACAGAATGATAAACCCACTCTTTTGGGTTCGGGGGCACTTAAAGCATCAACATTAATAATCTCGTGTTCAAAAATGTTCATTATTAAAATATTTTCTATATATCAGAAAGTAAAGGGGATTTTGTCCACAACTTGAATAATTAAATACAGGCCTACAGTAATAAATGTATTATACAATGCGAGCCTCAGAGATAACAAACATTCTTGAAAGTTTTAGTTAAAATTAAAAACTCCAAATTGTTCGCTATTTAGGTCTCCCGGAACTTGCCACACAAGAGGCCCGACGTTTATAATGACGTTAATTTCACCAGTCCATCTCGGCGCGACGCGGGTGTTTCATCAGTCCTGTCACGTCGTCCGTCGTCGTCACAAGAGTCGTCCCCCTCTCGGAAACAAGACCTCTTATTAGTTCTCACCATCAGCAAGGTAGTCTGAACGTGAGTGAGTACTAAGCAGGTCTCTAATTTACTCGCGTAATTAGGAGTTGGGACGCCGCTCAACGGACCGCGGGTGGAATCTGTAAAACGGTTTAAACGTCCGGAGACACATTCTGATGGATGGTGTTGGTTTCTCTTTCGCATCTCGGAACGAGTTTATTTTCTGTTTTAAACGTTTAATTGGTAATCGTCATGCTGATGTGCTTCGCAATCACAGATGTTTCAACACGTGCTGGTGGGCATTCTGTCCAAACGTCAGGTTATCTAGCCTTGTTGGTTGTGAAGCAAAGGGGGGGGGGGGGGGGTATTCTGATCTGTGATTTAGTTTTTTTTAAAACGTTAAGGATGATCCTAATTTTGACGTGACTTGCAGACACAAATGTTCCATACCTGCGGTGGTGGGTATGCAATCTAAATGTCAAGCTCGTTTAGTCTAGTTTGTAGGTAGACGGGTTAGTTGGGAATTGAATCGCGGCTGGGTGAGCTGAGGGTGGTTTTTTATTCAATTCCACTCTCCATGCAAATGCAACATTTCTCTAAATTCTACCTTTCTCATTCCTACTACATTAGCGTAATCAATATACATGCTTATAGCCCGAACGGGCTGTGAGATAACGGTTAAAAAATAAACTAAAAAACAAATGTTTTAGTATTTTCTGATAAATATTTTAGTGGTATTATTACTTTCAATAAAGAGGTTACTAACGAATTATTCTAAGGATAAAGATCGGGAGAGTAAATTACAGAAAATTCGTATGTATTACTGTTGAGAGCAGATTCTAAAACTATGATGAATAAAAACATGAAACCCACACCGTGAGATTGAAAACCCTAATTATATCATTATATATCAACTTGTTTAGCAAACGTGCTTAAAATATTTTTAATACTATAAATAACACAGACTGACAATGTATATACAATATCTTCCACCTCAGATGTCTGCAAACAAATTATTCAAAATGACAAAACAAATGAGTTTTTAAACATTCAGAACTTGCTAATAAGTTAATCTGTAAATTTGTTATAGTTTATATTTTTTTAACACCGCGTCTTACAACCTGTTCAGGTTATATGAATATTTTTTAGTTATTATAACTATCTAGGGAGGAGAAAGACTGGATTTAGAGGAAGTCTACCCGAATTTGGGTGGAGGGAGAGTGTAAAACCATTTGGGAAAACCACCCTCAGTATATCCTACTGAGATTTTAACCTGTATCTCCCTGCCATCGACATTAGTATATTGCGAGAGCGAAGCCTTAACCATGTGGCCACCGAAACGGGCATATAGTCTGTGATTGTTTTATAGATCTACTGTCAACCATAGTATAGTTATTACATAATATGGTTTTAAATTTTTTCTAGATGTATTATTTTTTTCCTAACTATATTTGGGTTCTAGTTGTTTTATACGAATTAAATCAATTTTTTAATGTTTCATGGACATTTTTAATAGGGTTCCCTCAACTAATTAAAAAAACCGTGCAAATAGATATTGATTAAAAAACACTCAAATTGAAAAATTGAAAAATGACACTTGGACCGGGTTTGAATTCCTTGTCCAGGTGTCATTTTTAAATTTAGAGAATCTTGTATCAGGTTGTCAAGTGATAATTAAAAATTAAAAATATTTATAAATAGTTGCACTCTTCAAAAATTTTTAACTAAACAATGACTGATTTTTCGGGGGATATTATACTACTCAGGGTGTTCGGAAAGTAAGGGTCGATCTATCATGGTAGCCGTGCTACGGGCGCAGCGATATTGGAACATGCGCATGGTGATAAAGGATTAATTACGAAGTGACACCAAAGTTTTCAGAACTCTGTGTTATTTAAGGTTGTGTAGGAGTGATTTAAAATTAACAGTAATGTAAAAATCCCACTGCGTGTTAAGTCAATTCCGTGATAACATCTCTTCAAGCAAAAAAAAACTCAAATGTAACGGAAATTGATTGTTTTTTGTTTCCTTGCTGTAATAAGTAAGGTATGTCAGGAAATAATGTCGTGAATTTTAAATATGGCCGAGCAAACGTTCATGAAGAGGACCAGAGCAGCATGTCTTCTGTAATCTCTCCAGACATGGTTGAACGTGTGAAGATGATCCGTGAAAACAGTCGCTCCACGCGTTCTGAACTTTCATCAGCTATATCCAGAATTCACGTAGTTGTGTTACAAGAGTTACCGAGAATCTTCAGCATCGTCAATTTGTGCTTGATGGTTGTCAAAAATGTTGATAGATATTCACCAGAAGCAACAAATGCGTCAGTCCTGATATTCCTTGAACATGCGCGTTTGATGGTGAAATATTCCTTTACCACATTCTAGTTGGAGATAAAACCTGGATTTTCACTTTAATGTCGGAAAGAAAAACAGCCGTCCATGCACACAGGTTCACCAAACCCTAAGAAATTTAAGGACACATTTTCAAAGATATGGCATATATATTCTGGGATCGTAGATAAATTCTGTTTCTTTAATTTATGGTACTCAAACGACATAGATTTGAAAAATCTGAGGCAGGCCATTCAAAACGAAAAGGTGTGTTCTGGCGTCGTCCTCTTGCATAACAACCCCGACCACACACCACACCGTCAGTCTCTCTGAGGAGTTTGGTTGGAAAGTGTTCTATCATCTGCCCTACAGCCCGGTCCTTGCGTCAAGTGACCACCACTTGTTCTTGCACTTGAATAAATTCCTTGCTCACAAAGTTTTGGGGACGTGACGAGCTCGAAAGGGTGAAATGGGATAGTCTGAACTCACAGGCGGCAAACTTCTATGACATAGGTATACAAAGCTAGTGCCACGCAAAGACTGATGTTTAAATTCTTGCGGTGACTATGTGAAAAAATAGCCTAAGTACATAAATTTTATTTTGCCAGCATTAGATTTTTTTAAATTGGTCACTTTGTTTTTTAATAGCCAATCGGACCTTTCTTTCCAAATACCTTCGTATATGATATGATTTTTAAATTCTGTTAATCTAATCTTGGAATGTAAAATTAATTTTATATCGCTATATTGCTTAAAACATTCTAAGCTTAAATAGTTCTTAACTTAATTTTGACTTTCCGTGTTCTATAAACAATGACTTAACATCATTTACGTGGTTCATCTCGTAAGAGACGCGAAAAAAGATGAGTGTTTTTGCGGTATTTATAGTAAAACAATTTTTGGCCTAAATAAAAAATTATTGCTCTAGTAGAAACATAGAGTTTAAATTTCTTCACATAGTGATATCAACAATTGTTGAATATCTGTCATGAGCAAAGCGGCATTAGATGACAAACTTTTTAAATGAAGAGAAAAAGTTGTCATTAAATTCCAGGACACCCTTGACAGATATCCAAGAAATTTAGAGGCTACCATGTAAATAAAATTAAAATATATGTATCTACTGAAAAAAATATTTGATTTCTTTTATCTAAAAAATGTTTTGATATAAAAACTACAAAAACACTCCTTTTTCCGCTTTCCTCTACACTCCCACCTTAATATCGAACCTTATCATGCCCATGTTTATTTTATCTAACTCTAGAAGCTAACCATAGTAGACCTGCCAGGAATAATAATTATATCAAAAGCTAATGTACTTTTGATATAATGATAGCTTCATACGTGACTATGCACATTATAAAGTATCGTTATTCATTTCTGGTCATTTGTAGATCATTACTCAAAAACGTTGATTCAACTTTCTGACATGAAAATTGCTCTTTTAAATCTCCTCCTCAGCCCTCATATCCAAATACATATTAGAAACTAACATGTCAAGCAATGAGAACAAGGTTAATGGCATTTTTTTCTCCCTACCCCAAAACACACGCACGATCAAATAAAGTTATTACAGATTCATGCAAATATTAGATATACATGTCTCAAAGATAAAATGGAATATAGAAAGTATTTTTCTTTCAAACTCCATCATAACGTTCGTCTAAAGATGGTGATGTTTTATTCATACGCCCATCCCATTCGATGTTCCGTCTTGTAGTTAATGTTCTACTTAGACATGATTATTTTTTAAATAAACGTCTGTGTGTGACACCGTAATCTTGCTCCACATGTACGCTTTGAAAGCTAAGGCCATTATATCCGGGGAATATCCATCGACACTCGTGTCGGCAGTCTCCTTTTAAAATTCGTGACGGTGTGCAATTTTTTCCCGTGCGCTCAGCAAAACATGTGCTATTAATCAACAAGTCCGTTATTAGTTACTTCCAAATATGGTTACCAATTGAACGACAATTAAGTAGAAGACGTGGTAGTCGCCCAGATTGAATACCCTAACCTGTTTAACGATTTTTTTTTTGCTGCCATCGTTTTTTTCTCTGCTTTTTATATTGTCAACAGGTCGAAACAACGTATAACTTTCAAAACACATTTAAAATGTGTCAAAGAAATTATGTACTTCGATGGAATGATTTTTATTGAGTACTCCTAGTTTTATAATGGCCCATTAAGTTTTTATTTATAAATATCCCGTCTCCATGAATTAGGGGTTGGAGAGTACGAATTAATCTCAAGGGAGCATTGGTTCTACCGTAAGTGAGGTTTACAGTAATTTTGTATTTGTGTGTATAGAGTGCGTTCTGTGAACCATTTATTAAATTCTTGGCACGTATTTTGTTTATTTTAACTTTAACATCATGGTAATATTTTTAAAAAAATTACCACATGGTTTTACTACCCTTTCTTGTTATACGCATTTTAATTACACTAATGGATAATGGGTAGGAATGAGGTAGATAAAACTTAAGAGGGAATGAACCCGCTCTTACGTTTAGGGGAGTGGGAAACAATTTAGGTGAAACTACCTTAAATACAAGAAACCAGGCCTATTGAGTCCGAAAACAGCTAGGCGACATTCAGTACGCGTGGCCCCCACTACGCCGTGTGGGTATCATAGTTATTAACAGCTTAATATATAATTCACAAACGCTTCGGTGGCTACATAGTATCAAGGCATCATGCTCGTAACAGACTAGACTGCTGATGACGGGGATATCGGTGTTCGAATCCTGGTCGTGTGTATTAAAGGTGGTTTTTCCAAAATGGTTTTCCACTTTCCCTCCACAAAAATGAGGATACACCTCTCATAAAATTCAAACTTGCTCATCTTTAACTCATTTCAGCGTAATTAGTACATAGACTTATAACACAAACGTGTAGTAAGACGTGATGCTAAAAAAAAAAATTTGGGAAGGAGGAAGATAGTAAGTATCCCATTAATGTGGAGAGGGAATGGGAAAATCACATATGTAAAACCATCCTCAGAGGACTAGCTGAGATTACAGTCTGCGGCAATTGTAATACTGATTGATGCCTTAACTGGTGTTACCACCGTTGTAGGTTCCACCACTTTCCCTCTAAAGAGTAATAGGAAGCTTAAAATTTTGTATTAAATATTAACTTCACAAGGAACTTTAACCTTAAATTTCTAATCAAAAGGCTATAACGGCATCCAACCCCAACGTCTGGTTAGAAGAACTGAGTAAAATAAAACTCCATAACTCCACGATCGGTTGGCAACCGGTGCTGGAAAGCTGTTTCTCTGTTGAGTTGCATTGCGTTGCGGTGGTGGACAAAGGGATAAGAGACCTCCTCCCCCCTCCCCCCAACTGCAACTCAACCGAGAAATAGCTTTCCAGCACCGGTGGTTGCCAACTGATCGCGGGGTTCGTTCTTCGTCCACCAAAGCAACATGTTTTAAATCACTTTAAAAACAATATATCGAACAGTTCTGATGAAGATATTGTATTCACGTACTTGTATACCAAAAAAGTACTAAAAAAAAAAAATTTAGGATTCATCAATTTATAAGCAATAACAATAATATACGTGTTCATATCTGCGAAAGAACTGAAATAATATGACAGTAAAGTTATTTTAATTCATAACTGTATAGACAAGAAACTTTTCTACCACTTTAACAAGCAAAATACGAAATATTGTTCATTACTCCAATAAAGTTTGCCAAAAATGATTGAAACACTGAGAACAAAACACACAGTGAAACCTCTCACAACAGTTGGCTTGAAACTGACACGTTCAGTCTTGTTGCAATCAGTTACAGACCTATGTTGGATCCAGCTCTCGTTTAAGTCGCTATGTTGTGAGGTCTGTTGTGCTAAAATCATGGGTCCGACTCGCAAATATCTCGATAGTAACGTAAGTGTAACTCTTTCTTTGATCAAATTGCGGTCGCGTTTAGGCCGAACTTTTGTTTTTCAGCCTCTCTGTCACGAGAACGTGTAGTTTTAAAAGTTCGTTGTTTCTAAATGAGCTTGTTTTTTAACTAGGTTTTTTTTTACCGTTCGCAATGTCCTTTGGTCAGATGTAAGCAAACAATAAAGGACTTCAACTGCAAATACGTGCTCACTAGTGGTGTCGTTGACACAAGCCACGAGGGCGCAGTTGATACTATCACCCTTGGTCCAAATAAAGATCAAGGGTGACCGCGATAAGTGTTCCCTAATTATCTTTAAAAAGACAACCTCATTCTACCGCAACATCCCGAGAAGCTACGCCGCTCAACATGATCACAATGTAGTGAAGAAACACTTAAATTGGTTAAGGAAATAGGGAGATACAAATAGAAAAATTCAAATAAAATTATTTTATTTAAAACAAAGTTTAAATAGACTATGTAAGTTTATAACTAAGCCCTGAGATTATTTTAGTGAATATGACAGCAGATATACTCCATTCACGGTAGGAATTACTCTCTGAAATGTCTTTTTTCCTACCAATATCCTACTATATAATAGCTTTCTGGTAGGATAAAAGGCCTTTCAAAAACAATTCCTACGATGAACAGACTTTAATTAGTTGCTTGCGTCCATGGAATGGGACGCTAGAAGTTGAAACATTAGAAAACAAAAAATAATAATTCTTTTGGTCAAGCAATATGTGACTTAGTAACAATAATAAAGCTATGATAATATCCAAACCAATGGTATCAAAACTATATATTAATACCCAAAAGGACTGTAGTATAAATACATATTCTGTGTCAGTAATGCACTTTAATGGTGAAGGGAATCTATCGAATAGTAAGACCATATACAGTTGGCACAGCCTGGTAATTAAATCTTTTCTTAGTGGTAATTGAGTATCATAACCACCAATTAGGAATTACTCAACCATGTTATTGTGTAAGAGTAGGTAATTAAAGCCCATCCTGGGATATACAAAAGCCGACAGGCCAAGAAAATACAGGGTGTACAAATTCCCCTAAATCTAGCCTCGGCACAGAGGGTACGAAACAATATACGGTTGGACCCAGCAATCATAAATAACTCTATAGAAGTTATCCCAACTGTCTTAAGTCATAATAGTGATCAAATACACTTATAATGATAATGGTAGAACCATTATGGAACAAAACAATGTTACCTAGACCTCGACTGCCATATGGAATAATACAAAGCATTAGGGGACTAACGTCTATAAATTATAATACTGGAAAATACACTTACCTGCTTCTAAGGACACCAAACCGAGATTATTTAATCTAAGACTTACACACGTCCTTGTGCACGTAATTAATCTTAAGTTACCTAGACAAATATCAAATTCAAGTATGCGTCACAGCCCAGCAACATGTTGTTGTACCTCGAGTTAGTAAGTTACTTCTAAATAAATAGCATTATCACATTTTAAATAGACTTAACACAAATTGGCAAAGTGCCTGCCATTCAACAGAACAAAATTTAAAATTTATTCTAACAAGTCTTGTAAGCAGTCACTAAGCATCTAAAACTTTCATAGAAGGAGACTTATAATTTCTTAAAAGAATTTCTCCGCCTATTCGGTGACATCAATACCTTCCAAACGTAGCAGTGTGTCTTCTTAGGCCGTTGATTGAATAATATATTCAATTTAGTGGGCTGAACACCCAAATTTATATGACCAAAATATCGGTGAATGAGGGGCGAGGAAGGAGAAATCTTATTTCCCCAGGCGTCGTTCTAGTTTAGTAGATATTGTGGGAGTCGGTCCCGTGACGCTTACTTCTCGTGGCTATAAGAGTTAAGGCCCTTGGCCCTGTCGAGTGCAAGTCTAGAACCTATTTTGTGGGATGGGGGGTGGAAGGGTGAAAGGCGTGCGTGGCTTCACAACCGACCAAAGTATCCTTCCGCGCCAACAAGAACAGATGGATCACGGAAACCGTAGATGGCGCTAGCTACCGGACAGATCTTGCGGAAAAATCATACGTTTGGAAATATCAGTTTTCTTGAGAACGAGGGAAATTTTTATGTTAATATTTTCAACACCCCTTCTAAGATAATGTTCCGATGTTTATTCATTGTAACATTTTCTTATTTTTTGTTAGGAAGCCAGCAGTTTTATATTGAAAAATGTCAATTTTATCGATATTTGATCACTGTTAAAATTATAGAGGAGTTGTATATATAAAACTTAATCAACAAAACTTTTCCGAAAAAACATTGCAAAAACAATAAGAATTCTTGAAGAAAAGATTTTGTTCCCATGGCTCTGCATTTCTACGCCAAATGAAAAGGGCCAATCCCTTAACTGTGGTGGGGAGCTTCATGCGCTTGCGTGAGACGTTCCTTTCCTCCAACTTGAAGGAGTAAGTAGAATCAAATAGGCCATTTGAACAAACGATTGTCTCAGAAGTTGTAGTTAGATTGTGCATGTAACCAAAATGTAGTTCACATAAGCTGTCATCATGGTAAGTTGAAACATGTTGTTATTGGTGTTTATTTTATGATTTATAGGGAAGATATTTAGGATCAGAGAATAAAATGTATAGTCAATTATTGTGGAGGGTTAAAGACCTTTATTTAGCCCGTAACACAAACAATAATGTGTTTTTACTTAATGTGGTGTATTAAAAAATCAAGGTATTAATTTTATAGGTGCGCTGGCTGTGCTCTATCACAGACATCTGGTGACTTCCCATTTCGTGTACTCTAGAGCTTCTATCTTAATTTGTCCCCTCTCCTGCTCTCAGATTTTCAGCGGATAATCCAACACTTCTCAACGAGGTTTATTAATGGCGTAGGTTTCTTGTTTGCCCCATTTCACGCCCAGAACGTGAGAAGAAGGTCGAGGCATGGATTTCCTTTGAACTATATCCCTCTCACCCCCCCGCCCCCCTCTTCTCCAGCTTCAAGTATTCTAACACCGTTATATATATACATACAAACTAAAGACTTGAATTTTAATTTCACACGAAAAACTAACGACTTATTTGACATTAGTAAATCTATTTTTGATCTGTTTTTTAATACTTATTTTGTAAGTTCAACATCAAGGTTATTAACGAACTACCTACTCTGGTGGCTCCATGGTCTAAGGCGCCACTCTCTTGTTAGACTAGACTGCCGATGACAAGGGATCGGGTGTATTGAGGGTGGTTTTCCAAACTCGTTTTCCACTATTCCTCCACGAAAATGCGGGTACTATTAATCTAAATTCAATTTTCCTCACACCTAACTCATTAGCGTAATTAGTACATATGCGTATAACCTTAACAGGTAGTAAGAAATTTTTTAACGAATTATTCCAAGAGGTCATAATGGTTAGAAGAATAATTTGGAGAAAATTCACCCAAATTTGCTTTGAGAAGACATATTAAAAGCACAGTGATTATTCGCTTGTAGAACACACACTCACACACATCAGTTCACCCGGCTGAGATTTGAACCCCGACCTTTAAATGTATATGTACATTTAACGCCTCTACTGTACGCGTCACCTGCAATCCCGGTTATAGTGCACTTGATGCCTTTGATCATGTGACCACTGGTTTGGGTTTGGATCTGTTTAAAACGACAGTTTTTTTTTTAGTTTGACTTTTGTGACAGTTGCTGGTCTTAGTTTTAGGCAGTCATCCAAACATAAGTTTAAAACTGGGCTTTTGGGTTTTTGGGATTAAGAAGGTTTATATTTAGTGGGAGTGCACCGGCATTTGCTTGGAGGGTGGAAAACTAATTTGGAAAAATCCTCGGCATACCCGACCGAGATTCGAACCTCGATCTTCCCGTCATCGGCACTCTAGTCTACTACAAGAGTAGCGCGTTAGACAACGCAGCCACCGAAGTGGGCTTTCAAATGGTCTCACTTTAGATTAGTTTGTAAGTCATTCGTTGATTTTATTTATTTATATAATATAGTTCAATATGTATGTATAACATTCCGTCTGCCTAAAAGGTAGCAAGCTTACCTTGACGTATACCACTATGGTGTAGCTCTAAGATGGGGCCATAATATAATCTATCAACCAAAGACTGTCATCTTTCAGCTTAAACATAGTGTACACTCGGCTTTCTCTGAAAGGTCTTATCCTGACGGATTACTACGACCCTATCTTATTACTTTTACCAAAGTGAATTATTCAAGGCAAGCTTACTCCTTTATAGTGTAAATGAAGGATACATACGGTACTTCATCATTTTGTAGGTTTTTGTAGTTCATTAAAACCTATTGGCATGTGTAAATAATTATCGGCCTTCGGTCTGGTTGTTGTGCACGTCCAAGAATTAATCAGGTTCAGTCCCCACTGATGTTTTCGTGCACCGTCCTATAGGAAGCGGCCTAAAATAACAGGTTTGTCGTCACTTCGTTGCGACGCACGAGTTAATTGAGGTCTTGCCCACACCCCTTGACTGGCCTGTTCTCTTGATACTGTTCGCCTGTTACTCCCGAGACTGCTCTCCAAGTGTAGAGTTTCCCCTCCCCTCCTAACCTCTTGAAACACCCTTCAGACAAGACACCTGTCCGTGTTCACATCATTAACTCATACTAGCGACTAGCGAGCTATTCTCACATTTCACCTTTATAAAGAATGTTCTTTCGATAAGGTAGGAACTTTTATAACAGATGGCGAGAGATTTTTTTTTGTATCGGACAACTAAACGACTACTTTCGAAATATGGGATGTAGATAATAAAGCGAAAAATTAAAAGGAATTAGCACGAATTTATAGAGCCGCTAAACATGCTTTATGAATATTTACAAACTGTAAAACAGGCAAAACAAACTTGCAGCTAAACCCGTGCTTCTGTACGTCCCACATACCTTATGATGAACCAAAACAAACTGCAGCCTAATTATTCTTTTTTTTTGTCGACGTTGTGGAAATACACCATTTGGTAATATTATCCATTGTTACATTTAAGGTGAGATGCAGGGTGAATCTTATTAAGACGGCTACCTCGTTAAACAAGAAAGTAAATCATCGTCAGGCTACACGGATTAAAATACAATGATGGCCTGTGTCGTTTTCTGGAACTATTTCTATGTTCTGTATAGGCTTATGCTCCCTTTAGCCCTTCCCCTACAACCACCCTTTGTCATGTAAATAAGAAAAAGGGGTAAGAAAACTACCAAACTCATCTCAAGGTCAACTGTAAAGCTTGCTGCTAGTTTTCAAATATGTTTTAAATTTTTCGTTTTGAGCCTATCAAAAAATTGTAGTATTTGTTAGGGGAAGGTTAAATCTAGAGCCCTTTTTCAGCGACCCTAGTCTCATAACTCCACAAATATGCTTAAAAATTTGATGAAAATGATAATATTACGTTAATGCTGAACGTCATCGCGGTAATTTATTGCTAACAGAGATGACCCCCTTAAAGTAAATAATTTTGCAGTTTTGACACAAACTTTTTTTTACCAAATAAATAGAAGATTGTTTCAGAAAAAACGTTTATTTTAATCTTTCACACACAAAAATATCATTAGTTCTTGAGTATTGGTCCTGGTTATCACGTAATTTGAAGAATACTTTTATCTTAAATAAGTTTTGGATCAAATTCTATTATGCTTGTGACAAATATCAGAAACTGTTGATATTACTATGTATATGAAATTAAACTCAATAGTTTGCTTGTCAATAAGGTGTTTTGCTATAAAAACTGCAAAATTACTGAGATTAAATTTTCCTTCCATCAGATATTAATTGAATAAAACTCAAAACTTATCAACTATTTTTAAAGAATGCTAAATCGAAATTGTAAGAATTTTCTGGAGAACAATAAATTCTGAGTCTCATCATTTTATTTAACATTAATTTTAAATTTGTATTGTAAAATAATTTTAAGTAGGAGACTATTTTACTTGAGGTTACAATGTTGTATTATTGTTTTGAAATGCGTTTCCATGGTATTTTAAATTTTCGATGGTACCCTTATGATCAAAGGTTTGACACGCCTACAGTAAAGACTTCAACTTGCTTTTTACTTGGTAGCCGTTGACAGTTGGGTCACCGTTTGAATCTCGGTCAGATGATATGAGGATGGCTATCCACATGTGGTTTTCATTTTGAATTCTCAAAATTGTCTACGCCAACTTGGGTTTTCTTCCTCATTACTCTCCTTTGGATTTAATAAGCCCTATTTTAAACATATATATTAATAAAAACCTATTTGACGCACACTTTATTGAAGTGTTACTAGAGCAGAACTCTCCATTTAAATTGTATCACTAATTGTTTCGGTCACCAGTATCAGGGTGGAGATGTAGGGGTCGCAATCTAAGGGCAGTATTTTTGCAGTTTTTATAGCAAAATTTTAATTTTCGCCAAAATAAAATTAATAAAATATTGTGTCAGTACAAACGGTGTTTAATTCAGTGCAAACAGTGTTTACTTTTCTTCACATAGTAGTTTGTCAAAAGTCACCCAATTTTCTTCTTATATTTTCTAGAGATATTTAGTATATTAATATTTATTCTAGAATTTGAGGTGTCGCCCTGGTTACACCCATTGGGTATGAGGTTACTGAGACATACACTCATCGGTGACTACTCCTTCATTGTAAGAAAGATTCACTAACCATTCCAAAAGTCGTTATACACATTTTCAACGTGTTTTTTTTGCGGTTCTATTTCAAGAGTGTTCTATCCTAGGGGTCTCCAAACTTTTTGCTATGCGGGCCACATAATAAATTTTACACACTTTTTCGGGTCAAAGTAACGTTCACCTGTTTTTCAAGTAGCATTATTTTTGTCCTAAATGCCTTGACATGCGCAAATAGATCATAAATAAAATTTGTTTCAACATGTAAATTTAGATTCAAGTCATAATATGTCCAATCAGTGTTTAATAAAAGTGATAGACGTTGATTCTTCTCTGTGAGAAATGAATCAATCTATATGTAATAAATTATATTTATAATTATTAGTCAATATAATTACTTTTTTAAATTGGGTAACATCTTTCGGGACTTTACTTTGATAACCCTCTGCTGGAAGACTTGGAACTACCTAAAAATCGTCACAGTCAACCGTTCTGTTATCGGTATAAGGAATGGTGCCAGCGACTGAAAATGGGGGTTTGCAATTCCGACAGCACTCTGGCTTGGTGTCATGGGGGAAACACGCTTGCGGAGAGGAATTGGACATGTCACATAAACTGCGTGGTTAATAAATAACTAAGAGAAACAATAATTATTTTTTTTTATATAAAATCTTGAAATGGGCTGGATATAATCTTGTGGCGGGCCGGATGTGGCCCGCGGGCCGTAGCTTGGAGACCCATGTCCTATCCGATCAAGCGACAAATTGTCTCAGACAGGAATGCTTGTGAGTTTTATGTTGTCATTGAACATTATCTCACCCACCCACTAATTACACGACACGTGGGCGAGGGGTAGGGGAGGAAAGGGGGGAGAGTTGCTACCTGGAGACGGGGAAGACGATCCAGTTAGAGTTGGCTTACTTCTACTTTCACGAAAACAAGGTGTCAAGTTGATTCTCCTGTGATTTCATTAAGGGATTCTAAAAATAGATAACGGTTACGTCTGTCGGAGTATGTACTGAAAGCGCGCAGGCCACATTTGTGCGACTACTTCTGTGTATATCAGAAGCGCACCGTTGTTTGTAATCTACGGCAACACCGCAAGAAATTGATATTCTTCAGAAATTACAATCATCCCGAGTTTCGTGAATTAGTCATTTATCAACTTAACTTACATAGATACACCGCACAGACCAATGGAAAACCAACTGCGCAAGGCAAACATGGTTTACGGATTTTGACTCCAACATGAAGTTCCTTATTTCAAATAGAATATACTTTAATGTGGGTTGAAATAGAAATTTCCGCATTTAAACACATTTTATTATTTCATATCGGTGAAAGTGGACTTAGTGAGAAGAGAATAAGCGCACTCACTCTTCTTGAATTACGCTGAAGCATGGTGTTTTCTAGGGGTGTGAAATATTTACAGCCAATTTATAGCCAAGCATGGGCGGCTTAAGGGCTGGGCGAACCGGGTGGCTGCCCGGGGTTTTGGCTTGAAGGGGGTGCCAAACAGACCACCAACTTAATCTAAGTGTGATAAAATTATTTAGGTTTGGGGACTATTTTCATATCACGTCCAGGTTACGTTCGGTTTGGATCTATTAGATTTGGGAATTATTTTCATATATATATATATTTTTTGCTATCCTCCGGCTATATATGGGGGAGAAGGGGCGCCAAAAAGCAATTCCGTCCGAGCGCAAAACCTCGGGCCGTCCCTTTAACCAAGCGATGTTTTGTATTTGTGACGTCATCCCTCTTAATTTTTATGTTTCTACGCTCATATTAAATCAAGC
The DNA here is from genome assembly GCA_033556935.1 of Timema podura. Taxonomy (NCBI): domain Eukaryota; kingdom Metazoa; phylum Arthropoda; class Insecta; order Phasmatodea; family Timematidae; genus Timema; species Timema podura. The sequence goes on from JAVRXN010000011.1 coordinate 57,431,360, forward strand.
TCAGATATTTTGACATATTTAAAATACCAAATTTGAGCACACATGCCCCAAAAATTATTTATCTCTACAAAGAATCTGTAGTTCGGACATTAGATAAATAGAGTTTGATACACTTACCCTGGTTCAATGGAACCTAAATTAAATAGGTATTTATGTGTGAGTTTGACTTGTTATCCGGGTAGGGCGACCTACATTAATTATTTATCACCCAGATTTGATCGTTTAATATTAAGTGGACTTAAATTAGCATGTAACGTACTTGTTAAATATTCTGTTTAGAATGTGCTCGTTAAATATCTCTAATAAATAAAATAAAATAAACCGATAATCAGCCCTCTTTCCTTCGTTTATTACCGTCACTAAATTTTTTCCACCCCACCTGTCATAACAGTGATTGAAGAGTATTAGTTATTGCTCTGATGTAGTAAATCAAACTTCCCTAGCCACCCCTCCTTACCCTCCCAAATCCTGTGTGCTAAGTGCCATTAGTGTTAAGTTAAGGTGTAAGCAACGTTTTTTTTTTCTCCCCGTCCCTGACGTCTTGCATGTGAAATGTTGATGGAGGGTTGCACACAAGACCTCTAGCCCGAAGCCGCTCAGTCAATGTCGTTAACACAGTTGAGTGGTGGGAGTTGGGTAGGGGGTAGGGTGGGGGGCGTGACCCGCAGCTCACACACAAAACACATCTCATAACCAACATAAAAAAAACAAAACAGAATTCGTTTGAGAGAAGGTGCGTTACCGTGAACAAAGAGATTCTCCCTGTATTTCCCCTCTTAACCGCCTTCTCAAAAGACAAGCTCCGCTATCTTGGAAAGAAAATAGGCGTACCAGCACATGAAAGTTGTTGTGGAACGGAAAAAAAAAACACATGGTAGGTAAACGTTTAACTAGTTTTTTTTTTTTTGCTCCATGTTGCAATACCCTTACGGATTAAACGCTTTTAATTACACTAATTGAGTAGGGGTGAGAAAGCTAGATACAGACAGGGCTGCCACGTACATGGAAAACTGGGAGTGACGGAAACACAGAGAATTTCACAAACTAGAAGAATACCTACTGGAATATTTGTGAATTTTGGACATTAAACTCTAAGTTTAAATATTAGGCCTTTACAGAGAAGGAGCAAGTGAACTTAAGAAATAAGCACGTGTATTCAAATATCCTACATGTCTTATCTCCTCCCCCTCCTCCGTCTCCTTTGGGTTGAGTAACAACTGCATACATATTCCCAACGAGGTAAAATCATACTTTTATAGACACCGATGACACGACTCCACATTAGTTAATTATATGAAAAAATAAATTTCATTCCTTTTGCAGTACTCTCTAAAGTATATTTTAAAAAACGGGAAAATCTTCTGGTAGACACAGGAAATTTCGAATTAAGAAAATAGTGGCCATCCTGGTAAAGGAAATGAACCCTCAAAGAACGGGGATGCGAGGAAAAAGTGAGTTTTTTTTTTTGCAGTTTTTATAGCAAAATATTATTTTGGCCAAAGCAACTCAAATATTTCTCCTGTAGAGACATATAACTTATTTTTTTCCACACATAGTGATATCAATAGGCCTAGTTCTTGAATAACTGTCTTTAGCATGGCGGCATTATATGAGAAACATTTGAAATGAAGAGAAAAATGTATAATTAAATCAATGTTTTGATATAAACACTGTAGAAACACTGAAATTTTCTAACGTCCCCTACTCTCCTAACTTAAGGAAAAACACCCTTTGTACACCCGGCCAAGATTAAAATCCGAACCTCCCCGTCACCGGCAAATCAAACTTCATGGGCTTGGCAATTTAGTTCGTGTGATCACCGCCGTGGGTCATAAAAACTGTTGGTTTTAATTCATTATCTTTTTAAAATAGTTAGTTATTCTAATAAGGGGATGAGAAAGCTAGAATTTAAAGGAAATGTACCTGTATTTGCTTAGAGGCAGAGTGTATTATAATTTAATGAAAATAACAAAGTAGTCCTACACCCTCTTGAGATTCATACCATGAACTCTGCGTCACAGGAAAACCAGACAAGATGATCGCTTGTACACCGGCGCGGGTCTCTTGCCCTTGTGCGTTCTAGTTTGTTTGACGTTAGAGAAGTATTTTGAGGATTACAAGTATTTTGGAGACATGAATACATTGCATTGTATTCCGAGACACTACGTGCGTAGAGTTTCAACTAGCGCGGAGACTCTATCTTGGAAAATAAAGTACTACATATTACAACTGTCAACTATTTTTTTTTACACAAAACTTCAAGAATTCAACACTCTGCGATGTTAATACTTCAAGAAGCAAGTTGTGAAAATGCACACAATTCCAAATAATTTTATATAAACAAATATAACTTAACTTTTTTTTTAATTTATAGAGTTTAACACAGATTTTATTTAACGGTTTACTCCACTAGATGAGTTTGAGGAGGATGGAGGTGGTTATAAGAAATTCACACCACATTCACTTGTGGAGAGAGTGGGAAAACCATTGCGACAGATCACACGCCGGAAATCGGTTCACCCTGCCGAGATTCGAACCTTGGCCGACAATCTAGCGATTAATATCTTGATGACTTAGACCGAGTGGCCACCGGTGCGGTTAATTTTCAATAATAACTGTAGAAAGTTAATGTTACGTTTAATTATAAACTCACTGCTTATTAATGGTAAATTTTAATGCCCGATATGAAGTAAGGAGCGTGACAATGTTGCTATAATCTACAGTCCAATTTTCATAGAAATGGCTTTTAAAAATACAACAATTTTTTTGCGGCCAACATTGATAAATGTTATAATATTATTAGTGTTTTTGATAGGTATTAATAATATTCATCCAAAGTGATAGATTACGATAAAAAGTAGAATGAGTAATTTTTCTAGCTCTTAGTTCTAAGTTCTTCCTATAAAAAAATTGATGTGATTTGTTAGTACTCGCATACAGGATTACGTGATTAACTATGCGTCAGCGATTCTCCTCAATCAACAGACGCAATTCCCACAAGTTCAGTTGATTTATTACGCCTTGTGACCTGCTTCGATGTACCGCATGTTCTAAAGCGCTACTCTCGCAATATGCTAGACCACCGATGAGGGGAGATCGTGGTTCGTTCCCTGTCGGGTTGCTGAAGTTTTTTTCCCCCTAAATGGTTTCCCACTATTTTCCGCGCAAATGCGATTACACTTCTTCTGAATTCGTCCTTACTCCACCCTAACCCATTTGTGTAATTAGTATATAAGCGTATAATCCATAAGACGTGACGCAAACAAAATTTATCATGGAACGTACCTTTTTTCTAATCTAAGAGAACAGAATGACGTTTAAGTTTTTAAAGTGAATGCCCGAAAAAAAGATGTACAAACACTTAATCTTGGAAGATAGGTGCCGTCAGCGTACCCGGATGGGATTAGTACCCAAGCCTTCCGAATGAGTAAAGTACGCTAACGCTGAACTAGCTCTATCGGTAGCATGTTAATATATACTTTGGTTCCAACAAAATTCAAATGCATTCTAATTTAATAAAAGGCGCCCCATACTTTGCATACTCATGTTAGTGCCTGAATATAACTTACATGGCATGAGTACCTATTCCCTGTATTTGGAGGTGAGGCACACAGCTACCTAAACCAACTTGTTTGTTTCGTACTCATGCGTTCTTAAGGCATTCGACTATCAAATTTATTGCATGATTCTAATAAGTGTACTATTTATTATAAGATACATATTAATGGTGATTCAACGATTTCAAATTATTACAGTTCACGTGTTATAATGGGTCAAACTTATATTTTATTTTCCCTCCGTTGTTAAGGTAAAGTAATTAATGTTTGGGGCTGAAATTTAGTGAACAATAATGATTTAAAATCATTGAATAGCTATTTATGGCATACATTTGTTAAAATTGTGTATCACATTTTGATGTTAGAATTACCTTAAAGTCTCCCAATGGGGCTTTGAAATTTTTAAACAAACTGCACACTACATCATGCCTACATCGAAAATATAATGAATCCGGAAACCAACAACAAAATTACTTTTGATTCCCATAAATTACTTAATTTCACAAAGAACTCCACCCCCTTTAAGCAATATTCCCCTCTCCTTCATCGATTTTCCTTCTCCCACTACTTTTACCTATTTCTTCCCGTTATTCCTTCTTCAGGCTCTCATTTCTGGTCTCGCATCTCTCGCTGAAATCTTGATTCTGGAAAGTAATTAAAGTCCATTACTGTAGAACACATTTATAGAAGGATTTTGGTGGAATAGACGCTCAAAAATTACAAATATATTTGTTTGCGGTTAACGTTTGATAAATTTTTACTATATTATTGGTATTATTTTATAGGAATTTATATTTTATATAAAAATGACAGATGCAGATGACTTGACGTATGAATACGTGAAAGTAGATTTAGTAAGTGTTCTGTGAGGTTCTTCTTATGGAGATTCAACTGTATATTTAAATCCAAATACTTAACTTTACACTTTCAAAAGTAATGGTTATTTTAACAAACTGCTTATAAACTTACTTAACCTAAAACAGCAACACTTAACACTAACACACTCAATTCATAGACTATATGAACAGATAGACTAATACTACAGTCTTTCAAACTTTTTCTTATTTTCTGACGAAAACTTATTTAAGTGTCGTTTACTGGTAGCCAATTTTTGAAAACTTTGTTTAAAACTTTAATAGATTAAATGAAAAAGTACGTATGCACTGTAGCATATATTTTTATTTTAAATGAATTTTATTCTTGTTTCAGGTAGGAGTGCAACGCACCGTAACATATTCAAAAGTGCTACTTACGCACGTGTCAGTTGTTGAGCTTTGTAATTGGAGTCCAACGTTTGGAGTGTCACAGTGAGTAGTCATTAACAAAGCTTCAGGATTTTAATTGTTACAAATATTTGATTCTTTATTTCGATTAAGTAAAAATACATCCAAACATTGGGAGTACCTTTAGATTTTTTATTTATAGCGCGTCCGATCTAATTGAATTTCACTTACACTGTAGTAGAGACGAGGAAGGTATAATTAAAAAAACTTTCATTTCTGTATTGAGGTAGGAAGAAGCTATTTAGGAATAAATCCTCCTAAGGTGTATTCGAATCCACTCCTACCGGAAAACATACCAAACGAGCTTGACGTCTTAGTCTGCGTGATCAATGATCTGGATATTCATTTTAGAAACCAACATAGTATGTTTTAAGGTGGGAGTGAAGAGTTCGCGAGAAAATGGCAGTGTTTTTGATAGTTTTTATAGCAAACTTTTATTTGCCAAAATAAACAAAATATTTCTCCATTATAAACATAGAGTTTAGTTTTCTTAACAAGGTGAAATCAACAGTTATTGAATATCTGTCAATGGTGTCCTAAAATTTAATGAGAGCTTTTCCTCTTAATTTAAAAAGTTTCTCATCTAATGCCGCTCTGCTCATGACAATGAGTAATTTCCACCAAAGACGCTGGCTTTCGACCTTGCTATTTAAATGTAAATGGGATATGCATGGGTTTTTTAAATTACTTTTATGAATAGGCTTTAGTGTGAGTGTGCTTTCTATAAGTGGCTTAAAACTCTAAACCTGAAGAAATGGAATAAAGAAGGGAGTGTTGAAAAAATTTACAAGCATTCTCCTATAAAAAGGGCGCTAAACATTTTTTGTTGAGAAAAACCACAAGTATTAATTTTTTTTTACATCGCATCTTAATATTTTCCCAGGCTGTCCACATTTATTTATACTAATTTTGTAGGGATGAGGAAAGTAGGATTTATATAGAATGTACCTACATTTTCGTAGAGGTAGAATGATAAATCATTTTACGACATTTCCTTGGTAAACCTGGATGGGATTTGAACCCCGACCTCTTCATCACCAGAGTAGGAATGCTAGCGTATCCACCGATTCAAGTTCCAACAAATCATTGCAGTAGCGAATTGAAGGTCTGGCCCCCTAGGCCAGGTTCCAGCAGGCTAGCACACATCCAGCTCCTCAGGATACACGCTTTTACCTCGAACAGTGTTTATAAAATTGTGGTCCTCGGGCCATTAGTGTTTCCCGGCTGCCTATCAAGTGGTCCGCAGGATTCTAAGAAGTTTTTATTAGTAAAAATGAATGAAAGAATATTGATGAAAATATTACATGGTGTGAGCCCGCAAGCGAGATACTCGTATATTGAGTGAGCGGCCACCGCTGTTGGCGACGATAGGGCCAAAATTTGCAGATAGAGGGTGTCATGCAGTCAGCACAACGAGCCTTCCGGCCGTTAATCTCAGTTTTCTAGACCAGAGCCGCTACCTATTTATTTAAGTAGCTCCTCATTTGTCCTCACGAGGCTGAGTTTGACCCCGTTCGACCCACTGTTTTACAGGTAAATTCTGGAAGTGCCAGGGATCAAACCCGGGATCTTTGGCTCTGTAACCAGGAACTCTGACCTCTAGACCAAAGAGTGATATTGATAACATATATTACAAATATTTGAAATGCCAAAGATTAAATGTGAAATATTCATACTATGCTCCATTTATTTTTTCAGTAGACACAAGTCACATAAAAAAGAAAGTTTGTACCAATCCTAAGTCAACAAATATAAACAATTATTTATAAAAAAATCATGGGTTTTTAAATGTTAAAAATAATCAAAAACCTATTACCCACTAATTCAATGTAAATAGCAACCGCTTCGGTGGCTGAATGATCTAAGAAGACTAGCGTTAGACTGACCTGTTGATGATGGCGAGATCGGTGTTTGAATCTCGGTCGGGTCTACTGAGGTTTATTTTCCTAAATTGTTTCCCACTTCTCTTCCAAGCCAATGCGAACAGATTACCTCTAAAAATTCTTCTTTCCTCATCCCTACCCCGTTAAAGAAATTATCATATATGCGTTTAGCATAAACAGGTAGTAAGACGTGGCGATATAAATTTTTAACTAGCCTCTATGATATTTTGTTCAACATTTAAATTGGTAAACAAATTTTTGTCTTGTATTTATAGTCTTAAAATGACATCACCTAAAAATAAGATTCTTACTGCATAAATTTAAACACCACTACGCCCATTCCTCCTACTACCAGGGTCCCGGTGGCCCCCCAGTGTGCGGAAATTCCACTTGCTGGTCCACCAGCACCAAAACTTTGATAAACAACTGGCTTAGAGTAATGATGGCATGTGGCGCTTCTCCGCTCTCCGTTTGTATTTTTGTTTTGTCTCGCCTGCTTCGCGCCGTGTATGCAGTCCCGCCTATCAATGTGACTCGATTCATTCGTTTGTCTTCTGGAGATGACATCTCGAACGCGGTGGCCGCATGAACACACCTATTCAAGCCGTGACAGCGAAGGGTAAAAAAAAAAAAATGACAGCTCCTTGTTTGCATCCAAGGCAAATGGCCAGGAGGGGCTGAAAGATTACCCAAACAGAAGAGCAGCAGCATAATTTGTCACTTCCAGGGGCCAGTCTGACCTCTGTTGTTTTTGACTCAAACTTTAGTTTATGGTATACCAAAGAACTAGTTTATTTAGTCCAACACTTTAGCTCAGTTGGTAGCGTGTCTAGCCTTTGAGTTAAGGGTCCCAGACTCGGTTCCTGGCATGGCCCCGAAAAATATATCATTAGTGAAATGTGGGTTTACCCTTCGATAGTGATGAATTAACGGTCGGGGGCTGGATGTTGTGTCTTTTCTAGATTTAACCAGGTTAATAAGCCGTTTGCTGATATAATCAGTCGGCTCATTTAAATAAATTAAAGCTTATTTATTTATTTTTGCCCCAATTTTCTTACGAGAGCTATAAAAAGCTACTTTTTTTTTAATCACCGCTTCTTACTACTTGTTCAGGGTGTACTTGTTTATGATAATTACTCGAATGAGGAAGGAAGCATTTGAAAGGTAATCTACCCGCATTTGTTTGGAAGGAGGCTGAAAAATACCATCTTTGATTTAATAGGACTAAATGCGTTTTTTTAGTGCTGATCCTTTAACTTTTTACCCGCTTCGGTGGCCGCACGGTATAGGGCATCACTCTCGGAATATACTGAACTGACGATGGCGGGGAGATCGGGGTTTGACCCCGATTGGGTGTACTAAGGGTATTTTTTCTTAAATGGTTTCCCACTCTAGCTACATGCAAATACGGGTACACTTCCTCCATATTCAACCTTCCTAATCCATAACACACTATAGAAATTCGTACGTAAGTGTATAACTTGAAGGGGCAGTAGGAAGTGGTGCTAAAAACAAAACTTTTCAGGCTCCTAGTTTCAGACTAGAAAGTTAAAAGATCAAAATCTGAAACCGTAATCGTTTTAGTTGCTTATTTTTTGTGTTTCAAGTTTGGTCGGAAACAATCATTGGTTAAAATTTTTAAAGGTGGACACATGACAAAAACCCACAGTCATCACATTGGTCCTTTCTTAAAAAATAAATAAAAGGTAAAGATAGTATTAAATAAAACCTTTTTATATTTCTAGTTTTGTAAGCAAGCAAAATGAAATTGATGGAACTGTTTTATTTTCTACAGTATTGTGCATGTTTGTTCACCCGTACATCTACAAGTATGTGTGTCCTTGATAACTTTTGGACTAAAATACCAACTTTGATCAAACTCTGTGCATACTGTTTATCGAGCTTAAACTTAAAGTTTATAGGATTTGGATATATTTGTCCGCTCGTTTCGAGGCTAGGGTATATTGATTTACCATTTTATTTGCATCGAAAGATCGAGCAAAGAGCACATTCCTATATAAGTTACACCCTACAAACTCAGCAAAGTCTGTGAACAATAAAACGGATACTTCAAACATATATATATATATATAAAGGTAGTCAGAAAACGCATATGCGATGTATCATTATGAGGGCAGAAAAGATTTATAAAGACTGATACATAAACCTTTCATTTACATGTAAAAACTTTCTCTTAGAAATGGCTTGCACATATTTTGATTTATTGAGTTTTGGTCGCTAAAATAAACCTAAAAACGAAATTATAATACATCTTACTTAAAAATATTAAATCAAATTACATTAACTTAATCTTTCTTCACTACTAGTCCAATGTTTTAGTTGTAAGTCCGTGAGTTTGGTTCCGTTTTGTAAATAACTAATTCTGAAACCTATCTCAATTTGCTGTCTAGAATAATAGTTTAGTTATTTTAATCAAAAATAAGATTTTTCAGTCCATACCATAGCCGTACAATATAGGCCTACTTTGATCGAAGTAATTTTATGAACGTTAATCTAGCATATTAAAAGAATAAACGAATGTGAAGTGCTGTGCAATGCTTCTAATACTTAGACTTCACTATAAAAATATTCTGACTGATGATTATAAATTTTAGAAAAACAAAGACGACTAAAAGACATATTTATTTTAAAGTGACCCGCCTCGGTGGCGTAGTTGGCTAACGCGCTAGTCGTGTTGAGCTCGACTGCTGAGGACGGGAGATCGAGGTTCGAATCTCGGTCGGGTGAACTGGGGGTGGTTTTTCCTAAATGGTTTTCCACTCTCCCTCCACGCAAATGCGGGTTCACTTCCTTTAAATTCAACCTTCCCAATTCCTAATCCATTAGCGTAATTAGTACTTAAGCGTATAACCCGAACGGGTAGTAAGACGCGGTGCTAAATAATAATAATAATAATATTTTGAAGTGTTTATACATTCTGTGCTGTTATTTTAATTTAATTTAATTTGTACACGCTAATAATATGTATAAATTGGTTACGTGTTGAAATGATAACCTTCTCTTCAAAAATCCGTCAAACATTTTTATAATTATTAAACATTTTGCAAATGATATGTAGAAGTTTAATCTTTGATAACTAGATACAATCTGTTTTCTTCCCATAAAACAATAGTAATTATAAATCCGCTTCAGTGGCTGAATGGCGTCATTTTCACATTATACTGGCCTTAAAGGCGGGGAGACCCCGGTCGAGCCTTTTGAGGGCGATTTTTTTATTAAATGGCTTCCCACTCTCCTTCTACTCAAATGAGAGTATATTAATTAATTAATATTTAGCACCGCGTCTTACTACCCGTTCGGGTTATACGCTTAAGTACTAATTACTATAATGGATTAGGAATTGGGAGGGTTGAACTTAGAGGAAGTGAACCCGCATTCGCGTGGAGGGAGAGTGAAAACCATTTAGGAAAAACCACCCCAATTCACCCGACCGAGATTCGAACCTCGATCTCCCGTCCTCGGTGGTTGAGCTCAACACGACTAGCGCGTTAGCCAACTACGCCACCGAGGCGGGTGAGAGTATATTACCTTCAAAAGGCTTCTTTCCTCATCCCTACGCCATTAGAATAATTATCATATCATATTATATGCGTATAGCCTGAACAGGTATTAAGACGCAGGGTTTAAAATATTTCAAACTTATATTATGCTTTGATTCACCTCGATGGTAGCATAATCTAAGTGGTCATTATCGCAATAGACTGGATTGCTGATGACAGGGAGATTGAAGTTCGAATCCTGGCCGGGTGTACAGAGGGAGGTTTTACCTTATATGATTTTCCACTCTCTTTTCACACAAATTTGGGTACACTTCCTCTTAATTCTACCCTACCAATACCTAACACATTAGCGTTGATAGTAAATATGCTCATAGCCCGAATGGTCGTGAATCTAACCAAATACAATATAACACGTAAATATAGTATATATTTGGCCTTGCTTCTGGAAAGTGGACTTCTAACACTCTTATAAGCAAAATATATTAGTGATAATCTTATTTAAATTGTGGATATAACGTTTTATTGAAATGACGGTAGTTCATCGACTAACCGTACGGATAATTTGATTTTTCAGTTAATCAAACATTATAAACTGGATACATATAATGTTGAATCAATTATCTAATGGGTTGAAGTTTCGGATAACTGACGTTCAGTTATTTGGCACTCTTTTGTAGTTTTTATTTTAGCGCTGCGTCTTACTACTCATTAGGATTATACGCTTATGTACTAAGTTAATTACGCTAATTGTTTTAAGGATTAGGAAGGCTATATTTTATAGTAAGTGTACCAGAATTTGCGTGGGGAGAGAGTAGAATTTTTTTTAAACCTCAGTACACCCAATCGATGTTCGAACCTCACTCCCTGCCATCGGCAGTTTAGTCTATTGCGAGAGTAGCGTGTTAGAGCATGCAGTCACCGAAGCGTGATATTGCACTCTAATAATGAATTGGTCAACGAATGGAGATTCCATTATGTAGAGAGCTAACCGAAACTTCATTTTGTTACTAATTTGGTTTTATGTTGGTTATTTGTTCTTTCCACCCACAAAACGTTGACCTACCCCAACTCGTGAAGTGAGTAATGGCCAGCGAATCTCGTGGAAATGAAGGGCAGTTAGTAATAATTCCACAATATCCCCCCTTTTACCACCCTTATGAGCCGTCTACCCTTTCTTACCACCGCCCCTTTTACCCCTCGTAAATATTCTGAACAAATATCTTTACTCTAGTTGAGAATACTCTATTACCCCATTTCACAACCCTTGTGCTAATTTTTATTTCATTTATTTCAAATTTTAGTGTGCGCTTTCTAAACCAACTCATTATATCAGCACACGACTTAAAAACACAAACAGCCAATCAGTGGTCGCATAGTATAAGGTTCACTCTCGTGTTAGTTTGTATTCCCGGTGATGGGAGATCGGGCTTCGAATTCCAGACGGGTGTACTGAAGATTTTTTTCCTTGAGGGTTTTACACTCCATTCACACATTTCATTTCTACTTCATTATTGTAATTAATGTATGCGTATAACCGAATGGGTACCAAAACACGTTGAAAAATGGAAGAAAACTTAAAAAACTAACTTATTTCTATAAAGTACACAATACCCAATCCTTCGGATGTCATTATTAGCACTGCGTCTTACTACCCGTTCGGGTTAAACGCTTATGTAATAATTAAGCTAATCGTTTGAGGGCTTGGGAAGGTTATATTTCTAGGAAGTGTATCTGAATTTGCGTGGATGGAGAGTGGAAAACAATTTGGGAAAAACCACCCTCAATACATCCGACCAAGATTCGAACCTTGATCTCCCCATCATCGGCAGTCTAGTCTACCGCGAGAGTAGCGCGTTAAACCGCGCGACCACCGAAGCGAGTCATTTTGATATAGTTAAACCCAGTTCAACATCGATAAGTTTGGGCCTTGGGAAAACTTAATCTATGGAGTTTTAGCTCAGTGTAACTACTTTGCAACTAAAACTAAATACCTTTAAAAAACATGACACGGATCTAAGACTTGTCATCTTCCGGTCTTACGTATTTCTGCGTACAATTTGGGATGCTCCCTACCTGAAGGGAAATATATTCCCGCTACGGTATTTTTTATTTTGATAAGGGTAGTTCTTAACCTTAAAAACCCCTAAAACAATACTCACGTATCTTAAAAATTTCCTTTGTGATCCGATCTATAAATGATGGGATGGAAAGCTGGGTTTTTTCTTCTTTCACTATTAACCTTAATCTAAGAACTGTAACATTTAACGTAAGGCTTTTTTTAAAAAATGATCTAACTCCTTTTACTAAACAATTTTAAAACTAAAAAACTTATAATGTAAGGGTTTTTAAATCTATAGCGGCCTTTAAACTCAATTTTAGCGTGAGCCATATTTTTAAATAATGCGGAAATTTTGAACGTCTGCAGTACGTCTCACTGCTACGGTAGGCGGCCCCCTTAAGTTGGGATGACAGAAACGCTTAGAGACAAACAACCGAGCTGTAAACGCTTTCTTTATATCTAATTTTTTTTCTAGCCAAAATACGAGTAATAACCTATGCTTGGCAAATAATTGTTCAACCACTATGATGAGAAATAAATTAAACAAACAGCGCAGAAGTCGTTGAACAACACAATAAAATGAATATGAATATGAAATATAAAGATCGACTTACATGAAAATAATAATAATAATAATAATAATAATAATAATAATAGAGTTATAGAAACATATTTTGGAGGAATGTACAATAAATTTTAAGCTTAAAAACAATTTACTGACTCTCTTAATATTTTCTGATGAAATTCACACAAGATAAACCTAAAAAAAGTCCACAAACTTTCGGAAATATGAACGTTTATAACTTATATTATGAATATTTTTAGTTTAAAATAAAGAAACTGGTTCGTTTAGGTAGATTCAGTTGAATGAGTTATAACCTAGTTTCTGTATTAGTTAAGTATAGGAATTTAACTCCTAAACAATATATTTATTTTAACAATTTTTAATCTTTTCATAACAATATACTGTAAAATGGTGGACAAGTATTTATTTATTCTTGAAGGATATATTGCAATTTGAAACACTCTTTACTAATTCATCCCGAAACTTTTTTGTGTATAATAAGCATAATTTCTTTATTAGAGCACAATTCGATCTGCTTGTATCCCTATTACTTATCTACGCTTTCCACTTAAAATCAGATACAATTTAATGAGAGTTTTTTTTTAAATTTATTAGCAAGTAAAACAAGATGATTATTGTTTCTAATTACTATGCGTCAAAATTCAAAGGTTTAGTAAAAAATAAATCCGTTAAGTATTAAAAAGATTCCATGAACTAACAAATACATAGACGTATTTTCTATAACTATAAACCATATTTTATGTACCCTTCGTGTATCCTGAAAGGCAGTAAACAATTTACCTTGCATGGTTCCACTATGGCACAGCTTATAAGACGGGGCCATAGTGTAATATGTCAAGGCTAGACTGCTACCTTTCAGGATGAACAGTGTGTACCTAGATATTTCAAGGCTAAAAAAACCCATTAATTCCATTTTACACATTTTAATGCTATGAAAAGAACATAGTTGAATAATACATTCTCTTTTTTTTATTATTATTATTTAGCACCGCGTCTTACTACCCGTTCGGGTTATACGCTTAAGTACTAATTACGCTAATGGATTAGGAATTGGGAGGGTTGAATTTAGAGGAAGTGAACCCGCATTTGCGTAGAGGGAGAGTGGAAAACCATTTTAGGGAAAACCACCCCCAGTTCACCCGACCGAGATTCGAACCTCGATCTCCCCGTCCTCGGCGGTCGAGCTCAACATGACTAGCGCGTTAGCCAACTACGCCACCGAGGCGGGTGACATTCTCTTTTGGCGAGCATCCCGCGTACCCCACCAATGCGGGTATTATTAATTTCATAAGAATTACTCAACAAATTAATAAACATCCTTGTTTACACATTTGAGATTTTCCTATTGAACTAAAGGGCGCTTTAAAACTAATTTAATTATAGACTGCTTAGTGATCAATGTAGAGCCGTGTTGTCGAACTCGGTGGTCTTGGGTAAAGTACTCGCCTCAAGATCCGATGTTAGTGGATTTAAACCCAGCCGGGGTTGGTGGACTTTTCCTTGAGCGATAAAAAATCCGTAGCACAACTGGCTCCCCTCCGAGCGAAAGTAAAGCCGTCGGTCCCATGTCGATTGTGGCATGTAAAATAAACATATGAGGCATGTGAAAATATCTTCCCCGGTAAAATTGGTGGGTCCTTTCGCCCTCGCTCATAGAAAATTCTCGTGTGCTGATATAATCAGTCGATTCAGAAAGTGCACGTTAAATGCTTCAAATATTATTATTATTAGCACCGCGTCTTACTACCCGTTCGGGTTATACGCACTTACGCTAATGTGCAATGGTAGGGTGATTGTGAGATGAAATGGAGGACCTACAGTTTAACGTGGAATCCGAACCACGGTGGAGGCCTGGCATTCCTCACATTCACAAGTTGTGATTAATACACGTCTTGTCAGAGGTGAAGGAAGGGTTTGGCAATCAGATAAATCTGTGCCGGGACCGAGGATTGAACCCTGGACCCTCAGCACAGAAGTCTGACTGCTTCAAATAAATAAATGCAACGGTCATTATGAGAACGTCGTGTTGTGAAGCAACTTGTATGCCATCACTGTGCATCAGGTTGTATATACTAGAGTAGCCAGGGGCGTTGCTGTGACGTAAGCCTGCAGCTTTAAAGTGCTTGATTGTAATCCCCAGATTGGTCACTCGTTGGACTTTAAGGGGGTGAAGGGTAATCGAACTCAATACACTTCGTGAACCAATTATCCACATGCACTGACATGGTAGGGATAATTCCAACCCACTCATCTCAACAACCCCAAAAATGTATTTTTTAATTTCATTAAAGGGGTTGATATGACGCGCACCAACCTATTGAAATATTATAGCATCTAGAACTAATGTTGTGATTTATTCACACTTTTACACACTTAATTAAAAATATCCATACAAAGCGGCCCTCACATATGATTAAAATTAATAACAATAATGGTCTATAAAAATGTTTCTCGAATCATCGGCAGTCGAGTACCCCTATTTGGGTCATGGTCTAACAAATCTATCCCTTTCAGCTCTTTAAAGGAATAACGAAACAAATATCTGTTATCTCGTAAAGAATAAACGATCATTCTGAATTTTAATAAAAGTTTAGTTAAACAAAGTCGTGACAGGGGGAAAGAAAGCTTAATAAAGTCGATATTATTAACAAAGATATTGAGATGATGACATTGTCATCACGTTAACATGTGTGTAGATTATTTAACTCACTATCTTCAAAAAATATTTTACGATTAATAAATTTCAAACTAAATCTATATCCTTTACTATAAAACCCAACCTTTTTTTAAGCTATAAACTGGTAAATGTTATTTTAATACTCTCCCTTATTATTAATTATCCAAACATTCTCTTGGGCAGTAATTAGTTTTACAATCTTTTAACTTCCGTGTTTATTATGTGATATCTTCCTCAATTAATTTACTTATAAGTTTATAACTTCTTCATTCACTAAAGTTGATAGTATCTTAAGGATGTTACATGGAAAAGCACTGAGAAGTGCCGCAACTTTTGTAAATCCAGATTATTTATTATATGGTTTGATATTTTTTAACCTACAAAACAATCCCACATTATCCTAAAACTTTCTGATGTGACCCTGTAAAAGCATGATTTTATTTGGTAGAGGAAGGCTGGATTTAGGTCTCTAAATTTTTACTTCAATCTCCGAAGTATACATGTTCGCGTTAAGCGTCGTTGAAATTAAAAAAACAACTTAAAACTCAAAATTTAAACTTTTTAACTGGTCAACTGATGTTAATTTCCCCCTGAATTTTATTGAAAACTATATTAAAAATTATATCAAATAATTTCTTAAATAATGCGGGATTTCAAAACATTTTCAACTCACCTAGGTGTTATTTAAAGTGTGAGTGTAGGAATGGCGAGCTAAGGGCAGTACTTTTGCGGTTTTTGTGTAAATAATTATTTTTTTTGCTCAAAATAAATAAAATAATTCTATAGTAAAAACATAGAGCTTAATTTTCTTCACGTGGTGACCTCAACATATCTTGAACATCTGTCAAGGGTGCTTTGGAATTTAATGACAATTCTTTCTTTTCACTTAAGAAGTAAATCTATTTTCTATCCAGTCTAAAATTAAACACGAGGAGTAGAATCCGATTTCGTGTTCAGCATTCTATTGGCTATGAAAGACTGCGACATCAATAATATTATATAATATTTTTATTAAAAGATTCCGATATTCAATTCTTGGCGAAAGGCAAACATATTTCATTATATAATTTATTTGGTTTTATTTCGCTGAAATGTAGTTACAAGCATGTGTAAATATACCATATGTATAAATAATGTATATTTACACATACCTGTAACTATGCATTATAATACACAGGTATAATATATATATATGCTTTATTATCCCTACGTAATAGCAATATTTAATCACACTAATGAGTTAGAAATGCAAACAGGATATTAGAAAAATGCACCCACATTTTCTCGGGGGGAGAGTGAGAAACTATTTAGTTAAAAACACACTCAGTAAACCCGGCTGGAATTCTAACCCTGACCTCCAAGTCATTGGCAAATCAGACTAGACTAGAATTACGTTTAGTCCGCGTGCTACCGACATGATTGAGCCTCATTTTTAAAGTATATACTAGGACAACTTAGGGAAACTTAGTGAACATATGTCTACAAAACTGAATATTTAGAGTAAATAATTATATTTTTAAAACCTTATGTCATAGCTTGCAAATATGTTAACCTTCAAAGAAAAACCCGTTCACTGCTCAACCCATGCGAGAGGTATATAATTAAATCCTCTTTATAATAGTTTGCCATCTCTTGCGTCATAATGCACTGTAGTGAGTAAACGGCTACTAGAGTGTAGCACATTCTAGTTTGTGCTTCTTAGTAGCGCTGTTTTGGCGCCAGATCGCAGCAGAGTATTTAAATCCTAAACACACAATATTTCGGTCGATAAATGAGGGTTGTACATGACCGATCTCTATGGATAGGAAAACTAATCTCTAATGGATTTTGAACCGATTTCAACTGGTGCGGAGGAGATAAAACGACAACTTGTATGTTTATACGTCAAGGTCTTATTTAAAATTTTAAATCCCAAACATAGTTACTCTTAACCCACTCGAACAGGCCAATAAGATCGAAAAAACTAATTTGGTTGAATCTAGGACGGTTTTATAGGCCTTTTTTGTTGTAAACAATTAAAAATTACAAACATTTGTTTATATAATGGTTAATTCCACTAGAATATCAATTAATTTACGATTTCCAATCAGTGCCAGCTGTTGGTAAAAGCGTCAAAGTATCTTACATATAAGTTATCCAACTACCATTGAGACACTTTGGTTTGAATCCCGGTCGGTGTCGACAATTATCTAGTCTTTGTGTGCGGGCGAGAGTGGCAAGATCTTTAGTTTAGTGCTAAGTCGCTCTCAATAATCCAAAATTAGTGTAGACTTAGCTACAAAATTTTAGCGGTTCACTAAATTTGGCTGTCGATTCTTTCTTCCAAATTTAATATTACTTAATTACTCTACGGCATCTCTGTATCACCTAAAGGCATTAATTCATTATATTTATATATTAAGACCCTTATTGGTGGAAACGCGGGCTAAGACGTTAACCTCATCTGGTATGATTTGACGGTGATGGGGATGTCAGGGTACTGATGCAGTTTTTTTAATAAATTGTTTTCTACTCTTTCTACACATCAATGTAGGTACATTCCCTAAACAATTCTACCTTTCTCATCCCCACCCCAATAGGGTGAGTATGCGGACAGTCCAAACGGGTAGTAAAATGTATATAGGCTACACTCACACATACAAAGATATACATTAATAATTTACAATTTAATCAAAATGAGTAACCTAGAATCGTCTTGTTTGGAATCGAACTCTGTTCCGGCATTTAATTGGGGAACCAAATACTCGAACAAACTTGTCGTTATTATCGGTTCAGATATTTATGTGAAGAACCAAAAACGAGTGCACAGGGCCATCTTTATTCATAAGACTAACTATATTTAAAAAAATGAAAATAACCATATGACAGATGAGCGAAAGCAAATAGTTTCAAAACTTGTCTGTCTAAGAATAATAATTAACCTCGACATTTTATCTCGAGTGAGTGAATAAATCGCCGCGGGTCAGGGTTTGCTCAGACAGGCGTGCTCTCTACCTCCGTGTAATCTACTAGTGAGTTGAAGTGCGAACTTGATGCGGTGGTGGGTTGAAGTTTTTAGAGGGTGCAGATAAGAAATAGAGGAAGCTTAGGGTAGGGAGGGGGTGGGTGTAATGGGATGACGGTGTCATAGAGCCCTTCAGAGCGTGAAACTCAACTGCTGATTGCTTGCGATAAAAGGCAAGTCACTGGAGCTCGTGACGTGTCTGTGACTCGAATACTCCTTGTCCCGGGGAAAGGATTCACCCACACCCGCGTTGGCTGGCACGCGGTCTAGGTGTCATTTAGTCTGGTTTGTCCGATTACGGTGAGGTAAGGGCTTAAATCCCGTCTGGGAGTTGTGAGGATCGTTTTTCTTGAAATGTTTTCCCATTCTTCTTCCACGTGATCGCGGGTACACTTCCTCCAATACTATACCTTCCTCATCCATACTAAACTATCGTAATTAATATAGATTATTATAACCCGAACGAGTAATGAAACGCGGGGGGAAAAGAAGAAGAAATATTCGCGCAATGCTTTATAATAATAATAATAATAATAATAATAATAATAATAATAATAATAATAATAATAATAATAACAATAATAATAATAATAATTATTATTATTATTATTGTTATTATTTAGCACCGCGTCTTACTAACCGTTCGGGTTATACGCTTAAGTACTAATTACGCTAATGGATTAGGAATTGGGAAGGTTGAATTAGAGGAAGTGAACCCGCATTTGCGTGGAGGGTGAGTGGAAAACCATTTAGGAAAAACCACCCCCAGTTCACCCGACCGAGATTCGAACCTCGATCTCCCCGTCCTCGGCAGTCTGGCTGAACACGACTAGCGCGTTAGCCAACTACGCCACCGAGGCGGGTTGCTTTATAATGCCCGCTTTGTTGGCCGCATGGTATAAGGCATCACTCTCGCAATAGAATGGCTTCCGATAAATAGGAGATTGGGATTTAATTGAAGCGGGTTTTTCCTAGATGGCTTTCCACTCTGCCTCTATACAAATGCAGGTACACTTCTTCTAAATATAACTTTCCCAATCATTAAAACTACTAGCGTAATTAGTACATATGCGTATAACCCGAAAATTTAGTAAGATCGGGTGAAAAAAAAAAAGTTTCACAAGCCCTTCTTTGGTGAACATAAAAAAATTTAACGTTTATAGGCCCTTCTTGCGTCGGCGTCAAAAAGGAATGTTGGAGCAATAGCTTTTCATTTGGAAACAGGCGAGTTTTATTTAATTACTTAGTACGTTTAACAGCAAGACTATTAACGCCTTAATCTAAGGGGTAGGAGTGAGAAAGGTAGTTTAGAAGAAATGCGCCAACACCAGCGCGGATAAAGGATATTAAAAAAAAATCAAAGTGCTTAATCACATATGGTAAACCATATACAGTGAAGCCGGCCGAGCTTCAAACTTATGAAGATATGTAATTTTTTTAAATCATAAAACAATTAATAAGAACCGCGTCGGTGGGAACGTGGGTTTAGACTTTAAGCTCACTTGACAAAGAAAATTATCTCGCACAATTTTAACACGTGTATGATTATAAGCTACAGATAATGATTCGTTGATTTCAAATAACTAACAGTTCACGAGCTGTGAGGGGTCAAACATGCAATTTTATGCTTTTCATGTACTTACCTTTGTCAAGGTAAATTAATTAATGTATGAGGCTAAAATTTAAACATTCATATAAGATGTACACAATGAACTATTTATAATAAGTTAAAGAAAAATAGTTTTTAATATGAAAGCAATTTGGAAGTGGTCCATAAAAGTAGTACATAATTTTTAATTGTTTATAAATACTGTTCTTTTGACAACCCCGATAATTTGATTTCATCACACTTTGTAGTAAAGAAGGTCGCTATTTAGAATTAATTTAATTTTATTTTTGCCTAACTCTACTCGTTAATTGTACTAATGTATCCGAATAGATAATTGAAAATATAAATTTGAAATGTCTTTTTAATGAAAATCGTTGTTTTGACTGTACCGATTGTAGAGAACACCAACTAGCAGAACATAATATGCCAGATAATCCCAACTAATGAAACACTCAGGTAAAGCAGACGCAGGGTTCCTTATCTGGTTGGTGTTGCTGAAATGGACTGAGACATTGTCACTTGCTATCTTATCCAAGATAAGCTCCCTACTACTACATATGTTAAATTCCCCGAAAAGATATTATTATTATTGCGTCTTACTACCCGTTCGGGTTATACGCACTTACGCTAATTTGTAATGGTAGGGTGATTGTGAGATGAAATGGAGGACCTACAGTTTAACGTGGAATCCGAACCATGGTGCAGGCTTGGCATTCCACACATTCACAAGTTGTGATTAATACACGTCTTGTCAGAGGTGACGGAAGGGTTTGGCAATCAGATAAATCTTTGCTGGGACCGAGGATTGAACCTCGGACCCCAGCACAGAAGTCTGACACCTTACCCCTAGACCGCCAGATCACCTTGCTAAGATGTTATATAGACTCAAAACATTTTATTTATTTTTATTGTCGAATGACCTTAAGATAATTTGGTTTGGTTTGATGGTGATGGGGAAAGCAACATACGGAGGGAGGCTTTTTCTAGATGGTTTTACATTCTACACGCTAATGCAGGTGCATTAATATAGTGACCTACTGCTAAGAAAGAGAGATCGGGGTTATAATCACGGTAGAATGTACTGAGGTTTTTCCCATAAATGTTTTTCTACTCTCCCTTCAAGCGAATGTGGGTACTCTTCCTATAAATTCAACCTTCCTCATTCCTAACACATTAGCGTTATTTTTTATATGCGTATAGTGCTAATAAGGGAGCGAAAACCGGAATCAAATAAAATGTACACTTTTTTTTGTGCGCAAATTTAGTATATTAATTTCCTGGATATATTTGTCTGTTTTTACTAATGCCAGTAACTTATTTACTGTATATAGATGATCTATTACACTTACATAGTTATTTATATTATAGAATATATTGCTAATGACGGGGAAATCATGGTTCGATCCCGGTTGGGTGTACGGAGGGTGGATTTTTCCTAAATGGTTTCCAATCATCTCTGTACACGCAAATATTGGTGCACTTTCTATCACTTCAACTTTTCTCATCCCTGACTCATTAGCATAATTAGAACATATGAGTATAACCGGAATAAATTGTAAGGCGGTACTAAAAAAAAAAAGACCTGTGCGTGGGCTGCTGCCAAGGCAGCTAGGACTTGACAGTACTGTACTACTAAATCATTTATTCCCACTTAGGGCCAGTTTCATAGTCAGATTTAGTACGCCTAAAGTGCGAGTCGATACTAAATACAGGACGACACCTACCTAGACCAAAATGGAATGGGCCAGTTTCGCATATGAAACTGGCCCATTCCATTCAATTTCAGGTAGGTGACGTCTTGTATTTAGTATAGCGCCGCACTTGAGGCGTACTAAATCTGACTATGAAACTGGCCCTTAGTATAGAATTTTCCCTTTAAAACCAATGATTCGTTCATTACATTATTTGCGCAAAGTTGAACAAACGGATAATGAGGGAGAAGAAGCATTTTACTAGTACAATCCTGCTAAGCACTGCTTACCTTGGGTGGAACCCACAAACAGCCACTGATTTTCGATATGAATATAATTTTTTTTATTAGGGGCCTAACAAATGTATTACAACTATGAAAAGCATGCACTTTTTTTTTAATGATGTTTTACTGTTTTATCAAGTCCGACAACCTAGCTCAGTCGGTAGCGTGTCTATCTAATGAGTCAATGGTCCCGAGTTCGATTCCTGGCATGGCTGAAAAATTTATCAATGGTAAAATGTGGGTTTCCCCTTTCAAAGTGATGAATTAACGGTCGAGGGATGGATGTTGTGTCTGTTACAGATTTAAGTTAGTTTCTAAGACGTGGTTTGATATAATCGGTTGGTTTAGAAAGTGCACGTTTAATGCCTAAAATAAATTAATTGAAATTAAATATCTTATCAACCACATGAAAGTTATCTACCTCATTATTTATTAATATAATAATGCTTTAGACAAAAAGTAATAGTTTAATCATTGACTATTTAGAAAGATGTATTTCAATTTAGGTGTAGATTTTTTTAAAATAATTAATATGTTTTGAAAACATATTTCAGCAAATGAACTTTATTTTCATTATTAATCTGTTTAAAAATTAATTTGAAATGTTTTTTAATAATTGACAATGGTCATTAGTTTACAATAAAACTCTTTATAAGATGGTTGCGTATATGCCAGATGGGTAGTAAGACTTATTGGATTTTTTAAGCTATATCATCCCAATTTTTACTACAACTATATTATGTTATGTTTAAAAAACACTCTATTCTTGGTATTAAATAAAGAGCAACCGTTTTGATTGCCATTTACACGACTGTTCTTATATTCCAAACATTTGTGCTTACTCAATTTTTATCTCCTTTTATTATAAGGAACGAATTACTTCAAAACAAATGGAACGCTGCCTGAATGGTTTCTAATAAATGTGTGTCCAGTTTTGTTTGATACACAAAATAATTTTTAATTTAATTTTCACTAGGCTTCATATATGTTATTGTGTCATTATTAATGAACTATAAAACTCGAAACACACAAACTTATCTTTCAAGCAGATTCATAGGCACGTATTAATGGTTTATTTATTTCATTAGTACGCTCACCATTAAGGTTATTAACAACGTGCATTAATTATCTCACGGGTAATATTCTCCACACGAAGCAATTTTTCTCGTTCAGTTTGTATTAATATCTTACTTCTTTTTCAATCCAAACTTGTCCAGGATGCAAGCATCGCTACAGCCCGATTCTCATTTGAAGATAATTTAAAAATTACTAACATAATATTTTGCGTTTGATAACATTTTACATTTTTATTAGTGTAATTTTATAAGTATTGAAAAACTATCAAAAAGTATAAATGCAGATAAAACGACTTGACAAATAAATACGTGAAAATACATCTAATAGTTTTGATGGATGTCAGCTAAGGAAGTCCCTTCCAATTAAAATGATACTTTATCAGCAACGGTGGCCAGTTAAAATATGTTTAAAGGTAAGGAACGACTTTCGGAACTGTACGTGCAACACGTCGTACTGCCCACATATTTAAATTAATTGGGTACTTATATTTTAAAAAAAAGGTTGAATTGAAATGAAGGCCCACCCGTATTTGCGGGTAGGGTGTGTCGGAAAGCGTTTAAGAAAATACTCCATGCTGGGATTGGAGTCGCGACCTTCCTGTCTCTGGCACACAAGAACACGCGAGACTGGCGCCTTTAGCCTCGTGCCCACCACCCAGTGGCCGAATTCTAAATTATTCCTTTCCTCCCACAGGATGAGTGTCCACAGAACTTCATTACACATATTCACTTAGTTTAAAAATTCGGATTTAAATATTTAACGTGCACTTTCCATACAAGTATATTATATCAACACGAACTAACCTAACCAAGGGTAGCTCAGCACCTAAAACTGCACCCAGCCCTATCAACTATGTATTTACCGATTGGATTACAAATATAGCATATAAAAAGTGCTTCTCCCCTTCAGCTCAGCCCAGAATTGAACCAAAATACCCTAGATTTGTGGGACAACTATTTTAATCATCTATTCACGAGAATGGGCCCAAATTTACTCGTTACTTTAGAAGCTAAGCAATGCGTATCATTAGTCGAATTGTAAATCGAACGTGTAAATTTTTTTTTAATATACAGGATGTCTCAGAAGCAAAGGTCAATATTCTTTCTGGAGGTTTATTAGTATCGGTAATTCTAATAAAATAAATCCATACGAAGATGCGTCTTATTCCGAACAGTTTCCGATATGGAGCTATTTGAATGTACAGTGCTTTAAATTGGGCGTGCAATATTGTCCTTCCCTCCCGCCGTAATGCACCACCTTCTGAAGCATGTGCATCGGTGTGAAGCGTCAATTGCCTGTAATGACTTTATATAAATGTTGTTAAAAATGCCGCACATCTTAACAAATATCGAATATGCAGATATGCTGTATATTTACGGCTTCTGCGATGCTAGTGTCACTGTTACTGTTGAAGAATTACGTTGACTATTTCCTGTGTGTAGAATTCCAGATCCTAGAGTGTTTTCTGGAATAATACGCATACGCTGTTTGTCATTCGTATGCCAAGAGATTGGTTGTCTCCCGAATCTGCACTATAAATACCGCCCTGAATCGCTAACTAATTTAACTGGAAATGACTTCTATACACATTAAAGGATATCTTATTTTATCTGTAAATCAATAAGAATATTTCCCAACTCTTAAGTTTCTAATCTATTCTAATTGTGCAATTGGGTTTATATATAAACTGATGATTATTTCTCTGGTGACCCAGTCTGTCGTACACTTCACACCCATGAATGTTTCTTATACCACAGTGGGACGAAACTTCCTTCAAACCTTGTCCTCACTGTAACTTTTTAACCAAGAGTTTAAGGACCAATGTTGGTGGCACTTTTTCAGCTTTAGTACCTCAAGGCCGCGTTGCTAGCTATTATATACATTTTGGAAACATTTTGTGAATTTTCTTTTTGCTTAAGGATACTAGGATTCCTTTTTATCAGGCAAGTTTGGTATTTTTATCTAACACAAGGATTACTTAAAGGTTTAATATAAGAATCACATGTGGGAAAACTACCGCCAGGGCATCTTGCCGGATCTCGAAAACCTCACTCCCTCTCAACGGTAATCAAATGCCAAGACCACCTCAATTTCGACCTAATGCATGTATCTAATGTTTCCAGAAGAAAATCGCTAGAGTAAATTTAATCATGGACTGAAGCTATGGCCCCATAATAATTTTAACCACTAATTAACGTGACACCCGCTCCGGTTTGACGAATGGTCAAGGGCGTCATTATCGTAATAAAATGGACTGCCTATGATAGGAAGATTGGGATTCGAATTCCTATCTGATGTATTAAGGGTGTTTTCCAAAATGGTTTTTATCTCTACCTCCACGCAAATTCTGATACACTTAATCTAAATTCTGGCCTTTCTCATTCCTAGCACATTAGCATATTTAGTAACAGGCGTATGATCCGAACAGGTAGTAAGATGTGGTTCTCTATATAACGTGACGGGTTTTATTTACCTGAATATACCTGAAAGAAAAAAAGGTTTGGTGAACACAAATTTAAAGACAGTTTAAACTAAATATTATTTCTAGAGCTATGTGTTGCCGTCACATTACTCTACGGGGGAGCATCCCACGGACCATTGGTGATCACATCTCTCTTATTCGAGCAGGGCTTTGGGATGTAAGTGGGACCTAAATGGGCCCATCACATACTAGTTACCAAAAACCCCACTCCGCGAGCTATAGGGCGTCAACCTCATCGTCTGATATGGTTTGTATGAGACCGAGAGGGGATGGGGTTCTAATCCCTATTAGGTGAACTGAAGGTGGATTTTCTAAATGGTTTTTGATTTTTCCAACTCGCAAATGCTGTTACTTTTGCTCTAAATTGATATTTTCTTATACCTTTCCACTAGTGTAAATAAATGGGTAGCCGGACGTGTAATAAGACATGGCGTACACACAAACAAAAATATTGTGGAACCCATGTGCCAATTTTGTGTAGATTCATTTCGTGTAGCTTACTTTATAGAAATATTAACACCCTCAATTTGGTGGGCCTCCAATCTGTAGCCTTTTTTCTGTATGCCCTAATTGCTGTCTTGTATATCAATTACTTAAACCATCCAACGTAAAGAAACCTGAAACCTGGTTAATAATATAATTTAAAAACCTCTCCTAATATTTACCTGCCTAGGAATTGAACTCCAGCCATCAGAGTAAGGCATAATATTCTGCCAATCACCATCCAAATACAGGGCCTACTCCCACCAACCACCATAAATAATAATGATCTAAAACCATGGGATTTTTCATGATCCTGAAGGCGCGTGTAAAGGAATGTTCACTTAAAATAAAAGTCCCCCCCTTCCTTTTTTCCACTTTTCTCGCCGGCGTGGCGCTTCCATTGTCGAAACTGATTTAATGAGCGGGATTTAGTCTGCTGTAGCAATCGGCCTGCAATCAAGTGAAACCCTACTAAAAGCAGTAGTAAACGGTTTATGCAAATTGTTTCGTAGAAGTGTTAACCCCCCCCCCTTCCTTCAGTTTTATGTGATGAGGAGTGTGTCTTCTTTATCATCTCACAAGGGATGCCATTAGTTGAATTACTCGACTGGTTGAAACCTAACATCCTGTGCTGAAATGAATCTTCTGTACCGAAACTTACAATTTATGCGATGCAGTGAGGGTATTGTCACATAGTTTCATTTATCATAGTATTATTGTTATTACTGATTTAGTTTCGCAAATAGCTTGATCATAATACTGGCCATTTTTAATGAACTAACATTTATTAACCTCGTCCTATTCCTCCTTTAGAACAGCCTTTAAATTCACTCTCTTTATCATGTTTCTTTAGATTATAATGAAATAATGGGGGGAAATGATACAAATGGTTTAAATAAACGAAGTGGGTGAAAAATAGGTATTAATTAAATGCGCAAAAATGGTGAAAAAGGTGAAATTAACAAAATACCAAATAATGATGCTGTCAGCGAAAAGTGTGCGTAAAGTAAAGACTAAATTAACAAAATTGGTGAATCTGGCAAAGAGGATTAAGTGATAGGTAAAGGCATAATGAGAATTAATATAAATAACTTGAACTGGTTGAAATTGGATTTAATGATCTAAATGGATTAGTTGGTCAAATGGGTGGCAGTGATCTAAATGAGTTGACGTTGTCCAATTGGGCGAACCTATACTCCCATGAATTAAACCATCTAATAAGGACATAAGAATATAATACATAGTGAAAAGGATCAAATTTCGTGAAATAAGAGTTGATTTTTCTTGACATCTTATAATTGGATTATTTTCGTTGTGCCAAGTCTAGGAAATATGGGGAACAGTTGATTTATTTCTAAATAATATTAAAAATAATAATTACATATTGTATGCTTTTTATTTATGGTTTATGGGCTATTTAATTTGGCCTGATAAGTTTGGTTTGTGTTTTGTTTCTCATTTTAAGCTATATTAATTTTAAACTAAGTTGCTCTATAGCTTTATTCTCCTAGATCTGAGCTAGAAATATTTAAACTTAATATTGGTATAGTATTAAATAACAATTATTCTTGCACTTTCCTTTCACCTCAGTATACTTGGACGTGTTTATGATAAATGTTCCAATATACTCCGTGACTATGTGGGACGCCATCTTGGAGCTGTTGGGCTAGCGGCGACAGCACGAACTAATGTCAGCGTACGCACATAAGAACTCTATCAACAAAAATGATTTATCCTTAATTTATTATGCTCAGTTTTTTTCCTTCTTCTTGGACAACACACTGATAGTATATGCTTGACTAAGTTCATGAAATCATGCGATCGTAAATTAACACGATTGTTGTGAGCGGACCTCGTAGATTAGGATCTCAATTTAATTTGGTGGCGTATTATTGTTGTAAGGAGTTAAAATATTACATCGAAACATTCCGACCGGTAAGTTATTATTGAACCTACGTGCATACCCAGACAAAAAATATAAATTTAATGAAATGTCAGTAGAAAAACTTAAAGACATAACTCTTATAAAGCCTTGCTTATTTTGTATTACAAAAATAAACACTAATTACTAACCTAGTTCTAAATACCATCGTATAAAAGGGGGCTACGGTTAGCCAAAGGAGGGGGTGAGGTGGAGTAGGCTTACCTCGCTCCACCCCCACCCCCCCACAACCGATATAAATGGCCCCCATTTAAATTTATTTCACTCCCCTATGGTATTATCAAATATAAATTTAAAAAAAGCTCTTTGCATCAATTTTTTTTAAAAACCAAGAAATGTAAGTTTTGTCAAAAAAAAAAATCTTATATTTATTTGAACGCTAGGCTAGGTTGGGGGAAGGGGGGGTGAACATAGAACAGAACGTTTACTCAAGTTATTTTATGAACAACAGAAAGTCCGCTGTCGACTTGAATATTTTAAACGGTTCTGTGTCTACATACATTTAAAAACATGTCTTGTCAATAACTCCTCCTTGGGACACGTGTATTTTAAGAGAACAAATCCCGCGAATGTTTTGTCTTCTCTACATAATAAGTACAATTGCTTCAGTCAAGTCTTTCTCTAACGTATTTTTTTGTCTACGTTATTTTATTTTGAACGTAAACGTGTCGCATATTTTACTCGTTTTAAAGGTTCCATTAGCTTCATAACGTCATCCAACAGAGACCATCTCGAATGTCTTCATATACTACGCGGTTAAGTGGAAAGCACGTTCAGTAAAAACTTCAATTTATCGATTCCAGCCTGTGTAGTCACTCGGTGTTATGTGTTTTATCGCCAACAGCTGCTACTTTCGGCGCCTGCTTTGGCGCAACACAGAACTATCTCCACCGGAGTTTCATAGTGTGTGACAAAAAGTAATCTACATGTATCGGTGTTGAAACTGAATCAAGTTTATTGAGTGAGATTATTATTGTGATAAGCAACGTTTTCTTTACATCTTTGTTCATTGGGAAAAGAACAGCAAATTGTGTGATCGCCTATGCGTGTTCCAAGTTTGGTCAGTATTCATAAATTAGTTCGAAAAGTTTGAGGCGAGGCGAGGTCATTAAACTAGTTCTTTTGACCAATACTTAAGAAAAAGTATAAATATAAATGATAACCAAATTACACGGTGGCTTTTTTTTTTTTTTTAATGAACATTTATATTTTCTCTATTTTGTATCACACACAGAAACTAATAAATTGTGAAATGTTTTTATCTCTATTTCGTGAATTTTTCAAATGTTAATTAATTCTAACATTAGAAATTGTGTTTGGAAGTTAGTAGTTAGTGGGGCTTACTGAAACAATTTGACCTACTTTTCTCTGATAGGTCGCTATAAATAGATCTGGCCTCTGATTGGCTGCTATAATTAGACCACCCCCCCCTCCCTCCCCCCCCCTCCCCTCCCCACCCCTCCGCTCTGATTACAAAATCTCCACCAGTTGATTACGAAATTTCCTCCCCTACACCCCCCCTTCCCCTACAACCCCCTCCCCCATCCCCTACAACCCCACCACACATTGAACATGTTGGTACTTGTGTGGGTCCTTTTTTTTCTTAATTATTGTTGCGTGCTAATTAATTATTCATGTCTGCTAATTGATTATTGATGTGTGCTAATTAATTATTCATGTATGGGTAGGGGGAAGGACATTGGAGAATATTTTATTTGGATGGTGAGCATACGTCTCTGCACGAACCTCTCGCTACGACTGTCCTGCGTAGAATGGAGAGTATCTTTGCTGGTCGGCCGCTTACCGGGTAGTGACCACTGCGCATCACGGTTGCGCACTTTCCCCCTCCCCCCTCTCACCTCAATCACCCTGTGACGTCATCGAGAACCGTCGCTGGATCGACAAAACGTGTTGAGACAAGAATTGAGGTCATTGACCCGGGCAAGGGGTTTTCCTGGTGTTGCAACATGACCTTGAATAATGTCCCCCACCCCCTATTTGGTAATGGGTTTTCCCTGATGACTGGCGCCGGTTTGGCGGGTTGACAAGACAAGTCGAGACAAGAATAGATTGGGACCTCAAAACCTCGAGGTAATTGACCCTGTTCATGTTTGCTAGCCCAACAAGTCGAGACTCGTATCTACGTGTAAGGAACAGACAGGTTTTTTTTGCTTGAATAAAACACGATATTACAAAACATACATTTATTATACATTAAAGGTTTTACATACATATTATACACTTTTACAAGAATGACGCATATATTCGTTCATACGTTTTTCTACAGTGTCTTTTAGATGCGTTAGTAAAATTGTTTTTAGTTCACAATCCAGCATGTAATAGTCCAAACCGACGACTTGGCGTGTATAGTAGGTAGCACTGATAAGATCCAGGTTTCTGATGTGCGTTTCCACCGTAGGCTGCTCGAGATCGATGACATCCACTGATTCTGTAAGCGTGTCGCATACATCTACGACGAGCGTGTCGATCAAATCGTTGCAATAGCGTGCGACGGGTGTCGACCACATATCCCGGCGGTCGACGGCGACGTCGATGAGGTCCCACACCTCGCAAAGACGTGCCCAGCTAGGTGCTAGATAGGCGACCCGTTTGAGTCCTGCGTCTTGTTTCTCGCTGATGACGACCATACGGTCACCGCACATGCGTCGCAAAGAGATTTCATGATTAGTCAGACTAATCTTTTGAGGAGGTTGCGTGTTGCTGAAAAACTTTGATATGACAGACTTGTAGCTGCCCAGTTCTTGCCACTCTGTACGGTTAAACACCGCACAATTCCCTCCACATTTTTCTAGCTGGACATAGGGCGTAAAGTTGTTCTTGACGCTCATGCCGACGATGACTCGCTTGGCGTCGACTTCGTCCAGCGGAAACAGAGTGTTGAAAATACTGGTGATGGCGAGCGGCTTCACCGGCTTTGCTTTGCGGGCGCAAACGTCTTGACCTTCCATCGCTTCGACGACTGTCACGGTTATGGACGGCACGCCGCCGTGACGCCCCTTTTATAAGCGCACGCTGATTGTACGCAGCCTCTTGAGGGGCGGCAGGAGCCTAGCTTCTTGAAAAATGTGTTGTAATATCTCACCACCTTAGCGTCGTTGCCTGTATGATTGGTGGGTGAGAATAGGGCTAGGAAAGTTTTCATCGGAATGTTCTGGGCGCGATAGAGAAGGTACATGAGACAGTAATGCCCGCAAACGTCCGAGGCTATGCTTTGAAGTTGTAGCGTGCTATGAGACGTGCGGGAAGTGTTTTTTCGTATAAATGCCAGATGCGACTTTATACGCGGCGGAAATCCATAACTGTCAAAATATTCTCCCACGCCGTTCTTGTCGATAAAGATGGCGACCCAATGCGTCCCAGGCTTGGTATGTGGATCCGTGTTGATGACGAGAGCGGCAGGTCGCGCTATTCTTGCGGGTAGTTGATCAGCAGGGAAAACACCCGACCGTACAGAACGGAACCACGGGCTTATTTTCAGCGCACGTCTTATGGTGTGCGTGTCCATCTTCAATCATCCAGTCTCGAAGTCCCCAAACGATGGATGCCGAACAGAAATTCCAAACAGAACTATGTGCCATGCACATGGTGCGACCCAATTTAAGTGTTTTCAAAGACGAACAACCTCTATCGTACAGATCTACGACGGGCGTAGGCGTGTATTTGACTAGAAACTTTTTCTTTTCTGCTCCCTTGACGTAGACGGTTTCTGCACGTGCTGTGGCGCGGGAGATGAGGGATTCGAGCAGGCTGTAATCCACATCACCGCTATCCCAGGGAATACCGTGCAGCTTGTTGACGATATAGTCGGCTTTCTTTTTGGCCGCCGGTGAAAGTTCCTCTATAGCGAAGGGGGGCTTTAACACCCAATGTTGAAGTAATGTTCCGCATACAGATAAAACACTCAATTCCTTGACGATAAACTGCTTGCTGTCGTCGATGAAGCTCTGGAAATCCACAATGACGTCCATGATTTAAATGACGTGTGTAAGGGGCGGGAAGCCGTTTATATTAACTCCCATAATCGGTCACGACGTTTCTGTCCTTGTCGATGGTGATGATGTTGGCAAACTCCCCGTACACGATACAGTTGACGGTTTCGGTGAGAGCTCTGGTGAAGCTCACTTCGATGCTCAGAGAGCCGTGCCTCGTCAAATTCCAATGTGATGTCATGTGGGCTGACAGATTAGGTGTGAGATCGAAAGCCATTAGATGATATCCCTTAGGGAAGGCTTCTCGTGTGATGTCGCTACCCTCGTTCATGAAATGGATACCCGTTCCAGAAAACAGTGTGTGGTAGGACATGACATAGTTGCCGTTTGAAAAATCGGGCTGTAACGGTTTCGACGGCACTTGTTCTCCGTCCACGTACAGCGAGAAATGGTTCATGCCGTAGGTTTGGAAGTTGAACGGGTTCTTGGTGGCGTCTCCGTTGAACGCTGCGTTTGACACAAAACCCACGATGCATCGTTTGGGTAGTTGTCCGGTGAATACGTTGTCCAGCGATTTTCCTTGTACACCCGTAGGAATAGTGAGTGTTTTTACTTCCACGCGGGTGATGGGATACTTTGCGGGACTGACGTTTAATGCCTTGGCATGTGCCAACAGTATAGAAGGTGCTACTTTGACACGTCGCACTAGAAGGCCTGCTTCAGCGATGTGAACCTTATAGTGGGGGAGTTCAGGGACGGCCATAAGACTGAACCCGTCTCTGGAACGGACCAACTTGACTCTGAGTTCGGTGCCGTTCAAAAGGTATTTCTCTTGGTTAAATACATCACCGTGTAGATAACCCAAAAGATCCACCGTCTTACTTTTGGCTGTTAGACTGCGACGGGCCTCAAATCCTTTGTTGCCTGCGTTAGTCTCCTCAAAGGTTCCGGGGCTGTCTGTGAACCAGAGACCGCAAGTCAAATGTGTTCTTTTAGCTTCACCGTTGTAATTGAGCAGCGTTTCAATGTACGATCTATAAGCATACGTGTTGCTGGGCGGTGAGACTAGTTTTTGGTTTAAAAACACATCCACCTGTGTGAATAGCGAATGCAACCAGTTGTTGACGGGAGCGATTTGATCCACCTCTGTGAAAGAGCCACCGTCGGGTTTCACGATGGCCGCCCTGAGATAGAGCATAGTCTGCGAAAGATCGATATAGAACTCGCCTTGACCGGTAACGGTAAATTCTATGGGTGAATCATCGGTGAGTGAAGAGACAGGTTTGTACTGGATCCATTGTCCGCTTTCGAGACTGGTTTGCGTGGGTGGGACTGAAAATAGATCGAGTTCACTGCTGGCACACTCGCAGGACTGGGGGTGTAGAAACGACATTTCAACTGAAAATATCTACAGCTTCTTTCTTGACCTTTTTACGTCGGGTAACGGCTGAAGACTGACGCCGGTGCTTCTTACGACGCCCTTTATAGCCTGAGCCGGTCATCAGTGTGCCGATCTTCTGCTCCGCCTTGCGTTTCAGGTTTGTTCCAGCCTCGCCGACACGCTGCCGTAGAGCCTCTTTGAAAGGACGACGCTGATTGGCGACGTCGGAGAGCACGTCGATACCCGTATGAAGGGCTTGTTTTCCTATGGCTTTAGCGCCGCTTCTCAGCAAAGGTACGACGCTCTTGAATAGACCGCTGAAAAAACTTCCTATTCCATGTCCACGTTGATAGGGAACACCGTGGTAGATCGAAGATATTCCCGTTCCAGCCTGGTTGACGTAGTATCTTTGGTAAGGACAGTTCATGTTGAGCGGCGTCGAAAATGAAGTTTCACGCACACTTTTCCAAACTCGAATGGTACAGCTTCACCAGTGTCGGTCCTTATATTGATTTCCAGGCTTTCAATTTCTCTTCTAAGTACTGGCACGTAGTGCATCGGATCGTAGCTAACTGTCTTATGTATGCCGTAGAGATAGTTTGCGTTGTTGATACCGACGATACGTAAAAGCGGTGCCACAATGTCACCCACGGGCTGAGGATCGATGATATCCGTGTAGACGTACATTTGCGAGGGCAAGCCTAGTAGAATGTTGGCGGCGTACGGTGACTTTGGGACTTTGATCAGATTAGTATTAGGATCGAAACCGAGCTGTAGACTTAGTTGATTAGATAGCTCCAGCAGCTGTATATTTGGTGAAGAAGAAACAACGTCCACTTTTTTGTTGGTGCTTGTGTACTTGAATACAACTCCAGAATCCCGTTTAAACGCCTCTATTTCGTTTAGGGCTTTGACCATTTCTTGGATAGTGCTATAGTTTCCAGGCGGGATGTGATCCTTGAATATTTGTTCCACACCGTTAGCGTCAACCCAGTTGTACCATACAATGTTTCTGCCCTCGGGTACGGTGGTGAAAGAACACGGATATTGGAATTCGGCGAGAGCTACTTCCCACTGGCCGTCGAGTGTAAGACGGTAGGGTAGTTGCGTGGTGAAATTCGTGAGGGTATTTTTCGGGAAATATCCCATAGAGCTATCGCTCGGCAAGGTGAGGTAAAACTGGTCCTTCATGGTAGGGCGCTGACGTAACTGGCAGGAATCCAAGAATTAAACTTGGCGGGGTAACCTTTCCACTGCACGTACACTTTCTTTCTGTCACCTTTACCCTTGACACGTAGTATTTTATCAACTTTAAAAGTTTCGGGAAGACGTACGCGTTGCAATTCGGGTTCGTAAAACGTTCCCTCCACCTCCTCGCCGTCAAGATCGGTCACTCTGTAGACGATTGGTTGCCTCAACACGACGCTGCTGACTTTGAAAATTTCTTCGCTCCAATTACTTTCGTAGCCCTTTTCAAACAGCATTTTGGATTTGCTAATACGCACCGTGTCACCGACTTTGAGTTTTGGTTTACTATTCGAGCTTGGGCCCCGTTTGCCGTACAGATTATCTCTGACTTGAAGCACGTTGGTTTCTGAAACGTCGGCAGGCGCCATCTTGATACTGGAATGTTTTGCGCCGTTGTAAGCGTCGACTAGATCTTGGAGGACGTCCACGTAGCGATACGTGTTATTTTTGGTAAAGTAGCGCCACATGCGTCCTTTCAGAGTTCTATTGAATCGTTCCACGATGCTTGCCTTCACGTCTGGATTATGAGTGGTGTAGTAATGCACGCCTTCTTGCTTGAGAAATTTCCGGACTAGACGTGCCGTGAACTCTGTCCCCTTGTCCGTCTGTAAACTTAGAGGTTTACGGCCGCTTTGTTTGAAAATGTTCCGAAAGGCGTCTCTCACGACGCTCCCCGTCTTGGACGGAAGCGTCCTCGCCCAGGCCATCTTGCTAAACACGTCGATGACGGTGAGCAAGTACACAGCACCGTCGTTGTATTTTCCGAGACTTCGCATATCGTTGAGATCGGCTTGCCAGAGATCGTCAATGTTTGACACCACGTACTTGTTGCGTGGAAACTTTTTTATCACCGGCTTGTGGAGGGTGTAAGCGTCCTGCGCACGAAGCCATTTTCGTACTTTGTCGGGATCTTTCTTGGACGCCTTTATGAGCGACGCCGCCCCTGCAAACCCAGCAGGATGAGAAGGGTCGTAGTAGATGTCGGCTAAACGGAGCATTAAGCTCTGAACGGCAGCCACCTGTTTTCGTCCACCCTTTTCAGTTTCTTCTTCTTAGGGCGTTGCGACGGTGTAAGTGGTTGAGGTACGGGCGTCGGATCTCTAATGGGCGCCAAACGTTTCGGATTTACAATAAATTCTTTCGGGATGTTTATTTTTTGAAGTGCAGTGAGAAACTCTCGCCACCCCGTCGGCTCGCTGTGTCTTCTTGCTCTGACCAGATCGTTGACTAAATCCACAATGTTAGATCCACGGAGAGGTGTATCGTGAATACTCACTTCCCCGTCTTCGTCCCAAGAGATACCGCCCCTGGAATTAATATGTTCTAGTAAAAGCTCGGCTTTTTTACGTGCCTGTACTGGTACAGTATTGAGTACAGCCGTGATGGGAAGTACGGGGGCGGTCGCGGTGATATTTTCAGGCGGTGGAGGTTGTTGACTAAAGTGTAGATAGCGCTGCAGCACTTGTTGGTATAAAGTCCATTTAGACTTGTCGTCAAGTTTTGAAGCGAGGATTTTTTCCATTTCCTTGTCCAGCTCGGAGACCACTAGATTTGTAGCCGATGCCGCTTGTTGGTGGTGTTGCTCGTAACGGTGTAATGTTTCCGGGGACACCAATATCATTTTTTTCGTGTGTTCCATTATCTACTTGTTGAATAAGGAACCGAGGACACCGCTGATTAAGGGGGCTAAAAGTAAGGGCAGGAACGCTCCTCCTTTCTGAACGAGCAGACGTCTCTTCTTCTTCCAGCACTCTCCTCGTTTGACCAGCTTGCGCAACACCTGCTTGTGAGCACGTAACTTTGTCTTCTGCGCATTTTTCAACGGCACCCGCCCTTTTAAAGTGTTGTAGGCACACTCGCAAACAGAGTCAATCAGTTTCTTGTCGGCCGTTTTCAACAAGGCTACACGTTGCTGTGGGTTCATGCGATGCATCGCACGCAGCAGAGGGGCTTGCTTCAGCACTTTGGGACTCATGGTTATGAAATGATATGTAATTGGGACGTGTCGGTGTTTTTATAGCTTTTGCGTGGTAGGTACACGCAGCACCCGACATTTGTGCGGGTTCTATATCTAAACCATTCGGGTGTACCTTGTTTAAAATCTAACAATAGATACCCGTGAGGAGTACTTGTAGCGTCAGCGTAAGCCTCCTGTAAAATACGGGGGTTTTCAGGACACACTTGACGTGCAAAGTGTTGAATCTGAGCTTTATCCCTGGGATTTTTAAAAAGCACAATATAATGCGCGTTTAAGGAAATGTCTCTTTGTCCCTTGCCCTGGTGGAATATATTTTGCGTAAGGTACATGACGCTAATATTTTGATGGTGGCATCCTTTGGTGAAAAGATCGACGACCACTTCGTTGGCTTCACGCATCAGATCGTCCAGGATAATCAGTTGTGGAGGAGAGTCATCACAGGTGTCATCCATTTCCGGTAAACCCTTACAGAATATGACAGACCCGTCTTGTTCGAATCCCGGTTGCCATAAAGCATAATACCAGGTGATTTTATCAAATTTAACGTCACACATTGTGTCCGAGTGACGGATAAAGTCGGCTACAAAATGGGACTTTCCACAGCCTGAAGGGCCGCTGATGATGGCTGAAAATGGATGTTTCAACTTGTCCATAATGTTTAAGACTGAGCTTATAAGCTAAATGAACTTGTATTTATAGGATAGAAGGGTGGGGGTGTAGACGTTAAAACACAAACATAACAGTTTTTATAATATTTAATTACACAAATCAATGTTTTTACAAATTTTATTTCACACAATTATTTACACAGATCAAAGTTTTTTGCAAATATATCTCACATCATGAAAAATATTTATTTACTCAAATCATAGTTTTTTACAAATATATCTCACACCATGAAAAGTATACTTGGAATATTTACACAAATCATAGTTTTTACAAATATATCTCACAACATGAAATTGAAAAATATTTATTTACACAAATCAAAGTTTTTACAAATATATCTCACACCATGAAAAGTATACTTGGAATATTTATCTACACAAAATAAAAGTTCTTTTTACAAATATATCTCACACCGTGAAAAGTATACTTGGAATATTTACACAAATCAAAGTTTTTACAAATATATCTCATACTACAAAAAAAAGTATACTTGGTATATTTAATTACAAATATATCTCATACCATGAAACGTATACTTGGGATATTTATTTACACAAATCAAAGTGTTTTTTACAAGTATATCTCATACGATAAAAAAGTATACGTGGAATATTTATTTACAAAAATTATATATATATATTATGGAAACAATAATCAATTTCTTGAGCTCGTAGCGGGAATAGTGGCCTCGGTACTAATTTTATAAAGTCCGGTTTAAAAAGTATTTTAACATATGGTTTCAAATTTGATTAGAATTTAAAATATATATACAAACAAATTTGACTAGAATTAAAATATATACAAACAACTAATTTTATTTGACTAGATATAACCAGGTAGGTGGAGATTTATACTGGCGGATAAAAAAAATATAAAAAAAGTATCCCGGGTGCATAAAATAAATAAAAAAAAATATGCTTGTTTTCATGCAGAAAAAAAAATATGAAAAAAATTTCAAATCTTTGAAAAATGGTATGTCAGTGGAACTGTCTAGAGTGAAAGACTAAAAAAGATGATTATTCAGCCCGTCTAAATGATCACCTTTTAGTTGTGGCGAACGCGTTTACAAGGACTCTGATACCCAAACGGCAACGTATTATAATCATCGGTTATCCGCCGTTTGGTGTACACAGGCCGGTAGACTTTATTCTGCGAAACGGTACATACAGTCGCAAGACCTTTTCTTACAATTTTGTGCGGTATCTGTATGTATCTTTCCGCGGCCTGTTCGGTGACCATCGCTTTCAAAACGTCAAAATTAACGTCGTTCCGGTTGCCATAGTTTAGGGTGATACCGCGAACCTTGCATACCGTTTTTGTTTTGGCAGGGTCGCCACCAACGCAAACTCGGTACGCGTAATTCTTGGGACCGCCAGATACAAAGGCGCTAATGTAGCTTCCCGGACCGTAATCTTGAAGTTCGTCAGTGAGGTCACCTAAAAAGTCTCCGGTCGGTGGACTCCAATCGCCGGGGCGTTCCGTGAATAGAACGCTATCTGTATCATGATACAAAACGCGGTCCCCCAATTTTTCAAGGATGCTGTATAAGTGCAACCTAGCCATAGCAGTCGTGTAGCACGCCACCGCCACACTCGTGTTAGGGTTAGGGCGCAACGCGTCACGCGTCACGCGCATCCTTGTAATTGAGGAACATAACCTCATCATTTACATCAATGACGCTGTCCACGGTGATGTACGGATCCGTTAGGTACTTGTGAATGCCCTGATAGTCGTTGACAACGGCTACGTGTGGTAAATCGGGTCTTTGCCCAAACTTTCCCCCTAGCGAATTTAAAAAGAGTTTAGCCAGAGTGCGGAGACCAGGGTTTTTACAAACAGAGCCGAAATCGAGTTTTACCCCCTCCCTTTCCTCATAATTTTGAATGTAAGCTAACTTCTCATCTTGTGAGGTACACCACTCTGGCCATCCGCTGGCTTCTTGTTTGATTTTCAAAAAAGTATCAATGTAGCCGTGAAACAAGCCGCCAGAACGTGTCTGACGGTCGTAAACAGATACATTGTACTCCCACACTTCGTGTACGGCTTCAACGGTGTAGCCTTTCTCAACGGCTTTCCGGATCTCGTCAATCACCCAGACACCTGTCAACCAGCGATCTTTTTTGTCGTTGTGCTGACACGCGCCTTGGTTTTTCTCCTCCCCGCATTTCCTGCACAAGATGAACATTAACTTGTCGTGCATCCGTGTAGGTAATACGGGCATGAATAAATCCCGCGGAGGCGTCACTGTAACTTTGGCTATGCCTTC
The DNA here is from genome assembly GCA_033556935.1 of Timema podura. Classification (NCBI taxonomy): domain Eukaryota; kingdom Metazoa; phylum Arthropoda; class Insecta; order Phasmatodea; family Timematidae; genus Timema; species Timema podura. The sequence continues at coordinate 57,470,990 of JAVRXN010000011.1, forward strand.
TACTTTATCTATAGCGGGACAATTTGGTTCCAAGTGAATTTTGGGGTGGCCGATGGGGTATTTTTTGTACTTGCAAACGTACGGATACAACGAACACACATCCAAGTACTTGATCTTCTCCCCACAAGAAAGGTCTGCTTCGTGGAAGAGTTTGATACAATTTGTACGCCCGCCAAAGAATGCGTCCCTGGGACTGAGGGGCTCCTTGCTGTACACCTCGTGCCTGAGTACAAATTGTTTCAAGTCCTTGTCTGTGCGTTTCATCGCATTAAACGTACACTCCCACATCTCTACGACCGTGTAGCCAGCATTCTTAAACTTTTCAACACAAGCCATGGTCGCTTCATAGCGCGTCTCCATGGTCTCGTGGGGACTGTTTTTGATAGGGGTGGTCCTGCCCGGATAACAGAGAGGGCACCCGTGCCAATAACAGCCCCAAAACTGAAAGACGGTGGTGGTATCTCCAGCTTTAACAACGCCGTCTACACGTCGCCCTAACACATATTCCTCACGGCCGTTACCCGCATGAAGAATAGAGACACCGCGTTGATGGGCCTCCCAGCAGAGCCATTGTACAGCTATGTGCGACTGTTGGTCTGCGCACCGGTAGCCACCGTTAGGGATAATACCGATAGTATTCTCCTTAAGATGACTACGGCGGTAAACCAACATGGCCGCTCCAGCGATAGTACACGCCTCCCTGAAAGGATCCACCTTTGCTTTTTCAATAAGCATATCTCTAAACTTTAGGCAGGCCTTCCGTAGGATCTCTACGTCTTTCACGCAATACAGTTCCAACTCGCGGTTAAAATCAAAGACATAATTTTCTTTGACCAACGCGTCATACCACTTCTCAAAGTGCTCCTTTCCCTCAACTGACATCTCACCGATGCCGTAGTCCTCCTTTGGCGGCAAGGGACCCCTATACCCCGCGTTTTCTTTTTTATTGAAAAAATGGGGGAAATGTCCCTTGGCCAAAGACTCGTCCAGGCCGAATGTCTTGGGCATCTTGGACAACGACATGGGGAGAAAGTTCAGCGAGTCAATAAAGTGGAGCGGGCCGTAACGCATGGACATGATTTTCCCACCGTTCATTATAAGGTCTGGAGTCCATTTTTTTACCTCCATCATATATTTTAAAATAAAATTCCCATCATACCCTTTTGAATTTTGAGCAAGGAGGGTGATATCCTTAAATTTTGAAGCTTTAATTTGTTCTATAAATCCGAAAAATTGGGCCATTGTGGTATCACCCCCGAATATGCGAGTCCTATCGCCCCCGCATTCGGTGCAATGATTGTCATTTGCATCTATATGAAGGCAGGCCTTGCAACATGTCTGCACGACACATAGGTTAGGTTCGTGCAAGTACGTGTTTACCGCACCTTTAAGAAGAGTTTCTTGTCTGCATTCAAAATCATAGAATACAAACATGAAATTGCTCTTTTCCAGTGACGGCTTGGACGGGGCTTGCTTCATATAACAGAAATGCCCAAAAGGACGATATGAATCACATACTCTACAAAAAGTCTCATAACACCTATGTGAATAATTTGATCTTTCCAAACTGAAAAATTGCCCACATACCTCGCAAACCTTTTTGACGTCACAGACCGACCTGTGACCTCTGCAAAAACCGGGACGTTTATGGTTATCAAAACATGTCTGGTTTGTGAACCAACGCCCGCAATCTTTGCAGACCACAGATTGACCTCCACTGCAAACCGCTTTAGCGTAGCACTTTTTACACGCGGACTCGCACTTGTGCGCGTTCTTTGTGTTGAACGGCACACGGCACTCGCGGCAAAAGTACGAGCACTTAAAGGCGGCTGTCAAGGATGTTATGACGTCAAAATGGTTTTGCTTATCGTCGTGAAAATACAAATCAAGGTAGCCCTTAAAGGAATGGTCGGCGGGAGTAAGCCCTTCATATAGGACTTGTCTCCCGCGACGTTCCCTGAACACCGTGATTTTGTATTCGGAGAGGTATGTTTGAAATTGTTTCAGCTCGGTCAATCCACCACCTTTCAAAAGATTCACACGGGCATTATGGCATAGTTCCTCTGCTTCATATTTTTGAATAGGACGACCCATTTTGATTTGTCTAAAGGTGTTCACATCCATACATCCTGGCTCTCTTTTATTATCACATACAGCCTTGGCAACAACTAATGCACGGGCAAGACAAAGTGTGTCGCCATTTTGAATAGTAATTATTCCTTGGTTTTTACGGCTATATGTGCTAGCGGGAGAGAGTTTATCACAATAACGTGCACTCCCGCGAGGCTCCTTAAAATGGCAGAGTTTAACGTACAATGGTGCTGTACTCAAAAACAAGCTATTACTCTGCAACACGCGACTTACGTTATCGAGCACGGCTCGAGCGTCTAACTGATCTGCTCGTCTAAAAGAGACGTACACAGGGTTCAACGTCGAGTCCGTGCTGTTTAAAAGTAAGCCTACATGATCATCAGCGCTTACACCATGGTCCTGCAGCCGATTGAGCAAATTAGTAATTTGTTCTTCAAGCCAACTTAATGCGTCACGATCGCTTGCTGGAGCACCAAGATGTACGGTAACTTCTCTACCGGTATAAAAGAAACGCCTCAACTGCTTAATTCTCTCTTCGACGATACGAAGAGGGAGGCCTTGGTTCAAAGCTCCACCTACCTGGTTTACCGGGCCACTAATTCCCGTCTGGGGTGCCGAAGATGGCCCTGCTACCACCGCCACGGGTTGTGGGGAACCCGTCTGCCTCGCCGTAGCTGGGGCTCGAACACCTTCTCCCGGGCTCGGAGGCGGTGCTCGCGCGGCTGGGTGAAGGGGTGTCATGGCCGGTGGCTGCGAGAGGACGGCACCGCCATTTTCACTCTCCAGTTGAACTATAACACACAAGCACGTGTCAAAGTAAACACTTTAACAATAATTGTTCCAAATATACGCGTCTTTAAATGCTGCCACAATTTCAGACTAATTTTGGTATTTATAACACCGCAACATTCTTAAAGTGTTTGTTATAATACAGTAACAATGGCCCCTCCGGTTTATGAATGGTTAAACATACATTTTCAACTTCGTCAGGGAATCGAGCCCTGCACCCCTAGTTCAATAGGGACACGACTAAAAAAATTATATAATTTCCCTGGTTAATTATTATGCATGTATATATTTTAATACCATTTAAAATCTGTATACAAATATACGCGTAATTTTTCTCTTTAAATGCTGCCACAATTTCAGACTAATTTTGGTATTTATAACACCGCAACATTCTTAAAGTGTTTGTAATAATACAGTAACAATGGCCCCTCCGGTTTATGAATGGTTAAACATACATTTTCAACTTCGTCAGGGAATCGAGCCCTGCACCCCTAGTTCAATAGGGACACGACTAAAAAAATTATATAATTTCCCTGGTTAATTATTATGCATGTATATATTTTAATACCATTTAAAATCTGTATACAAATATACGCGTAATTTTTCTCTTTAAATGCTGCCACAATTTCAGACTAATTTTGGTATTTATAACACCGCAACATTCTTAAAGTGTTTGTAATAATACAGTAACAATGGCCCCTCCGGTTTATGAAGGGTTAAACATACATTTTCAAGCATACAGGGAAACGAACCCAGGACCAATACCGACTAAAACGGCAATTATTATTTTCCCAGCGTTGTCTGATAATTTACAAAACCAAACGTGTCCCCCGTACCAACAGCGTAAGATTACTTTGGTGACAGATCCTTCCTTCTCTAGTATTTGGTGGCGAGAGAGAGGGAGCAGAAAGGCTTGCTTGCTCGCTAAGTGCCTTTTAATGCCATCTAGCGGGTGCGAGTTAAACAACAGTGGTTTGGGCCGGGGGAAGGGGGGAGGAGGAAGAAAGGTTTTGCCAAAACAAGCTAAGTGTGTACTAAATTATATAATGACAAACTTACATATCATCGCGTCCAATTCAGCCCAAACATCGGGGAGAGAATTTGCAGAGGGCCACTGTTCGAGAATGGGCGTAGTACAATTGACGCTAGGCGTCGCGAGGCAGGTGGCGGCTTCATTCACAGCTCCGGGCGCTCCTAATGCCACATTCTCAAGTAGCCCCTCATCCAGCCCGTACGGGTCCCAGTAATCTGAAATTAAATAAATACATATTAATTACTATCGTGAGAAAAAACTACACCCCCAACCATGCTCAAATCTAAAAAAACAGGATTTTATTTACCCATAGACGAGCCGCCATCCGCCGTACAAACCCCATTATCGTTAAAAAACTCGAGCGGGTTCGCACTGTCCGACTCTACCGCTAATGTGGGTGTCGGGGGAGGGTTTTCTTGACACTCTGTCAAAGGAACAAATGCCGCTTTACAACAAAGACATAAAAAAGCAAAATAGTAACGATTAAAATATACAAAATGATTTTAAAACATACCTGTATTGAACCAATCTTCCAACGCTTCGAAGCTCATTTTGATGTTTATCGCGATCAATCACAAAATTAAATGACCGGCTGGAATGATTTCAAGGGCTATTTATAGGCACATCAAAGGGCGTGCCGCATTGAAGGAGGTGATTGTGAAATTCACAGCTGTGCAGGCGCGAAAGGAGGCCGGTGTCTGTAAGTCCCGTTATGTTTCAGAATCTTCCCAGGTGTCAACGAGGACGGACGTGGCGGGTAGAAGCTCTGCCATGCAAGTGCGGATACACAAATCTTTTTTCACTCTCGCAAATGCTGATGCCCCATTATTTTGACTTAGATATTTAAAGCGTTACAGCATATTTAAAATAATTTCAAGGTCCCCCATACTTGTGAATTTTTGTAAATTTATATTATTACATCATAAATTTCTTTTGTTGTTTTAAGCGGGTAATTTTTTAATATTATGTCAACGAATATATTTTCAAACATTTAATGAATATTTTAAAATTTTTTTTTTGTTTAAGTGGCTTCAAGCCTAGCAAATACTGGAACACCTTTTCGCTCCGCAACGCCCTTCACTCGCGCAAATGTGGGGTGCAAATCAGTCAGAAAAGTGCATGCTAAACTTTTTTTTCACTCTCGCAAATTCGGGGTGCATTGTTCAATGGTCGCATAGTCTAAGGCATCAGTACTGCCCGGTGTACTGAGATTTATTTTCTCACGCCGCACAAATATACATACTTTCTCGCTTTTTTCACACAAATGCGTGTACACTTGATCCTTACTCATCCCTACTACCACCAAACGGGTAGTAAGAAACTGTGCACACCTACTTGTTTAATTCTAGACAATTAGCTATATAGTTTGCTGTTGTCCTGCAAATCAGCACTTATTTCACTCTTGCATATTACAAACTGGCAGGTAGTTCCAGCCCGCCTAAGAGATAGCATGACAAGCTTTAAGAGACAGTATGATTGTCCTAAATAGCTGTCAGCTTATTTAAAGCTCTCACAGTTACTTTTCCGATAAAAGATGGCATGAAAATCTCGAGGAGACAAAACTCTATCGTGTGTGATAATTATTTTTGTTGCGCCAAAAGTCCCTGGTCCGAATCCCGTATTCTTTTCATGGCGTGAGCTGAAACACAACAAGGTTATTTGGCATGGGGCGACGGATCACATCATTTTAGAAACAGGCCGGGGTTTGATCCCGCAGAAAGTTCCCTTAGAACGCTAATAAATATTATAGATTCCTCGAACGTATTTAGGGAGGTTTTCCATTCTCCCTCCTTACAAAATGTGTGTGCACTTCCTATAATTTTGGCTTGCGGTTTAAATGGCTAATTTGTTAGTGTGTGTATTATCGGTTCGAGCATTAAAATTGTATTTGCTATTACTTATGAATATATTATTTCAGCGGACATTAAATTTATTTGTTGTTTAAGTGGTTTTTGTCAAAAAAGACTAGGTCCATGGGTAGCAATCTACCGTTACAATGCATCGCATGGTCTATGGCGTCCGCTGACAAAGTGATAGACACAAATGCGGGTACACTTTCTACCTGGGCTAGAAAAAGCTGGTCAACCTGTGACAGACATCCACGCATGTCGACGGTCGATACCAAACAATCAATTTTAGTAGACTTTTGTGTTGGGGATAGCGGCCCCCTCCCGCTCGTGTGAAGTGTGGTGATTTTATTTACAGCGCAGGGGTTCGATGTTCAAATCTTGTCGTAATTATTTTTGGTCGCGCTCGGGTGGGGATTTTCTATACTACCTCAGAGCAAATGCTGGTACGCATCTCGCCAAAGGATTTAGGACGCTAAAATGTATTGAGTATCTGGGGGTAACCATTCATCAATCTTAGCGCACTTCCTCACGCGACAGCTGTTGAAAAATAAATGCTAGATAACGGTACTTTCCTTAAACTCGCAGAGTCAAGGTAAAGGGTGGGGTGGGGGGGTTGAATGACGCCGCGCCTGGGTTTCCCCAAACACTGACAAGGTAAAGGGGGTGGGGTGGGGGCTTGAAAGACACAGCGTTGGATTTCCCCCGACCTTGTGATTTCGTAATTCAAGGTAGCGCTCTACGCTAGTGAAAGGGAAGTCCCTGCAGACCCTGTCATTCAATATAAGCCATTCATTGCGAGTGCTTCGTCGCTGGGGGAGAGCTACATTTCCCATCCAAATAAACAAGATGTATGTTCCCCAAATAAATAAATAAACTCCATAGTCCATCCCGATAATTAATAATTAATCATCAATTAACAATAATTAATTAGAAATCATCAATTAACAATAATTAATCATCAAGAACCAAAATGTCCTGGGGACTGTAGGGGGGAGGGGGTTGTAGGAGACGGGGTTAAGGGGAGGAAATTTCGTAATCAACGCAGGAGATTTCGTAATCAGCGGGGGAAATTTCGTAATCAACGCAAACGGGATTTCCCTGGGAGGGGCGGGGGGGGGGGTGGGGGATGTTTGCTTATTGCAACATAAAATTTTCCACTGGGAGGCAACTGACCCCCTCCTACCCCCCTAAACATTGCCACTCAACGTCAGTGACGTAGGGATGGGGGGAGGGGGAAAAAGAGAAGGGAGAGGAGGTATGACGAGATGAGGGGGTTTGCTCGCATTCAACTGAGTGCTGCCAGAGGGCACGGTCATGCTGTCCTCGCGAGTAGGGTTGGTGAAAGGGGCCTTATGGTTGACTCACACTCTACACCACGCAGTCGTAGCGAGAGGTTCGTGCAGAGACGTATGCTCACCATCCAAATAAAATATACTCCAATGTCCTTCCCCATAACCCTTATATGAATATTTAATTAACAATCATTAATAAATAAGAAAAAAAGACCCACACAAGTACCAACATGTTCAATGTGTGGTGGGGTTGTAGGGGAGGGGGTTGTAGGGGGAGGGGGGAGGGGGTGTAGGGGAGGAAATTTCGTAATCAACTGGTGGAGATTTTGTAATCAGAGCGGAGGGGTGGGGGTGGAGGGGGGAGGGAGGGGGGGGGGAGGGGGTGGGGGGTCAGCAGCCAATCAGAGGCCAGATCTATTTATAGCGACCTATCAGAGAAAAGTAGGTCAAATTGTTTCAGTAAGCCCCACTAACTACTGAAGTTCTACAGTTTGATTCTAGATTTTATATAAACTTAAGATCCTAAACATACTATTTGACATCCATTTATAATAATTAATGTTTTGATATTTGGGTGTGGCTTTACGTTTGGATTTGAATGTAATGCCAAACATCAAGTACCGTCGTAAATTTACAATATAGATGGAAAAGTGTGGAGAATTTGCATACCACAAATAACATATTGTGAAAGGTATTAAATTTAATTAAAAAACAACAGTTTACTATGTATATGCGTTATTGTTAAACTGTTATTTACGGGGGAAGAGATTCAAATAAAATAAATTATATACCTTTCACAATGAATCATTGTATAATGGGTTCTTTCTTTCTCTCATATATATAGACACATATAACCATACACATACACGACTCGGATTTTTTTAGGCATGAGATGAGATTCAAATTTTCGAGTCGAGTCCGAATCTCATCTCATGCCTAAAAAAAATCGATTCGAATCCGAATCAAATCTCAAGATAAATTTATTTTATCGAATCGAATCCTAGTCAAATCCCATGCTTTACAAATGTTGGATCAAACGCAACTGGTTTCTGGTCTGATCATATTAATTTGTTAAATAAGTATGAATTATAGATTCGAATTTTGAACTAAATCCATAGAGTCCGAATCTAATATTTATTTATAATCGAAATTTTGAATCGAATCCGAATCTTCCAATAATAAGATAAAAAATTTCGAATACAATTAGAATTTTACCAAGATTCGTATATGGATTCCAAATTTCTAAGGCTCGCACAGTCTTAATATCTTGAATTCGAAAACTATTCACTATACAGTCATCGCATGATAAAAACGTCCCAAGGAATATCTAAATATAAACCTCTAGTTTCAATTATTCAACAAGGATATTTCAAAGTAAATGCCTGGAATTTTCTGTTTTATTTGCTCTTTGCATCAATAACTCCTTCTTGGTACACGTGTATTTTAAGAGGAGAAATCCATCGAATGTTTTGTCCACATTATAATGTACAATAACTCATATTGCTTCTGTTAAGTCTCTCTTTAACGCCTTTTTTTTTCTCCTCCCAGGCATTAATAAGAAGTGGACCGGTATCCATCTGGGACGAGAATGTGGAAAAATCAACCTCACAACAAGAGAACAAATGCTTCTCAATCTTTAGTCAGGCAAATTATCCGTGTGCTGTTTTAAAGATGATTTGTCCGATATTTTCGAGAGTAACGAAATTAACACCACAGAGCACAGTCCCCCCCCCTCACCCCCCCTCCCCCTCCGGGCTGGCTCGGGTTCCTCTTCGCGTTGATTGTTCCTCGTAGACGTTGATGGATTATCCGGCTTAGTGGCCGGCTAACTTCCGAGATCCAATTTACTTCTTACTTCTCCAAGACAACTTCGTGACCCTAATAGAAGAACCCACCTTTCCACTCGATGAAGTCGTTAGTGAGTCTCGCATCGGCGAGCTAAATAACTGATCTGCTTTCCGAGCTTAGATTCAGTGGCGATTTCTAACTTTTAAATATGACATAAACGTTTATTAGCCGGCTTTGTTAAGAGTCCAGCTCAAGACCGATTGACCGGTAAATTAAGTACAATATCAAGCTCGGACCAGAAAACGTAACCGAGCTGCGGTTTCCTAAATTATTCACCTGGAAACAACGAAATTGCTATCAATTAAGTAGTATTTGGTCTAGGGATAAGGTGTCAGACTTCTGTGCTGGGTGTCCGGGGTTCAATCCTCGGTCACGGCACAGATTTATCTGATCGCCAAACCCTTCCTTCACCTCTGACAAGACGTGTATTAATCACAACTTGTGAATGTGTGGAATACCAGGCCTCCACCGTGGTTCGGATCCCACGTTAAACTGTAAGTCCTCAATTTCATCTCACAATCACCCTACCATTACACATTAGCTTAAGTGCGTATAACCCGAATGGGTAGTAAGACGCGGCACTAATGATAATAATAATTAGTATTTATTTTTTAATTTTAAAAGACGTGTTTTTTAATTTTGTTATATTTCTTTTTAATACGATAAAACTATTTCATTGGTCTTAGTTCACTTGTTTTTGCTTTCTCTTGACCCCTCAGAGCGAGAAGTAGGCCTATTGTGATATAAAAAATCTAACTCTAGATTTTGATGGATGTCGAATTTTCATGATCCCCTGAAACAGAAAAAGTTGTTTTCGAGTTGCCGTCTGTCTATCTATCAATGTGGTTGTCTGTATGTGTGTATGTGTGGTGTGTGTGTGCGTGTGCGTGCGTGTGTGTGTGTGTGTGGTGTTGTGTGTGTGTGTGTGTGTGTGTGTGTGTAGGCCTAGAGCCTAAATCATTTTACCAATTGGGCTAAAATTTGGTATGTAGGATTTTCATAGGGTCCCTCCGAGGGAATTTTTGGAATTAGATATACAACCCTAAAACTAAGGGTAGTTTACAGAAGAACAAAAAGAGAAAAAAAACCCACAACGAATTCTTCAAAATTTTCTCTAATGAATTTGATAAAATTTGTATCCAGGCATTGTTTAGTATTAAAAACAAAATGGCAATTCTTATTTTCCCACGAAAATGATATTAAGGGTACTTTACATAAGCAGAAATTTCCAATGTTGATCACATCTTCGCAACGTTAGTTGTAGAGTTGTAGTATTATTAAAAATATAAATTTTTTCTTTGAAATACATATATTTATAAAACCAATTGTTTCTAAGCTATAAGCATATATATATTATATATGGAGGTTTTTTTTGTCCATTGAAATTGATTGTTATGATCTTTGATGAACAGAGAGTGCCTCTTTTCTCACTTTTTCTGTAACATTGTATATTATTTCATGTATTCTCTCTGGTGGAGTGTTTCCGCAACAATGTGTATTATTTCGTTTCACAAATCCTACGAGTAGGCCTATTTATAAAAGTCTCTATTGTAAGATAAAAGAGAAAGTTTTGTGCAGTTGCACCGTACCATTCATTTAAATAGAATACAGAAGGCCGCACCACTATGAGACGCCTGTTTCGTTCGATCTGTATTACCTGCCTAGGTGTTATCCGTGGGGTGAAACGGGCTCTAAAGTAAGAAGAGCGCAAATTAATTTATAACAAAATTTTAATATGCAGGGCCTTATCTGACAGCTAGAAAAGTTATATCTACTTTCACGTATTCAGATGTTCAGCTGATATGATCTTCAGCTGTCACTTTTGCTAAATAGTATTATTAACATGGAAAACACTAATAAATATTAAAATGTTATCAATTTTGGTTGAATAAAAACTGTGTTTGCATTTTCTAAAAGGTCCTTCTTATGATATAGTTCGGCTTTAACAGCCACAATTATAAAGAATTAACTGTGGAGTATTTAAGGTGTAATTTATGGAACAACTGATTAAATCATCACACGAATTACAAACTTACTCAAATTTAAGACAACCCACACAGGGTAGTTACACGATCTGTGGCGTCAAAAGTTCGTAATAGACTACTGGATTGCGATGAGGGAGAGTTCTAGGTTCAAATCTTAGTCGGTACACAAAGGACCCGCTCGGGGCGTAGTTGGCTAACGCGCTAGTCGTGTTGAGCTCAACGCCGAGGACAGGAGATCGAGGTTCGAATCTCGGTCGGTGAACTGGGGTGGTTTTTCCTGAATGGTTTTCCACTCTCCTCCACGCAAATGCGGGTTCACTTCATCTAAATTCAACCCTTCCAATTCCTAATCCATTAGTGTAATTAGTACTTAGCGTATAACCCGAACGGGTAGTAAGACGCGGTGCTAATATTACACAAGAGGAAGGGAGTGAATATAGGGCTAATAAGCAATATGTAATTATAACATGTTATTTTCCCATACGTTTGTCATGAGGCGAGAACTTTACTCTAAGACCAGTGAGGTCGACCCAATAGGTTATATTATTAGCGATTTAATGGTATTGTAAAATGTATAATATATATAATTTTAAAATTTTATTTATTTTATTGTATTATATAAGTAAAACAACTATAAAGTTATAGAAAAAAATCAACAGTTTCGAACATAAAACACTAACAACACAGTATTGAGATAAACTTATTTAATCTTTCAATACTAATACTTAACGTTATCGATTATTATATCTCGATATATGTACGGAATCAATACTAGCTTATCCAAAAACACTCGAAATGAGTGAAGAAGTGTTGATACTTTTTTTTTCGATACCACAACCCTATCCGCGAGGAAAGGTGCGAGAGAGGGATGGGGGAAGGGTGAAGGGATACCGGCTCCTAAACTCAAGTTTTAACCAAATGCTTGAACGACGACTGGCTGGGCGTTACATCGAGAGTTCGGGTCCCGCAATGTGTTTCTTAACAAGTAATGTGATTGTTGTACAACGTGAGTAATGAGTATTTCTGTTGTGATGGAAGGTTATTGTTCCTGCAACAAGCTGACACGCTGCATCCGCCAATAGACAAGAAAGGCATTGTGTTACCGGCCCTACCTTGCAACTCACTTTATCACCGCGGGGAGCTCCTCCACATGGTGGCCAACAAACTAAAAATACAATTCACATACTGTTGAGCTATTCGGGATATTTTTGCAATTTTATTAAATAACATTATTAAAATTATTAATCTTTCCTTCGGCGACAAACCCTGTCAGACTAAAGGCATTTTAGCTGCGCTAATGAGATATAAATAAAAGAGTAGAACTTTTAGGAAATGTACCCGCATTTTAGTGGTGTGATGTTGGGAAATAATGTAGTAAAATAACCCCATTAAGATACTTGACTGAGAATCAAACCCTGGCCTCTCCGTCACCTTCAAAATAAACTAAAATATGATCCTGTGTGAGTGAGCCTAGTTCCTTATAATTGGTATTAAACATCAATGCAACTAAACCACAAATAAATTTATTTTAAAATAACAATAGGCATGCCAGACCACCTCTGTGGTCTAGAAGTCATAGTTCCTGGCTACAGACTACAGAGGTCCCGGGTTCGATCCTTGGCGCTTCCAGATTTTTCTGTGAAGGGGTAGATCTAGAATGGGGTCAACTCAGCCTCGCGAGGAAAAAATTAGGAGCTATTTAAATAAAGAAGTAGCGGCTATGGTCTATAAAAATGAGATTAATGCCTAGGGGGGTTTGTTATGCTGACTACATGACACCCTATTCGTAAATGTTGGCACTATCTTCCCGACATATGGCGGTCGTTCAGTCGCTATAGTTTGCTTGCAGCATTTCGCCATGGAGTTTTTTTTAAAGAATACCAGCACTTAGATTAAGTCATAATAAACGGAAAACCCCTAATTGTCTCAGATAATTTAAAAGTGAGAGGGCAATTGGTTGTGATTTCTAAGAGACTCTAGTCCGAATCTTTTGGGACGTATTTTAGTTTCCATTTAGTGTGAAAGCAAATGAGGTAAGAGGACTTTTTTTTTAATCATCGCGTCTAACGCGTTAATCACCCTGTAAATTTGTATGATGATTTAATGTTTTATGTTTACATATTTATTTTCAGTCTGTTAAAACGCGTGAGAGATACAGGCATACAGACAGACGGCATTGCGAAAATAACTATTAAGGGGTTAGGGGGTCATAAAACTTCGATAGCCATCAAAATCTCAAATCACAATTCTTTCTCTCTCCAAATTGTTGCGAGAAAGTTAAAACTGCAAAGTGAATCGATACAAAATTTCTGCTGACAGAGTTGTTTCAATTTTAAAAAAAATACTGGTTTTTAGCATGACGTCTTACTACCAGTTCGGTCTATACGCCTATGTTCTAATTACATTAATGGTTTTAGGAACTAGGAAGGTTAGAGGAAGTGTATCCATATTTGTGTGAATAAAGAGTGGAAAGCCATTCAGGTTAAGCCCCCCCCAGTACATATGACCGAGATTCGAACCTTGGTCTCCCCGTCATCAGCAGTCTAACTGCGAGGGAAGTGCCTTAGTATATTTGGCCATTCAAGCGGGTATCATAGTCTTACTGCCATCTTGTTAATATTGTATTACAAAGAATTCGGTTCCTTTTTCTTTCAACTCCTAAAATATAAATGATATTTGAATAAATTAAGTATCATAACAATTCTTTTACGCACACCATCTTACTACGTATGAATTCAGTCTTTTCTAATATTTGCACCAATTAGGAAGGTAGAATTTGGAATAAATATACCATCATTTGTTTGGCGGAAGAGTTAAATACCATTCAGGAAATATTATCTCCACTACATCTGGCCGGGATTTCAAACCCCAACCTCCCTGTCACTGGGTACACCAAACCAGACACCTTAATCTGCGGTCTCATCGATGCGGGTAGTGATATAATTGAAAAGTATTGTACGCAATTCCAAACCCCGACTTGAACTGCTCTATTCCGCAATCACGTTACCATAAATGCCAAATCGTAAGTAACTCCACACGATTGGAAAAGAAGCCAATTAACAATAACATGTTAATAAATAATTAATTATGATCATAGGAGGAAAGGGGAGGGAGGGGGAGAAGCTTTTGAGCATAATGCTTTGGGAAGCTCGAATCTAGTTGACGATTTCCAAGTAATGTGAATGAACTCCTTTGAGACACCGATTTTTTTTATGGTCACGTCTTACTCACTACCTGTTCAGGCTATGCGTACACATGACAATTATTTTAATGTGGTAGAGATGAGGAAGGAAGTATTTTAGAGGTAGTCTACCAGCATTTTTGAGGGAGTGGGAAACCATAAGGTATAACCACCTCCAGGAAAACCCGACCGGGATTCTAACCCTGATCCACCCGTCATCAGTAAGCCAATCGTTGACCTCGGTGGTCTTGGGATAAAGTACTCGCCTCGGGAACCGATGCTTGGGGGTTCAAACACAGCCGGGACTGACGGATTTTCCCTTGAGCGATAAAAATCTGTAGCACAACTTCATTCGGAGGGGAAGTAAAGCCGTCGTCGGTCCCATGTTGATTGTGGCATGTAAAATAACTCTGGAAGGTATGGGAAGATACCTTTACCGGAAAAATTGGAAGACCCTTTCGCCCTCGCCCATAGAAACTCTCGTGGGCTGATATAATTAGTCGGTTCAGAAAATGCACGTTAAATACCTCACATGAATTAAAAAGTAGGGCAGTCGCACACGGGAGTAACAGTTTTTAGACCTGTCGACCATTTAGGCGGGCGTGGGAGAGGGACACCAATAATAATAATAATAATAATAATAATAATAATAATAATAATAATAAAATAATAATAATACAAGTAGCTACATTTGATGAGCTCTTCTTGTCATGACGGGCTTGGCATTGATTAAAATAACTTCTCGACGGGCATACAACAACCGTTCATCGCCTGAAACTTGACCCCAAGGGATCAAGGAGGTATTGTGCCGCTGTCATTACTGTAAGTCTCAATCCTCTGTCCAAGGAACAGGGTAACAGAAGAAGAGCCAAGCAAGCCACCTGCTGCTCCATCTCTCTCTCTCTCTCCCTCTACATGCAAACAATGCTGGAAGCCTCCTTCTTTTGTTACCCTTTGATGTATTGGATGGTGGGATGGAGGGGAGGTCTTGACGTCACCGACACTTAACATTCATGACTTGAGATAAAATAACTTGTGTATATGTGTGTGGAAACATTGTGTCGTTTATTTTAAATATAATTTTATTCGTTAGCTTTGTTTTTCTTTTTAGCATTTAACACAAAGGTTTTTAACGTCTTAATGGGGGCGTGGAGCAAAATAAATCCTCATTATAGTGGAGAGAGGATAGAAAAGTGAAAAATCACCCACAGGGAAGGAATTTCGAACCCAGACCTTCTTGTTACTAACGACAAATAAATGCAATACTAGTCTAACTCATAGACCGCTCGGCCACCAATGTTGTATTAGTGGGGTTTCAATAGGTCGGACTATCAGCTTTTAGTTTAGACTCTCTCAGCTATATAAATATGATAAGAAGAGTTTTTTTATAAGAAACTACATAATCATTCACTTAGTGGAAATAAAACAATTTTTCCTGCAATATTTTGTAATCAAACGCTGAACTGTCGTGTCAAAACCAGGAGATAATTGTTTATGTATGTTCCATGACAAAAAAGCAGTGTGTGTTTGTATGTTCCTGGATTGTAATGGTCGTTACAGCTCATCTAAACGTATTGCACATTAAATAAACAGTGTGTATTTCAAACAATAAATGTGTTTATTTATTCAATAATGGAGTTGAACAATAATCTCCTAATGAAGTTTTGTGCGTGGGCGTGACCCTAAATCTTAAATTATGAAAAGAGCTTAGCGTTTAATTTGAAACGCTTAGCTTAGTCAGCAGCGGGTTCCTCTATAAAACTAAGGGGTTCGTTTCCCGGCACTGACAAAAAATCTTCGTTGTGAATAGTTATTGATCAGGAGACTTTTTTTGGCTGTCATAACTTTTTTTTAAATCCATTATTGTTTCCAGCCCATGACTTGTTCCAGTTTTTTATTCAAGCTATATATTTTTCCACTACTAACTGGCTAGGCCTGTCTTAGCTTCATATGCCTAGTCTGTCTTCAAACCAGGACAGGCACAACATCCAGTCCCCGGTCGTCAATTTACCAATGTGCAAGGTTAAACCCATATTTTCATCAATAATAAATCTTCGGCCATTCCGGGAATTGAACCCGGGACCCTTAACTCGGTAGGCAGACACGATACTGACTGAGCTAAGGTGTTGAACTGTCTGTTATAGTATAAGACTATTTTGAAATAATGTGTTTGTTGATCTAATCAGTTTCAGAAAGTACACTGTACAGCTTACCTGCTTACAATATAAAAATTAATGTAATTTCAAAAGGAACAGTTGGACAGAGTCTTAAGAATATTATATCGTATATGTAAATTTTTATAAATTCATACAATTATTTTTAGTATCGCCCATTCGGGATATAAGCTTGTATACCAATTACGCTAGTGGGTTAGGAATTAGGAAGGCTGAATTTAGAGGAAGTGTACCCGCATTTCCGTGGAGGGAGAGAGTGGGAAACCATTTAGGAAGAACCACCCCCAGTACACCTGACTGGTATCGAACCACGATCTACCAGTCTTTAGCAGTCTAGTTTATAGTGAGAGTCGCGCCTTAGACCATGCGGCCACCAAAGCGGATCATACAACCAATAATTCATGATTTGGGACCGTAATGACTGTGTGTTATTTGAATCTAAAATTGTAAAAAATCATAGCTACAATAATATAATATGGATATAATTAATAAATTGAAAATATCCATGTAAATAATAAAATATGTTTGTACCCTTCAAATTGAATTACCTTAGAGTCCTTGGAATGGAACAGGGCAAAGGCCTATAAATGAGAAAGCAGAAGAAAAAATTTGAATTAAACACATGTTATTTTACTAACATAATAAGGGCATATTTGATCGAACCAATCACATTCTAAAAATTCTAATTATATATTATATTTTTAGGCTTACTTAAAATAAATTTAATCATATACAAAAAA
Source organism: Timema podura (assembly GCA_033556935.1). Taxonomy (NCBI): domain Eukaryota; kingdom Metazoa; phylum Arthropoda; class Insecta; order Phasmatodea; family Timematidae; genus Timema; species Timema podura. Next base: position 57,487,973 of record JAVRXN010000011.1, read on the forward strand.
AGCAAAAGCAAAAAGAAACAAAAATTTATAAAACTAAACCAGATTCACAAAGACGTGAACAAGTTTAGTTTATTTTCTAAGAAACTACGGCTATTGCGAAATAACATTCAAATATTTTATCCTAGGAGAAACCTATTGCTTTTATACATGTCTACGTAGAATTACTTTTACTTCGATTCTCGTAAACGCCGGTGAGAATATATAGAAAAAATATATATATTTCACTTCATGATATATGCAGATTCTTATTCTTTTCAAATAGCAAGTTCTCGAATTCATAAAACTTGTAGATTTTATTCAGACGACAAATGTGTGCCCGTTCAAACACACATTTTAAAAGAAGTCGGGCGCAACTTTTTTTTTTTTTTGGTGTGTGGTAACGTTGATGTCTTTTTGGTGGTATGCATGTTTTTGTCCTTCCTTTTCCCTCCCCTTTCCCCGCTCCCTTATGAGCCTGTGTCACCTAAATTATAGCCTGAAAAACGATCGTTAACCCATTGAAGACGTCGCTGTAATAAAGTCGAGCCTTGGAAGATGCAGCGGTTTTTTTTATGGCGGACGGAAATACATTTGAAGATGCGTATTTTTGTGCCATAAAATTGACGGAAAGCACTTTTCCTTACAAGAATAATATCCACAGAGGGTTAGTTTGGATGGAAATAACAAGTTTGTGTGGAAGCTCTTGATGCATAATGGGCAAAGACCGCGCGATATAAATCAGTTTCGGTGGATAGATCTTTCAAAATGTGTGGCTTTTGAAGTATTCACTAGAGTAAGCTAATAAAGTTGGACGTATATAGTTACAATTCACTTTGTAAGGGGTTAAAAAATATATTTAGTGCCACTTGGATTTAAAGCACGACTTATTTTATCTTCCTTGCTGAATAAAGCTATTTCGTATACATATTTTTTTTATTATGATTCGCATTAGAGGAATTTTTATTTCAGTTCTGGTTATAAAATTGACGTTATCTTCCTTATAGTATCTCCAAAGCAAACGTAAAATATCTAAAACTTATTGTTATTATTATCATCGTTGGTACCGTACTTGGCGTCTTATTACCCTTTCGGATAAAGGTTGGGGATACGTTTTATATTTTGCATGCTACACGTCTTGCTTTTCGTCCGGAATACTCGCATATTTACGCAAATGTAAAAGATACGAGAAAGGTAGAATTTAGAGGAAGCGTAGCCACATTTTCATGGAGGGGAAGTGAGAAACTATTTAGGAAAAATTACCTCAGTACACCAGGCTGAGATTAAGTTTATAGCGAGAAATGCTACTCAGACCTTACGAACACCAATTCGAGATTAATCACAGTTGAATGTCGTGGAGTGTTACCAGGGTAAGCAGAGTTCATTTAAACTTAGCTGTGATATGTTCTCTTCACTCGATAGGGTACGCATTGGAAATACATGTTCATGTAAGGGGTACATTATACAGGATTTACCGTAACATGTGGGACCCACCTTAGCGACACAAAAACCATGAAAATTTCAAATAAACATATTTTTATCGCCACAGCTTACGACCTGTCCAGGTTGTAAGCATTTGTACCAATTACAATAACGGGAAGGTTCAATTTAGAGGAAGTGTACCCGAACTCGAGTGGCAGGAAAGTGGAAAAACACCCTTAGGAGACCCGACCGGGATTCGAACCCTGATCTACCCGTCATTAGCAGACCAGTCCAACACAAGAAAGACGCCTTGGACCGTTCGACTACTGGGGCGGGTTACATTTGAAGTTAGATTACCGCATAGTACATGGAGTGTAATAGAATTAACATTTTGACACCCGCCTCAGTGGCGTAGTTGGCTAACGCGCTAGTCGTGTTGAGCTCGACCACCGAGGACGGGGAGATCGAGGTTCGAATCTCGGTCGGGTGAACTGGGGGTGGTTTTTCCTAAATGGTTTTCCACTCTCCCTCCACGCAAATGCGGGTTCACTTCCTCTAAATTCAACCTTCCCAATTCCTAATCAATTAGAGTAATTAGTACTTAAGCGTATAACCCGAACGGGTAGTAAGACGCGGTGCTAAATATTAAACATTTTGACTTATCATTACTTCGCAATCAGTTTTTTAACATGTTAATAACATTTAATCTAACACTGTGTATTTGATTATTGTATGTGCCTAATGGAAAAAAAATGTGGCTCCTTAAATTCATAGCTATAGTTCAATTTTAGTCCGAATGGACTTTTAGAAAATACAAACTTTTTTTGCGGCCAAAATTTATAATATTTTTCTAGTGATATTTTATATGTTTATAGTACCCAACAAAAGTAACAACTGAATATCTAAATAGTTAGATGTATGAGTAAATGAAAGAGTGAAAACATATCTACTTATTATTTTTTTAGCTGTCAGATGAGGCCCTTCCTATGAAAATTTTACTTTACTTTCCCTTACCAGTTAAATATTGAAACGGATAAATAAACAATATAATAGGAATATATTTGACTCAAACGTTCTTCAAATTTGCTACGTGTGATTGTGAAGTCTAGAATGGAAATGTTACCCTCTTTACTACGTTCTGTCATGTTTTTTTGAGATAAAATATCAGGTTATTTTTTGTTGCAGCCATTTCCTTTACATTTCCGATACTGTCGTTCGAACATATTTTTTTCTTAATGAAAGTAAAGAACTATTATTTTCTGACGAAAAAGAAAAAAAACTTAAGACGAGCAATATCAATTCAAGCGGGTGGAATGTTTTTTTTTACTAAGGGGCGCTGTGACATTTCCTCCGGAAGACGCCCAGAGACGTCCGGCGTCCCCCTCATACTACTTTACCAGTTTTTTCCTCGTACCTTATGTGCTGTGTCTATTTCAGTGAGAGACGCAGAGGGAGCTTGTATTTCAGGTGGGATCATTTTTTTTAAATTTTATTTTGGCTCAAACATGTTTAAGTGTAGCTTGTGATAATAAATAGTAGATATTTTTGAATAAAAATATATTTTTCTCACCCCCTACCCCGTTTCTGTGTATTCTACATGTGGGCCTGGAGATCTGTCAGGATGTCTTTGGCCGAGGATAAGGGGGGAATGATATGAATACTTATGTAGGTTCGTGATTTACGTTAGACTTGGCTTTTAAAAGGTTTATTAATACTACTTTACTATTACAAATGTGATGTTAAAAGTGAAGCTAAAATGAAGAAATTAGTGAATATAGAGAAGCGATTGACCGAACGAGGTGTTATGAGGTTTATCTAATGGCCTGTCTGACTGTTAGGTGGTCCCTGCACGGTCGTCGGACCTGGTTCCCTGGGCTCAATCGGCAGCCCCGACTGGTGCTTGGTGAACCCAACGACCTAGCCCGCTTGGCCCCGTGACCTCCTAGCTTAGATCTTCCGTAAAGCCCCGAGTAAGAGCTCAAGACCACCCCCTTTTAATCGGGCCGCTGAGCTGGTTCTTAGCTCAGGACCGCTGACACCTTCTTTTGCGTCAGTCCTTCTAGTTTGTTTGTTTATTCATCATAGCAATCCTCGTAACAATCGTTGTGTCATTCGCCACTCACAACATAAAATGTTTCCACAAACATGGCTTCTGATTGAGGCCGTTCGGTGACACATTGTTAGTTTAATAAATGTGGTGTCGTATGAACACCGAATATTGTAAAAGATTTGATTTTCACTAATAATTGTATGCAATATCTTGTACCTCGTAGCAAAGAGAACACGCTTTTGTCGGCCATTTTTATTGTATAGTAGGCCTACATCTTTTGAGTCCCCAAAAATAATAAGCATATTTTATAGAAAGTTTAACCGGCTTCATGGTGAAGTGATCAGACCTCCTGGCTTAAGTTAAGATCTTCATTCGTTTTACCCCGTCATATACACTTTTATCATCCCCTCATCTTATCGGGACATGGAAAGAGCCTCCGCGGAAAGGAAGTGCTATTTGTACATTCGGGCGTCCCCTGGGCAACGGTACATTAGTACTGGCTAATCTTTCCGTAAACTGGGCTACAGATTGATGTAGCCCTGATATGCCAATATTATTATAGATTAAAAAAAATATAGTGTTCATATATATTTTTAACATCTAAATACTTGAATAAAACAAATACAAATTAAAAACGTAGAAGATTGAACCCTAAATATACAATTTTCAACAGTTTGAAAAGAAAAATAAATGGTACGGCACACCGCACAGACTTTCTCTCTCTTTCTATAAACTCGTAAGATTTCTGAACGGAATAATGTACATTGTATCATCACCACTCCACATAAGAACACGCATAGAATAATATACAATGATATAGAATCAATGAGAAAAGAGGCGCATCTTTGTCCACCTAAGAGCATTTCAAACAGTTAAATGGCTTCCACAAGGGTCAACAATTCGTATTAAAATTTCGATTTCTGGTTAAAATTTTAACATTTTATAAGGTGTTGCAGATCTTCAAGTCATCGCATTGATATTTAATTATTCATTTATACATTTTGACCAATAAAAAATGTAAATATTGACTATTGAGTCTAAAATGGAGATAGATCATTGCTATGAAAACATTTCTCCTAAGAGATTTAAGGAAAAATAACATACTTTTTTAGATACTTATATTTAATTACTCTATGGCATTGGAGAATTATTGCGTTAATACTTAAGTAGTATATGTTTACAACTAAAGCTCACAAAATTGTATTAATATATTTGCAAATATCTCATAAACTGCTGCTTTTATAAAAATATATGTCAAATAAAAGTTTTTTATTTCTAATAGTCCTACAATTTTGCAATGATAAGTTGTTTAGTTTCTCCAATAGTTGTGGAGATACGGAAATTAACGCTTCTGTAATGTACCCTAAAAATCATTTTCATAGGAAAATTAAAATAGCCAGTTTATTTATAATCTTAATCAACGCCTAGATACGAATTTTAATCAAAATCGTTTGAGCAGATTTTGAGAAAACCAAATTTTTCTCTTTTCGCCCTTCAGTAAACTACCCTTAATTTTAAGTTTTAATAGACACACAGACAGACGGCATTGCAAAGACTATTTTTTAGGGTTCGGGGGGTCATGAGACATCGAAATCTATCAACATTTCAGGTTAGTTATTTTTACGATCGCAATAATTAAGCTTTAATGTCCAAAAAGCTAAAAATATATATATAATTGCGTATATATTGAAAGTTATTGATTTTATAAAAATATGTTTCGAATAAAATATTTGTATTATAAATATATATACATATTTGTAATGCTAAGTAATTTCATATCTCAAATAGTTTCGGAGCTATTATAAAAAATGTTAATTAACGCATCAGACCGGAGCCCTTAAAGCCATTTTGCCGAAATATTGAGAGTCGCCATTTTGTTTGGAATATTTATTAATGTTCATAAATGAAATTTAATCAAAATCGTTAGAGCCGATTTTGAGAAAATCGACTTTTTCTCTTTTTTCCCTTCAGTAAACTACCCTTAATTTTAGGGGTAGATATCCAATTCCAAAAACCCCTCGGGGCAACCCTATGAAAACCCTAGATATCAAGTTTCAGCTCAATCGGTAAAATAGTTTAGGCTCTAGTTGGAGGTACAGACAGACAGACAGACAGACAGACGGACGGAAATTCAAAAACCACTTTTTCGGATTCAGGAAGTCATGAAACGTCAAAATTCATCAAAATCTCGAGTTCGAATTTTTTGACGATCACCATACTTTCTCTACCTGTAAGATAGAGAGAAAGTAATAATACGATTTAAAATACTTATTTGTTTGTATTTATAGGCTTTAGGGATGATTAGAAACAAATTTATGTAAATAATAATTATAGTAAGCACTATTTTAAAAACTTAATGATTATTTAGCCATAAAAAAGTGCAAAGCAGCCATTGTATGAAATCGTATATGCCGTGCGAATAGTACAGGTAGAAGTTGCATGCAACCAGTGTTACCAAGATCATATCCAATTTCTTATACAAGAAATTTTGTCGTGTGTACTGGGCTTAATGCATGATAAATATATAAATTAGACATTATTTTAGTGCTAGTATCGTTTTTTATTCGTTTTCTACTGGCTTATATAAAGACACAGGACTAAGTTGGTTTATTGTGTTACAAAAATAACCACCAATATGACCGTTTGGAATTGAACTTTGGCCTTTTGCGTTAGATTTAAGAAAACACACAAAAAAAAGTCGGTAAGTAACTTTATGGATTACTTGATTTGGACAAAAGTAGCCTTAAAAATATTATAATAATTTCATTTGAATATCTTATCCGAACGGCTCATCAAATTAGTATTTAATATTGTCTAAAGATTTCCTGAAATTAATTCATCATGAATATTACCATTTCAAAAATAAACTCAAAACAATTTCTATGATTTGGGTCTTTTTTATATTAATTAATTTAACACAAAGGCTACTAAAACCTTTACATAGATGGTGGGGTCGAGAGGATAGCTTTGAGGAAGTGTGCCCACATTAACGTGACGAGATGGTATAAAAAATCACACTTGAAATCTTATTTGGAAGGCCACCAAGCTGAAATTAAAACATTGACCTCCTTATCAGCGGAAATCAACGATAGATAATTAAAATCTAACGTCTTAGACAACTTGGCCATCTTGGTGGTTCTTAGGTCTTTTCAAGTAATAAATCATCCTAGGGGGAAACAAATTTAAAATAAATGGTACGGCACACCGCACAGACTTTCTCTCTCTTTCTTTAAACTCGTAAGATTTCTGAACGGAATAATGTACATTGTATCATCACCACTCCACATAAGAACACGCATAAAATAATATACAATGATATAGAATCAATGAGAAAAGAGGCGCATATTTGTCCACCTTAGAACATTTCAAACAGTTTAATGTCTTCCACAAGGGTCAACACTTCGTATTAAAATTTCTATTTCTGGTTAAAATATTAACATTTTATAAGGTGTTGCAGATCTTCAAGTCATCGCATTGATATTTAATTATTCATTTATACATTTTGACCAATAAAAAATGAAAATATTGACTATTGAGTCTAAAATGGAGATAGATCATTGCTATGCAAACATTTCTCCTAAGAGATTTAAGGAAAAATAACATACTTTTTTAGATACTTATATTTAATTACTCTATGGCATTGGAGAATTATTGCGTTAAGACTTAAGTAGTATATGTTTACAACTAAAGCTCACAAAATTGTATTAATATATTTGCAAATATCTCAGAAACTGCTGCTTTTATAAAAATATATGTCAAATAAAAGTTTTTTATTTCTAATAGTCCTACAATTTTGCAATGATAAGTTGTTTAGTTTCTCCAATAGTTGTGGAGATACGGAAATTAACGCTTCTGTAAAGTACCCTAAAAATCATTTTCATAGGAAAATGAAAATAGCCAGTTTATTTATAATCTTAATCAACGCCTAGATACGAATTTTAATCAAAATCGTTTAAGCAGATTTTGAGAAAACCAAATTTTTCTCTTTTCGCCCTTCAGTAAACTACCCTTAATTTAAAGTTTTTATAGACACACAGACAGACGGCATTGCAAAGACTATTTTTTAAGGTTCGGGGGGTCATGAGACGTCGACATCTATCAACATTTCAGGTTAGTTTTTTTTTACGGTCGCAATACTTAAACTTTAATGTCCAAAAAGTTAAAAAAAATTCATATAATTGCGTATAGATTGAAAGTTATTGATTTTATAAAAATATGTTTTGGATAAAATATCTGTATTATAAATATATATACATATTTGTAATGCTAAGTAATTTCATATCTCAAATAGTTTCGGAGCTATTTAAAAAAATGTTAATTGACGCATCAGACCGGAGCCCTTAAAGCCATTTTGCCGAAATATTGAGGGTAACCATTTTGTTTGGAATATTTATTAATGTTTATAAATGAAATTTAATCAAAATCGTTGGAGCCGATTTTGAGAAAATCGACTTTTTCTCTTTTTGCCCTTCAGTAAACTACCCTTAATTTTAAGTTTTAATAGACACACAGACAGACGGCATTGCAAATACTATTTTTAAGGGTTCGGGGGGTCATGAGACGTCGACATCCATCAACATTTCAGGTTAGTTTTTCTTACGGTCGCAATACTTAAGCTTTAATGTCCAAAAAGTTAAAAATATATATATAATTGCGTATATATTGAAAGTTATTGATTTTATAAAAATATGTTTCGAATAAAATATTTGTATTATAAATATATATACATATTTGTAATGCTAAGTAATTTCATATCTCAAATAGTTTCGGAGCTATTTAAAAAAATGTTAATTTACGCATCAGACCGGAGCCCTTAAAGCCATTTTGCCGAAATATTGAGGGTAGCCATTTTGTTTGGAATATTTATTAATGTTTATAAATGAAATTTAATCAAAATCGTTGGAGCCGATTTTGAGAAAATCGACTTTTTCTCTTTTCGCCCTTCAGTAAACTACCCTTAATTTTAAGTTTTAATAGACACACAGACAGACGGCATTGCAAATACTATTTTTAAGGGTTCGGGGGGTCATGAGACGTCGACATCCATCAACATTTCAGGTTAGTTTTTCTTACGGTCGCAATACTTAAGCTTTAATGTCCAAAAAGTTAAAAATATATATATAATTGCGTATATATTGAAAGTTATTGATTTTATAAAAATATGTTTCGAATAAAATATTTGTATTATAAATATATATACATATTTGTAATGCTAAGTAATTTTATATCTCAAATAGTTTCGGAGCTATTATAAAAAATGTTAATTTACGCATCAGACCGGAGCCCTTAAAGCGATTTTGCCGAAATATTGAGAGTAGCCATTTTGTTTGGAATATTTAAGAATGTTCATAAATGAAATTTAATCAAAATCGTTAGAGCCGATTTTGAGAAAATCGACTTTTTCTCTTTTTTCCCTTCAGTAAACTACCCTTAATTTTAGGGGTAGATATCCAATTCCAAAAACCCCTCGGGGCAACCCTATGAAAACCCTAGATATCAAGTTTCAGCTCAATCGGTAAAATAGTTTAGGCTCTAGTTGGAGGTACAGACAGACAGACAGACAGACAGACAGACAGACAGACGGAAATTCAAAAACCACTTTTTCGGATTCAGGAAGTCATGAAACGTCAAAATTCATCAAAATCTCGAGTTCGATTTTTTTGACGATCACAATACTTTCTCTACCTGTAAGATAGAGAGAAAGTAAAAAATTTATACCAAACGTGGTGTCTTGATAGAATTGGTTACTAAGGTAATTATTAGTGTTCTTGCAAAGCTTTTAAAGATGACCACGAAACGTTAAAAACCACCAGAGGATTTTAATTTAATTAAACCACCAGAGGATTCTACCGGCAGCTTTGTTCTTCACTAGAACAAATTTATTGCGTCTAGAGACAGTTCCTTATTTTACCTTCATTAAGACCGTGTGATATCATGTTTACTTTCCCATGAAGAGGAAGTATTGTAATCACAAAATCCTCGATACTATGATGGATCTGGACTTTTATGTGCTTCCCAACTAAAAAATGTCGGTCTTACAATTCTGCCCATTCCCCTGTCTGTCAGTCAGTCAGTCAGTCAGTCAGTCAGTCAGTCAGTCAGTCAGAGACTGCCAAAACAGTTTGATGGATTACGTTCAAACTTAATATTTAGATGCCATATGGTCATACCTCGAGGAAAAATCGTGATTTTGATTTGAGCCATACATTAATTAAGGGTACCTAGCTTACTGATAGCTAATGTTTAAAAAGGCTCTAACGATTTTGCCTACTTGATAAATTACACTGTATAGTTGATTTTCTTGGAAAAAATAATTTAATAGACTATAGAATGATTGATTTAAAAAAAAATTATTTAGTAAATGACAAATGATTTTATTCATAATTTATATCTGAGTAATGTTTTACATGATAAATAACATAATATTCTTGCTTTTCGGAAAAAAATGTTTTAAGGGTAATTAACTGATTTTGGAAAACATAAACATATTTTAATTAGCTCTAATGATGTTATTTAAAATGTATATCTTAGAAGTACTTTACTTCATAAATAACATATTCTTGTTCTTTGTAGACAAAATTATTTAAGTGTAGTTTACTGACGATTAATAATTACAAATTTGAGATATTTTGAAAATCACTAACGATTTGGTTCAAGATTGGTGTATCATGAGTATTTTGCATGATAAATAATCTTGCATATTCATTTTATAAAATTGATCATTGGAGTATAGCTTAGCCCCTATTTATGATTGATTTTTGAAAATTGGAACTTTCTAAAAAAAGTTATAACTTATGCTGTTAGTTCTGTTAACACTATCTTAATTATTTACTGTCGACCATAATTCTGAGAAAACTGTTTTATAAAAGTTTTTCCAAATGATTTGAAAAAAATATGTCTTTGTGTGAGAAATCAGTTTTCACATCGTGAAACATTTATTGTTTAACTTATTTAAATAATCCAACAAGTATCGAAACGCTAGAACTAATATATTTTACCTGTTTTAAAAGCACCATCTCTTCTAACCTATATTGTTGCTGAAGCAAGGCAGAAGGCACGCTACAGAATAAGCCTTAGCCAACGTACAAATTGCTCGAAATTGATTTTAACGCTCATGCAGATGTAGTGGCCAAGCTAGAAACTAGCCGGTACTTCGAGCGCCTATTTAAAACATCGTAATGAACGAGCTCTTTTAATGAATGCAAAGAGAATTTGTTTCCTCTATGTAATGGAAGTGTTTTGGATTGTTGTTCAAAATAAGAATAATTGAAATGGAAACTCCTTTCGGCGTCCTTTTGCTAGTACAGAACAACTCTCCGACGTGCTATAATAATATGAAGAAATAATGGTAAAATCATCAACGTTCACGTATTTAAATATAGCCAAAAGGGAAGTGCATGCTTGATTAGCATTTGAAGATAAAAATAACAAAGAACTCCATTTATATTACCTGTTTTATTTATTGGAAGTTGCCATCACATCAAATTGATGAATTTAATTCCCTTTATAATATTTTTTTGCAATATAAATCTAAGTTATATAATAATGTTCTATTCAAATTTCATTCATGGAGAACACAGAAATAATTTTGATCTAAATATTTGCATTGTTGTAAATTATCCAAAAATAAGGAGGGGGAGGGGAACTCACAGTTGTGTTTTGTTAAATTTGTTCTTTTCTAACCTGATTAAGTTGATGATTTAATTTTTGTAAAGCTTATTCAATTATACAATAGCCGTGTACACTATTTTTTACCACCCCATTCAGAATTTAACTTATCTTGTTCCATTGTTAAAATTTATAAACTTTCATGCTATATTAAAAAGAGTTTACATGACACGATTGGATATTAAATATAGCTGTCACTGGCTCTTCTATTGTCAACATATATGGTAAATAGAAGGGCTCGGACTATTTACATAAAAATAGTTCACATGACTCGATGAAATAAAAATAAAGGAAAGTTAAATGGTGTATCTGGCACTTCAATACTACGAAATTGCTAGAGGCACAAAACAATCAAAATAACTATAAACATATCAACTTTTTTTTTATAAAACTCTCCCAGGTAAAAGGAAGGGCACAGAATTACCCACATTAAAAAATTCATATAACCCGATCAGATAAAAAATATAAACTTTAAATTGTATCTCTTGCACTCTAAAAATATTGATTTTCTTTGGTAAAAGGAAGGGTTCGGAAAAACCTACATAAAGAAAGTTCACATGACACGATCGGATAAAAAATATAGCTGTCATTTGCTCTATTATGGTCAACATATATAATACATATTCATATATACGTACATGAATATAAAAATAATATTTATATGTATACCGTACTTTAAAACCGGAGCGCAGAATATATTTTAAATTTAGGCTTATCAGGTAATATTGTATGATAGAAGTGCCAAATACACATATATATGACTATAAATATATTTTTCGACAATACAAGATTATGAAGATTGTGTTAAATCTGAGTGGTACCAAGAGTCAATATAGTGATTGATTGGAAAACAAACAATCAAAATAACTCTAAAAATATCTATTTTTCGAAAAACAAAACCTAACCCAGGTAAAAGGAAGGGCCTGGACTTACATAAAAATAGTTTACATGACCCGATAAGATGAAAAGTAGAAAAGACAGATGGACTCTGAGACTAAGTGACTCCAGCAGTGAGTGGTACGAACGTGATAGAGTGCGTAAGACCAGCGTGGTAATGCTGAAGGCCTTTATCCCGCCCAAAAGGTAATGTGTAATGGTAGAAAAGACTTCAGAGGTATCTACCGTGGTGGTAACAAGCGGGTGCTCTGGCGTGCGTGACCCGGACCGTGCGTGGTACAAGCGGAGCGTAGCCCGGACGTGTGTGGTACAAACCCGATGCGTGACCCGGACCGTGGTGGTACAAAGCCGGGCGTGATCTGGACGTGCGTGGTACAAGCAGAGCTTAACCCGGACCGTGTGTGGTACAAGTCGGGCGTGACTGGCTATGCGTGCTACAAGCTGGGCGTGACCTGGACGTGCGTGGTACAAGCCGGGCGTGACTCTGGCCTGCGTGGTACAAGCAGAGCGTAACCCGGACCGTGTGTGGTACAATGGGGTGCGGCGTGACTGGCCGTGCGTGCTACAAGCTGGGCGTGACCCTGGCCGTGCGTGGTACAAGCCGGGCGTGAATTTGGACGTGCGTGGTACAAGCCGGGCGTGAATCTGGACGTGCGTGGTACAAGCCGTGCGGGGTACCAGCCGGGAGTGATAGGGGCCGTGTGTGGTACCCGCCAGGTGAAGTACGAGCCGTCTAAATACGAGTGGTGCGTAGACTCGGGAGTTGGTAGTCCACCTAGACTATGGTGACTAGCCGTAATTTAGCCCCCCACCATCGGCACGCTACAGTTTAATATTATTATATTAATAATACTTATTGCTGTGATTATTATTTATTATTTATTATTATTATATATAAGTATTCTGTCTCACGACAGGTCCATTCCTTTTGACAGTGAACGTGGACCGCCAATTCGCCCTGGCCTCTGCCTCCTCCATTAGCTCCCAGAATGTTCTTTTTTCCTTCAAGTCATCTAATATTTGAATCCTCCTTCTTCCTAGATCTTTTTTCCTTCAACCTTTCGTGCAGAAGACAGTTCCTTCTAAGCATATTTCCAATTCATTTTGTTTTGTACCGAAGAATCGCATCCAAAATGGTCCTCTTCTCATCCCACTCTTCTTAGGACTTCTTAATTTGTCAGCCTGTCTATCCACCTGATCTTCTCACTATCCAGGTGGCCAGAAAAACGCTAGTGGTTCCAGGAAAGAGGGTCTTCGTGTGAAACACTGGATTTTTTTAAATAATAAAACAATCTTTTTAACAAGGGAGCTAGTAGATAACGCACCCTACATCCGAGCAATATAATATAGTTAAGTTATCTCATTATTTTTTTACAAAAGTATAGGCACGATTAAAATATCACAGTGGCAAAGTGGATAAGGTTTATTTATTTTATGTATCGAAATTAAGCACACATGAAAAGGAAGAAGTTAATGATAGACAATTTTAAGATGTATTATGCTAATAACAATTTTTTTTCTAAACTCTAATAGACCATAATGAGAAGTATGTACAATTTGGTAGTACTGTTTATTTGTAAATATTATACTCTTGTGAAATAATGATTATGTTAATGTACAAAACAACTTCACGATATGTTATTTGGTCTCTCAATTGTTATGGCATAAGATAACTTTTTTTACATTAAATATTAACATTAGTATTTAATGGGGAAGAAACATTTTTCGATCGCTCAATTGAAATAATATAAGTTTGTTAAATCAAGAGTCCCTGGTTTAATACCAGCAAATGAGAATTTTAGCACCATAAATATAATTTGTGGACTGAACATAATTCATATGTAGGAAAGTTATCACAGGTAAAATGCACTCGCATTCACGTGGACTGGGTATGGGATGACCACAGTGAACAATCACATGTGTAGAAACTTGGGTGCATACTGCCGAGATTCGAATCTCGATCTTACCGTCACGTGAAATTTAGTCGATTGCATGACTGAGGTCTTAGACCGTGTCTGTGACATACAAAAAGTTTTCGTAACTAGTAGCGTCGTGAGCGCTATAAACTTAAACCTACTGCTGTAATTTGTCAAAATGCTGAAAGTCGCTATTAAAACAAAAGTAAAACGATTCTACAGGGACTATTTTTTTTATTAAAATATATTTATGAAGGGCTTTTTTTTAAACTGTTTTATAAGAGCTTCTTTATGTTTTTCGAACAAGTTATTTCTACACCCAGGTTCCCCTACTCCCATCCCCCCCTCCACTCTTCTCTCTTTTAGGTTGGTAATCCTTTGCGGCGTCGCGTCGGGGCGACTATGTCCGTGTTTGTTTGAGAAGACTCCGCGGCTCCTCCCAAACTTGGTAAAAACTCGACACTTTCTACTTTAGCTGGCAGGGGCTAGCTAGCTTCTTTATTATTCCGATCCTCCAGCAGCCTTTTTTTTTTCTTTTATCACTTCCGACTTTTTGAAAACATTGTCACAAGTAGAGTAGAGAGAGCTTGCGTTATCGACGGAATCTTCTCACAAGAGTTTCCTGTCAAGGACAGAAAAAAAAGGTAACTTTCATACAGTTGTTATTTCTATGGTCGTAACGTATTATATTGATCGTTTATTATTATTATTATTATTATTATTATTATTATTATTATTATTATTAATTTCATTGGGTCGATCATACACTATTTTACGATTACAAATTCAATTCTTCAATTTATCTTCGAATCCCAAATCAAAAATCCGAATCTTTGAAAACATTATGAATAGAAGCGTAACTCTAAATAAAATAAAGTAAAATAGAATAAAATACAAATATATACTAAATGTTAACATTCTTTATTATAACATGCATACATCCAGTTAAATGTTAAATTACTGGTCTGGGTTCTGGTCGTTAAGTTCATCCCATAATTATAATTTGTTCTGAACCACCAATAAGCAATAAACAAATCCCACTAAGAAATTGATTTTTTTCCCTATGATTTAATTCTCGAAGCCAAGACTTTCTCGAATAATTGAATATCAAATATCCTTACGGATTCGAGGGGCCTTTACTTATTATTAGTATTATTATTATTATTATTATCATAATCATCATCATCATCATCACAGTCCGACACCTTAGCAGAGTTGGTATGACGTTTGTCCAATGAGCTTAACCCATAGCTAGATTCCCGCGGTAGTCTGAAAATAGTATTACTGTTATTTTCCCTTACCGCGTGTTACTACTTGTAAATATGCATATGCATTAGTTTCTCAACCTATTTCGCTCGCCGGCACACTATTATTTGTCGTGAGGCCTCGTGGAACACCAAAACGTGTAGGTTGGTGACACTACGGGATACTTAAACACGCACGTGGACAGAGATACTTCTCTCAGTTGAACAGGAAATCCGCACGCGCGCGTGTGTGTTTCTTCTATTCGAGCACGATATTGAACTTTAGTGTAAGAAATGACAAGATTATCATTAACTACTCAACTTGTTGATAAGAAGCCAAAAAATTCTCTGGAAAATAAATATATAAAAGCTTTCGAACATTTTTTTTTTCTTATTTCTTTTTAAAAATTAATACAAAATTAAACTATTTTTTTAATCAATAATAACATAACCTAGAGAATTTCTAAGCACACCTAATGAATTTCGTGGTGCCACGGCACACCCTTTGAGAACCAATGCTATAATGAAACAAGCAGGAGTTTGTTATAACCTAGTAAACGTACTCGCATTAGATTGTAGGATGTTGAGGAACAATCTAGGGAAAATCCCAATAGAGGTTCAAACCCCGATATCCCTATCACAGGTAAACCAGACTTAATGAGGCCGACGCCTTTGTCCGCGTGTACACTGGCTAGAGTAGCATTTTTATTAATGGTTTACTATAAAGGAGGAAGGAGAGAAGCTTATTGGATGTGTACCGAATTATCGTGGAGAGCGGATGAGAAAACCACAGTGATAAATCACCTGGCTGAGATTGTAACCTTGACCCCCCCGGCCCCGGCTTTAGTTGCTTCAATAGCTAAGTGTAGGGTTGGTAAAATAAAATTATCAAAGGTCAATATAACTTCTTAAAGAGCAGAATAAAAAACTTTTTGTTGTTTATAAAACATCATTATTTTGCGTGCATTGTAGGATTTTGTTCTGAAGTTAAGTGGTCAGCGTTCCTACTTACAGTTCCATAGGTATCGGGTTCGATCCCTGGTGCTTCTAGATTTTCTGTGAAATAGTGGAGTTGAAAAGAGATCAACTCAGCCTCGTGAGGACAAAATATGAGGAACTACTTGAATAAAAAATAGCGGCTCCGTTCTATAAAACTGATATTAACAGCTGGAGGAAGCGTTGGTTGTGCTGACCAAATGACACCCTCTACCGGTAGAAGTTGTCACTAGCCTCTCCAACAGACGGCGGCACCCAATTGGTTGGTATGGCTCGATTTCAAGCTGATGCCATGGAGTTGGAGTAGGATTTTGTGATGAAGGAACATAGATAAAATCAAACAAATGTCAACGTTCAACATTGATAACTTTTTTACTCTTTCATTAGTATCTATTTCATATTAATTATTGTTATGTAAAGTAAAAATGACGGTTTAAGATTACATCACTTTACATAAAATATGTCATTTGTTTTAGTAAATTTTTAGTTTTCAAAAAAATCTCCTTCCTATCTAAATCAGATTGTCGGTTTGTTTGTACTTATCATTTACGTGAAGCAAATGTCAAAATGCTTTTTTTTTAAGACGTGACATTAATTTTAACATAATTTTATAAAAAGATTATTTCTTCTTGTCCTTCAATTTCTTTTTTTACATTTTCTCATTACCATTTTAAAATTGATAGCGGAGAAGATAATTATGTTTCTTCCTACAAAATATATTAACATATTTAGTTTTTTTTTCACAGCGTGAGATTGTAACGAAGGGATTATTTAATATTATTACTTATACAAGTGAATAGTAATTGTTTATTTATTTTAAATCGGTTGAGAACTTTTGCTATATTTCTAACGTTTAATAACTGTAGCATTTATAATATTTTCATCTTGCAAGTAAATATACATTTTGGAAAAATCGGTATAACCTCTTAATTTATATTTTATTATTCTTATACCTTTTTGAAAATAAAAAAACTTTTAATATCATCAAAGTTTGAACAATAAAATTGCATTCCAACATTTATCCAATTTAAATTTATAATTTTGATTTACTAGCCCAATAATTTTAACTGTTAAACTAAAATTACGTATTAAGATTACTAAGCTCAATCAGTAATATGTTTATCTACTGTCATAAGACTACAAGGTTCAGTTCCCGACAAGTGAAACAATACATAATTTTGGAAGTGAAGATATTCTTATTCACTAGATTATAAATCTACGCCTCAAGGCTTCTCTCTATATATATATTTTATAATGAGTGGAAAATAATAACCGCATTGGCGGGCCTGTGGTTTAAACGTCAAGCTCATCTTGTTTGAGTTGCTTGAGACAGCGTTGGGGTTCAAATTTCAACCGGGTGTACTGAGGATGGTTTTCCTATTTGTTTTCCCACTTTTCTCCACGAAATATAGGCAAATATCTTTTAAAATTCTATCTTAATCATCCTACCCCAATTAGTTTTTTTATCACCACGTCTTACTACCTGTTCAGGTTCTAAGAATACATGATAATTATCTAATGGGGCAGGGATGACGGAGGAGAACATTTAGAGATAATGTACCCGTATTTGCGTGGAAGGAGAGGGGAAACCATTTAGGTAAAACCACCCTCAGTAGATCAGACTGGGATTTCGAATCCCGATCTCCCCGTATTCAGAAGGCCAGTCTAACACGAGAGTGACGCCTTGGACCATCCAGCCACCGAAGCGGGTGAATTAGTTTATTAAATATATGTGTAGCCCACACGGGTAGTGAAGACGCGGTGTGGAGAAGAAAAGGTTCATAGCGACTCGCATCGACGCGGTGGACAGAGCTCGTTAAAAATCGTCTCGGCTCGGCCCTGACTCGGATCAGTCGTTGAGAAGATTCCAGAGTGGAGTGATTCTAAAATACTCCTAAAACTTTGTTTTATCCTCCATCAAATGAGGCTACAAAATCTCAAACTCTCCTTACTCAGACCTATTTTTCTATGCATTGTTAACCCACGTACACCTTTTCAATCTTTTAACTCTTCTACCTTTCTCCTCCTCATCTTCTAACACGAGTTTTATAACACCCAATTCACTATTCCTTAACTCTTCTAACTTTCTCCTCCTCTTCATCTAACACGAGTTTTATAACACCCAATTCACTATTCCTTAACTATTCTACCTTTCTCCTCCTCTTCATCTAACACGAGTTCTATAACACCCAATTCACTATTCCTTAACTATTCTACCTTTCTCCTCCTCTTCATCTAACACGAGTTCTATAACACCCAAGTAACGTATTCCTTAACTATTCTACCTTTCTCCTCTTCATCTAACACGATTCTATAACACCCAGTAACTATTTCCTTCACTATTCTACCTTTCTCCTCTCTTCATCTAACACGAGTTCTATAACACCCAAGTAACTATTCCTTCACTCTTCTACCTTTCTCCTCTTCTTCTAACACGAGTTTTATAACACCCAATTCACTATTCCTTAACTATTCTACCTTTCTCCTCCTCTTCATCTAACACGAGTTTTTATAACACCCAATTCACTATTCCTTAACTATTCTACCTTTCTCCTCCTCTTCATCTAACACGAGTTCTATAACACCCAAGTAACTATTCCTTAACTATTCTACCTTTCTCCTCTTCATCTAACACGAGTTCTATAACATCCAAGTCACTATTCCTTAACTCTTCTACCTTTCTCCTCCTCTTCATCTAACACGAGTTCTATAACACCCAAGTCACTATTCCTTAACTCTTCTACCTTTCTCCTCCTCTTCATCTAACACGAGTTCTATAACACCCAAGTAACTATTCCTTAACTATTCTACCTTTCTCCTCTTCATCTAACACGAGTTCTATAACATCCAAGTCACTATTCCTTAACTCTTCTACCTTTCTCCTCCTCATCTTCTAACACGAGTTCTATAACACCCAATTCACTATTCCTTTAATTTCTAACATTTTATCCAACCGGATGCACAAATAGAAACAACAGTTGACACATCGAGACCCCAGGCAGACCCGTGGTCCGAAACAGTGTGGAACCTGCGGGCATCTCCGAGCCGAGCGTGATCAGAGCGTCAAGCTATGTCCAGCCCGGGTACGGCCCTGCAAGTGTGTGACTTGACCTTAAACAATACCACGTGCTCACTGGTTCAAGAGATATGTTCCCCCACCCCCTCTCTTGCTAAAAACTTGTACTGACCAATATTCTTGTGAAGGACCTTATCAGACAGAGAAGTTTCTATATCTACTCCCAAGTATTCATACGTAAGGCCATGGTATCTGCCTGCAGCTGTCACTTTTGATAAATAGTATCAATGAATAACTCTAGTAAAATAGTAAAATGTTAACAAATTTTTGCCTCAAAATATAAATATTTGTATTTCTAAAAAGGAATCTGTATAAAAATTGGGTGTAACTAGCCTACAACCGATGAACAAACAAACCTTCACATAAGGAGGTGTATCGTGTCTTTTAACAGAGCGTGGGCTATTCAAATAAGAACTGATTCTGAAGAACATTTCACAGGCACAATATTTCCAAAACCAGCTTCAGTGGTCGAATGATCTAAGGCGTCACTCTTTACAATAGACAAGTCTGCAGATGATAAGAATATCGGGTCTCGAATACCGGTAGGGTTTCCTGAGGAGGTTATATCTCCTAATGGTTTTTCCATTCTCCCTCCACGCAAATACAGGTACACTTCCTCTAAATTCAACCTTAACTCGTACCTAATACTTTATCATTATTAGTACATATGCGTAATAACCCGAACGGGTAGTAAGACGCGGTGCTAAAAAATAATCATTACCGAGCTTTTTCAAACCCTGATAACAGAACACGCTTCGCCCCTTATACCAATGTGTGAAAGTCTTTGTACTTTAAAAAGTACATTTGAAATACAAATTGAAATACTGAGAATGTAATTATCTGTGGAATTAAAGCTTTTGATGTATGTGATGGTGATATTAAAGGAGATAAATACCGTAGAAGGATTGGCTATCATGTAGATTATTGTTAGAAGGAAGCAATGCTATAAATAATGTAGTAATTCTTATATAATAGTGATCACAGAGGTCCATAAATGGGAACTTAGATTCCCCGAAGAAGATGAGAAGGAAAGAATTACTATTGGTACAAATGTTACAATGAAAGCTATTACATGAGTAATGCTCTGAGGCACAACAAAGTGAGTAAAATAAAATATAGAGTAGTAAACGAAGTAACGTGAACAATTCGTAAAAATTATATTGTAACAAATTATGTTGTTTTTTTTTCTAAAAAAAGAAGCATCACCCATAACGAATATTTATGGGAAAAAGATAATGTAATGTTACTAACTAAAATAGAGCTAGTTTATTAACAAAGAGGGTAGAGAGAAGATATAACTAGCAAAAAAGAGTAAAGAAAAAACACATTTCTAATCATACCTTTCGGGAGTTACACAAAGAGGAAATAACACCCAAGAAGGTTAGAGAAAAGCAATTTATTTCAACAGAAAAACAGAGTTATGTCTTTTAATGCCTCATGAAAGTCGTCCAAGAAAATTATTGGATTCCTAAAATAAAATAAAATACTAACATAAAAGGAAACGACTTCGCCTCTTCTGAATCTAATCTTTTACTTTTTAACATTGTTTAACTTGATGATTATTTTTCTGTATTATCTTATTTGTAAAGAATTTACTGGAAGCGCCACTTGACTCGTTGGATTATTATTAGCACCTCGTCTTACTAACCGTTCAGGTTATACGCTAATGTGTAATGGTAGAGTGACTGTGAGGTGAAATGGAGGACTTACAGTTTAGCGTGGGATCCGGACCGCGGTGGAGGCCTTGCATTCGACACATTCACAAGTTGTGACTAATACATGTATTTTCAGAGGTGAAGTAAGGGTTTGGCAATCATATAAATCCGTGCCGGGACCGAGGATTGAGCCTCGGACCCCCAACACAGAAGTCCGACACCTTACCCCTAGACCGCCAGGTCACCCTGTGTGTTTTGTTGTGGATTTTAACATTAAGCTACCCGTTTCGGTGGCCGCGTGGTCTATGGTGTCACTCTTGCAATATACCAAACTGTCCATTACAGGGAGATCGGAGTTTGAATCTCGGTCGGGTGTATTGAGTGTGGTTTTCCTAAATGGTTTTCTTCCACTCTCCCTCCACGTAAATGCAGATGCACTTACTATAAATATAGCCTTCCTCATCCATAAAACCACTACCGTAATTAGTACATAAGCGTATAATCCGAAAGGATAGTAAGACGCGGTTCTTGAAAAAACAAACTAGAAAAAATACGCAATTATTATACAATTATTACATTAATATAGTGAAAATTCAATAGAGACAGTTAAATTTTACAAGTATAAAACAAACGGAAAACATCACATGTTCTGACTATGCCTTTGACAAAGGTCTCTTATTCAAATTTGAAAAAATTGGCAATCATAACTACCGATGCTATTTTATAGTGTGAAAAATAAATAAAGAATATTATAAAATTGTCTCACTGAGCCTGAGTTAGCTATGCCGAAGCCCAAGGGATCTGTGGAGCACATTTGTAAAAACGCTGTTCCAATACTTTCGAAGTGTTATGGCTAGTATAATACTCAGATTTCTTGTGTTTATACTGTAGTCTATTGCGAGCAATTTGACGTCCATCCAAGTGGTGTAGGTTGTATAACATACAAGCGTTCTTGTTTATTAGACTGTATGTAACCTATTGCTAGCAATTTGACGTCCATTCAAGAGGTATAGGTTGTATAACATACAGGCGTTCTTGTTTATTAGACTGTATGTAACCTATTGCTAGCAATTTGACGTCCATCCAAGTGGTGTAGGTTGTATAACATACAAGCGTTCTTGTTTATTAGACTGTATGTAACCTATTGCTAGCAATTTGACGTCCAATCAAGAGGTATAGGTTGTATAACATACAGGCGTTCTTGTTTATTAGACTGTATGTAACCTATTGCTAGCAATTTGACGTCCATCCAAGTGGTGTAGGTTGTATAACATACAAGCGTTCTTGTTTATTAGACTGTATGTAACCTATTGCTAGCAATTTGACGTCCCTTCAAGTGGTGTAGGTGTTATAACATACAGGCGTTCTTGTTTATTAGACTATGTAACCTATTGCTAGCCATTTGACGTCCATTCAAGAGGTATAGGTTGTATAACATACAGGCGTTCTTGTTTATTAGACTGTATGTAACCTATTGCTAGCAATTTGACGTCACTTCAAGTGGTGTAGGTGTTATAACATACAGGCGTTCTTGTTTATTAGATTGTATATAACCTATTGCTAGCAATTTGACGTCCCTTCAAGTGGTGTAGGTGTTATAACATACAGGCGTTCTTGTTTATTAGACTATGTAACCTATTGCTAGCCATTTGACGTCCATTCAAGAGGTATAGGTTGTATAACATACAAGCGTTCTTGTTTATTAGACTATGTAACCTATTGCTAGCCATTTGACGTCCATTCAAGAGGTATAGGTTGTATAACATACAAGCGTTCTTGTTTATTAGACTGTATGTAACCTATTGCTAGCAATTTGACGTCCCTTCAAGTGGTGTAGGTGTTATAACATACAGGCGTTCTTGTTTATTAGATTGTATATAACCTATTGCTAGCAATTTGACGTCCCTTCAAGTGGTGTAGGTGTTATAACATACAGGCGTTCTTGTTTATTAGATTGTATATAACCTATTGCTAGCAATTTGACGTCCCTTCAAGTGGTGTAGGTGTTATAACATACAGGCGTTCTTGTTTATTAGATTGTATATAACCTATTGCTGACAATTTGACGTCCATTCAAGTGGTGTAGGTGGTATAACATACAGGTGGTCTTGTTTATTAGACTGTATATAACCTATTGCTAACAATTTGACGTGCTTACGAGTGTTGTGGATAGTATAAAACACAGGCGTTATTGTTTTATATATACTATATGTAAACTATTGTTCGCAATTTGACATTCTTACTAGTGTTAAGGATAGTAGGCCTATAACACACAGGCGTTCTTGTTTTATACACTATATGTAACCTGTTGTTAGCAATTTGACGTTCTTACAAGTGTTGAGGATAGTATAACACTCAGGCGTTATTGTTTTATACACTATATGTAACCTATTGTTAGCAATTTGACGTTCTTACAAGTGTTGAGGATAGTATAACACTCAGGCGTTATTGTTTTATACACTATATGTAACCTATTGTTAGCAATTTGACGTTCTTACAAGTGTTGAGGATAGTATAACACTCAGGCGTTATTGTGCTACATACTGTAACCTGTTGCTAGCAATTTGACGATCACCCTTGTATTGAGGGTTGTATAACTTTCAAGTAGGCCCTCTTAAGATAAAGTTAGCAACAAGTTAGTAAAATTAGCCAAAATATATTTTACTAATGCAAATATTTTTCTAACGAGATGCTAACCCTTCTTTATGGTCCGATGCTTATTTTATCTGTGCAGGTATTTATCTTACAATCAAATATTGAACTCCTATCGCTAAGGATGGGCATCTAGTTTTAGGTGTGGATGGCTTAGGCTAATTTAGTCAGAAATGCATTTGTTGATATGTCCCTAAGTTAAGAAAATTCTAGTTAAATACCTCAATTGTAAAAAAAAAAAAAAAAAAAAGTGTGGCAGTAAAAAAAAATTTACTTTGATTCGGTATAAAAGTTAAATACATATTTACAGTAAAACTGTTTTGTTACTTTTTATTGCTTAAACGGGACAGTTTGTTGCATCCCCTGTGAAATAGTTGCCAGTGTGGGTATGATTTCATGCCAATCTATCGTGAAACGTCACGTACAGAGCCAAGTGGTCAGCCAGTCTCGCTTCCCTTCCTCAGGTGACCGGTGTCCGCCCCTTTCCGGATCATGATGAATGAATGAATGAAGCCTAGCACGTGGCTACGTGCAGCGTGGTCGACTTCCCATTGGCTGGAGGACTGTCATAAGCCCCGCCCTCGCGCAGGCGCGGGGCACTCTAACTCCCGGGCGCGCGAGACTTGTATTTTAGTTAACGACGACGTCCAGTCGCGTCAAATTTCTGGACGCGGAAGGACAAATCCTGTCTGTTCGCGTCGGTTTGTGTGACGATTTTCTCACGAGGTTTGAAAGTTTTATCTGGATAGTGCTTTGATTTTTTGAAAACTTAAATGTTTCTTTAAAAAAATATTAGAAGAATTAGCTTCTTTTCCTACTAAAATAAAATAAACCTACAACATATATCCTCACTTTTTAAGCGGCTAAAATACTGATTCGTTCAAAGGAAATATTGAAAACAAACTCAAACCATTTGAAATCAATGTTGTTTTGAAATATTAACAATTGTTTCTCTTGTAATTTTAATAAAACACTATTAGGATAAACGAGTTGAAGATTTGCAAACAAAATATAGAAAAACATTGGTTCGTACAAAATATTTTGTATAATTTTTAACTGGTCTAGCAAGTGAACAGAATTATCTATTGAAATTGTGTTTGTAGCCTATCTGTGAAAACACCTCTGCTGTAGTTTTAATAACTTCCTTTTGACTTTGTGTGTAATTCACTATTACCAATAACACCTGTTTGTCTTGCTGCTATTTGGCAGATCACAAAAACTATTTCAACCACAATTAGCACTTCCCAACTGAAACGGATTCCGTAAAAATAAATTAATATATAGAGGTCTAACGTTCAAAACTAACTATTCAATGTGTGTAGTGACATGATCTTCTCAACACTAAATTAACAAATTTAAATAAGTATTAACCTAAACTAGATAAAAGTTAAATAGACAAAAAATCCTACTTAAAATTGTAAAATGAGATGATCAATGTCTTTAATCAAACGTCACGTGAGCCTTGCCCTCTGGAAAAATTGATCCAAAAAGCACAAATTATATTCTCCTCAACATAATTAACTACCAAATTGACAAATAATTAATAATACCTCCATGCAAAAATATGGAAATTATTTTTAAAATATGCCTTTGAGGTGTGATTAATCAGAGATACCTTTTTTTACTTATGAAGGTAACTTTGAGACTTTGCACCTTTGAATAAATAGAAATACATAATCGATAATTGACAACATCGAGCACTTTTATAAGTTACAACCAATAAAACAAAAGTAAAATCTCTAACCGTGGTTAGTTCCAAGTGTAAACGTGCGTTACGATGTGTTTCTAACAACACACTGACTCCCTTGTGGCCGGCCGGGGTGCGTGTGTCTGGACGGCGGCGGGGACGCCAGTGGTGGCAGGGTGCGGATCACCGCGATGCCGTGATGGCGGCGCCACCACCATGGACCGTGGCGGTGGCGGTGAGGACTCGGGAATGGCGACGAGCGGGGACGCCCCCTCGTGCTGCGAGGAGGTGGTGGCGGAGGCGGAAGCGGCGGCCGCGTCCCGACGCCGTCACAGCACGAGCGCCAGCACCATCAAGCAGCACTACTATCCTGAGGGGGGTTGGGGATGGGTGGTGGTGTGGTGCAGCCTGCTGGTGCAGATTTTGGCCCACGGTCTGCACGGAGCCTCTGGGGTACTGGTGGAGGAGACGTCTCGCGTCTTCACCAAGGGAGTGTTTCAGTCAGCAGGTAACTAACAAACAGCTAATTTTTATATTATTGTTGTTTACATCGCGTTTTACTCAAGTACGACTTACATACAGCCCAATATTTCATAGGAAGAACATTATCTGACATTTATTAAAGCTTCTTGCTCCACTTCCACGTATTCATACGTCATTTAATATAAAATGGAGCTGTCACTTTGGATTTTGTATTTTCTAAAAAGTTCCTACTGGAATCTTACTACGTCCATCCGGGATATCCGCATTCAATGCATTATGAATGAAGAAGGTTGAATATAAAAGAAATATACCCGCATTTGCGTAAAACTATATTCGAAACAGTGAAGTAAAATACATCCTCAGTATACTTGGCCAAAATTTGAAACCCGACCACCCGATTGGACTAGATGAACTTGACGTTGATTCCACGTGCCCCTCGATGCAGGCAATATTTATAATATAACATTTGTTTTTAGGGCGCTGTCTATGAATGGTTTATTATCAGGCTATAACTTAAACCTGGGTTCATCACAACAACCAGCCCCAAGATTGTTAATTAACTGAAGGTTGGATGGAAGGGGACGCGACAAAAGTCAAGAGTTTTTGCAGTTTTTATGGCAAAATATTTTTTTGGTTAAAATCAATAAAATATTGCTCCAGTACAAACATCTTAAAAAAAACAAAAAAATCTATAATGATCAATTTCTTAGTCGAACCAAGGTACCCCGAGATAAATAGGTAAATGCGCTATGGACTGAGATAATGATGATGTCATACCAAAGACAAGCATGTCAACCCTGGGACGTCTGCAATACATGGTGTGAAATCAAGAGATCCCTACAGCGAGTAATTAAATAGGATTTAACACACTTTATTTAAATCCATCCTCTCCAGATAAACACTTGAGCGAATCCTTAATCCACTTTTTCCAATATGTCTTTAGTTTATATATATTTATAAAATGTTTCATGGAAAGTTAATTCTACCTTTAACCTTTGGCTTAATATGTCTAAGATTTGAATCGTTGTGTTGATACAGTTTTGAATACCTAAATTTTAGTACCAGTTTAGAAAATAAATTCTGATTGAACTAATAAAAATGTTTAAATTACTATTAATGACAGTTATAGTTCAAGAATAGATCAAACTAATAATATTATATAAAAAAAAACACGTTTGACTTTGTGCACGTGTATGAAAATAACACATTACAAATTTACACAAAAACAGTAAATGAATACAAAAAATAAACACAGTTTATTTTTAGATGGTGTAGGGTATTTTTTTAAGCACTAATACTCACTACCTATTCAGGCTATACGCATGTGTACTAATTACGCTAATGAGTTAGGGATGAGGAAGTTTGAATTTAGAGGAAGTCTACCCACATTTACGTGGAGGGATAGTGGCAAACTATTTCTGGAAAATAACCCTCAGTACACCCGACCGGGATCAGAACCCTGATTTACCCATCGTCCGCATTACATTCTAATTGCGAGAGTGACG
Source organism: Timema podura (assembly GCA_033556935.1). Classification (NCBI taxonomy): domain Eukaryota; kingdom Metazoa; phylum Arthropoda; class Insecta; order Phasmatodea; family Timematidae; genus Timema; species Timema podura. Next base: position 57,515,200 of record JAVRXN010000011.1, read on the forward strand.
CCTTAGACCATGCGACTTTCGAAGCGGATAGTAATAAATTAAAACGACTGATACAAAGTGTTATTCGAAGTGAAAAATGGTTTCTTTTGATGGCGACATCTAAAATATCTGGGCCTGACTGTTTGCATAGACCCTCTTAAACATTTTCACTTTATTTTATCCAAGTATTTATTTTTCAACTTTCAAACAAATCATGCTTACAAAGTGGGAAACCTAAATTTAAGACTTTGATAAAGTAGCGGAAATTGCCCGTTTTTCTTTAGAAGGCAAAACATTCGCCTTCTGCCTCCTTCTCATAAAGCCCTTTCAAATCTACTAAATAATATTAAATAAATATTTATGAAAGGTAGGCTGTTGAAAGTTTCTGGTTCTTTATTTTTTAGTCATTTTCAATGGAGTATTTTCTTTCTTGTAATTAACGGGATTATTTTAAGGTGGGGTGGAAGCTAAGTGCAGTATTTTTGCAGTTAAAAGCACATTTTTGGTAAAAATAAATCAAGTCATTTTTCCAGTAGAAACATAAAGTTTAATTTTATTCACATGGTGACCTTAACAATTCTTAAATATCTGTCAAGGGTGTCCTGGAATTTAATGACAACTTTTTTTTCTTCATTTAAAATGTTTCTCATCTGATGTCGCCACGCTCTTGACAGATATTCAACGATTGTTGATATCACCATGTGTAGAAAATTAAACTCAAGTTATATTTCTATTGGAGCAATATTTAATTTATTTTGGCCAAAAAATATTGTTTTGATATAAAAACTGCAAAAACACTGCCCTTAACTCCTTACACTTTCACCTTAAGGAATATAATAATATTGTCTGAGCAAAACTTGATTTTGACATTACTGGTTATTCATTCAGGGCCTTTTATGATTAATACGTCATTTAACATAATACAATGTATAGAGATTAATATTTTACTTTAGTGTCAGTAACATTAATACAATTTATTAACATGACATATTGAATTAGAATGGGAATCATCAATTTGATATTAATATTAGTTCAAATTTATTCTCTATCGAGTTGATTGGTATTAAGATTCGGTAACACTTAAATTTAATGGCATCCATTAGCAATACAAAAACTGGTTAAAATGAAAACATTTATTTCGTAGGAATGTTTAACGGTTCAACATAAGTATTTATAACTTTTATTCTATAATAAGTTGATTTAAATTATGCATTGGTTACACTTTGTGGTTTTATATGTAAGCCTTTAAACAGTTTAATATGAAAATATTTTTAGATTAATTTTTTTAACGACTGGCATATGAAACTACAAAGTGCAACACATTCAGAATTTAAATCAACATAATTATTATAGAGGAACAGTTATAAATACTTATGTTAAACCGTTAACCGGTAAACATTTCTACGTGATTAATGTTTTCATTTTGATCCGTTTTTGTATTGTTAATAAATGACATTAAAATATGATAATTTTAAATTGGACTTGTTTTGTTATTTTAATTGATGTATTACGAAACAATTCATGAATACATTAATAACCATTGCAATTGTCCAGGTTCATTATTAATCAGATTTATTTTATAAACATCATGTTTTTAAAATTATCTTAAAAATATAACGTTTTAATTAAAACTAACTAGAAAATTACTGGCATCAGAAAGTTTAAATATAAAAATACAAATAAATACACATAACTGACACTTAGTTCTTAGTCGCTTTGTTTCATGGCGTGCAAATAAACATAACATGTTTTGATAGATAATAATCTTGTTCCTAAAAAAAACTCCGTGGCGTGAGCCCACAAGCGAGCTATAACGACCGAGTGGCCACCGCCGTTAGCGATGATAGTGCCAACATTTTTGGATAGAGGGTATCATATGGTCAGCATAATGAGCCCTTTGGTCGTTAATCTCAGTTTCTAATAAAATTGTCTTAGCCTTCATTTACAATTTTTTTTATTCATATGGTCATGGAAACAATAAGTTGTCCTATCACAAGAGCTTAGATTTCTTTTTCTCTAGTAACATACGTCACATTTATCTAATTAACCTGTTCGAAAAAACTATACAAATGAGACTTTTTGGAAAACGATTTATTTAAAAATCTTGTTTTACTCTAAACTTTAATGTATTTCACCACAGTAAATAGAATATTTGTCTCAAAAGATAACTTGATCTGGTCTGGTTTTCTGTGCTGGGGAGGTCGGGGTTCAAATCTCGGTTGATACGCTAAGACTGAATTTTCCTAAATGCTTTCCAAGCATTTTTTTTTACGAAAATATGGGAACATTTCCTCTAAAATATTGCCCAATTAAACTAGATATTCAGATAATATAAACTGGTAGTAAAACGGAGAAAACAAATATAAAATCTCAACTGTTGCTCGCTGATAAAATAAGCCTGTACGAAATTATAGGAATAAATGTGATTTGGAATCAACCAAGCTATAGCTGGAAATATTCTGGTGTGTTTAATTTATTATATGATGCAAAAAGTAATTTTGTCTCTTTAAAAAAAATCTAACTTTGTATTTAACGTGTACTTTATAAACAAAGGTAAAATAAATTTACACTTACACGTTACAATCTTCTGACCAGAAATTTGGTTTTTAATTAGTGATAGTCGATACAAAATATACAACTGATACTTAAAGATATTATAGACGCTTCCTGATATCAAATCAGGGGTTTATAAAAATGAACTTTATTTGGTCTAGACCCGTTTATTGTGTTTTCCTTAAACACCGTGCCTTACTTCTAATCATGGCTTATTTAGACTAGTAAGATAGAGATGAAGGTAAAATTTGATGAATATAGACTACGAGAGCTTTCCTGGAGGAAGAGTAGGAAACCGTTTAGGAAAAATAACCTCTACACTTGGTGGGATTAGAACTCCAAGCACCCATAAGCGACAAACCAGACTAGACGAAACTGATGTATTTGCCAATGCTCCTACCGTTGCGGGGGATATTCTAAAATTAATTCCGTAGCAAGAAATCTATCATTATGAAATATTTGAATGATCACTCTGTATACTAGGTTTTGCCTCCTTACACATATCATTTGATTCACAAAGAAACCTGAAGCATAGGCCGTGCCATCTTTTATTATTGAAAATGTTTCTTTGTGTTGGTTGGCCCATTTAAATATCTCCTCTATATTTTTCTTTCCCTATGAATTATTCACGTATTTTTTTAAACAATTTTGTAACTGTCAGACCTTGTGCTAGTGGAGGAAATAGTTTTAGTTCCAATTTTTTTTATCTCTATTCTATTTGCAAACTCCAAAACATTATAATTCATAGAATCCCTAAATTATTCGAGTTTTGTTTTTGTTTAACAACGCTCTAGTTCTGATTTTGTTGGTTAAAAATAAACATGTGTGAGGCAATGTGGAAAATATTTATTTCGTGTTCACTCGACGTGATGTATATATTTAATGAAAGATTTATTTTTCTTTTAAACCTTAGCGAATTTTTGGATCAGCCTTTTTAAAATAAAAATATAAACCTATTTTGATATTTTAATATGTTATAAGGTCAACCATTTGACAAGGTCCTTGGAACCTTGCGTTTTTAACCGGTTTTAACATGTGATGACTGATGAATTATGTTCAGCACTATGTATTTATTTTAATAGTTGTACATTAAACACAAGCTAATATGTTAACGACTTAACTTAAGATAGAAGTATGAGAATGGTGGTTTAAAGGAAATGCACCCTCAATAGACTGAAGAGGAAATGAAAGCAAAATTAGTGAAAAATCCCTTGTGGAAAACCAACCTCCAGTTTTTTTTAGCATCGCAAACCCGTCCGGGTTGTACGCCTAATATACTAATTACACTTATGCGTTAGAGATGAGGACGTTTTAATTTAGAGGAAGTTCACCTACACTTGCGTTGAAGGAGAGTGGAAAGACATTAAGCAAAAAAAAAACAAACACAATGCACCCAATCGAGATCGAGCCCCAATCTCACTGTCTTTGGCAGTCCAGTCTATTGCAAGAGTAGCGCCTTAGACCATGCGACTACCGAAGCGGGTGAACTTCAGTTAAACCAGAAGGGCTTTTCTACGACATCCCTGTCAGCAGGAATCAGGACTACTAGTCTAACGTATCTGACTTACCGGCCACCGATGAAGCGTCAGGCTCACAATGTACTTTAATTGTTCGCCATCGGTGGCCGAATGCTCTAAGGCGTCACTCTCGCAGTAAAGTAGATTATTACCGATGGTAGGGAGATCGGGGTTCAAATCCCGGGCGGTTGTACTAAAGGTTTTTTCCTAAATGGTTTTCCACTCTCTCTCCAGGCAAAAGTGGGCACACTTTCTCTAAATTCAACCTTCCTTGTCCCTAACTCATTAGTAATTAGTACGTAAGCATATAATATTAACAGGTAATAAGACGCAATACTAAAAAAAAAGTTTGCTAGTTACAGGGTGGGTGTGGTTCGAATTACGTCTGGGTGCACTGAGGGTGGTTTATCCTACATTTATTCTAAATTCTAACTTCTTCAACCCTATCTCATTAGTGTAAATATATGAATAGACCGGACGGCTAGTAAGACGCAAAGCACGTTGAAAAAAATTATTAACTTCCAAATTGTTAATGTTATTATAAACCATAATAATAATATAAGCTATTATTATTATTTATTATTATTATTAAGGTATTTGTTTTAGAAAGGTCATCTATGTCAGAGACCTACAAACTTTTATAAATTAACTTAATTTATGGTATCACGCCTACAGTCCAATTTTCATAGGAAATATAAAAATAATTTTTGGTGGCAAAAATTATTGACACTTTACTAACTTTTACTATTAGTGTTTTTTATAAATATTGATAGGTTCTATCAAAATTGACAGCTGAATATCACAATATATGACGTATAAAGACGAAATTATAAACAGGGCCTATATACACTTTTTTAACTGTTAGATAAGGCTCTTCCTATTTTTTTTTATTATCACCGCGTCTTACTACCCGTTCGGGTTATACGCTTAAGTACTAATTACACTAATGGATTAGGAACTGGGAAGGTTGAATTTAGAGGAAGTGAACCCGCATTTGCGTGGAGGAGAGTGGAAAACCATTTAGGAAAAACCACCCCCAGTTCACCCGACCGAGATTCGAACCTCGATCTCCCCGTCCTCAGTGGTCTGACTCAACACGACTGGCGCGTTAGCCAACTACGCCACCGAGGCGGGTCTCTTCCTATGGAAATTAAACTGAGACATAATATAAATCTTAATGCCAGTATTTTTTTTAATGTCTGTAATCATAACGTAAACAATTTTTTTTGTGGAGCAGCAACTGTAATCAAACCGGGGTTATTTAAGTCCTTAGTCGGCCTCCTTAACCACTCGGTCACGAGTCCTGGTTAATCTCCAATAGCATGAATCTGTTTTGTATTGCGTGAGCAAGTTTTTACGTTTCTTTCTTCTCTGGGCTTTAATAACCGAGAACTTTTTTCTCTTTATTAAACGTCCATTTCCTTTTTAAGACCTAGCACTTAATTCCAGTGTTCTTATAGTGTGCCCCAAATTACAAGATTGCGTGAGGCTACGTAGGACATAGTAAAAATGTTTTTTAGATTGCTCTATATTTAACGATTCTAATTTCTCGAAATGATTCGATAAATAAACATAATCAACAAAAATTAACATAAAAAGCATTCAAGTTGTAATTACTTATTTTAGTCAGCATAATATTATATCTACTAGTGGAAAAATTTGCCTTCTGTTAAAGTAGCGGGAAAATGAGCTATTCTCCTTTAAACTACTGATCTTTTTTTTTCGTCGTGGCTTAGTATCCTTTCGGTTTATACGCTTACATTACTCTTATTTTACTTACTTACTTACTCTATGGCATTTGCAACTCTAAAATTCATTGCCGCACTTACAAGAGTACTCCACCTATCCTTATTTTGAGCTAGTTCTATCCAATTCACCACATTAACACCCTATCCCTATTTTGAGCTGGTTTTATCCAATCCACCTCATTATACCCTATCTCTTTTAGATCCATTCTAATGCTATCCTCCCATTGGGTTTGCCAGTCATTACCCTGAACATGGGTCTAGATTATTCCATTCGCGCTGTATGTCCTGCCCACCGTAATCTGCAAGATTGTAATATCCTAATAATGTATTGTGATGAATACAGGGTATGTAGCTCATCAATATGTAGCCTCATCCACTCCCCAATATCTTCATCCCTTTTTGGCCCAAATATCTCCCTGAGTACCTTGTTTTCGAACATCCTAAATTTATTTTCGCCATACATTAGTTACTTTAAATTAATAGGGATGAGTAAGGTATAATTTTAGAGGAAATATACCCACATTCATCTGAAAGGGGTGGAAAACCATTTAAGGAAAAATCTCCCTCAGTACACCCGACCAAGATTCGAGCCTCGATCTCCCTGTCACTGGTAAACTAGTCTACCACGAAGTGACGCGCTAGACCGGGCATATCAAAATTGCGTCCCGTGGACCTTGTTATGACTCAACATACAATGTGACCCTATTATTATTTTTATAAACGTCTCATGGACACATTTGGAATTTGGTGAAATCTGGTGTGTAAGGTTGATGTATAAATTTGTACAATTGTTTTTCACAAGGAACAATCCCTAAAGTTGTTGAATTGGCACACACAATATGTGCAATGTTTGACAGTATATACCTATGTTAGCAGTGGCTTTCTCACATGAAATGGAACCAACACATACTGTATGTCGGACACTCATTTGTCAACAAACGAAAGTGACTTTGGCACCAGATTTAAAACCCACACTATTGCTGCAAAAATTAAAAAAAAGTTCAAAATTTCTAGTAAAAAAATATAGGGTAAGTCCTTTTGTTCTAAATAAATGCCTACTCTTTTATTTTTGCAATAAAGGTACTAAGTTGGAATTATTTTTACTTGAGACGGTAATAATATTTAAACTTTTGGCATGAGGTCCCCTTAGTATTTTTAATTTTAAATGAGGTCCTTATGATCAAAATTGCTTAGGACGCCTACTTTAGACCGCGCGACCACTACCAACACCTTAGCTCAGTCGGTGGCTTGTCTTTATGTTTAGTTAAAGGTCCTAGATTCAATTCCCGGCACGGCCGAAAAATTTATCAGTGGTTAAATATAGGATTCCCCTTTCACGGCGATGAATTAATGGCTGGATTGAATGTTGTGTCTGTTATATATTTAGTTTTGTTTATAAGTCTTGTTTTAATGTAATCAGTCGCGTCGGTTAAGAAAAAGCTCGCTAAATACCTTAAATAAATAACATCGGCTGCGTAGTTACATATATTTTGGGGTAAACTGTAAATATATATGTATTATATTTATTTATAGGCCTAACCATCGCTATTATCTGGCCTCCAATAATCTGGATATCAAATGCACACGGACATTTTTACACACAGTACAGAATATTAATTTACTTTAAAACATATATAAAAAGCTAATAATCTACACATTTTTAGTTCTCCTACCGTATTTATGCATATAACTAAACTACAGTACATTTGTGCCGTTATATAAATTACATGTTTATATATTTTACATTTTATTACTTAGATAAGTTATATATGACACCCCCTTTAAACTTATATTTCCGGATTATCTGAAATTCGTTCGGTCTCATACTATACCGAATAATCGAGGCTTAACAGTATAGTTACTATTTTAAATTTTGTACATTTTGTTAAGAGCCTATGGTTATTTCTGATGATTCCACTTTTTAGATTTTTATAATTAAATAATGATAAAAAAAATCATTTCATAAGATGACACCTTGTATTGTTCTAATTATTTTCAACGATCATTGAGGCCACTTAAATTTAAATACTAGCCTTACCTATTTTTACCCACATCGGTGGTTGCATGGTCTAATTTTACTCTAACACGTCTCTCGTGTTAGACAGGCTGACGGTAGGATGGGAAAATCGGGGTATGAATCCAGGGGGGGTGTACTTAAGAGTAAATTGTTTCCTACTCTGTCTTCAGACAAATGCGGGTACACATCTTCTATACATTCTACCTTCCTCATACCTAGCCCATTACACCACTATTGTTGCTAAAATATCTCTCCTGGACTGGTACTAGTATTCAAGGTGAATAAAACACTTTTTTTAGCACCGTGTCTTACTACCTGTTCAGGTTGTACGCATATGTACTAGTTACATTATTGATCAAGGGATGAGGAAGGTTGAATTTAGAGAAAGTGTACCCGCATTTACGTGGAAGGAAAACAGAAAACAATTTCGGAAAAACAACCCTTAGTACATACGATCGGGATTCGAACCTCAATATACTCGTTATAGACAGTTCAGTTTATTGCAAGAGTGACGCCTTAGACCATGTGAACACTGAATCAGATAAAAAACTTCTATATAAAGTGTTATTTTTAATAAAAAAAGTGTTTTAACACAAAACAAACTATGTTATCTACCTATTCCGGCTATTGTAGGCTTACGGTACCAACAAGTGTATATTTATAAAAGTATTTCTATTTTTTATATATGTTAGTACAGCTCCTTGACCTTCTGATCTTAAAACAATCATCTCTCAGAGAAACAATTTCAAGTATAATCAAACACACAATAATTTTTTTTTTATTCAAGCTTCTCATAATTCAATAGCTTCATGCATTAGCCATGTACTGTATGAGAGCGTATGTAAATGAAGCAAAAAAATTGGTTTTCAAGTTGGAGGTTAGTAATTATGATAATGTTGGTATTGATGTTGAACAACTTGCCCCATTGTTCTTCTCTGACCGTGTGGTATAATGTCGCGCGCTCCAATAGGGTTTGGTTGTACTCTGTGGTTGAAACGTGAGCGTCTTCCCTCTTGGGCCGAACTTTGTGGACAAGGAGGTCCCACTCAAAATCCGTGAATATCCACCGGAATCTATATATAGTCCGTTCACGGTAAATTTAGCCTTCTCTGACAGTTGAGGAAAAAAAGCAACCAAAAATCGTTCCTTATTCATCCTTTTACAAATTATATTTTTGTCGCTTTGATTTTTTGTAGCACTGGCCATTACCACTTGGCCAATATGCACGCATATGTACTAATGTGTTATGGATAAAACAGGCTGAATTTTAAGAGGAAAATTACCCGCCTCGGTGGCGTAGTTAGCTAACGCGCCAGTCGTGTTGAGTTAGACCGCCGAGGACGGGGAGATCGAGGTTCGAATCTTGGTCGGGTGAACTGAGGGTGGTTTTTCCTAAATGGTTTTCCACTCTCCCACCAAACAAATGTGGGTTCACTTCCTCTAAATTCAACCTTCCTAATTCATAACCCATTAGTGTAATTAGTACTTAAGCGTATAACCCGAATGGGTAGTAAGACGCGGTGCTAAGTATTATTATTATTATTATTTAAGAGGAAATTTACCCTCATTTACGTAATAAAGAGTGTAACACTATTTAGGTAAACATACTCTTGGTACACCCGACCGAGATTCGAAGCCCGATATCCCCGTCATCAGCAAACCAGTCTATTTCGATAGAGATGCCTTAGACCATGCGATCACCGAAGCGGGTTTGGTATATTTGATCAGTTGTGTTAATTTACGTAAGTTAACAAAATAACAAAAACATATCACGGAATTGATGACTACTAAACAGTTTTTTCAGAAATTATCAGCTGTCAGAAAAGGCCAATGCTACTTTGAATCGACTATACGAGTATAATTTTAATTTAAGATGTCTCACTACCTTTTCCCATGCTCACCGTCTTAGTATCTGGTTTTCCGCTTACAATAATGGGCTATGAATGAGGAAGGTAAAATTTAGAAGACGTGTACCCTCATTTTCGTAAAAGGAAAGAGGTAAACAATATTTTTTAAAGTCAGTACATTCTTCATGGGCAAATCAATTTACTGTGAGTGTGAAACATTTGTCCACGTGACCATCTGTTCGTGTAAGAGTATTTTTTTTAAACTCTCCACAGCTTTGACCCATAAGGTGGTATTAAAGAAAATTATAAACCAAACCCTGAAGGCCCCTGTTGTGTGGGCATACATGTTCCAAGTTTGGTAAAGATTTGTAATTTAGTTAAAAAAACTATGAGAACCACACATATAAGTAAATACAGTATAGTTTCCTTACTAGACCTTCATGTAAAGAGGAAAATGGTTAAAATGTACCATTAATAACTCATATTAAGCTCTGCTAACTTTTTTCACCTCAAATATTTGTTAAAAGGGCTATTAAGTATAGTAGGATTCTGGTATAAAGACAACTACTGTAACTCTCATTGAGATAGAAAGATGAAATTTGGTTAAATTGCAGAGGAAACACTCAAGAGGTGCGCAAAACTTTCAAACTTGAAAAACTGATAAAAAATAGAAGGTATAAAAAATAAACACTTGGTGTATTTAATTGTTTTATTTTATCGACATGTTATTAATTTTTTACTTCAAAAGCATGGAGAAACTAGAACAGAAATTCCAATGTCAAATCCAAAGAGAGATATTAGTATATATATATAAATATTGTGCTAATAACTCTAATAAAGGTCAAAAAATTTCTTCCTATCTAAATAAGATTGTACTTAATAACTCAGAGAAAATGCGTCCACATTAGCGTGGACAACGTATGGTAACATCACATGTATTAAAGAGAATACCCCGGTTGCACCCATTCGAGATTCGAATCCTGACCTCCCTGTAAACGGTAGACAATTAATCGCAACGCCATTTATCGCTCGACTACCGGTGGTTGTAAACAATCTTCAACAAGTCCTAACAACTAATACGTTATATTCTATATTACCACACCGCCGAGGACGGGGAGATCGAGGTTCGAATCTCGGTCGGGTGAACTGGGGGTGGTTTTTCCTAAATGGTTTTCCACTCTCCCTCCACGCAAATGCGGGTTCACTTCCTCTAAATTCAACCCTCACAATTCCTAATCCATTAGAGTAATTAGTACTTAAGCGTATAACCCGAACGGGTAGTAAGACGCGGTGCTAAATATTATTATTATTATTATTATATTACCACATGAGGGGTCTTTTTTTTATATGTGGTGAACTGTATAAGCAAAGACTCCGAGGCAATAAACCGGAATCCCTGATAAATCCTGCTATACACACACACACACACACACACACACACACACACACACATCACGAAGACTGGTAGGGGCTAACACACACACACACACACACACTAATCAATATTATCACATCTAGTGAGATTCGTGCTCATCGCAGCCCTTATCTCGTTAGCTGCAAGCTTGTGTGTTTACCACAGGCACAGATTAACAACACGGAACATTTAATTAACAAAGGCTATTATGTTACAACGAAAACGTACTGTTGTCCGGAAACACTGTCGACACATTGTTAAAGCAGGAAGCTCGTCGATATATTATCTCTTACTATGTCAACGTACGGTGGGTTGTTTGAGTTCATTCTCAATCATATTAAATATATATCTGTAAATATAGTTTAATGCTTCGACAGCTGTTTTTATTAATTGATACGTAGAGATATAGTAGCATTCTGGTAAAAAGAACCGTATCCGACACCTATAAAAGCTACCACTTTTTTTGTCTATATATTCAGTCGTCAAGCTATGTAATCAGCAGCTGTCTTGTTATATATGTATATATTATTTATTTGGGGTATTTAACGTGAACTTTCCAAAACGACTGATTATATAAGCAAACGACTTATAAACTAGCTCAATGCTAGAAAAATCCGCTTCGGTGGCCACATAGTCTAAGGCGCTACTCTCGCAATAAACTAGACTTCCGATGACGGGTAGAGCGTGGTTCGATCCTGGCCGGGTGTACTGAGGGTGATTTTCCCTAAATGATTTGCCGCTCTCGCTCTCTGTGCAAATACGGGTACACTTTTTTTCTAAATTCAACCTTATTTATCTTTTATTCTTTGTCCTTACCCTATTAGAGTAATATGTACATTAGCGTATAACTCAAAGGGGTAGTAAGATGCTGTGCTAAAAAACTGTATTAGACACAGCACCAGGCCCTCGGCCATTAATTTATTTTTATTTAGCACCGCGTCTTACTACCCGTTCGGGTTATACGCTTAAGTTTTAATTATGCTAATGAGTTAGGAATTGGGAAGGTTGAATTTAGAGGAAGTGAACCCGCGTTTGCGTGGAGGTAGAGTGGAATCCCATTTTAGGAAAAACCATCCCCAGCTAGCCCGACCAAGATTCGAACCTCGATCTCCCCTTCCTCGGCAATCTAGAACTAGCGCTTTAGCTAACTACGCCACAGAGGTGGGTGGCCATTAATTAATTACTGTGGAAAGAGAAACCTACATTTCGATACAGTTTTCGGTCATGCAGGGAATCGATCCCGGGATCACCCGCCTCGGTGGCGTAGTTGGCTAACGCGCTAGTCGTGTTGAGCTCGACCGCCGAGGACGGGGAGATCGAGGTTCGAATCTCGATCGGGAGAACTGGGGGTGGTTTTTCCTAAATGGTTTTCCACTCTCCCTCCATGCTAATGCGAGTTCACTTCCTCTAAATTCAACCCCCCAATTCCTAATCCATTAGCGTAATTAGTACTTAAGCGTATAACCAGAACGGGTAGTAAGACGCGATGCTAAATATTAGAGTCTATTATTATTATTATTATTGATCCCGGGATCCTTATATAGACAGGTTACCAACTAAGTTAAGGTGTCGGAGGATTTATATTATCATTTCTGATAAAATAACACTAATAATATCGTAAAATATGATAAAGTTTACTACAAAAAAGTTTGTAAGTTTTTTAAAATCTCCTTTTCAAAATGCTATTATTAGAGAACGAGGTTTATAGTTGGGTCACTCTACAAGAAGATATTCCAATATGATATAAAACATACAGAAGGTAACCAACATTAATGAAATATCACTATATCTTACAATAATTGTCAAAAATTGAAACCATAAAGGCCTACCAAAAATGACCACTTTAGGTAACATGGATTGGCGTATGAAAATATATTTAGTAACTCTTTGAAAAATGTTATTTCAACGATGATTCGACAGTACACCCGAAGCGTAGAGCCTTTTCCGACAGCTAGAAAAGCTACTTAATCTACATTCACGCATTCATACGGCAAGTAATTTAATCAATAGGAGGGGAAGTAAATCCGTCGGTCCTATGTCGATCGTGGCATGTAAAAGAACTCTGGAAAGAATGTGAAAATACCTTTCCCGGAAAATTGGGTAGGCCCTTTCGCTCTGGCTCATAGAAATTCTTGTAAGCGGATGTAATCATTCGGTTCAGAAAGTGCAAGTTAAATACCTTAAATAAATACATTTAGCAATTTAACTTGTGGCTGAAAATGATTTGTCTATAGAGACATTTTTTGATTATCTCTTTAGGGGCAATGTATTAAAATCCACCTTACGCATTCATTTCTCCTAGTCAGTTAAAATATTCGATGTAATGAAAAAGTCATAGCTGCGAGCGATTGTGGTTTGTTTTTTCCCGTCTGAGTTAATTAAGTATTTGAGAGTGCACTTTATAACAGAGATTTACTTAGCACAGTCCCTTCATAAAACATCGTTAATGTGTTCTTAAGAAAATATCACTTATGTTGGTACTTTTTTAAAAAATAATACAATAGTACTTTAATAAGTCGACTGTTAGGTCTTATTATCTATTTCCTTTATTATAATTATTTTATTGACTGAAGCAAAAAAAAGAAGCAACAATGAAAAATAAAATTATTACGAATGACTCTTCAAAGATAGAAACTAATAATATAATGAGAACAACGGAAGATGAAAAAGAGGCAAACGTTTTCTAGCCAAGTATTTTTCTATTTTTCCTTTCTTTTGTTTTCCTTTCTTTTGTTTTCCTTTCACACCCATTTTATTTTTTGTTCTCACACTTTTATATTGGACTCTTAAATTTGAATTTTTCGTATAAATCACACAAGCTAGAAGTGATTCCTTTTAAAATATATATTCTATGGAAATTATTGTACACAAAAGTTTTTACTATACAAATAGATTTGTATGCGTGTAATATATTCTAATATATAGGATTAGAGCATTTGTTTGTACAACTTTTCACTTCATAGTAAAACTAATTTGTCAACGGATTCGTTGAAATTAATTAAATACACGCTAACTTAAAAAAAAATCTAATTTAAAAACAAACCTTTTTTTTATTTTAACTTTGAAAAACAAAACACACACAAACTCGCCCACACACAAAGGACGCATAGCCACAGCGGGGTACCCTTTATTCAATTTCGTAAATTGTTACCACCAGCAACCACCAATAAACGTACTACATCTCCCCCCTTCCCCCAACCAGTGTTGCCAACGACACTGACTGAGGTCTCGCAAATGATAACAAAAGCATCTATTCTAACTCTTTGTTTACATTTTTTGCAGTAGGTAAAAACCTCCAGAAGAAGATACACTTTTTTTATAACCTTCTCTTGATTTCAGAATTCTTCTAAAAAATATTTTTTCTTTTATATAAAAAAAAGAGAAGAAGAAAAACCTATACTAGCTTTACGTGTTTCTCAGTTTCGCCTTTTTTTTTTTTTTAGATGCTTTTAGATGTAGCGCCGAAAATCTTCTTTTCGTCGCATTATGGAAGAAGTGATAAAATATTCAGTCTGGAAAATTACCCGAAAATGTGCGTGTGGCTATGATGGAAATCTGTACGAGGATCTTAGTTCGCTTCAGGCGAGAAGGGGAGTCTTTAGATTCAATGCATGCCGATGTCTTCAGGCTGCTCAGAATACGTGCTTAGCACTTAGATACGGTATTTGACTAAAATAAAAAGAAGGTGAAGTGACTTATTTTAAGAGGCAACATCATATCATCATACACTCTCTCTCATGGACTCTTTTTTTTATATATATACTATTTTTTGAGTAGAATATAAGTTCATTGATGGCCCATAAAATAAACCAAATATAAATCGTGAGTGCGTTGAAAGGATTGTGTTGTTAAAAATAATAACAGACCAAATGTCCGCCTGTACCTTCATAAAATTGGTATTTTCCTATCTTAAAAAAAAAAGAAATAAAATGGTTTAGTTTTTTCCTTCTTCTCGCAGATGTGTATGCGTGAGTGACTGGAAGGGGAGGAGGAGTTAATTCTCGCCTCCCTGGGTATCCGGCCTGAACCGGATCGTCCCACCCTTCGGGGGTTGGAGCTTTTTAGGTACCGACCTAGAAACTTTCCTGGGCCACGATGTCCAGGGGTGTATGGCGCCACTTATATGCCGTACCATATCACGTTAAAGTCAAGATGTGTGTGAGGGTGATGATTTTGCGTCAATGTATAATAGCTGTTCGGATGAGGGCATGGCAATCGATGGCAAAATAAATATGCTTACAGAAATGCACGGAGTTCTCTAAATTATTTTAAATTGTATTCTGATATTTACTATCAAATGAATTATATTTTATCTGTCAAGAAATATTCTTGTAGTCACTTGGTAAACTTGACATAAAATCTACAATTTTACTGAACTTTATAACAATCGGTGGTGGACGGAGTTGACCTCGGTGATCTTGGGGTAAAGTGCTCACCTCAATACCCGATGTTCGTGGGTTCAAACCTAACTGGGATCGATGATTTTTCTTGAGTGATACAAATCTGTGGCACAACTTCCTTTGGAGTGGAAGTAAAACCGTTAGTTCTTTGTCGATTGTGGTATGTAAAAGAACACTGGAAGATATGTGAAAATACCTTTCCTGGCAAAACAAGAAGGCTCTCACTCATATAAATCTCGTGTGCTGATATACACTCAGTTCAGAAAGTGCACCTTAAATACCTCAAATAACAATTTAAAAAAAAAAGTTGACACAGATGGCTCAGCGTCAATTATATTGACTTACGGGCCTGGTGATTTAACTTCCAGGAGAACATACGTGTGTGTGTTTCCACAAAATACATCTTCACTATATTTCCAACTAGTTTAGGCTGAGAGCTTAAACGGACAGAAATGACGCGTAGCACTAAATAAAACACTTGCCATTTATGAATTACAGACGTGAACACTTAAAAGAGTTCGACACCTTATCTCAGTTGGCTGCGCTTCTCTTTATAAGCTTAATAGCCTCGAGTTCGATTCTCTCAAAGGTCTAAAATTGAAGCGCTAGGGGCAGTATATACTATACACTTTTATAGGAATGACTCATATATTCGTTCATACGTTTTTCTACAGTGTCACCCGCCTCGGTGGCGTAGTTGGCTAACGCGTCAGTCGTGTTGAGCCAGACCTTCGAGGACGGGGAGATCGAGGTTCGAATCTCGGTCGGGTGAACTGGGGGTGGTTTTTCCTAAATGGTTTTCCACTCTCCCTCCACGCAAATGCGGGTTCACTTCCTATAGATTCAACCTTCCCAATTCCTAATCCATTAGTGTAATTAGTACTAAAGCGTATAACCCGAACGGGTAGTAAGACGCGGTGCTAAATTAAATTAATTCTACAGTGTCTCTTAGCTGTGTTAGTAAAATTGTTTTTAGTTCACAATCCAGCATGTAATAGTCCAAACCGACTCCACGTGTATAGTAGGTAGCACTGATAAGATCCAGGCTTCTGATGTGCGTTTCCACCGTAGGCTGTTCGAGTTCGATGACATCTACTGATTCTGTTAGCGTGTAACATATACCCACGATGAGTGTGTTGATCAAATTGTTGCAATATCACGCGACAGGTGTCGACCACCTATCCCATCGGTCGATGGCGACGTCGATGAGGTCCCACACATCACAAAGATGCGCCCAGCTAGGTGCTAGATAGGCGACCTGTTTGAGTCTGGCGTCTTGTTTCTCGCTGATAACGACCATACGGTCACCGCACATGCGTCTCAGAGAGATTTCATGATTAGTCAGACTAATCTTCTGTGGAGGTTGCGTGTTGCTAAAAAACTTTGATATGACCGACTTGTAGCTGCCCAGTTCTTGCCACTCTTTACAGTTAAATATCGCAAAGTTCCCTCCGCATTTTTCTAGCTGGACATAGGGCGTAAAGTTGTTTTGACGCTCATGCCGGCGATGACTCGCTTGGCGTCGATTTCGTCCAGCGGAAACAAAGTGTTGAAAATACTGGTGATGGCGAGTGGCTTCACAGGCTTTGCTTTGCGGGTGCAAACGTCTTGGCCTTCCATGAAGTATGATCGCTTCGACGACTGTCGTGGCTATGGCTGGCACGCCGTCAGGACGCCCCTTTTATAGGCCACGCTGATTGGACACAGCCTCTTGAGGGGTGGCAGAACCCTAGCGTCATGAAAAATGTGTTGTAATATCTCACCACCTGTATGATTGGTGGGCGAGAATAGGGTTAGGAAAGTTTTCATTGGAATGTTCTGGGCGCGATAGAAAAGGTACATGAAACAGTAATGGCCGCAAACATCTGAGGCTATGCTTTGAAGTTGTATCGTGTTATGAGACGTGTGGATAGTATTTTTGCGTATACATGCCAAATGTGGCTTTATA
The DNA here is from genome assembly GCA_033556935.1 of Timema podura. Lineage (NCBI taxonomy): Eukaryota > Metazoa > Arthropoda > Insecta > Phasmatodea > Timematidae > Timema > Timema podura. The sequence goes on from JAVRXN010000011.1 coordinate 57,532,623, forward strand.
CGGGGTGGAAAACCATAACTGTCAAAGTATTCTCCCACACCGTTCTTGTCGATAAAGATGGTGACCCAATGCTTCCCAGGCTCGGTGTGTGGATCCGTGGTGATGACGAGAGTGGCAGGTCGCGCTATAATTGCGGGTAGTTGATCAGTAGGGAAAAGATCCGACCGTACAGAATGGAACCACGGGGTTGTTTTCAACGCACGCCTTATGGTGTGTGTGTCCATCTTCAATAATCTAGTCTTGAAGTCCCCAAACTATGGAGGCCGAACAGAAATTCCACACAGAACTATGTGCTATGCACATGGTGCGGCCCAATTTTTAAGTGTTTTCAAAGATGAACAACTTCCGTCCTACAGATCTAATACAGGCGTAGGCTTGTATTTGTCTAGAAACATTTTCTTTTTCGCCCCCTTGACGTAGACAATTTCTGCACGCGTTTTGGCACGGGAGATGAGGGATTCGAGCAAGCTGTAATCCACACTACCACTATCCCAGGGAATACCGTGCAGTTTGTTGAAGATATTGTCGGCTTGCTTTTTAGCAGTGGTGGAAAGTTCCTCGATAGCGAATGGGGGTTTTAACACCCAATGTTAAAGTAATGTACCACATACAGATAAAACACTCAGTTCCTTGACGATAAACTGTTTGCTCTCGTCGATGAAGCTCTGGAAATCTACAATGACGTCCAAAATTTAAATGACGGGTGTAATGGGCGGGAAGTCGCTTATATTAACTCCCATAATCGGTCACGACGTTTCTGTCCTTGTCGATGGCTATGATGTTGGCAATCTCCCCGTACACGATATAGTTGACGGTTTCGGTGAGAGATCTGGTGAAGCTACTTCGATGCTCAGAGAACCATGCCTCGTCAAATTCCAGTGCGATGTCATGTGGGCGGACAGATTAGTTGTAAGATCGAAAGCCATGAGATGATATCCCTAAGGGAAGGCTTCCCGTGTGATGTCGCTACCTTCGTTCATGAAATGAATACCCGTTCCAGAAAACAGTGTGTGGTAGGACATGACATAGTTGCCGTTTAAAAAATCGGGCTGTAACGGTTTCAACGGAACTTGTTCCCCGTCCACGTAAAGGTTCATGCCGTAGGTTTGGAAGTTGAACGGGTTATTGGTGGTGTTTCCGTTGAACAAAGTGTTTGATACAAATCCCACAATGTATATTTTGGGTAATTGTCCGGTGAATACGTTGTTCAATTATTTACCTTGCACCCCCATAGGAATAATGAGTGTTCTTACTCCCACGCGGGTGATGGGATAATTTGCAGGACTGACGTTTAATGCCTTGGCATGTGCCAAAAGTATAGAAGGTGCTACTTTGACACGTTGCAATAGAAGACAGGCTTCAACGATGTGAACATTAAAGTGCGGGAGTTCAGGGATGGCCATAAGACTAAATCCTTTCCTGGAACGGATCAACTTGACTCTGAGCTCGGTACCGTTCAAAAGGTATTTCACTTGGTTAAACACATCACCGTGTAGATACCCCAAAAGATCCACCATCTTACTATTTGCAGTGAGACTGCGATGGGCCTCAAATCCCCTGTTGCCAGCGTTAAGCTCCTCAAAGTTTCCGGGGCTGTCTGTGAACCACAAACTGCAACTCATATGTGTTTTTTTGGATTCACTGTTGTAATTGAGCAACGTCTCAATGTACGAGCTAGAAGCATACGTGTTGCTGGGCGGTGATACTAGTTTTTGGTTTAAAAACACATACACTTGTGTGAATAGCGAATTCAACCAGCTGTTGACGGGAGCGATTTGATCCACCTCGGTGAAAACGCCACCGTCGTGTTTCATTATAGCTGACCTGAGATAGAGCATGATCTGTGAAAGCTCGATATAGAACTCGCCTTCACCGGTAACGGTAAATTCGATGGGCGGATCATTGGTGAGAGAAGAGACAGGTTTGTACTGGAGCCATTGTCTACTTTTAAGACTGGTTTGTGTTGGTGGGACGGAAAAGAGATCCCGTTCACTGCTGGCACACTTGCAGGACTGGGGGTGCAAAAATGACATTTCAACTGAAAATATCTACCGCTTCTTTCTTGACCTTTTTACGTCGGACAACGACAGAAGACTGACGTCGGTGTTTCTTACGACGCCATCTATAGCCTTAGCCAGTCATCAGCCTGTCTATCTTCTACTCCACCTTGAGTTTCGGGTTTGTTCCAGCCTCGCCGACACGCTGCCGTAGGGCCTCTTTGAAAGGATGACGCTGATTGGCGACGTCAGAGAGCACGTCGATACCCGTATGAAGCCCTGTTTTCCAATGGCTTTAGCGCCGCTTCTCAGCAACGGTACGACGCTCTTGAAAAGGCCGCTGAAAAAACTTCCTATTACGTGCCCGCCTTGATAGGGAACACCGTGGTAGACCGAGGATATTCCTGCTCCAGCCTGGTTGACGTATCTTTGGTAGGGACAGTTCATGTTGAGCAGCGTCAAAAATGATGTTTCACGCACACTTTTCCAAAATTGAATGGTACAGGTTCACCAGTGTCTGTTCTTATATTGATTTCCAGGCTTTCAATTTCCCTTCTAAGTAAGACCACGTAGTGCAACGGAGTATAGCTAACTATCGTATGTATGCCGTAGAGATAGTTTGTGGTGTTGATACCAATGATACGTAAAAGCGGGGCCACAATGTCACCCACGGGGTGAGGTTCGACGATATCCGTGTAGATGTATATTTACGAGGGTAAGCCTAGTAGAATATTGGTGGCGTACGGTGACTTTGGGACTTTGATCAGATTAGTCTGAGGATCGAATCCGAGCTGTAGACTTAGTTGACTAGATAAAGTCAGAAGCTGCATATTTGGTGAAGAAGAAACAATATCCACTTTTTTGCTAGAGTTTGTGTACTTGAATACAACTCAGAAATCCCCTTAAAACGTCTCTACATCGTTTAGGGCTTCATGGATAGTGCTGTAATTTCCAGGAGGGATGTGATCCTTGAATATTAGTTCCACGCCGTCAGCATCAACCCAGTTGTACTATACAATATTTTGGCCCTCGGGTACAGTGGTGAGAGAACATGGATATTGGAATTCGGCGAGAGTGACTTCCCACTATCCGTCGAGTGTAAGAAGGTAGGGTAGTTGCGTGGTGAAATTCGCGAGGGTATTTTTCGGGAAATATCCCATAGAGCTGTTGCTCAGCAAAGTGACGTAAAACTGGACCTTCATGGTAGGGCTCTGACGTAACTGGCAAGAATCTAAGAATTAAACTTGACGGGGTAACTTTTCCTCTGCACGTACACTTTCTTTATGGTGCCTTTACCCTTGACACGTAGTATTTTATCAACTTTAAAAGTTTCGGGAAGACGTACGCGTTGCAATTCGGGTTCGTAAAACGTTCCCTCCACCTCCTCGCCGTCAAGATCTGTCAACCTGTAGACGACTGGTTGTCGCATGACGACGCTGCTGACTTTGAAAATTTCTTCGCTCCAATTGCTTTCGTAGACCTTTTCAAACAGCATTTTGGATTTGCTAATACGCACCGTGTCACCGACTTTGAGTTTTGGCTCACTATTCGAGTTTGGGCACCGCATGCCGTACATATGATCTCTGACTTGAAGCACATTGGTTTCTGAAACGTCTGCAGGCACCATGTTGATACTGGAATGTTTCGCGCCATTGTAAGCGTCGACGAGATATTGGAGGACGTCACAGGACAATTACAGGGCAGGTATTTCAGCCAATCACAGTTAACGTCATACACGATTGCGACATAACAATACACACACTCTCAGAATCGGGGTCAAAGGTCAAATTGTACCCATGAAACACCCTAGGTAGTATCATCATAGTATTCTTTTTTTAGAGGCTCTTATAACAAGTGAATTTGTCAGTGTCTGGGATTGACCTATATAACTATATTGGACTCAGAATCCTTATTATACCATTTTAAACCCAACAGGATGCGAACTTAACTTTCTCAGAGGAGGTTACTTGACGCCAGAAGCTCAAAGCTCTTAAAAGCTTACTAAGCTATATAAAATAGGACAAAAATAGGACCAAAACTAAATACGCCTTGAAGATGCGTATTGACAATACTAAACCTCATAAACAAACTTTTATAAACACTTGAGAATGCTTATAAACATGTGGACTTTCTTTTAATCCGCATCAGTGGTTGTATGTTCAAAGGCGTCCTTCTCGCAATAGATAAAACTGCTGGTGACGGATAGATCGGGGTTTGAATCCCGGTTAGGTGCTCTGAGGATATTGTTTCCTAAATTATTTACCACTCTCTCTCCAATAAATTATGGGTACATTTTTTCTAAATTTCACTTCTCTCTTTCTTTTCTAATACGTGTAAGCATGCGGATTGCCGAACGTGCAATAATAACATGGTGCAGAAAAACAACTTTGTTTTAAAGTGCCTTAAAAGTCAAACTTGTGTCTGTCGTTATTTTTCAAAGCAGCCGTTTATAAGAGCCAAACATTTTAGAACGGTTCCGACGCACCAAATCTCTGTTTATATTACAAACAGCTGGTCGGCATTTTAAGGGGCATATACGCAAGTTTAGGGTGCAGGTGTGGGACTTAAAGATCGATGCTACTTTTTAGGGGTAGCCCCAACCCCTCTGGTTACCATGACAACAAGTAGGAACTGCATGTTGACTTTCGGAAACGGTTCGCCTGGAATTGAGCGGTCCTACCCCTCCTCCCATATAAACCCCAGAGGGGCAAACCACCCGGGCAGAGTCGTGACAGCTAAATAGCCCTGTAGCTAGCTAATTCAACATAGCGACGTCATGATGTTTTGCCAACGTTTCAAGGATCCCAGATTTTTATACTGGTACACAACGGAATTAGTTCGATACCCAGTGTGCGTTTTTAAAAACTACGTCATTGCACAAAATGTACTAACCTAAAACAACACAACTAATCTTTAATATGTGGATAAAACGTTAAACTCAAGTGTGTGTGTATATTATATATATATATTATATATATATATATATATATATATATATATATATATATATATATATATATATACACTCTAAACTCATATATTGTATAAATGTATATATAACGCGTATTTTTACCTGTTCGGGCTATACGCATTAATTATGTGTATTGTACGAATGAAGAAGGTAGATTTTTTTTAGCACCACGTCTTACTAACCATTCGGTTCGCACTAATAGCTCAGGGATTTGGATTTGGTTTAATTGAAAGGAAGTGAACCCGCATTAGCGTGAAAGGAGAGTGGAAAACCATTTAGGAAAACTACCCTCAGTGGTTTCGACAGGGATCGAATCACGATCTCCCCATCTTCGGTAGTCTAGTCCAACACGAGAGTAGCGCGTTAGATCACGCGGCCAGTGAAGCGGGTGAAAGAAGTTAACATTTTAGAGGAAAGGTACTCATATGTGTGTCGAGGGAGAGTGGGAAACCATTTAGTAAAAAAAATCCTCAATGCACCTGATTGGAATTCGGATCCCGAACTCCCCGTCTTATGTAATACTGCTTATTGCAAGAGTGACGTTTTAGACCATGTGACCATTTAAGCCAGTTAAGCTTGTTTAAAAGTACAAACACATTTTTGGTACCACTTTAAATAAACCGAGTACCCACAGACCTCTAATCGACCTTCCCAACCACTCGGCCAGACTACCCCTAAGGAATCTCTATATTTTCACATAAGTGATAAATACATTTTATTTTTCATTTTAAATAAAACCTACTCGATTTAATTGCCGAATGGTATAAGCCTATAAGTCATAATTCTCGCGTTAGACTGGCTTGCTGATGACTGGGAGATTGGGATTCGAATTCTTGTTGGGTCTACTGTGGATTGTTTATATTAAATTGTTTCCCACTCTCCTTCCACGCAAATACTGGTATATTACCCCTAAAATACTTCCTTCCACATCCCTGCCCCATTATAGTAAATATCATATACGTCTGAACAGGTATTAATTAAGACGTAGTGATAAAATCATGTCAAACATAAAGTTGTTTTATAGTATTGTTGCCAATTTTCTTTCAGCGAATTGCTTAATACAAAAAGCTGGGGGACCAGACATAGCTTTTTCTTCATTCGTCCAAATCCTAGTTTTCATTTTAAGCCCACCTACAACAAAGTGTTTTTTATCATACTTGAAGTCTTTATGTAAATAGCATGGATGAGTATATTTACACTAATGGGCTAGGATAGAATGTATAGGAAATGTACCCGAATTTGGGTGGATGGAGGTGGGGGAACCATTTACGAAAATTCACTTTAGTTCAGCCGGCTGAGATTCGAATCCGGACCCCACCTTTATTAGTAAATCCGTCGTGAATAGGCTGACGCCTTTTTCTTTATTGTTGCTGGTTTGTAAATTATACATGATTATTTATTAATATGGTTTTTAAATATATTTTAAAATAAACTAAGACTATAATAATTAGAATCTAAGACTATAACACGTGATACTCGCACTGGTGAAAACGTGGATGAAGGAATCAATCTAACTAGTCTGGTTTGTCGGTGACGAAAAGCTTGAAGTTTTAATACCATTCGGATGATTTTCTTAAATGGTTTTTAATATCCCTCTATGCAAATGAGGGTACACTTTCTTTATTTGATAGACTCTATATTTCTCACCAGTGTAAAATTACGACTGTCAGTAAGACTTGGATCACTAAAATTAATATTTGGTGTGGACTTACGTTTATAAATATGCTTACATTAATAATTTATGAAAGCAATAAATTCAAAAACATCAAAGTATTTTTAATTAGTTTAATCATAGAGTCTCAATGTACTGTTTAGTTGCAATTAGAGTATGTCTACATCATTAATTGATCCTCTTAGTGAAGAAAGTAATAATTTGGTCGTTTCCTATCTTTAATTATAAATATCAAATGTATAGTTCTTCATTAAATCTTATTTTAATAGGTTATATTATTCAGTCAAACAGATCAAATATAATTATATTACTTATATTATTCCATTTATACTAATTAATATCTTTTCAATTTTTTGTATCGCTATTCATATAGGATTATATTGATTACTTTTTAATTTATTTGAGGTATTTAACGTGCTATTTTCGAACTAATAGATGATATAAGCACACGGGAATTTCTATGAGCGAGAGCGAAAGAGCTTATCAATTTTGCAGGGAAATATATATTTTCATATACCTTCCAGAGTTCTTTTACATGCTACAATCGACATGGGACCGACAGCTTTACTTCCCCACCAAAGAAATTTGTACAACGGATTTTTATAGCTCAAGGAAAATCCGTCGACCCCGGTTGGGTTTGACCCCTAGATAATCGGGTCCTGAGGGGAGAACTGTACTCCAAGACCGTCCTTACCGATGTTATTGATTTATTTTTCTTTTGAATTAAATAATTCTTCGTGAGTATATTTTTAATGAAGGTTAAACCATTTATATATTATTCCAAAATCATAAGTATAATGTTACTTGTGTAGTGTATGAAAGAGTGTGGGTATGAACTGTGTATTGTGTGTGTGTACTATATTTTGTGCATAAGGTATTATAAATCTCGTGTATGGCCCTAGACCAGTTCTTAAATTAATATCCTATGAAGCCCTCATCTGGGGAAATTTTTGACATACATGGTCCAATATAGGGAATCCTGGGACCATTCTACCACTGAAGCGGGTGTCATCTTAGTGTGTGCGGTCACCCCTGTTTAATAACATCTTGTGTATTCAGACTATCTCGGCCCTATATGTGTCGCCGCGCCTCTCATATTAATCCACCCGAAGGGGACATTGGCGTAAAGGAAGCATTTATGTAACCTCCCGTGGTTCGCTCCCACATAACTCTCGCGGTTTACTCGACAGTAATAACTCGTCGAACTCCCTGTCGTTCGTTTGGTCACGTTCCGTAATGGGTTGGAATGGGTGGAGGGGGTGGTTCTTCAAACATCTGCGTGAACAAACTCAGCGCGTTACTCCAAACGGAATTGAGTTGAATGGGACGTGTTTAGGTAGGCCCATATTTACACAAAGGGTTGAATTAATGGGGTTTAGTCACTTGATATACCGCTACGAACAGGCAGCTCACTGTTGGGCAGGCGGATGGATACGTCGATCTCGTCTTGTTTTGTTTACCTGGGGCGAAGAGGTTGGTATATGAATCCCGGCCAAATGTACTGGGGCATTATTTTCTTCTTTATAGTTTCCCGCTATTCCACGTTAATGTGGTATATACCCCTCCTAAAATTTTACCTTAAATTGTAGCCTACCCTTTTAAGTCTTCTCATGCTCTGTACACATGAGTCAATTTTGCGTTCTTTATTGAGCTTGGAATAACTTATTTAAAAAATGTCAAAACCATTTATTTCATAGGAATTGTTTAAAATTTAAATTGTATTTTTGGGACCAATTATCGTCAATATATTTTAATGAATACATTGGGTGACCTGGTGGTCTAGGGGTAAGGTGTCAGACTTCTGTGCTGGGGGTCCAGGCACAGATTTATCTGATTGCCAAACCCTTCCTTCACCTCTGACAAGACATGTATTAATCACAACTTGTGAATGTGAGGAATGCCAGGCCTCCACCGTGGTTCGGATTCCACGTTAAACTGTAGGTCCTCCATTTCATCCCACAATCACCCTACCATTATACATTAGCGTAGGTGCGTATAACCCGAACGGGTAGTAAGACGCGGTGCTAATAATAATAATAATAATAATAATGAATACATCCATACTAAAATAATATACATCAAGTTTGCTTCATATTTATTTTGGTAAAAAACTTTCGTTCACCCCTTATTTGTTCTATTAAAAACCTTTAATATTAGTTTTTTTGTTTGGTCATCGCATGATAAGACTTATAAGTTATATCTACTGCGCATGTGCCTCTGAAAAATAACTATCCCGTTATCTTCAAATTACTCTCATTTAAATGAATGCTGTTAGTTGGTCGTTCGCATGGCTCTTTCCAACACGCACGCAATAAGTATATGTTTAAAAAAAATCTTTTGTTCTCAGAGATTTGTAATTTTTTTCAATATCGTTGATAACCGGTGCTGGCACGAAAGTATAAGACTAAAAGAATGTTTAAACAGTCAATCTTTTTAAAAATGTGTACTATACTTTCACTACGAGGATCATTAACGACTTAAGATAGGGGTTGGGCCTTTAGATGTAAAAGGTGGTTTAAAGGAAATGCACCTGTATTAGTGTGGAGAGGGTAAGGAAAAATCGTATGTAGGATAAATAACTTCTAGTTTACCAACCCAGTATTAGAAACTCTTAACTTCCTGCTCAAATTAATTTTTAGCCTAACACCGTATACGCCTTTAAAATTATGTTGGGTAGTTCCGACAGTGCAACAAATCATCAATGAAATATTCTGATTTCCTTACTTAATTTACAATTTTTGAATATAGATGTATGTAAATCCGTCACGAATGGTCTTCACAGGGAATAAAATAATCCACTATCGGCTTTTGGTTTTATACTCGAAATTTCAAGTACAACCATACATAACACTACCTCTTTAGTGGTCAAGAGCGCTGAGTCGTAAAATATCATCATCATCATCATCATCACCACCACCACCACCACCACCACCACCACCACCACCACCACCACCAACACCACCTCAAAGATACTTGACTTTGAATTTCGCAATTTAGACTTAACGCAGAACAATTAAGCTGCAGCTCGCTTTTATTCCCCGCACCCAACTACTCATTTTTTCTATCCAAATTTAATTACAGCAATAAGACAGGGTTAAGGGAGGTAAATTTCAGAGTAAATGTACTATAATTTGCGTGAAGGTAGAATGGAAAACCATTTAGAGAAACCAGGTTAGACGAGTCGACGTGAAGCCCGCTTGCACTCTAATGCGGGTTGAGTATAGTATGATGTCCCAGACATTAAAAAAGCCCATTTCACTGTCAATTGATCTGGAATTTCGATAGAAGATTACGTTAGAACTAGATAATAACGAAGTGCGGTGCATTTCGGTTGGAAATGATGACTCAGACAGGTAGAGAAAAATAACGCCTTCATTCCGAGTGAAACACGAACCAGAACCATCGAGACCACACACATATCCTGAACTAGAGGGAACCCTCTTCAACGATAGGTCATTTTGGGAAGTACAAAATAGATTTATTGCGTTAGCTATTGAAGATGCCGTCAAGAACTACCGATATCTCGCGATCAAGCCTTGGTGACACCTGGTTTAATAATTATTTTAATATGATTTAAAAAAATCTATACTGTACATTTTTAAAACATGGCTAAAAGGTTTCACTGGCCTCAATTACACTGTAAATTATATAAAACCACTCCACAATGCAACGTCTGGTTAGATCTAGCTGTAGGCTATTACCTACCTAAATTATTTTTTATCCGCGGAGTGGGACGGCCTCTTCTATAAATAAATGGTACGGAACTCCGCACGGACTTTCTCGCTCTATTGTTTAAAAATCGAGATAACTTACTCAAAACTCGTAATATATGTGAAACGAAATAATATACACTAGCAAACCCAAGCATAAATTGCACTATATTTATGTAAAAAAAATTTTGAGTCCCGGTTTTAAATTTTATAATTTTACTTTTAAAGAATTAATGTCCTCATTTGTATGTTTGGATCGATAAAATATCAATATTGGGTCCACAAGGGTCTGCACTTTGTATTAAAATTTCGACTTCCTGTTAAAATTTTCGACATTTTATTAGGTTTTGCATATCTTCATGTCATCACATTGCTATTAAATTTCTCATTTATAAATTTTGACCAATAAAAAATGTAAATATTAACTATTTAGTCTAAAAATGGAGATAGATCATTGTTGTACAAACATTTTTCCTAAGAGGCTTAAGGAAAAATAATAAATTTTTAAGAGACTTACTTATATTTAATTACTCTATGGCGTTGGAGAATTATTGCGTTAAAACTTAAGTAGTATCTCTTTACAACTAAAGATCACAAAATTGTATTAATATATTTGCCAATATCTCCGAAACTATTGGTTTTATAAAAATATATTTCATATAAAAGTTTTTTGTTTTTTAATGGTACTACAATTTTGCAATTATAAGTTATTTAGTATTTCAAATAGTTGCGGAGATACGGAAATTTCATCTTCTGTAAAATACCCTAAAACTCATTTTCATGGGAAAATGAAGATTGGTAGTTGATTTATAATCTTAATCAACGCATATATACGAATTGTAATCAAAATCGTTAGAGCCGATTTTGAGAAAATAGTTATTTTCTCTTTTCGCCCTTTATTAAACTACCCTTAATTTTAAGTTTAAATAGACACGCAGGCAGACGGCATTGCAAAGACCACATTTTAGGGTTCGGGGGGTCATGAGACGTCGATATCCGTCAACATTTCAGGTTAGATTTTGTTTACGGTCGCAATACTTTTACCTTTTGTTTTCGAAAGGTTAAAAAATATAAATATTTGCGTATAGCTTGAAAGTTATTGGTTTAGTAAAAATATGCTTCGAATAAAATATTTGTATTATAAATAGATCTACATATTTGAAATGCTAAATAATTTCATATCTCAAAGAGTTTCGGAGATATGAATACAAAAATGATAATTTACGCATCAGGCCGAAGCCCTTAAAGTCATTTTGCCGAAATATTGAGAGTAGCCATTTTGTTTGTAATATTTATAAATGTTTAAAAATGAAATTTAATCAAAATTGTTAAAGCCGATTTTGAGCAAATTGACTTTTTCTATTTTTGCCCTGAAGTAAACTACCCTTAATTTTAGGGTTAGATATCTAATTCCAAAAAACCCTTGGGGCAACCCTATGAAAACCCTAAATACCAAGTTTTATCCTGATTGATAAAATAGTTTAGGCTCTAGATGGTGGTACAAACAGACATACAGACAGACGGAAATTCAAAAATAATTTTTTTTGGATTCCGGGGGTCATGTAACGTTGAGATTCATCAAAATCTTGAGTTCAATTTTTTTGACGATCACAAAGTAAAAACATACAATAAAAACTTTTAATAATGAAATAGTAGCATATATTTCTGACATGTTTCAGTGTCACGATGATTGTGAAATATATATACATATATATATTCCTCGTAATCTTTCTTATGGTATGTTAAACATGAAATAAGGTTACTGCCTTACTTTTTCATTGTTTACATTTGAGTATTGTAATTTAATTTGAGATAAACCACCAAAGCGTGTCGTTCAAAACGTTCTTATATGTAATTGAAAATGGAAAGTGTTTGTGACCTCGACACTGATATCTTGAGGTGAGTGTTAACCACTAACCGTCACACCTTTAAGGGGGCCGCCTCAGTAAGCGAAAGATTTCATCGCAGACGTTCAGCTCTAACGCAATATTTAATTTTATGAGCCTATAGTTGTTTTATTAACAGAAACAGATGTGGGAAAATGTGACATTAACTCATTTTCAAAGACTTTTTAAGCATATTTGCGGGGTTACGAGATTAGGCTTGAGAAAAAGGGCTCTAGATTTAGCCTTTCTCTAAAAAAAATACGGTAATTTTGTTTATAGGCACACAACATAAAATTTTAAGAGATTTTAGAACCAGTACCGAGCTTTCCTCTTTACCTTTAGATAAGTATTTTTGGAGTTTTCCTTCCCCTCTTTCTTAATTACACGACAAAGAGTGATTGTTGGTGAAGGGCGAAAGGGAGTATAAGCTTAGATATGATATAGAAGAAATTCCAGAAAAAGACACCGACCATTGTATTTTAAGCCGTATAATCTTAGAGCGATTAATACTTTCTCGCTGACAAGAGGCGGCCACCTTAACACATAACACACCTTTCAATACTGCGTGCAGGTGACCGTTATTACTGGGGAATGTTGAGCTTGTAAGCAATCTGATAGGATCTACATCACACCCAAATTTCACACAAGGGGAGGGAGGGAAAATAAGTTTATTTATGATCCAAATAATTATATAAGTACATGGCTGACAAACTTACTTTACCTTCTAGAACAGACACAGCACATAGCCCCTTTGGCTGTACATACATCACAGTGAAAGCATGAACAACCCAATTTCACCAAGGATAGATTTTTTTTGGTCATGTTGGATAATCGAACCTAAACCCTCAGCTTCAGTACTAGATTTATATCTGTGGAGGGCCCGGAGCAGTAAAACATTGGATCCAAACATTAAACAAATATTTTTCTATTTCACTTTTCAACAACTTTTTTTTCTTCACATAATTTTTTTTAGCACCGCATCTTACTAACTGTTCACTGTTCACGTTATACGAAAATCTACTAATTACTCTAATTTGTTAGTGAGGATAAAAGTTAAATTAAGGGGAAGTATACCCGCATTTGCGTGAAGGGAGAGTGGATAGCCATTTTGGGAACAAGCCTCAGTACACCCAACTGGGATTCGAACTCGGAAGTCAGATCTCCCGTTCATCGGCACCATAGTCTAACAAGCGAGTAACGACCTAGCCCAAGTGGCCAGCGAAACAGGTCTTTATATAATTAACTGTTAAAGCTCAGTGTTAAACATATTATTCAAACAAAGAAATATATTCATCACAGTAAATTAGATTTATAATTTCACATGTAACCACTAGATCAGCTGATATCTAGGGGTGTTGTTTGTGTTTTGAAAATCACAGTATGAAATATTTGTGTGCCGTACGTATCATCATCAGTAAATATTATTTTATTAGAAATAAATAATGTGTTATATTAAGTTGTAGCATAATATAACTATAATATTACCATGACTGCAATCTAGAAAGCTAAAATATACAAAAATACTATTGCAACAGTACGTGGAACCCCCGTGACCAACCTTCAAATCCTGCTCATTACACTTGACAACTGACCTAAGTAGCCTAGTTGGACACAAATACCGTACATGGTAACACACCGAATGCTTAACGTAGAATTTGAATAAACAAACACCTTCTAACATCGTTAAACGCAGTCTTTATTAGGAACGTACCACTGTTTCTTGAAGAACTCTCATAGACTTTTTACCAGTGTAGCCAACCTAAAATCTCGTATCATCTCATGTTCAATCAAGCGGCATATTATATATATATATATATATATACGTAATATATATATACGTAATATATATATACGTAATATATATATATACGTACTATATATATATATATACGTATATATATATATACGTATATATATACGTGTATATATACACGTATATATACGTATATATATACGTGTATATATACACGTACTTTGATACGTTTTCTGGTTCAATTATAAATATATATATAAATATATATATAAATATATATATATATAAATATATATAAATATATATATATATAAATATATATATAAATATATATATATATAAATATATATATATATATATAAATATTATATATATAAATATATATATATATATAAATATATATATATAAATATATATATATAAATATATATATATATATATAATATATATATATATATATATATATTTATAATTGAACCAGAAAACGTATTAAAGTACGTGTTTCGGAAATCCTTACTTGACAACAGCAAAATTGGAATTTATTTAAAAGGTTTCTTTTTATTTTAAGATCTAAATCATGTATCAATTTTGTTGTAATTAAAAAAAAAATGGTAAAATGGTTCCACTGGACTTTATTAATTATAAAGTAAGGTGTTATCCGTGGAGTCAGATGGGACCTTGACTGTCCAAAATGCTCGGTACTCGCGCTTACAAACGTTGATCATTTTAATATCCTGAAACCTACTTCGGTGGCCGCGTAGTCAAACGTGCTACCCTCGTAGTAGACTAGACTTCCGATGACGTAGAGATTGAGGTTCGAATCTCAGTTGGGTGTACTGAGGGAGTTTTTTCCTAAATGTTTCTACACTATCCCTACAAGCAAGTGCGGGTGAATTTCCTGTAAAGTAAGCCTTCCTAAGACTTATCCCACTAGTGTAGTTAGTACATGGGCGTATAACCTGAACAGGTAGTAAGACGCGGTGCTAGAAATAAATAAAATAATATTAAAATAAAAACAATGAAAGTACAGTAAAACCTTCAAAACCAAATCGATATTGTTAAAATAAAAAACTTAGATAATATTTTCCATATTAGTTTAAAACATGTTGTAATTTGATAGGATATTTATATTCGGTCCATGTCTTCAACAACCCACAAGACGATTAATAAGCGTTGACTACAGTAAGTTCACTGTGACATGACATTGAATGGAATGGCTGTCGAAATATCACTTCAAAAAATCATATCACGTTGGGAAAAGTTTTGTTTTAATTTTTTTTTTACTGTTGGCTTGCCACACAAATTATTATTATTATTATTATTATTATTATTATTATTATTATTATTATTATTATTATTATTATTATTATTATTATTATTATTAGCACCGCGTCTTAATACCCGTTCGGATTATACGCACTTACGCTAATGTGTAATGGTAGGGTGATTGTGAGATGAAATGGAGGACCTATAGTTTAACGTGGAATCCGAACCACGGTAGAGGCCTGGCATTCCTCACATTCACAAGTGGTGATTGATACACGTCTTGTCAGAGGTGAAGGAAGGGTTTGGCAATCAGATAAATCTGTGCTGGGACCGAGGATTGAACCCCGGACCCTCAGCACAGAAGTCTGACACCTTACCCCTAGACCACCAGGTCACCTCACAAATAGTGTTCGCGTGCCACCCAGTGGAACGCGTGTCATAGATTTGACATTCCTTTTTTAAATAGATCCTATTTTCTATTGTTAGTGATAAAAACACGAATAAGTGAGGTTTATTTATTTATTTACTAAATCAATATTTAAGTATCTTTATTTTTTTTAACTGTCCCTAATTTTATCGAATAAACGTATCTGACCTCAATAAAATAATCTTAGAAACAAATTAAAATCAATAATTTATTCAAATTGGAATCCACCCACATCAGTAGTCGGATGCCATAACGTGTCACTCTCGTACTAGACTGGGATGTGGGAGATTGGGGTTCGAATCTTAGTTTGGTAAAAGGGTTGTTTTCCTTAATTGGTGTCCCACCCTCCTATTAAATGTCGGGTGTATTTTCCTCTAAAATTCTACCTTCTTCATCCCTATGCCATCGGAATAACGAATGTATGTTCATAATCCGAACGGTTACTAAGATTCGGTATAAAAAAAAGGGATGCGATCATGTTTTTAACTGTATCACATATAGCGTAAAGTAAGAGTTGCTTATGATGGCCTATTGCAAAACTATGGATTAAACCTACTACTATAAATGACTTTAATCGATCATAATTAGTATACTTGTACTAAAAAGTAAAAATAAGTCAATTTGTCTTATGGCTAAGGGTACATGGGATTTATGAAAAGAATGGTTGGCACATGTAATTACTTATTTAAACATAACCATTTCATTAGATTTTTCAAATATGTGATAACTGAGAACTGCTTCCAGATAAGTTTCGTTCCTGACTACTAAAGTAATAAATCATTTCGTTCCCGACTTCTAAAGTAATAAATAAGGAATGTAGGCAACGTTGAAAGAGTTACATTGAAATTTTATGTAGTGAACTAGAGGTGAAATTCTGTGGCCCAAACACGTGGAATTCTTTCTTTAACTATAAAAAAATGCTGTAAACGTGAATGGGCAGCAGTTTATTCAGTTTGATACAATCTCACATATTTACAGTCACTTGTAAGCTATTCTTCTTCGAAACATTCAGTTGCTGAAAGAGCATAGTGGAAAAAATAAAATGTTATAACCAGAGTTATATTAAATATCATCAAAATATTATGGTTTTCTCTTGGTTAAATTCAAAACTATATGACATGTTTTATGCAAATATAGATTACGCCAAACACATTTATCATTTTAGTTAAAAATAATAACTCTTGTTTTTGAACTATTTCTTTGCACCGCCTTTTTTCCTTATTGGATGTAAATGGTATAAATTAGAGAACATGTACTAGTATTTGCGAGCTCGGTGAGTGGAAATCCACTTAAGGTACCTGGCACAACGTGAATTTCACATTTAATGGAGGAAGGTAGACTTTGTCAAAATAATTGTGTATCTCATTCGGCTTGGTAAAATGATTAATCATACACATCATTATTTCATGAAAAAACAAATTTTCAGTGCACGTTGACGATTATATGAAGGTCAAGGTTCAAATCTCAGCAGGCAATACAAGAGGGGGTGATTTTGTGTCTTTGTTTTTCCACCCCCGAGCCCCCTCCCTTCCATGATAATTCCGATGCACTTCCATTGGAGTGGTGCCAGGGTAAGTATAGTTTGTTAAAATTGTACCTGTGATATGTACCCCCCTCCCCCGTACGCATTTGATAAATCATACATAGGCTCTGCTTGAGATAAGTCACATGGAATGTGTTTACGTTTACATACATTACTGTTTCCAGCATATAGCCTGGGTCGGGTTTTATTCAAGCCATTTATTTTCCATTACCGGCTTGTTAGGCCTGTCATAACCTTATATACCTTATAATCTAACTTAGGACTAGGACAGACACAGCATCCAGTTCCCAGCCTTTAATTTATCAATGTGAAAGGGTAAACCCATATTTCCATTAATGATAAATCTTCGGTCATGCGGTGAATCGAACCTGGGACTCTTAGCTAAGTAGGCAGACACGCTACCAACTGAACCAAGATGTCGGACTGTTTACGTTTATACAGGGACAATAAATTATTAAGATAGCGTGAGATCTTAATTGATCGCTCATATGTAGCTGACAAGTTCCGCAAGTCCATAACAAGCCTTAAAACATGAGTGAAGAATGATCTTGGGCACGGTACGACCATTGATCTTTATAATATAACTAGATGAACATACACATACACATTGCCAAGGATCAAAGCGTGACGCTCAAGTTTATCGTCTGTCACACTGTGGGGGGACAGAGTTAACTGTTTCTTTCAATGTTCTTATGCGAAAACATGTCTCTGTTGAATAAAAGTGTTATTGTTCGAAAATAGTGAAGTATTATACCACACTTGACTGAAGAAACATTTACATTAAGGGATATACAATTCAGTTATAACGGGTAATATACAAATACGAATAAAATCTCTTACATATTTAAATATATAGCTGTTTACAGTCTACCAAAACGGCCATTTAGAACGGAAGTTGACGTTTCCTTCTGGAAGGTCTTTTATCCTAAACACGACTCTAGGGTAGAAATCTGGTACGAGATAAAGCCTTACAAGCGAGCTTCCTCATAAAATCATCGTGTATGTCAGGCTACATCAACTTATTTAAAGAAAAAACTAACCAGCTTCGAATTTTGTTATGTTCTTCAAAGCTTTTACTAACATATTTGTTTCATTTAACTAATAACATATTGATTTATCTCATATATTCAATCAAATTAATGAACAATGTCAAAATGCCACATTTCCTTGTATGGGTGTAAGAGAGAAAGAGATACCCGAAAGTTTCCTTCTCTCTTACACAATGGTATGCAGACGACAGCTCGAAAATTTCAGCCACAGATGTCCATCAAGTTATATTATAGAGATCAATGGGTACGACTCCTGGATAGCTCATTAGTAAGAGCATTGGCATACTAAGCCAAAAGTACCGAGTTTGATTCCCGTGTCCAGATATAATTTTAAATTTAAAAAATATAACTCTGCTTATCTGACAAAACGCTACGACACTACCCTCCATATCTCTAGCCTTAAAATTAAACCGTTAATTATTTGGCGTTAAAGTATTAATAATAAAATAAACAAACCCCAGCCTTATAATTCATTTCAGGCACGCTATTGTTATTTTCAACTGTGCCGATGATATATCAAGCTACGGACCAAA
Source organism: Timema podura (assembly GCA_033556935.1). Taxonomy (NCBI): domain Eukaryota; kingdom Metazoa; phylum Arthropoda; class Insecta; order Phasmatodea; family Timematidae; genus Timema; species Timema podura. The sequence goes on from JAVRXN010000011.1 coordinate 57,551,430, forward strand.
AGAGTCTGGAATATGAAGTACCTCAGACCAGTTCACCAACAATCCCAGGTATTTCACAGTGCTTGGTCGTCGCCAAACTTTCTAGCGCACCTCAGTCTAGGGCCCGGATTCCCACCTTCATCGCCTCCTAATCACTGTTATTATTTATTATTTCGTTTTGTTTCTCTCCCTTGCGTCATCAGTCAAGTATCGTAACTTTCCAAACACACCCCTCTGTGCGCGCTCATCCATACCCTTTTTCTCTCTTTATCTCTATATTTTATAAAGGACCCCTCTCTTCACGAACTTTCAGGCACAGGAGAATGTTTAGCACGCACGCTTGACTTTGTAACGCAAAGCTGAAGATTTGATTTTAATACCCTATATTAGGGTCTCTTCTCCCCCCCCCCCCCTCAACATTTATTTTTCGTCCTCTTTCTGGTGAATGATAGTGCAGTTTAACATTTGTTCTACCTACCCTGTTCCTTGAGGTGCGCTGATATAGGGCAATAGCCGCATTGCACCTGATCATCACCGTAGATTAGAGTTAAGGGTTCGAACTCAGGTTTTTTTACGCATGTGTTTAATTGATTTTGTCCTTATCTCTGACATGGTGTTAATTTTCTTAGGTACTTTCATCATCATTATCTCTCAATAAACTTTGAATCAACCGCACTGCTAAAAATATGTAATATGTCACTGTGTGTCATAACCTTTACTATAAAGGATTAATACAATGAATGAAATAGATAGGTTTTTAACTATACTAAAAACTTTTTTTTAAACCTTTATATGAGTTTAAATACAATCTACAAACATTGGTAATACAGACTATAGTCTTCACTTCGTAAAACTTTTTTATCACTGCGTCTTACTACCTATTCAGGCTATACGCATATCCAATAATTACGCTAATGGACTAGGGATGAGGAAGGTTGAATTTAGAAGGAGTGTACCCGTATTTTCGTGGAGGAAAAGTGGAAAACTATTTAGGAAAACCACCCGTAGTACACTTGACTGGGATTCGAACTCCGATCTCGCTTTCATTGGTGGTTTAGTCTATTGCAAGATTATTCCTTAGACCATGTGGCCACCGAAGCAGGTAAACAAATTAATTTATTACCGGTACTAGTTATTTATTCGTACATAGTTTTAAAATATATTATTTTCATATTACTCATGGCGAATTTATGCCGGATTTAAATCACTGCCGTTTCCCGTTAAAGACTCCCTCACTATTACAGGTGTGAAGTTGTCCTGAATAATTCATGTGGTTTAGATTGATCAAGAGTTATTCGTCGTGTATGAAGGTATATAATTATTTGTATAAGAACATGGTTTATGAAATATATTATCTTGACTCTATATCTAATCTAAAGCTTGAACAACCCATTAGGGAAAGTAAAATTATAGTAAAGAACATTGATATCAAATCATTATATTTAGTTATCACATAGCCACATTCTTTAAAAAGTAAAAGCTATTTAACAGATACCTTGGCGTATAGATACATAGAGTACTTTTTGAGCTTTCGTTTTCATTAAATTATGAAATGTCTTGATAATGATGAAAAAAATAATGTTGAAAGATTGTAATAATTATTTATTTAAGTAGGCCGCCTACGAAAACGTTGAAACGTGTCTCAAACGTTCATATTTATTTAAGAGTGGCCTGTTATTTTATAACACGGTTCACTACAGAATGGAGGTGAAAGATATCAAAATGTCCCTGAATAATTAAAAACATTACGTTTTAAGTATTGAAATTTAAAAAAAATCAAAGTGTAAAAAAATCTAATAATTCTCCAGTAGAAACATAAAAAAATTTTTTTTTTTCACATGGTGATATCAACAGTTCTTGATATCTTTCATGGGTGTACTGGAGTTTAATGACAACTTTTTCTCTTCATTAAAAATGATTTCATCTAATGCTGAAATGCACATGATAGATATTCAACAAATTCTGTCGTCACCATGTGAAGAACATTAAAATTATGTTTATACTGGAGCAATATTTTATTTATTTCGGGCAAAAAAAAAAAGTTTTTCTACATAAACTGCAAAGTAATTGGCTTTTTCTTACGTTCCCCTACACTCCCACCTTAAAAGGTTAGGGTGTAATGAGGGGGGCTGGATAGATCTAGCTCAAAATAGGGGTAGATGGCGTGTTTTTATAAGTGCGTCAATGAACTTTTGAGCTCTGAATGCCATAGAGTAAGTAAATAAACAATTCTCAGGAAGTATTTTAAGCTGTTTTTATGGTAGTTGCTCGCTTGTAACTCTCATATATCATACCAACTTGTTTGGATGTGCTCTGGGATCAAAATTACTTTTCATATCACGGATAATTTGTTAGGAGTTGAAATCTCATTCCGCTGAATAGGGAGTTATTGTCGATTGTTGAATTAGACGTCCATTTCATTTGCTCGGAAGACACGTCTGTCAGCAGAAATAAAATTGCATCTTGGGACGAAATTGTTTTCGGGGTTTTAATCAACATCCGAAGAACTCCCTCATACAACTTTACTACTCAAACTTTAGAAATACGGTATATCATTTTTCTAATATTTAAGGTAGTATTTTTTTTTAACTTACCTATTCACATTAAATTAAAAATAAAGCCAAATAATTGTGTTCTAAGATTATGTAAAAACTGGTAAAGTATCTTAATTATTTTCTGGTAGGCCTACATTACAGCATATGAAACTCATGAATTGCATAAAGAGAACTGCAAAAATTCCATGTGAAAGATTTAATCATTATTTGATAATTTCATGTGATAATTATATATTTAAAGGTATTTTTTAGTTAAATCTATGATTTATATTCCTGTTCATTTTTTCACAACTTATCAAATATATTTGTGTTATTGCCATGATTTTAAAATTATTTCAAAATTTCTAAATCACTTAAAAATGTCCTTAAAAATTATTTTATATTCGTGAAGCATACATAGCAAGTATGATATCATTTTTGGTTTGCTCATGTTTTATTAATTAGAGTTTTACATTAAATAACTTATATACTTTTTAACAAGTTATCTTTATTTAAAAAACAACAACACAATATTAAAGTTGATTTATCCTTTTTTATAGATGAATAATTAATAAAGTAGTAGGACTAAATTGCCTTGTAAAAAGAACCTTTTCCTTACCCAAAACGCGTTCCCATAATTAGTTAAAAACTTCCTACCTCCCCCTTCTGTCCCCACCAGAAAAACAACAAATTAACACAGACCACTTTACGAATATTATTAAGTTAATATTCTCAATTTTATCTCAGAGCTAACATTATCCACCTACTACCTTATACCACATAAAGAATGGCTTAATCAACCTGTAATAGACCACCACACTTTCATGAAACAGAAAATCCTCTTGAAACCCTTCACACAATGTTACCTTCATTCCCCCTGAATTGATTCGTTCACGAGAGTGTTCGGTTGGTAAGGCAGGTCTCGAAAAGAAGCCTGAAGACATTTAGAAGTTAATCAAGAGAGTTTCCTCTCAGCCGAAAAAAAAGAAAAATCATCTTTCAAGTGCTCCGAAGAAATACATTGTGAGGTTTGTTGCAATTGTTAGAAATGTATTTTGTATAATAAGTTGGATATCTTATGTGTGTGTGTGTGTACCACGTCTTACTACCCGTCCGTATTATCTGTATATTTTACACTAATGCAGGGAGGAGAAAGTTAAAATTTAGAGTAATTTAACCCTAATTTTTGTGGATTTTTTTAAAGTAAAAACACTATTAGGACTAGAACCCCACCCTCCAGACACAAAATGAGAATAAACAGATGGCTTTAACCATGTGCCCAACTCTGCGATTAGTTGGCAAGCTCACCCGCTTCGCTTCGGTGGCCGCATGGTCTAAGGCGCTATTCTCACAATATATTAGAATGCTGAAGACAGGGAAATCGGGGTTCGATCCCGGTCGCGTTTACTGAGGGTGGTATTTCCACTTTCCCTCCAAGCAAATGCGGGTACACTTCTTCTAACTGCAAGCTTCCAAATCCTTTCATGATAGTGTGATTAGTATATAGACCTATAACCCGAACGGCTAGTAAGACGCGGCGCTAAAAAAAAAAGAAGAAAAAAGTTGGCTAGTTAAAAAATAAAGATTGTGATAGTTAACGTACATTTTATGAAACGATTGATAATACTATTAGCATACGACTTAAAAACTAACTTAATTTTAGAACATACACAACATCCGGTCCCTTGGCCGTCAATTCATTGATGTGAAAGGGAAAGTCGCAAATTCACCATTGAAGTTTTTTCGGCCATGCCTGAAATCGAACAAGGGACCTTTAATTCAGTATGCTATACGGACACACTAATGATTTAGCCAAGCTGTTGAACAAGTTTTTGGTTAAATCTATTTTATTTTTAAATAGTGCAATCGGTTTTGGTTAAATGTAGAACAATAATTAATACATTTTAAACAACATGAACGAGTATTTATTGGTGGCGTGGAAACTATTTGAGGTAGAAAGAAAGGTTTCGGTGCACGTAAGGGACCTTCCTTAATTTACGTAAAGCTTTTTTTTTCTCGTAATTTTCAACTTACTCCCTCCCCCCACGTAAGGGATCGTAATATTTTCCGTCACCACCCCCTTCCTCCTTCTATCCAACGTAATTTATTATAATTTGGTAAATTACTTTATTTTAATAGTTTAGTTATTTTTTAGATATAAGCAAATTATATTGATTATATTTTTATACAACAGTGTAAATTAATAAATCAATGAATGAAAATGAAACATTTCAAAAAGTCTTAATTTTTTTTTTAAAGTCGATAAAAAAACCTTACGTAATATGGATTCTGACACCCCCCTTTTCCAAAGCCCTTACTTAATTTAAGGACGTCCCCCATAACGATGGATACATACTTTCTGACGATTGTGGGCTGTCGAGTAATGTTCGCTGAACAAAGCTAAAGAAATTAGTTTTCAAATAGCTTAGTTCAGAATGAAAACATAACTAGAACAGAATTTGATAAACAGCTAGTTATGTTACACCGATCACAAGTTCTCAGTATTTATCTAATAATTCGCTGTGTGTGTGTGTGTTTTGTGTGTGTGTGTGTGTGTGTGTGTGTTGTGTGTGTGTGTGTGTGTGTGTACGCGCGCGTGTGAAAATTAATGGTCATTTTAAAGACATTGAACTCAGAAACTGACATGTTGTTTTGTTTGTGGGTGGAATTCTAACATTTCAAGATGATGATGACCAATGTGGCAGTGAAAACAGCAAGTCCTTTAAAAAAAAGGAAAAAAAAGAACGTAATTACTTTTAAATTGGTGTGCAGCCACGATATATTCATGTCATCTAAAACATGTGGTATTAAACGTCAGTCAAGTAACTTACATGCAGCTTTTTTTTAAAAGTTAAATTCTGTATTAAGGGAAACAAAACAGTGGGATTGGCTCCATAGATAGTCAGCCATATGTGTGCACAGCGTGTGTGCCGTGGGTTCCATTACATCCCCACTAGCAAAAAAAAAAAAAAAACAGGAACAGTTGTGGTGTCAAAAGAGCAAAGAACCTAAACATTTCTAGAAACCACTCCGATGGATATTCCAAGGGTAATAAGCATGAGATCCTGCCACATCACCTCATGGAGGCCATTCATCAAACAAAGCCTGGCTGTGGATACAGACTTAGATCACATTATTGATGAGTTTAAAAAAAAATTGTACCCTTCAGCCGTTGGATGGAATTGTAATAATTTCTAGTCTCTGTTTTTCAAAGAATAATCTTGTAAAATAAAACATTAATTCTTTCTTGTTTTTAACTTATTGTATTTGTTTAAAAAAAAATCAAACAGCTTCTCGGGAGCACTGGAGGGTTAGGGCGGGTTGATCCCACCCCCCACCCCCTTCGTCTTTCATCTGTCACCCCCATCAGCCACACCATGCGCACGCCTATGTAGTCACCTTGACTTAGACCTTCATTGTATTAAAAGAAGTGATATTTTTCATCTATTTTTGTCAATTATTTCAAAGCTAAAGGAATTTATTAAACATGATGTCCAGCGACCTGGAAAACCTGATAAAGAGGGAAAAGTCAGGGAATTTTCTTGGTCAGGGAAACGTAATGGAAAAGTCAGAGAATTTCAGCAAATTTCTGGAATTTTCACATATTCTCTAGTAAAATACCTAAATTTGATTTACAAAAGTCAAAATAACATTTTTTTTCTCCTAGTTAATACACACCGCCAATCTATTTCAACACACTTGTCCATTGTTGAGCATATTAAGCTCAATTCTCAAAGTCTATGTGATTTATGTGCCGTCTTTCTTCCCCTCTATCGTATGTCTTTAATCAAAATTGAGACATAGACGCATGTATGTGAATTCGATTACATTATTGGAAGAATTAACTAAAAAATAATATGTCCTACAACAATTTTTAATTGTACTCAGGTAAGGTGATCCTTTAATGACTCAATACGATCTCTATGAAATCTTACTTACTAGCCCATTACTTTGGGCTGAAATATTTTAACACAAACATATAATAACATAATTTCAGAATGTGTGTGTGTGTCTAAAAATAACATTATATTAAACTGTGATCTTAATAAAATAATGTTTGTAATACAGACTGGAAAAGTTGAAAATTGGCTCTGGATAACCTGGAAAAGTCAGAGAATTTTAAAATATAGTTTGGCTGGACACCCTGTTAAAATATACTTTCATCTAAGATTATGTTGTTTTAGTCGCTATATTATACAAATATAATAAATATATTAAATTTACATTGCTAAAAAACTTAATAAACTTCCATTTAATTACTAACTAATAGGATACTATATTAAAATATTTTTAAAATGTTCAAATTATTATAAGTTAGTATGATATGGCATGGTACGGTACTTGTAATTACAAAGATTAAAATTATTTTGAAGCATATGCATAATTAAAATTTATCACAACTACAGTACAGTGAATATACTTTCAAAGTCTTAATGTTTCCATTTTATCTTTAAAGGCAAAATAAAACAAGGGGTTTGTTTACATTAAAAAAAATCCAGTAGCTTATCGAACCGTTAATCTCGGGGTGTAGGAAATATCGTCACGCTATGACTTAAAATCGCTGTTCGGTATCAGTGGCGTGTCGTGGAGCGTTGCCAGGGCACGCAGCGCATCTTAAAAACTGTTCCTGTGATATGTTATCTAACACTTATCCCCCATTTGACCAATCACGCATAGGTTATGGTCTACATTCCTCACACGGGAAAGTATTTTACTTTAAACTTGGCCAATGAATGTTTCACTGAGCGATGAGAATAGCTAACAGTTACATTTTTGATAAACTTTGCTTATCTTAGCACGCCATGCTAATCTACTGTCCGGTACACTTTGAGAGAGATCATTAGTTTAAACCTCGATGGGGCTATATATTATTATTATTATTATTATTATTATTATTATTATTTACATGGCGCGAAATTTGTTGAGATTGGCTTGTGTTAGGTTTCTTTGAATATTTGTTGAAAAATGACGCCTGAATACGGGAATCGAACCATGGATATTTTGAATTAATGTAGTAAAGGGCTTAGGCTTAGAAAGAACCGACACATTTTTCCGAATAAAGGTATTTTCACATAACTTCCAAGAATATTTTACACGCCACAATCGAGGTGGGACTGACGTCTTTACTTCCCCTCCGAAGTGTTACAGATTTGTCATCGCTCAGTAAAAGTCCGTCAACCTAGGCCGGGTTTGAACCCACGAACATCGGGTCCTGAGTCGTGCACTTTACCTCAAAAACACCGTATCCCACTTTATAATATATATTAACACACAATCTTCTAGCTGTCAAACAAGGAAAAAAGCCCCACCGAGAGTTGGCCGGACTCTAGCTGTCCCATCGGGGCTGGCGAAGAAATCCAGCCAGCCATTCAGCAGTGACTCGAAGGAAACCAAGCTCGTACTTACCGTGCGGGTAATGACTGTAATTATGGCGGCACGACCCCGCGAGGAAACTTATTTTCTCTGCAAACCGAAATTGATGCAAGGTGGATTACAAGACACACCAACCCAACCTGATGTGACGTGATGCTGATGTGATGAACTCTTGCCGCGGGTAGGAGAGGGGGAGGGAGGGGTGAGGTGAACGACCTGGTGCGCAAACTGGCACCACACTGGCGAGTGTTGGTAAAAAAAAACCACCTTGGTGGTGGTGGTGGTGGTGGCCCACCTAGGAACGCCGACCACACTTTCATAGTTCGGTCGTTTTAAGCCAAGCTTCTGTGATGTCTTATCCGTCCCTGAGGCCAGCGGTTGGCAACCTACGACAGGCAACCGACTGATCTTATACGGCCCGCAAAATATTTAGCACAGAAACAATTGTGTTCATAAAAATAATATACTAATTACTATTTGAAAAATATAAAGTTGAAAATTTTTGATCGATACTTTTTTAAAATAGCATACAAATTTATTTCATAAGCCCATACGGCCCGCGATATAAAAAGGTTTGCCGACCCCTGCTCGAGGCTAAGACTTGAGTGCATTTTTAGGTAATTCTGGGTTCGAATCTTGCTGGGAGCTAAAACTATTTGGTATCGTATTTGTGTACGTGTTCGTCATACTATGGTCTATTCACGGTAACTTTGTACTTTGCTAATACTTAGGGCCGGTCTTATGACTCCTGGATAAATATTAATCTGGCAGATAAATATTTATATCTGGACGTCTCATGACTGCCTGATAGCATTTATCTGCCAGATAAAATGTATTTATCCATCACATTTTTATCGGGAGGTTTAAGTATCTGATAACTTTTATCTGAAAGTTAAAATGGTTGTTGCCATAGTGATGCGTTGTTTTTCATGAGGTTTCGCCTATCAGTATCTGTTTTTAGGTTAAAATCTTGGTTCACGCGTTTAGTAGGCACAGGCCCAGGCTCTAACTATATAAAATTTTAACATTTAAATTTAACATTATTTCACACTTCTGTATAAACTGACAAGCTATTTGTAGAGTTATATTTCTATAAGAACAAATTATCAAAATGTGAGTGCAATAAATTAAATTTTGTAAACGTTGTCTATTGACCACATTTTGGCAGACACCGAAATTATCACTTGCAAGACATCTTAGCTTCTGCGCCCACTTGACGCCATCTGTTTACTCGCACTCGTTTATCCGCCATTATTTAACATATGTTGAGCGTTGTAGTCATTTTACAGGTAGTAGCGGTAGCCGTATGGCTTATACGCATGCGCACACCAGTAAAAACAGTACCAACCTTGCGTTTTCTGCATAAAAATATATTTATCCTACAAATAGCTATCCGGCAGATAAATTCAGTTCATAATACACGTAAAATATTAAAGTGACTGATAACTTTTATCTGGTCGCTATCTTTAACCTCCCGATAACAATATTTATCTAGTAGTCATAAGAACGGTCCTTAGACGAATTACTAAAAATCTATCAAGATTTCGGTGGAAGTACATTTTTAGGCGCTGTAGATATTTTTTTGCAGCTGCCTTTGATAACATTTTATACTATACTACTATCGTTATTTTATGGTTATTGATACTACGGTATATCTCAAAAGTGTAATCTTGACTTGACGCTTTAATATATTAAGATAAGTATATACTAACTGACTTAAACATAAATATACCCGCTTCGGTGGCCACCTAGTCTAAGGCGATACTCTCGCAGGGGACTAAACTGCCGATGACAGGGAGATCGAGGTTAGTATCTCGGTCAAGTGTACTGAGGTTTTTTTTTTTCGAAAATCGTATTCCACTCTCTATCTCTCTACATTAATGAGGGTACACTTCCTCTATAACATTTCTTATCTCTAAAACCATTAGTACAAAAGCGTATACCCCGGACGATTAGTAAAATGCGGCGCTAAAAACAACAATAATAAAGCTTAGATGTATATAGTTCTTAGTGGTAGGTTTGGTGGTTTAGTGTTAACAGGATTATATATGTTACAGAAAAAGTAGATTCTCCAGTAAGAGTCGACTTTACCTAGGCCGAGTCGACTCTTACTGGTCTTTTTAGTAAAAGTTGATTAAAAGCGAAAAGTGATGAATTTCGATCAACATTTACTAGTCAGAGTTGACCGTACCTAGGGAAAGTATACTCTTACTACCTTGAGCTAGTAAAAGTTGACTTTTTGCAAGGAAATGGTATACTACCTAATAAAAAACAAATAAAAAAGTAAAACCTTTATGATACAAAGAGAGATATAAATATTTATTATTTATTACAGCAAGGTAAAGATTTGTGACACTTTGAGTTGCAGAGCTAACCTAACCTAACCTAACCTAGAAAACAACAGTAAACAAATAGAGCTGGGATATTCAAAACAAAGATGTGCGCGCGAAGTCGCATGTGGGGAGCAACATCGCGGAATATACTTTTACTAAACCACAGCAAGCATAGTTAACTCTTCCTAATAAAAGTTGATTTGTTTATTCTCTATCAACTTTTACTGATACTTTTAGTAAGAGTCGACTTTACCTAGGCCGAGTCAACTCTCCCTAACAATCTACTTTTCCTGTGATATATACACTCTTCGCGCGATTTTGGTGTTTCATTTTTAAATTTGTAACCAAGTAAAATTGACATTGGCACTTGCGTGGAAAACCAAAGTAACCGGTTTGGATTTGTTTGTTCAGGTTTTAATTTTTTTATTATTATTTAGCACCGCGACTTACTACCCGTTCGGGTTATACGCTTAAGTACTAATTACACTAATGGATTAGGAATTGGGAAGGTTGAATTTAGAGGAAGTGAACCCGCATTTGCGTGGAGGGAGAGTGGAAAACCATTTAGGAAAAACCACCCCAGTTCACCCGACCGAGATTCAAACCTTGATCTCCCCGTCCTTGGTGGTCTATCTCAACACGACTGGCGCGTTAGTCAACTACACCACAGAGGCGGGTAGTCTTTAATTCTTTATCTGAATGGTATTTAACATGGGCATCAAGTTAACCTGAGACGGATGTGTATAATATTCATGTACCAATTATTAATTATATAAGACATGTAAATTTTAGACTATGGGTTTGGAAAAATCCACGCTTTTTAACATAAATAAAATACGGTTATTATATTTATATATTTGTCTTAGTACCCGTTTGGGTTGTACGCATATATTAAATACTCTATTGAATTAGGAAGAGGGAAGGTATATTTTGAGGAAATGTACCCCAATCTACCTTGAGGAAGAGTGGGAAAGCATTTAGGAAAAAAATACCTGGTCGGGATTCGAATCATGATCTTCCCTTCATCTAATATTCAGTCCAACACGAGAGTGAGACTTCAAACAACGTGACCATCAATGTGCATTTATCTATGTCCACAACAAGTAAATAGCTGTGTCATGACAATTCACACATACTATTGGCTCCAAAAATCTAAACTAGCATTGCGAGTTAGACAAACACTTTAAAATCAAAAGCTCACTAGTTTTTTTTAACCTATTGACAAACCATAATAATTTTGCAACTACATTTATTCGAGATTGAGTACATGTGGTCTAAAATTGAAATATGAGGCTCGCAATAAAAGTTTATAATATTACATTTATGGTTTTAGGACGAGTCAGCCAAGTTGATTAGTTTGAATAACTGTTCCGAAAAACTTTAGAAAAGTGTGACGTAGCTATCGTATGATTATTTCATTTCTGCATTGGCGATATATATGGCATTTATTACTTGTGAATGGTAAAAAAAACTTTAGAATTAAATAAAAAAAGGGGTCATTTTTATGGCATGGTTTGTATTCTCTTGGTCAAAGCCATATTATTTTTAATTTGTAAACAAAGACCATATAATTCAATTTCTTCATTAGCTATAAACATTTATTATTTTAAAAGGAACATTTTTCCTTTCCCAATTCAATATAATTATTTATCTCGGTAAAGTATATGCAATCTATTTGATAAATTAAAATATCGATATATTTATCTGTGTGTCCTTTTGTTCGAATATTAATTTCTTCTGTTATAAACATATTTTAAGCAAATTTATTATTTTAAACCCGCACCGGTGAACACGCTTACTAAATGTCAAGATCTTTTAGGATGACTTGCTGATGATAGTGAGATCAGGGTTCAAATTTTTATCGGGTGTAGTTAGGGTGTTCTTTTCTAAATTGTTTTACACTCTCTCTTTAACTTCTCCATCCCTAGTCTATTAGCGCAATTAAATGTTCAAAGCCCGGATAGGTAATAGTAATACGCAGATAAATTATCAAAAGTAAGATTTTAAGAGGCACCGATTATAAAAGTTTACCACATGAGATAACATTATAATCTTAAATGATGAACACAAAAATTCTATTTCTCTAACAATTTGAACCAAACTTTGTATGATTATAATGATGTACCAGGAGAAGAGCTTATACAAGTAAAATTGTTTGGAAAAAATATGTAAGCAGTATAAGACTTGATAGTAAACACAAATTAATACACACAGATATACACATATAATCAGTGCCGCCGCTTGTGAAGTCAGCGCCTGGGGCAGCCTTGAAAGAAGCGCCCCCCCCGCCTCCCACCTTACCCACCACGCACACCATCTCGTATTCACACCATAATTCTAAGGTTTATTGTTATGGAGAAAATAACAAGCGGCGCAACCTTTATTGTGCAGAATGTCCCCAATCAAAAAAACTTTTTAGATCATCCAAAGGTTATGCTTCGCACTTTTTAATTATGTTTAGCTCAAATAGTCATAATTAATTAATAACACATACCTGTCACCTGACACCATAGCTGATAGACCCAGCCCAGGAGTACATCTCAATTTTTTATTATTGAATAACAGGGTTAAATAAATATATTTGAGTATAAATACGTTATTTTATCCACACAATTCGAACAATCGAAAGTAACACATCATAACTTGTTGTTGTAGTTGTGAAATGTTCAGAATATTATTACGTAGTCATTCACTATTCACTTTGATAAATCATAATTAATACAATCAAAATATTTATTATTATTATTATTATTAGCACCGCGTCTTACTACCCGTTCGGGTTATACGCACTTACGGCTAATGTGCAATGGTAGGGTGATTGTGAGATGAAATGGAGGACCTACAGTTTAACGTGGAATCCGAACCACGGTAGAGGCCTGGCATTCCTCACATTCACAAGTTGTGATTAATACACGTCTTGTCAGAGGTGAAGGAAGGGTTTGGCAATCAGATAAATCTGTGCCGGGACCGAGGATTGAACCCCGGACCCTCAGTACAGAAGTCTGACACCTTACCCTAGACCACCAGGTCACCAAAAAATATTTATTGATTTGTAGTTTAATATCTGTCTATTCACTGTGTCAGCCAATTTATTAGAAGATAGTGGATAGTGGAGAGAAGGAAAAGGTTCATCACGAGGCCTGTGACTCACGGGCTGTCAGCTGAAAGAATCCATGTTGTAGCGGTGCCACCGGTTTACAACGGTTGCTCTTTTCACTTTACCGATCTAATTATACTGATGTTTTATAACACAACACATACGTCTTGTAAACATTGAAAACAAAATTGTGTATTTTAAAAATTTGGCAACATTATCCGTTGGAATCTGATCTAATGCCTTTATAATATATTCAATATTTACGCTCGCTCGCCCCCCCCTCCCCCCCATTGCGGTGACCCTGCATATAATCATTATATGAAATAAAACATTTCCCAAAATAAAATTAAACTCGACTCCAGTAGTAAATAAGACCGCAAAATAAAATAACGTTAATATAATTTTTAAAGTCAAATCTAAAAAACATACCATAGTAAATAATACTTAGCACAGCGTCTTACTACCCGTTCGGTCTATACGCTTATGTGCTATTTACACTAATGGGTTAGGAATTGGGAAGGTTGAATATAGAGGAAAATAACCTGCATATGCGTGGAGGGAGATTGGAAAATAATTTAGGAACTAGCGCGTTAGCCAACTACGCCAACGAGGCGGGTAACATATAATAGTAATTAATACAATTGATTTGGTTTAAAATAAATATGAAAAAAAGGCCCATAGAATGTGCACAAACATCCTATTTAAGTACTTTAAAGTAAACAAAACACCTTGCTAATATATTTACCATTCTCAAAACTCTACAAATTATATTAGTGTAGTGTGATAAAATTAGTACTTTTTTCTGATCCTTCGGAAGCTTCCTCTAAAGATCTTGTGTTCCTTTTCACAAACCTTATAATGCTATAATTAAATTTTAAACTTATTAGGCATATTTTCCAACGTTAAATGGTTTTAATGAAATTTCCGACACCATGATCAAAACTTATTTGCTTATAACATTTGATTTACGACACAGGCTTGTTGAATTTTAAAAAAAAACTTTTAATATCTGAGACTTTTAAGCTCTCTTAACTTTGATACTTAAATATTTGTCATGAATAACGTTTGTAAACGTAAGGCTCTTGGTTCGAAAACGATGACTTGGGGGAAAAGAATATATTATTTGGATATATGTTTACTAATATATATATGAGCTGTGCGGGTTTTAAGTTGTTTTTAAGTTCCAAGCCATGAGAACTAATTCTAGGCTCATCCGTTTTAAGGAGGCTGATTGCACATCGATTCGAATATTGGATTCTGGCCCCTTAGTTCAGTGAACACCCACATTATATATTTATTTAAAATTCACCATTAACTCAATACTCAGATTTAAGGCACTTGGACCTGCCAAGTGCAGGTCTAAAACCTATTTTGTGGATGGTGGGTGGGAAGGTGAAAGGCCAACGGGGCTTCACAACCGACCAAAGTATCCTTCCGCGCCAACAAGAACAGATGGATCACAGAAACCGTAGATGGTGTTAGCTACCGGACAGGTCTAGCGGAAAAATAACACGTTTGGAAATATCAGTTTTCTCGAGAACGACCGAGGAAAAATCATACGTTTGGAAATATCAGTTTTCTCGAGAACGAGAGAAATTTTTATGTTAATATTTCCAACACCCCTTCTAAGATAATGTATCGATGTTTATTAATTGTTACATCTTTTTTTTTTGTTATGAATCCGGCAGTTTTCTATTGAAAATTGTCAATTTTACCGATATTTGATCATTATTAAAATTATAGAGGAGGTGTGTATACAAAAAGTATAACTTATTCAACATGCTTCTATTATTGAACCAAACGTTTCCGAAAAGAAAATTGCAAAACAATAAAAATTCTTGGCGATAAACGTTTGCTCCCATGGCTCTGCATTTCCACGCCAAATGAAAAGGGACAATCGCCTTAAACAGATATTATTATAAAATATGACTCAGGTGTTTCTTTCCCCGTGTCTTGGTTCCCGTTCAGGTTAAACGCGTACGTAAATTATGATAGTAAAATAAGTATGAGGAAGTTATAGCCTTATAGAAAATGTACCCACATCTGCGTGAAGGAAGAGTGGGAGACCATTTAGTAAAAAAACACCTTCAGTACACCCGACCAGGAATTGAACTCCAATCTCTCCTCATCACCAGCAATTCAATCTGACACAAGAGCGTCTTACTGCAACCACTTATTTGGGTGTGTTTGTTTTTAATATTTTAATCTGCTCTTTTAGATTAAAATAGCTATTAATGTATGTAGTGTAGTATTGGTGTGACTATTTTTGTTAAGGGTGTTTTATAAAATACCTTAAACACGTTTAAAAAAAATCAAACTTTATAGATCTTAGAACCTAAATCCATAATACTGTACACCCCTGAAACAGTCAATATTTCTCGCAATTTCTCCTCTGAACGAAACTTTTCATCGGGGACCCATCCGTCAAGGAAACCTCCCCCGTAAGAGCGAGTAGCGTCAAGTTGTGAGAAGACGCAATCATTCCCCGAGATGAAGCCTACAGCGAGGATGAAGATGAATTACACTTCTCATATTTTACCGCTTGATGGCGACGGCTCTCGTCTGAATGTTGCAGTATCCTACCAAATGAATATACAGCGTAGCATTACTCATTCCCGAAAGGGGGGCGCGTTATTAGTTTTGAAACGCGAATATTACGTAAATATTTATCTAGATAACTTAAGGAGGGAGTATAGGCAACATGAATTAATGGCAGTGTTTTTACAGGTTTTAGAGCAAAACATTTTTTATATAAAAAATAAAATATTGCTCCAGTAGAAACATAGGGTTTAATTACCTTTACATAGTGATATCAACAGTTCTTGCATATCTGTCAAGGGTGTTCTCTAATTTAATGACAACTTTTCCTCTTAATTTAAAAAGTTTCTCATCTAATGCCGCTATTCTCATGCCAAATATTCAAAAACTGTTTTTATCTACACGTCAAGAAAATTAAACTCTTTGTTTCTACTGGAGAAATATTTTATTTATTATGTCAAAAAAAGTTTTGCTCTAAATACTGCAAAAACACTGCCCTTAACTCGCGTTTCCTACACCTCCACCTTAAATCTAGTGTTGCCTTCCCCGTGGGTAAGGGATAAGAGTGGTATGCATAGAGTGTTAGGGATTCTGGATCGATTCCAGGTGATGCTGACGAAGATATCAACCATTTGTAGCAAGCATCGGTTGGTAAACGGGCTAAGGGTTCAACCTGCTCTGATCTTTTTTCCCCCTAGTAATGTGGTTAGAATTGCGGCCTTATTTACTGATTTTTTCTACAGAATTATTTTGTACACAAATGTGGTTACATTTGTTATTAAATTCTATCTTCCTCATCTCTGCCCCACTAGAGCAAAAATACGTACAACCCGGATGGTTAATTAGACACGTTGCACCATAAAAACCACTATTCTAACACGGGTTCGTACTTCTATCCACTTGTTATAATTCTAGACGCTAGTGCTAAGTGTGTATAGTACTGCTTTAGGTTAAGTTGTTAGGAAGTAGTATTCTGGTATAATCTGTTAATTTAGAAAATACACGTTAAATTAACACAAATTAAAAAAAATTCAAAGGTTGCTTTTTTTTTAATAAAAATTTTCATTTCAAGTGTAATTTGACTAAACAATCTAAAGCGATTTTAAAAATTGACGTGCCAAATTAGTATTTCACACTTTTTATATAATAGATTTGTAAAAAAAAGTAATAAAATCATTAGGATTAATGGAAATCAACATTTAGTTGGTGACTTGACTTTACGTTTTTTACTTGAAACTTAAACAATTGTTGTTACTTGTTTTAGCTTAAAGGCAATACTCTTCAAAATCATTCTATTTATTGTTATTATATTTAACGAGCACTTTCTGAACAGACTGATTGTATTAGCACACAAGTTAAATACGATATTTTTATTTTTTATTTTACAACATCTTTGCAATGATAAAAAATTTCTTATCTTAAATAATTGGATATATGATTAACATTGAAAATTGTTGCTGATATCAAGTATCCTTAAAGTAGTTTTCACGTGAAAATGAAAACTGCCATTTTGTTGAAATAGTGTTTAAATACAAAGTTTAATCAAAACTGTTTTAGCGGATTTCAATATGATTTTTTTTTTCTTTTTTGCTCTTCAGTAAACTACCCTTAGTTTTGGGGTTATATGTATATATATAATTCCGGAACCTAATGAAAACCCTTGATACAAAGTTTTAGCCTGATCTGGTTTGCAATAACAGAACCTTCAGCTAGGTGTAACCTACCTACACCCCCACAGTAGATGCGTTATAGCTAGTTGTGAGCTTCTTGTCCCAAATCCCTGTTATAGTTGAATAAGAAACCAACCAACCAATCAATCAATCCATGTCGTCTTCATACAAGCAAAGGGAACAATGGTCGTGTCTTCATCAACTAATTAGGCTACAAGAGCTTGATAGACTTGTTATATCGCTCATGTGGTGGTATGCCGAGCCTTTCTCCTTCCCGTCTCGGAACACACGTTGTGATATGTTGCCATACAACTTGACTAACAAGATTACTAGCGTGGACTGACCTTGTCTGGCATACCTACATTGTGTCATAACTGAAAGGGTTGCACAGCAAGGATGGTAGTCTTAAGGTGAGGACGAGAAAAAGCTAGTGTTTTTTGTAGTTTTTATGGCAAAACTTTTTTTGGCAAAAAATGATTAATATATATAGCTTCAATACAAACACAGAATTTAATTTTTTTCGCATGTTTACACTAAAATTTCTTGAATATCTGTTGAATATTCTGGAATTTAACGACAACTTTTACTCTTCATTTAAAAAGTTTTTTAGATAATACCACCATGCTCATGATGAATATTCAGGAACTGTTGATATCGACATGGAATAAAATTAAATTCTATGTTGGTACTGGAGCAATATTTTATTTATTTTTGGCAAAAAAAAAGTTTTGCCATAAAAAAGCAAAAGACACTGACTTTTTCTTGCGTCCTCGTCCATCCCACCTCAAGTCACGGTACCAGTGGCGTGATGTTGAGTGTTCCAGGTAAGCAGAGCTAGCGTTGGTGAGATGGAAGAAGGGGACGCGAACTAAGGTGGCCGTCTCGGTAAGCGAGAAATTGCCGTGCAGACGCTCAGCATAACACAAATTATTCTAGATGCTTATATCAAATTATGGTTCACGAAATAAGTCGAAACATTAACGCTCTTTCTTAACTGGTTATTGGGTTTATTGATAGCAGTAATGTGTGAAAATGAGGCAAGCTTGATGAAAGGAATTTATCCTCTCAACAAGATTATTTTTAGGCTTACATTAGAACATTAAGATATTGAGAGCTAGCAATGATAAGAAGTCGAGATAAGAAGTTTCGTGGTTTTCTTTTCCCGCTTAATTATTGACATGTCAAAGAATGGTTTTAGTGAGGGGTGAAAGGAAGTATAAGCTTAGACAGAATAAAGAAGTAACTCTAGAAAACGACACAAACTTTGTCTTTTAGGTCATGTGGCCTGACGATGATTGATACGTTTTTTCTAACCGAGGTGGCAGCCTTAAGCTCAGTATTTTTTTTTTCAGCTTACATGCTAATATTTTGTTTATTTTCGCCATTATTAAAATACAGGCTTTAACTCCCATTTCCATCCATGCCACAATAAATAGGTACCTGTGAATTGTTCTCATCACCCAGTAAAATATTCACTGTCCGGATATAAATTAAAATATATTTTTATGTGAGGTATTGGGAGCAGAGCCCATGTGGTATTGGTCAAATGGGGAAAGAGTGGGAGACAACCAATTATTTTAACAAGCTCTGTCTAGTGTAGTAACACTTGACGACATGACACTACATGGGAGGTCTCTGTTAGATTTCTGACTTGACATATTGGATAAGTATTTCCCCCCGTAAATTTGTTATTTGATCTTCTCTCCTAGAGAAGGCTTGATAATTTATTCAAAGTTATCCCTAATTATGTTATCTTGACTCAAATAATTTAAGTCGCTGCTAGACAACACTGGAACAAAAGCATTAAGCCTATAGTTAATTTGTTTTAAAATAATTACTTCGTCCTGTGAACAGAATTAGGGAAAGAAAATGACAGCCGGACCGATGATACTGATCAATCCGTTTCAGTGGCCACATGGTCTAAGGCATCACTCTCGCAATAGACTGGACTGAAGATGACAGATAGATGCGGGTTCAAATCCTGGTTGGGTGTACTGAGGTTGGTTAATACGAAATTGGTTACCATTCTACCTCTACGCAAATAGAATACACTTCATCTAAATTCAACCTTCTCACAACCTCAAAACATTTGCGTATTTGTATAATATGAGTACAACACAAACGGATAGTAAGACTCATTGACATAAAAAAAAGATGTGTACAAATGGTTTCAATAAAATCTCCACACCTTTATACACAGGCTCTAGTTTTTAATAATTACACTTCACATGGAGGGCATTTTTTACTATTGAAATGGCGAAGAGAATTTTAACTCGATTTATTCTCACGCACACGACCTTACTGTTTAAACTAATTTTTTTACTGTCACAAATTATACTTAAAATTATTTATATGAAACATTGTTTATAATATTAAATTAATGGCGAACAAAATCAAATTCCATTAAAATAACAATGTCGCAACGTTTAAGTGTTTGATACTTTTTTAATGCCTTTATTTATAAATACATCTTACAAAACGATTCTCATACTGTGTCATGAAAGAAAAAATTAAAACTTGTATGAAATATTTTGATATAGAAACAAAAACCAACGATAAAATGCGATTGTTTAAGCCTCACCCCTAGTAAAAACTGTAGCAGTTGTATTGTGTTTTTAATTGCATTTTTTTTTCGTAACTGCGAATAGCCACATCCTATATTCAAGCCAAGCAGTGCCTAGTAATAATTTCTAATTGCCTCAATCTAATAGCGACAGTATAACATTTCAATAAAGGACTACGTGGGGGGATGTATTTTGCATACATATCTTTTTTTTATAATTAGGTTCATCAACGAGTGCTTTTTATGAGTTCATTTTAAATAAATATAATTACATTATAGCGACTAATTTTGACTTTTTTAATTAAAAAATTCAGTCGAATTGTTTGAACGAATAATTTACCTTACTCTTATATATGAGTGTGAGATTTCATACTGACATTGATTAAGTATCTCTTTTTGTTATCCTTTTATATTTAAGCGTTAATCCTTTGATAGTTCCGGAAACTGAGTTCTATAAATATCTTGGAAGGTCCTACAAGTATTTATGAAATTACAAAATTAATTTTTAAATTTCTGAAAGTGTAATGAAACTATTTGAAACCACTTTTATTAACATTTATAAATCCTTTTTTAAAATCTCTTCTTTCGGAACTGCTGGTGGTCTTTTGGAAGTCTCAATAAGCTTTCAGGAGTGTCTGGTTTAGTTTTTTTTAGCACCGCGTCTTACTACCCGTTAAGGTTATACGCTTATGTACTAATCACATTAGTGTGTTTGAGAAGAGAAAGATTGAACTCAAAAGTGTACCAGCACTTGCATGGAGGGATAGTATAAAATTATTCAGGGAAAACCACCCTCAGTACATGCTACCGGGATTTGAACCTTTATCTCGCGTCATTGATAGTACAGTCTGTTAAGAGACTGACACTTTAGACCAGTGATATTCAGCCTGGAAGCTGGGGTACGCAAAGACTTCTCAGTGGGTTACGTAAAATTTAAATATATATACTATATATACTTATATATAATATATATATATATCTATATCTATTAGGGTGGTCCTTATTTTTGATGTTTTGAAATGTTTTTGTCTGGCCCTCCTATGTTGTTCTACTATATAAAAAAATATTTTTTGAAAAGTTTTATGCAGATCCTACTATATTTAGAGGTCGCTCAAGTCAATTGAAATGTCAACTTACTTTAATTTAACTATCTGTGTACCCAAGTTTAGTTTTAGTTTGCTCGCTGTATCTGCTAGTATTCTACCGTTTGTGTGTTTATCGTCGTGTTCGCATTGTAACTTTTTCGAGTACTGATAATTTTATTTTATTGATTTACTTATGTTTTTATCGTGTTTATTATTGATTTATTCAAGCACACACTCTGATAATCCTAACAATACTGTCTGTTGCAGTTATTTTGAAAGCTGAACAGTAAAAATGGCAGCATTATCTAATACAAGATGAGTTTCCACAATTTGGTTGTTCGGCTCTGAAGAAAGTGAACTGAAAGGATCCAAATTACCTTCAAATAAACAAGCGTTGAGTGTCTTTTTCTACCACCATAGAACCTTGAAGAAGACAATTCGTGATAGTTGTAGGTCTATTATAAAGGAAACTTTTTTTTTGAGAAGGCTCGTATTCCCATTCGTCATTAACAAGATTGTATCAAGAAATTGGAGAAACTTCATGAAAAGTGGCGCAAGCTGAAAAAAAATTCCAATAGGAAAATAACTGTTCAGCAAGTCAATGAGTCTCAATTTTCAAGAGACCTTGACAACTTATTTGATATTGCTAATCAAGAAGCCCTGCAGATTATGAATATCCAAGAGGACAAAGATTTCCTACTCGCACAAAGAGAATTTGGTCCCCATGGTTGCTTAGGGAAAATCGATAAGTGTTGACATTTAAAGAAGCAAAGGCCGAACAACGGAAACGAAAAAACAAAGAGTTTAAGCAGAAGTACGAAGAGAAACAAATGGCTCAGAACGAAAGTGCCGCTCTCACTTACTCCAGTGATGTAAATAGTGAAAGTAACAGTGATAATCTTGAAGAGAAGAAAGCCCATGCAAGATTTGATCAAGAAATGGCAATACCTTCCCCTTCCACTGCTTCCTGCCGTAAAAGGGCATGTATGAACATTATCACACCATCTGTTGCTTTGGCTTTAAATAGAGTAAAGTTAAGTGATAGAAAAGCCATATATCTGTTGGCAGCAACTGCTGAGGGCCTCGGCCATAAAGTAAATGATCTTAATATTAACATGTATTCTATAAGTATATATCGAAAAAAAAGTACGTGAAGAACTTGCAACGAATTTAAAAGAAGAATTTCAGACAAAATGCTCCCTTGTTATTCACTGGGATGAAAAACTTCTACCAGACCTGACTGAGAATGAAAAGGTAAATCGATTGCTGGTGGTTGTGTCTGGACTGGGCGTAAATCAGTTGCTTGGGGTTCCAAAGTTACAGACAGGTACAGGAGAAGCACATGCTCAAGCAGTGACTACTTTGCTCGAAGAGTGGGGGATTATTCAACAAGTAAACGCAATGTGTTTTGACACTACTGCCAGCAACACAGGTCACAGAAATGGAACTTGCATACTTTTGGAACAAAAGCTACAAAAGGAACTCCACCACCTAGCATGTCGTCACCACATATTATAACTCATTCTTGCAAGTGTGATCAACGAGGCTATGTGATATACATCATCTGGCCCTGATATAGCAATTTTCAAACGCTTTAAACAATACTGGAATAGGATCGATCAATCAGCTTATGAAAGTGCAACCAGTAATGCAACAGTTATGGCAGCTTTGGGAGATAAGAAGGGCATTGTGACTCAATTTCCAGCTATCCAGCTTCAAGAAACTTAAGTCAGAGATGATTACAAAGAATTTTTAGAGCTTGCAATTATCTTCTTGGGAGGCGTTCCTCCACGTATCCTGGGGCTCTTCATAATGCTAGATGGATGGCAAAAGCATTGTATTCTTTCAAGATATGGATGTTTCGTGGCCAATTCAAACTCACTAAATGGGAAGAAGACAGATTGTGTAACATTTGCATTTTTCTTATGCGTATTTATCTTAGATCTTGGTTTACTGCTTCTCTTCCTATTTCAGCACTCTCTAACGGCCTCAGTTTACTGCAGCAACTTATTGCTTATGAAAAGGTAAATACTGCTATCTCTAAAGTTTCCAGCAATAAACTAGAAGGGAAACTGTGGTATATAAGTGAGGAGTTTGTAAATTTGGCATTTTTTGATAAAAACTTGTCTAAAAGTAAAAAAAAGCTATGCTTCGGTCCCTTAATGAAAAGGATGGGATCGATGAACCCCGTAAGCTCATCCAACTGTGTTGTAAGATTTCTCGTGCTATGAAGATTGAAGATTTTGTAACAAAAAACACTATGAATTTCTTTCATCGCCTTAATATCCCAACAGATTATTTATATTTTGATCCTGAAACATGGCATCTCAGAGATGACTACAAGCAAGGAAGACAGTCAAACATTTAACGGTTGTTAATGACAACGCTGAAAGGGGTGTGGCACTTATGCAAAAGTACAATGTCCTTATAACGAAAGATGAAGAGCAAAAATAATATTTATTACAATCTGTAGAACAACATAGGCATCGTTATCCCGACTGCAGTAAAAAAACTTAATCTCAGATGAGTAGAGCTACAAGGTATTCTGATTCAAGTGATTTAACTGATTTTCTCAGTGTCAATAATGAATACTATTTCAAATGTTGTGATGTTATTTTTGGTTAAAAGAGTTACTTACAATAGAAATCTAATAATCAGTTGATTAAATTCTTCAAATATATATATCGTTGTCAATTTTACTGTTTATTTGTTTTAAATTTCATTCAAAACTTCTAAAGTTTTGAATATTCTTTATTTATTCATTTACAATTAAAATATATGTTATACATATAATCTACTTACCTTTATTTCACTTTATTAAATCATCTTTCTTTATTTTTATTTTTATTCATAAACTGCCAACCCGCCATGTTTATTAATTTTGTTGGTAGGTGATTTTAACGCTATCTGCTCCAGAGAGTGGTTTATTTCGGAACTATTCGATTTGTTTATTTTATGTTCTTGGACACTTATAGCATCTGGCTGTCTCTTGAAACATTAATTGCCCCTAGCGGAAGAAATTATTATTCTCGTTTTGTTTTTTTTTGTTTGGTGCCAAGTTTAAAATTAATTCTAAAGATGAATTATGTTTCTTTGTAAAAATGTATCATTATCTTTTTAGTAATACCCCCAATCTCTAAATAATTAAGATTGTTTGCTTTATTCTTGCATACAAATCCCGGCGAATGTTTTCTCCTAGGCCGGTGATTGTTTATTTTAAACAAAAATAACGTGTTTGTGTTTTGTCTTACTTATTGTTGTGACTCTCTAAAATTGGCGTCGAAAGTGTAAGGAAGGATCCGATCTGCGGATCCTTCAATTATATCTTTTTTAAAGGTTCATGGTAATGTTATTCATCTAAAACTTCTAAAAGCTGTATAAACTCGTGAAGAAAGTTGAGTGGAAGCACTCAAAGAAGATCTTGGTGGAAATTTAAGGTCAGAGAGTTAAATATCGACGGAGCTTTGATTCAACATTTTTACCAGAGCAAGGACATTTTCGGGTGAGATCCAATCCATCTGTAAACATCCTGTTACGGATGTAAATAATTAAGCATAATCCTTGAAATTACTAAAGAAGGACAAATAATTTTCAGTTTCCAAACTAGAATTAATACTTTTTGTCCACCTCAGAACTATTTTTTTTTGTTTATTATTGTTACATGTTATAAAGAATAAATTTTGTTGTTAAAAATCTTATTTGCTTAAAGAAATATGTATATTCAAATATACTCACAATTCAAGTGAGAATTTAACAATTTCAAGTATTGCTCAACAATACTTTTAATAATATTATAATATACGAGGCATGCTTCATAGGTAGGGTTCATTTAAGAATATCATTCACTTCAATAATTAAAATTACTCTTTAAATTTAATTGTTTTATTGTTATTTACATCAATGTACATTGTATTTTCTTCTGAACTTGCATCCCATGTATAGCGATGCTCAGTAGAGTGGATTGGTCAAATCAAGAATAATAACCTGCATCAGGAAGTCTTCGGTTGTAAGTGTCCAACTTAAGTCCAAACTTTAGGTAAAGTCCAGGGGTCTTGAGAAAAGGGGTTTTCGTATTACCGCTGAGCAGTTTATGGGGATAAATTTATTTAATAATCAAAAATCTACCTATCTCACAAAATAAAAGGGGTTGGTAGTTGGCGCCCAATAAAACACAATATTATATTATTTATTATAGATTATCTAAAATTAAATTAATTCTTTCATTCAAAATATAGAAATAAATACACACACACATAACATATTTTATTTTTTATCATTACAGTGTCGCCTTAACGTGGGGCTATTGTTATACCTAAAGTTTTTCAAGGATTGTTTTTTGTGGCCAACTTACACTAGATCATTTTATTGACAAGGCCAGATTACCTCAATTAGGTTTTGGATCATTTTACTTCGTATAGAAGGTTATGCAAGAGGGGCAATATTATACACGTAGCAAGGCACGTAAGCAGCTCGAAAAGATAAACATGGATGCCCAGCAACCATCGGTCAGTGGAGAAGCAGAGGAGTCAGAAGAGGAGGTTGAAATGCCTCAAGCCGAGTGCATAACAGAAGAATGCGATGATAGTTCTGTCACAACGTTAGAGTAAATAGTTATGGCGGGTGTACGACCAGTAGTTCCACACATGGAGGATGGTACACCATTGGGGGCAGATGCCCTGGATAGCAGTAGGAGTATTTCAGCTGTGGAGAAGTTAGAGGAAGCTCCAAAAACAGTGAAGGAATTTACCATGTTTGACCTATGGCAAGTATTAAGGGGGGACCTAAAATCGATGGAGAAAAAAATGGAGAATAGCATGGAAAAGATGGAGGAAAAAATGGAGAATAACATGATAAAGATGGAGAATAACATGAAATCACTAAGGGATGATGTTATCTCAAGATTTGACCATTATAGTACCGAGTTTAGGTCAGTCCACAACCAATTGGCGGAAAAGGGGAAAGAGGTCGAGGCGCAAGTACAGGACTTGTCAACGACTGGGGAGAAACTAGTGGCAGCAGTGGAGGAAGTACCAGAGCAAGTGGTAATAATGCCAGTTAAGGACCCTTCGACGAATGGTTCTTATATTTACCCTTTCATATATTTAGGTGCCTACTACTACAAGAAATGCGATTCACAATTGTGTGAAACCCCTAATGAGTACTACATAAGTCAATCACGTGTTCCAATAATGGGTCATTCTCGCAGTCATGTGAACAATTTTGACTGGGAAGTTGACTATGAAGTCATGCAGTTTAAGGAGTCGAATGAGTCATTTAATGTAAAAACAAGGGTTTCTGAAGCACAGAAGTTATCGTGCACTTTGTGGGTAAACGATGAAGTGTTATTGTCAAGTTGTTTTGGTGTGTCGTCAAATGGGCCCACAGAGACAAAACTTGTAGGAGATGTCTTGTCAGCTGCTATGATAAGCCAGGATACAAGGAGAATTATAAGAGTGGAATTGCAAACTGAAGCTACTGCCATTGGGAGGAGTGTTCTTCACCAACACCGAAACAATGAAGAATGCCCTAAACATTTTGATGTTCAGGATGTATTATTCAATATCTCCTCGCATCATTGGACCAGGAACCAGGTCACACGGCAGTCATCGAATCAAGATGAGACCCGCAACAAAATCAAACCAAGGATCAAGAAACGAGGCCTCGGTAAAAGGAAGCGACATGGATTTCTTCCAGATCTAGGAAATGTATGGCTAGTTGGAGGAAGTGGAATTAGGCCCTCTCTTCCACAATCTCAACCTAGGGATTGTAGGAGGACTATTTTTGATCCTGGAATAAGTTTTAGGACATAATTACAAAGCTTTTGTGGGAGTCGAGAAATCCCTGAAGCTCGGGTTGCTGTTGGAGGAGGGAATGTTTCAGAACAGAAGAAGGTTATGGGAGTCGAGGAATCCCTGAAGCTCGGTATGCGATTGGAGAAGGAATAGTGTGAACAAAAGAGGTCCCTAAAAACTTTCATTTGAGGCACATGTCTAGGTGAAATAATACACATTTGTTTACATATAGGCCAAATCTGTGTTGAAGAAAACAAGATTTTTTTTTTATTACAATTACTATTTATTTCTACCTTATTATACGTCGAGGAAAAATATATTTATGTCACCAAGGACCATAATTTGGTGAAAATCACCAAAGAAATGCCAGAGTACACCCCAGCGCTCCAATGAAGATGATAATTATGTGTATAGGAGGTTCTACGAGATGAGGAAGCGATGAGGAGAGTAATGTTTTGGAGTTTATGACAGTTGTCAATATGTTTGATTGCCCTATAAGTCCTCACTGATAACAAGACAGTGACGGTACCAATGTAGAGGTGATTTTTGTTTATTTGGAGGAACTACGTCTGATTGAGGGAACTACGATACTCAATTATTTTTCATAAAGGATCTACGGTTTATGGGAGAAAGCTACGTCTGATTGAGGGAACTAAGATACTCAATTATTTTTCATAAAGGATCTACGGTTTATGGGAGAAAGCTACGTCTGATTGAGGGAACTAAGATACTCAATTATTTTTCATAAAGGATCTACGGTTTATGGGAGAAAGCTACGTCTGATTGAGGGAACTAAGATACTCAATTATTTTTCATAAAGGATCTACGGTTTATGGGAGAAAGTTATGTCTGATTGAGGGAACTAAGATACTCAATTATTTTTCATAAAGGATCTACGGTTTATGGGAAAAAGTTATGTCTTATTGAGGGAACTACGATACTCAATTATTTTTCGTGAAGGAGCTATTTACTTTGTTTTTCCAACAGAAGTAATTATTATTAAGTGATTATCAGTTACCAACAAGGTCAACAATGTTATGGAGAGCGCTGGTATGAGAATCTGTATGCAGCATGGTGTAACAAGAGCCAAAGTTCAGTTTCATCTAATTTTATAGACTATCTATTATTTTGTCTCATTTTTCCTCTAAAAAATTATGAGGCTACTCAGATATTATACTATCAAAGAAAAGTCTATGGTAGAACATTAAATACCTCCATAATGTGTATTGCATCTTAATAAGATCTTGAAGACAGGTCAAGCAGTTGATCTTGTGCAAATATGAAGTAGGCCAAGAGTTGTTTCGCAGTGGGACCGCAATGTAGCGAAGAATGCTAGAACAGAAGAAGGTTATTTATGTTATGTTATATTATATGTATGTTATTTGTAAGAAGAGTGATCAACTTGTTGTTTTGTTTATATATCAAAGCTAAAATCTGCATTTGACTGTGAAGAATTGAAGAGAAAAAGAGTTAAATCCATTTTAACACTTTAAAAATATATGATTTTTGAGTTTAATGATATGTTATTTAAACATTTCTCTTTGAGAACTGACATTAATATTGAGGGGCTGTTGGAAAGTACCCATATAACAAGTTTGAGTAAGTTTAAATGTGTATACAAACATTTGATAATACTCAAGTTAGGCGTGGGCCTAAATTTTCAAATATTCTATTTCCTTTTCAACTATTTTAAAGGGTTATTATTAATATCTTTAAATGATACTTCTACATTACCTTGAAAAGAGTTTATAATAACTGGTTTCACTAAAAGAATTGAGAAATACAAAGAAATAAGGGTTAGCCTACTCTACGTTCTGTCAAGATGTAAAGAAAATGACTCAGAGAGCATTTGCTTTTTCAAGTTTTGAGGAAGAAATTATGATTATATTTTAATTATTTTAACAAGAAAGCTGAAGAAGAGGATGTATTTAATATATTCATTAATGGAATGAAGAAATTCTAACTTTAAGGTCAAGGCCTATTCATTTTTCTGTGTCCAAGTGCCAAAACCACTAAAGGATTTGTTTCCTTTTTACAATTTAAAAGTATAAAATGTATAATTTTGGCAATGAAAATAATTTATATAGTTAAAGAATATCCTTAAGTTAATGATCATATCCATCAGAAATCAAAATAATTGGTTTTAAGCCATTTTATGTGGATAAAGAGGATGACTACATGTGTCACAAAGGTTGCGATAACTTAAGTTTGCACACCTATTTTTTTGTTTTAAAGTTTAGAGAGAGAAATATTTGTAATTTTCATTCAAGACTTCTACATTATATGAAGAAGGGTGTCTATTTGCCATATCAATTGAAGAAATTTAAGGATTTTAATGGAAAGGGTTCTAGGCCCTCAAGTTTTTATGGGATGAGAAGATTAAACTCAATATAAGCATGTTTCTTCTAAATTATTTTTGTCTTTAAAATATATTTAAGTATGGAGAATACTTTTGTTAAGTAGAGGATGTCTCTAAGCTGCTAAGAAAATAACTGTGAATTCCAAATATTTGATTTTTCATTAAGTTATGAATTAAAAGGAAACAGCAAGTTTTCCAGGAAAATGTGTATTTTTGACTATATCGATTTAAAGTGAGTAGTTTGGTTATTTACCATAACCGTGGCATTAAATTAAATATATTAATACGTGAAGAACAATATTATAATCACATATATTTAATAGATTCTAACCTTACAAGCCGAGTGACCTTGAACTTGAATGTTCAATGTTGTGAAATGATCAGCTGATGTTAACAGCTGACAAACATGTGGCATCTCTAATATTTGGGAAGTTGTTGAAGTAATTCGTTCAGAATCTGGAAGAAAAATACCATACCAAGAAGACTTGAAGAGTTTTAAGTTAATTAAATAAACACACATTTTAAACCGTAACCCGAACTAGAGAGAGTAGAGTGCATTTTGAGTCGGGATGTTGAAATTCAAATCCACTTTCATTAACCACGGAGATCAACTGAGCGTCTAAGTTTGATATCAGAAAATAACATCTTTTAAGTAGATACTACGCTCTTAATATAATAAATTAGATTAAAATCGTAGCATCGAGGGGCATTTCTGTGATGTTATTTTTGGTTAAAAGAGTTACTTACAATAGAAATCTAATAATCAGTTGATTAAATTCTTCAAATATATATATCGTTGTCAATTTTACTGTTTATTTGTTTTAAATTTCATTCAAAACTTCTAAAGTTTTGAATATTCTTTATTTATTCATTTACAATTAAAATATATGTTATACATATAATCTACTTACCTTTATTTCACTTTATTAAATCATCTTTCTTTATTTTTATTTTTATTCATAAACTGCCAACCCGCCATGTTTATTAATTTTGTTGGTA
The DNA here is from genome assembly GCA_033556935.1 of Timema podura. Taxonomy (NCBI): domain Eukaryota; kingdom Metazoa; phylum Arthropoda; class Insecta; order Phasmatodea; family Timematidae; genus Timema; species Timema podura. Next base: position 57,581,752 of record JAVRXN010000011.1, read on the forward strand.
GGTGATTTTAACGCTATCTGCTCCAGAGAGTGGTTTATTTCGGAACTATTCGATTTGTTTATTTTATGTTCTTGGACACTTATAGCATCTGGCTGTCTCTTGAAACATTAATTGCCCCTAGCGGAAGAAATTATTATTCTCGTTTTGTTTTTTTTTGTTTGGTGCCAAGTTTAAAATTAATTCTAAAGATGAATTATGTTTCTTTGTAAAAATGTATCATTATCTTTTTAGTAATACCCCCAATCTCTAAATAATTAAGATTGTTTGCTTTATTCTTGCATACAAATCCCGGCGAATGTTTTCTCCTAGGCCGGTGATTGTTTATTTTAAACAAAAATAACGTGTTTGTGTTTTGTCTTACTTATTGTTGTGACTCTCTAAAATTGGCGTCGAAAGTGTAAGGAAGGATCCGATCTGCGGATCCTTCAATTATATCTTTTTTAAAGGTTCATGGTAATGTTATTCATCTAAAACTTCTAAAAGCTGTATAAACTCGTGAAGAAAGTTGAGTGGAAGCACTCAAAGAAGATCTTGGTGGAAATTTAAGGTCAGAGAGTTAAATATCGACGGAGCTTTGATTCAACATTTTTACCAGAGCAAGGACATTTTCGGGTGAGATCCAATCCATCTGTAAACATCCTGTTACGGATGTAAATAATTAAGCATAATCCTTGAAATTACTAAAGAAGGACAAATAATTTTCAGTTTCCAAACTAGAATTAATACTTTTTGTCCACCTCAGAACTATTTTTTTTTGTTTATTATTGTTACATGTTATAAAGAATAAATTTTGTTGTTAAAAATCTTATTTGCTTAAAGAAATATGTATATTCAAATATACTCACAATTCAAGTGAGAATTTAACAATTTCAAGTATTGCTCAACAATACTTTTAATAATATTATAATATACGAGGCATGCTTCATAGGTAGGGTTCATTTAAGAATATCATTCACTTCAATAATTAAAATTACTCTTTAAATTTAATTGTTTTATTGTTATTTACATCAATGTACATTGTATTTTCTTCTGAACTTGCATCCCATGTATAGCGATGCTCAGTAGAGTGGATTGGTCAAATCAAGAATAATAACCTGCATCAGGAAGTCTTCGGTTGTAAGTGTCCAACTTAAGTCCAAACTTTAGGTAAAGTCCAGGGGTCTTGAGAAAAGGGGTTTTCGTATTACCGCTGAGCAGTTTATGGGGATAAATTTATTTAATAATCAAAAATCTACCTATCTCACAAAATAAAAGGGGTTGGTAGTTGGCGCCCAATAAAACACAATATTATATTATTTATTATAGATTATCTAAAATTAAATTAATTCTTTCATTCAAAATATAGAAATAAATACACACACACATATATATTATATATTTTTTTCATTACAATGTAAACAATGTTATGTTATCTTTGATAGGCATAATTAATTTAGATAAGGATTTGTGTGTGGAATTTTTCAAATAATTAATACAGCAATTATGTATGCATTAATTGCTGTCTAATTTTATGATGTAAATATATGGAATCACATTTAAAACTTTGAGCGCATTGCGCTACCATTCAATGTTAATTAAAATGGTTCAAATTATATACACATTTATTTTTTTTACATCAAGGAACATTTTTGGGGGTCAGCATATAAATGGCCAAAAAAAAAATCTTAGTATTATAAGAACCACCCTAAATTTATACTATAGAATATATATAGCTTGCATTATGCACCACCAACTTTGGGATACAAAGTAGATATATTATATATAGGGGTGCGTAAACAAAAAAGGTTGAATAGGCCTACCACTATCTTAGACCATTCGGCCATCAAATCAAATTCCCAGTTTAATTAAAAAGTGTATTAGTCTTTTATAAGTCTCAGAAATATTTTAAAAATCCCGAAAACCTTCTGGGAGATTTTACAAATCTAAAATTTATTGCACGCAAATTTTGTCAATCGTTAAAATATATAACTTTCATATAATTGATAGCTAAACAAAACAGTGTGAATAGATTTTGAGTGGTAAATGAAAATCAGGCACACAAATATGATAGAACGGAAAACATAGCCTACTACTTAATTGAATTAATACTTGGTAAATACTTATTTCATCAGCTACTAATCAATATTTTAAAAATACGAGCCTTAAGCGATCACATAAGCTTGAAACAGTATGCGAGAGAAAGAAAACAACTTTTTTCCTGTTGACTCAACGTAAACACACAAATAAACTAGTGAGTGCAAAACACACCCCAAAAATAGGGGGGGAAATAAAACCTTTACTCCCTCCGCCATCTATTGGAAGTAACTCGTACTCAACACAGGAGGAGAGGAGTGGGGGGACTTAGCATCCATCAGGAGCTCCTGACTGCCAACTTCCGGAGCAAGTCAGTAGCGAGTAATGTGTCTTTCCCACACACACCCACACACACACACACACACACACACACACACACACACACACACACACACACACACACACACACACACACACACACACACCTACACCTGAAATAGCTTCACAAGCGCTCAACAAGCGAACACTTCCGAGACTCCGGGTACCATATCATGGAATGAAGAAGAGAAAAAAAAATCAACCATGCTATGGTGAAAAAAATGAAACTTTTTTGTTGCTAGGGGGTGATTTATCGTTCACTGTTGAACATTAGATTATATGTGAAACTACGATTTAAAAACTTAACCTAAAATAGCGAATTTAACTGAAAACAATTTGTCCAAGAAAATTCTAAAACAGTTTTTTTATTGTATTTGAACTATGAACGTGGTAGTCTTCACGTAAAAGTTTAATAGTTTTCAAGTGGAAGTTTAATACTTTTCACGTTGACGTTTATTAATTTTCACGTGAAGTTTCATGGTTTTTATGCGGTCGTTTCATAATTTTCAAATGAAGTTTAATATATTTATGTAGAAATGTCTTTGTTTATACTTGAAAGTTTGATTTTTTTTATCATCCTGTTCAGGTCATATGCATGATGATTTACTCTGATATGGAAGGGATGAGAAAGGAAGTATTTTAGAGGTAATACACCCGCATTTGCATGGAAGGAGAGAGGGAAACACTTTAAGAAAACCACCCTCACTAGACCCGGCCGGGATTCAAACCCCAAACTCCCCGTCGTCAGCAGGTCAGTCTACACAAGAATGACGCCTTAGATTGTTCAGTTTGATAATATTAAAGTTCATAGTTTTAACTGGATGCAAATCAAGTGTCAGCTATTCAGAGTTAACCATACATGCGACTCTATGTATACACAAATAATATTTAGTTTGTGAAAATACTTATTTGTGAAAAATCAATTATTAGTATAGTTATAAAACAATACATATTATATTAAACTTTTTATTTGTGTTTACGAAAGAGTATGAAACCCTTTCCTGAACTTTTAATACTGACAGGATGTGTATAGAATAAATATTTATAATATGTGGGATGCCGGCTAATTGTTTTACCATACGGTTGGCAGACACGGTGTAAGGTGACAAACACTAGTTTGACTATTGATATTTGTATATTGTAGAATTTCTTTTGTAATAAGTGGTTATTAACATATTATATAACATCAAGTTAATACCAACAACATTACAATGGACAATTCATACTATTAACAGAACATAAAATGTAGTTTACAACAATTTGGATGTACAACTTATATAGTAGAACTTCAGAATGATGGCGGTCCTCCCCAAGTAGATCTCTTAGTTTGTCCGAGTCGAATATCCAAAATTAAGGTAAATAAACATTTACCGTTATATTCACACATTTTATATGTTCCTGTAAGAGAGGATGTGATAATGTCTGGTGAGGTATATTTTTATTCTGCTCGTATTTCTCAATTGTGAGAAGTGTAGACTTTTTTATTTGTTTATAATAAACAATTACATTACCATTGTTGTAATTCAGGATGGTAAAACTCTTACTGCAATATTGTCTGTGGAGCCAATGTTGGTTCATTATAATAATTTACTTTAAGGGTCTGTAAGAAACCTATTGTAGGTTTATAACTTCAATGTTAAGATACATATTTTACATTTGAAGAAATCTTCGTAAAATATTGGAATATTAGACGATTACTAATGTTTTTCTAAGAGTTTGATCACACCTCTGACCAGGAATTCTCAAACAGGACGTGAACTCTAAACCTTTCAATTTCTACTTTCATGTCTGTACACTCGGGGATAATATTAGTCAAACCCCTTCGCCGTGCGATAGAATCAAATGCAACGTGCACTACTCGAATGTAGTGAGAATAGCAACAGCAAGGGAGTATACACAATAAAGTACTAATATGCGGACAAAAGTGGCATTCTGTTTTGACTTGTTTACTGATGATAGGATGACCGTGGTTCATAACCAGACCATATATACTAATTTTTTTTTGCCTTAATGTCTACTCGATACAAATATTCGATGGTATTGTGGGTGGAGTAAAAAATATAATCAATTATTTGTAGCTAGAACTTGGTAAGCTTGCTACCTTACAGGGTGAACGAAGGTTACATGCTAGAAGGTTAGTTCTCCTTTAAGAGCCCGTCTCATACCACGGATACCAACTAACTTTGGTGGTTAATACAGATCAAACCAGGAGACATATTGTAGTTTTCTGTAGTTTACTTAGAAAACAGTGTTATCGAGACCAATTAAACCGTTTTATCATATTTAAAAAATACAATAATATTAAAATATAACTATTTTAAAATGAAAAAAACTATTAAACTGATCCCAAATTTGTTGTTGTCAAATGAAGAGTGCAGAAAAACGAAGCTTTGATCTCTTTTCCGGTTGTAGATTAATTATGTATCTACTTCCCTGGTTAATCGGTCGTGATATGGGCTCCTAAGTGCCGGTAACTAAGTGTGTTTCTGTTGTGTGAATACCCTTGTAGTTCCTATTTTTGTTTAACTAAATCTCACTATAAATTCTACACTAGTAGTAGACTAGACTGAAGATGATGGGGAGATTAAATTTCGAATCTCGGTCGGATGAACTGAGGGTGGTTTTTCCAAAATGGTTTTACACTTTCCCTCCACACAAGGGACCAAAAATAAACTTTGTTTATAACTTTCTAAATTAGAGTAAAGAAATAAAATCAAATAATATAAACTGTATATGGTTTTTGAGTCTCTAAACTATTATATTTTAATGCGTAAACTAATTTCTCTTGAATTAAGGCAGATGTTGATTTATTTTATACAACAATGATGAGAAATATTTTATAATTTTTCTCAATTTTAAATTAGCTCATTTGAAACCGTTCATACGTGGCCGTTTCCTAACCAAAATAATCACTTGCTTACACCATCATCATAAGTTTGTAAATATAAGATTCATTGTACTTAAACTATTTATATGGGCGATTTATTGATTAAAGTAGTTTACTTGACTACTTATGCAAAAATTATCCATTGAAGTTGCACTTTTAAGTCAATATTGGTTCTGACAAGAATATACACTTTCGTATTAAAAAGATCGATAGCACAAGAGTTGTCATACCATATTAATTACTCAAATAAGTGATTTGTAACGGCAAGATGGCGATTGTCCAATTATTTGTATATTATTATTATTATTATTATTATTATTATTATTATTAGCACCGCGTCTTACTACCCATTCGGGTTATACGCACTTACGCTAATGTGCAATGGTAGGGTGATTGTGAGATGAAATGGAGGACCTACAGTTTAACGTGGGATCCGAACCACGGTGGAGGCCTGGCATTCCTCACATTCACAAGTTGTGATTAATACACGTCTTGTCAGAGGTGAAGGAAGGGTTTGGCCATCAGATAAATCAGTGCCGGGACCGAGGATTGAACCCCGGACGCCAGCACAGAAGTCTGACACCTTACCCCTAGACCACCAGGTCACCCATTTGTATATTGTATGGTAGAGTAATCATCATGCCCACTAATTGTTTATTAAGTATTGTTGACCCGATGGGTGGCTGTAGACACAATGCTAGACATTTTGAATGTAAAGCTAAGCTGTGAGCATGTAATACATGTTTTATACTTAGTAATGAATACAAAATATTATATCGTTAACGAGTGATACAAACATGTTGGTTTTTGATTTGATAATGTTACTTGTGTTTTCAACAAAACGATATTGTATACATTTGGGGACGCACTTACACTAATTGGGGACAAGTTTAGTGCTAAGAGATTTGTTTCTTGAAAGCTACCTTTAACAATTAATCACTACACTCAAAAACAGGCTTTGTATTAAAGCCGCCCATTTCAACAATGACAATCCATGTCGCGTTGGGGGAAGTTTCAGTCAAGGCTATTGTTTGGTTATTAATTACAACTAGTCGTCGTGTCCAGGTGAAAAATCGTCTAAAGTTAGGCGCCCACTGGCCTAGTTTTTCGTCTATTATCGTTCCACACCGGCTCGGAAAATATTCCCGATTTGAGTATTAACCCATTTTTCACAGAAAATAATCTAGGTACAGTCCAATTTCATAAAAAAAAAGCCTTATATGTCGGCTAGAAATGTTACTAGATCTGCTTTCAAATATTTTTATACGTCAAGTTTTGTAATCTTAGCTGTCATTTTTGATTAAATATTACCTAAATTTTTTAAATAATTGTTACAGTTTTACTACTTAGTATTTAAAGAACACTTTTGTTAAGCTATATTATACACAAACTATGACCGCCTCTGTGGTCTAGTGGTCAGAGTTCTTCACTACAGATCCAGAGGTCCCAGGATCGATCACCGGCGCTTCCAGATTTTCTGTATAGCAGTGAGTCTGGAATGGGGTCAGTTACCCAGCCTCGTGAGGTCAAATGAGGAGCAGTTTGAATTAAAAAAGTAGCGGTTCTGGTCTAGAAAACTAAGATTAACGGCTGGAGAGTTCTTTGTGTTATTCACATGACATCCTCTCTCCGAAGAAGTTGGCACTATCTTAGCTAGCAGATGGTGGCTCGATTGCGGGTTGATGCCATGGAGTTTTTGTACACAAACGATAGCCATCAAGAACACATAATAATACAAATTGGCTGTCATAGTAATTTCATTACCATAAACACTTAATAAACAACTGGTTGTCATGGACATACCATGGTTGAGAACGGGGGTCGAATCCGAGTCGGGTCTACTGAGGGTGGTTTTCCCTAAATGGTTTCCCACTCTCCTTCCATGCAAATGCGGGTAAATTACCTCTAAAATGCTTCCTCCCTCATCCCTACTCCATTAGAGTAATTATCATATATGCGTATAGCCTGAACAGGTAATAAGACGCGGGGATAAAAAAACAGTCGTCGCATAATAATTATTGACCGAGCGTAGCAAGGTTCCCGTTTAACTATACCGCTTGGTATCTCGTCTGTCCGCCCGGATGTTTAAAACTATAAAATACTCTGACCAATTTTAATGAAATTTGGCAGAGAAATTATTTGGACCTATGCCGAACAACATAATATGCATCGTTTTTCGATATGACTATCCATTTCAATATGGTGGCCTCTCAACAAAAAAAACTTGCCTGAAAGGTTTTAAATTAAAAGTTTTAAGCAACTGACTGAGTACCTAGGCCGTATTAAAAAATAAATTGACTCCTATTGCGAGACTGACTTCTTTAACTGCGTGAATTATTGTTACTCTCTTTGGATATAAAGTATTATTGAATATACTGTAGTATTTTTGTTTTGGGTCTAGCTTGATCCAAGGAGAAATACCAACTCTAAATCCAAGGAGAAATTATGATAGAGATTTTAAGAATTCTAAAGAGAAATATTGAAACTGTAGTAACAAAAAGACCCTGATATAATTCTTAAGAGAATATTATTTCCCGTTGTGATATGCTGCGCGCTGGTTTGGTGTGCGATACCTGTTCGGGGGATATACCACACTATTTTGGATATTAAAATTGGCATTTTAGACATGCTTTCACACAAATATGTCCAAGTTTTATTAAAATACATTTCAAGGCGCACGCACAAACTATCTCGCTTCTTTACCTTAATATGGAATAATATGATTAAACTTGAAAGCTAGGAGGTACCCTTCATTTTCCCATGTATTAAAGACAATTTACAAAAGATGAAAAGAGATAAGGAAAGAGCATCCTAAAACAATTATGGCAATCAATAAATTAAATAAGTTAAAAATTTGAAACAAAACCGTACCTATCCCTTGAGTAGGCCCATTGCATAAAAAGAGTGCAAAAGCGGACGAGATCCATATACAAAGCATTATTAATGCCTAAAATCATTCATAAGAAACTAAATCATATACAATTTTATAGGACCATAATAGAATGAAAATAAAAAGAACATTACAGTTCACCAAAGAAACATACATTAAATAATAAACACTGTTACAGAAATATATAATTTTCTCTGTGCATTTTCAACTCACCATTTCCTTAAGCTATATTTAAAAACAAATATTTGCCCATAACTTGGAAAATATTGTTTAAGTACTAAAAATTTGCATTGAAAATTCGTATCTCAAAGTGTAGAGGAGATGTGATCAAAATTGAAGCTACCCGCTTATGTAAAGTATTTTCTAATCTTTTTTCAGGAAAAATAAGACGTGTCATTTTGTTTGTAATTTTAAACAGTACCTAGATAATAACTTTAATCAAAATTTTTGAGGCTGATTTCGAGAAATTCGACCCTTTCTCTTTTTGGCCATAAATAAACTACCCTTAATTTTATGATAAAGCAGATAATTCCATACCCCCTATGATGAAAACATTAGATACAAAGCTTTAGCCCGATCGGTAAAATAGTTTCGGATCTAGGCCGAGATACAGACGGAATCGCGAAAACCACCTTTTCGGTTTCATGGGATCATGAAACGTCGACATTGTTAAAAAATTAATTCGAGCATTTTATTAATCACAGTACTTACTCTCTCCTAAAAGTCGTGAGAAAGTAAAGAACTAAGCAGCCATGGGATTAATACTAGTGTCTAAAAAGTGTTATATTATACTAAGCATGATTTTTTTATAGACACACCTAAACACAGATCTATGTTTTTAATGTGTGTTTCTTAAAATATTATTGCTAATAAAATTTTTGTTTTGTTTCAGGTGAGTTCGTGCTTGCAACCTTCGATTGAATTATTACTACCTACGTAATTTCACGTGATAGGGTGAGTGAACTATAGTTTATTTCATCCAAACATTTTTTCCAACTACCGTAATTTAATATTCTCACTTCTCGATATTATATCAATATTTTTATTCCTTTTAAATATGCAAAAGTGACGTTAACACATGCAATTTCGACTATTTGACTGGATGCCTCGAAAATAAACAATTTGATATACACAAAACATTTGCCTAAACTTAACTACCAAAGTACAGTAAGCACCCAATTGTTCGTACTTGAGTTATTCGATTTGTAGCTAATCCTAGCGTCAATCATGATATTATTAAATTTTCTACTTTTCGGGTACGTGTAACTAGGCTTTTGAGAAAATAGCAGCGTTCCGAAGGGTCAATAGTGACCTTATAAGCCTAGTTTGGCAAGCATTACGAACTATTTATTTTTATAAATAAACCAATTAGTTTTGAAAGTGTTCATTTGGGATGTAATGGGAGACTAAATTTAGTATTTAAATGAACAACCCATGTTTATAAGACATCCTTGTAACATAACCTCTCTAATTAACTTGGTTAGTCAAGAGTAGAAATATATTGTCAGCGCAGACGTCATAAAACCATATTCATCTTTATATATAAACAAACCATTTCGTCTTCTTTATATTCTTTTCTATCTGGAGTTTGAGAGGTTGGGACTGATCTTGCTGACAGATATGAAAACAATTTTGATCGAGTAGGTATATGAAAGTACCCATCTTTGAAAAAAAAAAACAATTTTTTATCATGACACCAATAAACTACAAAGTCAAAAAATATTATCTAGACAGAAGCACAAGAGGTGGTTTTCATAAAAAAAAAATGTATTCGGAGCAAAGGATAAGTGGATCTAAAGTTCACACAAGGAATACCGTGTAAGTGGTATAGAGTGGATGACCCTAAAAATAAAGGATGTTAGAAGGAAGGAAGGAAGCGCGAGAAAAGTCGATACAATGGTGCAACAGCCAACAGCAGAACAGAGCAGGGGATGACGTGGGAGGTGGGGTGGATGAGATACGGCGGGACAGTTCCTGCCAGATGCTGGATGGCTGCTACCGGACCCGGTTATGGTGATTTGTGAGACATAAAATGCATGGGTTGGATGAAAATCCAACGAGGAAGGGTCGTCACGGGCAACGGACGATGTATCAAATTATTTCACTATCAAATCTGCGAGGTTGTCGGATGGAGTGCATGACATCCACCCGAACGCTAGTTTTTGCCTCGTATTCCCTAAAATAATAACTTAAAAATAGTGACCGGATGGATTTTCCTGAATGTTTTCCCACTCTACCTACATGCAAATGTGGGTACAGTTACTCTAAAAATCTACTTTCCTTGCTAGTGGCAATATCCCGATGGATAAAGAGACGCGGTACACAAATTACTTAAAAAAAAACGAATTGAACACATTTTCTGTCAGCACTTGGCCGTTTTTTCTATCTATAATTAATTTACAATCTCCACCGCTAGTCACGCAGACAATGGAGTAAGACTCGTCTTGTCTGGTTTTTAGGGGACGTAGAGTTTATGGTTCGAATCCTTTCCGGATACAATGAAATGGTTTTACTTGAATGATCTCCCTCTCTCTTTCCACGCAAATGCAGGTACACTTTGTATAAACTTTACCTTACTAACAACTAGCTTACCTCATTAGTGCAAATATACGTATCTCCCGGATGAGTAACAAGATGTTGGGCACCGAAAAGATAAATAATTTGTTTCACAATTTATTATTCTTAACGAATCAAGTCTTGGCTATGTAATAAATTATAAAATGTTATTCAAAAACTTATTTTATTAAGTAACAAAAGGTATAAATTACTATCTTCTTTCATATTATATCATACACTATCACTCCACCATAAAATACTCCAGTAGTGGAATTTATTTACTAAACTAGTCAAAGCGTAGTTTTAAATAACTTTTAGTTTGTAATTGTATTGTATATTTATTTGTCTTTTGTTTCTCACATTTCGTAAGTAGCTGTACACAAATACTTGCTTTGTAAAAAGTTTTGCTCAAAGCATAGTACAATATATCACAAACCCACCTTCCTTATTATTCGTATAGCAGAAAAATCATTTTACAACATTAATTTATGTTTTCATTATGTTAGTAGGCCTATAGGGTGATTTTTTATAAACATCTGACACTTCGAAATGTATCTAAACAAGTTAATTTTACTTACATAAAGCCAGTGTGATGGGCGTTATCTAATGTTTAAATATTCGGACCTACTTTCATTTGTGCCATTCTGGTCGTTTTTGGTTAAATAATATCAAGGCCGTCAACTTTACCTGATCTGAACATCTGCAACTTCTTGATATAGGGCTGTGTGAAAGGTAGTCTTTGAAAATATATATATATACTCGATCTAAGAATCATAAATTGCAATAATTGGAAAAAGAGTTACATTCTTTGGTGGCCGCATGATCTAAGGCGCCACGCTAGCAATAGAATGCCAATGACAAGGAGATCGGGCTTCGAATCCTGGTTGGGTGTACTTAGGCTGGTTATTTTACTAGATGGTTTTCCATCCTCCCCCAACAAAAATGAAAGTATACTTCCTTTAAATTCAACCTTCCTCATTCCTAACTCATTAGCTTAATTAGAACATATGCGATGCTAAAAAGAGAAATTTAATAGATTTTAACGAATTCTCTCGTTCAAAGGCCTTCGTTCTCTGTTTCATCCGGGCTATTCGCCTATGTATACTTTTATGGTAAAGAGGAATAAGATATCATTTGGAAGAAGTGTACCTACACTTTAGTGTAAAGAGAGTGGGGTACCATTGATGGGGGAAAAAACTTCAATATACCTTGTTGGAATTCAAACCCCAAACTCCTCCATCACCGTCGTGTTTACCCATAGAGGTTGGCTCAAAGTTCTTTAAAATGGTTTAATTTGTTTGTGTTAATGCTGTGGGGGCCGTAAAGAAGTTACACAGAATATGTTTTAAACAAAAAAAAAAAGATTCCCTATAAGTATAGAATACACGGGCTTAATCTCATGTTACTAATTATTATATTAATGAATTAATTGAGTTGCTCTGATTGTAAGTAAGTACGTTATTGAACAAGTGCGCTAATATTTATTCCAATTAGTTCTAGACCAAAAGAAACCCAACCAAACCTCAAACTGCTATCTAAAATATTAGAGAAAAAGAACAATCCAATTCCCACAGTGCTCAACTTACAGCCCTGCCTATGGATGAACTGATGACACAACCAACTGAGCCAACACGCCCTATGTTTAACAACTTTGTTTTCCCACATATTTGTCAGCTATTTTCTCAACTAAACTATATTGTGTAATAACAGGGGTCGAGTTGCCATAAGGAAAACCTAATATTTCAGTTCATTTCGTCATTAGAACTTCTTTCGTGTATTCACAAGCCAATTGTTTGTTTTGGACGTCACTTTTGACGGATGATGACAAACAGCTGTAAGAAATACTTTTGTAAATGTCGGTTTCTCCTCATTTCTCTCTTTATTGGGTTAGGCTTGGCGTGTTGCCAGGGTAAAAGCCCCGTCTACAGACTCTGTATTTGCGTGTGAGATCGACCCCACACTTGCGGATTGCTCTGTCTAGTTCCTTACCACTCCGTAGAAGCTGACTCAACTTTTAACTTTCTAAGGTCTAGTCGAAACGGACTTCTAAATACTACCAACCATAGCAAAGGAAATATGTGCGCGCGCGTCGAAACATAAGCACTAGTGGCAGCGAATTTTACTAAGTTATTTCATAAATATATTTCTTAATATAAAAACACCCGGGAAGCGTGACACTCTTCTGAGAAACACCGAGTTCTCAGGAAGAGTGGTGTGGCTTTGGTAGGTTAAACTTCGTATTAGTATTCTTTACAAATTCTGCTTTACAGATCATGTCTGCTTGCGCCTTGCTCCAGACAATTTTCTTTCGAAGAGTTTAGTTGGACGTAGTCTCATTAGTTCATTAAGGATACTGACTGTGCATACACGTTTTCCATTTCTAAGGACTTAAGGACAATACGAATGTGTAGCTTATGGACTCCGTAAACGGGGCTGAAGTAGAGTTAGTTCGAACTATACCTGTGAATCCTTCTCATATTCAGAAGAAGACTCATTGGTCTGTTATCAACGAAAATACATTGCCTTATTAAGTAAATAAAGAAAGGTCTAGGTAATCGGTCATTGGGGACAGAGCGTAGGAGAACATATCAGTTCAGAGGTTCAGTTTCAACTAGATTTGCCTAGCCTGGTGAATCTCCAAGACACGTCACTGTATTTTTTTACACACTCTGTAAGAGTATCTAATGGAACTTCGACTCGAGTACTGCTACTCCTCCGGTGTGTTGACTATCATGTACGTGGGGGTAAAGAAGTTCCCTGCCTGTAATGTAGGAGTGTTATACTAGTGTGTAATATATGTTGACCCCGCCCATATGAACACAGCAGTAGGCGGTACCAGACGTGTTATCATGGCGATGGTTGCAAGTGGGAACAAGTATTTACTCTCACCAAACGATGTTCGCTTACATATGGAAGTGTATACTCGCCCGCGCAAAACATTGGACACTTACTAATGTGCCAGCCTTATTCTGGTCAAGCTTTGCTGTGGCCGAGAGCGTTGGAGTGTCAGAATAATAACTGTATATATCACATTATTGATAAGAAATTACTTATTTGAGCAATGTCGTAGAAGGCAAAGTGGAAAGGAGAAAGAGACTAGAAAGATGACGGACGCAACTAATTAATTACCTCAGAGTAAGGAAAGAAGATGAAGTTTCAAGATTTCAGGATCTAAAAAAGAAGCTCTTCTAGTAGGATATGCTGGAGGACTCAATTTGTACAAGGCAATGGACCTGCTGAAAAACAGAACATCTAAGAATAATAATAATGACTAAAAAATAGAATGTTTCCCCTAATGTTCCAGTAATGTTGTCTTAGTTCTTAATGAGTGTGGTTTTATGTCGATTATTATGACAAAAACATGTATTGTCTTGATTTTCATTCCAGAACTGTCCATTAATTTATATCTAATAAAAAAATTAAAAAATGGGAAACCTTAAGGTACGATGTCTATAAAGATGAACATTTTTCGGTAAACCCTTCAGGTCATTGAATAATATGGAAAGATATTTCAGTAAAGGCTTTAGTTATAATATTAAAGTATCAACATATCTGCTCTACAGCAGACCAGGAATCGCGATTTTAGTGACACGTAAGCATTCAATCAGCATAAAATGTTTCTGATGTTGACGCCCTTAGAATTTTCCAAAACTTAAGTTTAAACTTTAATTATTCGAGTCTCTCTATTGAGTCTGTTCCATTTAAATAATTGAGAATTTTTCCAAATAAATTACATAAAAATGTTCTCTAAGAGATTCATCATTTAACATCTTTAGTAATTTATAGTATAGCAAAATTTGATAGAAAGTCACCATTTTACAGGTACACAAAATATTAAATCTACTTTTAAATGTCTGGATTAAGTTCAACCGTATTAGGGTGAAGAGGGGTTGGAAAACTACACCAATAAATCACACATAGAAAATAACCCTTAGTGAACTCTGTTGATATTCGAATCGCATTTTTCCTTTCAATATAGTGTTAGATTAACGTATTAGAGCGTGTGACCATCAAGACGGCTCATATCTGTAGCATACCAGCCTATTGGCTTAAGTAGGCACCAATTATATATATTTTAGGGTCTCTCATGCCCTTTTTGTTTGGCTGTAAATTTAAAGTAGACGTAACGTCTAGATAGTTTTGACGGTTACAGTTTTATAGTTTGGCTGTACAACTGTAGAAGACATACCGTACTTTATATATATTTTTGTAGCTTTCATGCTTTGTTTTTTGGCTGTACAATTGGAGTAGACACAATGTATAAAAAGTTTTGTGACCCTCATGTTTTGTTCGTTTGGATGTACAATTGAAATAGACTCGAGCTGTTCACAGTTTGGGGAGGAACTGGGTGTGAGCGCGGAAAACATCCAATCAGATAAGACCGGTGTCGCCATAAGACACTTCAATGTATCTCTCTGGTTTCTTCACAAGAATAGTCTGATTTTCAAAGATTTGGCTAGGTGATACCTCGCAAGCAACGGTCATGTTGCTGCTGTATTGTAATTTTGTATTTTACAAACACTCAACATGAGTGGTTTATTTAGTGTTTGTTTTCAGCACCACGTTTTACTACCCATTTGACCTGTACGACTATGTACTAATCACGATTATGGTTTTAAGGATTAAGAAGGTTGTATTTAGAGGAAGTGTACCCGCATTTGCGTGAAAGGAGAGTGAGAAACCACTTTGTAAAATACACCCTCAGTAAACCCGATCGAGATTTAAACCTCAATCTCCCTGTCATCAGCAATATAGTCTACTGTGAGTTCAGCGCCTTAGACTATTCGGCCACCGAAGTGGGTACGAGTGGTGTTGCTATCGTCTGGGACTGTACTTGTAGTGATCTCCAAACCACTCCTACTTTGCCTTCTTCCGCCGCAACATGCTAATAATATAGTTTCAACACCACTTGTATCACAACTTTTTTATGTCAGTATTGAAATTGGGGTTTCCCCTTTCACAGGGATGGGCTAACGGCTGGGGAAATGGGTGTTGTGTCTGTCATAGATTTAAGTTAGTTCGTAAATCACGCGCTGATATAATCTGTCGGTTCAGAAAGTGCACGTTAAATATTGCAAATAAAAAACACAAAGAATAAAAAACAGATCTCTGCAAATTAACTGGGCTCCTGTCAGTGATGTATTCTTAGAGTAAAATAAAATTATGATACATTTGTATTTACCTAAAAATATACAGGTTGTACCTTAACATGTGAGACACACTTCAAGTGGGGACTGGAAAAGGCTAATGTGAACGTGTATCTTATTTTATGTGATTTCTGAGCTATTGTCATTTTTGTGTTTCATTAATTCTTATGACAAACTGAGCTAATGGGCAGGAATATATGGTGACATTTTGATCAGAACTTTTTTTTATGAGAGATTAACAGGATAATCTTATGTCGATTTAGCGATTAATCAATTTAATTGTATTAAATTGTATTATCTTGTGTTTTACGCATGACGTTGCTCTGCCACTTTTTTTCCAAATAACTGTACATATTCTTGAATGAGTGATTGATTTTCTAACAACTGGATAAGTCGTGCGGTGCCTATTACTTGGTCTGCCTGGAGCTTTCACCAACTCAGCTCCCGGCTCGCATCTGTGTTTGTGTGTGTGTGTTTGTGTGTGCGCGCACGCGAGGTATGGGAGTAAAAGGGAGAAGAAAAGACCTATACGATATGCCAAAAATATATGCAGTGCATTCGTATTTGAATGATTGCTCGAAATTTTCCGTGGTGACGATGGGGGACAAAGTGACAAAGTTTCTTGTTACTAACTACAGTATCTCCCTATTATGACAGAATGAAGATTTGAGAACAATACTTAGGGGTCGTCCATAAACCTCGTAACGCATTGGGGGTGGGGGGGGGTAAGTTTTAATGTCTACATGCTGTTACATGGGGGTAGGGCGGGGTACATCAAGGTGTTACGTAACACAGATCTTATACTCAAATTCTAATGTTCAAAAATAATATTATTGTTCATGTTTTCACCTTTGACAAAACATACTTATAGATAACTTCCGAATAGCTGTGGCATTGAAAATGCAAGTTTAGCACTTACTTTATTTCTATTAATATTTTGAATGTGCTCGGATGTTATTGTCTGCCCGAGACTACAAATACCAAGCACATTCGAAAACACATATTTTCATGCGGATGACAGTGACATGTTTATACTCACGGCATTTGTTTATATGTGTCCAATCTACTGACCCTCACGTGCTTTTATTTGGATAACAGCTGTCTATTGAAGCAGCCTTAATTTATAAGTATAGTTGAGTTTGAGTATAATTTAGATTCCTACATTCTTTTACATAAGCCGTGAATAATCGCTTTTGTTTGTACAAAAACAAAAATAATTTCCTCAAAAAGAGGAGACTTGTTCATTGCTTGCGTTTAAAAAGTGATATCCGGAAAATACAAACTGTGGAAGAGTTTCTAAGAGATGTAGTGAAATGGAAAGTAGCAAAATTACATAATTTATCTCAAGGAAAGTTTGAGGAGTCCATCAATAGTGTTATTTATTCATATCAACAGCATGTTATGAAAAGTAAAGCTTCAAATATCATTAATTATTTTCAAAAGTTAGGTGTATTTAAGCCTATACCTTTTCCCTTTTGGTAAATTAGTGTGTATTATCTAAATGCAACTATTATACACCCGCTACTGTGGCCACATTGTCTAAATTGTCATTCTATCAGTAAATTAGACGATGACCTGGTGGTCTAGGGGTAAGGTGTCAGAATTCTATACTGAGGTCAGGAGTTCAATCCTCGGTCCCGGCACAGATTTATCTGATTGCCAAACCCTTCCTTCACCTCTGACAAGACGTGTATTAATCACAACTTGTGAATGTGAGGAATGCCCTCCACCGTGTTTCGAATTCTACGTTAAACTGTAGATCCTCTATTTCATCTCACAATTACCCTACATTACACATTAGCGTAAGTGTACACAAACAAAATGGGTAGTAAGACGCGGTGCTAATAATAATAATAATAACAATAATAATAATGATAATAATTATAATAATGATAATAATGATACTAATGATAATGATAATAATGATAATGATAATAATAATGATAATGATAAAAGTAGTCTAGACAGTCAATGTTAGGGAGATGGGTTTTTATTACAAGTCAGATCTACTGAGGATTGCTTTTCCTAAATGGTTTCCCGCTCTCCCTCCATGCACATTCTGATAGATTTTCTTTAAAATTCTACTTTTTTAGTATACTTTTGTAGGAGGGATTTAGTCAAATTGTAGTTTTTCTAGTTATTTTTTACTATATTTATCTAATGGACTAGAAATGAGGAAGGTAAAAATTCTAGAGGTAATCTACCCTCATTAAAGTGGAGAGAGAATATAAAACCATTTAGCAAAAGCCAATATGAGTACACCTGACAGGTATTCGAAACCCGATCTCCGCTTCATTGGCCATCTAGTCTTTTTCAAGAGTGAAGCCAGGATCCGTGATTGATGTTGGAACGAAACATGAATCTAGGTATTAGTAAGTTAACTAATTAATCCAGTAATAATTTAGAAAAGTTGTATGCCTAGAATTGTTTAAATAGCTCTCTATATGACGATAATATTTCTATCATAAAAAAGTACACAATATTAAGAAAGATGTCTTCCCCAAGCGTCAAGCATCGAATGTGGTCACTTTAACATCATGTAGCGCCACTACAGAAAAGGGCTATCCTACTCGGCATAAAGTAGAGCCGTCTGGCTCTTACTCATATTTATGTTATGGGTGTAAGATTTGTGATCTAACAGAGGTTTTTCCTCATGAACCTAGGGAATTAGAGCTCGACGTCTTTATGTCTGTATAAATAATAACACTCTCTGAAATAATTTATAATCAGGATTTAAAATGGATTTTAAGAAATATTAAATCTGAATCCCTCCTTTAGTATCACGAAATTTCCCTATGAAAAAATGACATTCATTCTTGGTGAGAAAAGTCTCGTAACACAGGTTGGGGGGGCGCTAGGCTAAATGTCTACATGGTGTGTGAGGACCATGTGGGGAGGGGGGCTAAAAATGTAAGAAAAAAGCGTTACGTGTTTTATTAACGACCCCTTATATGTGAAACCATTCTAAAATGGTCGAAAACGGCCTTTTCAATGTACAAATATCATTTAATATTTCATCAATGTTCAGTATTAGGGACTTCTAATAACTCTTTATCTCCATTAATGCTTAATTAGAAATGATCCACGTGCAAAAGTGTTCGTCTAAATTTACGATTTCTAGCTGACTGTATCATAAGAGTTGATTTTGATTGGCGTGTGATGCACGCTCTTAATCCAGTGGAACCCGCCTCGGTGGCGTAGTTGGCTAACGGGCTAGTCGTGTTGAGCTCGACTGCTGAGGACGGGGAGATCGAGGTTCGAATCTCGGTCGGGTGAACTGAGGGTGATTTTTCCTAAATGGTTTTCCACGCAAATGCGGGTTCACTTCTTCTAAATTCAACCCTCCCAATTCCTAATCCATTAGCGTAATTAGTACTTAAGCGTATAACCCGAACGGGTAGTAAGACGCGGTGCTAAATATTATATTCTACACGTTGATGGAAAGCGAAATGGGCTATAGCTCAGAAACAAGGCCAAATAGTGCAGATGTTTATACTAACCTATTTCACTATTTTGTGTTCCGATAACAGACCACATGTAAAAGTACATCCTGTATATCTGCAATAAGTGAGCACTATTAAATTATCAATCACTTATCCTCGTTACACAGTGTTCACATTTTAATTCTTCTTATTAGTCATCGGACACTAATTATGAGGATAAGTTTTTTTCCACAGCGTCTAACTACTCGTCCGGGAACTTTTTATTTAATCGCGCTAATGATTGAGGATGAAGATGGTAGAATTTAAAGGGAATGTACGAGAATTTCCTTGAAAGGAGCGTGGTAGATAATTTAGGAAAAAATCACTTCCAGTAAACCTGGTCGGGATTCAAACCCCGAGCTCTCTGTGTCTGGTAGCTCAGACGATGCAAAACTGAAGCCTTGAGTATCCACTAGTGTGGATGTAGATGACGTCCATCCGTTTGTAAATATAGCATGGATAAGGATGAGTGTGATAATTACTTAACTTTCATTTGACCCGCTTCGGTGGCCGAATGGTCTAAGGTGTCACCTTCACACTAGATGTGACCGCCAATTACGTGGAGATTGGGGTTAGAATACCGCTAGGATGTACTGAGGATGGGTTTTCCAAAATTGTTTTCCTCTCTCCCTAAACGTAAATGCGGGCACACTTCTTCTGAATTCAACCTTACTCATTCTTAACCCATTAGCTTAGTTAGTACAAAGGCGTATAACCCGAACAGGTTGTATGACGCGGTGCTAAAAATGGCTTTCATTTGTTTCTAGAATTAAAAAGGATTTAATGTTGAGTTTCGAAACAAGTATTAGAAAAAAAGTTTTATAGTAAAAATATATTATTCGAGCTTATCTAATGTCTTTTAATCACGACGTTTATCGCCATTGTAATTAACATAGTCATTTAAAGGGTAAGTATGAAGAAGATGGTATAGAGGAAATGTACCCGCATTGGCTTATGTGTGGGGAACCTCCCTTGTCCTTCAGTATACCTGCCAAACTTTTGTATCAAATTCATTTTTATTCGTAATTTGATGGTAGCTTCAAAATAGCGGTGAAATTATCTTACCCCGCCGCACAGACACAAAGTCTATGCCATCCGAGACAAACAAAAATCTGGTAATGGATCTATCTCCTTGCAACGCATTGAAATCTGTACATTTCTCCGTTCCAATTTAAACGTGTCGCGTTCCAGGCGTGTTTTCATCTATCGTCGAGGAGATGTTATGAAGATGGGACCTGAAC
This sequence comes from Timema podura, assembly GCA_033556935.1. NCBI lineage: Eukaryota > Metazoa > Arthropoda > Insecta > Phasmatodea > Timematidae > Timema > Timema podura. The sequence goes on from JAVRXN010000011.1 coordinate 57,602,346, forward strand.
AAAGTCAACCCCCCAAACTCCCATCCTCTGTATGGATTGAAATAAACCTGTTCAAGCATTCACTTCGCCCCTAAACCGAGATGAAATCCTTGAGGCAACAGAGGAGAAGTAAAGCAACTCCCCCCCGCCCCCCCCTCTTTTCCACCCTGAACTAGGGATATAAACATGGTAAGCTTTACGCTCTACATCCAGAAACAATTTCCAGAAATGTAGTTTTTGGAACGATCTGAAACCCGTTACTATTTGTAGATAAATTTTTTGCCACTCCAAAATAAAAATATATAAAATTGAAGAAAAAAAATATTTTCCAAAAATTATACATAAACTTTTAGGTATTGGCGTGTATAGATATAAGTTATTCTTACGGGAATAGTGTAAGAAAATGTGGAAAAATTAATTTTTTTCGAAATAAATTTGGGTGAAATCATGATTTATAAGTATTTTTACTCTCTAATATCAAGAGAAAGTATTGTGTTCATGAAAAAAAAAATCGATCTCGTGATTATAACGAAACTTTACATTTTTTGAGAGCACAAACCCAAAAAATAGGATTTACTGTCCTTCTGTCTGTCTTTCTGTCTCTCTTTCCCTGCTCACGGATTTTAAACGGTTGGATGGATTTTGTGTTCAAACTTGATAGCTATATTGTGCAGGGCTATACTTCGGGATTATTGTTTTTATTTTGAACCTAGCCCTCAAATTAAGGGTAGTTTACTGATGTGTATTTTTTTATTCCAAATATTTTGAAAAGGGCTTTAACGATTTTGTTTAAAAAAACATAGCTAAGATTTGTTTGACTTGAAAATTCGTACTGTATAGTTGTTTTTTGGACAAAAATTCGTTGAAAAGTAGTTTACTGATGGGACCTTTTTGAAAATTCGAAATATTTCGAAAATATCTCAAACGATTTTGTCCAAAATGCATATATTTATATAGTATATTATGAAAAATAACAATGTATAATTTTTTTGGATGTAAAAGCTCATTTATGGATAGTTAATTGACTACTGATTTTTTAAAAACCTTAAATATGTTTAAAATGGCCATAACGATTTTGTTCCAAATAATTATTTTATGGTGTTTGATATAACAAATAACCCATACCCTTGGTTTTGGGTAAAAATACGATAAAGGGTCGTTTACTGATGAGTGGTTTTGAAAAATTTGTATTATTTTGAAAATGACCACAACGATTTTGCGCAAAATGAATATCTGGGGAGTGTTTGACATGAACATGACAAATAAAGCTGTATACTTGTTTTTGGGAGAAAATTCTGCTATAGATAGTTCACTAATGACTGTTTTTCTTTAATTTGAATAAAAAAATAATTATTTAACGATCTGGCTCAAAACGGGTATCCATTAAGTTGCTTGTATTATAAATAATTATATAGATTTTTTTAAATCCAATAATAGCAGTTAGATAATAACTCATTTTTGTAAAAAAAAATATTATTTTTTAAATAGCTTTTATGATTGGGTTCAAAATTGGTATTCGGGGGTTATTTTACAGTATCAATAGTAATTTATCTTTATTTAATTTAAGGGTTGTTTACTCATAATACATTATAAAAAAATGGATTTTTATAAATAGACCTTGAAGATTGAATTCAAAATGGGAAACTAGTAATAGTTTTTCATGATAAATAAAAATTAATTTTATTTTTACAAATTAACAAATAATTTTAGGTTTGTTTACTGTTAAATTATTTTTGAAAGCATAAATTTATTAAATATATTTGAAACATTTTATTTAAAATTCATATACAAAGAGTGTTTATTGCTTTTAATAAGATTATGTGTTTGTTTAAATTAGAACAACATACGTAAGAATATATTTTTTGGATTGAAAAACAAAACCTAGACACAGGAATTGAATATAGTACCCTTGGATTATTCCACCCGTGTCCCGGGTTCGATTCCCGTGTCCAGGTGTCGTTTTTCAATTTAAAAGCTTATTACATTTCGTTGCGGCTATAACCGTAACTAACAAAATAAATAATAGTTTGGCTATTTAATCCACACTTAAGGGCTGTTTACTCAAAATCTATTTTTGAAAATTATCTTTGAAACCATAATACACAATATGATAAAATTTGTGCGATTGTGTCCTACCATTTATTTTTATCACCACGTCTTACTTACTACCTGTTCAGGCTATATGCATAAATAAGATAAATACTCTAATGTGGTAGGGATAAGGAATAAAGCATTTTAGAGATAATCTACACTTGTTTGCCTGAAAGGCGATGAGAAACAATTTAAGATAAACCCCTCTCAGTACACCCAACTGGGATTCGAACCCGGATTTCCCCATCTTCAGCAGGATAATGACGTCTTAGAACATTCAGCCACTAAAGCGGGTTGAAAAAGTAATCTATGATTGCGATAGATTGTGCTAAATATTTAATTATGATTGTAAAATAATTTTTTTTTAAACCTTTTTATCTTGGGACAACTATTTGCAACACGGAAAAATATCGAACGAAAGACAACGATAATGTAGATGCTGGATGATTCAGTGAATGATAACACAAATTGCTTGCAGCAATGGTGCACACTACTCCCGTTAGTGTGATACTGCCACAATGAGCACACAAAGTAATGAAGCATTTAACTTCTACATAAATCGGCAGTTATGAAGCAGTGATCAGCCGTGGGTATGTCAAGATGATTTCATTTTCTCAGACATGGAAACAAAATATAAAATAAATAAAGCATACTAAATCAGTTTTGTTATAGACAAACGTATTAAAAACCTTATTTCTAGAGTCTAGGAGGAGCTAATGTTTTAACGCTCCTACCTCTCCCACCCCCATAAATACGCCACTGTTTTTAGAAATAGAATAAAACAACAATTGAAACTGAAGGTTTTCCACATAAGTCGGAGCTTTAAAACATCGTGAATGGTTTGTTTGTCTCTATAAAGAGAGCTCTGAAGCGATTTAACAAAACAGACAAAAAAAATGTAATAATACGAGACGAAGTCACATAGGTTTAATAAAAACAATGGGTACAAAGTTGAACATCGCGTTAAAATATAAGAAAGTTAAATTACGTCACAAAGATACTTTGATTAAAGATTCCAGACGGTTTTTATAACAGGAATTTTTCGAGACAAAAATAAATTAAAAGATTTAGAATCTTGTGATTTATTTTATTCTTGCCCGATAAAAGAAACAAACAAAACATTGTGACACCAAGTCTTGAGCAATAATTATGAGAAAAAGTTTGTACATTTTATATGGTCGTCAGGTATAAATTATATATGCTGTCAAAAATAAATCTGCACTTTTTATCATTTCTATTTATATTGAATTTGTATGGTATGTCAGTGGTTGTGAGGTCTAAGGCGTAACTCTCGCAATAGACTGAACTGCCGTAGACGGGAAGATCAGGGTTCAGATCACGGTTGAGTGTAATGAGGGGGAGTTTTATTGAATGGTTTACCACTCTCCTTCCCAACAAATTCGGGTACATTTCCTCTGAGTAGCACCCTACTTATTTCTAACCAATTTATGCAGGTGTTCCTAACCGAGGGTATCCATACCCGTTTGGGGTATGGGAATCAAATAATGAGGCTATAGGAATTCGATTTCTGAACAGCAAAAATTTCCCTAGTTGTATCTGGATATTGTATTTGTGATTTGGTTTTTTTTATATAGATAAATAAGATGAAATATTTATTATTGTCTTTAAGCTGTTCTGATTTATTGACACGTAAAGTAGAACAAAGCTATTGACTCATTTTAATGTCAAACTGGTAACTAATAGGACTGATGATTACTATTATTATTATTTAGACAGTCTGACGAAGGGGGTATAGGGGTATAGGAACATATTGGGCAAACCATCATGGGTCTGTACTCGTAAAAAAAGGTTAGGAACCCCTGAACTAGTTTAAATATGGGGATAGCCCGAACTGGTAATATGACGTGAGGTGCACGACAAAAAAAGTGTCGAAAATTGAGATTAAATTTGTGTTTTAATTAGGGTTGTGCGAGTACTCGAAGATTCGAGTTCGAGTCGAGTATCAGTAGCTGTTCGAACTCGACTCAGAGATTTTTTACAAAACTCGAAAAATTTGAGTACCTACTCGGAATTCAGGATATTTTTCTAGAAAATTCCTAGTTTAAATGATATTATTCAATTTTAAGATATAATTTAATAGAAAATAGAATCCCTCAATATTTCCTTTTGTCCGACTAAACAAATAATGTAGAATTAATTATATTAGATTTATTTAAAAATTCGAATTTGTCTGATTATAATTTTTTTTCACAGTAAAAGTCACTCTAAAAAATATGTTTGTAGGTCTATTTACTTCTGGTTGATGTATGGATGTATTACAAAAATTCAACTTGAGTATTTCTTGTACAAATATTGCTCTATTCTACTAGAAAAATATCAGTTTTTTATCAAACTCGACTCGAAGTGCAATATGCCGACTCGCACAATCTTTAAAAAAATACAAAGTTGTTATATACAAACATAGTGTAGGTTAACATTAGTAATTATATATTACATGTATCAGTGGCCAAATGGTCTAAGTCGTCACGCTCGTGTTAGCCTGGACTGCTGAAGGTGGGGAGATCAGGGTTCTAATCCCGATCGGGTCTACTGAGGGTGGTTTTTTCTAAGTGGTTCCCCATTCTCCTTTCAAGCAAATGCATCTACCTCTTAAATTATTCCTTCATCATCCCTACCATATTAGAGTAATTATCAATTATACGTATAACCTGAACAGGAAGTAAGACGTGGTGGTAATATACATATTACCCGCCTCGGTGGCGTAGTTGGCTAACGCGCTAGTCGTGTTGAGCTCGACCGCCGAGGACGGGGAGATCGAGGTTCGAATCTCGGTCGGGTGAACTGGGGGTGGTTTTTCCTAAATGGTTTTCCACTCTCCCTCCACGCAAATGCGGGTTCACTTCCTCTAAATTCAACCCTCCCAATTCCTAATCCATTAGAGTAATTAGTACTTAAGCGTATAACCCGAACGGGTAGTAAGACGCGGTGCTAAATATTAATATACATATTTAAATTATTACGATCAGGACTCTTTCAATTGACAGGATTGTCGATGGAGGGGATATCGTGAGTTTTAATCCCGGTTGGACCTGTTTAGGATGGTTTGTTTTTTACGAAATGGTTTTCCACTCTCCCTCCACAAAAATTCGGAAATATTTCCTTTAAATTTTACCTTCTTCGTCCCTTTCCCATTAGTGTAACCTCCCTAATAGCCCGGAAGGGAATAAAGGCGCTTTCCTCTTTGTTTTCCAAACGAGTATTAAACTTTGCCACCGTAATGGTCTATCAGAAACTTAGAACTGTCTCGTACGTATACATTTTAACTAAGTGCACTAGCCTTAGGCTGTAGAGAGAATTGGAACCACAGATTTGAATAAAACAAAACAAGGCAGTTGGTCGTTTGGGGATCGAATCATTAAATGTATGTGCATTGCACAGTACAGTACACTCAAACATTTGAAGATCGAATTCTTTTTTCGCTAGTCAAAATAAAGATCCAACGCTTGATTTATCTGCCATCAGAATGGGGCTCTAAAATAAGTATTTATGTAGGCCTGTATGTTTAAAATTTAACATTAAATTGTTTTTTTATCACCTCGTCTTACTATCCTTTCTAACTACACGCTTATATACTAATTACACTAGTGCTTTTAGGGATGAGGAAGGCTATATTTTGTAGGAAGTGTACTCGTATTTGCTTGGAGGGAGAGTGGAAAACCATTTTGGGGGGAAAAAACCTCAGTACACCCAACTGAGATTCGAACCTTGATTTACCCCTCATCGGCAGATTAGCGAGTTAGGAAATGTGGCCACCAAAGCGGGTATTTACGTTCTTAAAATACACTAATAAGCGCCGATTTAATAGTATTCGTTGTAGAGCAAATTGAGGTCTATCTCTACCTCAAATAATTATGAGGCTACACCGTGATCTAGTGGTCTAAGACTTGCATCTCAATTGATCGCCATTGATGAAGAGGTTGGAGTTTGAATCCCGACCAGATGTACTGTAATAATATTTTATCACTGTTACTTTCCCCTAGCCTCGCCCTGATATGGCTGAACTAACCCCCTATTCCATACCCCATATATTAATTCGTTAATAATCCTTGTGGACGAGATTTGGTGGTGACGGGAAGATCAGCGTTCGGATCCCTGATAAGTGTATTGGGGGTGTTTTTTTTTAAATTACTTACAAATCTAATTACACGCAAATGCGTTTGCGTTTCTTCTATCTTCCTCATACCTGTACTATTAACATAATTAATGTATGTGTACAACAAGAACGGGTACTAAGGTGAGGTGTAAATAAAACTATCCGTCCAAACTATACTCATTTAACTACCCTAGTAGTGTAAGGCTGAGGAAAGTAGAATTTAGAGGAAATATGCTCGATTTTTTCGGGTAGAGAGAGAGTGAAAAACCATTTAGGAAAAATCACTCTCAGTACACTAGGCTGGATTCAAATACCGATAGACTAGACTAGACTAGACTAGACTAGACTAGACGAGACGATCCCGACATTTAGCCCACAGGTGACATAATAATTAAAAACATAGTTTGCCTAGGATTTTTCCTCAAATAATTGTCCCATCTCTTTTTTTTTACCTCGTGGTGATTTGAATATGTTATTTAAGAAAAAAATTTTTTTAGCATCGCGTCTTACTACCAGTTGGGGTTATACTCTCATAACGTTGAGAAAGAGAGAGAGAGAGACACTCAGAAATAGCAAGCTAATCTCATCACTCTCTTAAATCGTATTACGGTACTGAAGAAGAGCTTAACTTAATATTCGCAATCCTATCTGCGGGGGAATCCCGTTTTTACTACCGTAATCTTCTTTTGGCCTAACGTTTTGACACAATTCCATTGAAATTATTCAAGATTTTCTCCAAAGGTAGTTTAGGAATCCTCATTTAACTCGTAAATAAATTTAATGTTAGCTGCTCTCTTTCTTCTTTTTTATTTCTACCACATCTTGTTTGGTTTTTCTAGATGGTACTTTTTTTTCTGTTTATTGACTATAAACTTAGTTTAATTTGTTAACTAACCCCACCATATACCGCATCACCTGAAAGAGGCCATAAAACTGGCGGGCAGCGGCTATAAAAGTGTAGATAGCCCGCGCGCGCTCACTTTTGCTAGTTTTACGGCGTGTTGAAGTTCTCCCCCCCACCCACCCCAAGTCTCAAACACTTGTGTTGATGTTGTTATCAGGAGGTTATGAGGGAAGGGCGATGAGGACTTGAATGACGAGGATGTAGCAAAGAGGGACATCTGCACATTCTCGGGCTGTTTATTGGCATCGTTATATCGACCTTATATAGACCTTTAAAAGTTTTTGTTTCTTACTAACCGTTCGGCTTATACGCTTATGTACTAATTAATCTAAAGGAAGGTTATATTTATAGGAAGTGTACCCGCATTAGCGTAGAGGGAGAGTAGAAAATAATTTTGGGGGAAAAACCTCAGTATACTCGACCAAGATTCGAACAGACTAGCCTACTGAGAGAGCAGCGCGTTAGACCACGCGTCCACCGAAGTGGGAGACCTTTAAATATAGCTTAGAAATATTTTATATTTATAAGGTTCTCTACGGCTGAAATGAGGTAAAGAGACATATCATATTTGGTCAAAAGTAAGGCTACAATTTTAAATCTAACAAAAGTGACGGGGGTGAAAAAATCAGTTATATTTTAAGATATTAAACTTGAATTAAAAGTAATTTTTTTTTTTGCAAAATAAACCAAGGGATTTCACGCATATAGGATTATTTACCTTCTCCACCACCAACCCTTTCTCACACCCTTCGTGGGGATGTAGGAGACGCGAGTTAAGGGCAGTGTTTTTTTTTTGCAGTTTTTTATATAAAATAATTGTTTGGCCAAAGTAAATAAGATATTGCTCCAGTAACATGGTGACCTTAGTTCTTGAACATCTGTCAAGAATGTTCTGGAATTTAATTATTACTTTTTTCTTCATTTATAAAGGTTCTCATCTAATACCAGCATGCTCATGACAGATAATAAACAACTGTTGATATCACAATGGGAAGAAAATTAGACTTTATTTCTACTGGAGCAATATTTTATTTATTTTGTCAGAGAAAAAGTTTTGCTAAGCTTAAAAAAACTTCAAAAGCACTGACCTTAACTAGCGTTCCCACCATCCCCACCTTAAATGCAGTTATTATGTATTATTATTATTATTATTATTATTATTATTATTATTATTATTATTATTATTATTATTATTATTATTATTATTATTTAGCACCGCGTCTTACTACCCGTTCGCGTCATACGCACTTATGTTCATGTATAGTGGTAGGGTGATTGTGAGATGGAATTTAGGACCTACATTTTAACGTGGGATCCGAACCATGGTGGAGGCCTGGCGTTCCACACATTTGCAAGTTGTGATTAATACACATATTGTCAGAGGTGAAGGAAGGGTTTGGCAATCAGATAAATCTGTGCCGGGACCGAGGATTGAACCCCGGATCACCAGCACAGAAGTCAGACACCTTAACCCTAGACCGCCAGGTCACCCTTAAATGCAGTTAAGTTTGTAATAATCATTTGATTCAATGGTCACATTTTCTAGACCTCACCCTAACAATATACTTGACTGTCAATGAAGAGCTCGTGGTTCAATTCTTGGTCGAGTGTACTGATGTTGCTTTTTGTTAAATGGTTTCCCACTCTCCCTCCACGCAAATTCTGTTAGATATCTTCTAAAACTTACAGCCTATCTTATCCTTACCATATTAGTGTATTGTACATATGCGGATAGCCAGAATGGGTGGTAAATTGTAGTAAACATTAAACACTATTCAATAATTTTAATTATATTGGGATTATTAAAATGCCAAAGTTTTCCTAATATTTATTTTAGAAATTTGTGATTCTATACAAATAACAAAAGTGGAACTCTGAATTAGTGCACACTTTTTCCTATTCTCTAATTGAGTTTATTAGGTTAAAACATATTTTTTTAAATATAAAATGTGATCAATTTTCAAATTTGAATGTAAAATAAAGTAAGCATTATTCAATACTGAAAAGGTACGTTTGTTTATTTTTCTGTTAATTGTGGTTCAAGTCTTATTTATAGATATGAGTTCAAGACTCTTAAGAGTGTGTGTGAACAGTTGATAGTTTTGCTAAGTGAGTGAGCTCATAGTAATTTTCAGATAAATATAAAAATCTGGGTGTTAAGCCATACGTGTCGTCACACTTGTACTTTTACTTGCTCACCCGTGCGCAGTCTAATGGCAATAAGGGATACTCTCTCAAGGGACTTAAACTGGCTCCTGCTTTATTTGGTCAATAGTTGAACGTTTCTTCTCAGATGTAAGATGGAAACTTTAAAAAAGTTTCGATAACACTGACGCGCAATCCATTTTCGTTACTAAAACAACGATGTAAAAAAAAACCTCTGTGGTCAAACACAACTTTTGTCGTTGTTTGATAAAAGGACTTTTGTTGTAAAATAAACAAAAAGGCTTTATATGGGATGAAAGCAGGTTGGAAATAACTTATTTTGTAAAGGAACTTGCTTGAAATTAATTTCAATTGATAATAAAAATAACGAATAAAGAAAAAAAAGTTAATTTAGGACGGGAATATCATTTTATTTTTTATTTATAGCTTCACTTCAAATCACTTCTAATTTAAATATTGATAGTGATTGTTTTACGAATTTTCAAATATTAAATGTAGTTTTGATTAAGATTGTTTATTAAGCTCTGTAAATTTTATATTTGATATTAAATATACTTATGTTTTTTATTGTTTTCACCCCTTCTTAGAGGAAATGTACCCGAATTTGTGTGGAGGTAGAGTGGGAAACCCTATAGTTTAAAAAAAATACACCTGCAGGACATTCAGCTGAGATTCGAGTTTTTTTTTAGCAACGCGTCTTACTATACGTTCGGGTTATACACCATAAGAGCGTTGTTCTCCCTGTTATTGGCACACAAGACTAAATGAACGAGACGTCTAGTCCGTGTAACTACCGACGCGGGGCCTCAATGTGTTAAGGAACACACTGGCTAGGTCCACTGAGACTTATTTTACTATTTGATTGCGCAATCTCGTGTAGTCTCGCATGTAACAGTATTCCCCGCTTACGACACAAAGTCACTTGCCTCGGTCATTTCTGTGTGTGGCTCCATTGAGTGTAGATGACAACAGTATTTATTTTTAATTACGGGGTATTTAACTTGCACTCTCAGAACCAGCTTATCGTGATCCACGTATTTCCACCCATCTAGATTATACGGATATTTTAGTAAGGAGGTGCGTAGAATTATAGGAAGTATACCCACATCCACGTGAAGGGAGAGTAGAGTCGATTCGAGACTTAGTGGGGGTAGCTGACAACTGACAGAAGATTTGTTTATTGCAAACATTTGTTGAACGTAACTAATGCCAACCAATGTGAAAATTATTATTTTATTAGATATTATCAATTAAAATTGTTAATAAACGCTTCTGATGATATTTTTTTAAGTACTAATGAAAAAAAAATTATTCAGAACTTATTAAAAAAACAAAATGTATTAATACAACTATTATATGCTTTTTGTTTTGTGGTTGTAGCAACAAAAGCTATCAAAATGCATGTAAAAATAAATTAAAACTTATTATATTCACATTTGTAACTTATAACTGGCCACCAAAATAAATTAAATGTGTTTTCATAACTTATAGAAAAAGTCATACAAAATATTAGTTTAAAAATAAAATCTTTTTATCGTGTAAACAGATGCGCATAGACACAACCGAACATGGCCTGTATGAATTCATCAACGGCCATCTTTTAGTCTGTCTCACCATCTTAATTTATGAGGAGAAAGCAGCCCTTTAGAAGCTTTCGTTTGTAAATCATGTTCAAGTGAACAACAGACGCCACAGACAAGAAACATCCAAAAGGTTATTTTCATAAGTTAATGTTTCAATTATGTAAAAATGGTCAAAAGAAAAATATAATTAAAAACAAATTGTTTGTTGTGAAAGTTTTAACTGACAAAAATGATAATTCAATATATGGTCTTACATATTATATAGTGGGGTGAATGGATACATGAGAGTAGATTTAGTAGATTTTTCTGGCTGTCAACACCATTGCAATGGCGAATCGACTTTACATTCGGTGAAGACTTGAATTCCAACTCCCTGTCACCAACGAATGAGGCAAGACAATATTGACTCCCTGTCCGCGTGCCCACTGTTATTTGTAGAAGGAACTTAATCTGGAACTAACTATGTTATGATATTGGAATATTAACCGGAACTATATAATAGGAACCCAGTTAGATTCTAGGTGATCTAAAAAAGAATTATTTTGTTTATTTATTCGTCCTATTACCCAAACGCTATCTATTATTTTATGTAAAATGGTTATAAGTTTTGTAATAAATTTGTGCTATATACTATGTTAAGTTGATGTGTAAGTCATTTGTTTATACATTTCCATTCAATAACTACTGTCTGGAATATACTTCCCCTCAATTTAGTGTTCCATCCTCTAATAGAATTATTGTGTAATTCTTTAAAATTCATTCATCCACCCGACCTCCTTTATTTATCTTTGTAGTATTTTGTGACCAGTATTCCAATTAGAGTCTAGGACTCAAACACTAGTCTTATAATAATAATACACTTAAAGTGTACTCTATAACCACAGAGATAAATCAGCACGTGACACAGCCTAACTCAACCTCAGATTAAATAACTTATATTTTACACCAAACCCTTTTCTCTTGGAATTCTATTTCTGAGTACGAGAGCAAAGAGATACATAACTAGTAGAGTAATTCATTGGCCAACATTTCCATTGAACCAAGGACATAAACACTTATGGTCAACCACTATTTACTCGTTCACGTAGCGAAATATAAATAATTTGGGTCTCGTGTAGTGGTGCACGATTGCACATAGATGGTTTTTATCCTCGATTCACAATATTGATGTCCCACATGATCAAAAACGAGACAAAAGGCAATTTTGTGTGATAGCTTAACCAAGAGGAAAACTGTTAGCGAATGATACGTCCTTTTAAACGCGATCATAAATACTTCAAATGCATGAACGCCCGTAACTAATTTCTCTGAAAGTAAATTGTGTTCGTATTTTTTCGAAAAAAAATTTTTGGTTAATTTACAATCTCATAAAATTTCACCTAAAGTGTTTCTATAGCCGTTCCCTTGAAATATAGAAGAAATATTTTAACCTTAAGCCACATTAGCATTTTTAGTGGTTGATACTAAAAAAAAATTCTCAAGTTGGCTCACTAAAAAAAAGGTCCTTGTAAAGTTGGAAAATATTACACATGTCCTAACGTGGTACCGATGGACACTTCCTGTTCTAGTTTGGACTGGCTCCAGCGTACGACGATGAACTTCCGAGATGGCTCTTTTTTTTTTAAGGGTGGGGAGGGAGGTCACATCTGCTCTTCAGCAGTTTTTGTTTCCGATTCTTGGAAATGTTCCATGAAAGAAAATCTTACAGAGTTTCGTATTATTATTTTTTTAAATTGGAAGTCTAGTCAAACAAACAGCCTCATGTTTCAAGATAAAATAACTAGTACTTTTGACCCAAACTAATATAGTGGGTTTGACTCTTGACCTTGAAGTTCGCTGTTAAATCCTTGCCGGGGACTCAAAAGTGAATTTCCATCTTCTACAGACGAATTCTGGTGCATTTTCATAACATTATCACTTCTTAACCTGTTTTACTAACCATAGTTAGTGCTAGCCATACACGCTCAAACTTCCTTTCGACAACGGTCGCTCGCTAGTCTGACGGCAAATTGGTATGACATCAGACTGTCAACACACGCACAAACCACCACGTTCTGTTGAGATCAGTCTCCTTCGGCTGGTGTGTTAGGGATATCTGCGAGCTATAAGAATAGGTTATTGCTTTCTTATTTGGTTCTCAACGCCTCTAAAACGCTGGTTTAAGAGTTTAAAAACAATTGTTTTTGTGAAATGGGTGGGGCGAAAAAAAAAAAGTAAGGTTGCAGCTGCAATAGCAGTTATATGCCTGCTGAACAAACCCAAAAGGAAACATAGGAGAGTCTGAACCAAACACTGTCTCCTACAACGTGACAAATTCTCGCATATGCGGTTAAACACACGTGACATGACACATCTGAGATACCGAATGCAGTATGGGACCAGAAACACGTGGTGCAGCGCACGCCTGCGCATGCGCGACCCTAAATCTGTTAAATCGTCGTCGACGAAAGCCACAACGCTCAGATTAAAGCAAAAAATTGTATTACATCAGTCAACGGTTTTCCAACTCGATCTAACGTACTTTGGTTTGACAAACATCATCCAACTTAAAAGACCCACACACGCTCAAATGTTCGATCCAATCAGACTAAAACGGTGTTTTTCAGACAATGGTCTGAGCGCTTTATTTCAGAGTAAATACTCTCTCTTACCCGCTTCGGTGGCCGCATAGTATAAGGCGTCACTCTTGCAATAGATTAGACTGCCGGTGATGGGGATATCGGGGTTCAAATCTCGGTCGGGAGAAATAAGTGTGATTTTTTTTTCCTAAATAGTTTTTCCATGCGCGACCCCCCCCTCCACTCCACTGCTAATTGGGTACACTTCTTCTAAATTCAACCTTCCTCTTTCCTACTAATACATTAGCTAAATTAATAAATAGGCTCATAATTCGGATGGGTAGTAAGACTTGGTGCTAAAAAAATCTCTCTCTTATGCAAACCAAAAAAAAAAATCCAAGTTTTTAGTAATTACTGCTACCAACATTATTTTGGTTGCCAGTGCCTAGAAAGAATATTATAGTTGGAACGTGTTAAAAAAAACTGGATCACGTTACATTAGTTAAGTGGTTAGAGTACTAGTCGACAAGTCTAAGAAACACTGGTTTGATTCCGGGTAATGCTGATGAATATGTTTACTATTTGTATAAGGTTCGTCGACATATTTAATCAGTAAATAAATATACGGGTGTAAGTCTACTTGTTATTTACTAGGTGTATTATCTTAGATTGTTAGTGTGTGTGTCGTATGTAAATACAGTTTTTTTATTTATCTTTTTTAAATACCTCAATAAAAATTAAAGTTGCATGTTGTTTTACTTTTAAGTGAAGATTAGTTTTTACTCTGAGCATTGCAGATAACATTAATACATTGCGACACATGTCCTTATTAATATTATGATAAAAAGTCTCCAAGCATGTTTCATTTTACGCATTATACTGTTCACACTTAATTTATATTCGCACTTAATTTAGATTTGATTAAAACTGACTTTACCACGTTAAATTCGATTATGTTAAATTTTGTTGGCCTTTTATTTACGGACGTGCTTCAGCAGATGAGCTTCCTTGTCACATTACATTATTTTGTTTAAAAATTAACTTTGAACAGAGATTTAAATAAAACTATACTTTTTTATCAAATGAAAGTGAAATATTGAATATATATAGAATGGGCAATTAGACTATTAGTAATTGGAAAATTAACACTTTAATTGAAAAGTAAATATTGACTAGCCAAATAAAAGCAAACTATATACTACATTTTTTCACTTTTTGAAAATAATGTCACTCAGGTGAGTTCCACCGGACGTCAGGTAAACTTCAGCACGATGTCCATCTCTTTCCCCAACATGGATCGTCTAACTATTTCTGCCCCACCCTGTATAGTCACAGTCCTTGATATAATAAAGAATTACACAGATTAGATATTTTCTAATAAAAAGCGTTTCACGGGATTTTTTTTTTAATATACTGTAGCTGATTAGTTTCTAATTTGTAGTATTTCACTTTTAGCAGAGATTATTTCAAACAATTCTGCGTAGTAAATTTTTCTTATTTTACTATGACTATGAATAAAAAAAACTATGTCAAGAAATATTGAAAATAGTTCGTTGGAGCGTAAACGGCCGTTAAGGTCAAAGTATATCAAGTTGTTGAGTGAAGTTATTGCTAGCTTCACTTGACGGTAGAAAAGTTACTGGCCCTATCAGAACGTTTGAAAGTAACGACGACCAATCAGCGAGTGCAAGGTGAGGTTACATTTCTTTTTTTTTTTTTTTTTTTTTTTAATCGCGAGTAAATTTCAACATGTAAGTCTAGTGTAATATGACGGGTCATATAGCGTATGAGATGGTAGCAGGGGGGGCGCCGAGGTCTAGTGGGGCGGAAGGGGAGGGGCTCGTAAACCTTGTCGAGAGGGCGCCCCATAGTGGCCCCGGCAGGAGGTCTCCTGGTAATTGTTGTAAATCACAAGGAACAATAACCCGACCGCAAGGGGGTCATAGCGGCACAACTCCCCAGAGCGTGTGTGGCCCAACTTATACATTAAACACATACAATACACATAATCATCATTACGCTAAGATCGGATTTATCTGGAGGGGGGGATGAAACTTGCGTAACGCCTTGTTCTCCACTTAACCTAATTAAAGAATACTAGTAGCTATATATCTATATCAGGGGTGACCAGCATGTTGCTCGCGGACCACCTGGTCGATCGTTTAATAATAATTGCTTATAAATAATATGTAGACTATTTAATCTTATTATTATAATTTTTTTGCTCCGCGTCTTACTTCCCGTCCGGGCCATACGGATTTCACCATATTGATTGAGTAGAGACGAGGAAGGTATCATGTATAGGAAATGTGCCCGCATTTACATGGAGAGAGATTGGGAAACCGCTAAGTAAAAAGTACCCTCAGTAGATCCACCTGTACCTACCGACTTTATAAATATATGATCATAATTATAATTATCACTTTAAAAATACTGAACCGTCAACAGTTTTAAAGATCCATAAGCCGGTACTAGAATAGATTTTTTACATCCATTTTTTACATCCATTACTGTTCCCAACCAATGGCCTGGGTCAGTTTTTTATTCAATCAATATATTTTACCACAACCGGCTGGCTGGCTAGGATTGTCGGTTCCCCACTAGAATAAATGTGAACCAAAAAAATATATTGCACTTCTTTTTGCATTTAACGCTAAGCAAAAAATATGGGACATTGAAAACTTTTGCTTTTCCTGGTATTTTACACAAAAGCAAAACCATTTAAAATTTAGTTTTTAACTACTACGTTAAACATCATTACTATTAATGGCTTAAGATAAGGACAATGGTTTACAAAGGTCGTTTCAGAGCAAGTGGACCAATATTGATGTTGACAGATGATGGAAAATATATGGGTGTTATTTTAATCACTGCGCCCTACTACCTGTCCAGATTATACTCATGTATAATAATTAATCTACTGGGGTAGGGATGAGGAAGGAAGAATGTTATAGGTAATTTACCCGCATGTGCGTGGAAGGAGAGTGGGAAACCTTTTAGGGAGAACTACCCTCAGTAAACCCGATCGAGATTTGAACCTCGATCTCCCCGTATCAGCAGGTGAGAACACAAGAGTGATGCCTTAGACCGTTCAGCCACTGAAGTGGGTGATGACGAAATAACCACAGTGTTCAATCAAATTAGGGAAATTTCCCCTCAATACACCTGGCTGAGATTTGAACCTCAACCTTATCGTTACCGGCTATCCACTGTATTGGGAGACTGACGCCTTAAGCCATATGTTTGTAATATATATATGGTTTGAATATATTTTAGTTTAAATAAAAGTTTTAAGACATATTATTATCACATTTTAACATAACAAAACTTCTAAACAAGAAATTTTCGAGTGTTGTTTCCTTGTATAATTTATTTCAAGTTTAGTTTGATACCCCACTTATTAAAAAGATGGCCAAATAATTAATAACGCATCCAAAATATCCTCCTAAGTTCTACATGTAAATTTTACTTGAGTTTTTCCTTCGTCTTTCTATTCTAATGTAAATACACCTCCTCTGAGATTCCCTCCTCCTTCCTATATCAATTAAATTGTTCTTTTGTTCAAGTCCAAGAAATAAAAATATCGGTTGAAAATTTTAAAAGAATGCTTAGATATAAACCTTGAAGATATTGTGTTTGTATTCTTTCCCGTGGAACTAATGGTCTTCACAAACATCGTTGAAACGTTTTATTTTTACCATTTATACTCCTCTTTTCATATAACATATATATATATATACATATATAACTAATTCTGTAATTTTAATTCAACCTTGCACGCAAATGGTCGTACACTGTTTTAATGCTTCTACGAGACCACGCGAAAGAAATAATATAGATTTAGGTTGGCAACCTTGTATTGACCGTGTATGGATTCAGACAGTCATTTCTTGATCAGTGTCGCGCAAGAAACGTTGAAGCACTTTCTAGCCTGGCATTCAGTTTAACTGCTTAGCTCCAATGTCGTCGAAACAAATTACATAACAGAAACTTGAAAGACCTATTCTAAAATAAGTGTTATATTGGACTATTTTTAGCGAAATTATTTAATACGACACTCAAGATAAAGTTGCACCTTCACTAAGAAAAAAATTAACTATTTTATATCATATATTGTCAAAATTAAGCAAATATTCTACTAAAATATTTTGCAAATGTTACACTCTTAATACTCATAGAACCTACAGATAATGAATGATTCCCTAATTAGGCATATTAG
The DNA here is from genome assembly GCA_033556935.1 of Timema podura. Taxonomy (NCBI): domain Eukaryota; kingdom Metazoa; phylum Arthropoda; class Insecta; order Phasmatodea; family Timematidae; genus Timema; species Timema podura. The sequence continues at coordinate 57,619,960 of JAVRXN010000011.1, forward strand.
TAACTAAGAAGCGTTTTAATATGATTTATTGCCATGCATATAATTAAATTTAACTGCTTGAAGATATGATTTACAGGAAGTAAACCCGCATTTGAGTAGAAGGAGAAGAAGAAATCATTAAAGAAAAGTCACCTCAATACCCTGGTTCGAATTAGAACCCCAATATTTCTATCATCATCAAATCAGATAAGGCGCCTTAGCCCGCGTGTCCACTGGTTTGGTTTTATAAATACGATAATGGTGGTAGTTATTTATATAATCACTAATTTTTTCTTAAAGTTTAACAAAACCTGTTTAGGAAATACATTTAAATATATATTTGAAAAGATGGGCTTAAACTACTGCTCCCCCTCCCCCCAAAAATGAGAATATTTTTCACACGTGTAAATTATTTTATCTCTCTTTAAAAATATATTTTATTTCAATTTTACACAATAAGTTTTAATCACTCACATTTGGACATTTTGCTGAACATTTTTATAATATTGATACAAATATTGTTTTCAAGAAAAATAACTATTATACTATAACATTTATGATATTTTCCGCACACGCTATTTCTAATATTTCGTAAATATAACTTTTCGTAAAATCCAAACGGGTGGTGAGTTGGGGCAAAATATAATTATATTAATGATGAATAGCGATGGTTTTCAAAAATAAATTTTAGTATTATATTTTCTTGGTAAAAACTAGTTCAAGATATCTTCAAGACGCTGCAATATTGAAAGCTAATGCGTATTTAAAAATTTCAGCAATTCAGTGGCACAATCGGTGAGTCGACTCCATTGTTCGAAGTCTACTAGACGAGTTTATATGGGCAAGGGTCATAAAGCCAGTCGTTATGGGGTAATATCAGTGCCAAGGCTGTGTGCGCGTCTGACTGGAGTCTCATATTTGGGCTTCTTCACGACGACTTGGCCTGAACTGCTGAAAGGAGTAACACTGTTACTCCAAATGACTGACTGTATTTCATACATGATGGAACTTCTGAGCATCTCAGCCACATTGTACGGGAATTTGTTGGAGAAATCCAGTATCCTGGACGATTAATCGTCTAAGGTGTACCGCATGATTAGGGATATGGTATCGAAAGAAAAGTATCGATGCTGTACTCATTAAAAGTATCGGAAGAAAAATATCGATACCGTGATAGTATCGAAAGAAAAGTATCGATAACAGTAAATATCGGTATCAAAATTTTATTTGGAAAAATATTTTTTCTTCTCTAGCAATAATAATTTCAACTTTTGCATCATAAATATATTTTCATATTTATTTTAACACTGAAAATTATCATGGTTTTTAATCATCCAAAACAAATTTTTCAAGATGCTTTTTCACTATCTAACTTTTAAAAAACTTCCATAATTTTCACTTATAGGAGGTGCCATTTTTAAAACTACATTCGTCATTTGTATACTCTATCAAGATAGATTATTAACTATTGACAAAGAATAAAAGAATGGACATCCTCCCCTGCTTTATCTGCTTAAACAACGCAAATAAATTTTTCTGCTTCGTCTGCTTGGAGCACCCTTTAGTTGACTGAGCTCATTGGTTCTACAAAAGCTTATTTTGTTTGGTTTGTGATGACTGTGCTCATTGATAAAGGAAGTGATAGTAGACTGGTCGCCACTCGACCTGTCAGGTATCGGGCTGTATCCTCCATCCAAATAAGCCTACCATCAAGCCACATGGCTGACTCACTCATTCACTAACATTAATGTTTACCCACTTCCAGATGAGCTAGAAACTTAAAATTTGGCAAACTTATAACTTCTAGCCTGTAACCGACAAGAAAATTCCAAAAAGTAAAAAAAAAAAAAAAAAAATTTAACCCCCGAAAAAAATTAAAAATGGTGGAGCAACTTTAAAGTCGGTGCGGACCTTTCTTTGGAAGTCTCTTGTGGCTAAACAGTAAGATCTATCAAAAAACGTATTGCACAGCAGCTACGGATTTGGCGAGATCCATCGGTTATAGGCCCTACCTTAGATAAACCTAGATTTTTTGATTTTAGGTAAATTTTGCACATTTTCCAGATATTTTTTAATTTTATGACACACTTATGGGACAGCTAGAATCAAAAAAATTTGCAGGCATATTGTTACATCTAATTGCCATAAGCGTGCCGAATTTATTATTCTAGCTGCCCTATAAGTATGGAGAAACTAAAATAATGTGTGAAAAATACAATAAAATACCGGTAGTTTTAAGTTGTTACGTTCAAAACAACGCTGGAATTACATTAGTTTACATCTACTTGCAAATAAAACTCACTGGGGGTTTGGGAGCAGAGCCCCCAACGAGCAAAGTGAGTTGATAAAGAAAGATGAAAGAAGAGCTATGAATTATGATAAGCTAAAAGAGAATGAATGCGTTGGTTCTTGCTTGTCATGCAGAAAATAAGGAAGAATTGAAATAGTGTAATTTTTTCTTTCTCCACAGTCCACTCTAGTAAAAATGTAACCAAAACATGAGTGAAGATAACAAAAAAGTTGTTTCTTTCGATACGATTCGGTACCGGAGTGTGAGTACTAATTTCAGTAAAAGTATTGGGAAAAGGATCGAGTAAAAAATACTAGTATCGAAAGGAAAATATCGATACTAGTAAAGTATCGATAATTTTTTCACATCCCTACTATGGCCCTCACGCAGACCTAGCTTTGTGTATTTAAATCTGCGAGGTCATGTCATGAGCGCCGTGTACTCCTCGGAGGTCATGTCAGGTGGGTACAAAAGAGTTTTTGAATTTGTATATTTATCGCCATGGCTATTAACTTAATAAAAGGGTTTGGGTCCAAGGGAGGCTAGTTTTAGAAAAAATGCACTATACTAACAGGAGAGAAGCGATGGGAAAATCCAAACGATAAATCACATCTGGTAAACAACCTTTAGTACGTCCGGATGATATTTTAACTTCAACTTTCTTGTCACCCGTAAAACAGTCTATTGAGATCCGGACGCCTTCGTACGTGAGACCACCAGTACAGCTGGTACGGAAAATCTGCTGTTTATTTAGCAGTACATATGATATTTTTGAGTGGATGCGCCAGTCATGTGTCCTAGGAAGGTTTAGGCCATTTTGAACACTTAATGTTTATTCAAAGAAGTATAAAAAAACTTTAAAATATCAAAGAATTTAAAACTATTAGAAAAACATGTAAATTGTAAGGAAATGTTGCATTTGATTAGAGAAAACAGTGCATCTGGCAGTCTAGGGAAGAAAAAATATATTTGATGCATTAGATGATTTTAATTAATTCTACGTTTATTTATTTTCAGAGTGCATTTAAAAATTAATAACTCATAACTAATTAGGTATTTTGATTTTTAAGAACATCTTTATCAATTCCGAAAGGAAATTTAAGTGTTTTTATCAGGGAAATATCAGAGATTTTTTTTTCTCCGAAGATTTTGTAGCCACTCTAAATTACCGCAATGACGGCATAGATGAATTTCGATCGTCCTGTCCTATCTCTAGCCTTAGCCTGTCACGGCGGCAGACACATACAACACTTCACTTAACTTTCGAACCATGTCCAGATAAAACTCATCTAGTTTCGACCGAGGGCTCACCCCTATCATATGTGGCACTTAATTATGGGCCACCCTGAATATGTCGTGAATCTGCTCCTAGCAAATGAACCAGGTTGCCAACCATTTGTAAAACTAAGAAAACAGAGAACATACTTTTTTTTTTAATAAACAAAGGAAGAACAGTGATTTTTAAAAAAACTTGAATATTTGTTAATTTGGGAAATGTCCCTGCTAGCTTTAAATAGTACTCCTTTGCATAAAAGAAAAGGTCCATTGAAGAACCATGGTTGAATTTTGCCGTATACTGTATCAGGAGTTTAAAGGGTGAGGATTAATCTAATTATAGTTCAGGGCAGGGATCGACAAACGGTTGATCTCACGCTACCGGTAGCTTGTGGTGAGATTATCGGTAGCTCGAACAGTAAACAATAATTTTTCTTTTGACTTTTGGAAGTATCTTATTGTTGAAGTGGTTGCCTCAAGTTTAGGATATGTAGCCTCTTGTCTCGAAGGTTTGTGTTATACTCTGAGTGAAGGCGTTGTTCTACTCTAACGACCTTTGTATCTAATCATTTTCAACTAAAGGTGGTCAAAATTAAATATAGAAGTAAGTTTACGGATTAACAGTTTTATAACTGAAATCGAATGGAAGTTAAAAGTAGTTCACTGAAAAAATTTTTTTGATGAGAATGAAGGCCATTCTTCTCACTAGGCTGCAATTTTTTTAATCTGGGTAGCTGTCTAAACAATTTGACAAATTCAAAGTACTGCCAGACTCAATGAGTTTGATACTCCTGTTCTAGGGGCATAAGAATATCTTTATAGAGACATCTTATTTACTAAATTTTCCAGGCGAGGCCCACTTCAAATAACTTCTAGAGGCATCCAATTTCCAAACATTTGCCTGGGGAAGACCACTTCAAATATATACTAGAAATATAACAATCTAAATTTTAAAAAATCCAGGTGAGGAACACTCTAAATAGCTTATAGGATTATCCAAAATTCAAAATAATTCTGAGGAAGGACCAATCAAAATATCTTGGAGTCGGAATTTCAAAATTTTTCCAGACGAGGACCTCTCTAAATAGCTTCTAGGGTAATTCAGTTTTCAAATATTATCTGGGGTCGAATCCCCTTCTACACAATAATATCTCGCCCACTGGGTGTAGCTCATTTGTTTACATCCTTGTGTTTAGCTTGCCTACTCTCTACTCGTGACTGAGCTAACATCACAAGTGGAATAATGACTTTCTGATCCAGACCTTTTAAAAAAGTGTGATGAGGATTCAGAGTAATTATTCCATAGTTGTAACCTAGTTGTATTTTTAGGGAGAGGGGGCTCGGGGTGAAGTCTCAAAATAAGATATGCTTGGGATTTTTTTAAAAACAAAAACATAGTTTGAAGTAATTTAAAGTGTGGTAAGACATAATTGAGGTTGTAGATGGTATGAATTGTGTATGACCCCAATAGTATACTTGTATATGCGTTAAGCGTTAAGTAGAAATATTTACTAGCAATAATTTCTCGAGTACTAAAATCTGGTGGCGTGTTCAACCCACCTCTTACAAATAAAAAAATCAGAATAATTAGTTCAAAAGCCTCACTACTGTAAAAAAAAAAAGTCTTTTGAAAAATCGGGAAAGTTTTTTTTTGCCAGAAGTTTATTTTTTTCAAAGTTTGAGTTGCCACCGTGATTTATTTTCCATTTGTATGGACAAATGGGACTTCCTTTTGTATAACCTGGAGAGCACAGGTAATTTTTGTAACGATAAAATAGTGGCAACCCTGAAAAATAATACTTACTGAAATATTTAGACTCTGATAAAACCATAAGTAGAGAAGATTCGAGCCGCCTCAGATTCCATTCAACAAAAAAAAGGTGGTATGTTAGTCTTTGTGAATGGATATAAGCTGATTTATGAGCCAGTCACGCGCCTCGCAGCTCTTCTTCCATGTACTCCTCTGGGAAAATGTCTACATTATTTACATATTTCATTGGTGGTAAGCCTTGGCTCTTTCCGTTCACACCATTTAAATATAACGCGCTGTTTAAAACAAAATCTCAATAGAATGAACCATTTCTGGCAAAGTTCTGAGCGATGTGCCAAAATAATCCCAACAAATATTGTTAATATTAGTACGCTGCATAGTAATGAAACTAATCTTGTTTTAAATCCAAACGATATTTCAAATTAATTTAAATTAGTTGAAAAATGACATCTGAACACGGGAATCGAACCCATTTCAAATGTATGATTATGTTCCGCGTCTCACTATATATATTATATTATATATATATATATATATATATATATAATATATATAATGGGGTAGGAGAGGAGGTAGCATTTAGAGAAACATTTCAATGTATGATTATGTTCCGCGTCTCACTATATATATATATATATATATATATTATATTAGGGGTAAGGAGGAGGGAGGTAGCATTTAGAGGAAATATATCCCTATTGGCGTAGAGGGAGATTGGTAAAACATTTAGGAAAAGAAACATCCTCGGTAAACATGGCCAGGACACGAACCCCAGCCTCCTCTCAACGCCTTATCCCGCGTTCCCATTAATACATGTAATATTTATAAATTTATTTTATATTATAAGTATTAAGTCAGCGAGTTTAAGGAATCTTACTGTATCAAAATAAAGTTTTGTGGTAAAAGTCATCCTCCATCGCAGAAATGTGTGTGGGGGGTGAAGGGGGGGGGGGGCTTGAATGATGGACCCTTTGTCCAAACTTGCTCCGAGGCATAGACTAATTTTGGAAGGACATGAAGGAATATAATCAAAAGTATGAAACCGGTAAATGATATAATTTATAAAGTAATAACTATAAAGGAGCTGGATCCATTATTTTACGAATCCGAATCTTTAAAAATATGGGGAAAATATCAGGTTTATTTAAAAAAATGAATACTTAGGTTGCTATAAAAATTAATAACTAAATGTTAACATTTATTGTAATAATACATTCATTTTAACATTCTACATTCATATGGAAGAAAGCAACGCTATACAATTAAATATATATTATATGAATGGTGAAGTTGGGGGAATGAATGATTATAATTGGCAGCATAAAGCCACAACCAAGTCGCCTTTAAAAATCCTGGGTTCTATTACCGTGTCCAAGTGTCATTTTTCAATTTATTCGATTCTACATTCAAAGGTATGGTAGGTTAATAGTAATAGTCTATTTTTTTTTTTAAATTTTGTCTTATAGTTATGTTGGGCTAAGCCACCAAAAAGCAGTCTAAGAGTTCTAAATTAGAACTTATTTTTTTCGAATCTTGAATTCAATATATTTTCGAATCATCTAATATTCTTAAGGATTCAAAACGCCCATCCCTAGTAACAACCTTAAACTGAAAATAAGATTGGTTTTATGATGACAACCCTCCTCCATCTTACTCTATCCTTTCCTCATTCTTCCTCCTTTAATAATTAATCGCTTCCATTCTGAGTTGCTCTCATCCGATACCTTAGCGTAGCCAGTAGCATGTCTGTCTACTGTGGTAAAGGTGCCGCCCGCCCTGGTCGAAAAATGTATCATAAGTGAAAAGTGGGTATAGTCTTTCACAGTGATAAATTAACGACCGGGGACTGAATGTTGTGCCGTACCCAGTCTTAAGTTAGATTTTAAGGTATACGACGCTACGACAGGTAGTCGAAAATATTGCTTGAATAAAAAACTGACCCAGGCCTCAGCCTGGAAACAGTAATGGATGTAAAAAAAATGTATCTTACTTGCATACTTTCTGTACCCGCTCTTCCATATCTTTCTTGGTATCCCTTGCGGTATTCTTCTATTAATATGGATTAAATTAAAATAAAGCTACACATAGATATTCCTTGACAATTTTTCTAGAAAACAATCTACACGTCTTTATTGCTTCTTCTTTTAGATATTCTATATCTAAAGTAAAACGAAATTTTGTTAGCTTTTATTTTACTTCCCAATGTAAGTTAAATATAATCTAGGGCGGGTGAATAAAAGCGTTGTTGATTTAACCATGGTGTTTCAATGAACATGGTTTGGTGCTGGTTAAGTCTCTTTAATACAACCTCACAGAAGAAAGATATCAAAAGGAACTAATTCAGCTCACTCGAGCGAAAAAGGTTAGGTTTACACGGTTCGCTGATTTGCATGCAGTAAGTCGGGTGTTTTATAGCCAAATGCGATAACCATTGCTTTTGAAAGAAAAATATGTGGTTTAAAACATCTATATATTTAATCCATTTTAAAACATGTCAACTAAACCAAGCAAATAATTCTGCACTATTTAATTTTATGTCCGGCAAGTTCCTAGTAGTAATTAGTATTAACTCTCACGTGAATCAAGAAGTCTGTCACTATCCTGGTTTGACAATGGTGGATAGGTCGGGGATCACATCCCGGCCGGGAGTAATGGAAGTTGTTTCCCTTAAAGAGTGTTGCATGGGAAAGCACTGAGAATTTTTGCAGACTTTTATAGATTCTCCATTATTTATTAAATGGTTTGTTATTTTTTAATATCGCTTGCACCAAAATTTAGGCGAAAGCTATGAACATTAAAAAAGTTTAGATTGTTTTGTAAAAATGATAGCATTCATAAAACCTTATAAAATAATCCCACATTTTCTTTAAATTTTCTGTTGTGACCTTATTAATTTTGATAGAGGAAGGCTAGATCTATGTTTCTAACCTTTGACTTTAATCTCAGGAGTACAAATTTTCTTGTAAAGCATCGTTGAATTTTTTTATTTAAGTTTAAACACAAAACTTAAACTGTTTAACTGCTCAGAATCCTGCTGATAGTTTTCAATTACATCTTGTTGAAAATTATATTGACAAATATCAATCAACTTCTTAAATAATCCTAGTTTTCTAAACTTCTGCAACGCATCTCTGTGTTCTGACCTGTAGCACTCTTCCTTCACTCAAATACGCGTGAATTTCCACTAAATGTTTAGTTAATTTAACTCTTCATTAGTGTAAATACTAGATTCGCACAATTAGTAAGACGTGAAGCATAAATAACAACAGCTCGACCTCTGCTGCCGTTCTTAAACCTATAGTAAAACTCCTCAAACCACTCGTAGCTACCCCTCATTGGTGGGCACACGGAATTAAATGTAAAGTTCGTTTGGTTTGGGCTTCGTGGGATTAAGAGGTTCGGAGTTTGAACCTGACCCGGGTGTGCCAAGGCTTTTTTTCTTCTACTTTCTTTCCTCTATAATGTGAGTTAATTTAACCTACAAGCTACTTTTAATTTGAATAGTTAAATACTCGCTTCGGTGGACATGTGGTCTAACGCGCTACTCTCGTGTTAGACTAGACTGCTGAAGACAGGGAGATCGGGGATATATTCCGGTTGGTTGCATCGAGGGTGGTTTTTTTCTCAATGGTTTTCCACTCCTCTTCCACGCAAGTGTGGGGCCCTTTCTCTAAATTAAACCTTCCTAATTCCTAAACCATTAGTATAATTAGTACATTGGTGTATAACCCGAACGCCGAGTAATACGTGGTGATAATAAATTTAAAAAAAGTTAAATGCGCAAATATCTCGGCTATAGAGAAATTATATAAACTTAGTTTATGGCCGGTCGTTGATTACAATAGATAGTTTATCTACGGGTAGCTCGAACGGGTAGTAAGATGCGGCGGCAAATAAACTTGATCCAAAAGTGTGTATTATTTCCAGATTTTACATATTAATTTTAAGTAATTATAAATGTGACTAAAATAAATTTATTTAATCTATATAAATTTCAAATATTATCATTTATTTGACAAATCGGGGACAAAATCTGTCTAGGGCTTAAATCTTATTTCGTGGACTGTCCCCGAAAATCGGCGATGAATGGTAACCTTATCCTAAATGCTCTCGAGCGTTAGGCATTGTGAAACTCCTAACTCAAACAGATGGGAAGACTTCCTTTGCCGAAAGTTCGGTAGATGTTCATAACAAATGTTAAAAAAGTTATTTTTGAGCAGATTTTATTAGCCTAAGTCTGTAATCTTTTACTCTAGACACGTCTTTCTGTGAAGTCAACTGCCGGTACTTCGGTAATACTGCTCAGATTTTATCAGTCATGTTTAAAAGGTTCCTCCGACGTTCTTACTAAAGTATGTTACGTAAAGCAACTGGCACGAACAATGGACAAGGTTGGCGGACAGTCCGAACGGACATTAAGATACACATCACTAAAAAAGAAAAGGATGTTTACTGAACGAGGGGAGTGAGCCCCTGTTTTAACTCGGACGTTTGGCATTTCGTACGTCATTACGTTTGTTCTGTGAATTACTGCCAAATGCGTGGGCCAATTTTAACTAAATTTTGAAGGGGAATTCTTTGAACCAAGCCTCATGATACGTATTTATATGTTTTTTTAATGTTGACATTTATTGTGAGACAGACTTATTAATCCACGTGAACAACGGAATATAATGTTATATTAGTATAAAAAGTATTTTTTTTCTGCCTAACTTGAGTAAAAGGGAAAAATACCAACTCCAAACACAAGGAGAAATTATAGAAAATATTTCAATTTGAAATCCAAAGAGAAATGTTAATACTGTAGTAACGATGATAATTTACACTACTAATATGAAGAGTTTGTTTGTCTCTCATGAGCATTGCGCGATACCTAAAGCAGGCAGAGGGCTGAATTTTTTAAATTAATAAATAGCCCATGTGCACCTTGAAGTTGGAATTCTAAACTTTTTATTAGATTATTTTTAACTTACTAAAAATTGGGTAGGAAGAAATAAAATGTAGAGATTTTGTTTCTGTTTGTTAGATTGAGCTCAAAAATGAAATATTGGAACCTGAATACATCTTATAATTGTGTCTGATGGTTAATTATTGGATTATTTATCCAACAATACCATTATCACTATTCAATTAACTATAAATAGGAACTATAAGATTCAACAATAATTATTCAAATCGTTCAAAGTCTCATTTCTTTTTGTGTCTCCAAATTTCTAGCGAGAAATTCTTAAAACTTTATTTATAGCTTACAGTAGGAAGCAATAACAAAGTTTGATTTGAAATTGGGGTACTATTACATTCACAAAGTAGTTCCGATTAAAATTTATAGCACGTACTTAAAGTATAACTCGGTCTAGACTAGATACTCTATTGAAGCAAATGATTAAATACTAACCAAAATCCCAAAGGCGCATTTGTGCATATTGGTATTGCGTGGAGTTGTTGATTTTTCATAATGCCGTGTGTCTTTCTAATGCCCATTTGGGATGCTTGCAACTTATTTTAAGGCCAAAGAATAATGAACGTGAATGTTAAGGTAATGAAATAGTACCTATTTATCTTGAGAAAGGAAACCACGTAAATTAATTGAATCCATATTATAAAACTTTTCAACCTAACCTAAAATATAAACAAAATACTTTTAGGATTGAATTTTTTGGTTGGTATTCCTGACTCTGGACAGGATTTTTAATTCCTACCGGGACCCGCAACCGCGATCTAAGGCGTTATGGTTGCAATAGACCGAATTTTTGGTAACGGGAAGGCTCAAGTTCGAATCTGATATGGTGCACCGGGTGTGGGTTTAAATATATGATCTATCATCTAGATTCCTCCATATTCTACACAAGCTAATGCGGGTACACTTAATTTATTCCCGCTAGATTACGCCGTTAATAACTATTATCTTAAAGTCAATCATAGAATAACACCGACTGGTTTCGTTAGAACTTTTTATTAGTGGTTTTACATCCTCTCTCCATGCGAGTATTTGTAAATCTCATCTCAATAAAACAGTCCCGCATCAGTGGGAACGTGAGCTAAGGCATCAATTAACCTCGTCTGGTCCAGTTTTCCACTAACGGAGAAGTCGGGGTTCAAATATCAGCCATGTGGACTTAGGATTGTTAGTGCTAAAGATTTTCCACTTTCCCTAGCTCGCAAACTTAAATATGCGGATAGCTTTGATGGGTAGTAATACATGGTGCCTAAAAAATAAACATAATATAGGTATGATAATAACGAGGAAATAAAAAGATATAAATATGATAATAACAATAAAATATACATGATATTAGAGATGTGAAAAGGTCATTTTTTAAATACGAAATGAAGTGAAAGTGAAACTTAAAATATGCAAAGAAAAGCTGATATCGAAGATAGTTTTTTTTAACACTATTCATTTTTTAAATTATCCCCTAACGCATCTAAAAAAGAGAGAGTTTTTGAGAGAGAAAATCTTCGCACTATATTCTTTTATACTGACATATTTGAATTTATCTCTGCTTGAGATGTATATGTCATTTAATCAGTAATTGGTTTTAAAATACTGTTAAGTAATTATTATAAAGTGAGTAAATGTTAGAAGTAAGTAATATTTAATAAGATATTTCAAATATTTTCGATACAAATCAAAGTTTTATTCTTTCTTCGAAATATATCGAAAATACGAAGGTATCGAATTATAAACGAAGGAGACCCTAGTTTCGACCAAGACTTCGACATTTCGAAACTTTGCACTCACCTAGATGATATATTATACAACAACATAAGCCAAGTTTTCAAACAATAATTATCTGAAAAATACCACTGTGATATATTAAACCGTTTTGGTGATCAACAAGTTAAATTGTTCAGCTGGTACTTACCTTTTTTTTCATCCCGACCCATGAGAATTCCATATGACGTCATCATCATCCCATCCCACCTTTGTGGTATTATGGTCACGTCTGATATTCGGGATCGGGTCACGTTCTCACGGATGTCAACACATCTCCAATTAAATGGAAGACTTTTTTTTTTATATTCCTTTTTTTTCTCTTTCCCTCAATACAACTGGCCCTTAAGGATTGGTTCATTACAAGTCACTGGTAATATTGCACTCTCAGGAAACACGGACGTTGTCGGAATCGTAATTGAGGCTTTCATCAACCCTTGGTTTCCTTCGAAAGATTTTTTTTTTCCTCAAGAAAATTGAAGAGGATACTTTCAAACCATACGCTGTATTGTTTGATCAACCGTAATAATACCCACCTCGGTGGTCTAATGGTTTAAGGTGTGCGGCCTACCAGATCAAAATGAAATAATTAAAATTGAAAAAAAAAACTTTTGGAATTGACGGAAATATTATTATTATTAGCACCGCGTCTTACTACCCGTTCGGGTTATACGCACTTACGCTAATGTGTAATGGTAGGGTGATTGTGAGACGAAATGGAGGACCTACAGTTTAACGTGGAATCCGAACCACGGTGGAGGCCTGGCATTCCTCACATTCACAAGTTGTGATTAATACACGTCTTGTTGACGGAAATAAATGCTCGCCTACTTCTATTAAGTTTCTAGAATCGTAAGTGTTTTGATTGTTTTGGTTTTTTAGCCCTGCGTCTTACTACCTGCTCAGGTTACACGCCTATATACTAATTACGCTAATGAGTTAAGAACGAAGAAGATTGGATTTTGAATAAGTGTACCTGCATTTGCGTGGAGGGAGAGTGGTAAAACATTTAGGAAAAACCACCCTCAGTACACCGGACCCCAAAAATTCTATACAACGAAGCATATTTTCAAAAGCATATTTTCTAAATTTATCACTAAAAGCGAATCTACCTTTAAATCAAAAGGCAAACAAACAATAAAATATTAATATGTGAAATAAATTTTTTTAAAGGATGCCGCTAAACTGAGGCTATATCTTTTTTTATCCACCGCGTCTTACTATCCGCCCAAGCTATACGCACTTGATACACGCTAATGGGGTAGGGATTAATATGGTAGAGTGAGAAATCATATCGGAACAATAGAGGCATAGTGGAGGATCATATCGGAACAATAGAGGCATAGTGGAGGATCATATCGGAACAATAGAGGCATAGTGGAGGATCATATCGGAACAATAGAGGTAGAGTGGAGAATCATATCGGATCCCCAAATTCAACCTTCTTAATCCCTAACACTTTAAAGCAACTGGTACATAGGCATATAGCCCAAACGAGTAGTAAGACACGGTACTAAACAAACTAAACTACGGGATAAGGAATAAGGAGTGAAGGTTGAAAACATGGTCTAAGAGAGGATGGAAAGATGACTTGGTGCTGCCGTCCAGGTTTGAACCACGGTCTTACAGATAAGAGTTGAGCACATAAATCCTGCTAGGTTTGTGGCTCATCCCCTTAAGATGGGGTGCTAGTGAACGTGAGTTTAGGGATGTATTTTTGAAGTTTTTACAGCATAAACATTTTTGGCCAAAATAAATCAAATATTTCTTCAATAGAAACATATAGTTTAGTTTTCTGCACATGCTAATCTCAACAGTCCTTGAAAATCTGTCAGATGTGTCCTGGAATTTAATGACAACTTCTGCTCTTAATTTAAAAAGTTTGTCATCAAATGCCACCATGCTCATGCCAGATATTCAAAAACTGTTGAGATTAGCACGTGCATAAAACTAAACTCTATGTTTCTATGGAAGAAAAATTTGATTTATTTTGTTCAAAAAATGTTTATGCTATAAAAACTGCAAAATTAGCGCACTAAATTCGCGCTCACTAGCACCCAACCTTAATGTGTTAGTATTTTTTATTTCTTCTCTTAAAATTTTTTATGTGAGGATTTCAATAATTTATGAGGTAGTATTATACACTGTCTAAACAACAAGAAGTTGTTTGGTGCAAAATAAAAGTATTATAACGCGTAGCAGGTTTTTATAGTATAATATTGGTGAGAGGTTTGATTGATGGAAATCAATCACTTGGAAAACAAATATTTTTTCGTTGGCAGTTTTTTTTTGTTAAAGTTATCAAAGTAAGTGTTTGATCGTGATATATGATGTTCAGATAACCATGCTCTTTCTATAGTTCTCGTGGTTAACTCTTTTTGAGAATAAATTGTATTTCTGATCAATATGACTTTTTACTCGGTGTTTTTATGGTCAGTTATAACAGATAGCTTTTGAACTAGTCGTCGTGCCCAGGCGAAAACTTGCCTGTTAGTATTTTTACTTGTCAAAGTCACAGGGTTTTGTGGTAAATACCAGCGACAGCTCATGACGTTTTATAATATTTGTGCAAATCTGCAGCTTAAGACCTTGTTTAGTGACCTCAAAAACCCTCAAACCCTTTATTATGACATCAGTAACCCTATCATAATGGCGTCCATACATTCATTGATTAAAGTAAACTATATTATATGAATACATATACAAACAAATAAATTATAAGAGCACTTAATCCAAAACAGAAACCTTAATATCAAGAATAGTCCCTAGATTTTGTTTCTTAGTAGACTTGTGCTTAATCTTATTCCTAAAAAATTGTTTTTGGCCAAGTGACACAAATGATTGTGGAAAAGAATGAAAGTAATCGTCATAATAATCATGAACAGTTTTCAGCGACTGGCTGGGTTTGTTTGGAACATAGGCCTCTCTACCGTTTTCTTTATCCCCATCATCACCCTCCTCCACCACCATGACCCAATCCTCTCCTCTCTCCTCCACACTCCTCTGCATTCCCTTCAGCCACCCGTCTTTTGGTCTTCTTATTGTCTCCCACTTCAATATCCAACATATTCTTTGATATCCTCTCTTCCTCCATTCTCATCGCATGGCCGTATCACTTTAGTCGTGACTTCTCTATTCTGTCCTGCACTGGTTCCTCCTTAACTATCACTCTCTTAATTCTTATATTATCAATTCTTGTCACTCCTCTAATACTTCTCAGAAATTTTGTTTCACAGACTTGAATTCTGCTTCCATCCTGCTCCTTCATTACCCACGTTTCCGCTAGGTATGCCAATATTGGTACATAGTACGTCTTTTAGATCGCTCCTTTTCACTTTTTCAGAAAATACCTGCTCCAAATTAGACTTCTCGCACTTCTAAAAAAAAAAAAAATTTGCTCACCCCCTTCTCTCACTGCTTTCTCTCCTGTTTCTTCCTCTCTGCTCTATCACACTCTCCAGGTGCTTAAAGATTTCCACAATCTTCAATTGTTGCTCCCCACTGCTCTCATATCATACCAGTCGTGCACCTGTCTCTGTTCTTGTCGTAATCACCACTCCTACACTGGTTCTTCCTACGTCTTCTTCTACTCATGACTACTATCCCATGTAGTACTTTCTTACTACCCACACTGTCCACCTCCATTGTTTCAGTTTACTTCTCCATCCAACTTATCCTCTTCTCCTATTTGCCTCCTTCTTTTTGGCCTTTTGACGTATTAAAACACGCAAATCTCAAGCAGGACTTCCTCAACCGTGGACATGATCGCTAAATGAGTTGTGGTCGAGACTATTTCTAACCACTAAAGGTTCAAAACCTCGTTGGGGTCCTAGTGTTAGATTTCACGATTTATAAAATAAGGAGAGGACGGTTCCAGGTGTTATTTATAACCTCACTAAAAAGTTCGTGTCTTGGAATCGAATTAGTATCGCATTGGTAGTCATTAGCGTTGTCTAATCTATCAGGGTGCAATAGATTGGATTGCCGATGACGGTAAGGTCGTGGCTGGAATCTTGGCCGGTTGCATTGGAGATGGTGCTTCACATATGATTTAACACTGGCGTTTTCTCATCCCCTCTCCACGTCAATGCCGTTGTATTTATTATAACTACCCTACTCATTTCTACCATAAAGATAAAGTTACTTAATAACTTATGCATTAAAACGTATAAATTTTAAAAAAATACTCGAATAAGGCATACCCGCACTGGTGGGTACGTGAACTAAATGTCAAACTTATTTAATATTATTTACCGGTGACGAAAAGATAAACGTTTGAATCCCGGCTTGATGTACTCGGAGAGTTCTCTCCTAAATTATTTTCCACTTCCTTCCCCGCATATGCAAGTACATTTCCTCTTAATTATATCTTCCTCGTCCTATTTGATTAATGTGATTTAACGCGTATGCGTGTAGGTAGTAGACGTAAAGCATAATAAGGATGATGATGATATAATAATAATAATAATAATAATAGGGCTTACTTTACCTAGCAGTTAGTGTACCTGTCAATAATTCACCAGAGACACGTGCCAATGGGCATGCGGTATAAATGTCAATCACATTTAGTCTGAATTACCATTGATGGAAAGGTCGGGGTTCGAATTCCAACCGTGTGTACTGAGGGTGTTTTTTCTTAAATTTTTACCACTATTTCACCTGCATGCGAATGTGGGTTCATTTTATCGACTTTTACCCTTCTCATCCCTACTCCATTACCGTAGTTTATACCATATATACGTATAGTCAGAACGGGTGGTGAGATGCGGTGAAAAAAAGAGGTTTACCGAGGCTGGTGAACAATGCTGGACACGAGTTTGCTGCTGTTCTCCCCCCCCCCCCCCAACCCCAACACTATTTCCCTTGTTCTCTGCACTATACATGTTTGCGTGAACACACATCAGAAGTAGCCCTTGCTCTGGGTGTAAGGGAATAAAATGATATCTGGCTGTTTGAGGGTGACTCGGAGGTTTCGTCCTTTTGCTCTGACTCTGGACCGCTGCCAAAAGAGCGCGCCTGGATTTTCTTGCGCTGCCCACAAGTAGAGGGTTGATACGGTGACGTAGGTTGGGAAGAGGGGTGGGGAGGGGACACACACACAACTGCCGCAGAGATTCGGCGAGAACATTTTTACGAACGTAAAAGCGCTCATATCATTCAGTACATCTCAGAGGTGCATACTAAGTCAACTCCTCGTCCTTTGTCCTAAGTTGCTTTGCTTCACTGTTAGATTTGTGTAGCAAAAAAAAAAAGTTTCTATTAATTAAAAAAAAATAGAAAATGAGATTTACGACAAAAATACCAGTTATACAAGAAACTAGCCGTTCTATATCCAAGTCAAATTTACGAGAAATTTTTTTTTGCCTGTTTAATTGTTGTTGATGGTAAGGGAACACCCAAAATTTCCCACAATTATACATTTTAATACTGTCTGAAATTAAAATTGTTATTCTTGAATGATTATTCTGGCACGCTATCGACTGCGTTGAGATATTGCATACATTTTCTTTAAAGTAGTTTTCTTAAAGGGAAATTATGCGTTTACTTAATAATTAACATCGCCATTTAGTAATAATCTTCTTTAAACAATTTAATTTTCCGTTGACTAATTTAAAACATATTTAGTTTAATAAAGACCCGTATTGTTGGGAACAGGCTAAATGGCAGTCTTGTTTAGTCTTGTCTGCCTTTTACGGGGAAGATTGAAGTTTAAATCCTGAACGAATGTACTGATGATATTCATTTACTGAATGGCTTCCCACTCTCTCACCACGCTAATTCGGACACATTTTCTCTAAATGCTACTTTCCTCATCCCTGCCCCATTGTTGCGATTACAAAATGCGAATAGCCTGGACGGGTATTAAGACGAGGTGGAAAAAATAGAACTTGATAAAACTATTAAATTGGTGAAGCATTGTGAGTATATATGCACATTACATGATCTTTTGAATAATTTAAAACCTATTTCAAATACATCAAACACTTTTGGTACAATCTCTTTTCATTTTTTAACTCGTTACTAAGGTTAGCTAATACTTTCCTCTTTAAAGGGATTCAATAATAACGAATAGTTAAGAGTAGAATCCCAATCATCCGTATTCGTATCGCGACAGCGGCTTTAATTAAATTCAGGAAAATTAATTTTAAAATAAATTTTCCTAACTTTTCAGAGTTTTTACATATGGTATATAATTGTTTTAAGAAGTTCCAAGATTTATTTTATGTTTTTTTGTATAATAAATACATATTATGTACATATTTAACTTATCTTATATGTTTTTAGTAGTTTATTTTCAATAAAATCTTTTAGTGTAAAATCCTCTTTTTTTATCTACAAAATCAATGATCTGAATTTTCGATTACACGGACTAACCTAGGTCCTAATTAGTCCGGGTAGTTGAGGCTCTAAGTAGTTATTTAAATTTGACAGCTACAATAATCTACCTTACTACTTACTATATAATATGCTTATTACAAAATTTAAAGTTGGCCTATAAATATTGTGTCGGTTATTTATCAATACTACCGACAATAGTGATAACTAATAAGATTAGCTTTGAAGCATGCTGCAAATATTTGTTACATACAAGCTGAATTCAAGGCGTTTCTACATTCATCCTTCTAAGTAAATACCGGCCTAATTTTTTTATATATATTATGCCTATATATATTTATATATTGTTATGATCTACTTAAACATGTTTCGGTGGACACGTGGACTAAATGTTAAGCTTACTTAATCTGGTTTACGAGTGATGGGGAGGTTGGAGTTCGATTACCAGACGGGCGTCCTGAGAATGGGTTTATTTTAAATGATTCCCCACCCTCCCTGCACCTGATTCGGATGCAGTTCCTCTAAATTCTAGCTTCCTTATACCTACCCCACCAGCGAAGTTAATAAATATGCATCTATTTAGGCGTTACTCTCGTGTTAGACTGTACTGCTTACTATGAGGAAATTGAAATTCGAATCACAGTTGGGTCTACTGAGGGAGGTTTTCCCCTAAATGGTTTTCCACTCTCCTACCATGCAAATACGACCAGATTACCTTTAAAATGTTTCCTTCCTCATTTCTACCCCATTAGAGTAATTATCATATATGCGTATAACCTGAACAGATAGTGAAACGTGGTGAAAAAATTAATAATTATGCAACTGCACCGGTGGTTGCATGGTCAAAACGAATCACTCTCGTATTAAACTGGATTGGTGGTGACGTGAAAATCGGGGTTCGAATCTTGGTTGGTGTGTACTGAGGGTGGTTTTCCCTAAATGGTTTCTCATTTTATTTCCATGCAGCTGAGGTTACATCCTATAAAGTTCTGCCTTACTCGTAATTGTTCTATTAGTATAATTAATTAATGTATGCCTTTAAACCCGAATGGTTACTAAGATGCGGTAAAAAAAATGCATACAGCCCGACGGATAGTGAGACGCAGTGGTAAAATAAAATCTACTCGAAAATAATGGAATTATTAGCGCATTATTGGTATTTTTCTATACAATCTATTTAAACGGAAAAGGTTAAAATCCACTTAATGTTTTATAACGTTAATATTTTGAGAGTTCTGTAAAACGTAATACATTTAACTTGAAAGAGTAAACACAATAATAATTCAGGTAATCCAAGTAATTGATTAAACCACACAATAATGAACCTTGCCAATACAATTACATTTATAGAAAGTTGTTTTTAACTCTGAAACCAACCGGTTTGGGATTAAACACGCTAAATGTGTGGTCTCTTCATTTTTAACTATTTTCCATGACGAAGGGCAATCACACAATCAACGCGAGCTTTTAATATTAATATTTCCGGAAAGGGATTATCGCGCATAGAACGACACTGTTTATGATGTAAGATATAAATTACAAGCAGAGCCTTAACTACAGCAATAGGTCTTACTTTCAAATCTAATTAGATTTGAATCCCTTCTTTTTTTTATCACTTCCCTTTTGTACGCACGTTATTGTTGTTTTAGGATTAAAATGGCATTAGTTAAAATTCGTTAGAACATTCGCATTTCGAAAAATTGTTTTCACATTTATTAGTTTTAATTGCAATTTTGATATGTACGATTGAACTGTTATTCAAGCTAAAATAATTCTCCATTAATTGGGCTCACTTGAGAAAATTTTGTGCGAAGCACTTGCCTAAATGCACTTTTCTTGTGCATTGGTACTTCCCTGATGAACTAATAAATAAGGCAATGACTTAATGTTCACCACTTAATATAAGGTAATACCTGATCTATACACCTTTCCCAAACTATTTTTTTTTGGGCTAAGTTATGTTGGAAATAGTGCCTTATACTAACAGTAAAAATTATGATTCCTCACTTCCCACGAATCTCTTTGCGATAACCTCTTAAGTAACCATTCAACACTCCCGTATTATCTGATTTACCAATGATGCGCAGGTTGGGGTTCAAATCCCAGCCATGTGCATCGAAGCGTTTCCCCCCTAAATTGTTTCCCACTCGTCTTCTATGAAGCGTAGGCACTTTTCCTCTAAATTATCCCTTTCCTATCCTTACTCTATTATTGTAAATATAGAATTGGGATTCAAACCCCAAATAAATCAGCTTGACACTTAGACCACGTGCTCACAGGCATCCAAAATTATCGTTACGCCACAAAAGTATTAAACCTTTCGTCCAACCCAGAGTGTGGCCCTTGTTATTTATATCATCCATTAAAAAAAATAGTTTTATGTTATGTTTGCACTATTCATAAGTTGAAAGACGCTTCAAGAGACCCCTGTATACATATATTACCTGCAGTGTGGAAATGTAAGGAGAGTGGCTGGCCTCTCAGGCGTCATCTCTCACTACGATAGTTGTAGTAATAATTTGCTGATAGGCTAATGGACGACAATACCACTACCTGTATGTTAATCTCTTTATAAAGAACTTTTGTCATTCGAATAAGCGTTATAGTCTACGCCATTAATGCAACTTGTACCATTAGGTGTGTTTAAAAAACGTAAAACAACCAATATAATAGCCCTATCCATATTTTTGAGGGCGTTAGAAATGAAATAAAAGAAATTTATCTCACCTACCATTGTAGCTTCCCCACTTAAAATTGTAAAAACCACCCCCAAATACGATTAAGCTCATTTCTGCTGAACCGTTCAATTTTAAACAAATATGCCTATATAAAAAAAGTTGGGAATAAAATTTACAATAAGAAATGTTCTATTCAGATTATATGTAACCGTTCTTCTTACATGGAATCCGACTAAGAATTCACCCATCTCTATTCTCTTTAGTGTTAGCTATCTGTACATATTTTTTGTATTAATTTTATCATTATTTTATTTTATTTACTACATTTTCTGTTTACGCTTTTAATATTAAATTCATTTGCTAAGTGTACACATGCTAAAGTGATTGTTTTGCGCGGGCCTTTGTTTCCCAGTTCGTGAAGTGTTTGGTCCGATGATAGATATTTTTTCCACACCGAAGCTCAACTTAACCCATTTATTTCATTTTTTGCACGCATTCAGACCAGATCCTCTCTCATTTGTTTCGATAAGCCCCTTTCCAATATCACTCCTTAATGAAGTATACTTGTGAATTGAAGAACAGTGTAAGTATGCGTATAACCTGAACAGATAGTAAGACGCAGTGCTAAAAAAAGTGTAAGCGTGTGATGGTTTTATTAATTTTATCATCCCAAGACGATCCCATGTAGGTCTAATGCGACAGCAAAGTATTATTTTAATAGGAAGTCCGTTATTTGAAACCCGGAAACTTACTGTTGCCACAATGGCGGAAAATAGTATTTACACTCTAGATCATTAGTTCAAGGTAATCGTCACGTACCTAAGCTGACCTCTTGGTCTAGTGGTCAGCATGTTTGGCTTCTACTCTAGAGGCCCTAGCTCGATTCCCGGTCGGTACCATAGGTATATTTCCTGAAGGGGAATTGTTCCTATGGTCGCAATGGTGTGGTTATTAGTCTTAATTTAGGTTTAAGCCTTCTACTGGCACCGCATATTAATTATAATTTCATCAGGGTGAAGTAACTGCACCTACATGGTGCCCCGACCTCAGAACACGGCTACATATCCGCCATTGCTAGTAAAAGGCTAATAATGTCTAGCAGACAAACTCTAGTAGCATATGCTAAAGAAAAAATCACTTAGCTGATGAGATTATAAATATTTTTTTATCCCACAACCCTGAAAATACACTCAAATCTTGAGGCGTGAGTTA
Source organism: Timema podura (assembly GCA_033556935.1). Classification (NCBI taxonomy): domain Eukaryota; kingdom Metazoa; phylum Arthropoda; class Insecta; order Phasmatodea; family Timematidae; genus Timema; species Timema podura. The sequence continues at coordinate 57,642,216 of JAVRXN010000011.1, forward strand.
ATCTGTTGTACCCTCAAAGCGACAGCCGTCGCGTGAGAAGAGTTCATGAAATTACTTGCGGTAGAAGCTGACGTGGCCCCCAAAGTACTGGTCTACCCCCCCCGGCCACGTAACATTGGTCACTTCTCTGCTACAAACGGCACCAACTGTGAAATGTTTATTGGGTGATTTATAAGACAAGAGAAACACTTGTTTTCGCCACGGTTTGAACCCAACCTACCGAGTCGTGCTCGTCCGCTGGACCGAGACACGAAAATATGAACCGGCGAATGGGTCGGGAGTCTTTTTAATATTTAGTTGGGTTTTTTTTTTTTTCAAGAAACGCCAGGGTATTTTGTGAAGGTCTCCCACTGCTCTCGAATTTATCACACAATCGTGTTTTATGATGCATAACCTGCCCGAAATAATGGGAATCCCTTGAATTATGAAAGTGGGACAGGTAAACGAATTGTAACTATACGTTATTCAATAGTGTTGTGAAGCTATCTTTCTATTTTTTTTTTAAATAATAATTTCGTAAATATTAAATAGTACCGCTGTTGTTTTAAAACGCACTAGTAAAAAAAACTTATTTATTACTATTAAAACATAGGTTCTACGGTAAACGTAAAACTGTTTTTTATCCCCCTTTTCATCTCGCCCCCAGGCTCGCCCCACCTCACCCGGTCATTCTATTTTTATTTATCTCTGTTTAAAATCTTAGCTGTAAATGTCAAGTGGGAACAAGCCCCTTTTAAAGGTTTCAGGACTCACTATAATCAGAGAATTATAATGTTAGTAACTAGCTAAATCATTTAAAAAACACATAAACTACAAATATATTATAACTTTAGTGAAATAAAGAGCAACCATACAATATATTAAGATTCAATATTTTCTACAAACATCTTTAACAAGGCATTTAAGTTTTTCATAGGGTTTTTTTTTCAAACAAATTAACATCACTTTCATATAAATAAAATAGGATGTGTGTTTGTGTCTGTAAACGCGAAACTCCATAACCAAGAAATTAGAAAGCGAAACTTGACATAGTATTTAGAGGAACTTGTGGTTGTGCACTGAGATTTCTAATTATTGGGGTCAAAGTGGTGCAAGGTTTTCTCTTTGAAAGTCTAGAATAATTCAATAACTAAAAAAAATGAAAATCTACAAATTGTAGAAGAAATTTCAATAAATAAAATATAACTTATTTTTTAGTTTGTTCGCTGGGGACACTTTAGAAGGGTCCACATCTATATTTCATCGATCTTACATTTCTTTCGAATACTCACGCAAGTTGAAAATCCATATCGTTTTAAAATACGACAATTTTAGCTATAGCGAATATTATGGATTAAACATTTCCCTGCAAATAGTGTGGTTGTACTACACACATCAAAGAAGAATAAAAATCGCCTTTTTTTAGAAATTATCATAGTAAACAACTATAGAGTATCGTGACTCATCAGAGCACAAGCTATGTAATCTCTTGTCGACCCTGAAATTTTACTCAAGTAAGGTTTCCTTTATAATTTTCAACATTTTTTGTATTTACGAATATCGAATCCCTGCAAATACCATGGCTTGAGGACTCAAATCTCCAAATGTATTTGAGCCTATATGTTAAGATTTATTGGGGAAGAACGCTTCAAAATAAACTAGACTAAGGGTGCGTGTAGAAAAATTGTCCTCCGGACGCCGCTTATGAGCCCCTATACACTTCCGATGGCGACAAAGTTTTAAAGCAGGGGACAACTCCGAGTACTTGTAGTATGACACGCAATGAGAAGACTATTTTCTGGGAATGGAACCCAGAATAGTCATTTTTTAAAAAATTTTACAATTTTAATGAATATTAGGTTTACGGTGGTTAGAGTATTTCAGGTCGACCTCGGGCTGGGATTAAGGTCTCAGAGCACTCGTGTCTGGTGGGTCGAGGTTTTTACTTGAGCGAATCCAGCATACTCCTTCCGAGGGGTATCGGTAGCCCACGTTTAAATATTTATATAAAACTATATATTTAAAAAAAATGTGAAGACGGATGAACGGATAAACTAACGGTGAAAAAAAATAAAGAGGTTTACATTAATGCTTAACAGAAATTAATTTATTGCGGTGACGGTTATTTTGGGATCCCCTAAAAAATATTGATTCCCGCCCGGATTGCCGTGACATATTATAATTGAAAATTTCGAATTTTATTCGAACTATCTGAACATTGGTAGTCAAAATTATATTCTCTTATTATTTATATGTATTATTATTGATTGATAATATTATTTTATGTCTCACTTGGTATTATTAACAAATAAATATTGAATGTTTTAATCGGATATAAAATTTTAGAAAAACTGAATCAAAAGAGAAATTATTTTCAATTAGTTTGGTTCGTTACTGGTGGAAGTGCACTTAGAAATGGGTCGAATCTTATATTTCTCGAATCTTACATTTTCTTTCGAATCTCGAATCCAATTTCTAATCCTCTAATCTTTAAAAATACACAATTTTAGCTAAAGTGAAAAATATTTAAAATGGAATTTAAAAATGCCACTGACAAATAATGTTTGGTTTGTCGTGTATATCATGTCAAAATAAATAAAGAAAACGCTTTTTTTTTTAGTAAATTAATCATACTAAAACAATTTCTATATGATTCTGTTACTCATCCAATTACACAAGTCTATGTAATTTCTTTTACGAATTGCTTGAAATTGTTACATCAAGTCAAGGTTTTTTTATATTGTATTCGAGACTTTTTTTGTTACCTTTACGAATCTCGAATCCCTCAAATACCATAGGATTCGAGGACTCGAACATCCCATCTCTAAATGTGAGTTTGACGCCTCATACTGCGTGATTACTGGGGCAGATAACTTCAAAATAAAAGCAGACTAAGCGGTGCGTGCTAGACAACAATCTAGCTCCCTCCGACCCCACCTTACTGATTGCCTCTCTACACTTGGCCGACTGCGGAAAACACGCTTTTAAAGCAGCGGGACTAACTTCCGAGTCGAACTTGAGGGTTGAACACGCAAGAGAAGAATACTATCTTTTTGGTAATGGAAAGATAAGGGTTATATATTCATTTTTGTTAAAAAAACCTTTTTACATGCGATTAACATTTAAGTGGAGGATATTAGCGCCTATTACCGGTGTTTTAGTGTATTTCAGTCGACCTCGGTTGTCTTGGGGTAATGTTCTCACCCGAGCACTCGATGTTCGTGGGTTTAAACCGAACTGAAGTTGACGGATTTTTATTGAGCGACAAAAATCCATAGCATAACTTCCTTCCGAGGGGAAGTAAAGCCATCGGTAGGCCCTATAGCCGTGTGTGTGTGTATATATATATATATATATATAATGTGTATATATATATATATATATATTATATAATGTGTATACGTACGACTCGAACGGATAACTAAACGTGGTGAAAAAAAATTCCACAACGGGCTTTACATTATATCATTCTATGTAATATTAATTTATAGGTGTGTGCGGGGTTCCCGAATTTTGGGACTCCCGCTGGAAAAAATATTTCCCGTTCCCGACCCGATTGTCGTGACAAATATGCTATAATCTTGAAAATTTCGGGAATTGTTCTTCCATTCCTGAATATCTGAAACATTGGATAATTCAAAAAAAAAATTATATTTGCTCTAATATTATTTGATATGTGATTATTTATTTGTGTTGATAGATTTATTTTATGTCTCACTTAGGTATTTATTTAACAAATTAAATATTGCACACTGTTTTAAGGTATTATTAGCAAATTTAGAAAAAACTGATTTACACATAGTTAATTCCGGTTCTCTTCCCGAAGTATGAGATTTTAAAATTCTCGTTCCCAATCTCGTCTTGATTGTTGAGTCTCGTTTCCATTATCGTCTCGACCAAATAAAAAAATTCGTTCTCGCATACAATAATTTATCCTAATGCAGGTCATTGAAGATTTCCATTGCACGCGCTCTCTTATAGTCACGTGGTTAGTTCTGGTGTTTATGCGGACTGTTTAAATAAATTACGTAAGAAGCGTTTCTTGAATATTCACTTATTCAGTCACTAGCGTAGGGTTACTCCAATACACTGCTTCTCAAACCGGGTTCCGAGGAAACCAGGGGTTCCGTGAGACTACTATGCGTAATGGCGGTAAAAACATTATTAATTCTCCTAAATTTGTATGCTAAAAATTCATAAACATCTGTATCATCAGCACCATATCCAGTTTAATAACGAAAAAAAATCGAAATGACTTTTTTTTCATTATTAAAATCTAAAAGAAAAGTATTAAAAATTGGATGAATAACAGTACATCTTGAAGTCATATTATATTATTTTTCTCATGCATCATATTATGTAACAAAAATGTAAGACATAAATTAATTTTTGTTTTAGTCTTAGTTTATAACATAAGCTTAATATATATACTTTTTATTTAAAGCTCAAAAACTTGTAATATAATTGTACAGGAAAAGAAGATGAGACATGGACATTTGAGTTCATCAGTAGGTTTCGTACCTTTAATAGGGTTCCGCGGAATAAAATAGTTTGAGAACCACATAGGCGGAATTTCAGCATTTTGATTGGAGGGGCAAACATTGAATCAGGGAGGGGACTCGGATCGGGAGGGTCTGGAGGGTATTCCACACCAGTAAAACCAAGACAGTGGAAATAACTGTCAACAGAAAAGGATTAAGTTCAAACATCCTCTTGGAGAGGACCGGATTAAAATCAGTTTCCAATTTCAAATACCTTAGAAGCATCCTCTCAAAGGACGATACTGTCAAGCGTGAAATACTCAATAGGACATAGAAAGTATCACACTTCTACAGTCAAGCGATAAATCCTACTGTTGGATAAAAAAAAAATACCCTGGGAAGCAGAATTACTTATATTTAATACTTATTTTGTAATGCCCCAAAAACGCGAAGAGGTTATCGGGGATTGCGATAAGGGTGGGAGGGGGAGGAAGATGTGTTGAGGAATAAGTTAATTTAGAAGGAAGGCCAATAGAAATTGAAAAGAAAGTTCAGCTTAAAACTTATATTGTCACTTAGTTATTTACTTACTTTAGTTATTAATTATATTAATTTTGCGGTATTTAAACATATTTAAATTTAGGAAAGTGAAAAGTCATACTTTAAGCTTTTACGGTGTTTAATAAATGATAACAGTTACTTGATTTGAATAACATAATGAGGTTCTAAGCATAACGGAACCGGATTGTCCCTTGAGAAAGGTGTTAGTCAAAAGTGAATAATGCTTGTCGGCTTATATTTAATAATTTTGCTGTCCACTAAATATTTAGGGGGGCACCTGCCGCTATACCCCCAAATTCTACCTCTGCAAACCACTGATCTATTACAAAGTAGCAGGTTTCATATCCCCGTCCAGAGAACATGTTTAAAATACACAAACCCACATATATGAACATGCGGACTAAATGCAAAGCTTGTCTAGTCTGGTTTGCTTGTGAAGGATGGGGTGGGGTTTGAATCCCGGTTGGATATACTAAGGGTGTTTTATTTTAAAAGGTCTTTTTCACTTGTCCTTAAAGCAAAGGCGGGTACATTTACTTAACAAAAATAGATGTACCCTAGACATTGTCTACTCCGTAAAGGGGGGCGGAATCCCTTTGCGGTCATCTATGTTTGGGGAAGTGGGGTGATTGGTTGCAAATAGCCATGATGACGTAATTTTTTTATGTAAAAACACACAGTTGCAAATTATGTCAATTATTTGCGTCGTTGAACAGCTGGTTGTCACAAGAGGTGTCATGGACATTCACGATTAATTTGCCCCAATCTATTGAAAAGTCGGCGACCAGAAATTTTGGTTAACATTGGATGACAGCAGCTGTTAAGAGCGGACAGGATTCAGCGAACCCGTCACTCACTAACAACTGTCAGTTTTCACTGAAGGTCTCATGTGTCCCAATTGACAAGTTGAATTTGCCTCCTTCACTTACATATTACTCTCAGGACATGATGAGAGTTAAACTCAACTAATAAAATTTTAACTAATGGTTACGTTATAATTATATCAGTCATTTTGCCAGAGCTATACTTTTTCGTTCTGTATTATTTATGTTTAGTAAAAATTTGATCATAATACTTTTTTACCATCGTGTCTTACTACCTGTTCAGGTAATACGCATATATAATATTTACTCAAATAGTATAGGGATGAGGAAGGAAGCGTTTAGAGGTAATACACCCGCATTTGCTTGGAAGAAGAGTGGGTAACCATTTAGAAAAAAGCCCCCCACAGTAGACCCGACCATGAATCGAGCCCCAGTCTCCCCGTCATCAACAGGCTAGCCTAAAAGAAGAGTGATGCCTTTAACCATTCGGCCATTGAGCGGCTCATTAACATATTGACATTGCTAAAAACAATAAGAATAATTTTAAATTAAATTAAATTAATTAGGTTCATGTTTCTGCACCGATATGACTAGCTACTCACGTTTAATTACTTTAATGGAGTAAGGATGAGGAAGGTAGAACATAGAGGAAAAGTATATACATTGGTGAGGAGGGGGAGTAAAAATAAACTTTGTAAAATAAACCTTTAATACACCAGGCCGGATTTGATCCCCGTCCTTCCCATTACAGGTTAATCAAACTAGACGAACTTGACGTTTAGTTCTCGTGTCCACCAATGTGCTAGCACTTACAATAATTATTATTTTAATGTAAAACTTTGGTTTATGAATTTAAAATAGTTTTTACTTATGTTGACTATTTCAATTATATTTAAAAAATCATTTAGCTAAAAGACTAAAAATTTCCGACAAATATTTGGATTATATGTGAGACTTTTGTCTTAAGTATCATGTTGCGTCACGAAGATCTAGGACACTTTCATTCAAAGTGTCATGTCAAATCACGAATATCTGGGACATTTTCGTTAAAAGTGTCACCTCATGTCACGGATATCTAGTACACTACATTCCAAAATGTCACGTCATGTCACGAAACTCTAGGACAGTCCTTTCCAGAGTGTAATTTCATGTCAAGAAGCTCTAGGACAATTGCTTTCAAAGTCTCACGTCAAGTCACGAAACTCTTGGACAGTTCTTTCAATAGATCACGTCATGTCACAAGACTCTGGGCCTTTCTTTACGAAGTGTGACATGATGTCACGAATATTTAAGACACGTCCTTCCAAAGTGATGTCACGCCATGTCACAAAGCTCTGGGACAGTTCCATTTAAAAAGTCACGTCATGTCACAAAGCTCTAGGACAGTTCCTTCTAAAGTGTCACGTCATGTCACAAATAACTAAGACACATCCTTCCAGAGTGTCACGCTATGTCACATACATATTTTCAGGAAATCTGATAAGACGTAAAAGACAAATCTCCCGGTGAAAGTTTTTACGACCCTGCAATTGAGGTTTATGTTTGGTGCACATAAACAACTTTTACCCGAGATGAATTTCATCAATATTTCAACAAGTTGTGCGAACTTTTCACCCATTCATCCTGCTGGAATTATTCAGGTTTTTTTGCGGTAAAAGATTATGCATTCTGTGCGGTGGGTCGGAGTGTATCAATGTAAACATGTCGGTACACTCGGGTTCAATAAAAAATCGATCAGTGCAAATAACACTTTTCATTTTTAATAAGCGCGCATGGTGCCTGTCTGCTGTTATTTTCATTTTTTAGCACCGAGTCTTACTACCCGTTCGGGTTATACGCTTAAGTACTAATCACGCTAATGGGCTAGGAAATTGGGAGGGTTGAATTTAGAGTAAGTGAACCCGAATTTACGTGGAGGGAGAGTGGAAAACCATGTAGGTAAAAATACCCCAGTTCACCCGACCGAGATTCGAACCTAGATCTCCACATCCTGGCAGTCTAGCTAACATGAAACTAGCGCGTTAGCAACTATGCCACCGAGGCGGGTTTGACTGTTATCAACATAGTATCTAATCTATTCACCAATTTTCGTACGAATGGACATATCTGACAGCTAGAAAAGCTACTAGATCATTTTTCATGTATTCATACGCCAAGTCATGTGTCTCACTTTAGGTAAATATAAGCAAATCAATACCTATAAAATAACACTAATGGCACCCACCTCAGTGGCCGCATGGTCCAAGGCGTCATTCTCGCAGTAGACTGGACTGCATAGGACGAGGATCTCGATGTTAAAATATCGGTTGGATGTACTGAAGATGGTTTCTCCTAAAAGTTTTTCCACTCTCCCTCCACGAAAATACGGTTACACTTACTCTAAATATAGTCTTCCTTATTCCTAAAACCATTAGCGTAATTAGTATGTATGCGTATAGCCCAAACGGGTAGTAAGACGCGGTGCTAAATATATACAGTAAAACTTTTTTAGTTAGAAGTACAAGGGATATGTAAAAAAAGTCGAAATATCCTAAATTTGACTCAATTATTTTCATAAGTAGGCCCTATTTAGTCAGGTTGGTACACAATAAATCAATAACTTCAAATATGCTATTGTACATATAAACACAAACATATTATATATGCTATATAAAACACACACACAATATATACATACATGGAAAAAACAATAAATATTTAAACACAAAGTATAAAAACTTGGAAAAAATTATCATACAAAAATTGCAGACTTAAATCAGTCACGTGACTACATTGTCACACACAAGCGATGACAGCCGAGCCCAACAGATCCCCTAAATTCTATGAAAGCCGCTCACCTCAGGTGCAGAACTCTCCGCTTTATCTTTTACTATTTTTCAATGTCATTCTTGGCATATAAGTGTGATTTAATAAAGATTCTTAATTTAGGTTTGAAGTGAGTACAAACAAGAAAAAATTAACAATAAATAGCCTTTGAATTATGCAAATATTTCCCTCTAAAATTTGAATTAAATCTTATTTTTTACCATTGATTTAAATAGAAATTTCACGTGGAATCATGGTGATGAGTTAATAGGAAGTGTACCCGCATTTGCGTGTAGGAAAAATGGAAAACCGTTTAGGAAAACCACCCTCAGTACTCCCAACTGGAATAAAACCCCGATCTACCGATCATCGTCAGTTTGGTTTATTGCGAGAGTGACGCTTTAGTCCATACGGCCAACGAAGTGGGTCTCCTATATTATTAGAGTTTATATATACACTATTATATTGTACATAGATATTAGAGATAGGATGCTCGAATACTTGAATCTCTCATATCCTATGTTATTTGAGAGATTCGAGATTTGTAAATCTCAAAAAACTATTTCGAATACAATAATTGCTATGAAGACATTGAGCTCAAATAACACCTTTAAGCAATAAGGTAAAAGGAATTATCTATACTTGCGTTATTGTAAGAGTAACAAAATTACAAAAATGGTAAAAAATATATTAATATAATTAATCTACATAAAATAGTGTTCTCTTTGTTGCTTTTAACGAAATAGGCAAGACGAACAAAGTGCCATTTGTCAGTGAAACCAAGCCTTAAACAATTTTTTATAGTCTCACTTTAGCTTAAAATTATACATTTTTTAAAGATTCGACAGAAAATTTTAAGATTCGGATTTTATAAATATATTATTCGACCCATTTATAATATATTACAGCTGTAGATCTCATGACTTGAGGTATGAATACATTAAATACTCGTAGATCTAGAAGCTTTTGTAGCTGTAAAATAAGATAATTCATGTGAAAATTAAACTGTAGTAAGACGTGCAATGCGGGAACAAAAAATAATCTTGTTCTACATAAAAATTACTTACCAGTTGGATGCAAAACCTGAGTGTACAAATGGTTATATTGAATTGAAGGTGGGTAAGGGAGGTTATTTTTGGGGGGATGCAGTTAGAGGGGTTGATCGCGTGGTTTGGCGCCACCACATGAAGATGTGTCACACTATATGCGCCTCATCGCACACGCGAGGATGTATTCAAATAGGTAGAACTCTACGGAAAGTCAACCTTCCTTCCTTTACTACTTCCTTACAAAGTAAATAAATGTCTGTTATAACTGATCGATAGCTAAATGCGCCGGGGAAAATATATAATCACACGTTTGGATGCACTTTTACACTTGATTTACTATGTATATTTATAATCATAAATAGAAGGAAAATAACGTAATAAATTATAGACGTTCTTTGAAGATTACTAGGATAAGAATATAACAGTTCAGTGTCCCGCACATAAGCTTACTTAGGGATAGATGAGGTTGCATACAATGCATTGAAACTATTAATCCTGTACGTCTTTCAGCTTAAAAATATTAGGGGCTCCCTTTAAAATATCACGTCGTAAGCCTGGTCTTAAAATTTAACCTATGCATTCAACAAACTGTCAGTGTTCTATTCTATGTATTTTATTAGCGCGTCTTACTACCTGTTCATGTTATAAGCATGTCTACATTATAAGTACTCTATTGGGGTGGATATTAGGGAGGAAGCATTTTTAGAGGTAACCTACTCGCATTTTCGTAAGAGAGTGGGAAACCATTTAAGATAAAACATCCTTCAGTAGTGTAGACCTGACCATATTTAGCAGGTCAGTCTAACACGAGAGTGACGCCTTAAGAGTTTATACCAGGAGTGGCCAGACTTTTTGATCTACTCAAGAGAAGGAAAATCCTTTGCGATCTGATACGGAACCATAGGCTTATATTGTTTGTTTCATTTGTAGAAAATAAATAACTCATTTGTGTTGTTTTATTAGTAAAATTGCATTGCACTTTGGAACTTTCACACACTGAAACAGAATTTTCCATCAAACCACCTAGATAATCTATATAATTTCCCTGAAAAAAGTGTTTTCTCATTAAAAACTTGACTTTCAAGTTGATGCATGACACCGCAAAATCTTATAATAGTTTGTTGAATGAGAGTTTAAAATTAATCTGCCATAAACAAAGGCAGGATTGTAAATGACCACCAGTCAGACAGCTTTGATATTTCGATTTACTAATGTTGATATGGGAAAAATCTGCTAATCCTCTCTTTAATTTTCTTTCTCTCAATCATTTTTAATCGATCTACTGGGCAATCGGCGGGTGCGGTCGACTGGTAGATCGCGATCGACTGTTTGGCCACCTTTGGTTTAGACCATTCGGGCACTGAAGCTGGTAGAGTTCTATATTATAGTTGTACATAATAATTTGTTTTAAGCTTTTATTATTAATATTATTTGCTCTCTTGATGGTTCAAATTAACCTCTTCCAGTTCGGACAGTCTATTAATGCTTGTGTTTACTGGATTTAGCTCAACAAATTACCTTTGTCGATAAAGGACATCCGATTGATGAGAGAAAACGAGATTGGGGTTTATATCTCTTTTCAGTTATTATTTTAGCACCGCGTCTTACTACCCTTTCGGGTCATACGCTTATATAGTAATTATGCTAATGGTTTTAGTGATGAGGAAAGTTATGTTTATAGGAAAATTACCCACATTTGTGTGGAGTGAGAGTGGAAAACAATTTTGGTAAAACCACCCTCATTACACCTGAACGAGATTCGAACCTTGTTCTCCCCGTCATCGGCAGTCTAGTCTACTATGAAAGTGAACCATGCGGGCACCGAAGAGGGCTATTTACAAGTTAATTCGAGGTAATTTATTCTAATACGCCCTCATCTATACTAATTTGGTTTGATTCACTACTAATCCTAATATTAGATGTATTTTAAAAAGAACAAAGTAATGCATTACTTTTTTTTTTTTTTTAAATCTAACTTTTAAGAAACACTTTTTTAAATTTTTAAACAATAATATTTTTAATATTTCTCACGATGTATTTTGGAAATGGCTGGTAGTTTGGAGTAACCACAGACAGTAATAGTTTTTAGGAATTCTAAAGAAAGTTCTGTATCCGCGACACTTAAGATCCGTTTAGATATTAAATTCTATCTCACAAAATATAATATTTAAAAAAAAATACACATTATTTTGTATCCATCTGTTCTTATTTAACTTCTTTTTGCCTCTTTCTCTAGATCACTGGTTACCTCCTTTATATATATATATTTTTAAACCTTTGAAACAAGTACTTTTCCAAGTAGGAGTGGCATGTTTATGGGAATAGACCACACACCCAACTCTGGTAAAACTATTAGGTTATTGCGCCTTCACCGGGATATCGAGATTGAATATCTAAGATGGTCACACTTTGAGCGCTCTCCAAGCTATTAAAATATACTCGTAATAACCGACTTGCTATGTCGGCTTCGACGCCTTTTTTTATAATCTCACACTTGACCTCTATTCCACTATAGTTTAGATTTGAATATTTTAACACGTTTATTTCTATAGGTGTGAACATGTGGGCTCGTTGTGAATATTAATATTTAAGAAAGTATTTTGAGTAATGCAGTATTCATATCTTTTTGTTAGTATGTTTTATAGATTTCATCCAGCTAATCCAAGGAACAGTACGAGTAAGGTAATTTGTACTAGCATTCACCTGAAAATAAAAAGAGAGAGCTTTGGGGATAAAAAAAAATTGTATGATAGAATTGAACTCATGGACCCCCCCTTGCCCCCAGTCTACCTCTCGCTTAACTCAGTCGGCTATGATTGCATCAATAGAAGACTTTACTCTGTTCGGTGGCCACATGGTCCAAGTCGCTACTCTTGCTGTGGACTAGACTGCCGATGACGGGTAGATCGAGGTTCGAATCTCGGTCATATGTAATGAGAGTGTTTTTTTCCAAAAATAACTTTTCACTCTCCCTCCAGGAAATTGCGGGTACACTTCCTATAAATATAACCTTACTCACCCCTAAAGCCATTAGCGTAATTAGCACCTAAGCGTGTAACCTGAACGAGTAGTAAGACGCGGTGCTAAAAATATAAAAATAAAACTTCAAACTAATAAATAATTAGATATTTTTATTGCTATGCCTTTTCCCTTTGGACCTATCCGCAACTTACACTAACTAATCAAATTACATTGGATGATAAGGGATAGTTTAAAGGAAATGGACCAGAAATTCCCTGAAAAACAACTTTTTAGCACCGCGTCTTACGGGTTATACGTACGCCTCCCTGAAAATAAAATGAGTCACCACTAAAAGAAAAATATGCAGCTAATCAGAATTGTAGCTAAGGAATTGATACATTGCCCAACCACCTCTGTAAACTGAGGACTCTGGTCACGGTCAAAGTAAAGTTCCTTCAGCTTAGCCTGTTTTGTAACCAGTGGGTTTACTAATAATTCCCTAGAGTCCCTAAACTCTTAACTGTGACCTCAATCGTTGATGAACCCCTGCTTATATTAATATTCTGAAAAAAAAACTAGTATGTACAGTTAATAAATTTATAGAAAAAATATATATGTATAATTCGTAGAGAATATTTCATTGACACCTGGATGAGCTGTTATGACTTGATAACCAGGTTATCTTAGTTCAAATGATTGTATCCTGATTGCGAACAGGGCAAAATTCGTCCAAATTACGAATACACCCAAAAATGGTAAGTCCACCTAAATATCCAATGTCCATATTGCGAACAAGTAAAAGATCAACTCGGGGGGTGGGGATACGGGTGGAAGGCGTTACTGGCAGCACCCACCAGCCACCGGGGTTTTCCTCCTGACCAAGCTTACCCTAACCTAACCTAACCTGACATAACCTAGCCTATAAATAGTCACGCATGTAATTTAGTTAAATTAAGACTGATGAGGCTAAAAGAACGTACGACTGCTAGTCCCCCATGGGCCACCCCATTATCAAATTAAGGACGGGATGACACACCAACATGGCGTGTCCGCAATCTGGATTCCTCCCCATATATAAAAAAAATCTCATATTCGCAATCTTAACTGTTCGCAATCAGGACTATTCGGAATCAGGAGGCCACTGTTAAAATACATGTGCGTTGATTATTTATAACGGCAAAACAGTTAATTTTTATTGCTTATATTTGCTCAAATATTTTTCAAAGGGAATGTAGGTGTATCAAAGGTTGCCGCCATCGTAAAAAGGTTAAGGTAACAGAGACTATACATCCACAAGATAAGAGCACACAAAATATTGTGGATAATTCTATTTAATATAAGTTATAAATTAACAGTTACCCGCTTCGGTGGTCGAGTGTTTCTTTAAGGCGTCACTCTTGCAATGGAATGGATTTACGACGAAGAGAAGGTCGGGATCCGAATCCAGGTCGAAGTGTATTTACAATGGGTTTTCCTAACTGGTTTTCAACTTTTCTTCCACGTTAATGCGGGTGCACTTCCTCTAAATTCAACCTTACTCATCCTTAACATATTAGAATATTTATATATATATATATATATATATATATACGTTTAGCCTGAACGGGTACTAAAACGTCGTGCTAAAAAAAATTAAAAATAACAGTTTTTCTAAGTCTCAGTGGAAATTATTATGCTGACCTCATTCTTGCCTTCATTACTAAATTACAATATGGATACTTAGTGGAGCTGAACCAATCTCTTTAATTAATTAATTAAAATTCTTGGTGGGAATTTCAAGTAGCTATTTACTATGCAGAGTATGGCTGGTTCAAAGTATAATATAAACAGGAAGTAATAGATTATACAGCCGATTCTTTTTAAAGTGCCTGAAAAACACATTTTTATAAAAGATAGAGATTGTAGTGCTACAAGAGGGACCAAGTTAATTACTAGAAATATAGCTAATTAAAATTTTTCATCGTTTAGCGTCCCAACTTACAAAATTAAAGCAACCGTGTTATTACATTTTATCTTTTGATGAGTAATGTGTTTTTGTCAACTTGAATAGTTCTATCTTTTCTCAGAAAAAAAAAATAGTAAAAAAAAACTTCAATGAAACAACTTTAATCAGACTTATTTTCATTTGTGCTTGTTATGGTTCTCATGACGACGACAAGCTGTTATTATTCCGGAGCTAGTTTGAAAATCACGCCCAGATCCTATTGAAAATGCGATGCAATAAACCACCACTTGGTCCCGCCCCCCTATCCTGAGCCTCCCCCTCCTCCTCCCTTTCCAAACCCGCGCCGTTCCCGCGTCATATTAACGAGGTTGGCAGCGCCCGGGCATTTGGTTGCGGTTCCCCTTCAACTGTAAATCCATCATGTCCCTTTGGATGGCCTAATGATGACGTCTGTGTTGTGAAATAAATGTTCGACTTGTCCTGACTAATTTCCTGGAACAAAAAATTTGTCTTGGACCAAACACGCGCGCGCGTGTGTTTGTGTGTAACACGTGCAGCGAGGAGGAAAGGAAATAGTAGGTTAAGACAGTACCATCTTAATGCAGGGACACACTGGGTGGTTGCCCAGATCTCCCACGATTCTAGGGGTCCCGTGGTGAGTTCATTACCAACTGATTTTTGTTGATTATCAGTTTGAATTCACTTATAAAATAGTTGAAAATAAAAATTAATGATACGGTGCGTCGTACAGAATTTCTAACTATTTGAAATAAATTAATTTGCTAAAAACTAGTAAGATTTGTGAAACTAAATAATAATCATTAGGTGAGCTGGTGGTCTAGGGGTAAGGTGTCGGACTTCTGTGCTAGGGGTCCGGGGTTCAATCCTCGGTCCCGGCACAGATTTATCTGATTGCCAAACCCTTCCTTCACCTCTGATAAGATGTGTGTTAATCACAACTTGTGAATGTGAGGAATGCCAGGCCTCCACCGTGGTTCGGATTCCACGTTAAACTGTAGGTCCTCCAATTCATCTCACAATCACCCTACCATTACACATTAGCGTAAGTGCGTATAACCCGAACGGGTAGTAAGACGCGGTGCTAATAATAATAATCATTGTTGCAAGAACACTCCACCAAAGAGCATACATTAAATATCATACACTGTTACAGAAACATTGAGAAAAGTGGAATATCTCCGTCCACCAAAGGGCTTAGCAATTAATTTCAAAGTATTCCATAAAAATATACATATAGTTTAGTTTGCTTATAACTCAGAAACTATTGGTTTCATAAAAACATATTATTCAAATAAATATTTTAATTTTTAATAGTTCTACAACGATAATTGTTTCGCATCTGAAATAGTTTCGGAGATATGATCACATTTGGTAGCCTTAGTGTCATTTTCTTGAGAAAACGAGAACAGCCATTTTATTTGTAATGTTAAACAATACCTAGATACAAAATGTAATCAAAATCTTCAAAGCGGGTTTCTAGAAAACCGATTTTATCTCGTTTTGCCCTTCAGTAAACAATCTTTAATTCTGATTTTAGATATAAGTCCAAAAACCCCTCGGGTAACCTTTTGAAAACCCTAGATACTTAGTCTTTGCCCAGTCGGTAAAATGGTTTCGGCTCTAGGCCAAGATACAAACACATGGCATCGTGAAATCCATTTCGGTTTCGGGGGTAGTGAAACGTCGACAGTGATCAAAATCTTGAGTTGATTTTTTGACTATCACAATACTTATTTATCCGAGGGGTTGAGAGAAAATAAAAACGGACTACAGTTAAAACATAGAAAAGAGCTTTTAGATTATTATTATTATTATTATTATTATTATTATTATTATTATCACCTCGTCTTACTACCCGTTCGGGTTATACGCATATTATTATTATTATTATTATTATTATTATTATTATTATATTATTATTATTATATTATATTATTATTATTATCACCTCGTCTTACTACCTTCGGTTATACGCATATTAAATTATTATTATTATTATTTGAGATGCAGTACATTCATTATTTTACTATACAAATAGTTAATCTTCCAACCACGGAATTCTCTTCACCACGGAAGATTTCGAGTAATCATTCAAATACGATTGCCCTGAACACATTTCCGACATATTGTAGGTCTTTATTTTCCCTTTTTACCCCGTACCTCCCGCGCGACACACACAAACACAGATGTGAGCCGGAGCTGAGTTGGGTCTGCTATGATGAACGCTCTTAACGACGTTGCCTATTTAATGATTTCAAAGCTATTTTACCAAGTGGATTGCATCTTAACTTGACTAACCTAAGCACTCTAAGCTGTTTAGAGGCAAATGTGCAAAATAGAAAAGAAGCGCCTCTTGTCTATGTGCTGATAGCACTTCCGCTGACGAGTATACACGCTCACTTTACTATTTGCGCCTGGACAGCATTGACTTGAAAGTCAAAATTACTTTTTTCTTATTTCCTATTCTAGATAGACATATATGTTTTCATTGATATTTTTAATCTACATCCTGGAAGAAAGATTCTTACTGATAATTTCCGCGAATAAACCAAATAGGCCTGAGCTATTCAAAATTTAAAAAATATATGTTTACCAAAAAAAAAATACTTCTAGATCAAAAGATTAATTTTGTGACAATGTAAGACTTTTTCTAAATTTATTTAAGAATTGATGGTTTTTGGGTTAATGTTATATCTTTAAAAATAACCGAGTAAGACGTAAATATATTAACATGGGAGATGTAATCTTGACTTTCCACAAGTGGGCCTTAAATAATTCAAGATTCAAAGATTCAACTCACGAGCTGAAAATGATTTTAAAGATATTATGCTGCTAAAAGTTGGCTTATACCTACATAATTATAGGTTGAACTTTACAACCAGACCCTATATTATTAATTTACCACTTAGCTGCATGTATACGTTTTACAACGAATGCAATATAATATCTTCATTTATTTGAGGTTTTTATAATGCACTCTCTGGACCGACTGATTATAGACCTATCAACACACGACTTATAAACCAACTTAAATCTAGAACAGACACAACACCCATCCCCCAGCCGTTAATACATCACCATGAAAGTGTTAACCCACATTTCATCAATGATACATTTTTCGACCATGCCAGGTATTAAACCCGGGACCCTTATCTAATTGTATGGACACGCTATTGACTGAGTTGAGGTGTCAGACTTGAAAATAACAAAAACTGTTTGCATATAGCTACTGTTTTTATTTTCTAACGTGACTAAATAGTTAATGTCTAAAGCTAACCTCCGATGTAGACCATGCTATCTCAGATTCTTATTCGTAAAAAAGTAGATTCGGCCTATCTTTCCTTTTTTGATATTGTCATGGAATGTATGAATGCCACACACTTCATAAAACACTTTTTCCATCTAACTTCTAGGCCTAGTCGACGGGCTGGAATAGCTGCTGGAACGCCACTAATTGCGCTTCTTTCCCGGGTCGTTAAAATGTAAATTATTACTTCAACTAATGTTTAAGACGGCACTTCTTTCTAACATTTATGAAGAGAACTGCATGAGAATATGGAGGTATGTAAGCGTTTTGCTTGGGGTTTTTGAACGAGGAGCGGTATTTTAAAAATAAATATGTACTTTTTGTGTGTGTTCCGTGTCTTGCTATCTGTCCGGTTTATTAATGACGTTTAATTTTCTAAGGAAAGTCCTTTTAGAAAATAAAAACTTATTTTTTTTACGGGCAACATTGAATACATTTTCCTATGCTATTGTAACTTTTTTTTCTACATTTTATTCTTCATTCAGCCAAAGCCGGCTTGAAATGGAATTGTCTCTGTTCTATTCCGGGCTGGGTAGCCACGTACTTCTTCTCCATCTGTGTTGACGTCCGCGACGATATTGTGAAGAACCTGTGTAATTTCCACCAGCTGCCAGCGTTCAATCGTGGGATTGATGCCAGTTGCTTGAGACGCTAAAGAAGTGTAATCTGTCGTCACGAGCCTTGTATCCTCACCTCTATTCTGACCAACCGGTGATGAGACAACCCCTTCTCGTGGTGGATTTCGGGCTTAGTATGGTTTTAGCCTATTGAAACAGATCACAGGGGGTGTTCTTGGGTTTAGTGTGTGTTGAACACGGCACCTTACATCCGATAGTCTTTTCCTGAAGACGTGGGGAACCTGCCATGGTTTGTGTAACTTATAACTGTGACTGCCTTGTGGGTTGTCAGAGCACCCAATCAGTAAAGTGGTTTGATACAACCATAATTAATTTATTTCCCGCACTTAATCCTTGGAAAGGGGCCTAATATATCAATGACAACCCGTTGCAGTGGTTCACCAACCATAAACTTCTGTAATTGTGCCTCATCTGTTGTTTGAGTTTTCCCAGCCGCACAATTAGGACATTGCGGAACCCAAGTTTTGGTGTTTCAACGGAGATCAGGCCAATATAAACGTGAGTGGACTTTGTCATGGGTTTATTCTACATTCACGTACAATATACATTGTGCCATACTGGCCACCGCTACAAGGTGAAAATGTGGCTACTGATACTTCTCAAGTACTTCCAATGAGTCTACCACCTACCTCAGCAGCAGCAAAGTACCATAGTTGCCGCGTGTATTACCAGATGCAGCAGTTAAAGAGAACCGCAGATGAACTCCTAGAGATCACCAGATGCAACTGCAAATCAGATCGCAGCAGCCTTAGATGTACATGTAAAAAAAGCATGACATTGAGTGCTCTTATGTGTGTAGCAACTGCAAAGGATCAGCGTGTACAAATTCATCTCAAGCTCAATGGGATAATGATGATGATGATGAATTATTGGCTGAGCAATCAGAAAACTACACAATTTATATGTTGCCTAATTTAGTATGATAATGTTATATTACTTTAAAATATAGGACCAGATGATTTCTTGTTATTTGTATTACCTTAAAATATAGAACTATATTAAATAAATTGTTATTTATATTGATTTAAACTATATAACCAGATGAGTTCTTGTTATGGATTTTTTTTATGCTAAACAAATGAGTGCTATTACAGTTCATTAGAAAAAAGGCCATTTTAAATCATTTAAATCTTCAATAGGTCTTTCTGAATTTACTAGTCATCATCTTCCTATGAAGCTATGTGTCTCGTTGCAGTGTCGCTATATATTGGGTTAAATGATTGTGATATTTCCACCATCAGTATTCCTTAGGACTTTTTATATGCTATAGATGGCACGTATAGGTGTAATAAACCGTTGTTAGATTTTCTGTAACAATTTGTATGAGATTCTGAAAATTGAAAAATTGGACACGGGAATCGAACCCGGGACCTTTGGCTTAGTTGGCTGGGTTCAATTCCCGTGTCCAGGTGTCATTTTTCAATTTTCAGAATATGATCTAGGTGGAGTAATCCTCACTCAAAGCATAATAATAGCTTTGGCTATTTAATTCTCAGTTTGTATGAGGTTTACCCATAATATTTAACAAAGTTCCTGTACTACAAGTCCAGAGCTCAAACTGCTTGGCCGCTAGAATGTACCGCCAACCTTGTCTTGGCGAACACTAGAGGAAGGGCTAATGTCCCGTTACGACTCTAAGGGTAACGCTACCCCCCTTCCCCACCTGCTTGTTTGCAGTCATCCCTTGTTGCTACATTATTAATGAAATTATACTATAGGAATTAATAATGTATATCAAAAGTGACAGCTGTTAATGGGCTGTGGTTTAGGAAATGAATTAATATTGGTGTTTAGGCATAGTTTGAAATCACTTAGGAAAAAACACCTCAGCATACTCGATTGGGATTTGAACCCTTATTACCACGTCACAGAAAAACTATATAGCCGGTGTATGACGCTTTTATCTGCGTAATTACCGATATCATAGCTCAAATTTACATAAAATTCTACTTTTTCCCCTGCAATTAGAAACCTCACATAAAATAATTTAGTTCTACACATATGGTTGTAAACTGGTTGCCCTGTACGCAAATTTTGTACAAGCGCTTAAATTATTTATCAAAGAGTCTTCAGGTTTGCCTCTTGGTAGTTACTTGTTTTTTATCCTTGTCAATTATTTAAATATTATTAACATTTTGAAGTAAAAAAATTAGGCTTCGATACATAAATATTCAGAAATAAAACGTATTTTTTTTATAAACCAGTCTTAGCACTTAAATGTATTTGAAGGTTGTTCTCCAACTAATATTAGCTAAGTCTAATTAACGCTAAAATAACTATGTTTTATCTTTAAAATTAAATTTTATACATTAGGCTCAAGTACGTATTTTTGAACTTTTTTTGAGATAAAGAAAATATAAAATTTATGATTAATTTGAATTGTACTTGAAAAATAGTAACATTACATAATACGTATACTAATATGAGTGATAAGAAATTTGGGAATATAATAAAGGGGAAGGAAATATGTGAGCCATGTATCTTTTATTTTATTTCAAAGTTGCTGCTAAGTGTACTTGAACCCCTAACCAGTGGGCCAGATTATAAATACATCTCGTACCCCTGTGATACTCCATGCATGATGATCTATGATCCAAACTGTGAAATAAAATATACTTCTAAAAAGTTATTGCTAGTTTTAATACAGTCCGATTTTCATATGATGAGCCTTATCTGACAGCTAGAAAAAATGGCTGGATTTACTTTCAAGTATCATAAGCCACGTCATGTTATCTACAGCTGTAACTTATGATATATATTATTAATACCTATAAAATAACACTTAAATATTGTTAAATGTTCTCAATGTTGACTGTAAAAAAAAGTTTGTATTTTCTAAAAAGCTCTTTCTACTTTATTAATATGATGTAACCGTGTGCGTGGCTAGGTTTCAAATTATACACGCTAGTTTTGAGTTATCTGGTAATAACTCATTCTCACTAGTCTAACTGTTCCGAGAAGAACCTTTAACTCACTTTTTAAATTTCCTCCCTCTGCCATCCAAAGAGCCGGCGAGAGAGAGAGAGAGAGAGAGAAATCATCCCCTACCTTTGTTTGTTTTGCGACGTGCAGATATGTCGGGAACAGGGGCATCTTCCACACCAGCGTGGATATCAGGGTGGTGTTGACTCCACTATAACTCCTAAACTTCCTAACCACCCCTCCACCCCGAAAACATGGGTAGGTGAGTCTCAAACTTCATTCGTACTAGATGGTGGAAACATATTGTAGTACTATTTATTTATTTGTGCTCAGTCCTCTGAACTGCTTTTACTTTTTCATATTAAGAGAAAGTATTGTAATCGTGGCAAAAAAAATTGATCTCAATATTATGATGAATCTTTACGATTATGTGATGACTTAATTTTAAAAATTTTTAAATGTTTGAAAATAGCTTTGAAGATTTTGTTTTAAATGGTTTTTTGCAGATTATTCTAAAATCTAAATGATAAAATAATATCTTATTTTGATTTTTTATCAAATAAATTAATCTAAGGGTAGTTTACTGATGAAATAATTTGAAATTTTTTGAAAATGTATTTTAAGGTTTAGTTCAAAATGAGTGTTTAAGAATGGTTTTTCGTGATAAATAAGAATGTATTTTTATTTTTAAAAATAAAAATAATTTGAGGGTGTTTCAAAATTAATTGTATTTTTGGAAGTTGGATTTTTTTTAAATGGTCTAACAATTTGTTTAAAATGCATATATTAAGAGTGTTTACTATCATTAAAAAGATTAATTTTTTTTGAAGAAAACTTATTTA
This sequence comes from Timema podura, assembly GCA_033556935.1. Lineage (NCBI taxonomy): Eukaryota > Metazoa > Arthropoda > Insecta > Phasmatodea > Timematidae > Timema > Timema podura. Next base: position 57,664,551 of record JAVRXN010000011.1, read on the forward strand.
AGGGTAGTTTATTGAAAATACATTTTTTAACAAAAAAAATCTATAATACAATAAATGAGGATATTTTGTGATATATTTTGTCTAGCCTATTTTAATTTTTTGTACTTTATTTATTTGTTCTTCCAAGGTGTCTCGCCATTTTAATTATATTCGGTTCTTTTGTAGGTCCCCTACAGTTTCAAGGGTTGGGAGGGTAAAGGTCGCGGATCTTTAGTTAAGGACAAACAAGCCAGTCATCAAAGAGTAAAGTTCATGAAACCTGCCTATTAACGTAATTTAGTACAAAGGTGTAAAATCCGAACGGATAGTAAGGTGCTAATAAAAAGTTCGTGAAGTGCGTTTATGCCAAAATGAGCAAGTAAAAGAACGCTACTGTGGAGGTTAGGGCGTCAAACACTTTAAAGTTAACTTCTTTAGGAAGAAACCATGCGAATTCTAGGGCATCGCCAAAATAACCCAATTTCCGTATTCCCTCCCGCTCTGACCTGGCATATACCGCGGTAGGAAGGATATCATCCTCTTAAAACCTCAAATTAGAAGAGATAAGCTATTCGCATTTATTTAGTGTACAGTTAACTATCATTGTTTTCCTTTTGGAAATAACAATTTGTCTGGAAAGACTTATTACACATATGTCGAGGTAATTCACTCAATAGTCACTGCCCCCTTAAAATTAATGTTTGGTACCACAATTTTATAAGCATTTTCTAATTCCATAGGAATAAAATCTTTGTTAATTTGACCATATGCGTTTGTCCCTGATATTTATCGATCTAAACACCGGCGTGTCGTGGAGTGTTGCCATGGTAAGCGGAGCTCTCTTCTTACTTAATCTAATAATATCTGAGGGATTTTGGTTCTCATTTCTTTGGCGTCAAAGATGTGGTCTTTCCTTAGGGATAAAGTGAGTGCTGTATTTTTTTATTATTAGATTCAACCACAATGTCTTAACTACCTATTTTATGGGGTGAGTATTGTAAGGTTACCTTAGAGGAAATGCTTCATTATTTTCGAGGAGAGAGAAGGGGAAAACCATCCCTAGTGCACCCGTCTGAGACTAACCTCGCCCTCCCCGTCACAAACAATTCAATGTGTTATGGGATTAATGCCCTAGACCATGTGACCACCGGCTACAGGTAGAATGGTATGAACTGTGCACGGCTGGTTTGTATTTCACTAAAAATGCCTCCCCACTTCTCGTCTTTTCTAGCTCTTGCATAGACAGTAATGATAATTTATTTACTCACTTATCCCAAACCAGTAACCCCCCCCCCCTTTGCCCCTCCATCTCAAACCCGGTGGTCAACATATGGCGAGCAGATGATGCCGCGGCTATGATTGGTCCAACCTAATTACTGACCGACCAGCCAGTGTTGCTACATTCGACTTGGAGTTTTGATTACTGCAAAAGTCAGCAGGTAAAAAGATTCTATTCCAGTGAACGGTAGCCCTAATTGGCTGTCACCCCGCTCTCTCATGTGCGTCTCCTTATTAGTGACCAGCTTTGTTTTATGGCATCGGGCTGCAAGCCACTAGCTTTCCAGTTCGGAGTTTGTTGTTTTTTTATGGACGATTAGGCCTTACGACGTTATTAAATTGTTGCACAGTTCTTTAAAGGTGGTGTAAAACCAACACTTTTTTAATTTATAACCGTCATATTGACTGTTAAAATGATAATGGTTTGCAGCAGTCATTTTAGTAATTAGCTTTTCAGCAGGAAATGCCAATGTAATTTAAAAAAAAAAACAGCTTTCTGAGTGTTTGTTAATACTTTTAGCTATTTTTTTTTAATTCGAGGATTTATTAAAAAAAATAATGCTATAATATTGGTCATTTTTGACAATTTTTAGGTCGTAAAAATCCTGGCCCGACTTATAAAACATTGTTTATTTACATCCATCTATTTTTAGATGTAGATATCGTAAAAACTATCCAAATAAAAGTTTGTTAAATACGCTGGCACTAAGCGAACACTTTCGGTTCAGTGTTTTATTTCTCGAGGGTAGTAGAAAAACAACAACTTGAGATTCTTAAAGGGTTCTGGCCAAACTTTATCTACTGTTGCCCACTACCGCCTTGTATGAGCAAGTGGCAACTCGAGTCTGATTTCACGGTATGAGGGACCAGAGGCAGCATAGAAAACCCACTGATTGGACGAGTAGCTTAAGGTGGGATTGTAGAGGACGCGAGAGAGGAAAAAAATCAGTGCTTTTTGCAGTTTGTATAGTAAAACATTTTTCGGCCGATATATATAAAATATTTCTCTAGTAGGCAAATAAAGTTTAATTTTCTTCAAATGGTAATGTTAACATTTCTTGAATATCTGTCATGAGCAGGTCACCCTTGACAGATATTCAAGAGCTGTTGAGGTCACCATGTGGAGAAAATTAAGCTCTATGTTTCTACTAGACCAATATTTTGACCAAAATAATGTTTTGATATAAAAACTGCAAAAAACACTGCCCTTAACTCGTGTTCCCTATATTCCTACCTTAAAATACACACAGTTCATTTTAGACTCACGGGCCACCAGAGGAACTACAGCACTATACTCACATTCTTAGTCATGTAAAGAAACAACCCGCCGTCTCAGATATAGGTTTTATTTATTTATCATTTAGAAAAAAATCATTGTAATTGTGAACATTTTTGACCTAGAGATTATTATAATGAATGTGCCTCCAAAATCACTAAAAAAGTGAGTGTTTTTTTTACAATTATATAATGTCTGTACCTAGGGCTAGAGTCGAAAGGGTTTGATGGATTTTGTTAAAACTCTATATTATGATGTTTATTGGTCATACCTCGGAGATAATCGCCATTTTAATTCTATCTTTAAATTTAAGAATAGTTTACTGATGACTTATTTTTCAAAATTTCTTTCAAACACTTTAAGATACTATGAGAATGTATGTACTAATGTGTGGTGCCCAATTATTTATTATGGATATTTAACGTGTACTTTCCGGCTACACTAATTATATCAGTACACAGCTAACCAACTAACCTAGTTAAGGCGATTGGCCCTTTTCATTTGGCGTGGAAATGCAGAACCACGGGTACAAACGTTTATCTTCAAAATGTTATTATTGTTTTGCAATTTTCTTTTTGGAAACGGTTTGTTCAAGAATAGAAGCGTGTTGATTAAGTTATACTATTTATATACACACCTCCTCCATAATTTTAACAGTGATCAAATATCGATAAAATTGACATTTTCCAATAGAAATCTCCCGGCTTCATAACAACAACAAAAAATTAGAAAATGTAACAATTAATAAACATTGATACATCATCTTGAAAGGGGTGTTGAAAATAGTAACATAAGCATTTCACTCGTTCTTGAGAGAACTGATGTTTCCAAACGTAAGATTTTTCCGCAAGACCTGTCCGGAATCTAGCATCATCTACGGTTTCCGTGATCCATCTGTTCTTGTTGGCGCGGAAGGATATTTTGGTCGGTTGTGAAGCCACGCCACGCCACGCCACGCCTTTCACCCTCCCACCCATCATCCCACAAAATAGGTTTTAGACTTTCACTCGAGAGGGCCAAGGGCCTTAAGCTGAACGCCCATTAGAATAAAGGCCTGGCAAGCCACGACGTGATGCAGCAGGTGTTCGCCCACTTGACGGGGCAAGGTGCGGAAAGGCATGGCATAGAATGACGTGCGTGAGCAATCAGTAAAGATTTTTAAAAATAATTTGAGTTTATGCGTTATACACAATGCTAACGGAGCGTGACATATGAATGTATGTAATTCATAAACGACTTATTTAATAAAATAGCTAAACAATCATAAGCTTACCTTCACAGCAGCAAAAGCATGCAGAGTTTCTCTGTTCAAGACGACGATACACAGCTGTTTTGTCCTTTATTTACTTTCTCGCGAAAAAGGAATAAACCAACCCCTCCCGACCCCATTGTGGGCTTTTGAAACTGGATTTACCACGTAGCGAGTGAGACCTCCCTAAGACGTACAGAATGTTCTGAAACTAATATTATCGCGCCTTGTTCCTTCACTCTTCCACCCACTAGAGGCCAAGGCACCGCGTCTTCAGAAGTTCCGAGTCTTCTTTGACAACGGCGCTTGCTGCACCTTGCCGCGCTTTACCTGAAGGGGGCGTCCAGCTTAATAGAACAATCACAACAAGCCCCACGCCTGACAATCCACCCGTAATATATATTTTCGGACGTGTTTGAAATTGAACCCTGGACCCCTGACTCAGCAGTAAGATGACAGCTTCGAATCCCAACCGTGAGTAGTGAGGTTTTTTTTAAATTAATGTTTCCTTACTCTCACTGCACGAAAATTTGCTTACACTTCCTCTAATTTTGACCTACTTCATTTTGTGTAGGTATGCTGATGGACAGTATGGGTAGTAAGACGTGGCATACGGGGGGAAAATTGAGTAAGGTAAAGTAATAACATTTGTTGGTTAGCTAATATATGAATCTGTTGAAAAAATCAGTTTAGAAAATACCAACTTTTTTGGTAATATTGATATTATTTTAATATAAGTTAGTATTAGTATTATTTTATAGGTATTGTTATTAACTATAAAGATTTACAGCTGAAAATCACATAACCTGTGTGAACATGAAAAAGGGTTAAAATACATTTTTGTAACTTTCGAAAAGGTTTCTTCTTAGGTAAATCAGACTGTATATAAGAACCTAGTTTGGCAGACAGGAATATGCAAATTGCATACCAGTCCTTAGAGAAGGAGGCATTGGATATCCCTAGACAATGTGATTTCCCTGCAGCGGTGGAGATGCAGACCCGCAACCCTTGCGACTACGGGAGGTTTGGAGCGGGATTTGGGGGCGTTATGTTAAGACGGTTTGCATGGGTGCTAGTTTTTTTTTTAGAATAAACAATAAAAAACATGAAAGGAACAATTTAACTTCCAACACACAAACTGAAGCTAATTAAAAAGGAGCGAATCACTGGCCTTTCTATTTTGATTATTGAAAACGAAACAGGTTGGGGGGGAAAGATTTTAATCTTATTATTGATTAATTTGCTGCATCCAAGTCCCGATGAAAAAAGTAGTAAAAGGCCATGAATTTTGTAAAAAAAATATATATATATATTTTTTTTTTTTTGTAAAAGGCTGTGTAAATATATTTCACAATTATATTTTACTGTACATTTTGATTTTACCTATTCCACAGTCCGCACATTTCTTCCAATTCTATATTTTTTGATTCTTTTCTTCAAAATTTTGCCTGGTAAGCAGATGTATCAGAAGAAAAATCAAAACATTAATTATGTATTTAAGCTTTTTTACTAAAAAAATATTTATGTATAAAATAAATAATACAATCCTCTTTCTACATTTGAAAAATGTGGAAGTTTCTTAACTTGTGGCATAATAGCATGAGGGTTAAGGGGAGGAGAGAGGAAAAGGAGGCGCAATGTTTCAAGCACCGGAGGGGGGGGGGGGAGAGAAGAAGGGAAGGGAAGGGACAACCAAAACAAGCTTCACCACTGTTTTCTTGTAACCGCCTAGAGATACTTGAATATTTATTTTTATATATTGAGAGGTAACTGAACGTGCACTTTCTGAACCGACTGACTTATCAACTAACATAAAAAATATAACAGACACAATAACCAGCCCCCGGCCGTTAATTAATCACCGTGAAAGTGTAAACCCAAATTTCTCCAATGATACATTTTTCATTCATAGAAATCGAACCCGGTATCCTTATTTCTCTAGACAAACAAGCTACCGATTAGGCTACGGTAACGCAAAAACTCTAGTATTTATTTTAAAATATATATATATATATATATATATTGAAATCATCCCTGTAGTATGTAGACAGGTTTATTGGTAGTACAGTAAATTTCCACACGCTTCAGCGGTTGAATGGTCTAAGTTCTACGGTGTCACTCTCGGGTTAAATTGGCCTGCTGATGACGGGCAGATAGGGGTTCTAATTCCGGTTGGTTTTACTGATAGTGGTTTTCCCTAAATGGTTTCCCATTCTTCTTCCATACAGTTGCGGGTAGATTAGCTCTAGAATGCTTCCTTCCTCATCTCTACCCCATTAGAGTAAGCATCATATATGCCTATAACCTGAACAGCTAATAAGACAGGGTATTTAAATGAAATAAAGAAATAATAGTACATTCTTCTTGCCTGGATTTGGTGGTGGTTCCTAGACAAGGTTGGTTCCTAGATAGTCAAATCCTAACCTCACACGGCGGATAAGTGGTTGTGACACTAAGCCCTTAAGTATCCCAATATTATACTTCCAAGCATTATCTCTCTTAGCCGCGCTCCAACCTACAGTCTTTGCTCATTCTGTATTCCACCAGTGTCTGCTTGCATACTAATAAAAATAAAAAGAGGGAAAGTCTTATTTTAACTCAAGACTGAACCCGCTTCGGTGGCCGCTTGGTCTAAGGCGTCACTTAGCAATAGAATAGACTGGCAATGGCGTGGAGATTGGGATTCGATCCCAGTCGGGTGTACTGAGGGTGGATTTCCTAAGTGGTTTTCCACTTACCCTCCACGCAAGTTCGTGTACACTTTCTCTAAAATCAACCTTCCTAATCTCTAATGCATTAGAGTAATTTAGTACATTGGCGTAAACCCGAACGGGTAGATAAAACACGATTGCTAAAAAAAATCTCAATATTGAGTTATTGCTGTCATTTGTTGGGCGTTCATGAGGCATCTCTAATGCAATTTAGATTATGGCTAAATGAAAGCACTTTATATCATGGTTAAATGAGATTATATAATATTTAAAATAATTAAATTTTATATATATGCTAGGGTTGGTTTCAGTATATTATTATCATCATTAATCATCATCATCATCACCGCGTCTTACTGTCCGTCAGGGTTTATACAGCTTAACGTGGAATCCGAACCACGGTGGAGGCCTGGCATTCCTCACATTCACAAGTTGTGATTAATACACGTCTTGTCAGAGGTGAAGGAAGGGTTTGGCAATCAGATAAATCTGTGCCGGGACCGAGGATTGAACCCCAGACCCGGAACTCGACACCTAGCCCCTAGACCGCAATGTCACCAGTTTCAGATATAAAGGTTGAAAAATGTTTTAATGACTTGACCTACCCCTCTCCCCCTTTTTCAATATTACTCTTCCTTCTAATATGGCCGTAAACATGATGATGGGTTTTGCATGTTTTGGTCGGGTCAAAGTGTTCCTTTAATTTATCGCCCTTCTTGTGACTGCCCCCTCGTGACAAATGCGAAGAGTGCTCTCATTCAGTGGCTTGACCTTCTTTATAGTTTCATCTGAAGCACTCACGTAGAGATTGTTCCTATGCTTCTCAAGAACCGGATTCCAGCGGCAAACGGACGCACAAATAAATTTTACTTTAGATGACATGACGCACAAATCTGGTTCTTTGAGAGTACGAGCGGCATTTTTTATTTTACCTAAATACGTTATTTTTGTAAATGGTTCTTGGGATAGTTATTTTGTAATTCTGTCTTTTGGTCAGACCATTTAAATTGAATCCGATAATTTTTTCGAATATATTGTAAAATGACACCTGGTCACAGGAAGCGAACGTGGGACCTTTGGCTTAGTGCACCACTGCTCTATCACTGAGATATCCAGGGATCGTCCCTTGCCCAGGTTCATTCTTCTTCACTCTATTTTAAGGCAGAGTCTATGATGGACGTGCGAATATCCTCGGCTAATAAGAGCAATCAATGATATCACAGCCACCAGTGACTCGATCATGGCCCTATGTGGCCAACAGTACAAATACTTTGTACATTTCTACCGAATCAAGAAGCCGTTGATATTCACACGTCCATCATAGACTCTGCCTTGAATTATGGGTGAAGAATGACTCTGAGTATGGGACGATCACTGGATGGCTCAGTGGTAGAACATAGGTACGTAACCCTAAGGTCTCGGGCTCGATTCTCATATATAGGTTTCATTTTTTAAATAATATAATATGACTCGGCTACGGCCGATCAGCGTAATTATAATCATTCACTCCCAAACTTGGTCTTTTATATACTTAATTGTATAGAGTTGCTTTCTTCCATCTGAGAATTATTGTTAAAAGGATGATTCGAGATAGTCATTCTCTCAGTTTTAGGATAGACATAATGGAAATCAATTACAAAATATAGGTCTATAGGTACTTTCACTTTGATTTTTTTTCATATTTAGGCCATAAGTTTTCATTGGTATATTTTATTTGAAATACTTTTTTCGTGTATATTGTATTTTACTACTTCATGCTGACAACATTTAGGGAAAGTATAATAATATCTGGAAAAGTTAAAGAATATAAAATTACCAATTGTCAGAGAATTTGGTTATCTATAAAAGGAAATAGTATCTTAGGCTATCAAGGTAAGATAAATGTAGTAATTGTGACCTATTAAAACATGGTTATAGTCCAAGTAAATGTACGTTTATTTTTGAGATAGTTTTAAAAATAAATATTTATGACGATTGATATAATAGAATTCTTTCAAACATCTTCATAAGTCTCAATATGGGTTTTAGTCTGGGAAATTTAGATTTTTTGATCAGAGAAAGCCAAGGAATTTTCTTCGTGATATTTTGTGGTCGCCCTTTATTCGTCCGGTGATACACATTGAGATAGTAATGAATAAGGTGAAATTTAAGGAAATGCTTCCGCATTGGCGAGGAAATAATGGAAATCCATCAGAAAAACTGTCTCAGCATACCATGCTAGGTCTCTAATTCGAACCATCTAGTCGAACCACAAACTTGGCCAGCATTTTTTGTGTGTGTGCTCACCGTGTGACTGCATCACGCGTACACAATCATCTTGTGGTAACCGGCTTCGTGGTTTAGTGGTTGTTCACCTTGAGGTCCTGGGTTTGATTCCCGGCTGGTACCGGGGGATTTTCCTAGAAAGGGGAATACTTCTATTGTCGCCAGGGTTTAATTAGTCAGGCATACGCGTATAACCGAAATGATAGTAAAATGAGGGGCTAAAAAAACAGCCATAAGTTAGGTCAAGATCTAATTTGCTCCACCCCATCATATTCACTTTTATCACCCCTCATCTCATCGGGACATGGAAAGAGTCTTAACGAAAATGTACGATTGTACATTTGGGCGTTCCCTGGGCAACGGTATTATTAATATAATATAGTTTTTTATTATTACTCTCCAATAACTAGGCTATTAGCTTATTTGAAATAAAATTATCTAAACCCTACTCATTTAAAATATCAGAAGAAAGGAATGACACTAAGCTTGAGAAATTAATAACAGTTATACCTTGATTTTATAACGAATTGGCATTTCGAGCACCTTTTTTGTTTGTTTATTTTTTATTACCGCGTCTTACAAACTTTTCAGGCTATACTCATACATGATAATTACTCTAATGGAGTAGGGATGAGGACGGAATAGCTATTTGCATGGAAGGAGAATGGGAAACTATTTATTTTAGGAAAAACCACCCTCAGTAGAACCAAACGGGATTAGAGCCCCATCTCCCCCAAAGCCTCAACACTCCCAAGCATGGCCGCACGATTATCTAACCAACCCCATCTGACAAGACGTGATTAATCCCTTGAATAGATCCACTCCAGTTCGGCCACGTCTGTACCTCATGCGAGTGTATAACCAATATGCCTTAAAAAAAATCCATCGCACGAACGGAACACCTTTAAATACGAACGATATTTATTACGGTCAACAGTGATAACATTTTACCATATTAATAGTGTTATTTTAAAGGTATTGATAATATTCTATCAAAAGTGACAGTTGCACGACTTGTATGAACATGTAAAAGTAGATCTGTAGCTTTTACTAGATGTCAGATGTATATATTCGTAAGAAAAACTAGGGTATACAAACCAATTTTTTTTTTATTTGAATTAACTTTAAGAGGGATTTACTTTATAAAAAATTCCTTGCCATCCCTTGTTGAAGGACTTCACCACAAGCTAACGCTGATTTAAACCCCTCCAAAAATAAATTTCTGCGTACGGCACTGAAATCAGTGGGGTCCTTCCGTGGAGCTGAAAAATGTGGTATGACTTTGGTTGGAAGGGCCTTTTAGAAAAAAAAATTGTGGCTATCATTGGTGGTATTTATTATATTATTAGTATATAGCTATTGAAAACATATACTTTATTTCATTTATATGTGGTGATTAACGTGCACTTTCTGAACCGACTGTTAGTATAAGTACTTGACTTACAAACTAATTTAATCTAGAACAAACACAGCCTCCAGCCACCGGCCGTTAACTCCTCGCTATGAAAGGGCAAGCCCACATTTCACCTATGATAATTTTTTCAATCATGCCAGGAAATGAACTCTATACCCCTGCCTCAGTAGACAGACACTCTACCGACCGAACCAAGGTGTCGGACTGAAAGATATAGATAAACATGACCTAATGAATGAATATGTGAAAGTATATTTTGTATTCAGCCTGTTTTTTTCTATGAAAATTGGACTGTAGGTGTTGTATATCTGTCATGTGAGAGAAGGGTAAACCGGACCTATTAGAAACGTCGCGGCTATGCCACTGTCCACGTGAAAAAAAAAATCCAAACCATTTCGAAACCACAACCGCTACCATAAAGAATCGCACCCAACCTGAATTTGAAGCGACTGGTAAGCAAAGGTCCTGTTAATATACCAAATGAATGGTCGCCGCTATGTCGTTTGTTTAGCCGTGACTTTGGTATCTTTAAAACACGGATCTGCTCTTAACCAGAGTAATCAACACAGTAATTTAGGTGACAAGTAACCTGTGACTGTCCCCTACCCACTACGTCGAAATTATAAGATTTTTTTTTTTTAATCCTACGAATTTATTACGAGCTCTCCGCTAAACATGTCAACAACAAATGACGTCATGTTACATTAAACTCTGTTTCCTTTCGCGCTGAAATAAAACTCGTTAGTGTTGGTGTTGTTAAATAAAGTTTGATGGCAGGTAGGTGGATATGTAAACTGGATGTTATTGGAGAGGGGATAAAAATGATTATAGCACCGCGTCCTACTACCCTTTCGAGTTATACGCTTAAGTACTAATTATTTTAATGGATTAGGAATTGGGAAGATTGAATTGAGAGGAAGTGAACCCACGTGTGTGTGTGTGGAGGGAGAGTGGAAAACCATTTAGGAAAAACCACCACCATTTCACCCGACCGAGATTCGAACCTCGATCTCCCCGTCCTCGGTAGTGAAGCTCAACACGAAACCAGCGCGTTAGCTAACTAAGCCACCGAGGTGGGTAAAGAGTGTAATAGTTTAAAGTTCTGAAAAACACCCTAAGATAATATACAACTATCCTAACGACGTGTTTTAAACATAAACACATTCGAAACTCGATTTAAGTAGGCCGAATAGTGTAAATTATCAATGGCTTACGACCAGGACCCATATTTTGATGTCAAAAAACGACCAAGATAATGATATAAAAACTCCATAGAAAAATTACTTTAAATTTACAAAACACTACCTAAAAAACTAAATATTGTGAAATATATATATATAAATCAAACAAGGTTTTTACATATTTTTTTTGTCACTGCGTCTTACTACTCGTTCGGGCTATACGCATAATATGTACTAATTATGCTAATACAGTATATTAGGGAAGAGAAAGGTTGAAATTAGAGGAAGCACTTGCGTGGAGGGATAAGAGTGTAAATTTTTTTGCTAAGAACCACCCTCACCACAGCCGACCGGGATTCAAAACCTGATCTTCCCATTATCGGCAGTCTAGTCTACTAACGAGAGTGACGCCTTAGGCCATGCGTCCACTGAAGCGGGTCTTTATATTATTATTAGCACCGCGTCTTACTACCCGTGGGTCTTTATAAATTGAAACTAAAATAAATTTGTATGCAATGTAAAACCTTGAACGAATAAAATCTCGCATTTCGCTCAAAACTCGCTCACATACCTTCCAGGTTTTTTTAAATTCCCCAATTGAAATGGGCCTAACGATTTTACTTCGCCTCCGAAGGAAGCTGTGCTACGGATTTTTATTGCTCAAATCCGTCGACCCCTGCTGAGTTTGAACGAATGAACATTGGGTCTTGAGGCGAGCACCTTACCCCATGACCAACGAGGTCGGCGTTTATTTATTGATAAATGAACATAACATTGAAACTATTCAACGCCTAAAAATGAATAAATATTGTTCAAAGTAGGAAAGATGACCTAAAAGTCCAAAATGACAAAAATTACTTAAAATTGGCCTATAAAATAGACATTTATAGAACTAGGGGATCATGAACTCTGTGTGTGTGTGTGTGTGTTTGCGCGCGCGCTGTAAAAAAAAAGATAACATGCCAAAAAAATCCGGGCCTTGCTTACGACTGACGTAAGGTAATTATTTTTTCTTTTTTTTTTCAGCACCGAGTCCTACTACCCGTTCGGTTATAAGCTTAAGTACTAACTACGATAATGTTCATAGGGATTATGAAGGTTATATTTAAAGGAAGTGCACCCGCATTTGTGTGGAGGGAAATTGGAAAACCATTTTTGAAGGAAATAAGCCTTCATTATACCAACCTGAAATTCGGACCTCGATATAACCGTAATCGGAAGCCTGGTCTACTGCGGGAGTGATGATTTAGATTTTAGACCCTGCGGCCACCGAAGTGGGTTGTAGGGTACTTCTAATGAAGTAAAAGCCTGAAAGGCACGGAATTGGCACCATAAACTGAACCAATAAGAATATCTTTATAATATTTAACTTCATTAAATTTAAATTGGATATTCATTAATTTTTTATTTATTTATTTATTTAGCACCGCGTCTTACTAACCGATTGGGTTATATGCTTAAGTACTAATTACGCTAATGGGTTAGGAATTGGAAAGGTTGAATATACAGGAAGTGAACTCACATTTGCGTGGAGGGAGAGTGGAAAACCATTTAGGAAAAACCACCCCCAGTTCACCCGACCGAGATTCGTACCTCGATCTCCCCGTCCTCGGCAGTTGAGCTCAACACGACTAGCGCGTTAGCTAACTACGCCACCGAGGCGGGTTTCATTAATTTAAGTTAAAACAAACGTTCTGATGCAAAATTTTATTACTGAGAAAAGTTGTGGGAACGAGAGATAAATTCACCCATAACTGGATGGGCTCTCTTTAGATATCAATTTGACATTGAATTTAACTTTTTTTAGTGAGAAATATATTTATATTATTCCCCGTTCCATTGCTCACACATTCTTCCTCACTCTGATACAGTCATCCCCTTTAAATTATTTCAGATATGTATTTTTTTTTGTTCATTAATTCAAGTTTTTATTAGTGTTTATTGTGTTAGTAACTTCTTTTTTTTTTTTTGTCAACTGATCTTTAAGCCCAAATAATTATAAATGCATTTCAAACGAGTAAAATATTCCTTACGAGGGATTGTAAACCAATGGAAACGGAAAAAAAAAAATCTGTCTCGTGCTGATGAAGTTGGGGGTTAAAATCCAGGTTGGGTGTACTGAAGTTGTTTTTCATGATAATATATTTCCCACTCTCGTTCCACGCAAATATTTGGGTAGACTTCATATAAAATTCTACCTTCGTCATCCATCCGCCATTTGTGAGGATATGCGGATAGCCCGGACGGATAGAACGACTCTTTGGACAAAAGAAAAGAAGCAATATAAAGATTAAAGCCTGCTTATATGCGTCATATGCAAATATTCTCATTTGGACCATCTATGAGAGCGCAGCAAACCTTGTAGCAACAAATATTTGTTTGGTCGTCGCGTCTAAAACTCACAGGTCAATTTCTTCCTTGGATATAATATGTTTCGGGACGGAGTCTCACCCATTAATTCCAATTAGATCTCTACCTCACATCTCATCAAGAGTTCGAGCCCCCTCCCCCCTTACCACCCTTCTAATCTCTTACCCAAGACATAGCTTTTAATGAGAGATCTTTCCGTTCGATTACTTTGGTCATAAATCTTGCACTCATTTCTAGGTCGACAAACACTACTAATTATTAAAACCACACAGAACTACTACCAAACGGTCACATAAGAAATATAGGACCACTATGAATCGTTTAAATTACACGTTAGCTCTGGTTTTTACAGTTGCAATTTCCTATTAGCGAAATTATTTTGGACACATTTTATTTTGAAATGTTGATGTATTTTTTAAAAATTAATGTTTCTTATGCCATAGATTTTTTAAAACTTAACTTCTTTCAGGATTCCGTAAGGAATATTCGAATATGTCTGAGAAAACCAATAAAATAATATTTTTTAAGGAATTTTATTATAGTTGTTTGAATGAGTTTTATTTAGCATCGCGTCCTGCTACCCGTTCGAGTTATACGCTTATGTACTAATTACGCTAATGGTTTTAGGGATTAAAAGGTTACATTTATAGGAAGTGTACCCACATTTGCGTGGAGGAGTGGAAAACCATTTTGGAAAACCCCTCCTCAATACACCCAGCTGAGACTCTAACCTTGATCTCCCCGTCATCGGCGGTCTAGTCTACTGCGAGAGTAGTGCGTTAGACCACGCGGCCTCTGAAGTGGGTTTAAATTAGTTCATAATATTTAAAAATAACTAAAATCACCTGCTAAAACGTTGCCTTAAAAACAAAAGATGAGGTGGGTAGATTCCCTATAAAACTAAGACAAAGTTAAATTAATGCACGACGAAGAAAATAAAATCATTTTTCAAATAACAATCCTATTACAGGATGGTTTCAAGTCATGGAAAAATCATTAGATTAAATTTAGTTCATGAGTGTCAAGAAAATAAATGAATCTTGAAGTTTTATCTTACCCTAAACTAAAAAATGCGTGCTTTACAATCATGATTGTCTCAGAATATCTGTACCTGGGGTTACTACCGAAATGTTTTAGGGGATTTCGTTCAAACTTGATAGTTGGAAATCGTGAATTTATTATTACATCTCTTAAATCAAAGTTAATTTTTTGCTAATTTTGAAAATTCAATTTTTTTCGAAAAATACTCTATCGTTATTTTTTTTGCAAAATCTATTTCATGTTTTCCAAGCTAAATAACATTAAGTACTTGTTTTTCAAAAGAATAACCATTATAAAAAATATTGTTGAGATTTTTAGTTATGATTTTAATTATAAATAAAATGCCATTTAAGTTTTGATGATTTTCTCTATCGAGTCATGAATAGTAATGTGCTAAAGGTAATAATAAAACTGTCATTAAAACTTGTTTGAGTTTGTAGACAACCCGTATTAGATTTTAAGTTAGTATAATACTTCCGTAAATATTATTAAAAGTTTAATGAGATGTTCATAAGATTCAAGTACTAAATTAGGTGATATTACGATTGATTCATAAATCTGTTAGGTCCGTTCCTAAATAATAAAATCTCATCTGATGGGATGCGCCCGAAAAAAATTAGAAAAATGTTTAATCAGAAGGTTTTCTTATTACACCTGCTACAGTGATTAGTTATATTTTTTTAAATAATTACTTGAGATGTGCTATGTAGCCATTGAAAATTTAAAATTCAAATTTGAACATTTATTTTTATTTACTACTTGCAATCAAATTCCAAGTGTTTTCAGTGACCGGGCGTGGAACACATTGCGATAAACAATGTAACTTCATTATTTTCTCCATGAATGCAAATGCGCTTAATTGGATTTAATTATTATAAGTTTATTATCTTCATAAATAAATAATAAATAATAAGGTTGCAGTTTAAATCCCAACCGAGATAGGACGTTTATTAATAATTTAACAATGATTTAGTGAAATTGCTGATTGCCATACACAAGATAAGTTGAAGATTTAAAATTAAAATTTTAACTTCTTGTATGCCTACGTGTTTTAAGTTTAGATTGTTTTGTACAAGTTTCCCCAAAGGCGTTAGTTGCATGTGAAATTGATATATGTAGTCACTCAATAATTTCATGAGAATACGCCATATATTTTTAATGATATTTCTAAAAACATATTTGTATTTGTACGTTTTATACACGGACTATTAAGGGCGCAGCCTACTTGAAGGAAAATACTATCACACTGCGATATTTATTATGAGAAGGGCAGTTATGAACTGTCAAAATCTTTAAGAACCTTTTATAATTGACTCTAGTTATTTGAGAAAGACGATATCTAGAGTTTATAACCATTGCATTGATCTAGTAACTGCAACATTTGCGTAAACATCGTTGAAAATTAGCTTTTTTCGTCGTTTGATACAATAATTATTTTAATCTATATGAATTAAAATGTATATAATTTTTATTTTCACAGGAACATGTTGATACCATTGGTCTACATTTTGTCGTGAACCATATTTTAAAATAACAAACCATTTCTTGACTAATGCAGTGTTTCTGAGCGTCTGCAACGCTTCTCAGCTCTCTGATAAGGTGGCTCTCCCTAACGACTTAGTTTTAGGGTGGACAGAGAGAGATAAGAAGGGTAACTAATTAAATGAATCTGCATTAATGTAAGGAAAGGGTGGAAAAAACATAGCTGGAAAACTAATAAAATATGAGTTTCGTTATCTACATCAACATACGTCTGAAGTGTTTAGGTGTAAAAACAAACATTACACCAGGCTGAGACTCGACCCCGGGTCAAGGTAAGCAAGTTACACAAACACTTTATTTTTAGCACCCGTTTGGTTTGTACGCATATGTACTAATTAAGCTTATGTTTTAGCGATGAAAAAGGTTGGATCTAGAGAAAGTGTACCCGAATTTTCGGGGAGGGAGCAGTCAAACTACTCTCAGTACATCCGACTGGGATACGAACCTCGATCTCCCCGTCATTTGAAGTCCAGTATTTTGTGAGAGTGATATCTTAGACCACTCGACCACCGAAGCGGGTCCACAAATACTTAAACTGACTATACTGGTCTGCCTTAAGGCGGTGATACGGGAAACGCGAGGAAAAGTCAGTATTTTTTCAGTTTTTATAGCAAAACATATTTTGTTTAAAATAAATCAAATATGGCTTTTATACAAAAATAGAGTTTAATTTTCTTCACATAATTATATCAACAGTTGTCGAATATCTGTTATGAGTTTATTGGCATTAGATGAAAACTTCTTAAATGAAGAGAAAAAGTTGTCATTAAATCCTAGGACACCTTTGACAGATATTCAAGAATCGTTGAAGTCACCATGTGAAGAAAATTAAACTCTATATTTCTACTGGAGCAATATTTGAATATTTTGAATAAAAAAAGTTTTGCTATAAAAACTGCAAAAACACGGACCTTTTCTCGCGTTCCCTGTATCCCACCTTAAAATGTGTTGTTCTAATTGCTCCCACCGCGTCTTTGTACCCGTTCGGGTTGTACGCATACATTAATTATGCTAATGGAATAAGGATAAATAGAGTATAATTTAAAGGAAATGTACCTTAATTTCCATAAAGGGAGAATAAGAAATAATTTAAGAAAAACTACCTTCAGTACACCCAACCGGGATTTGAACCTAGATCTCTGTCACATGCAATCCAGTTTAACACGATATGAAGCGTTTGGCCTTGAGATCACCGATGCGGGTTTTATGTTAGTTTGTAAGCTGTGTGATGATAATCTAGTGTTTAGTGAGTGTAAGGGCAGTTCCAAAATAAAATAAATCTTTATTCAATGAATGATCATAAAAGCTACTGCCAGCTACTGATTTATTAAGGACATTTATCATTGGTAGTTTGTTTGCTACTGAGAGAGTTAGGTCATATATCTTTATGGCTAATGCGTGGTCGTTCAGGGGGAAGGTGTCAACCCTTCAAACTTGTGTAAACTACGGACAAACTCACATTCCTAGTTGCTCTTCTTCTATAACCGAACACCCTCATCCCTTCTACCCTCTTCAAGTTGTAATGGCGTAACTGCATCCATTCTCTGGCGATAAACCAACTGCCTCCCCACGGGAAGTTATTCTTTGTCAAACCGTTAATACAACAAAACTATAACTTGTGGACACATCAAGACCACGTGTGCCGTATAGCTTCCTGAAATGTTAGTCCTGGTCAAAGTTCGGCAAATCACATCAACAAATTAACTGTTGGGATGGTCAATAATTATTGATGTGTGGCATGGTTTCTCATCAAAAAATGAGCCTGTGCATCGATAAAAGAAACTTTAACAAAGCTACATTCATTTATTGGGAATGGTCAGAGCTAATTTTTTTAAAAAAAGCTCTTCTCATAAAACACACTCTTGTATCTATATATCCTAGTTTCTATAAGAAACCCACTTTCGACCAACAACATTGATTGAAAGTCACTAACATCTATTGGCATTGTTGACCTAGGTGGTCCCGGGGTAAAATGCTTGCCTCAGGATTCGATGGTCATAGGTTCAATCCCAACTGGGGTTGAAGGATATTTCTTGAGCGATAAAATACATAGCACAACTACTATCAGAGTGGAAGTAAAATGGTAGCCCCTTGTCGATTGTGTCATGTAAAAGAACCCTGGGAGAAATGTGAAAATACCTTTTCCGACAAAATTGTTGGGCACTTTTGCTCTCGCTCATAGAAATTCTCGTGTATTGATATAATTAGTCATTTCAAAAAATGCACGTTAAATACTTCAAATGATTTTTTTTTAATTTGGACACCATACAAATTTTTTTATGTTATTTATTAATTATAAAAATAATCTAAAAGTTATAAAAAGCTTTCAATAACATTTCCCTATGGATTCTATATAATTTATCTTTGCATTATTAATGACTGTAAATAGGAATGTAAACACAATAATTACTGTAATGTTTTTAACCACCATTGTGGCTGTTTTTAAATAATGAGCTTCCTATGAAAATAAAACTTTGCATGTATGCATATATAGTATTACATACATGCAAGGTTTTAATGTTTAAAATTATAAATCAGAAATAATTTTACTTGTGGTTCTTGAACTTTGTATTTAATTTTAAAATGAGTATGTATTAAAAATTAAAATATGTTTGGAAAAAAGATGTTAAATTCAATTTAATCGTTTCTAAAATATTCCAAACGCAATTTTTGCTACAGAATAGTCAAAAAGTGATTAATTGTTATTTCTCTATTCTTTTATTGCTCGACAGTTTATCGAGCTGCGCTATCAAATTATTTAGAAGCAACATGAAAATATCACGTGTGAAAACTGACAAGCGAATTATAGGTTCCTTGTTGAGATCCTCTAGAGTCTAGATTGTGTTAGACAGAGAGGCAAGCAGGATACTGAGACATCCTGTGGGGATGGTAGGGGGTGGGGGGGGCGAGGGCGTAACGTAGCATGCCAAGTTGTATCCGGAATATGTCCTGGAGGCTAGTAAAGGTGAAAAGCTCTCTAATATAACCTCACTTTGTCAGGAACTCTCAAACGGGTAAAGAAGAAGGCTTTCAAATATTAGAATTTATGTTCGCCTTATTTATTTGATACTTTGATCCCAAAAGGAGTATTCAATACGTCTACAAAATATTAAAATTGCTAATTAAATAAGCTGTCTAACTGTATTATATTGCCATTTTTAGCTGATACTGGCATTTCCAATCCTTAAATAAATAATAAAGATAATTGAGTTTGGAAAGGTAATTATTTAATATTTAATTGTGTAGCTATATCGCCAACTAAGCATTTTTATTTATTATTTCAGGAATCACATGTTGTGAATAACCCACCAAACACAATAACTAAAATATTTCATTTAATTTTTTATTGTATAGGGACATTTATTTTTAAAACTATGAGTTCATCTTACTCAAGCTATTTTTTAAACCCACATACCCTTCTCTATATAAAAAGCTTTTTTTAAAAAAACTCTTTTGTATATTAATATAATAACAGAATAATAATCTCACGAAATAACATCATAATAGGGAACACCATTTTGAAGATTAACAAAATATCTTACTGGTGTTTAAAATGCAAATATTTCGAAAGATCTAACATGGGTATAAATATTAAAATTTTTAACCACTCAATAGTTTTAGTTAAATATTTTGAACCACTTGAGAGATTAAGGTTCGAATCTCGGTAGGATGTACTAAGGGTGGTTTTTCCAAAATTGTTTTGTCACTCTCCCTCCACGTAAACGGCGGGCACACTTCCTCTAAATATAACCTTCCTAATCCCTAAAACCATTAGCGTACGTAATTAGTACATAAGCATATAAACCGAACTGGTAGTAAGATGCGGTAATAAAAAAATGGATGTCTTGTGCTTGAAGTTTCATACCCAGATGAAATATTTAATATAATAAATCATTTCTATAACAACATAGCGGCAAAAAGTTTAACGAAAGTTTAGCAAAGAACTAACATGGATCATCTTACTATATGTCTATAAAAGTTGATGTTCTGTTGGGCGGTAATCTGAAATCGATATTGGATCATCCCTCCCTTAACCCCCTGTTGACCCCCCTCCTACCCTTCATCTTTCCATTACCTTTTGAAGTAACGGTTATGATCTGCTACTATTTATTATTTGTGTTTCGGATCTGTTTTTCACGCAAGACGAATGCTGATACGTAATTTCCTGATTAGGTTCTTGTCTTTATACTTCCCCTTCCTCTGAAACGTTTGTTGTTCACATCTTCTTCTCTCAATAAATTTCACGTCTATTGCTCTGGAAAATGTAAGAAACTCTCGCACTGGGAACAAGCTCATCAATTTGGTGTTATGGCCGAGGGTAAAAACAAACAAATAGATCGCAGTGACAAATGATTATATACCTCTATTTTTATAGCTAGGCCTGGCAAGGTTAGGCCATGTTAAAAAACAAAAGAAACGCGCAAAATTTTTATTGGATACTTCTTTGTCGTGACTGCGGTGAAGTTACTAAGTCATCTTCTCACTACTAGCATAATTTTTCTAGTCAACAAAGTTAAAACTAGAAAATCTGCTCGCTAAATTACTAGTAATGTTTTAACAATTATTTTTTATTGAAATGAGTCTTAGTACATATCCGGGCTATCATCATTTAACATCACTAATGGGGTATGCATGAGGAAGGTAGAATTTTAGAGGAATTATACCGTCAATCGCTTATAGTGGGAGAGGAAAATACATCTAATAAGTATTTGAACCCTGACCTCTTCGTCATCGTTCAAACCAGACTAGGCGAGCCTTCACTTTGTCAACGTGCCAACCAATTCCCGTTTTGGGCGTTATTTCTTTTGTGTAAAAGCGAGAAAGTAATAAAACAGAAGAATATAAGAAATGCTCACCCACCGAAAGATAATTTTAATATCATGATTAAAAATTAGATATCGTTCGCTCAGTTACATATTATTTAGCCCTTTTTTACCTAAAGGAGTCACCTACTAGATTTCTGAAACTTATTAAGGTGTTCCGCTTTCCCGCGAAACTTAAGTAGGGTATGTTATTTAAAAATATGGCCTTTACTCCAAAGTGGAAGTGAAATACCATTAAAATATTTTTAACAACCTTACATTTTGAGTTTTATATATACATATATAATCTAATTTTAATGTATATATATATGTTGATTATATTGAATTGAATATTGAAAATTAGCTAACTTTATGGACAATATACGAGTATATTTTATTTATAATATGGAGTTAGCTTACTTTCATTTCGTTCCACACAAATTGTTGCAGTGTTGTGATTAAGATGAAGAGTATAGATTAGAACAAACTTTAATCAAACAAAAGCAGTCTTTGTTTCTAAGCTTACAATAAAACATCCTAATTTATTAGGGGATAGGATATAGTTTTGAGCCGTCAGATCTTATATCCCATAAAAAATATCCTGATGTGATGATTTTTCTCTTCAATTATACGACGCCCTTAAGGTGAAGTGTAGGGAAACACGAGTTAAAGACAGTATATTTTATTGCAGTTTTTTATATCAAAATATTCTTTTTTAAGAAAAATCAATTATCACTTGAATACAAACATATAGTATAATTTTCTTCACATGATGATATCAACAGTTCTAAGACATCTGTCAAGGGTGTCTTGGAATTTAATGACAACTTTTTCTCTTCATTTAAAAAGTTTGTCATCTAATGCCATTATGCTCATGACAGAAACTCAAGAACTGTTGATATCACTATGTGTAGAAAATTAAAATCTATGTTTCTATTTTAGCAATATTTTATTTATCTTGGCCAAAAAATTATGTTGCCATAGGAACTGCAAAAAAATTGTCATTTTCTCGTGCGCCCTACATTCCCACCATAAAGAGCCAACTGAACTTAATCAAGGAGAATACACACAGATGCCAATTCATGATCGACAGTCCATATAGTTCAACACTTCCTATCATGCATATTAAATTTATATTTTGTTTGGAGTATTTGAGATACATTTTTAGTCACAAAATTATATCAGAACACATTATATCTATTGTGCCGGATACTTGAATATGCACCCATGCAGTCGTTGTTTAGGGCTCACCTAGAATCGAACCAGGATTACTATCCTAATCTTACATCTATCGAGCATTATTTCCATTATATTAATCCTCTAGCTATGGAATGGGAACATAAAAGCGCGTAATTAACGTGGGTAAAATTTAATCTTTAGTACTACGCGTATTTCAACCTCTGCGAGCTATCTACAGCTCACACTAAAGATTATTCTTTTAAAAACTACAATAATCGCACTCGGTTGGGATTGAGTCACGTTCTTTCAGGAGCACGACACGACTTATTGGCAGGGCCACCCAGATGATTCAGAGGCGCTAGAATAGTGACATTTCAGGAGGTCCCTGTAAATTAAAACAATTAGTTTAATTTTTATGCCTTATTTGTTATTAACATAATATATTATGTATACCGTATATATAAAACTTACAAATCTCTTACATTACTAAGCTACATTATTCTTAGTTGTAACCCGTCTCGGTGGCGTAGTTGGTTAACGCGCAAGTCGTGTTGAGCCAGACCACCGAGGACTGGGAGATCGAGGTTCGAATCTAGGTCGGGTGAACTGGGGGTGGTTTTTCCTAAATGGTTTTCCACTCTCCCTTCACGCAAATGCGGGTTCACTTCCTCTAAATTCAACCCTCCTAATTCCTAATCCATTAGTGTAATTACTTCTTAAGCGTATAACCCGAATGGGTAGTAAGACGCGGTGCTAAATATTATTATTATTATTATTATTATCTTAGGTGTACGATGATAGCCGTCCTTAAAATGGCCGTTTTAAAAATAATAAGTTCTTTATTCTAGTGTATTGGGGCTGCAGCAAGTCTTGCTACTATAAAAAAGATTTGTTTGGGTGATAGGGGGCCCAAAGAAGTGGGAGTAAAGGGCAGACTGCTCTATTTTCTTCCCCCTCTGAGTGGCCTTATTTACTGATATGACCTTGAGACAAACTATCTCATAAAATGATTCAGGAAAAGCTTCTGTCGCCAAAAAGGTCCGTTTAGTTAATTTTTTTAGAGATAGAACTAATGAGTTGAATCGACCGAGCATTATTTATCTGAATATTTAATACAATTTTTTTTATTCTCATTAGATAATCCACTCACATTTTTTGCTCTTTCCTACACGGATAGTGCTGTGAATCCAAACGGGGAAGAGATTGCCAAGTTTATCACGGATTCAAGAACTGGAATATTCATGAAGTTCCCCCTTGCTTTATGCAAATATGAGTCCGCCCGCGATCGGGGCCCGCTTCACACGGACAAGTGGGACGGGACTGGTTTTAATAAGGTGTTGAAAATACGCACGCAGGCTGCCTATCACAGGGGCGTTATTACGCGTGTACATAGCATAGAGGGGAAGGGGTGGTTTATGATGTTGCAGCATTCAGTTCACTTACTCTACTAATCTAGGTTAGTCTGAGCTTCGCGTCCGTAAGCCCCTTATACAGACATAGTGTCTGTAGATCCGTAGTCCGTGGTCCTTAGAATTTATATTCGCGTCTACATAGTCCGTATTCTTAGTCACGTGACCGTACCAAACAATGAGATAGTCGAGATATTTCGTTCAATAAAACTCTTTGAAAGAAAATCGTCTACAGCAAGGAGCAAACCACCAAGCAGTCAGCTGCTAAAATAACTTTTCTGAGAAAACGTCCAGGAGATTCTTGAAATGTAGGTTAAGTACAATCACAATGTATATGTTACAGGAAAAGTAGATTCTCCAGTAAGAGTCGACTTTACCTAGGCCGAGTCAACTCTCCCTAACAATCTACTTTTCCTGTGACATATATATTCATAAACGATTTGAACTATCAAACTTTTAATTATCAACGGATCCTTTCGCTGCCATTGTTACTCTTATTTAGATGTGCGCGCGTGTATTTACTTAACTGTGATTGGTAGTCCATTTATTTTTTTTATTTTTTTATTTAGCACCGCATCTTACTATCCGTTCGAGTTGTATGTTTACATACTAATTACGCTAATGGGTTAGGGATAGGGAAGGTTGAATTTAGAGGAAGTGATCCCGCATTTTCGTGGAGGGAGAGTGAAAAACCTTTGAAGAACCCCCCCCCAATTCATCCGACCGAGATTCGAACCTTGATCTCCCTGTCCTCGGTAGTCTAGCTAACACCAAACTAGCGCGTTAGCAAACTACGCCACCGAGGAGGGTGATAGTCCGTATAAACTAGTCCTTAAAAATGTTATAGTCCTTATAAAGTTAAAAATTGCTCAACTTCTATGGAGTACGGATCAGGACTCAGTTAAACAGAGCAATCTGATAATGTGGCATTAATTTCTTACGGATCATGGACTACGGACTAAGGACCTACGGCTAAGGCGTCTATAGATGGGGCTTTACTAACAGTCTGGGATACTAGTTGATTATACAATAATGGGGTAGTGATAAAAAAAATAGATATTTAGAGGAAGTGAATTTTTTTTTTTTTTTTTTTTTTACAAAGGGAAAGTAAGAAAACATATGGAAAATAACCTCAGTATACCCGACCAGAAATCGAAACTCTATATCACCGGCAAACAAGATGAACCGAAACTACCGCCTTGTCTAAACGTCTACTGGTGCGTGTCTCTGGTTATACTTAGATGAACGTCAGTGGATTGGGGCGTGAATGGAAGTTGGTTTAGCGGGGTAATTAATGAGTTTAGTCAAATGAAGATAAATAAAAAAAATTGACATTCAAGAATTAATGTTATGATAAAATAATTGAAATTTTAAGTCGTGAATAATTCTGAGAAAACTTTACAATAAAAACAATTTAAATTGGGAGTAGTAAGGGAGTACTTCCCTTTTTGGTTGTTTATTATTATTATTATTATTATTATTATTATTATTATTATTATTATTGTTATTATTATTATTATTATTATTATTATTATTATTATTATTATTATTATTATTATTATTATTATTATTATTATATTATTATTATTATTATTATTATTATTATTATTATTAACACTTCTTACTAGCCGTTGGGACTATACGCATTTTTACTTTCTCGCGATCTTACAGGTAGAGAAAGTATTGTGATCGTCAAAAAAAATCGAACTCGACTCGAGATTTTGATGAATCTCGACCTTTCATGACCACCCGAATCCGAAAAAGTGGTTTTTGAATTTCCGTCTGTCTGTCTGTACCTCCGGCTAGAACCTAAACTATTTTACCGATCGGGCTAAAACTTGGTATCTAGGGTATTCATAGGGTTGTCCCGAGGGGTTTTGTAACTGGATATCTAACCCTAAAATTAAGGGTAGTTTACTGAAGAGCAAAAAGAGAAAAAGTCGATTTTCTCAAAATCGGATCCTACGATTTTAATTAAATTTCATTTCTAACCATTTATAAATATTACAAACAAAATGGCTACTCTCAATATTTCGGCAAAATGAATTTAAGGGCTCCGGTCTGATGAATAAATAAATTCTCATTTTTTATCATATCTCCGAAAATATTTGAGATATGAAATTACTTATCATTACAAATATGTAAATCTATTTATACTACAAATATTTTATTCTAAGCACATTTTTATAAAACCAATAACTTTCAAGCTATACGCAAATATTTATATTTTTTAGCTTTTTGAACACAAACGTTAAAGTATTGCGACCGTAAAAAAAATATATCCTGAAATGTTGATGGATGTCCACGTCTCGTGACCCCCCGAGCCCTAAAAAGTTGTCTTTGCAATGCCGTCTGTCTGTGTGTCTATTAAAACTTAAAATTAAGAGTAGTTTTATAAAGGGCGAAAAGAGAAAAAATAGATTTTCTCAAAATTGGCTTTAACGATATTGATTAAAATTCGTATATATGCGTTGATTAAGATTATAAATAAACTGGTTATTTTAATTTTCCCATGAAAATGACTTTTAAGGTAATTTACAGAAGCTGAAATTTCCGTATCTCCGCAACTATTTGAGATACTAATAACTTATCATTGAATAAGTGAAGTACTATTAAAAATAAAAAACTTTTATATGAAATATATTTTTATAAAACCAACAGTTTCTGAGATATTGGCAAATATATTAATACAATTTTGTGAGCTTTAGTTGTAAAGAGATACTACTTATGTTTTAACGCAATAATTCTCCAACGCCATAGAATAATTAAATATAAGTAAGTCTCTCAAAAAGTTTGTTATTTTTCCTTAAACCTCTTAGGAGAAATATTTGTACAACAATGATCTATGTCCATTTTAGACTCAATAGTTAATACTTACATTTTTTATTGGTCAAAATTTATAAATGAGGAATTTAATAGCAATTCGATGACATGAAGATGTGCAACACCTAATAAAATGTCGAAAATTATAACTGGAAGTCGAAATTTTAATACGAATGTGTTGACCTTTGTGAACCCAATATTGATCTTTTTTATCGGTCGAAACATACAAATGAGGACATTAATTATTTACAAATAAAATTATAAAATTTAAAACCGGGACTCAAAAAAAATTTACATGAATATAGTGCAATTTATGCTTGAGTTTGTTCGTGTATATTATTTCGTTTCGCATATATTACGAATTTTGAATAAATATCTCCATTTTTAAACAATAGAGCGAGAAAGTCCGTGCGGAGTTCCGTACCATTTATTTTGTTCTAACTTTGTTTAAAATGACCCTGCCAACTTACCTATTCTACAATTAACTAACGTCTTATATACACATTCATTCTTCATCTGGATATACAACCCAAGATTACTTGACTAACCCACTTGAATATAACATGGTTAGTTGGGGGTAGTTTACATTACGTTACTCGTGAGCAGTTGAACTACAACTATTGTTCAATAGAGCATTCTTTGATCACATAATCGCTTCCTCCATGGAGGGGAGATTGTTAATCCTCACCACAGTGGTAAGGAAGGCTGACTTCGGATCCAGGGGAGGGTAGTTTGGTCCCAAGAGTCTCCTAAAACAATATTTGTCCTGCGCAAGGGTTCATCCATCCACTCAGAAACTGGTAGGACCGGGCAGACTGACTGTGTAGAGTGCTTTACCCCTAACTAGGGAACTTCCTATAGGCGAGCGAATACTGAGTGGATTTTATACAAAATGCATTCTCTAATATCTTCATCCTTTTCACTTAAATCGCTGTCATGCCCTAGCGCAATTCTTCAAATTAGTGGCTTAAGCTATAGATACGTAACGAATAGCGTTGGTGACCCATTTTTCGATTGCATTGAGCTTACCCACCTCTGTAACTGAAATGTTAAAAAAAAAAGGGGGGGGGGGAGGGGCACTCGGGTGCAAAAGTTAGTCTGGTAGTAAGAGTCGTCTTGCGAGCGTGTTTGAGACTAATTGTGTTGGACTAACGCCGTGGATACGGAAACCAATTATCATGTGTACATTACGTGTATATATATTATTATTAGCACCGCTTCTTACTACCCGTTCGGGTTATACGCACTTACGCTAATGTGTAATGGTAGGGTGATTGTGAGATGAAATGGAGGACCTACAGTTTAACGTGGAATCCGAACCACGGTGGAGGCCTGGCATTCCTCACATTCACAGTGTATATATAGATGTGTAGTAGTTTTTGTACTAATGTTTGTACCCATAAGTGTAAATATAGTATAACTTTTTTAATTCAAAGTCTAAGGGCTATCTAAAAAAAAAAATTCGAAATATCCAAAATTCGAACTAACCATTTTCTAAAAAAAAAAAGAGAGAGAAAAATTCAAACGCAAAATACAAAAACTTGGAAAAATTAGCATATGAAAATTGCAGAATTAAATCAGAATTGATGAAAGCCGAGCCAGCACATCCCCTTAGTTAGGAAACCCTCTCGCCGCCGGTGCATAACTCCCCACTTTCTCATTTATTATGTGTCCGTAGGCTAACCCTAACTTATTTGATATTCTTAGAATTTGGGGTGGCTTAATAAAGATCGTTATGCTAGGTTTTAAATGAGTACAAACTCGAAAAAATTAACAATGTATAGGCTTCGAACTATCCAAATATTTCCTTCTAAAATTCATATTAAATGTTCTTTTTTTTATCATTGATTTAAATAGAAATTTCATGAGGAATCATGCTGCGTTAGAACTATCCTATTTTTCGAATTAACCAATGCCCATATAGCCAAATTATACTCTGGGTGTATATATATATATATATTAATAGACAGATTCATTATAAATTATATATATACACATAATTTGTAAATAGTAAAACATGCTAAATATATATATTTAATAGGCATATCGCATTGATTTGGTTAATAGCGATGCTTAAGACACTTTCTAAAATACATTTACTCGAATTACAAGTTAATTTACTATTAGAAAGCACGGATAACGCGTGCAGTTTTCTTTAGAAATGAGTGTAATTGTAACCAGTGAAACCATTTTACCATATTTTATAAAATACAACAAAATTTAAAAATCGTTATTTTGGAATTTAAAAAACTACTTTTCTGACCCCAATTTTGATATTGTAAAGTGAAAAACCTAGAAAACCACCCTACAATAAGTTTTCTAGCTAGGCCATAATCTTGTAGAATATTTAATTTCCCGTTTAATCGGTTGATTGGCACCCAACACTGCTGCCAAGAGTCAACTTTAACCTAAGACCGCACTCAAAATTAACTCCGAATCACAACTTAACCGCATTATAACCATACAAATAAAAAGAAATCTCCGTTGAGATTCGGAACAACAAAGTTCCTCAGAGGTAGTTTAGCGACCGACATCTAAACGATTTTCTCTACAACACTAGGGGATTTTTATGTGTAAGTGTACACATGTCCCGGCTATCCACATATTTATATAAATAGCGCAGGTATGAGGAATGTAGAATCTAGAGGAAATGTGGAGGGAGAGTTGGAAATCTTTTAGTAAAAAACACCCTCAGCACTCCCCTCACTCCCCTTTCACCGGAATTCGAACACTGACCTACTCGTCACCTTAAAATAAGACCAGATAAACCATACGGCCTAGTCCACGCGCACTCCGATGCGAGTCTGACATTTTTTTTTTAATATTTTGGATCTTTCAATTGTATTTCCACTAGAACCAAAATTGGTGTAATTCTTGTAACAGATTCTTAAAAAAATGAACATGTCTTGGAATATTTTTTTTTCTGGAGATACGTATTTAAGAAAATAAAACTGAACACTCGTTTATCTAACTCTTGAGACATTATTTACATTTGAGGGGATATTTTTATGTGAATTTAAAATTCCATGAACATGTTAAAATAAACTTTTATTGCTTTGGTTACTTTTTTTTTTCGAGGCTGATTGTTCAGATAGTTTAAATTTATGTATTCATGATACGGGTGGGTCGATCTTTGATACCTCGATTGCCCCAATTCTTTAATTAATATTCCACATAACAGTTCCTATGTGTTTTAATTTAATTAAAGATCCATACAAATATATTCGTGTTGTTCACTTTATAAAAGTGAATATTTGTCTATTCGCAACTTTTGCACTGTAGCGTCCTCAGGCGAGGAGGCCACAAAATAATACAAGGAAAATACAAAAGGTTAAATAACAATAACAAGAGTGAGTGCACATGAGTTCAAGACTAGAAATGTTCCATAGAGAAACATTACGCGTCTAATCCCGCCACTCCCACCTGTTACTGAGAGTATCAAAATATATGGGAGTCGTCTATCACTAGAGAGCCTTAAAATGCGTCACCCTTCCTAACCACTGAAAAATATTAGATACATTACATTAAACAACCAAAAACCTAGGACATGTGATGGTATATAATAGTTAAAAATAAAAGAATTAGTCATGTTGAACCAATATTTATTTTGGATAGGACAATCCGAAGTTTAACAATTCAAATAAGTACTAATTATTGTTGTTATAACAATTATATGTACATTATGTACAAGTGCTTTGGACTTTAACATTGAAAATTAGCCCGCTATAACGGGTCTGGGCAGAAATGATATTCTGCCAACAATAAAGTTACAATTAGAGTAATATTTTCTTTACAAGTAAACAAAGAATGTACGGTTATATATATATATATATATATATAATAGAATAATAGTAAATATGGACAATACAATCGGTCTAATAATTATTTACCCTATCAATCTTGATTTGGTTCAATTAGCGCTGGCGTGTTGTATTGCGACAACATTGACTCTCAAGTCTAAAAGGTAAATATTTCTCAAGAAGAAAACATTAATAGGTTGCGAAATAACCCCAAGAAATCTAAGTATTATATCAACAAGACTATTTAATATAAACATAACAGTAAATGTCAATAGTTCCCCTAACATAACAATTTGTATTAGTTATAAATCGTGACTACGCCCAATTCGCCCTGGCGCGTTGTAAAAAGACAACATAGGCTTATAAGTCCAATACCACAATATGAAGCAATAATTAATTTAGAGTTCCACCGTAATTAATACAAATAAATCATTACACCTCAACCGGTGACAAGACGCCATTACAAGTTAATTGCCAGACTTCTATTTAAATTTTTTTTTTTTTTAAGATAACTGAAAATATTAAGCCAAAAAGGAATTTTGAAATAATAAAGAAAATATATAAAAAAAGATGTTAAATTAGCCGAGATAGAATTTGGGTTCTTACATTTTCAAAAGCAGAAAGCCGAAGCTTGTACTAGTCCTAAACCAGCTCTGTCCCAATTGTGTCGAACATTGGGCCAGACACAAATATATATACAGAAACAACAAAGAGGAGGGGCATGAAGGGTAAGCAAGAGGGGAAAGATTCTGGAATATCAAGGAACAATGTTATGCGCATTTCTACGTGCCTCGGGAGACCGGTGGTTTTTTCTGGCGCAATCTAGAAGAGAATAACTATAACTGCGCATGCCCACACCCACATGTGGGGTTCGCTAAATCGCCGTTCAATTCGCTCCGTCAGTATACTTTTTCTCTCGGGTGAAGGAAGGTGTGCATAGCAGAAGTTAGGTCGCTCTTCCACGTCGCCTCCAATCACGGACAAATGGGGTAAGGTTCAACCATCGATATAGCAGTTGTGTATTTTATTGACCATCCGATGCTACAGCACAAATATGAATCGAAACCCAAAGCAGAATCAGAACCGTAGCCGCTAAAATTTTGTAAAAATTGATTTTATTCAGTAAAAAAAATAATCATTAAATCAAGTGATTCGAGAGGCGTTCCCCCCCTCCCTCACTCCCCGATCTCTCCACATTTAAAAATATTCTTACTAGATTGCGTTTCTGGTTCACTATTATTTTTTTTATAGATTATATCTTAAATTATCAATTTTAAAAACATATTTAGAATTTTTATAAACGTGTTCACTTCCTTATGAGCACTTGTTCCATCTAACGGCCCCGCGGAGTCACCCTGACAATTTATGACGAGGAGAAAATTACTCCCGAAAATGAAAGCAATCTAAGACGTGCCTCGGGCCATTGTATTAGATCAACTTCTTTCTGTCTTTCATGTTCGTTAATGACTTGTCAAGTGATCCAACTATCAGCGGTGGAATGACGGTGTTATTATACGTTCATGGCACACGCTGCAGCCTATATGTATGGTCCAATTTTCATAGAAAGAGATTTTTAGGAAATACAAACACATTTTTTTAGACTAAAACTGTCAACATTTTTCTATATCACTAGTGTTATTCAAAAGATATTGCTAATATCAAAAGCTATAGATGCAGCAGGACACATGACTTGACGTATTACTACGTGAAAGTAGCTCTAGTAGATTTTTTAGCTCTCATATAAAGGGACTTGGAAAATATTCCTGATCTAGCTTTTTCATGAATTACCCTCTTTTCATACAAAGTAATGTAGGTATAAGAGTAGCACACATATTTAAATTATTGAGTTTTCTAAAGAGGAATGCATGTATTAATCTTTAAATAAGATAGATTCATTATAAATAATATTTTAAGAGGTTTGAAGAATTATATCCGCCCGTAGCGAGTCGATCCCGCAAAATGTGCGCTGCCCTTTTGGGTATAATTTGTTCTATCTCAAAGAGATGATTTATTAATGAACCTATCTTATTTAAACTTTAATCAATGCGTTCTCCTTTAAAAGAAAAAAAATTCAACAGTTCGAGTTCTCGCACGACTCTCTTAACTGCATTATTTTGTGGGAAGATTAGGAAAAGCCTAATTAGGAAACCTTTTCCCGATCCTATCCAATTCAATACCCCATATTATAAACCTACCTGTAAAATCTGATTGAGAAATAGGTGAACCAACATGGCGTGCCTATGGTAAGAACACGTTAGGAAGAACAATGTATGACAGCTACAAAAGTTACTAAAAACTAATTTCAAATAATCATGTGTCAAGTCAAGTGATCTGTATCTGTTAATTTTGAAAGATAATACAAACAAGTAGGTCTGTGAACATTATACCTTGCCCATCCCATTCAAAAAAATGCTAATAACATCATCTTAAGAATCATGTCATGTTATAATCGTTATTACAGTCTTAAGATTTTTCTTAGAATTTCAAGTTGAAATATCTCCTGTAAATTATACTTGGATTTGACATTGATATTTTACCCTGGTGATTAAGTTAGACAGAGAACCAATTAATACTACGTATATTCAATAATACATTTTATTCGTATAGAATAACCCATGTTCATGCGATTTAAGACGTCAGTCTCGCAGTATATATCAAAACTTAAAAAATATATGCAAGGGCTTAGAATAAATTCAAATCATTTGAGATGAACTATTAAACGAAAAACCTTTTGAGCAGCTACCATACTGAAACAGATAATCGGATTTAAAATTATATGTCGTTCGGCCTATATTCTAACAATGTATCTGCCAAATCTCGTTAAAATTGGTTGATGCATTTTACTATTATCGCGGAGCAAACATCAACACAGGCGAAATCAATGATAGACTACAAACGAATTGGTTTGTATTTTATAAACTGTCCTTTTTAACGCGTTCTAACTGTACCTAGAACACGTTCTTGGTGGAGGTACAGGCTTGAACTGTTTACAGCTAATTACTTTCATCAATTATTACTGTACTAGTAATCTAGATTCATCAATCAATTTAATATTTAAACATTATTTCTTAGTATTTCTAAACTCAATTTAACCCCCTACTCTTTGCCCAGCATTCGCATTGGAAGGAAAGGGGAATTCAAAAATTAATTACTAGAATCTGGCTACCATTAAAATAAACAATTTAAAATACACCTGCTTTGGTGGCCGCGTGCGCTAACGCGCTAATCTCGTGTTGGACTAGACTGCTGAAGACGGGGAGATTGGGGTTCGAACCCGATCGGATGCACCGAGGATGGTTTTCCCTAAATGGTTTTCCACACTCCCTCCACGCTAAAGTGAATGCATTTCCTCTAAATTAATCACTAACCTATTAGTGTCCTTATTACATAGGCGTACAACCCGAACGGGCAGTAAGACGCATATATGATCATTACTCTGGTGGGGTAGGGATGAGGAAGAATTTTAAAGGTAATCTACCAGCATTTGCGTGGAAGTAGAGTGGGGAACAATTTGGGGAAAACCACTCTCAAGTAGACCCAACCGGGATTCAAACCCCGATCTCCCCGTCGTTAGCAGGCCAGTTCAATACTAGAGCTACCCCTCTGACCATGCGGCCAGTGACGTGGGTCTACTCTTATTGTGTTGGGTGTTAAAGACTGTTTGAAATAGACCAATTTACTGTGATCAGTACTGCTTTGAAATTGACCAGTCTAGCCAAAACTAATACAATTGTTGCCAATAAAAACATACCAACAAAAATAAACGAGCTACTACTCTACCTCTATTTATATTTCCAATAAGCTTAGACTAATAACACAATAATTTTAATGTAAACATAATATATAGTTCACGTCAGTAAAAATGACTAAAGATAACTACTTACCATCTTAAAATATGCCGCGTCATGAGCTATCCGAGTGGTCCTGCAATAGTTGTCGGAAGAGTCTCTGATAGAAGACTTTGCCGGCCTACGGAGCGTTTAAAAACAATAGCCTCCGTTGTTAGGGGCAATGATTGATGAACATTCTTATAGATGAGGTGTCATCGTGGGGACAAAGGAACACTTCTTTAAGTTTTTGACGGCTTCTTTGAGATTCTGAAGCCGCAGTCAATACCAGCTCCGTAAATATACCCAGGCTCATTTTTGAGTGACTCTCTTCAGTTTGAGGGTTTGGTGACCCCAGTCCAACTAGTTTATAAAAACTAGGGATAGGTTCTTCGAAGGATGCCTCACACGTTCAATATTACTGACAGTATTCGTATACTATCAGTATTACTGATTATGTGAGGTAGATACTGATGGTTTGTCAGTATACTGATGGACTGATGCCAACTCCCGTCAGTATTTGCTAGTTTGACAGTAAAACTGTCAGTAATATTGAACGTGTGAGGGGTACGACAATATTTTCGTCAGAATTGCATCAGCCATCACCGAATGCACATCTATTATAGTGAGTAAACCTTTAAAGTATTTATTTAAATAACATAAGCCAGGTTGGTGACCTGGTGGTCTAGGGGTAAGGTGTCAGACTTCTGTGCTGAGGGTCCTGGGTTCAATCCTCGGTTCCGGCACAGATTTATCTGATTGCCAAACCCTTCCTTCACCTCTGACAAGACGTGTATTAATCACAACTTGTGAATGTGAGGAGTGCCAGACCTCCACCGTGGTTTGGATTCCACGTTAAACTGTAGGTCCTCCATTTCATCTCACAATCACCCTAACATTGCAAATTAGCGTAAGTAAGTATAACCCGAACGGGTAGTAAGACGCGGTGCTAATAATAATAATAATAACATAAGCCAGGGCCGAATGAGAGATAAAGAAGTGATTTGGGAATTCTGGGAACCACCAGCCGCAACAAATCTATAAAAACATCGGGGCTCATTCTAAAATAATTCATGAAATCATCGGGTTCGGAAATCTCTTTCTTTTAATAGTGTTGGATGTTTCTATCTTTGAAGCTTTGCAATCCACTCTTTAACCACGCTTCTGGCCTCTCTTCCTTTTACGCCCTACAGAAAAAAAATAACTATACATCACCAGTAAGATGTGTACTGACCAAAATACTGTTTATAATATTGTTCGTGTGAGCTCAATATTGAAGGAATGCCAGTAGTACTGTCATTACATACGGTCAGTAATATTAAACGTGTGGGCCGCCCAAAGATATTCGAGGATCGAGGATTTTAAATAAAATTTTGTTTCGAGATTATTATTTTTTCCAATTTATGATTCCGAATTTTACTTAGTGCTATTACGCTACTTACTGATTATTCATCAGAAAACCTAACAAGTAACAACCAAAACTCATATCATTAATTTACCCTTTAACTGAATGCGAATTCACATCATATTAACAAATGTTATCATTTAGCCATGGTTTCTACTTTATATAGTATCCAAAGAATTAATGTGAACAAAATAAGAATAATTGAATAAAGAAGATCAGACATAATGATTACGCTTGTTATGTCTTCTAAACAAACTTATCTTTTCTCACGTTCCCCACATCCCCACCTTAATTATGGTAATCTGAATATACAATTTTTATAATTATAATATCATTCTCAATAATGTTATAAGCTCATTGAAACAGCAGGTTAATTGGGTTAATATTAATTCAAAATACTATTTTATATTTTGGAAAGTAAGAAACACGGATCTTTTTTTAACGCTTAAGTTTAATTTTGTTGTTATACTTAAATTAAGGAGAAAACAGAGCAAAGGTGGAGTTTAAATAAAATCTATAAAGTTCAGAGATAATATTTCCAATATACTTGATCAAAGATCCTGAGCTAGTCACTTTTCCTTCCTCACCCGCAGGCCGTACTAATGTACAAATGTGTCTTGAACACGGATTCAACAACCGTTTTGGCAGCTGCACGGTCTAAGGCGTCACGGTGACAATATACTAGACAGCCGATGACAGGGAGTTAGAATCTAGTAAGTGTGTGTGAGGGGAGTTTTTCCTAACTGGTTTACTATTCTCCCTCCACAAAAAATGCGGGTACACTTCCTCTAAATTCAACCTTCACCATCCCTAATACATAAGCGTAATTAGTATATAGGCATATAGCCCGAACGTATAGTAAGATGCAGTGCTATATAAACACGGATTCAAACTCTGTATATTGGAGAAACAGACTAAATTCTTCTTCTGATTCTGATAGGAAGAAACTTTGTTGACAGTTACAAAAGTTATTAAAACTTATTTCATATATTCATACGTCAAAGTTATGTGATCTGAAGCTGTCACTTTCGATAGGTACTATCAATATCTCTAACATGATTGATGATACTAACAGTATAATTAAGTTATATTAGTTTAAAAAGGACGCCTGAACATGGGAATCGAACCTGGAACCTTGAGCCTAGCGTGCCAGTGCTCTACCATAGAGCTATCCAGAATTATTCCAGTATTAAGGGTAGTCTTCACTCGTAATTTAAGGCTGAGTCTCTGATGGACGTGTGGGGAATAGTCAGCTACATATGACAGATCAATTAATATCGTGAGTTATCAGATACCACTGTCATCTACGACTCGGGAGGGCTGTTATTTTACCAAGTATGCGATACAAGAGTGTAATTAAATTAATTAATTTAATTATTCTCATCCATAAGGACATTACCATAATTACAAAGATTTGCAACTGTGTTGATGATCCCCTAATAGCAAAGTAAAATATAATCATTGCTGGCTGAATTTTTTTTTCTATCCGAGATTGTTCTTTTACGCCAATCCCACTATAGTCACAATTAGCATAAAGCGCCGATGGAAATTTTATGTGAGTTTAATTAGGAGAGTATACGTTGTGTAACCCACCCACTGTCGTTCAAAGGGTTGGACCAGGTCTCGAATCTGACTGCAGAACACATTTTTCAAATACCAGCTTATCATAAGTAGAACCAATTCTGAATTTAAAGATGCAATAACTTAAACACTTACAGAATTTTCATCGGGATTCTATCCAAACCGTGGCCTACCCCCACTCGACAAAAAATCAACTCTCTTTAATTTCAATTTTTCGGCACAGCTATACATATTGATACTATCTATTAAAAATGACAGGTGAATTTCACATAACTCGACGTATTAATATGTGAAAGTAGATTTAATAATGTTTGCCTAATTTACCTATTTGTAAAGCCTTTAAACTTAACGCACCTAAGCACTACAAGCACCATCACACACCAGACGACTATATCAGAAATTGAAAAGGAGAACAAAAATAACAGTCCATCCTGTAAGGTATCTTACTGACATGCTGATGACACCTCACCCCTTCCGTTGACAAGTATAAACACTCATCCTATTATTTGTGCCTGTACCACAGACAAGTAAGAAACAGACTCTCAACCTTACGGGGTTTTTGTTGCGCTCCTTTTGCCAGCTTGAGCCTTCAACACTGGGCTTCGCTAGTGTCACTGCTGGATGATGATAGGACTAACCGCAGCAATCCTAGTGTTGAAGGACTCAAGCTGCCAAAAGGAGCGCAACCATTTTAACCTGGAGGTTGAGTGTCTGAGTATATTATTTGTCTGTGGCCTGGACAGAATTGATTTGCATTCAAAAATAAACGTGTTCTTGCTTCCTATTCTAGATAATAAACATGTTCTTCCAGGGATTC
Organism: Timema podura; assembly: GCA_033556935.1. NCBI lineage: Eukaryota > Metazoa > Arthropoda > Insecta > Phasmatodea > Timematidae > Timema > Timema podura. The sequence continues at coordinate 57,702,500 of JAVRXN010000011.1, forward strand.
TTTTTTTTAACTTCATCCTGGCATGAAGGTTCGTATTGGGCCATTTCTGTGAAAAGACGGTCTAAAAAAAGTTTTCAAAAACATTTCAAGATTAAAAAAAAAAGTTTTGTAACAATGTAAGACTATTTTTAGAATGATTTAAAATTGTATGGTTTTTGTTACGATATTATATATTTAAAACTCGCCGAATAGAATCTAAATAAATAAACATAGAACTTGCTACTGCGCCACAACGCACTTAATAGATATTTTGTATTTTTCTTATAACTCTTCTATATCCAGTACTATTGCCGGAATCAGTGTGTGTGAATAACATATTGTGGTGTGTTACAGTGTGGATGGGAGCGCTCTCGACTGCCGTCGCGCTGCTGGTGTCGCCCGTCACGATTGCCGTGTGCCGACGCAAGTCCACCCGGGTGACCGCAGTGCTGGGAGGACTGGTGGCTGCCCTGGGCTGCCTCTTCACGTCCTTCGCCTCGCAGTTCCACCAGCTCTTCTTCAGCTACGGCACCGTCATAGGTACAGTACTTCACAAGACTTGAGAGTGCCTCCTGAGTTCCTTTATCAGTGAGGTACCATCACAGGTACAGTACTGCACAATACGTGGGAGTGCCTCCTGAGTTCCTTTATCAATGAGGTACCATTATAGGTACAGTACTGCACAATACGTGGGAGTGCCTCCTGAGTTCCTTTATCAGCGAGGTACCATCACAGGTACAGTACTGCACAATACGTGGGAGTGCCTCCTGAGTTCCTTTATCAGTGAGGTACCATCATAGGTACAGTACTGCACAATACGTGGGAGTGCCTCCTGAGTTCCTTTATCAGCGAGGTACCATCACAGGTACAGTACTGCACAATACGTGGGAGTGCCTCCTGAGTTCCTTTATCAGCGAGTACATCACAGTCAGTATGATATACGGGGATGCCTCCGAATCTTATCAGTGGGTACTCATAGGTACAGTACTAAGACAAGTCCGAGCTAGCGAGTGTCCCATACGCTCCTCGTGGGAGTCTCCATTCCTTATCAGCGAGGTACCATCACAGGTACAGTAATTCACAAGACTTGGGAGTGACTCCTGAATTCCTTTATCAGCGAGGCACAACTATAGCTAGAGGCATTTACAGGATGGAGGCAAACCTAATGTTATTGCTACCAGGTATAGGAGTGGGGATGACGAGGGATTGTAAGTGAAACTCTGATGTTATTGCTACCAGGTATAGGAGTGAGCATGTCGAGGGATTGTAAGTGAAACTCTGATGTTATTGCTCAGTAGACTACAATTAGTGAAACTTGTGTTTTGTACAGGTATAGAGTAGCATGACAAGGATTGTAAGTGAAACTCTGATGTTATTGCTACCAGGTATAGGAGTGAGCATGACAAGGGATTGTAAGTGAAACTCTGATGTTATTGCTACCAGGTATAGGAGTGGGGATGACGAGGGATTGTAAGTGAAACTGATGTTATTGCTACCAGGTATAGGAGTGGGATGACGAGGGATTGTAAGTGAAACTCTGATGTTATTGCTACCAGGTATAGGAGTGGGGATGACGAGGGATTGTAAGTGAAACTCTGATGTTATTGCTACCAGGTTAGGAGTGGATGCGAGGATGAGTAAAAGTGCAATTGGAAACAAGGGATTGTAAGTGAAACTGATGTTATTGCTACCAGATAGGATATAGGGAAGTGAGATGCTCAGAAGAAGCATGAAGGATTGTAAGTGAAACTCTGATGTTATTGCTACCAGGTATAGGAGTGAGCATGACAAGGGATTGTAAGTGAAACTCTGTGTTATTGCTACCAGGTATAGGAGTGAGCCTGACAGGGATTGTAAGTGAAACTCTGATGTTATTGCTACCAGGTATAGGAGTGGGGATGACGAGGGATTGCTCCACGCTGATGGTAGCGCAATATTTCAAAAGAAGACGAGAGTTCGTGGAGATCTTCATCGTCTCTGGCAGCGGTCTGGGTATATCCGTGATGTCGGCTTTCATCAAAAGAGCGATAAGGTGAGAGATGCATCTTATCTTGGTTTATTACTTTTTTTTGACAAAAAAAAAGTTTATGTTTTTTATCAATCACTCTTGGCATAATTATCTTTATTAGGGGCTCAGACTATCTTAAATATATATATATATATCCTTTGTGATTATCACGTTTAATTAAATAATAACGTTGTATTAAACGGTTTTAATACAAGGTTATTAATAGTTTCATTTAGTCAAAGAGAACGAAGGGAGGTATGGTTCATAGGAAGCTAGCGCGCATCATCGCGGAGGGTAAATAATAACCTCAAAGTGATAAATCACATGGGTGCACCCGGCTGGGATTCATACCTTACCTCACCGTCACAGCAATCCAATATGCTGGGAGACTGATGACTTAAACCATATTATCAGTGGTGCGGGTAATAATACAAACCAAGGTTTAGGACTGCTCAACGTGCAGTCAATCTTTTCTTCTTAATTATCTCACTCACACGAGCTTGGCCGATTACGTAATAGGCTGTATATATTATTTTCTTAAATCCGCCTTTAGTTAAGAACTCGTTGAAATAATGAAGGTTCACAAAGTACAAAGAAATTAGCATTAAAAAAAAACAGTATCTGTAATAAACTGTTATGTAATTAAAATGCAATAATGATTGTTTGGTTTAAAATCAAAATATTGTACTAATTCTAGTTCTTCTGTGCGAGTGTGTTTATATGAGATAAGCCACTGTTTATATAATAAATCGTGCTTGACTATCGAAACTTAGAGGGTGTAAATGATATTTAGTTGCGGATATAGCCTCTTTTAACATCATATTCGTAAATATGAAAAATTACACTTTGGCACGGGCTTGATTCACGTGTTCAAGGGTCATTTTTCAAATTTACTAATACCATGTATATCACGGATTGTATTACGTTTCTATATTGAATTAAACATTAAATTTATCACATTTTACCTCAAAACCAATTATTTACTGACATAAGTTTATTCGTAGGACTTGACTTGTTTTACATTTTTTCAATTAAAGACCACCCACTTCAGTGCCCGAATGGTCTAAGGCGTCGCTATAGCGTTAAACTGGCCTGATGAAGACGGGGATATTGGGGTTCGAACCCAGGTTGAGTCTGTTGAGAGTGGTTTTTCCAAAATGGTTTTCCAATCTCCTTCCAAGGAAATGGGGCTATACTACTACCTCTAAAATGCTTCCTTCCTCATCCCTACCCCAGTATAGTAATTACCATGCATGCGTATGGCCTGAACAAGTAGTAAGACGCGAATATTAAAAAAAAAACGAGCTCGAGTCTATACCATCACATCTGTGTTAGATCAAGGGGTAGTTTATGTTGTCCCACATAACATTTGTGATGCTCGGAATGCCTAAGAATAGTGAGCAAGAGTCGACTACATTCCAATTTTCATATGAAGAACTTTATCTGACAGCGATACACGTTACTAGAACTACTTTCACGTACGTACCGTATATAAGTCAAGTCATGTGATCTAAAGCTGTCACTTTTTAAAGCCTATAAAATAACACCAATAAAACAGTAAAATGTTTTCATTGTTGATAGTTTGAAAAAAAACTTACATTCTTACTCTGTGACACTAGGAACTCGAAAGTGCATTTCCGTACCTACAAAAGTTAGCCACCTATCCCTATCTTGAGCTGGTCTATCCAGTCCACCTCATTATACCCTATCTTTTTCAGGTCCATTCTAATGGTATCCCCCGATCTACGTCGAGGTCTTTCCAATGGTTTCTTCTTGTTAGATACCTCTATAGTTATTACACTCTGTTTTATTTCTTTTTTAAAAAATAGGTATTATGATACCGTCATTCCATTCTTGTAGTAATTCCTCATGCTTCCATATGGAACATAGTAGTTAATGAATTATTATTGCAAAAATTTCACCCCCTTCCTTTATCAACTCAGATGGGATTGAATCTACCTGGATCTGTATAATTCTTTATTTTATTAATAGCTTCTTTAAATCCACTAACACTAGGACCCGGGACTATTGTCTCAGCAGTATGGATTTCGATACCCTCACCCAATTACATTTTCTAAAAGGTCCTTCCTATGAAAACTGGACTGTAGAACTGTTTGGAACTGTTTTGCCGCAGTGCCATCGGTTGGCGCCTCGGTCTCCAAGCGGTGACCCTTGCCGTCTTCCTGACCTTCATCTTGGGGACGTTCTATCGGTCAGCCTCTCTCTACCACCCTCAGAGACGTGCCATTCTCCATCTCAAGAACCAGAAGAGGAAGATCAAGGACAAGAACAAAGTAGATGACGGACCACCCTTCTTCGATTACAGTACCCTGCGCAGTAAGACTGTGCGCATCCTGCTCGTATCCACGGGGATAAGTTCGTTTGGCATCAACACGCCCATATTTTACTTGGTAGGTACACTTTTAGGAGTGTAAGAAACGCGGGAAAAGGCCAGTGGGTTTTTTTTTTTTTTTGCAGTTTTTATAACAAAACTTTTTTTGGCCAAAATAAATAGAATATGGCTTCAGTACAATATAGAGTTTAATTTTTTACCCATGATGATATACATAGTTCTTTAATAACTTTCATGTGCATAGCAGCATTAGATGACACAGTTTTTAAGTAAAGAGAAAAAGTTGTCATTAAATTCCAGGACACCCTTGACAGATATTCAAGAATAATTGTTGAAGTCACCATGTGAAGAAAATTAAACTCTATGTTTGTACTGAAGCAATATTTTATTTATTTTGACCAAAAAAAGTTTTGATATAAAAACAGAAAATACAAACAAACAAAAAACACCAACCTTTTATCGCGTCCTCTATATCCCCACCTTAAGAGGGTTGTACGGTAGATCATTGATACTCGTTACAAACGGTTTGAAATCCCCAATTATTTAGGAAGTTATTTGATATTTTTTATATTGTTTTCCACAAAATGTAGGCGAAAACCTATCAGCAGGTTTATCACAAGTTAAAAATCTTAAATTTGGAGTCTACAGGTTTTTTTTAGAAAAATTAAACGAAATTTGAAGCAAAAATTTTTATTTCTGAGAGTAAAGCAAAAGGTTAAAGACCTAGATCTAATCTTCCGCTGTCAAATAAAGTCATATTTTTATAGGATCTCAACAGAACATTTTAAAATTAAGTGGGATTGTTTTGTAGGCTTAGCACACATTTTTTTAAAAAAATTCTCTCTCGTCCTGTCTTATTTGCAGGGTAAGGCGAGTTTGGAATTCGAACCATGGTCAAGTGTACCGAGGTATCATTTGTAGCATCGGATGGTCAATAAAATACACAACTGCTATATCGATGGTTGAACCTTACCCCATTTGTCCGTGATTGGAGGCGACGTGGAAGAGCGACCTAACTTCTGCTATGCACACCTTCCTTCACCCGAGAGAAAAAGTATACTGACGGAGCGAATTGAACGGCGATTTTGCGAACCCCACATGTGGGCTGGACATGCGCAGTTATAGTTATTCTCTTCTAGATTGCGCCAGAAAAGAACCACCGGTCTCCCGAGGCACGAAGAAATGCGCATAACATTGTTCCTTGATATTCTAGAATCTTTCCCCTCTTGCTTACCCTTCATGCCCCTCCTCTTTTGTTGTATCTGTATATATATTTGTGTCTGTCCCAATGTTCGACACAATTGGGACAGAGCTGGTTTAGGACTAGTACAAGCTTCGGCTTTCTGCTTTTGAAAATGTAAGAACCCAAATTCAATCTCGGCTAATTTAACATCTTTTTTTATATATTTTCTTTATTATTTCAAAATTCCTTTTTGGCTTAATATTTTCAGTTATCTTAAAAAAATAAAATTTAAATAGAAGTCTGGCAATTAACTTGTAATGGCGTCTTGTCACCGGTTGAGGTGTAATGATTTATTTGTATTAATTACGGTGGAACTCTAAATTAATTTTTGCTTCATATTGTGGTATTGGACTTATAAGCCTATGTTGTCTTTTTACAACGCGCCAGGGCGAATTGGGCGTAGTCACGATTTATAACTAATACAAATTGTTATGTTAGGGGAACTATTGACGTTTACTGTCATGTTTATATTAAATAGTCTTGTTGACATAATACTTAGTTTTCTTGGGGTTATTTTGCAACCTATTAATGTTTTCTTCTTAATAAATATTTACCTTTTAGACTTGAGAGTCAATGTTGTCGCAATACAACACGCCAGCGCTGATTGAACCAAATCAGGATTGATAGGGTAAATAATTATTAGACCGATTGTATTGTCCATATTTACTATTATTATATTATATATATATATAACCGTACATTCTTTGTTTACTTGTAAAGAAAATGTTACTCTAATTGTAACTTTATTGTTGGCAGAATATCATTTCTGCCCAGACCCGTTATAACGGGCTAATTTTCAATGTTAAAGTCCAAAGCACTTGTACATAATGTACATATAATTGTTATAACAACAATAATTAGTACTTATTTGAATTGTTAAACTTCGGATTGTCCTATCCAAAATAAATATTGGTTCAACATGACTAATTCTTTTATTTTTAACTACTATATACCATCACATGTCCTAGGTTTTTTTGGTTGTTTAATGTAATGTATCTAATATTTTTCAGTGGTTAGGAAGGGTGACGCATTTTAAGGCTCTCTAGTGATAGACGACTCCCATATATTTTGATACTCTCAGTAACAGGTGGGAGTGGCGGGATTAGACGCGTAATGTTTCTCTATGGAACATTTCTAGTCTTGAACTCATGTGCACTCACTCTTGTTATTGTTATTTAACCTTTTGTATTTTCCTTGTATTATTTTGTGGCCTCCTCACCTGAGGACGCTACAAGAAAAGCTGCGCCACTCTGCTTTTTTTTTCAGAGTGAAGGCACCTTGTGAGTTTTATTTGTTAATTGTCTTTGAAATTGTTTCATGAATCACTCCCGCCATGGACACCACCACCTCTGGAGGCGTAATCAGCACAAGAACTGATGTATACCGGCTCAGTAGCTCCGATCTTCGCCAGGAGCTCAAGAGAAGAGATATTCAATTCCCCCCCGACGCTCCTATGGCCGTGTTGCGGTCATTGCTGTCCGAGAACATTATTAGTAAGTCCAGCGATCCTTTTAATTTAGAACCTCGTGATGACGTTAGCCATCCTTCCCTTGAAGATAAGGAACAGGAAAAAATAGAAGCTGTAAGGATAGAGGGAGGTAGTGGGCTCCCGATCCCCCCTAGTGTTCCCGCCGCTAGTTTAGTGTTATCTAATTCACTTGCCAAAACTCAAAGTATTGTAGCTAGCGAGCGTGTAAAACTATGGCCGATTTGCGATGGGTTATCGTCCTCTGATTTATTTAACTTTCTGTTAGAGGTGGACAGGATTTGGAAATTGAGACTTGTAGGAGATTTGGAGTTACTCACGCTATGCGTTGGCAAGACGTCAGGGTTTTTGGCGCATCTAATCACTGAATGCATCCAACTAGGTCTCCCTGGGTTAGAGTGAAAAGTCGAATATTAGAGTCTCTAATATCTAAGAGAGAGAAGGATACTCTATGTAATCGAATGGTTCGGCGCTTCCAACTTCCACACGAACCCTTTAGATTATTTATTTTGGCCATTTCAGAGGCTATTGGGGTGTTAGATCTCAAAATGCCGGAGGAAGAGGTAGTTGAAATCATTCTGGAAAATGTGTCCCCCCTGACGAGAAGGCATTTTGTGTTTTGAATAAGCCTTCTACCCTTTCTGAGCTTTACTCATTAGCTTCTTGTATTGAGGGTTCTCTGGTAGCCGAGAGGGAGTATTTGCACGAGTTCCCTACACAGGTGTCCCGTAACTTTAAACAGGAAAGGTCCCCCCCATTTTCAACTATAACCCGGCCTACTGAGGGAGCCAGTTCTAGTTCTGCTGTGAGGGAAGTAGGCGCGATAAGGGCAAGGAGACCTTTTGATATCACTCGCGTCCGATGTTACCGTTGCCGCCAATTAGGGCATCTTCAGAGGGATTGTAATGGGGGAAACGCGTAACGCGTGGTGTTAGCAAGGGGACCACCGCGCGTACGATTCCAAAACATTCTAGCCCCCTTCCCCCCATCATTAAGTTTTCTATCAGATCGGTGTCGGGCTCTGCCTTACTTGATACCGGCTCATGTGGTTCATTTATTAGTAATAATTTTGTGGATATCTTAAAGAAAAATGGGAAGATATCGGTGGAAAAAACTGGTATTAGGACCTTTGTTTTGGGTAATGGTAATCTCTTAAGAGTTAGCGAGAGAGTAGTCTTGTCCATAAAAATTATGGGGTTTTCGTGGAAGAGAAGCTTGTTTTGTGTTCCATTGCTTCCCTTTGACATTATTTTGGGGAACGACTTCCTGTGGGGAACTGGGGCCGTTATTAGTCTGGCGAGAAGGGATTTAAGTTTTGAGTTCTCACCAGAGTTAGAATCCCCTTTTGTAAAGATTGTATTGTTCCTAGCTTATGTTCGTTCGGAATTGGGGAAGAAGCCATTAGGGAGCTGATTTCTAAATTTTCTGACGTCATTACTAGCAGGTGGGGTAGGTGTGAGGTCCTACCGTACGAAATTGTAATGACTGACAATATCCCCATAAGATCTGGTCCTTACTCGTGCGCTCCTCCCAAGATGAAAATCTTCCGGAAATTGATTGATGACTTGGAATCAAAAGGGGTAATACGCCCCTCTAACTCACCATTTGCTAGTCCCGCGTTCATCATACCCAAAAAAGGGGAGGGATATAGGTTAATTGTAGATTACAGGAAGGTCAATAAGAAAATCCTGTTCGACCCATACCCGATGCCGAGCATTGAGTCGGCATTCCAGCATCTCGGTAGAGCTAGAATATTTAGTCTGATTGACCTCAATGCGAGTTTTCTACAATGTGCCTTGACAGAATCGTCAAAAAAGTTTACCGCCTTTGTCACTCCCTGGAGACAATACGAATTTAATTGTGTTCCCCTTGGGTGTAGCATTGGGGGACAAGCCTTAAGTCGCGTATTAGATCTTGTTTTTTCTGACATTAAATTTGAGTATGTATTTAACTACTTGGATGACATATGTGTGTACAGCAATACTTTAGAGGAACATTTGGTGCATTTGGAGGAAGTTTTGACTAGGCTGCGGCGAGTAGGACTAACCGTGAATCCCGACAAGGTTACTTGGGCTAAACCCTCCATCAAATACCTGGGGTACGTCATTTCAGAGGGGAATCTTCTTATTGATCCCGAAAGGATCAGTCCCATTATTAATTTTGCTCCCCCCTCTAATCTTAAGGGAGTTATGCGTTTTGTGGGCATGTGCGCCTATTACGCCAGGTTTGTCCCGTCCTTCTCGGAGATTACTGCCCCCTTAATGCCTTAAAAAGAAAAGGAGTGGCCTTTAGTTGGGGTGAAGAGCAGGCACGAGCTTTTAACCTGTTAAAGGAGAAGCTAATCTCTCCGGAGGTTTTGAGAATGCCGGATTTTTCTCTCCCCTTCCTCCTCCACGTAGACGCGTCTTCTGTGGCGCTTGGGGCTGTATTGTCTCAGAGGTCATCGGAGGGAGTCCGACCGGTAGCTTTTGCTAGTCGAACTCTCACCGATGCTGAGAGGCGATATAGCACCTATGAAAAGGAATGCCTTGCCTGCGTCACGGGCATTGAGCGTTTCGCTGACTACCTCGAACAGAGGGAGTTTGAGCTGTACACGGATAACCAGGCCCTTGCGTGGATGCTGAACCACCCCAAGCAACTAGGGAAAGTGGGGAGATGGGTGTGGAGGTTATCTAGGTTCAAGTTCTCCACTAATCATGTATCCGGTAAACATAACGTAGTAGCTGATGCCTTATCCCGCATGGCCGAGGAAAAGTGTCCCATTGGTTCTCTCGAGGTGGCTCCCGCCTCCTGCGTCATTAGATCCATTCCTGAATCCTTTGTGGCAATCGGGGATCACCAAAATAGTGATCCGTGGTGTATTGATATCATGAGTAAATTATCTAGAGGAGAAAAGGTAGGGTCATATTCTGTATTTAATGGGCTATTAGTTGTGACTAATTCGAAAGGGAAGAATAGGAAAGTGGTTGTACCGGGTGCGGTCAGACCAATGCTACTTAGATATTTTCATGATTCTGCCTTTGGTGGTCATCTTGGAGTTTTAAAAACCGTACGGAAAATTTCTAATGAGTTCTTTTGGCCAGGTTTATACAACGATGTAAAAGCGTGGGTTGGCAAGTGTGAGAGCTGTCAGAAAGCTAAACCAACCCAAAATTCCAGAGTTGGGTTTCATTCGGCCGGTGTTGCCCAACGTCCCTGGGATAAAGTCTTCATCGATTATATTGGGCCAATCACCCGTTCTACTCTTGGCAATTCATGTATTCTTATATTAGTTGACGCCTTTTCCAAGTTTGTAGTGCTCATTCCCTTGCGCAATATGAAGGCGACCACTACCGTTAACGCCCTCTGCAGACGAGTTTGGAATCTTTTTGGGGCACCTCGTGTCGTGGTTAGTGACAATGGGCCTTGTTTCCGTTCTCTTGGTTTTAAGAATATGTGCTTTAACTGGGGGATTAAGCACGTGACTACCAGCCCCTACCACCCGGGACCCAATCAGGTGGAAAGATTTAACCGCAATTTGGTAATAGCGCTTACTATTTATCACTGTGAGGCACAGCATAAGTGGGATCAGGATTTAGACTTCTTAAATTTAGCATTTAATTCTGCCTTCCATGAGTCCATAGGCTGTTCGCCAGCCTCTATCCTTCTTGGTCGGGAATTAAACCACCCCCTCTTAGCGATTTGGAACGTTGATTCGCTGTTAGAGAATTCCGATGATTCCTCCCATAAGGAGAGATGTCGGCGTGCCCTGGATCATCTAAAAAGGGCTCAAAAAAGGGTGGCTAACGCCTATAATAAGGGTAGACTCCCCGTCCCTTATATTGTAGGGGATTGTGTGTTATGTAAGGAATTCCCCTTGAGCTCCTCGGCAGATAGAAGATCGGCGAAGCTGTGCCAGAGATGGAGTGGCCCATGGACCATTGATAAGTTTTTAACCCCCGTGACCGTCTATCTTAAGAGTGTGAAAGATGCGTCTATTTGTAGACGAGCTCATGTCAGTCATTTAAAGAAAGCCTGAGCCCAATTGTCCCTAGTGACATGGTGTGGTATAAATATTAAAAAAAAAAAAAAAAAAAAAAAAAAAAAAAAAATATTTTGTAAATGTTTTGAATGTTAGTCTTTTGTGTCGACGATATCTTGATTTAGATTTGCAATACCTAATTCCCTGGGCCCAGGGCAAAGAACTTGAAAAGGTATTAAGAGGAATATTGGTGAAATGTGCCGGACACGTGTATGCTTGATCAAGAAGTATCTACGTGAAAGTGACGAGTGCGCGCCTAATGAACCAGTGCGCCATGTGACCATAGACTGGCTGCGGCATATGATGGCTAGTTTGTTAAAAACTTTATATATATATATTTTTTTTTTTTGACGTTGGATATAGGTCCTATTAGTTAGGAGTGTAAATTTTTTTGGTCAGTTTACTGCTTATGTTTTTTGTTTGTTGTACAGCCCAGAGGAGTCCTGTCATCTCCTTCTTCTCCCTCCCCTTCCCTTGTCTTGGTGCGCATGCCTCGTGGGTAGATCCTGAAGAGGCGAGCGTGGTGTGGGAAAGACTATGGTGACGGCTCTCGAGTCAACGGTCGGCAGGAACAGTTTGGAGCTCCCACTGCTATTGTGTGCAGTAGAACGTCCCGGCGTAAAGAGCGGTGCCGAATCCCAGCGGCAGCCCAGGGCGGATCAACCCATCCGATCTACAAGGACTCGAAAAACAAAAAAAATGATCTGATGCCAAGGATGAGAAAGATCATATACGATGGGGAAATCCTGGAGAACAACTTCCCGAGTACACCGTTGCTGCCCCATGGGATGTTCCAAAGGTCGAGTAGAAGAATGTGACAACCTTCTCCCTCCTCCCTGTCAACCCTGAAAGGGGGGGAGATTTGTAGCATCGGATGGTCAATAAAATACACAACTGCTATATCGATGGTTGAACCTTACCCCATTTGTCCGTGATTGGAGGCGACGTGGAAGAGCGACCTAACTTCTGCTATGCACACCTTCCTTCACCCGAGAGAAAAAGTATACTGACGGAGCGAATTGAACGGCGATTTTGCGAACCCCACATGTGGGCTGGACATGCGCAGTTATAGTTATTCTCTTCTAGATTGCGCCAGAAAAGAACCACCGGTCTCCCGAGGCACGAAGAAATGCGCATAACATTGTTCCTTGATATTCTAGAATCTTTCCCCTCTTGCTTACCCTTCATGCCCCTCCTCTTTTGTTGTATCTGTATATATATTTGTGTCTGTCCCAATGTTCGACACAATTGGGACAGAGCTGGTTTAGGACTAGTACAAGCTTCGGCTTTCTGCTTTTGAAAATGTAAGAACCCAAATTCAATCTCGGCTAATTTAACATCTTTTTTTATATATTTTCTTTATTATTTCAAAATTCCTTTTTGGCTTAATATTTTCAGTTATCTTAAAAAATAAAATTTAAATAGAAGTCTGGCAATTAACTTGTAATGGCGTCTTGTCACCGGTTGAGGTGTAATGATTTATTTGTATTAATTACGGTGGAACTCTAAATTAATTTTTGCTTCATATTGTGGTATTGGACTTATAAGCCTATGTTGTCTTTTTACAACGCGCCAGGGCGAATTGGGCGTAGTCACGATTTATAACTAATACAAATTGTTATGTTAGGGGAACTATTGACGTTTACTGTCATGTTTATATTAAATAGTCTTGTTGACATAATACTTAGTTTTCTTGGGGTTATTTTGCAACCTATTAATGTTTTCTTCTTAATAAATATTTACCTTTTAGACTTGAGAGTCAATGTTGTCGCAATACAACACGCCAGCGCTGATTGAACCAAATCAGGATTGATAGGGTAAATAATTATTAGACCGATTGTATTGTCCATATTTACTATTATTATATTATATATATATATAACCGTACATTCTTTGTTTACTTGTAAAGAAAATGTTACTCTAATTGTAACTTTATTGTTGGCAGAATATCATTTCTGCCCAGACCCGTTATAACGGGCTAATTTTCAATGTTAAAGTCCAAAGCACTTGTACATAATGTACATATAATTGTTATAACAACAATAATTAGTACTTATTTGAATTGTTAAACTTCGGATTGTCCTATCCAAAATAAATATTGGTTCAACATGACTAATTCTTTTATTTTTAACTACTATATACCATCACATGTCCTAGGTTTTTTTGGTTGTTTAATGTAATGTATCTAATATTTTTCAGTGGTTAGGAAGGGTGACGCATTTTAAGGCTCTCTAGTGATAGACGACTCCCATATATTTTGATACTCTCAGTAACAGGTGGGAGTGGCGGGATTAGACGCGTAATGTTTCTCTATGGAACATTTCTAGTCTTGAACTCATGTGCACTCACTCTTGTTATTGTTATTTAACCTTTTGTATTTTCCTTGTATTATTTTGTGGCCTCCTCACCTGAGGACGCTACACATTCTTTGTACGATTTCCCGCTCTTTTTCCATGCAAATGCTGGTAAACTTGCTTTAAATGATTCCTTCCTAATTTCTACCTCACTAGTGTAAATATTAAGCTAGCACGGACAGGTATTAAGACGGGGAGTATATGAGCTGTCTATTTTCCCTACTCCAAGGCCTATCGGCCATATATATGGTCAAGATTCAAATGTCAACCAATCCCCCGTTTGACCCGAAATGCTTGTTATTCGTATACCGGGAGAGTGGTTGATTCCCAAAACTAGATTAAGGGCTGAATACATAGTTTAGATCTGGATGTCAATCCCCTGGTTGTCTCCCGAGACGAGACTATAATAATTACGGCCTATATAACATGTTTCACGTTGCCAGGCCCACCAGGTAGAAGAGGAAGGTCTGGGTGACGCGGTCGTGCTGCTGCAGACGTACCTCGGTCTGGCCTGGACGCTAGGGTGCGCGGCGTTCGGCCTGGTGGTGGTCCAGAACTCTGTGGAGTGTCGCATCGCCCGCCAGTACCTGTGTCAGGCCGCCGTGCTGATGTGCGGGCTGTCTATCCTCGCCCTGACAGCCGTCCAGGGGAACTATCAGGGCTACGTCATGTTCACCTGGATCTACGGGATCTTCTGCGGCGGCTACCACTACTCGCTCAAGATGTACACGTACGAGAGGGTCCGGGCCAGGAACTTCGCCAGGACGTGGGGGTACGTCCAGTGTTCGCAGGCCATCCCTATCGCCATCGGTGTCCCCATCTCAGGTCGGTACCAGGGCGGGCAAAAGAGCCTTTTAGGAAATACAAACACATTTTAATGCTACCAAGATCGATCATTCTACTTTTTTTCTTTTTAGCGCTTCGTCTTACTACTTGTCTAGGCTATACGCATATGTAGGCCTACTAACTACGCTAATTAGTTAGGGATGATTAAGGTTGAATTTAGAGTAAGTGTACCCGCATTTGCGTGGAGGTAGTGTTAGACCATTTAGGAAAAACACCCTCTATACACTCGACCGGAATTCTAATCTCGATCTCCCTGTCATCGGCAGTCTAGTCTAACATTAAAGTGACGCCTTAGACCAGACAGCCAGCGAAGCAGGTTTCATTATAGTTATTTTAATAGATTGATATTATCTACCAAATATGACCGCTACAAAAACATGTCTTAATGTATGAATTCTCTAGCTGTCAGTTAAGGTCCTTCCTATACAAATTAGGATTGCATATACTTTATATAGCAGAGTAGAATCATGTGACGCATTTTCAAATCGAATCCAAATCTGAAATTTCAAAGATTTTCTCAAGCTTAAAACTCACCAAACAATGGTCATTTCAATCTTTTTCTTGTTTTGATAGAAGGAATTCCACTCTGAATATGAATTGCGAGAATGTGTAGATTCAGCTTGTGTGTGCGTAGACCTAGTTACCTTAAAATATAAGAATTTATGTATTTACTTTGTTGGCCGCATGGTCTACAGCTTTACTCTCGCAGTGGCCTAGACTGCCGCTGACAGGGAGATCAAGGTTCGAACCTAGGTTGGTGTATTGGATGTGGTTTTCCAATCCCTCTCCACACAAATGCGGGTACATTTCCTCTAAATATAAGCCTTCCTAATCCCTAAAACCATTAGCTTAATTAGTAAATAAGTGTATAACCCAAACGGGTAGTAAGACGCAATGCTAAAAAAAATAGTAAATATATATTTAATTTGAGTAAAGATGGGTCGAATCTTAATAATCTGAATCTTTACTTTCTCTCTACAAATACCGAATCAGAATCTTAGAAAACATGGTTAACACTAGGTGCTACTTTCATATTCAGAATTAGTACACATCAGGTGAGGCACTATACTAAATACTGGATGACACCTACCCAGACCAGAATGGAAACTGGCCCACTGGTCTGAGAAAAATAAACTTTTTACGCCCTTGTTTTCAAGTTACAAGACCTATAAATACATTGGTATAAATCATCACTAAGCAGTAGGTTACAAAAGCTCTTTAACAAATAACAATTCAAAATTTGATATATTTCTTTTCTTGTTTCAAATTCAGAATTTTCTCTAATCCTTGAATCTCATATATCCAATTTTCCAGGTCTCATAGGTTTGGTGTAATAAAGAACGTATAAATAAATACAATATATTCAAATGAGAAAAAATGACAAACTGGACACAGGAATCGAACCAGGGACTTTTGGCCTTACGCGCCAATACTCTACCTCACTTAAATTAATTTGATTCAGCTATCAGGACTGATCCTGTATCAGTTTGTGATACACATGAATTAAAATACAATACAGCCAATTTTAGAAAAATCTATTTTTTCATGAGCACACATGGTGCCCTCTATATTGCAGGTTACATCAACATAGAATGTGGCGGTAAAGCAGGCTACTACTTCAGTTCCACGTGCGCGCTGGTGGGTAGCCTCACCCTGTTCCTGATCGACGTGCACAGGCGGAGTTTGTCTCGACACAAGCACACTCGCGCCAACGGCACGCGGCATCTGTGCAACAGCACCACGTGTCCGCAGCGCAGGAAGTTGTCTTTCAGTCAAGAGCCGGAAAACGATCGAGACGCTCTCGCGGGGGTCCTGGGACCCGCCGCCATGGCTCTAGGCCCCGTGGTCAACGAGATCGGATTGGTGACACCGGCAGAGGTCGGTTCTTTTTCGTAATATGGGGATCTTTTTTAAATGAATTTTTACTAAATTAATCATCAAAATCAAGGGTTTTTTTGTGCTTTATTACAATATTTGCACAACATTTTACTATTAAATCAATAAAGTTGGTAAATATTAATCTATTTCATATAATTATCATAATATTTCAAAAATAAATTATTTTTTTATTTTAAAAGATAATTTAAATATTTTTAAAACATCTAGAATACCTAAGTTATTGTAATAATGACAAGTTTTTTTATCTATGTAAAGTTAGTCCTCGATACAATAACCAACAATCATTAATACATTTTTATATGTGCCCTGATGTATACGTTCCTAGCAACTTATAAAGGTGTACACAAACTATACACCAAAACATTAGTGTTAAAGTCCAGAATCAAGATGTTTGTTCGACATTCCTTTAAATGTATGGATATGTCCCTGAAGGCAGAAGAAAATTCCAGGTTGGTGGGGGTGAAGAATATACAAATTTAGTGAGGACATAACCTAAAGTGACCATTTTAATCCTTGGCATTTTTGGGTACAGCCACTCTAAAAGCATTGGATGCAGCTGGATAATGTAGTTGCTATTTAAATTGTACATAACACACCATTTAATCATGTTTTTATTATTTTCGCATTATTATACAGACACAGTTAATTAAAGTAGCTTATTCATCGCTACGGCCAAAAGTCTACATTTTACATTTAAACCTTTTAACAATTCACTTGTTAAAAATTTTTTATCAAGCCATATAAATTTAAAATTGAATTAACAAAACATAGTTAAAATCAGTCTGGGATATTATTTCGGGGACCATCCCATAACCTAGAGAGGTAAATTGTGAAGAAGTGAGAGACAGGTGTAAGATATGTGATACTTACATTCTTAAAGGTTTTAATATTAGTTCTCATTTCAAGTTATTGTTTTAATCTCTCTTGGTATCAAGTTTTAATTCACTTAAGAAACAAAACATTATGTAACTCTCATGGCTTTAAGACTACACTCCACAGGAGGAACAAGCATAATTTAGGAGTGAATTAGGTTAGTAAGGGTTCATTTATGATTTTGGATGAAACCTAAGAAAAAATGTTTATTTGATTTATAAACAAAGTTACAGTATAGAACTAAAAAATACCTGATCAACTAATCTATATTCTCGCCCCTTTTTGTAAAAGCCATATTGTGTTCGTCCCCCTTTTATATGTTTCTATCAACTTTTCCTATACCAACTTCCAAATTTAATATGATCAAACCCACCTCAGTGGCATAGTTAGCTAACGCGCCAGTCGTGTTGAGCTAGACCACCGAGGACGGAGAGATCGAGGTTCGAATCTCGTTTGAGTGAACTGGGGGTGGTTTTTCCTAAATGGTTTTCCACTCTCCCTCCACGTAAATGCGGGTTCACTTCCTCAAAATTCAACCTTCCCCATTCCCAATCCATTAGTGTAATTAGTACTTGAGCGTATAACCCGAATGGGTAGTAAGACGCGGTGCTAAAATTAAAATTAATATGATCAACTAATCTGTTATTTGATTTGATGAAGACTATGGTATGTGCTGAGTATGTGTACAAAGTTGGTGCATTTTACACCTATTTTCATCCTTGGCCTAAATGACAAAACTGTACCCTTCATTAACCCTGAAAAGTGGCAAGCTTACCTTTCTTGCTTAGTCCCCCGATGGTGCAGCTTATAAGATAGATTGTTACTCTCAGGGTGAATGGAGTTTATTTGTAAAAAAAAAAAAAGTATTTTGTTTATATATTTTGGTCTGATTGACCTTGCAATTGTCAGGTGCTATTGGGGAACAACAGTCTCCCAGATAAGCCTGAGTTGACCTGTATCTCCGAAGAAGGGATTGCTGACATGGACCTACCAGACAATCTACTAGAGGACCTCGACTACATCGGAGACTGCATTACATCCTGCAACAAGGTATAATTCTCACCATGCCGTTAAACATAAGAATAAACACTTTGTAATCAGTGTCTTGCTATTGATGATGATGATGATGATGATGATGATGATGATGATGATGATGATGATGATGATGATGATGATGATTATGATTATGATGATTATGAAGTTAGAATTGAAAAGAAGTGTACCTACACTTGTGAAGAGGATATATATATTTATTTATTTATTTTATTCCTTAATTATTTTCATCCTAGCTTTAAGTGAATGGTGCTAAAATTCATTGATTACCCCACTTTATTCTGTTTCTTTAAATTAAATACTGTAATTTAAGTTAGTCAGAAGTATCAATGTGTCCAAAAAACAACAAAGAATGTTCTATTATGAAAATTTGCATGAACTTATTTATACTCGTCAATTACCAATCTTTTCATCAAGCAGTCAATAATTATACTCCCTTATTTAAGTGGATAGCACACTTTACAATCAAAAAGCAATCAAATATTCATATACTATATCTAAATAGTATTGTTAAGTCTGAAACACATCCATCATCTGAAACCATAACATGTTTGGCGATTTAAACTAAATATGGTCCAATAATATTTTACTCTATTATTATTGTTATTAATAATAATAATAATTATAATTATTATTTATTTATTATTATTATTATATACTACTACTACCCATTCGGGTTATACACACTTACGCTACTGTGTAATGGTAGGATAATTGTGAGATGAAATGGAGGACTTACAGTTTAACGTGGAATTCGAACCACGGTGGAGGCCTGACATTCCTCACATTCACAAGTTGTGATTAATACACGTCTTTTCAGAGGTGAAGGAAAGGTTTGGTAATCAGATAAATCTATGTCGGGACTGAGGATTGAACCTCGGATCCCCAGCACAGAAGTCTTGACACCTTACCCCTAGACCGCCAGGTCACCCTTTTACTCTTTTATTTGTGTTACTTTATAGGTATTGATAATATCTTAAAAGTGAAAGCTGCAGATCACCTGATCTCATATAAGAATATCTGAAAATAGACCTAGTAACTTTCTAGATGTCAGATCCCATTACAATTGAACTCTAATGAGTTAACGCCAGGATCATGATCAACTTAACGTTACAAAACGTATTGTGAAGAGTAAACTCATGTTTTTATATGGAAGCTATCCTGATGCACCTAACTTTACATTCACTTTATGTTCACTTAATGTAATAGTTAGTTGTCCAGGGAATAACTTTTGTGTATCACGTTATGTGAAGTGTGCCATGTGTTACTGTCAGTTAATCATGGTGTGAGCACATTAATACAGCTAATTACTCCTTAATTTATTTGTACACGTCTTGCTACTGTATCACGTCGTGTCTTTTCTTACACACTTTATTTTTTAGATCCAGCATGCTTCTATTATAAATACTTGAAGCCTAATCATGCTTAACTTATTGATTTCCACTTTAGTGAACAATTTGTTTAAAAAACAATCCAATTTAATAGATATTATATGTATATATACATTAAATTGGATATCTTACAACTCACACATATTAAAACATGGTATTCATATTGTTCAGGTGGAGAATTACCTGATGCTGAGCGAGTTTGAAAACAATCTCATAGCAGAGGTGCCGGTCATATTGGATAGGAAAGGACGTCGCTGGTCCCTGGCTTCAAGGTAAACGAAATGAACAATGGCAACTACAAGGAAATAAAGGGTTCTACAATTGCTTAAGGGATGCAAATGAGGAAGGAAGAAAATTACCTACTTAAAACTCTTAGCATGATAGTAAATTTGATTTACATATAGAAATAAACAACCACTTTCGAAAGTTAATTTCCTCATAGCATCTGCACTCCTTGGAGCATAAGTTGACTTAAACTGCTCGCAAGTACTACTCTCGCAGGGGTGTATTTTAATCATAATAAAAGGAGTTGAAAAAAAAATCTCTTAAGATGGGACATTAAAAGATCCAGGATTCAGTGGTTTGGTGTGGAGTATTGTCAGGGTAAGCAGATCTTGTCCAAGCTCTACCTGGAATAGTTCTCAACACCCAATATAACACTAACTGGCCAGTTATAAAAGAAAAGACTCTCCCCATGTTTGGTATGTAGAACTAAGCTTATATATAATTAGTCGAACGGGGACTGAATGAGACAAAAATATCACAGGTACAATTTTACCAATATTTGTTTATCCTGGCAACACTCCACAAAGGTTCGATTCCTGTGTCCAGGAGTAAGTTCTCAACTATAATTATTTAATATAAAAGTATAAGAAATTTATAAAAATAAACTCAATTTTTTTAGAAACTGCCCTGTCTATGTCTTGCATTCAATGTCAAAAATGGATGTAAGGGAGACTGTAACTTGATAATTATAAGGAACTGGTGAACTCATTTGCAGGCAGAACCCTCGGGCAATGGACGAAGGCGGCAGCTCCATGATGGGAGAGGAGTGTGCAGCAGGAGGAACAGGTTATGACAGCTTGATGCCCCCAAATGTTGATCACACCCGCAGGGGATCGCGAGAAATGCCGGCTTTCCGTGGCAGCAACAAGTGGCGGCTCTTGCCAAATTCTAAGAGAGTCATTACAGTAATAGACGAAGCCTCTGTTTGATTAATATTTAATAGTTTATAAAATAAAATAAAAAGTATAGTGTAAAGTTTATTTTGAAAACATTTTCAATGTTGGTGCTCCTGTTTGTTATCTGAGATAAAACTATTCAAATTAAAAGATAATTTATTATATTATTTTAACAGTAGCTCAAACTGACAAAGATTGACATAGTTATTGGTAATTAAAATGATAAAAAAATTAAATATTTATTTTTTAAATTTAAATCTGTAAAATAAAATGCAATACGTATGTAAAAATATGTCATAAAATAAATATGAGAGGACTGTATAAAATAAAGCACAAATTAAAAAAAAAAATCTTCAGTCTTCTGTTCCCTGAGGAAGGTGTTATGTGGCATCAAAATAGTGACGTGTTTGTAAATATGTGCTATTTTTTTTTTTTGTGCTTCATTTTATATACTTCCTATCATATTTATTTGATGAAATTTTATTAATTTATGCAGTTTCCTTAAAGACAAACCTATCTGATACACCTGTAAATTGTAATATATATTCATAGTAAGTACTGTACTTTAAAATAGGTAATGTACACATGATATTAAAAATCTGGGAATATTCAAACCCTACCAAAGTTAACAAGAATATTTTTTTTATATATATAACTCGGTTAAAAAATGACCTCATTTTTAATCCTCTTGCCAGAGTTATGAATAGGAGAGAGACATTTTGGAAACAAATAAAACAATTGTAAATATTTTGTGCAAGTTAAACCCATGAATTTTCATCCCCCTGGCTGATAGACTATATATCAGTTTGGATATAGAATGTTAAAGGCCTCAAGGAAAATTTAAATCATAATGGTTAAGAAATCCAGTAATTTAAAATTGGGGCGATATAAGCCGTATTATATCTACAATTCTATTGGAAATATTAAGTTTGATTTAGACACTTTAAATGGGGTAGTTGAAATTTCACTTAACCAATTACATGTAAGTTTATATTTTATAAAAATTAATTAAAATTACCTCCACAAGAAAAACCCGTTTGTACGTTCGGTTTCCTCTTTTTTGAAGTTGCGTTGCGCGTTCCACACTCCTTCCTGATGAGTTCCGATAGAATGATACCTAGGTCAAGGGATTGGGATTATCTTTGTCCGATGGCAGCAATATAAAGTGTGAACTGTGTTCTTCTTTACATTGTAAAAGCCATATTGTGTTTGTTTATTTTATGTTTTATCCACCTTTCCTGTACCTTCTTCCAAGCATAATACAACACAATATATATTTACAGTTACTAAAAATATTGAAATTGAGCACTATTTTTCTTGTAAAATAAACGGTTCAGCAAAAATTTCCATTTTGTACCTTGAAGATGGGAACTAAACCATCAATGAGATGACACATTGTTTATATATTTTCAACAATCAAATATAACCTTGCCAAACCATAGTTTGGTAAAAGAAAAATAAGAATATAACTTTTCATAGAAAACAAAAGATGCTCTTGGAAGAGATATATTGGTTCAACCTTTTCAAGGCAGCGCCTAAAGATTTATGCGGCATTTCCCTCAACATAATATCAAAATAATTTTTAACATTAAATCCCCATTAATTTTTATTTTATTTTAAACATTATTGGTAATTTGGGTTTCTAGGTGTTATGAATTTTATAAGACTCTAGTAAGCTTCTATTCTAAACAATAATACAAAAAAAAATATGTTCTTAATATTGAAAAATTCTACAAAGATGCAGGCTTTGGACTATTCAACATCAAGTGGACAGCCTTATTCACATTTTGAATGATATAATCTTCAATCTTGCCACTCAGGTGCAATTTATAAAATATTTAGCGTCTAGCTGTTAAAATTTATGGGTTCTGTGATTTTTCAACTACGCTGAGCTTCATCCTTTGGACAGATGTGTGATTTTTTTTTATACTTTCTTAATAGATTCTACTGTTGATAAATTAATAGTTAAGATGATATTTTAAGAACCTGAAAGTATTAGGCTACTAACTTTCAATTGACATAAAGTGTTGATAGTAATTCTACTTTGGATGTTTGTTTAGAGTGTTTTCCTTATGAAGTCAAAATACTGAAATACATGAAAATATGAAAAGAGTGATAAGGAGTAGATGCAATATATATTAAAGGAAGATAAAAAAGGAAAGGCTTCACACCTAAAAAAGTAGGTAAAAAAAACCTCATATTTTAAACACAAACCATCACAGTAATTTTCAGATCACATCTGGCCCTTCCTTCATTTATTATGCACATGAGATCTATTGATGTAGTTTGTACCCATATGGAACAAATATACACCTCATCATTTTTATTTTTATATACTATTTTGATTGGATACATCAATGATAGTAAGAGTCACTGATAAAGAGGATTACAAGCTTTATGACATTTAAAATTACAAAATATGGCAGTTAATAAAACACAATAAAACTTCATAAATAATTTTGCATTATTGCAAGGTGGCAACTAAACTGCTTGATTTTATTTTCAATTCAACTTATAAATCATAATATTTTATTCATATACCAAAACAAAATATTTTAAAAACTACATCACTTACATGTATTTAGGTATATTTCTCACATTCCGATAAATAATTTCTTAACACAATATTTTTTTATTATCTTATGAATACTTTCACATATGTAATTTTTAAGTAACTCTAGAAGAAGATGGAAGCATTTTACTAAACTGACCGGGCCACATGATGATGAAGTGCTTTTTCACCCAAAAACTATTGCAAAAATATAGTAATCCTAAGATTTTAAACAGAGTTTAAAAATTAATACGAATATATCATGTGATTCTTTTTATTTATGTAAGTCATAAGGGTGTGCAAAAACAATGTTTTGTTTAAATAATTTTGATATTTTTTTATGCAAAAAAAAAATTAACTATAAGAGATACTTTAAATAAGAATTAAATGTACAAAATAATTTATTGCCAAACGGTTTCAGAAGATTTCAATTCAACCTGATGAATTAAGATAATATTGCAACATGTAATTTAATTACTATATATTTCTGATAAGTGAACATTAATTGTAGAGTATACGTCATTTACAATGAAAACTTTCAGTCTTTTCTTAATGGGTTCCACTAAGGCTTTTTTTATATAAGCTGAACCATAGTATAAACAAACTAACAAATAAACTAAGCTTTCTATCTTTCAGGGTAACTAAAATAACATGAATGACAAAAACTGAAAATATATTAATATTCTGGATTTTAAATTTTTTGGGAGCCGAAGCAATGTAGTTGTCTAAATCAGATATTTTTTCCCGAAGTTAAGCTAAAGCTGACAAATATTCCAGACAAAGTTAAAGTTCTGGAAGTTTTGTAGATCCATAATATATGGTACTATCACACATTTCCAGTGATTGTGTAATCCCATAGTCAAATCAGGAGTGCATGATATAATTTTAATACAATACAAATATTAGCTATATATTATACTAAGACTGTACCAACAATTTCCATAGGCTTTTGCTGGCTTCAAATGTGGAATGGTTTAGGGGGGAGAGGGTTGTAATAGTTCAAAAACAAATTACAGTAGGGCCCCCATACCCGCGTTCAATATGTTCCTAGATCTACCGCGGTTATGTGAAACCATGGATAATACCGAACTATTATATAATGTGATATTCATGTAAGATACAAAATACGGTAAAGTTTAATTGATAAATTAGTCACAGTAAGACATTACCAACATTAAGGAAAGTAATAATGTGTACTGTAAACTACAGTGTTACTATTCTCCATTCTTCTTGTTGCGACAATCATGATGATGATGATGATAATGATAATGATAATTATGAGGATGATGATATCACAATGTCCACGATGAGGAAATGAAGCGGTGTGAATGCGACACTGTGCTTGGCTATTGACTTTCTAAGAAACTGGAGAGGGGTCATTAGGATCATCTTCGGAAGGAAGCAGACAAAAACAATGATGGATGATGATGTCAGATGCAGATGAATTAAATTACTTAATAAAAAATAAATAAAATTGAGCAGCAGTAAATCGCAATAGTGAATCAGTGGATCCAGGGGGCCTACTATAGTTACAAAATACAATTTTAAATTTTTTTTTCAATATTGTGAGTAGGATTGAATGTTATTTTTAATTGAAAGGAGTAGCCATCATATAGATGTCAATGATTTAATTCGCTAAAAATTGCCTTTAAATATAAATAACTATATTGATAATAAATGGAATGACCATGTTTTAGGGCTGTTATATTTATTATGAACAACAAAAATATATTCAAAAATGTAAATTTGTTGAGTATATTGACAGGTGTGATATGATACAATATTACTATTGTTATAACTTTTTTTTTTTAGAAATGAATCCTGCCATTAACATTAATAGTTGAAGAAACACTATATTAGTTTTATGATATGTCACTATCACAAGAATACTGATACTATCACAAGAATATTGATTTTTTTTAAAAGTGAAGTTTACAATTTTTGCAAGTGTTATTCATTTCATATACCATATTCATTATAATACAAAATGTTATTTTATAATTAATAACACTAAGTGGAATTTGTAGTAAATTTTTGAAAATGTATTTGTACAAGTAGTAAAGAATAATTTATTTTATTATTTATTTCTGGAAGATATGCTAAACATTATGGAAAAAATAGTCTTAGATGAAGCCGATATTGCGAGTGATTTATAACATGTTTGCCATATTGTGTATATAAGCTGTTTATGAGATGATGGGTGTATATTTTTGTAGCTCAAAATTGGAGACTTATTATATTTATTTTGTAACAATGATTGTAGTCAGAAGATATGACAAATGTATTATTTATCTATGATATTATATACTTGGAATACTATTATCACCCAAGTTGTGTGTAAAAGTATTAACAAATAAATCAATTCTAAGTTTTTTTATTATAATACCCATTTTTCCTTTACATACTGCCTTAATTATAAGTAAAAGCATATTACAATCAATTTCTACAATAGGCTCAAACTATGAAAACAAGGATAAATTATTTAAAGATAGTTTCTGAAAAGTCACCTAAAATATTTAATAAATATTCATTTTCATTAAAATTTGGCCCATTTATTATGTCATAAAATGTACAATTGAAAAGCGTATCTTACATTAAAATTATTGTATTATAATATTGTGATATGCAACAAGCTATGTCATCTGTGAGATAATACCTAAACTATTGTACTAATATTAATTGATAATATACGTGTCCTGTTTCTGAGGAAGAAAAAACTAAATTGACAAAGCCAATTGTGAGAAAATTGATATTATATTTGGATCAGACTTATAGAGTTTCTAATATCACTTGGTGTGTCTTATTCTCCTGATATTTTATAATAGTCTTATCTTGTTTCTGAGTCAGAAAAATAATTAATAAAGCCATCTGCTACAATATAGAGGTATTATAAGTTTAAGGTTAATAGATTATATAATACCTCTTGGTGTGTCTTATTCTCCTAATAATTCATATAACTGGCTCACCGCTCTTCAAACTGACATACGATATGGGTAGTAGGAAGCGGTCCTAAAAAAAAATGAGATAAGATTCACAAAATAAAGTGCCTATTTAATACCTCTTGGTTTGTTTCAATCCCCTGATACTTGATAAATGTCTTGTTTTGTTTCTTACTAAAAAAAATTATCAAGAGCCATGTGATACAATTTAGATATTATTTTAAATAGATTCACAGAATGTATAGTACTGGTACCTCTTGTTGTGTCTTAGTCACCTAATACTTGATGATTGTTTGCTGTGTTTCTAAACCAGAAAAAAAAAACCTGACAGAACAGTCTGTTTGATAACAGACTTGTCCTGTTTCTTACTCATAAAATTAGCCGAGAGAGCCATCTTTGATCCAATTTAGGTAATATTTGAAATATTTTATTTATTTAGCACCGCGTCTTACTACCCGTTCGGGTTATACGCTTAAGTACTAATTACGCTAATGGACTAGGAATTGGGAAGGTTGAATAGAGGAAGTGAACCCGCATTTGCGTGGAGGGAGAGTGGAAAACCATTTAAGAAAAACCACCCCCAGTTCACCCGACCGAGATTTGAACCTCGATCTCCCCGTCCTCGGCAGTCGAGCTCAACACGACTAGCGCGTTAGCCAACTACGCCACCAAGGCGGGTAATATTTGAAATAGATTCAGGGAAATTGTGGTATCACTTGCTATATCTAATACTTGATTGATTTTCTGTGTTTATGAATCAGAAAATAGCTGACCAAAACATATGGTACACGATATAACTACAGTAATTTTCGGGTAAAATTTAAAGAATATAACACCACCTGGTGTGGCTTACTCTTCTGAAACTTGATAACTGACTTTCTGTGTTTCTGAGACAGAAACATAACTGACAATTCCATCTTCACACAACCTATGTACTATCTGGATGATACCCACAAAATATATAATACTGTCACAGTTTAGTTACTATTTGAAATAATTTTTTTTAGAACCACTTTTTACTACCAGTTCGAGTTGTACACTTATGTACTAATTATGCTAGTGGGTTAGGGATGAGTAAAGTTGAATTTAGAGGAAGTATAACCACATCTGCATTGAGAGATTGTGGGAAACAATGTAATGAAAACCACCCTCAGTACACTCTAACGGGATCGAGCCACAATCTCTTCGTTATTGACAGTCTAGTCTATTGTGAGAGTAACAGTTTAGACCATGAGATATCCAAAGAGGGCTATTTGAAATAGATTTGTGGAGTGTATAAAACTGCCTGCTGCGTCTTAGTCACCTGATACATGATTATTGATTTGCTGTGCTTCTGAATCAGAAAAATAACTGTTAGGGTTATCTATTACAAAATTTAGTTACTATTCAGATTAGGTACAAAGATAATAGGACCTCTTGGTGTCTTTTATTCTCCTGGTAATTAATAATTTAAATGTGGTGTTTTTAAGTCAGAAAAATAACTGAGAGAACATCTTTACAACTTGAATGTGAATTTGGATGATTGATATTAATAAAACTATAATACATATATATTTATAAAATTTAAATTTATGTGCTATTTGGATGATGTTGACAAAATTTATAGTGATTAATATTTCTTGGTGGGATTTAATATTTACATAATAGATGACAGAATGACTTGGCTTGTTTCTTACACACAAAATTAACTGAGAGATACATCTATGACACAATTTAGGTACTATTTGATTATTTTTTTTAGCATCGAGTCTTACTACAGGTCTGAGTTAAAGGTGCATTTATTAATTACTCTATTGGTTTAGGTATGAGGTAAGTTGATTATAGAGGAAGTGTACCAGTATTTATTGTGGAGAGGGTGGAAAACCATTTAGGAAAAATCACCATCATTACACTCGACCGGGATCAAGTCACAATCTCCTCGACATCGGCAGTATAGTCTTTTGGAGAGGAGCGTCTTAGACCATGCGGCCACTGACTCGTGTTATTTTTAATAGACTCATGAACTGTATATTAACTCTTACTGTCTCTTAGTCACCTTATAGATGATTATTGATTTTCTGTATTTCTAAATCAGAAATATAACTGGAACAGACATCTGTAACACATTTGAAAAACTATTCGGGTAAAGTTTACACACCTTTTGGTGTGTATTACACTCCTGATCCTCAATAACTTAATTGGTGTGTTTTAAAGTCAGTCCCCGGTCTCGGCAAAGTTATCTGATTGCCAGACCCTTTCTTCACCTCTGTCAGACAAGACGTGTATTAATCAAAATTTGTGAATGTGTGGAATGCCTTCCACCGTGGTTCGGATTGCACGTTAAACTGTAGGTCTTCCATTTCATCTCACAATCACACTATCATTACACAGTAGCATAAGTGCGTATAACAAACACGAATGGTTAGTAAGACGTGGTGGTAATAATAATAATAATAATAATAATAATAATAATTATTAGTATATATATTATTAATAATAATAATATTTAATATTATTATAATACATAATTATAATAATAGTATTAATTATATTATATTATAATTATTATTAATAATAATATTTATTATTATATTATTATTATTACTATTATTATTTAGAGTCAGAAAAATTACTGACTGAGCCATATATTATATATATATCCGTCTATTATTTATGTAATAATGGATAATGTATACAAAATGTATATTACTTAGCACCTCTTGAAGTGTTTTAGTCTCCTAATACTTGATGGCAAATTTGTCCTGTTTCTTACTCATAAAATTAACTGAGAATGCCATCTATGATACAATTTAGGTACTATTTGATTATATTTTTTAGCATCGTGTCTTACTACACGTCTGAGTTAAAGGTCTATTAGATAATTACTCTATTGAGTTAGGTATGAGGTAAATTGATTATAGAGGAAGTGTACCAGTATTTTTGTGGAGAGGGTGGAAAACCATTTAGGAAAAATCACCATCATTACACTCGACCGGGATCAAGCCACAATCTCCTCGTCATCGGCAGTCTAGTCTGTTTGGAGGGTTAGCGTCTTAGACCATGCGGCCACTGACTCTTGTTATTTTTAATATGACTCTTAACTCATACTGTCTCTTAGTCACCTTATAGATGATTATTGATTTTCTGTATTTCCAAATCAGAAATATAACTGGAAAAGACATCTGTAACACATTTGAAATACTATTCGGGTAGAGTTTACACACCTTTGGTGTGTATTACACTCCTGATCCTCAATAACTTAATTGGTGTGTTTTAGAGTCAGTCCCTGGTCTCGGCAAAGTTATCTGATTGCCAGACCCTTTCTTCACCTCTGTCAGACAAGACGTGTATTAATCACAACTTTTGAATGTGTGGAATGCCTTCCACCGTGGTTCGGATTGCACGTTAAACATAGATCTTCCATTTCATCTCACAATCACCCTATCATTACACAGTAGCATAAGTGCGTATAACAAACACGAATGGTTAGTATGACACGGTGCTAATAATAATAATAATAATAATAATAATAATAATAATAATAATAGATATAGTAATAATAATAGTATTAATTATTTTATTATTAATAATAATTATTATAATTATAATAATACATAATTATAATAATATTAATTATATTATATTATAATTATTATTAATAATAATATTATTATTAATAATAATATTTATTATTATAATTATTATTATTACTATTATTATTTAGAGTCAGAAAAATTACTGACTGAGCCATATATCTATCCATCTATTATTTATGTATTAATGGATAATGTTTACAAAATGTATATTACTTAGCACCTCTTGAAGTGTTTTAGTCTCCTAATACTTGATGGCAAATTTGTCCTGTTTCTTACTCATAAAATTAACTGAGAATGCCATCTATGATACAAATTAGGTACTATTTGATTATTTTTTTTAGCATCGTGTCTTACTACACGTCTGAGTTACAGGTCTATTTATTAATTACTCTATTGGGTTAGGTATGATGTAAGTTGATTATAGAAGAAGTGTACCTGTATTTATTGTGGAGAGGGTGGAAAACCATTTAGGAAAAATCACCATCATTACACTCGGCCGGGATCAAGCCACAATCTCCTCGTCATCGGCAGTCTAGTCTGTTGGAGAGTAGCGTCTTAGACCCTGCGGCCACTGACTCGTGTTATTTTTAATAGACTCATGAACTATATATTACCTCTTACTGTCTCTTAGTCACCTTATAGATGATTATTGATTTTCTGTATTTCTAAATCAGAAATATAACTTGAACAGACATTTGTAACACATTTGAAAAACTATTCGGGTAAAGTTTACACACCTTTTGGTGTGTCTTACTCTCCTGAACGTCAATAACTTAATTGGTTGTGTTTTAGAGTCAGTCCCCGGCTCGGCAAAGTTATCTGATTGCCAAACCCTTCCTTCACCTCTGTCTGACAAGGCGTGTATTAATCAAAATTTGTGAATGTGTGGAATGCCTTCCAACGTGGATCGGATTGCACGTTAAACTGTAGGTCTTCCATTTCATCTCACAATCACCCTATCATTACACAGTAGCATAAGTGCGTATAACAAAAATGAATGGTTAGTAAGACGTGCTGCTAATAATAATAATAATAATAATAATAATAATAATAATAATAGTATTAATTATATTATTATTAATAATAATATTTAATATTATAATACATAATTATAATAATAGTATTAATTTTATTATATTATAATTATTATCAATAATAATCTTTATTATTATATTATTACTATTATTATTTAGAGTCAGAAAAATTACTGACTGAGCCATATATATATATATATATATATCCGTCTATTATTTATGTAATAATGGATAATGTTTACAAAATGTATATTACTTAGCACCTCTTGAAGTGTTTTAGTCTCCTAATACTTGATAGCAAATTTGTCCTGTTTCTTACTCATAAAATTCACTGAGAATGCCATCTATGATACAATTTAGGTACTATTTGATTATTTTTTTTAGCATCGTGTCTTACTACCGGTCTGAGTTAAAGGTGCATTTATTAATTACTCTATTGGTTTAGGTATGAGGTAAGTTGATTATAGAGGAAGTGTACCTGTATTTATTGTGGAGAGGGTGGAAAACCATTTAGGAAAAATCACCATCATTACACTCGACCGGGATCAAGTCACAATCTCCTCGACATCGGCAGTATAGTCTGTTGGAGAGGAGCGTCTTAGACCATGCGGCCACTGACTCTTGTTATTTTTAATAGACTCATGAACTTATATTACCTCTTACTGTCTCTTAGTCACCTTATAGATGATTATTGATTTTCTGTATTTTTAAATCAGAAATATAACTGGAACAGACATCTGTAACACATTTGAAAAACTATTCGGGTAAAGTTTACACACCTCTTGGTGTGTCTTACTCTCCTGATCCCCAATAACTTAATTGGTGTGTTTTAAAGTCAGTCCCCGGTCTCGGCAAAATTATCTGATTGCCAAACCCTCCCTTCACCTCTGTCAGACAAGACGTGTATTAATCACAACTTGTAAATGTGTGGAATGACTTCCACCGTGGTTCGGATTGCACGTTAAACTGTAGGTCTTCCATTTCATCTCACAATCACCCTATCATTACATAGTAGCATAAGTGCGTATAACAAACACGAATGGTTAGTAAGACGTGGTAATAATAATAATAATTATAATAATATAATAATAATAATATAATAATAATAATAATATTAGTATATATTATATTATTAATAATAATAATATTTAATATTATTATAATACATAATTATAATAATAGTATTAATTATATTATATTATAATTATTATTAATAATAATATTTATTATTATATTATTATTATTACTATTATTATTTAGAGTCAGAAAAATTACTGACTGAGCCATATATATATATATATATATCCGTCTATTATTTATGTAATAATGGATAATGTTTACAAATTGTATATTACTTAGCACCTCATGAAGTGTTTTAGTCTCCTAATACTTGATGGCAAATTTGTCCTGTTTCTTACTCATAAAATTAACTGAGAATGCCATCTATGATACAATTTAGGTACTATTTGATTATTTTTTTTAGCATCGTGTCTTACTACACGTCTGAGTTAAAGGTCTATTAGATAATTACTCTATTGGGTTAGGTATGAGGTAAGTTGATTATAGAGGAAGTGTACCTGTATTTATTGTGGAGAGGGTGGAAAACCATTTAGGAAAAATCACCATCATTACACTCGACCGGGATCAAGTCACAATCTCCTCGACATCGGCAGTATAGTCTGTTGGAGAGGAGCGTCTTAGACCATGCGGCCACTGACTCGTGTTATTTTTAATAGACTCATGAACTGTATATTACCTCTTACTGTCTCTTAGTCATCTTATAGATGATTATTGATTTTCTGTATTTCTAAATCAGAAATATAACTGGAACAGACATCTGTAACACATTTGAAAAACTATTCGGGTAAAGTTTACACACCTTTTGGTGTGTATTACACTCCTGATCCTCAATAACTTAATTGGTTTGTTGTAGAGTCAGTCCCCGGTCTCGGCAAAGTTATCTGATTGCCAGACCCTTTCTTCACCTCTGTCAGACAAGACGTGTATTAATCAAAATTTGTGAATGTGTGGAATGCCTTTCAACGTGGTTCGGATTGCACGTTAAACTGTAGGTCTTCCATTTCATCTCACAATCACCCTATCATTACACAGTAGCATAAGTGCGTATAACAAAAATGAATGGTTAGTAAGACGTGGTGCTAATAATAATAATAATAATAATAATATAATAATAATAATAATATTAGTATTAATTATATTATTATTAATAATAATATTTAATATTATAATACATAATTATAATAATAGTATTAATTTTATTATATTATAATTATTATCAATAATAATCTTTATTATTATTATTATTACTATTATTATTTAGAGTCAGAAAAATTACTGACTGAGCCATATATATATATATTATATATATCCGTCTATTATTTATGTAATAATGGATAATGTTTACAAAATGTATATTACTTAGCACCTCTTGAAGTGTTTTAGTCTCCTAATACTTGATAGCAAATTTGTCCTGTTTCTTACTCATAAAATTCACTGAGAATGCCATCTATGATACAATTTAGGTACTATTTGATTATTTTTTTTAGCATCGTGTCTTACTACAGGTCTGAGTTAAAGGTGCATTTATTAATTACTCTATTGGTTTAGGTATGAGGTAAGTTGATTATAGAGGAAGTGTACCAGTATTTATTGTGGAGAGGGTGGAAAACCATTTAGGAAAAATCACCATCATTACACTCGACCGGGATCAAGTCACAATCTCCTCGACATCGGCAGTATAGTCTGTTGGAGAGGAGCGTCTTAGACCATGCGGCCACTGACTCGTGTTATTTTTAATAGACTCATGAACTATATATTACCTCTTACTGTCTCTTAGTCACCTTATAGATGATTATTGATTTTCTGTATTTCTAAATCAGAAATATAACTGTAACAGACATCTGTAACACATTTGAAAAACTATTCGGGCAAAGTTTACACACCTCTTGGTGTGTCTTACTCTCCTGATCCTCAATAACTTAATTGGTGTGTTTTAAAGTCAGTCCCCGGTCTCGGCAAAGTTATCTATCTGATTGCCAAACCCTCCCTCCACATCTGTCTGACAAGACGTGTATTAATCACAACTTGTAAATGTGTGGAATGACTTCCACCGTGGTTCGGATTGCACGTTAAACTGTAGGTCTTCCATTTCATCTCACAATCACCCTATCATTACACAGTAGCATAAGTGCGTATAACAAACACGAATGGTTGGTTAGATGCTATGGTAATAATAATAACAATAATAGTATTAATTATATTATTATTAAAAATAATATTTATATTTATTATAATACACTAGTCGTGTTGAGCCCGACTGCCGTGGACGGGGAGATCGAGGTTCGAATCTCGGTCGGGTGAACTGGGGGGGGGGTTTCCTAAATGGTTTTCCACTCTCCCTCCACGCAAATGCGGGTTCACTTCCTCTATTCAACCTTCCCAATTCCTAATCCATTAGCGTAATTAGTACTTAAGCGTATAACCCGAACGGTTAGTAAGACGTGGTGCTAAATAATAATATTAATAATAATAAATATTATAATACATAACTATAATAATAGTATTAATTATATTATATTATAATTATTATTATAATAATTTTAATTATTATTATAATAATTTTAATTATTATTATAACTTTTATTATTTAGAGTCAGTAAAATTACTGACTGAGCCATATATTTATCCGTCTATTAATTATGTAATAATGGATAATATTTACAAAATGTATATTATTTATCACCTCTTGAAGTGTTTTAGTCTCCTAATACTTGATGGCAAATTTGTCCTGTTTCTTACTCATAAAATTAACTGAGAATGCCATCTATGATACAATTTAGGTAGTATTTGATATTTTTTTTAGCATCGTGTCTTACTACACGTCTGAGTTATAGGTCTATTTTATTTATTAATTACTCTATTGGGTTAGGTATGAGGTAAGTTGATTATAGAGGAAGTGTGTCAGTATTTTTGTGGAGAGGGTGGAAAACCATTTAGGAAAAATCACCATCATTACACTCGACCGGGATCAAGTCATTATCTCCTCGACATCGGCAGTATAGTCTGTTTGGAGGTTAGCGTCTTAGACCATGCGGCCACTGACTCGTGTTATTTTTAATAGACTCATGAACTGGATATTACATCTTACTGTCTCTTAGTCATCTTATAGATGATTATTGATTTTCTGTATTTCCAAATCAGAAATATAACTGGAACAGACATCTGTAACACATTTGAAATACTATTCGGGTAGAGTTTACACACCTTTTGGTGTGTATTACACTCCTTATCCTCAATAACTTAATTGGTGTTTTTTTAGAGTCAGTCCCCGGTCTCGGCAAAGTTATCTGATTGCCAGACCCTTTCTTCACCTCTGTCAGACAAGACGTGTATTAATCACAACTTTTGAAGGTGTGGAATGCCCTCCACCGTGGTTCGGATTGCACGTTAAACAATAGGTCTTTCATTTCATCTCACAATCACCCTATCATTACACAGTAGCATAAGTGCGTATAACAAACACGAATGGTTAGTATGACGCGGTGCTAATAATAATAATAGATATAGTAATAATAATAGTATTAATTATTTTATTATTAATAATAATAATAATATTTATAATTATAATAATATTATTAATTATATTATTATTAATAATAATATTTATTATTATAATTATTATTATTATTATTATTACTATTATTATTTAGAGTCAGAAAAATTACTGACTGGGCAATATATATATATATATATATATTATATATATATATATATATATATATATATATATATATATATATATCCGTCTATTATTTATGTAATAATGGATAATGTTTACAAAATGTATATTACTTAGCACCTCTTGAAGTGTTTTAGTCTCCTAATACTTGATGGCAAATTTGTCCTGTTTCTTACTCATAAAATTAACTGAGAATGCCATCTATGATACAAATTAGGTACTATTTGATTATTTTTTTATCATCGTGTCTTACTACACGTCTGAGTTACAGGTCTATTTATTAATTACTCTATTGGGTTAGGTATGATGTAAGTTGATTATAGAGGAAGTGTACCAGTATTTATTGTGGAGAGGGTGGAAAACCATTTAGGAAAAATCACCATCATTACACTCGACCGGGATCAAGCCACAATCTCCTCGACATCGGCAGTCTAGTCTGTTGGAGAGTAGCGTCTTAGACCATGCGGCCACTGACTCGTGTTATTTTTAATAGACTCATGAACTATATATTACCTCTTACTGTCTCTTAGTCACCTTATAGATGATTATTGATTTTCTGTATTTCTAAATCAGAAATATAACTTGAACAGACATTTGTAACACATTTGAAAAACTATTCGGGTAAAGTTTACACACCTCTTGGTGTGTCTTACTCTCCTGAACGTCAATAACTTAATTGGTGTGTTTTAGAGTCAGTCCCGGGCTCGGCAAAGTTATCTGATTGTCAAACCCTTCCTGCACCTCTGTCTGACAAGACGTGTGTATTAAACAAAATTTGTGAATGTGTGGAATGACTTCCACCGTGGTTCGGATTGCACGTTAAACTGTAGGTCTTTCATTTCATCTCACAATCACCCTATCATTACACAGTAGCATAAGTGCGTATAACAAACACGAATGGTTGGTAAGACGCGATGCTAATAATAATAATAGATAATGCCATCTATGATACAATTTAGGTACTATCTGATTATTTAACATCGTGTCTTACTACACTTCTGAGTTACAGGCCTATTTATTAATTACTCTATTGGGTCATGTATGAGGTAAGTTGATTATAGAGGAAATTTACCAGTATTTTTGTGGAGAGGGTGGAAAACCATTTATGAAAAATTACCATCATTACACTCGACCGGGATCAAGACACAATCTCCTCGCCATCGGCAGTCTAGTCTTTTGGAGAGTAGGGGCCTTAAACTATGCGGCCACTGACTGGTGTTATTTTTTAATAGATTCATGAACTGTATAATACCTTTTACTGTCTCTTAGTAACCCTATAAATGGTTATTGATTTTCTGTCACCCATCCACACACAATTTAGGTACTATTTTAAATATATTGGTGGAATGTATAAATACCGCTCTGTGTCTTAGTCACTTGTTAATTTAGGTTTGATTTACTGTGTTTCCGATTTACAGAATGTATCACCTTTGCATGTATCTTATTCTCCTGAAAATTGATAACCGATTTCTTGTGTTTTTGTCAGAAAATTAACCGACAGAGCCATATTTACATAGTTCATGTACTATTTGAATGATATTCTCAAAAATGTATTGTACTTACACTCATTTAGGTTTGGTTTACTGTCCTAATACTTGATAACAGCCTTTTCCTTTTTCTCATTCACAAAATTAACAGTGGGGCAATCTATTAGTCTTTCTTATTATCCTGATACTTAATAACCGACCTGCCATGTTTTTTAGTCAGAAAAATAATTGACAGAGTCATTTTACACAAGATAAGTACTATTTGGATGATATTCACACATTTTATAATACTTACCTCTTGGTGTGTTTTAATCTCCTAATACTCTATGACAGACTTGTTCTGTTTCTTACACACAATATTAACTGAGACTCTTGCTGTCACCTGGTACTTGATTAACTTAGTTTCAAAATCAGAAAAATAACTGACAGTGTGTAAGGTTCACAGCTTGTAGAACCTATTGGTGGGAGTTATTCTCCTAATACTTGATAACCAACTTGCCTTGTCTTTTGAGTCAGTTAGGAGCCATCTATCTCTACATAATTTATGTATTATTAGTATAATTTTAGCAAACTTTATAAAACTTGACTTATCTTGGTGTTTTTTTTATCTTCTAATACTTGATAACACATTTACCCTGTTTCTTACTCACAAAATTAACTGAAAGAGCTATCTACAACCAAGGCCATAGCCAGCCAATAATTTTGGGCTGGGAAGGGGGAGGTTGGTGGGCACATCCCCCAATTTCCAGAGCTATAAAAAATTATAAATGATAAACAGTTGTAAAAGCTTTCTAAAGTGTTTTTATGCTAACATAACCCCCTGACTGCCAAAGGCTAGGAAAAATTCTAAATATTTAATACTTCTAGAAGCTTTCTGAAGTGATTTTTATGGTAACACAGTTCCCTAATTTGTACTTGTACCTTAATTTTGATATTGTTTTAACTATTAATAAAGCCATATATATTTTGTTCATTCGGGGGGAGGGGGGTTGAACCCCCTGACTACGACCTTGTCTAAGACACAACTTAAATCTATTTGGATTAGAGTCCTAGAAAGAATAATACCTCCTACTGTGTCTTACTCACCTATTTCTTGGTAATTCATAGGGCCATCTTCTGTGAGAGAATTTTGGATTGGTTCACTAAATTAAATTACCCTAAAAAAAAGTCTTGTTTTTGAAACAACTACTACTTAACAATTTCTGTACTATTTAAATGAGGTTCACTAACTATATTACATCCCTATTAGTGTTTTGTTTCTATTTTAAACAATTTTATTAATTTTCGAGTGTCAGAAAATAGTGGGGGGAGGGGAGACAAGTTTTTTTTATTCAAAGAAATATGTGACCATTTGAAAGGAAGTTGATGGCAAAGTAAGGTACATTGCCAGATTTCTGGCAAATATTTAAGATTTGTTGTACCTGTGAAAAAGATTGTCTTCTTTTTGTAGATTAATATATAGTTTCATAAGATACTAAATTATGCTGTGCCCAATATAGCTTCATATTTAGATGAGAGAAAGTAAATATCTCAAGATTGATAGTAGAAATAATAGCATGTGTGCTTAAATGTGGTTATTTTAGACAAATCTGGTTTTGAAACACATAATTGATGGTTAAGTCTGAAATCATACAGTATTTTATCTGTGTTTGTTTGGATACTTGACAAACCTAAATTTAAGTGAAGGTCTATGATTGATCTTATAATTACACTTTTTCTACCCAATTAATAAATAATATATTATTTTGCAAATGATGCATAGAGATTTTGTCTTCCAAAGTACCGATTCTACTGAATCGATTATTGACTGTAAAATACCCATCCTTCCATGTGTGTCAATTTTAAAAATGTTTCCTTTAATTTCAACTTCTTTGAGTTAGTAAGTATATACAATCTAGCTCGCACTATTAAGCTGGTTTGACACATTATCCCCCATCTAATTGAAATGTTGCAAAGTTAGTTTGTTACCAGATGAAATACCATTCATCCCTTAGTGGAATTTGACTGGTCATAATATTCAATCAATATACAAATATACATAATAATGGATATTTTAAGTGTACAAATATTTCTTAACAGCAGTTATGCGATTTTGTTTTTATAATTTATAATTTTGGCTATATCCTCTGTTTACCCTGAAAGGTATCAGGCTTACCTTGCTTTGTTCCACTATGATTTAGGTTACAACTACAAGATCTGACCATAGTGTAATCAGTATGTTGAGTAAGTTGGATAACCTCTTTTACTGCCACCACTTTCTTAGAATGTAAATTTATAACATATTTCTCAATAGTGGTGGTGGTGGTGGTGGTGGTGGTGGTGGTGGTGGTGGTGGGTGGTGGTTGGTAGGGTAGTAGTAGTAGCAGTAGTAGTAGCAAGTAGCAGTAGCAGTAGCGCAGTAGTAGTAGCAGTAGCAGTAGCAGTAGTAGTAGATGATAATGATGACGATGATGTATCAAATTCACGTTGATGTGAAATTTAGTTTTAATATTAACTTTGAATTAAATTTTACATTGTTTATTAGAACAATATTTACTACAAGGTTTTTACAATAATTGACAACACATGAACTGTTTCATAAAAAAAAGGAGCTAAAGTCAAATTTAAGGAATTTAAATTATTTCAAATTTGAATATCATTATAATTATGTTGATTACTTTTACTTACTACTTTTAACCTTATTTCGTTGTGAAAGTGAACAGCCTATAAGTGTAATATTTACACATTATTGTTGTATTAAAATTAGGTGTGAAGTTATTGGGTACTAATTAAAAAGTTATTAATGTCATATTAAGCATAACTATTTTGATTAACAACAAAAATAGAAAAAAAAATTGAAGTTTATTTATATGAAAAACTTTTTTACCTAGGGTTGAAACTTTATTTCAACTTCAGATTCTTTTAAATGAAACAACCCATATATCTTGTTTCAAAATTATTATTTTTTACTAAAAACATGACTAAGCCCAGCTTATCTGGAGCCACCGATAAAGTCCAAGTTTATTAATGGGCTATCCAGAAAAGTGTTTAGTCTACAATGAATTACATTTTGAGGTTTTTAAAGTATCATAACTAATATTTTTTTACTATACATAAATAATTACTAAAGATTTAAGGATGAATGCCACAGTGAAAATGATGGCATCATTTGTACAGTCATGAATAAAACAAGGGGCCGTTTTATAATTTCACAAAGGCATCTCTTTGTTCTCTTACAAAAAAAAGTTTAAACATAATTATTTTACACTTTCCAACTCAAACTAATCAAGAGGGTTGAGGGGCTGTACATTTTATCAATAACAGACTGTACATTATGAACAATGAAGACACAAGCAAAAGTATCTTGGCTTTTCTATCTAAACCTTGATTCACACCTTAACCGAAAATAGAGAACAGAATTTGCCTGAGTGGCGCAGCAATTCACACTCTGTAATGTTAACCCATGATGCATTGCAACACAAACTTAAAACAGCTGATTATCAATATATTTTTATTTTCTAGTGGATAAACATATATTTTAGATAATTTGCACAATGGATGTTTTCAAATTATTATGTTGTGTTGTGGCACAATCCAATACGGAGATACAAACCCTTTTCATTAATGGGTTATTTCAAATTCCCATGCTGAACATTTCAGCCAGAGTCGATGAAGTAGAGATGAGTTAAACTTTAGCAGACAGTTCACATCAAGAGGTGAACACCTTATGATTGGCTTAGGGCTGAAAATGACCCCGTTTTTGTTCTGTACTTGTTTTTCGGCAAACATGTGAATCCACATTAACATATAAATTTATTAACACATTGTTTGTTAATAGAAGATAATTGGCAAGATCGCGTTACCAGAAATTGAAATAAAATAATATTAATATCTATTATAATCTTGAGTTTATTATGTTGGTACTTAGTAGGCTATTATGACCTAATGATAAATACATCACACCATACATTTATGGGAAAGTCTATTTAACACATTCGAAAATACTGAAATAAATGCTCAAATAATATATATTAACTTGCTTCATAACCTAGCTTTCAAACATTCAAATACAAATATATTAGACTTAAAAATATTATCTTGCTTGTGTGTGTGTGTGTGTGTGTAAATGAGATATATTTAGTTTGTCTTGCCTGATATTCTACTTGTTTATCAAATAGCTTTATGGTACTTAAGTATAAGCAAAACTCGCATAGTAACTGGGAATAAGTTGACCAGGAAGTTCTGACAAATCTTGTTTAGAAAGTGTGAATATGAATAAGAAGTATAGACTCTACAGTTTGTTAAGTTCAAAATACGTTAGTTCTGCTTGTGACTTTATTATAAGAAGAAGCTTTGCAATTTACAAACAAACTATCATGAATCCTGAATTTAATAAGAATCAGGTATTTGGTTTAAGCAACATAATTACTTGACTATTTATGCCGCATTAAAATTTCTTTGAACACAAAATTATATGAAAATATTTATAAAAAGTAAAAATGAAAGATTTATGAAATATTATTTCAATGAATTGAAAAAAACTAGAGTGTGCACAAAAATAAATAAGGCAGTTGTAATTAACAGAAAAGGCACTGAATTATGCTTACAAAGATGAATGAAACCCATTATTTTATTTTTTAAATTGCGCTTGATAAGTGACAACTCAAGTTAAATAAATAACAAAAATGAAATGTTTATAAACACATCAACAGGTAATGTTTTTACCACACATATTAAATTATTGTGTATCAAACGCAAGCATTTAACAAAAGTAGACTTCTGTTGAATCTGTTTAACAAATTCAAAAAAATGTTTTACAAACAATACTCTCTCAAATAAAAAATAAAATAGCACATAGCATTTAAATATATTGTTTAGAGGATAAAAGTATGTACGTATATAAATAAAGCTTAGGGCCGAAATTCCCCGATGAGTTGCTCACATTAATTGTGTAAGCTCTGACGTGAGATCCAGGGGTTCGTTTTCAAAACATGTGCATGTTGTGGTCCCCCCCATCCCTCCTTAAGGCGAATGCTGGAGAAATTCCAAACTACATTTGGCATCCTATTCTCTTGGGTCAGAAAGTTTAATGTGCTAATTATCAGCATTGTCAAGAGACCTTACTAATAAAATTTGTAAATATACTGTATAGTGATGAATTTAAGTAAAACCAACTAAACAATGATTCCCAACCTGAGTGATTCGGTACTTTCTCCTAGCGGGCATCTAAACATAGTGATGGTAGATAGGAGAAATTGTTATTAAGGTGTTATTTAATAACATTGCTGGAAAGAATTGTTTGGCATATTAATGAAGCTCAAAGGCTAAAACTATACATTAAAATTGATGAGCAAATTTTTACACAGAAAAACCATTTGTTTTATAATTCTTCTTAGCACCACGTCTTATGACCCGTTTGGGTTATACGCCTATGTACTTATTATGCTAATGGTTTTAGGGAGGTACTATTTATAGGAAAGTGTACCAGCATTTGTGTGAAGGGAAAGTGAAATATCATTTTGGAAAAACCACTCGACCGAGATTTGAACCTCAATCTCCCCATCATCAAATTTAGTCTACAGCGAGAGTAGTGCGTTAAACCACGCAGCCACAAAAGCAGGTGTTTTTTATAATTATTATTCTTATCGTTATATGATTGTACCCCAGATGTGGCTTCTAATCAATGTGGTTTTAATTTCCACTTGAAAAATGTACTATCCAATCCACTCAATTGGTTGCTAAAAGTCTCAGAAAATGAATGCATTAGTCAACTTGAGGTAGATTCCCCATATTGTAAAATATTTTGTCTTCTGCACTAGCTTGAAAAATATTTCAGAGACAAGCTTTTCCTCATTTTCACACAAAATATTATAAAAATGAGCCAGTCAAATTCCTTACAAACAAATGTGTGCCGAGGTTGAAAGCCGATGATATGATTAGTCGATGAGATGGAATATGGGCATAGCTGTGAGATCATCTTAAATTTTTTATCAATGCTATTAGTAAAATGAAGGCTCATCCTTTAAATAATGGTTTAGTTTACCAACTATGACATCAACAGCTCCCAAAATTTAAATTTTGTAAAGGTTTAGCAAATTATCTTTACACTTTTATACTATTAATTTTGAGATCAAGGTCTGGCTAAAAAAAAAAATTAGTTACAGATTATCAACAAATTAAATTAGTGCATTAATCTTTGACAAGAATTGGAAGCCCAGGATTTAATCAGAAAAGCTGCATCTCATTCTAATAATACAGTGTATCACTTGCTTATTATTTTACCGGGTACACAAACTTTTCTATGCAAGTTTCTAAGAATAAGTAAGAGGGTATTTAGGACCCCCATCTTTTCTCACAATATGATAGCCCATTACATTAATTTAAGGTCAAAATCATGGGTGTGACCTGTATATGTGGTGGTACATGATTTAATATGTTCTCGTGCTTCCATTCAGGAAACTTCAAAGCATGATTTCCAGCCAGTGAGTGATTTAAGAGAGAACTGTTGTGTTTACTCGGGCATCCAGGCACGGAGAGTCTGTCACCACTCATCCCCTCCTGTCCTTTACAACTTTGTTTTTTCACCAAGAGGAA
This sequence comes from Timema podura, assembly GCA_033556935.1. Lineage (NCBI taxonomy): Eukaryota > Metazoa > Arthropoda > Insecta > Phasmatodea > Timematidae > Timema > Timema podura. Next base: position 57,746,105 of record JAVRXN010000011.1, read on the forward strand.
ACCTAGCCCTGCTCCCGCCCCCCAATTACCTTTTTGAATATCCATCTTGCCAAGTAATATAACAAATAATGTTGTTTGCCCCTGCCAGCATAACAATAGCTCCTCCAGTACACGGTCATGTTAAGTAACAATTATCAATTATCTGCATAAACAATCAGTGAAAAGGTCGCCAGTCATTGGTTTTAACCGATTGTGTTATACTCATCAAATGATTGATGATCATATTGGTGATCAGCATCGGCCCAGCCGTAGTTTTAATGTCCAGTCAGTAAATACTGTTTGATAAAAGATGTCCAGCTCAAGAAGGTTGGGAACACCACCATATCAAAATAATATTCCGGTGATAATATATGTTTTGATGATGCAAGTATTGCTTGATATAGAATGGTCCTAATTCGAGGCACTGTTGAGAGAATTAATTCCCCTCATGAGTAAAAACAAATTTAAAAAACCTTTATGAATGAGTGTCACCTATGGTGGCATTTTTTTAAACTGCTATACGTATATCTATATTTTATATATCACATAATAATATATCTATATCACTGGGGACCATCGATACAGTAATTGAACAAATGTATTTCTTATACAATAGTGAGCACAAACTATGTTTACTTTAAACAAATATTGTATCTAGGTTCTATTTTAATTTTAAGCAAGGCTTACAATAAATATTTGTTTATTATGTACAATATACTCTAAAAATGGTAAACACACACATCAAATACATATTTTTTTAGTTACTCTAATTCATGTAAAATAAATATACTTAATAAACGTGGTTTAATTCAATATTACTAAGTAAATTAACAAATTAATCAAAACTGAAAACTAACATGCAACTATTTAACACTAAAAAACTGAAGCTGGCCATTTTTAAATCTAGAATAGTTGTTGAACTATTTAGTTTGAATATTAATGATACTTTAATTAGAAATAAAATAGAACCAAGAAGATCTAATAATCACCAACAGTTTTATTAATGATTATTCATAGATAAGAAATTGCTGCTTATACACATAATAATAGAACTATGTCTATGACCCGTCTACTAAAACCACACAATAATAAAAAAAATTCCAATGTTACATATATCAACACTATGAACACACCTTTGAGTTTTTCTGCCTTGCTTTTTGCTTGCTCTTTAAAACCTAAAACACAAAATACTACAAAAAATATATATTTTACCAAATACAAGGACTTTCAACACCAACAAATAAAAATTAACAGGAACTATGATAAAAATGTATTGAAATATAAGTAAGGCTGGCCCCACACTTACTGTTGACAGCCGAAAGTTGCCACAACGTGATTATTTATTTAACACAATGTTTCTTATGGAATGCATCACACTTAAACTTTTCAGCCACCCATGACTACAGCATGTTGCCGTCTGTCACAAAAAACATCATATTAGGAACACTATTAAATAACAAAAATGATACTATGGACTGATAATCTTTTTTATTTAACTTCTATATTTGAGGTCTTAGAGGATTTAAGTAAATATTGAATGTGTTAATTGACATATAATATGCATTAAAATAGTGTCTTCATCAGACAAACAATGAAATTGATCAAAACTGAATTTTGTTATGTTTAGTGAATTAACTCATTGCCTTCTTTTTCTCTTATGACTGCTAGCAAAAGCTAAAATATATTGAATGTTTGAGTAATGACTCTTTCTTTACAATTGGAAAGTAGAGTGGAGGCAGGCAGAGTTATTTTTTTTTATAAAAACATTAGAGGAGCACCACGGTTGCGGCCGGTTATTCACCGCAAGTGTAGCACTAGCCTTAATATAATTCAAGACCAGTTTACAACTTTTATTATTCCATTACTTTAATGAACTAAAAACATGATTAAAATCATAAATATAAGGCCTGTTAATTTACCATCGATGTAATCATGTGGGTTTGATGTGACAGGCAGTTTACGAACCAACAAACATCTGAAGACTGCACAATTAGGTGACATCAAAGGAAAGTAATTGGCCTACCTTGTCTACTTTTGACTCAACTTGAAGACACCCTGTATAGAACTAGTTCCTATGAAAAACCTTGTATCACACAGTCACAATTACCAACTACATTTTAGTGAAGTAATAAAATCCCTAGGCCTTGTAAATTTTAATGTTACAACTTGGACAAAGCAGTTTACAAAAAAAACATATGTAGATATACAATTAGTGACATAAAAAGTAATATCAACTTTCTACTTTTAGATACAAGATTAAAAAGTCAGCATGTATAGAATAATAGTTCTATTAAAACCTTGTATCACACAGTCACAATTTCAGCACAAATTAGGAGATCTAAAATTCCTAGGCCTTGTAAATTTTAATGTTACAACCTTGGAACAAAAACAAGTGGTTTAAAAAATAAAACATAATTGAATAAAATATTTTATCTAGATTTAAAGTACCTATTAAAATTAATAATAAAATTGATCATTGTCTCAATTGAAATAGAATATTTTATCTGGTTTAAAATATTAAATTAATAAATAATATATAGATTAAAAAAAGGTCAAGCATGTAGTATGTTTACATTGATATAGTTTATTATCTAGACTTAAGGATGGGCACTAGGGGTGGTCAGGCACCCGAAATTTCGGGCAATAAATTGGGCATCTGAAAATCCCTAGGCCTTGTAAATTTTAATGTTACAACCTTGGAACAAATACAAATGGTTTAAAAAAAAACATAATTGAATAAAATATTTTATCTAGATTTAAAGTACCTATTAAAATTAATAATAAAATTGATCCTTGTCTCAAATGAATAGAATATTTTATCTGGTTTAAAATATTAAATTAATAAATAATATATAGATAAAAAAAGTCAAGCATGTAGTATGTATACATTGATATAGTTTATTATCTAGACCTAGGATGGGCACTAGGAGTGGTCAGGCACCCGAAATTTCGGGCAATAAATTGGGCATCTAAAAATCCCAGAATGTGGGCGAGTATTTTTTATGCCCGTATTTCGATCGGGCATCTCAAGAACTTGCTAAGTGTATAATACCATGTTTAGCATCAACCTCTAAGTCGAACTTTGAAAAAAAAAGTGTTTAACTGATATTCATAGTTGAATTATTTCAATTCAACTAATATTAAACAAAGGTAAATATTATTTTTTTATTAATTCGTAAATTATTATGTTTGCTTTCAACAAAAACTAGATAACGTTTCTCATAGTTAAAAGTCTAATAAAACATAGAAAATCAAGAATATTACTATTTAATTTTCTCTGTCAATTGCAACAACATAACAAATTCAACATTTCCACATTTTGATTTTTAGGCCCTATGCTTGCTAAAACTTAATTTAAATTAGTTTTCTTTGCATTATTTAATTTAGTTTGTTATTGTTATTGTTTTGTTGTTATTTTATTATTGTTATTATTATTATATATCAGATTTGTTAGTATATAAATAGGAAACATCCATTTTGCTTCAAGTAAACACGTTTTCAATTTCAATTTATGTATGTTCCAAGTTTCGTGCATACTAAATCCTTTCAATCTGTTAAATATTTATTAAATGTGTGTACTACACGGAGGGACCAATTGCCTGAAGAAAATATAGAGGAATGGTTATGCTCCAACAGAACTTTCACAAAGCAAAGCGAGATTTGCTCTAGTATTAGCTATAAATTCTTGAGCATATAACCATTTTAATTTTTCTTTAAATCAAATGTGACTTTTTAACTTGTAATTTGAAATTTAATAGGCCTGTGACAAAATTATTTCTATCCTTTTTTAAACTTAAATTAAACTGTTAAACTTATAATTTGAAATTTTGTAGGCCTGTGACAAGATTGTTTGCAAAATGAAATGCATGTCCGAATCTGCTCATGCCCGCCTGATACAAATATTTGCTCCCCGACCACCCCTACCTGCCGCTAATCACTACAAGTGTGTGTTGTTTAAATTGTTCGATTGAGCAACCTAATTTCTCAATTTTTAAATTGTGTGGTGAATTTCACTTCTCATTGGTCACATCTGTGGCTACTTTGTAAAATATGTTGCCAACCTCTGATCTAGACCATGTTATAATTTATTTTATGGCAACGAAACATAACTGGAACCAAAAGCTCCATCCATTAGCTTATGTTTATTTAACATTTTAATGAGATAATACACAATAACATTATGGAGCTATTATGTAGACTGTAGTGTATGACTGGGAAAGCCATTTAGTTATCAAGTTTCTCAATTCCAATTGTGTGAATATTTTTAAATCAAAATTCGACTAAAATAAACAACATTATTTAACAATTCATATTTGAAATTCAAAGAGTGAATGAAAAAAACAAAATATGAAATTATAATCAGTAATAAGATGAGACAATGAACGTTTGTGAGATGTGTTTTTCTGAATTTTTACTTAGCACATTAAAATATATTTAAAGTTCACTGTAGTATTTCTAAATTCATAATACCGAGGCAAAAGGGCATACAAACTGGATGTGAAAAAAAAAACTCAAAATAAAACTAATTTAAATTGTTATGAGAAATTAGTTACTCAGCTTGTGTATGTGAATAAGGTTCCATTTTGTTGATTTAAATAATGGTTTGACTTAGGAGGGAAAGCCGGCCCACTTACCTTAGTGATAGTTGAATATAAATTGTCTAGATAAAACACTAAAAAACACATATTTAAAGACAAGCCTTAACTATCACCCACAGCTTCTTCAGGTTGAGAGAGTAGACTAATGATTTTGTTTGGACTGCAAGGTTGACTGTCAAGAGATGATTATAAATAAAAAACAATCAGCCTTTCAATCCAACCAAGAGCATCAGTCTACTTTCTCAACTTGAAGACCCTGCGACAGTGAAAGCTTGTCTTTAAAAATGTGTTTGTTTTTTTAGTGTTTTAATTAAACAATTTCTATTTCAGTATCACTAAGGTGTGTTGGATATTCCTCCTAATCCAAACCATGATTTATTTAATCAACCATTTTATTGTAAATACCGTTGACCCGAAAATAGGCCACTCTCGAATATAGGCCGTATCCTAAAAAAGATTAAAATGTCCTAAAATTAATTCACTTTTAAAGTAATCAAATACCTCCTATTTCCTTTAGCTTTCCTAATGTTCATAGTAAATACATGTCATAGTACTAAGGCCTTAAATTTTTTGTTATATATCTTAGTCATCGACCATGAGATGCTTTTCTGATCATGATCTACAGTGTGTTATTTATTATTTATTAATACAGCAACTTCATTATGATCTCAAAAGTGATATTGGTGGGCCAATGAAAGGTTAATCCTTTCCTACAGCCGGATATACAATTTTGTACCTTCTTTTTTCAAGTTATATAGTTTTTTCAAATAAAGTTGTAAGTTAATAGTTGTATTTATAAAGTTTTTTATATATAGATGTTAAAGTCCAAACCCGATTCCAGGACAAACTAGGCCGAATCAGTACATCCTGCCGCTTGTAGACTAAGCCGGTATAGCCTGATATTTTCGGGCAATAATAGTTTTGATCCTTCTTAACCAATATGATGAGTCAATCTTTGACATGTTTCATCGTGCACAGATCTCGCGCATATGTTAGATAACCTAACCTATACTAAACCGGGTCTAAATTTGTTAATCCTGAAATGTTGGCTTATCTCATAGAATAAATTGGTATAGCCTACAATTTTATTAGGTCAAACCAGGGTTAGGTTAGGTTAGGTTAGGTTAGGTTAGGTTACCTGACAACATTTGCACGCAAACTGTGAATGAGGAAACCTGTCCAAGGTTGATTCATCATATATAAGAATGAAAACTAATACTGATTAAAACATAAGGCTGTATCGATTTATCCTACAAACAACAGGATTTATCAATTTGACCTAGTTTGATCTAGTTTGTCCTGAAATCGGGTTTGGAGTAACATATTTATATTTTAATTATGTTTGTAAAATGAAGTATCACAATAAAAGATCGAAAATATTCTAAACTTAGTAAAAAAAAAACCACTAAATTATTGTCACAGTAACAGTACCAACAGAAAGCAACCAAAAGTTTCAAAAAACATGTGTGAAAAGTAGTAGTAGACCCTATAGATGGTTTCACTATTAAATTCCGTAAGCCATTTTGGTTTAACGTTAAATTTATTATTTTAATTATTATTCATCATCATCATCATCATCATCATCATCATCATCATCATCTCATCATCATCATCATCATCATCATCATCATCATCATCATCATCATCATCATCATCATCATCATCATCATCATCATCATCATCATCATCATCATCATCATCATCATCATCATCATCATCATCATCATCATCATCATCATCATCATCATCATCATCATCATCATCATTATTATTATTATTATTATTATTATTATTATTATTATTATTATTATTATTATTATTATTATTATTATTATTATTATTATTATTATTATTATTATAGTCAAGATAATTTTTTAGTAACGTTTTTGAAATTAAGTAATGAACACAATCTGTTGCAGCAATTATAAACTATTTCAAAATTATATTCAGTCCTCAAGGATTTGTTGCATTTGTTACATATTATCAAAGGGGGTGCAATTAAAGGCCACATTAAGGTTTTATAAACGATGTTTTTAGGAAAACAGTGTGGTCCATTTTCGGGTCAAAATGGTAACCTTTATGTTGATTTAAAGAAGAATTAACTATATCAAAACACTACATATTTTTTTTATCAATATTATAAATTGTAAAAGTTGAAAATAGTACCAACTGCACTGTTATGTAAAATATAATTTATATGATTAAATGGCATGATGGCATTTGAAATGCAGTTTTAATTTGTGGTGCTAACTATCCTATTTTGTATGTGCCATTCAATAACTACACTTTCTGTCTGCTACACCGCTGGCAAACACGCAATCACTCTTTAGGTCACTTACAGTTTACAAACACTCACACAATGAAGATAACAGTTATAATAATATTGATAAATACATTAAGTCCCTTACATAATAAATTACAAGTATTAGTCTTTTAGTTTGAATACCTACATGAGGCTTGGAAAGAAAAAAAAATCACCCTCATTTACTAGTCTGTAATCTAGGCCGACAGTTGACAAACTACGGAAGAATATATTTAAATGGAATGAAGTCTCACAATAACCTTAAGGGGTTCATCTCTTTAGAGTCTCAGCTCAAAATATCATTTTGTTGTCTTACTGGCTTATAAAATAATAATAATTAATATTTATTATAGAAGTTGTCCTGCATCTTCATAAATAGTAGTTGGGAAAAGAAATAAAAATGGAATTCTTAATTTAATTAAGTCAGTTAAAACAGTCCAAATTATATTCAATAAATTGATACTCTGAGGTTTTATTATTTCTATGACTAGCAATTATTTGATTGCTCATATTTTTAGGGTTTATGTGCAATTATAATCAGAGATTGGTAATATAGGTCCTTTCAAGATTAGATTATAATTTAAATAGGTAACATAATAAAACAATCCTTATGTATTGTATAACTTAAGCTATGTTACAGGAAATATAAATTAATATAGTCTACAAAACCAACATAATAAATTATAAGGGTACTTATATCTAAAATAAAAATTAATATTAACTAGCCTTTCTTTACATGTAGAATTTTTTTTTTTTTTTCAGAAAACTTTGAAAGGATTTCCTACCTTGAGCAAAGTCAGAGTTTAATATAAAGTATAAAACCTATAATTCTCAAAGTATCAGTTTAAAATAGTTTAATATTCTATTATGGTTTACATTATAACACTAAAAAAACACCCAAACACATTTTTAAGGACAAGCTTTCACTGTCACAGACAGCTTCATCAGATCAAGAGTAGACTGATGCTCTTGGTTGGACTGCAAGGTTGACTGTCCACAGCTGATTGTTTTTCAGTTATGATATCACTGTATTGATGGCAGCACTTTGAATATATAGATAGATAGAAAAACTAAAAATTGTGTTATATAATGTATTATTATTGTGACATTGAATGTAATAATAAGTATGTTGGTAGGAAGAAGAGGAATCACCTTAGGTTGAGGTTAGGGGCTTGTCTGGATTTGATAATATATTGATGGGCCAGTTCCCATATCCTTAGTTGTGAAGGGTTGCATATTTCTTAGTTCAAGGATTTGACCTCTTGGTTGTGTAACAGTGATTAAAGTCCAGATTTTGGGCTTCGGCATGTGATGCTAGAGGCTTATTTTTATTCTTCATTTTTGTGTCATATCGATGAACATTCATTCTCTTTCTTAGTGTTTCTGTTGTGAGACCAATGTATTGTGATTGGATCTAGTTGCATTCCAGTTGATAAATGAGGTTTTCAGAATCACAAGTATGGTGGCCTTTTTAGGGTGCGGTTGCAGGGAAATGAACCTGATATTTGTTTGGGTTCGGGTTGAATTGTGGGGTCTGGTTTGTGGAAACCTGTTTTCAAGAGATTGTTGAGGTTGTGAGCCCACTATTTTGAGCTCTGTCTATTTGACTACACACCAGTCATATATCTAAATGTAAACATTTGTTCGAATCTTGAATATCCTTAAGGATTCGAATATTTTAAGGGTCTATCTATAATATTATTGGATTTCAATATTATTTTATATGTTTCTGTTTGAGGGTGATTATTTCTGCTTTTATCTGACCAGATTAATTTATATGCAATTGATTATATACTAAGGAAAAACTCCATGGAGTCAGCCTGCAATCAAGCTACACTGAACGAGCGGCCACTGCAAATAATGCTAACTTTTCAGATAGAGAGTGGTATGTGGTCAGCACAAAAAGCTCTGGCCAATAATCTTGGTTTTCTAGACCAAAGCCGCTACTTTTCCTTTTGAGTAGCTCCTAATTTGTCCCCAAGAAGCCGAGTTGACCCCATTCTAGACCCACAGCAGTAGGATTCAAAATAAAATTTTACAAAGGTGGTTGATCACCAATAGCAAACAACGATCTTGAGTATAAATGAGTGCAAAATTGTTTAGAAATATGGATCTAGGCCATGCTCAAGGTAGGAAACTATTTCAAACTCACATTACTGTATTAAGATGGAAGGAGACAGGAAGACTTTTAGGGAATATGGTCGAGAGTTACGTTGCGGTGAAGTTGCTGAAGTCTGTTTTGAGTTTGATAATTGGGCCTTGCGATGAAGCTGGCTTGTTGGCGTTGGACTCAAGCCTGGCACGTTGCTGTTGGGCCTGTTGGCTGGAACGCACGGCTATCTCTAGCTTGGTTCGTAGCTCACTTGACTGCGACATCAGAGCCTTGAACTCCTAGAAATAAAGAATGAAATATTATTCTTGAATGTGATCTGATATGTATGAAATAAAGTGCATTTAGCATCATATAATATGTAATAAAATAAATATATTGAATTGTAGACAATTACACAAAAATTAAAGTAAAAAACACTAACATATATTTACAAAATTAATACTTAACTATTTTGATGCCACAAAGCAAATTTCTCAGGAAAATTGTTTCAGTGGTGCCAACTTATTTACTTCTCTTTTGATATATTAAGGGAGTTTTTAATCCACCAGAGTAGTTCTCAAATTTTAACAAATAATGTTAAATCATTGAAGCCAATCACATTATGTTTTAACTTTTTATCTGGTCCTACACCTCTGTACCCTCCTCCTTGCTTAACATTATGTGCCTCAAAGAGTTAAATAGATTTCCCTTAAAACATGGGAAAATAATATATAGACTAAGTCTGGCAAACCAGCATCAAAACCATATAGTTTATTATTCGTCAATGAGTTCTATTTTATAATAATAAGCAGACACAACATAACAAAAACAAATGCTCCCCAATAACACAAAAATGATAGAATATAGGAAAATGGTAGCGCACAAATAAAGTAAAAACACTAAAACATATTTACACACCCTTTAATATTTAGACGATATTATAGCATCTTCCTCAAATGCACTTTATTTCATACATATATAATAACACAAAATAGAATCTTTTAGTGAAATTTACAACATGGAATTTTAAATTGTGTGGATAACTGTCAGTTAGGTTGATTCTAATCAAAATTAACGATATAAAAACAATACATATTTTTATTAAGTAGGAAACATCATTCTTTACCTATTTTTTGCCGAAATTGACAGGAAAAAAGATTACCGACTCCACTATTACCATTTTTTCTTAATATTCCTTTAGCCAATCAATCAAAGTTCAAATTCTAAAAAATTTATTTTCACTCAACCAAAGACAAATGTAAAAATAAATTAAATATGTGTTTGATCTATTATGAGAGCCATGTTGTGATCAAAGGGAGATATTTTAGATGTAATAATGATAAATTTACCATAATTTTTCTATCCATACTTAGATTTGAATTGATTTTTTTGGTACTATTTTGAACCGAATAAAGCATTTTATTTATCGAATTTTAATACCAAAATACCACTTTTTATAAAGCGAGTACCTATAGTACTTACTACAAATAAGGGACTCTAATCGTACTGTATTAAAACCATCCCGAAAAGCATCTGGTCAAGATCAAACTTAGGCCTAGTCAGAGACTGCCTCTTCACCAGGGTATAACTCCTCATCAGTAAGTTATTTTAGGAGCCAAGCGACATACCTCTGGATACTGAGGTCCAACTTTCATAAGTTTCTGCAAACATTGCTCGTGAAGAGTTCGCCGAGACTTGTCAGCGTCTCTGATCGCAGCGTCCTCCAGTAGACAGTTTACCAATATTGGGACGAGCAGCGTCAACATTTGAATCCCTGCACATACATTAGTGATGCGTCAATTTTATTGAAAACTTTCTTCTGTTTATATTCATATCTTCATTACAGTGACCATGAGAGGTACACAATAGTTCACACTAGCAAAATATATGCTAATCACAAGAGTTCTGTGCATTCAAACCTATGCTACTAAAAAAAAAAATTCATTCGACCTATATTAACTTTACCACCGAGCCAATAATAAACCATATTTTATTTTATTATTTTAAGGAATATTACCAATAATTTATATAAACTACTAATGTGTCATTAATTAATTTAACACACTTTGTATAGGGCTACATTTATCTTCCCTCTTTTCAAATATTTGTATAGCAAAACATTCCCCAAACTACCCTTGTGTAACTTATATATCTTTCTTGGCTTACTATTTTTTATGTGTATAGATCCCAGTTTGACATTTGGAAATTGTAAATTTTTATTATGTAATTTATTTTCTTAAATGTATTAGCTCACCACAAGGATTAAGATGTAAAAATTAGGAGAGCTCATAAGAAATGCATTAATTTTGTATTAGTGTGAAAATAATATTGTAAAATAAAAGTGAAAATAGTATCTAGAGACCCCCCCTTCACCCAAACCACCCGGTTCTTCCTAAAAGATGACCAAGTGCAATTTGAGTCTGCTTAAAAAAAAATTGGATAGTATTGAAGTGTTTGTTTATCGATAGTGTCAAAACAAAACCATTAAACGATTTAAGTAGCCAAATGGAAATGGAGCTATTGTAAAATTTATGATTGTACCTTTAAACTGTGTGTGATGTTATACAAAATATGCTATCAAAACTGTGCAGTGCAAAGTACAAACGATGAGAGTGTGGTGCATGTGCGTGAGACACTTGCCTTGCATTAGCTCTCCTGGTGGCACATGGGAAAAATGAAACAAAACATTAACAATAGTAATAAAACGTTTTTACTTTCACTAGCGAAATTAACGCTACACACCTTGTAAGTTTATTTTTGCTAAACTTTTTCCCCATCATCCATATTCATTCCGGATGATAATTTGGTATTAAATATAAATAGATTTAGGAAAATATTTGAAATGTACATAGTTGTATGTTATTTAAAAAAAAGTGTAGTTGAAGTATCTGTCAAAAGACATGCAGCCAAATATTTTTCCTGAAACCTTCTTTCCATTGTTTTGCATCTTTTCTCCAAGTTCCTTTTGTTTTATTACTAAAGGTAATGGAATTATAAAGCACGTTTTTAAGAAAGAAGGCATATGATAAATAGGGTTGGAACAAGTAGGCTTTTCAATTCAAAACTAGGTCATATTGAATAATATTAAATATTTCCAAAGCCAAATCAAAGTTTGAATATTAAAAAAAAAAAAGTTAAGAAGTTATATGCTGAAAAAAACAAACAAAAAACTGTTATTTCATAACTAACTATATAACTAAAGTATTATTATAATAATTAAATTATTATTGCAAACATCCGACATCTTATCTCAGTCGGTAGCATGTCTGTCTACAGAGCTAAGGTCCTGGGTTCGATTTATCATTGGTGAAATTGAGTTTACCCTTTACACTGATGAATTAATGGTCCAGGTGTCAGACTGGATGTTGTGCCTGTCCTAATCTTAAGTTAGATTATAAATATAAAGCTACGACAGGCCTAGCAAGCAGGTAGTGGAAAATATATCGCTTGAATAAAAAATTGACCCAGGCCAATGACTGGAAACAGTAATTTATGGATGTAAGAAAAAAAATGACTAACATATTTTATTCCCTAAATTGATAAATTAAGTTATTCTCATAGCAATGTAATTTAATTAATTTAGATTTTTGTCATGTGAAGATTCATTTGTGATGTAAATAATAGACATCTGAATAGAAGTTTATCGAGTTCGAATTGAATTTCGAATCAAAGCCAATATTATTCACAAATTTTGAATAATTATCGAATCCTATTCTAGTTAAATATGCTAAAATCATGATGTTAAATAAAAAGAGTTACGAATTATATTTTAAAAAATTAGATTAATTTTGGACCTTAGACCTATAAGTTATCGTGTATAAATGTAGGTAAGTACTGCAACATGTTCATGAAACAATAGTTTCCTTATCAAAGTTAAGCGGTAAAGAGAACCTCTGTTGTGGTGATTATAAACTATTTAATATATATCTTCAGTCCTCAAAGCTAACACATTTTATACATATATTCAAGGGTGCGATTATAAGCTATAGAAAGGTTTTATGGTAATATATAGTGTGGCTTATTCTCCAGCCAATATGGTAATATTGAATAGGCATTTACTTTACCTCAAAGAAATGTTATAATAAATATGTTTAGATATTTTAGGCACAGTGTAGTGATTTGCAAACGACTTAAAACCTTATTGACTCTTTTTAGACTGGTTGATTTGATTTATTAAATCAGATAATGATATTATCAACCCTTTGCAGACCCCTATTAAATAACTACATAAAATTACTTAAAATATACACAAATGTGTATTTTAACTCTAAATAATTTTAATGGTGAAGCTTTATATTTACAAATCAGGAATTTTACTTTTGAATCAAATCAAAGTCAATGAATATTCCTAGCAAATTTGAAGTTTTAAAAGATTCACACACTCTTAATGATAAAATAATATTATCTTTAATGTAAAACCAATGATGGGGTGAGAACATCCTGCCGGTTACGGCTTGATAGTGAGACCTATTGCAATGGATTGAGACATTGCCAAGATTCAACATTACTAGGGATGGGACTATGGATTCCTTGAATCCTTGAGGATATTTGAGATTCAAAGACCCGAGATAATTTAGGATTTGAGACTTTTTCAAGTGAGATTTGTTTTAGAGCTTTAATACTGCTTATCGGTGGTTCAGAATCAATTATAACTATAGGATGAAGTTAACAACCAAGTCCCAGATCAGAAATTTAACACTTAGCTGAATGTAGGAATTTTATAATGAATGGAAAGAAAGAATGTTAACGTTAAGTTACTATTTGTATTTTCTATTATTGTATTATATTTCCTCTTATGTTCATAACTTTTTCCAAGATTCAGATTCGAGATTCAGAATTTGAAGGTAAATTTAAGATTTGGGTTCGAGATTCGGATTTATAAAATAGTGGATTCGACTCAACTCTAAAACTAACTAACAAATCCTTTACATTTTCTAAAATAATTAATAAAGTGTTTCACATCAACAAAATGCAAGCTCTTTTTTTTTTTTTTTCATCATTGGTCAATTATATGCCATTTGTAATATTTCAAAATTACATTTTAGGGACACCTTTAGTAATGCACATACATACACAATATATCAACAATAGAATGTTTACAATATTCTGTAAGTGTTAAAAGAGTGACAAATATTTTTCTTGGTTAAGTTGTTAAATTTGTCAGTATTGTGTGGAGCTTACTGTGTTTAGGTTCAGCGAGTGTGATGAGTGTCTCTACTGTATGAATGCTCTCAAGCGTAAGCGACAGCTGAGCATCACTCACAGGTAGCCTGCTTGCATCGGTGTACAAGAATCTTATAATACGTGGCGCTAGGGCATGGATGTACGGAGTCGCTACATTTCTGTCAGAGTGAGCAAAGATGGTGCGTACTGTCTGAACACACTTCAACTTCACCTGTAAACAACACAACACATTATGTGATACATGGAAAGACACAAACGTTATGAAAACATGTTTACAGTTAAAATATATGTATTTATCTTAAAATAAATGTATTATATTTGGATGAAGGTACAGGAAAGGTGGATAGCATCGTTCATGGAGCTTGGCAAACACAGCTCAAAAAAGGGTTACTTGATATAGGCTCTACAATTAATTAAAAATAAATGGATATTGAAATAAATAAGAGAAAATAATCTAGTTAATAAGAATTGGGTGAAGCTTCTCATTGATAGGTTAAGTTTACTTCTAAGTTGAATAACAATGTAATTTGGTTAAATAAAATAAGATTAGGTTCAATAAATTTTGGAAAGGTTGATCTTATGCTATTTATTGTAATCATGTAAGTTTAAATAATTTATCAATAAATTTATTATGTTCATTTGATTGACATTAGGTAGGACTCGGCTACTTTTAATTTCTTATTATTTTTTTTTTAAAAAAAACTGTTTGAAATATGATATTAAGATCTTAAGAAAAACCAAATGCATACAAATTAGTATTTAAAAAAAATCATGTGCATTAAAAACTGATACATAATGATTGTCCAAGGAACATATTGTGAATCAAATTCAACTAAGTGAAAAATGACAGCATGGAGATGGGAAATGAAACCAGAACTTTTGGCTTTGCGTGCCAATGCTTACCACCCAGGGTTCAATCCCAGTATCCTAGTTGTCATTATTCAGTAAAAATTGTTTAAGTTTAGTGTCTAAGCTATAGTAACAACACAATTAACTAAATTTATATTCATAATTATATCCATTGGTTTTAAGAGCATTCGGCAGGCACAACTCAGCTCCTGGCTCGCACATTTGTTTGTATGTGTGTGCAAGGTATGGGAGTATAAAAGGGAAAAGAAAATACCTATGATTTGCCAGAAATGTGTACAATGCATTCATATTTGAATGATTACTCAAATTTTCTGCGGTGACAATGAGGGTCAAAGCAACAAAGTTTATTGTTAAAGACTACAGCATGTCCCTATTATGACAGAATGAAGATTTGTGCAGAGTACTTATCTGTGAAGACATTCTAAAATGGTAAAAAACAGTCTTTTCAATCGAGTCTTTATCCAAATATCATTTAATATTTTATTTTAACATGGTTCAGTATTAGGAACTTATATTAACTCTTTACCTCAATTAATGTTTAATCAGAAATGATCCACGTGCAATAGTGTTTGTGTAAATTTACGGTTTCTAGCCGACTGTATCGCAGAGTTGATTGTCATGTGATGCACACTCTTAAGGTGGGGATGCAGGGAATGCAAGATGAAGTTTTTATATCAAAACAATTTTTGGTCAAAATAAATTAAATTGCCAGAGTTGAAACATAGAGTTTAATTTTCTTCACATGATGATATCAACAGTTCTTGAATATCTGTAAAGGGTGTCCTGGAATTTAATGACAACTTTTTCTCTTTGTTTAAAACGTTTCTCATCTAATGCCACTATGCTCATAAGAGATATTTTAACAACTGTTGATGTCACCATGTGTAGAAAATTAACCTCGCATGTTTCTACTGGAGCAATATTTTATTTATTTCGGCAAAAAATATGTTTTGCTAAGAAAAAATGAAAAAAAAACACAACTTTTCTCACATCCCCTATACTAATACCCTAACTATTGATAATATATTATTATGTTAATGTTACAACTAGACAAACCGTAATATTGTCACTCTGTAGACACTGCCTAAACTGGTTGATACATGGATACTGAAGATTCGGAGCACAGACAACTTCTGGAGGTGCATGAAGCACAAACACTGCCACAGCGAGCAGCATGGTCACTTCATCTAACCGTGTCTCTTCACAGCCTGCGAGAGTCATACAAGATCATTAATAATGATCACGAGTAATACATTCACGAACTTAGTTTACTTGGATGACAGCTCAAAAAATTACTGGAAATAGTTCCTCATGCCTCCCATCACCAAAAGCTGCTATCTGTCACTTTGGATAACTGTATGAAAATATATGGTAATGTAAGAATGTGATAGTTAACCTCAGTGATTTAGGCCAATATTGTTTACATTTATTTTTTGAGGTCGGGCACAAAGCTTATTTATAGTTTTATTCCATTTAAAAAAAAATCATCATTCACAGCACTTTCACAAAAGGTCTAATGAATATAACTTCTAAATTGCGACAGACATATTTAAACCATGTGATTGAGCATGACAGAAACAAGTTCTTTAGAAAGATGCACCCACGGAGTGGATAAAAATATTGTATTCAGTAAAATATTTCAAAATATGATAAAATAATCATAAAATAATTTATTGTATGTAAAAAAAAAAGCCAAGCATTTTCTCTTTTTCAAGTAAATACAATGCTTGTATTAAAAGGTATTAATGTATGCACTATATTACACATAATAGATAAGATTCCAAAACAAAGAATAAGTACTTTTAATTATGTATAAAATATTGTTTCGGATTGGGTAGAAAGAAATAATTAAATGTAGTGAAATAGTGTGAGAAAACTTAAGTTTGTGTTATTTTAAAGGTAAAATATAACATGTAATTAAAAAACTTACCATTTATAACAAAACAGTGATCTTTTACAAGTGATGGCAACCCAAAACCTAAACATATGATTTTTGAACTGTCATCCAGGTAAAAACATATCATGAACAGTCTCTAATACCAAGCACCCGCAATTATAACAAACAAGTTGTTCCTGTGACTTATTGTGATCTCAATCAAACTGTAGTGTCAACAGTTTATTTTTAGGTTCAGCAAGTGAGAGAACTTGAAAGAATGAGAGAAGAATAGAAATATAGTCTGATTTTAATAAGCAGCCAGTTATTTAAAAACTGGAAATTCACGTTGTTACAGTGGCGGAAATAAAAATATTACAAATGTATTTATATTCTTAAGCTACGACAGGTTTAGCCAGCCAGTAGTGGAATAATATATAGCTGGAAACAATAGTGGATGTAAATGTAAATATATATTCTTACTTACTTACTTACTTATTCTATGGCATTAGGAACTCGGCAGTTCATTGCTGCACTTACAAAAGTACACCACATATCCCTATCTTGAGCTATTTCTACTATGTTGGTGGTGCTTGGTCTGTTGATGCATAACGCGGTCCAATTAATCACCCATTTTCGGACATAAACACAATCATGTCTTAGTCTTGCAGTTCAATAAATTTAATTTCAAAACTTTGATGAATTTCCCATACATTAAAAGTAATAAAAAAACCACAGAAAAAAAATAGAATTTAAATTCTTGAAACTATCACAAAATTGGGATTTTAAACTTCTCGTTTCTGATCTCGCCTGAAATAATAAATCTCGATCCTGAATAAACCGAATAAAAAATGTAAATCTCATAAAAACCTAAATTGTATTATTACATAAAAGTAACTATTTTAAATAAAACGTTTTAAGAAAGCCACTAGAATTTAGGGTGTTCATACACACACCTGTTTTGGCCAAATCGATGACCTTGGCTAGTGCACTTTGTAGAAGAGTGCGCCACTCTGTAGCTACTCTGTCATCCTTGCAGTACCTGTCTGTGATGAGTGTGCGCAAGGTGTGCAGAGCAGCTGTTACCGGCACAGACGTGGCCAGCACTGTTGGGTCATGAACACCCTTAGTGGCACACTCCTTCATCACATTGGTTGTCAAGTACAAAACAGTTGGCAGGATGGCCGCAGCACCTGAAATAGATCAGCATTTATTTTAGGAGCCTATGAGCTCGAGTTTGTTTGATTTGAGTTGATCTCAAGCAAGTTTTTTGATGAAGCTCCCAAGTATTGAGCCGAGTGGTTTGGGTTGAGTAATGTATAATTTTAAAACTTAATTATGTAAATAAAAAACAAATCATGTTCATTTTTTTTAGTGAAATAAGATTCTGAATATATTTAAAAAAATTAATCTAAAATTGCTTATTTCTAAATAATTTTAAAAAATAAGTCTTTGTAAATTATGGGCTTAAATTTGAGATATACTGTGATAGTAACTGAAAAGTTTAATATGATTTAATTTAATATTCCTTAGGAAAGTTTTAAAAAAAAGCCTTCATGTAAATATGTTTTGATGTGAAAATTTAGCAATATTATTAAAAAAAAAAATAGCCCCACTTCCAACTGGAGTGCTGTTCACTTGGTGTAGACTGACCTCTTACCAGAAAGAAAGTAGAGCATTAATGATTAAGATGCACCTAATGCACTTTTGCCTTAAGGTGTACTTGATACCATCTTGTACTAAGCTATTTGTTCTAAAATCTCTACAGAAAGAAACTCTCTTTATCTTCTTTTATCTAAGCCTCTAATCCTTTTTTTCATAAATCAAACCAGTTTACTCAGTTGCTGACCTTGACATTTGTCATTTTAAGAAATTGAGAGTCCATAAATCTTTGGAGCCCAAGCTAAAGATTATATTTAATGCTCGGCTCAAAGCTTTAAATATGAGTATTCACAGAACCTTAATTTATTTATAAAACAGTAATTTTAAGAATATATGCTCATTTTTGATTGAGGGGAAAAGAGATCTATTAAGAGGACAGCAGGGGAGTTGTTCTAAGGGTGTGTAAGAGACCTGCTAAGTAGAATATAAGTGTCTTTGAAGTGTAAGTAAGTGTTGTATAGGACGTACTTTGTACCCATTGTCACATATGCAGCTGAAACATTGACAATGAATTTAAGAAAGACTCGGGAAAGTGGAGGCCATGGGAATGAAGTTTTTGAGGAGCATCCTAGCTGTCATAAGGCTAAACAGGATTAGGAATGAAGATATCCAGGAAATAGTGGGGGTACAGGGAGTACATGAGATAGTAGAGGAAGCAGGGCTGAGATGGCATGGTTAAGTATTGAGGATGGAAAAGGAAAGAGCACCAAATAAAAAGGAGAATATAAGTATGTAAGGTAAAGACTGCAAGGGAGGTCAAGAAAGAGATGGGAGGAATAGATAACAGAAAGTGTGCAAGTGAGAGAAGAATGGATGCAATTAAAGGAGAAAGGAGAGAGGAAAATGGAGGCATTTTACTAAACTGACCTGGCCATGGGCTGTAAGTAGTTGCTTTTTTCAGCACCGCGTTTTACTACCTGTTCAGATTATATACAACAGATAATGATGTTCATATTTCAGTGGAGTTTAAAATATGATTATTTTTTTAAATGTACATCCATCATTGTTTCCAGCCTGTGGCCTGGGTCAGTTTTTGAGTTGGCTGTGCATAAATATTATATAGCTCTTTAAGGAAAACCTACTTTCCCTTTTCGTCAAACATTTCATAACATGTGGAAGAAGGTATAGGAAAGAGTTTTGTGTGAAATAATTACAAGTGCAGCAGTACCTTGAGGTGAGCAGAGTCGAGGCAATCCCTCCATAGTGGAAAGAGCCGTTGCTATGAGTCTGCCCGATCCCTCTGAAGGGAGCTGAGAAGGTCTGGTAGTAGGGGTCACCACTGGGGCTGGGTTCAAGGCCGGTAACTGTCTCACCAAGAGGCACAAACACACCTCCAAAACCGCAAACACTAGCGACTTACTAGGAGTTATCTCGCCACTCCTGTCACCTTCCCCCAGCAGATCCACCTCCTGCACTGCACTGCTCTCCTGGTTGGCTGGGACCATTTCTATGCCCAGTAACAAAGTATTTACAAAACCTCCTACATAGTTAACACAAGTAACTTGACAGGGATTTTCTGATCATTACTGAAACCTAAAATATTACCATGGTGATGAAATATATAAAAAATAAAAAATATTGATTAAATGAAATAAATGATAGATCATTTTTTTTTTTTTTTAGAAAATTGACATAAGAGAAAATCTTTTTGACAGCAAAATAAGAATAACACATTTTTTAACATTAGTAAAAATAGAGTATAAATATTTTATAGCTGCCATATGATAAATTAACTTGTGATTTCTCAAAATAATACAATTGAGGAGCTGGGTGGAAAAAGGGCAATTTGTCAGAATTGCCCTTTTTCGGTAAAACTCTTTATTTTGTAGCATGTGCTTCATTCTACAGGATGGTGAAACAACCATTTGAATATCTTTTTCTTTGTCTGAGTTACAGCTGATTTAGTGAAGTGACAAAAATTGCCCTTTTTCCATAGAACATCTATTCTGAGGCTGAGTTAACAGACAAAGTTGTAGTTATTAATGTGTTATATTAGTTGTCGAGATAATGTGAATGATTATTTATTTCACCTAAATGTAAAATGGTTACAAATAATAATGACAGTGGGGATATGGTAACAAGTGAATCAAGTGGGATTAATGATAGTGAGATTGATGATTCTCTAAGTAAATGTGACAAAAACAAAGGACGAAAGAAGTTGAGATTAGAACCATTGTGGTAAAAACTAGCTAATAAACTTAAAAAGGACCATGGTCAGCCTTATATAACTAGTAAAGGAAAACCTATAAAAAAAAAATTAAATTCATACAAATCTGCTGTTCACAACAATGTTTTACCAAAGTGCCAACACAGGATCAAACTATGGTGTTTTCATCATTCTGAGATAATGGTGATAAAACTTACAGGACAATGTATATATTTAATGTGCATTGTCACAATGACAACTCAAGTACTTTGTATTGGTATTTAGATACTGAAGGAGAAAAGAATAGTAATTCTGTGTACTCAATGGTTTATGATTTCATAAGTAATAAAATAAAGGCATTAGTCAAGAAGATTGTCTTATTTTCGGATGCAGCTGGTGGACAAAATAAAAGTATCAATGTCTGTTATTTTCTGACCTGGCTTTCAAAGAGTTTGGCGGTTAACATTGAACATGTATATCCTGTGAGGGGACACTCCTACAACATCTGTGATAGGAACTTAGGTTTGTCTTGACAAAGAATGAAAAACAGAGAGAATGTAGAAACCACTAATGAATATATCGATATTTTGAAGAAATGCCGCAATGTTTCTGAACCATTCCAAGTGATTCATGCTCAAAACCTGCTCAAGAACTTGACATCAATGTTGGGGCCAAGTTTGTTGAAAATCCCGCAAACCAAAAATAGCAAATGCACTATCCAAAAGTATTGTATTATCAGTACAATCATGGGACTATCCTCGTTTCCAGCTCCTATTTTACTATTGTAACTCCTTTTAAGATTATTAAACCCTCAAACAATTTTCAAGAAATGGTTTCACAAATGAAAGGGGAGAAACTAAATGACAACACCGTTGCTTAAATTTGTGACTCCAGAAGGACAAGATTAGTTTGGAAAGGAAGTTTTTGATGATGATCCCTAAAAACAGTTTGACCTTAAAATATTTGATTTTTTAACTAAGAACTACACTTTATGTTGTTTAAAAACTTCGTATAAGTAATTTTGCGCAATAATGGCTTGTTTAGTGTGTTGTTTGAATAAAAATATAAATTTATTTTAATTTTTAACTGATTTTATGGAAAAAGGGCAATTTTTTTCATTCACATTTATTGATTTTAGCCACACTCTATCACCTAAAAAATACTCAAAATGAATAAATAATTTGTATGAAGGATATGTAACGTTTATTATGATGTTTAATAGTAACAACCTTCCAAAAATAGTACTTTATCATCTGTTGAAAACTTTGATTGTTGTTTTCTCAAAACTACCATCTTGCAAAATTGCCCTTTTTCCACCCAGCTCCTCAATTACTTTTACCTTTAAGTTTTTTCTTCTTACGCACGTCCAAACTATCTTGAGCAGCCTTCATAACCTGTTTTAATACCTCCATCACCAGCAGCTGAGCTGCAGGGCTGTCTCTTGTTAGAAGCAACCTGACAAAAACAAAAGATAAAGATAAAAAACAAATAATCTAGACAGTGGTAGAAATTGGTATCACTTTAGAGAAATAAAAAACCGCATTCAGGCCAATAATGTTGTATTTTACAGTAAGAGAAGAGTGATAGCAGAAATTGAAAGAGAGCTTTATATAAACCTCTGATTGTGTCATGCTTTTTTTAATAAGTACAGTCAACACCAACATTAACAACTTAATCTAACACTTCATCAGACATAAGATTTGGTCATGGAGAGGTCAGACGATTATTACTAAAGAAACAACTGAACCTGTGCAGCACGTTGCAAAGCTCTATGCCTAGGGAGGTGTCGCTCATGAGAACAGTTCTCGGCCAATCAGAGTCCAGTAACGTGTACAAGGCTTGAAGACAAGTCAGCACACTCTCTAAGGGTTCCGAGGAACGTGGACTGCACAGAGCTTCCATACAGATACCTACAAGTACCCACAGTAGCAGTTAAATCAAGGAATTGATTCCCTTACATAAAGTGGTTGCTATGTTTAATTATGATTTTGGGGTTAGTTCACAATAATGTAGCAATAATTCGATAGAGATTTATTTACCTTTTTGACTCATAGTTAAATGGTTTAAAATTATTATTTTTTTTAGCATAGTCTTTTACTATGTGCTTAGACTATACACTTATGTACCCACATTTGTATGGAGAGGGTAGGAAGCATTTAGGGAAAACCACCCTCTGTACACCCAACCGGGATCAAACTAAGATCTCTCAGTCATCAGCAGTCTAGTCTATTGCAATAATGACACCTTAGACCATGTGGCCACCGAAGTGAGTAAAAGAGTAAATAGTTTCCCTCTCTCCCTCCACACAAATGCAGATGCGCTTCCTATAAATTCTACCTTCCTCATATCTAACACATTAGTGTACAGCCCAAACAGGTAGTGAGATGGGTGACTAAAAAATAATAATTCAGAGGTAGTTAGTTGGGCATTGTTGGAAGCACAACATTTTAATGACCATGACTGTTAATATAATGAAACTAAATATTTTTTAACCAAAACATCTTATTCACTGTGAGGTAAAAGAAGACTCACCAAACAACAAATGGAACCTGTCAGTCCCAGAGTCTCCTGTGGTAGCATTATTGTTAGGGACAGGTGGAACATTCGCTGGGCCCGGCCCTGGCTGCTTGTCGAAGCCGCTGGCGTTAAGCCATAGAGCAGCAGCGTGAAGAATGGGAGGCCAGGACGCTGAGTAGTGTGGTCGCGAGCACTCCATGGTGTCTGTGGTGTAAAACGCCCCTCCCTCGTGAGGTAGCTGACTGGCAAACTCTGTTGGGTTGAGAATATCACTAGCATCACACTTGCACACTGATCACTTAAATAATAAAGGATACTAATGACATAATGAGAGGTTCTTTATACAAACTTTTGACATCAGTAAGTGAGTGAATAAATTTAAAATCCCTGTAATATTGGTTATTATAATTTGACAAGAGAATACTAGTTTTGTTATGGAAGCACACGCGTGCGCGCATGCAAACACATGCACACACACACACACACACACACACACACACACACAAAACTGAGGATAGAAGGGATGAACAGATTTTAGGAACGTGAAATACCTTGGTAGCTAATTAACTATGTTAGAGTGAAAACTTTGTGGGAGGATGTAATCCTAATCAAATTATAGTCCCTAGCTATGACCTGGTTGTATATACCTCAGTTTTAGCTTATGTGGTGCTGACTGACAGCTCACAGCTGACTTCTGACGGCTTTAAAAAGCTACCAGACCAAATTATGTATCCCTATGCCGAACCATATGATCTGCAAAAAACATGTATTTAGCAGTTGTCACTTCTGACAGTCAAAATTTAGGTATATACCTAAATGTTGACTGTCAGAAGTCAGCTGTGAACTGTCATCAGCACCACATAAGCTAAAACTGAGGTATAGCTGTGGGCCAATACAGGAGACTTAAGAAGGATAAACAATATGGCTGGCACACACAACAATAAGAGACACTGCTAACACTACCCTTCTTCTTTAATTTAGGTTTTGTTATATTTGTACACTTAAGTGAGCATGGGAAACGTCCAAAGAAATTTCATAATTGTGAAAACAAAACAAAAAAGTAAAAGGATGAAGAGTAAAACGGCTCAGAGTGATAGGACTTGTAAGCCTGAGATATAATGAAGGTGACTTTTCCATGATATGGTATTCTCGATTCCCAGCATGGCTGAAAAATGTTATCATTGATGAAATGTTGGTTTTCCCTTTCACAGTGATGAATTAGCGCCCAGGATCTGGGTGTTGTGTCTTTTAGATTATAAAGCATATGAAGCTACGACAGGCCTACTGCGCCAGTAGTGGAAAATATATGGCTTGAATAAAAAACTGACCCAGGCCACAGGAATGGATTAAAAAAAATTCTTTTTAACGTGTTGGTTAAAGATCATTTAGTTTAGGTAGCAAGTATCAAAAACATTCAAATAAAACCAATAAAAAATAATATTCCTTTCAAATAAAAGGTCACAGCATTCAAAACCCAAGGTTGGCATACCTGGTGGTAGAGACAGTAAAGCATGATCCCTCAGTGCAGCCAGCCAGTGCTGGGATAAACTGACCAGCTCAGGCTGCACCAGGTTCAAAAGACTTTCTCCTCTGAACTCAAAGTCACCAAAGTCCTCATCATTGTCAGAACTTGGCATTGCAGCAGAACGTGACATGGTCGTGAGGAAGCTTGGAGCTGATCCATTACCAGCCATTGCGACTATGTACACCTAGGTAGTAAAAACAATAATAAAAAGTACAAAACCATATGAAAATAATAAAATCAATGCAGAATCTATCTTTTATATAAACATTTTTTTACTACATATTATCATCATCCACTGTTTCCCAGCCTGTGGCCAGGTCAGTTTAGTAATCCTTTATCCTTCCACCATTCTTCCTACTTTAATCGCTTCTGTTCTTCTACTCTCACTTGCACACTTTCTATTATCTGCTCCTCCCATCTCTCTTTTGGTATCCCTTGCGGTCTTTTTCCTACATACTTCATTTCCATCATTCTCTTTGATGTTTTCTCTTAAGGCCAGTGTCTTTTCTTACATCTAACCCTTTAGGATTTTATTTCCTAGCAAGCAACCAGCCCCTCAATATTACATTTATTGTGTGATTAAAATAATTATAGTTTGTATAACTATATAAAATTTACTTAATTTAGTTAAAAATTCTGGGTTTATATGATCATAGCTTTTTCACAAAATAATCTAATTTAAAAAAAAATTAATATTTGTTTTTATGGTTTATGCTTGGATCTATTACAGAAATCTAACATAAGATATTTGTAGGAAACATATTGTTCTATATTACTTGGACTCAAATTAAATGTCATGTTTTAATTCAAACTTAGCTTGAACGCAACTCAAAGTGAAAAGCGCCTTCGCACATGCACACACACGCACACACACACACAGACACACACACCTAGTTTTCACACAAATTGGTACCTCAGCCCATGCTTTGAGTATAGACAGCCTTTCCAAAGTAGCTAAACTTTCATTGTAGAGCTGAGCAGTGTTAGTGGCTCGCTGCAGCTTAGCGAGAGATGACACCAGTAACTGATGGACCCTGCGAAGATCGTTAAGGTCTCGAGCCACTCCACTGCCGATCCAGGCGCTGCAAACCTGGCAAGCTGCGGCTGTCACGTGCGAGGGAGTGTCGGGAGAGAAGGCAGGTCGCAACGCTGCTCCTACCTAAAGAAACATTAAATTGTATTGTATTTAAAAATCTTGCTATAAGCATTAACATGTACAAATAGAATAAAACACTCTTAACTTGAGTGTACAGGGTTTAATCTTGATCAGGAACACTGTGGGTTGATTTTTTCTTTCTGTGGTTTCCCATACCCACTCCGGGCAAATGCTCATTCATTTACATGAAATTCACCTATATTCTGTTCCTTTAGTAAGATAGATAGCTAATAGATTTTATTGGCATTAGAGCATATTACACCAAAAGAGAATATACTTGTTAGTCAAATATGATTCATCAAACACATGATTGTGATTTTTAAAGATATAAAGTTTTGAACTTTTTTCAGACACTTTACTTTACAAACATATAACACTTAATCACTTGAATATTCATAGAGGTGTTAAGAATATCAACATTTATGTCCAAACCTTTAGCAACTTCAGGTTAGAACTATCCCTACAGCTCTTGGACAAAAAAATTTGTCAAATGCATTTGGGTTATGATGGATCCATCACATTGGCCAAGACATAACTCATAAGCAATGTATTGTTCAAGTAGGAGGTATAAGAGTAATGAAGGAGGGTCCCAGTTGGAGGTTGGAGTGAACTTCCTCAATGCTGGGTCTGTCATCTTGTCCTGATCTTGGTTGAACTGGTTATTCTCAAAGAAGTATTTGAGCCTCAGGTTCCTGGCATAGGTGCTGACATCTTCCACCAGAGTGAAGTAATCAAAGGTGGATGACAGTGAAAATTTTGAGCCTCTGGATAAAACATCTATTTTAGTTGAACTAAGTGATTGGTCAGACAGGTTCCCTAACTTGGTTGCTGTAGTCATGTATTGGAGGAGGAAGCGCAGTTGGTCTGGGTAAAGCAGGCTTGAGATGAGAGGGGGGGGGGAGGGTAAGCCAAAAAGTGAGGCGAAGGAGAGTTGGTCTCCTATGAATGGTGGTTGTTTGATGAGTAGAGGTGTGGGGGGAGGTGGTGAGTGACCCCTTGGCTAGTGCTTTGATTCAGAGTGAAGAAAGTTTCTTCAGTTGATTCTGGTTCAAAATGCTTATTTTCTTCACTGAATGATTTATTATATTGTCAATTATAGGAGTGAGTCTGGGATGAAAGAGATGATTTTACAAAATGAAATAAGTTGTTAAGAATGGTGATAGACTAAATGGAAGTAGTGATGTTTTACTTGGGATTTTGGGATTAAAGAAGTGAGGTTATTTGTGTTATATTGGGTATGTTGGGTCTGGATATAATTATAATATATATAATAATATAGATTTAAATTACGAAAGAAATAATAATCGAAGTGCAGTAAATGTGGTATTTCAAATTCAAAATACCTGAGCCTGAAACTGCTCCAGGAGAAGATGTCCAGGAAATTCCGGTTCAGGCACACGAGCAAACTTGTCAATAACCTCTTGAAGAGTCTTGAGACCTTCCAGTCGCAGAGGGTCAGAGTCGCTTGTTGCGGCCATGAAGGCCATGCGAACCAGGTCGGACAGATGCAACACCAGATAGTCACCTATAACAATTCAAGCTAAGCTTCTAGACGGTCATAAGTTACTGTGGCTAACACACTAATATATTTTATTTACTCTCAAAAATTGTATTAGTGCATGTTGTCACTTTCCTTCAGTTATTTTTTGCCTCCTCTTATCCTACTATATTGGTCAACTGAGACTTAAACCATCTAATAGGGGTCTACAAAGCATTGAAAAATTCGACTTTGCTTGAAAAAAAAATCTGGCTTCGACAAATACAAGGCTTTGGCAATAAAATTAATTAAACTAAAATACATATTTATGTTAAATTCTTGTCATTCTATGTTGTTATGTTTGTTACCAATTAATGTACATTTGACAAAAAATCTTGAGTATTGAATTGAGCTGTGGACAGTCAACCTTGCAGTTCAACCAAGAGCATTAGTCTACTCTCTTGATCTGATGAAGCTGTCTGTGACAGTGAAAGCTTGTCCTTAAAAATGTGTTTGTGTGTTTTATAGTGTTCTATCTAAACAATTTATACTCCAGTATCACCAAGGTAAGTGTGCTGGCTATCCTCCTAATCTAAACCATGATTTAGCCTAGTGCTCTATTCCAATTAACCTGAGTAATTGAATTGTAACCCTGACATTCCAGATCCGAGTACACTTCAAGTGTTCCACAAACGGTGTGCTGTGCGGCGGCAGCCTAGAGCGCCAAGCATCAGTGTTCAGTAAGAACTCTAATATAGTCTGTAGGAGTGGCAGCCCTGCATTATTCGCATTTCTTACTTACTCGTTCCTACTAATATTTTTAAATACAATTGACAAAATAAAAGCTGTTCCGTGAAGTTACTAATTACTAATGGTTTGATCCTTGAACTTGATGCATAATCCATTTTATGCTGCAGTGTGTACCAAAAACCAAATAGTGTGCCACAAAAAATGTAGGCTTGTTTAGTGTACTGTGAACTTGAAAAGTTTGCAAATCACTGCAATACATTATTTTTGTGATCAGTCCTGCAGGAATATAGCCACTCGTTACGGCAATGTTAGAGGTATACTTAAATCCACATCTGTGTAATACCTTCCTGAAGAGTTTCGATAAAATGAAATCTAGTTTAGGGGAGTGAGCGGTAACAATCAATTCCTTTAAAGAGGCAGCTATTACTCTTTGCCCAGTGTTAGTAATGTAAAGCGTGAGCTGTGTTGTTCTTTTCATTGAAAAAGCCACATTCATATCCCTTTTTTCTTATACTTCAGGGTTGCCACTATTTACTTACTAAAAAAAATTATCTTGCGTTTTCCAGGTTTTTCAGGAGTTCTCATTTTCCCAGGTAATAAATAAAGGTGTGCAAAGCTTTGAAAATTAGACTTGGCTTCAAAAAAATATTGGTTTAGATTTCGCTTCAAAAAATATTTGGCTTCCCCAAGAAAAATTTTGACAGCTAAAATACCAACGTTATGGTCAACTACGGCCATTATGAGTTGTTTTATACATTAAAAGTCAATTTTAATATGGAGAAAAACTGAAGTAATTGAATTGTAAGTTGTGATAGATAGTAACTTAATTTATCCAAATAAAATAAAATATTACAAACAATTGTGCAATAAAACATTTTCATATAATTTTAGTGCATAAAGTTATATATTAACCACAATATATTTTTTCAAGCATAAAACAACAAAAAATATTTGATCTTTGATTCAGCTTTGAGAATAATTCTTATATTTGTTTCGAGTTTGCTTTGAATTGAAAAACGGGACTTTGCACATCTCTACTGATAAAATTTCATTTTTCATCATACCAATAGGTGTGAAATTTGTAACATGTTTAAAGCAGTATAATTTAAGAATGATGGAGAAATACATCTTTTGTGACTTTAAAACCCTTGTTAAGGGTCAATAAGACATGTCTGAATCATCAGGCTTAGTTTTTCAGTTCAATTTTTTGTCCATCCAAAGAATGCCTATCTTAAGCTTTCAGTTAAATGTCCAAATGAACAAATATTCCAGTAAATTTACTAGATATTGCAAAAGTCACTGTGTTTTCCCAATTTTTTCCGGATACATAAAATTTCCCTGTTTTTTCCTGGCTCTCCCGGTTTTCCCGGCGCATGGAAGCCCTGTACTTATTTATATATGTGATAACTTTAATATTATTATTACAATTTGGGGTACTATATATTATGTATTTTCTTACAAATCTCGTAAATTCCACTGCTGCAATAATCATATCCAAGGCAATAACCCACCTCTACTCTTTGTGAGCTGCATCTCCTTAGCCAGCGCCAAGTCAAAATGTGCACCCTTGTTCCCCTCGCATGCAACAATAATCTTGCGCACACACTCAGCAGCAAACACTCGTGTGGGCCACCGGGGCTGGACAGCTGGGTGCGTACTCTGGTCGTCTGCAGCATGGAACTCGGCTTGGTCGTCATCGGGTTCAGTTTCCTCCCCCTCCCCTTCTCCGTCCCCTACGACACTAAGGGTGCTCACCTCCTCTACACCACTGCTAGACTCTGAACAGACAAAATTATTGTTTTAGGATCAAGACAAAAAAAGTGTAACATTATTTTGCTACACATTATTTAAAACTATACCTAAAATCATAGGCATGTGTACAGAAAAGGTAGGTTGGGCCTAGGCCATCTCTAAATCTAGAGAGGAACCTTAAAGCCCTATTAATTATTGGCATGAGATTTCATCAAAATACAATATAAATTAGCATATCAAGAGTATAGAAGCAGAAAATAAATAATTTCAAGGTTTTTAACTTTGGAATACCTATATACTCATACATTTTGTACACAATATGAGCATATAGTTTTATCTTACCTGAATCAGTTTGTTTTCGACTACTTGACATGATCTTATTGATTTAGGACTATGTAATGTATCAACTTCATTAATGGATAAAGGGAGCCCAATATCATGTAGGTATTCCCCCTCCTCCCTCAAACATTATATATCAGTGGTCTGGGAGCTCAAATTTTTAAATCAAAGTTGATCTTGAGAGCGCTTTTCATAAATCTCACAAATCGAGTATGTTAATAAAACAAAAACATATTAATATTATTTTTTTTAACAAAATAGGAAACAGATATTTAAAATAAATTGGTACTTAACTTGGTTTTAAATAGTTTAAAAAAATCAAGCCATAGAATTAATTTAATTATTTTTAAATATACTCTAAAAGTAACATAAAACATTAATTATAATACAATTCAACATTCCTAGGTACAGTTTTATTATAAAAGCATTTGTGAAAATAGGTTTAGATGTGTAGATTATCAATGCTTATTATATAAAAACAGATCCATCAATTTCCTGTCCATCTGAAGTGCAACTAATCTCTTATTATGTCACAAACCACAACCCCAAAACAGATAGAAGAGTTAGCAATGTGTCATTCATCACCAGACACACAATATAAGGCAAAGAAATATTAAAATACCATTTCAAATGCTATTGCCAATTATATTTCTGTGTTTCTTTTGGTGATAAAGGGATATTATCATAGATATAAAATTAGGTGTAAATGTGTTCAAGTGATGATAAGAAAGACATGTGAAGTGTGTATGAAGAAATGAAAAGACTAGCCTTTCAGGTTGGACTTCTTGGTCAGTTAAATTATATTATTTTACAGCATTTCTTCAATGTATTCACATACTGTAATATGAAGAGTAGAAATAGTTAAGAAAGCCTACCCAATAAAAGGGATAAAAAATCTCTAACAGAATCTAATTCATTGAAGTGATATCTTTTCTTCTTTCCTTTAATAAAGGTATATTACAATGATACAACCTTTGGACAAAATACACTAGTAGCAGTTATTACATTGTTTTAAACTGAATTTTAAGATTATGTAGGGCTCAATATTGTGAACTATTTTAGTCCCTCTTTGCTGTTTGATAAACGTCATCGTCATATGTTTTCCCGTCTGTGGCCGGGTCAGCTTCTTAGAATGTCTCCATCTTCCTCTATCCCTTTACCATTCTTCTCCTCTCAATCGTACACTTGCTGATATCCGCTCGTCCCATCTCTTTCTTAGTCTCCCTTGAGGTTTTTTCCCTACATCTCCATTATTCACTTTGGTATTCTTTCCTTTTTCATTCCTCTTTACATGACCATAAAAAGTAGAAATATTATGTTGAATTAATTTTGTGTGTGAACTTTTCTAATAAAGAAGATATGTCATATGTGTGAAGTGAATTCTAAACATGTTTTTTCCTTGTTCATTAGTTAGGTAATATTCATTTATTTCCACTTAGTAATTATAATATATGTTCATGTTTTTATCAATTTTCATATTTTAAATTGGATCTCAGTATCAAACTTGTAATATAATATAATTTGTCGGTAATGTAGACAGTAGTGTAGGAATTCATGTGAAAATAAAAATAACAATCAATAGAGGGTGAACCCGCCTCTGTGGCTTAGTTAGCTAACGCGTTAGTCATGTTGAGCTCGACTTCCGAGGACGGGGAGATCGAGGTTCGAATCTCAGTCGGGTGAACTGGGGGTGGTTTTTCCTAAATGGTTTCCCACTCTCCCTCCAAGCAGATGCGGGTTCACTCCCTCTATAATCAACCTTCCCAATTCCTAACCCATCAGCATAAATATTACTTATACATATAACCCGAACGAGTAGTAAGACGCAGTGCTAAATAATAAAAAAAAAAAAAATAGGAGGTGGAAATTTTAATCTAAATGTTACTTTTACAGTGAATAAAAGTATAATATGATTGCATTCGATCAAGGTAAATTTTCAATTGTGATCGTTATTAAAAATACTTTTTTTTTTTTTGCACTCTCAAAGTTTTTGTCCGAGGATAGCTCCCAACGCTAGGTGCCAAATATGGTAGCAACCCCGAAGTGGATATGGTCCAGTGAATGGTCATTATAGTTGCTAGAATTTGTATTCTTCAGCACTTCATGTACTACTTTGTATATTTGTGTCTCACTGCCAGTACGTAAAGTTGCGAAGTATAAAATTGCTAGATAAAATGGCAGCCCATATAGTTTTGAGTTCAAATTCGATTAACTCCTGTAGGTTTATAGATATATTTTTAATTACTCAAACAAAATAACCAAACTACAAAATAAATATATTAAGTCAAATCAGTATTATATGGCAACATACATTTAAAAAAAACATTATTTCTAGTTTCTGGTTCATCCCAATAACTATGCTACAGTAGTTAGTCTATGAAGAACTAAACTTTGATTAGTTGCTAACCTGTGGCGACAGTGAGCACATCTTTGCAGAGTGCAAGCCACTGTGACAAGTTGTCGGCAGCCATCATCTGCAGCATACTGGTGAGTGTGTCGTGGATATCCTTGATGAGACGGCTGTCCGTCTCTGTGTCCAACATGCTGAACAGGACTCCTGGCAAGCCACTCTCTGTGATGACCAGGCCTGGACATAGGCACATAAGGTTTTGTTTCTAATCAAATCGAATATAGTCGAAAAAATTACACCTAAACATGGAAAGTGATAGGAAGTGTATCTAATTTTTTTTAAAGTAGATTTTTTTTTGTTATATGTTGTTATAAAAATCAATTGATTCCTAATAGTTTAGAAATTGATTAAATCAATGTATAAACATTGTATATTAATAAAATGTTATTGAAAAGGAAGGAAGCTAACCAAAAAGAATAGTTAGATTAGGCCGCAATAGAAAACAAATAAACTTATCTTCCTTTATTCACACATGTTTAACGCCTCCACCTGCCGACCCCTTTCACAGCTCTATTGTGCACATTTAATATGATAGTGTAGACATGTTATTAGGATTTTATATGCATTTGAAAGTTTAAAAAGGTTATGGTCTACTTTACAGCGATTTCTGCTTTACAGTGGGGCTTTGGAATCTTTTTCGTTTTAAGAAAAAAAATTAAAAAAAATTGGCAGCTACATATTTTAAAATGTAAATGAAGCTTGCAATCTCAATTTATGAGTAAATGAGAAAGTGATTAAAAGATGGAAGTGTGAAGAGTGTATGAATAAATAAAGATAGATGTTTATTTGTTTATATCAAGGTTTAACCTTACTATACTTTCAGGTTGGCTTCCTTCCCGAAGACTTAGATTTCATTATTTTATATCACATACAGTTATAAATGAACAAAGTATACAAGTAAACCTTTTTACTTTATCAAGCTTTTGGGTTACAGTATATAAAGAATTAGAATGTTATCAATATATAAATATAATGGAAAGTAATTTAAAAAAAACCTTCGACAGTATTGGCATCCCTGCTCTCACTGGCCAGAGTCATAGCATGTTCACACACTTCCTTTGCCTCACGTTGTGCCAACTGCCGCAAGCAAGAGATGGCTGCCTTCCTTAGCAGGAGATGGTTACTAGAAAGTGTTCTCTGGAAAAATAACATAAATAATATTTTAAAGTTAAAATAGTAAGTAATTTACTCTGAAAAAGTGCTGATACTTTAAAACATATGAAATGTATCTTTAAGACAATGTTGTTGAAACTAATATTATTTTACAAGCTTTCCTCTATTGGATATTGTCTTGGTGGCGACTAAAAGTTGAATCTGTAAAATATCTGTATGTACTAATACAATTATTATTATTATTATTATTATTATTATTATTATTATTATTATTAGAGATAGGATCCTCAAATCCCTGAATCCTTAAGGAGATATGAGGATTCTAGAAAATATCAGATTTGAGATTTTAAAAATATCTTTTTTTTCCAAATTTTGAATTAGAATTTCTTTTATAGCTCCAATATTGCTTACTGGTAGGTCAACCACAACATAATTTATAGAACAAACTTAACAAGCAGACTCCTTGACCTGTGTTCTGCAAACTGTGTGCTGCAGCACAATGGTGTAGTGCGGCAGTGAATTAGGTGTGCGTGCGGCCACAGCCCAGACTGCCATGTGTTGCTCTATTCAATAAGAACATGGTTGAAGTTAGTACAAATGGCAGCCTATGGTCTGAATTACTTACTTGTACTTACTAATATTTTAATAAATCAAAAGCTTTCTCGCAAAGTTAAGAGTTATAATTTACCCAAATTACTAAGAGTTTGAATTAAATGTTTTCAAATGTTAAAAAGCAGGCACAGAAAAATAACGCCAAACCATAATCTTGAAACATTTGAAGATACTCCAGGAAAAAATTAGTCTGTACTTTACTAATTCTGATTTACGGTACAGCTGTTGAATTAGGTGCATAATTAATTCTCTGCCGTCATGGATGATATCCAAAATCAAACTGTGTGCCGCAAAAATGTACTGTGAAATAAAAAGTTTGCAGAACACTGGCATAGACAATTATTTTAACACTTAAATGAATGTATTTTAGAAACAAAGTTAACATTTAGTTACTATTCCCGTTTTTTAAAAGACTCAAATTTAAATTCTTAATTCAGGATTTGTAAGTAAAATGAAGTTTCAGAATCATAAAATAGCGGATTCAGCCAACAACATTATTATTATTCCTGCCGATACGAGTTGTGTTACTCACACAAAGCGTAGGTACAAGAGAAGAAAGGTTGACGTGACGAGGGGCAAACAAGTGGAGCTGCTGTAGACAGGACGTGGCTTCGGCCTGAACCAAGGGGTCCTGATGGTCCTGCATGATGGTGCACGCACACAGGAAGGAAGAGCGGCCCATAGATATAGAAGTTGTGTTACCTTTACACATAAAAAACAGTTACTTTACTTATACATTTAATACTCTTCATCATCATTATCATAATCATCTACTTTTTCCAGCCTGTAATCAAGTCAGTTTAGTAAAATACTGGCCTCTTCATGTCCTCTCATCATTCTTCTCCTTTCACTTGCACACTTGCTGTTACCTGTTTGTCTCTTTCTTGGTCTTTCTTCATCTCCATCATTCTCCTTGGAATTCTTTTCTTTTCCATCCCATTAAGACCTGTGCTTCCTCCACTATCTAGTGTAATTAATGTACCCCAACTCTTGCCCACACATAATAGAAAAGAATAATGTAAAGTAATATGTATTAGTGTTCCTAAAAACTAGGTTTCTTAATGCTATTTATGATTTTTAGCACCACGTCTTAATATCTGTTTTACTAATTAAGATAATGTGTTAGATATGAGGTAGGTTGAGTTTAGAAGAAGTGTACTAGCATTTATATGGAGGGAGAGTTGAAAGCCACATAGGAAAAATCACTCTCTATACATCTGACCAAGATTCAAACCCCATTCTCCCAGTCATTGACAGTCTAATTTAGTGTGAAAGTGGCACCTTAGTCCGTGCAGCCACCAAAGTGGTTTATATGTTTTTATTTGATTTATTTTTATGAAATAATTCTAGTATTGACTAAATCAGAGGAAAATTACTAACCTGTGTTTATTGAAAGGAGGAGAGAAGGGCAATGCCTACACACTTAACAGAAAACTGTAGCCCTCAAAGTTCACAATTAATACCCAAAAAAAACATATAATTATGAAATTTTCAGGGTACATCAGTCTCCTTCTTCAGCAGAAGAAAGTAGAACGCAATTTTTGTACTGTGGTTTACTCTCTTCTGCTGAAGATGACATAATTATGTGTTTTGTTGTGTTTATAATTATGAACGTTTAAGTCTAAAGTTTTCTGCAAAGTGTTTAGGCCTTGCCCTTCTATCCTCCTTTCAATGTTTAATATAATACAGACATTTGGAGCCACTTTTTCTTTGTTAACCTAGGTGTGTGGAACATTATTTTTGACTAGCAGAAGTACCCAGCATTGCTGGGGTAAGCCTTTCCTTTGCTTTTAAAAAAATATATTTTAGTTCTTCCGACCCAGTTTTAATACATTTAAAAAAAAATCTAATTGAAACTTAAAATTCCAGCTTTGAGGTGCACATGTTTGTGGGCTACTAATTTTTTCATCATCATCATCATCATCATCATCATCATCATCATCATTCATCATCATCATCATCATCATAATTATTATTATTATTATTTAGCACCGCGTCTTACTACTCGTTCGGGTTATACGCTTAAGTACTAAGTACGCTAATGGATTAGGAATTGTGAAGGTTGAATTTAGAGGAAGTGAACCCGCACTTGCGTGAAGGTAGAGTGGAAAACCATTTAGAAAAAAACACCCCCGTTCACCCGACCGAGATTCGAACCTCGATCTCCCCGTCCTCGGCAGTTGAGCTCAACACGACTAGCGCATTAGCTAACTAAGCCACAGAGGCAGGTGCTACTAATTTAAATTCAAGACTTTTACGTGCCGTAAATGTCGTGCAAGGCTCATGACAAACAAATAAACAAATTCTTCATTTTATTAGTATAGATTTGTTTGTCTCTATAAATTGGCCACCAAGAACGTTGTCTTGGTTTGGCTTTGCCCAAGTTAGGTCTCAAAATTAAGGAGGAATGGTGAGGGAAGGGAGAGAAGGATGCTAACTGATAAGATGTATAACATTTGTTCAATACCTATTAGTATATATAATTTACCATTTATAATCGAAATAATCAAATTAATGACATTAGGATTGGGTGTTTAACCTCGGTTAAGTTAGTTTCAATCATGTGCTAAAATAACCTTGGGTTGAAACGTGTATGTTATGTCATCAAATGAACATACAACGCCAGAATGGTGAAGGTCACATTTAGATATAAGCTATAGTATAATTGATGTTAGAAGCTCCTCCTAAGCCCCTATGCTGTGATCCAAGGGAAGACATATGCCTTGTTTTAAATTTAAATTCAGTGTATACCATTATTTTGCAATATTAATTTACACCTCTATGTTAATAATTACCAGCAGTTTATAAATTGCATGAATTTTAAATTTTTTTATCACCGCGTTTTACTACCTGCTCAAGTGCAAAATTGAATGAAAAAAAGAAGGGTTATTCCTGTGAACAAATGAAAAAAAGTCTTCAAATCTTATGTAAGCGGGGGGTGAGGGGGGCAGACATTAGATTTTTTTGCTTACAAAAGGGGGGGAGGGGTTAAAAATGGTCAATAATGTGATTACGTAATACTTGAACGGGTGAAGAGTGGGAACATTCAACAACCATTTTGTTTGTTTGGTTATAAGTGAAAATTAATTAACTTAATTGTTTTAATTTATATGTTGTTATGTACACTGCATTTACTCTGAATGGTAGTAAGATTAACTTGATTGTTTCCACAACGGTGTAGATTGGGCATGTTCAGCATAGGCTACTTTACTGCCCACGAAACATCAAAAAAAGGTTTAAAAAATATATATACCTCAGTTTTAGCTTATGTGGTGCTGACTGACAGTTCACAGCTGACTTCTGACAGTCAACATTTAGGTATATACCTAAATTTTGAATGTCAGAAGTGAGAACTGCTAAAGACATGTTTTTTGCAGATCATATGGTTCGGCGTAGGGATACATAATTTGGTCTGGTAGCTTTTCAAAGCCGTCAGAAGTCAGCTGTGAGCTGTCAGTCAGCACCACATAAGCTAAAACTGAGGTATATATGTCATGGAGTTTGTTAAACATGATCAAACTTGATTTATGTAAAATTTATTATATGTATTATTTGCTATACTGTACTGTATATCAATTATTATAATATTTTTAGTGTAATATATTATTTAACTAAAAAAACCCTTGTTGATACTATATAAGCCTAATTTACATTTGTGCGGCCTGCACACTGTCTAGGAATATAAAATGATGCCCTTAGCAAAGTTCAAGTTGGACCGCCTTGGTGTAGATTATATGATAGAACCATAAAATAACCCGTCAAGGTAGGGGTGTAAGCTTTCACCAAGAATGAAATGTACATCACACAAATTTGTAGTGATTGATTACATGTTCTAATAGTAACAAGGTCTATCAATTTTGGAAGACATTTTTACATTTTTTTTACTATGATACACTTTCTACAATATTTAGTGCCTAAACCTAATTAAATATGCATAATATATTTTTTCAATATCAAAACAATATTTAAGAAAGTAGAAATATTCAAATTTTTACTTGGATTTGTAAATATTTAAATTAATCATTTATTTATTTAATGTATTTAACCTGCACTTTCTGAACAGACTGATTATATCAGCACATGAGAATTCTATGAGTGAAAGCAAAAGGACCCACAAATTTTACTGGGAAAGGTATTTTCACATACCTTCCAGTGTTATTTTCATGCCACAATCAACATTGGTCTGATGGCTTTAGTTCACCTTCAAAGGAAATTGTGCTAACGATTTTTGTCGCGCAAGAAAAATTTGTCTAACCCGGCTCGGGTCCCTAGGCGAGCACTTTACCCCAAGACCACCGAGGTAAACTTTAATATAATCAATTCAACTTAACTTAATTGAAAAAATGGACTTGTACATCCCTATTTGGTTCTATATATTTGTAACCCTGATAATATCCTGTTTAGAGCAAATATTAAATCTTTTAAAAGATCTTCAATTTTCTCTTTTGTTAATGTACCTTGTAGCTCAGGACCCACAGTGGTGATAAGCGCAGACAGAACCTTGCCGATGCACTGGTGCACATCCACGTATGACTCTGGTACATTGAGTAGTTGTTTGAGCGCTAGTGAAAGTGTGGGCTCCACATAGCCACGGAACATAGGACCTCCCGAGTCCGCGATGAGAGCTAGGGCATGCAGTGACCACACCTGTAACAAGAAATAGACCGTTTGAGAAAGACAAGGTTAAAAACAAGAGGAATAACTGCCCCTTTACCTGGGTAATTTTCTGAGAGAATACTCCTGGAGTAGATTAATATAGCCACAAAATTACACGCCTATTTTAAACCAGCCAGTATTATATATATTATATGAGGATGGGGCCCTTGAATCCCTCGACTCCTTAAGGATATTTAGATTCGAGAAAATATTGGATTCGAAACTCAAATCCTTAAAAATAAAAATTATTTTTCAATTTTTCAACTGAAATTTGTTTTAAAGCTTTTATACTGTATAATGGTGATTCAGAACCAACACAAGTTTAGGACAAACTCAAAAACCAAGCCCAAACCATTCAATTAACATAATCTAACTGAATGTATGAATGTTATAATTAATGGATATGGAATTTTTTTTAACCTTTATTTACGAGCCTATTTCTTTTTTATATTATTCCATTATATTTCTATTTCCTATGAGGTTCATACTTTTTTCCAAGATTTGGATTCAAATATATATTCCAAAGTTATATAAAGACTTAAATTTGAGATTCGTATTAGTAAAATAATGGATTCAACACAACTCTAATATTATTTCTAGGGACCAGATTTTTCCTATTTGCCTTTTGTTTTCCTTGATTGTAAAACATAGCCAGTTGAAATATATATGCATTTCATGTTATTACAAGGTCAATATATGAATTGTATATTGCCTATGGTGCCCATTCTTTTTTTTTTTTTTTTCCTATTTTATGAATAAGCGCCTTCCTGCACCTATTTTGGATTTGGCCTCTCTTTTGTTTCATATGGTATGAATTTTCTGCTGAAAGAGAGAATCCAGTTTGCTAGAAATAGTAAATTGTGGCAT
Organism: Timema podura; assembly: GCA_033556935.1. Classification (NCBI taxonomy): domain Eukaryota; kingdom Metazoa; phylum Arthropoda; class Insecta; order Phasmatodea; family Timematidae; genus Timema; species Timema podura. The sequence continues at coordinate 57,785,985 of JAVRXN010000011.1, forward strand.
ATTTGTTTGGAGTTATTTACAAATCGACACTTGTTAAATAGCTTCCAATGAGCATAAATTAGGTGGAGGACAAGGGGAGCAGTGGCAGACATCTTGGGAGGAAACGGCATGCCAGTGCAGGAGAAAAATTCAACTTCTTTGGAAACGGCAAATTTGAAACTTTGTCCCTTGACATTGTGTGAAGTAGAATTCAGCTTTTAGAATTATAAAAAAACATTTTTTCTGAAAATATAAGCTATTTCCCTATTGAAACTCTAGAAAATTATCTAATGATTAACAGATCTAGTGATCAACCAGCTTCCATGGTCGAATGGGTTAAGGTGTCACTCTTGCAGTAGATTGGACTGTCGAAGGGGGGATCGAGTTTCAAATCTTTGTCCTGTGTATGTACGGCAGAGTGAGCAGAAAACCCAATTTTAATATACCAAGAATTACAAATACAAAGTGTATAGTCATACAATATATGGGTGTCCAAGTGAACGCTTGTCTCAACAGCCATCAGTAGTTTATATATTCGATTTATTGTAATTTTCAATAAAGCCCTCATAAGGTATAAGTTTGGTATTTTTCAGAGACCCTTATAGAAAAAAAAAAGTGTCCCCAACCCTTGATGTGAAATGTATAATAATGGTCAGTGGTTACCTGCACAACTGGAGAAGTCGAGTCCTGAGCCAGCGCAAGCAGGATGCTGACACTAGTGTTGAGATGTTGGCTGGACCCCATGCTGCCCACATAGCGATGAAGACAGCCTAGCGCCAGGGAGTGGCCCGTCCTGGAGGCAACATCTCTGGCCGACTTGAGACGATCAAAACTAGTTTGGGCCAGCTCAGCTGTGAAGCGAGAATCCCCCACCACTTGAGCCATCCGGCCGAGACTCTCGCCTGCCGCACAGCGTAAAATGGGGTTACTGCTTGTCAGGGCACCCTGTGACACAAATGGCCAATTAAATAAGTAAAATGGCTAACATAAGAAATTAATTTAGTTCAAAGGTGGTATGTATAAAGTAAAAGAGTGAAAAGTACATGTACACAAATTTCCCAATAGTTTTATGTTTAGTGTTTACTACAGTAAAATACAATACAGTCCAATTTTTATAGAAATAACCTTATTTTCTAACCATTAGAAAAGTTACTCAATCTACTTTCATGTATTCATACATCAAGTCATGTGATCTAAGGCTATCACTTTCGAAAGATATTATCTGTAGAGTTGTATTAAATAATAAACAAAGGTAACAAATAATTTCACTTTTTATTAAGTGTGACTCAATAAAAAATATACAAATAGGTTATACAAGCTAATATAATCGCGAGTTCCTATTAACCAACTTCAGATGTTAAGGGTGTTGCCTTATCCTGTCTCGCTAACATCACAATGTTCAATATCCTTGGCATGGTCAGTTTGGCCAACAATACACTATCAACACCTATAAAATAACACTAAAATATATCCTAAAATGTAATCAAGGTTGACTGTTAAAAAGTAACAAAATATTTGTCAAGAAGTGAAAAGAGGTTTTTATAGTAAAAAAGTTTGTATTTATTAAAGATTCTTTCAACAAAAATCCTACTGTAGTTTTAAGAATAATTAATACCTTTTACTATTTAATAGTCTTTTACTACCACTATTTCCTTTTTTTTTACTAAAATACTTTTTACTCCGTAATCTCTCCCTTAGCTGAATATTACACTCACTATAATAAGTGCAACCGCAGACTTTTTAACATCCTCTTGGCCAAATGTAGCCTTGGCCTCAGTGAGGCCTTTGAGACCACTAAGCACTGCCGTGAACACGTTCATCTGAACAGCCTCTTTCCGTGACGACTTGGCATGACGATACACTCGGCAAAGTGGTCCAACATCTGGAGCCGGTGCTTGTTAGCAACACGGGGAAAGATCTGACCAAAAAGAACCACTGACATGTCGATCACAGCCACACCCAAAGGGAGCGGGCCAGGAATCATTTCACCCTGAAACATAGGAACAAAAAACACATTTTTGTTGTCATTGTTTTTAAGATTACTCTGCGGTCTAGTGGCCAGAGTTCCTGGCTGGAGATCTTGGAGTACATTCCTGGCGCTTCCAGATTTTTTTGTAAAGCAGTGGGTCTGTAACAAGTTCAACTCAACTTTGTGAGGACAAATAAGGCATTACTTGAATGAAAAAGTAGTGACTCTGGTCTAGAAAACCAAGATTAATGGTCAGAGGATTTGTTGTGTTGACCATGCGACACCCTCTTTCCACAAATGTTGGCACTATCTTCGTCAACATGTGGCAGCCTCTCGGTCAGTATAGCTCGCTTGTGGGCTGATGACATGGAGTTTTTAAATTATTTTTAAACCCTTTAAATGTATAGATTATTGGAATCTTGGACTAGCTGATTATATTACTCCCCAAACCACTCATAGGCTAAAATATCAATTTAGAGCATAAAATATTGAATTTAGAGGAAGTGTGTTCACATATGCATGGAGAAAAAGTGGGAAACCATTTAGGAAAATGCACCCTCAGTACACCTGACTGGGATCCACAATATCTTTGTCATCGACAGTCTAGTCTATTGCGAGAGTAGCGCGTTAGAGCATGCGGGTGCCAAAGCGGGCATGTGGTTATTATCAATACGATAAGTGGCAAACAATGCTGAAATATGGCATTCAATTATATTCATTTGTCCACTAATTTAAATAGATACTTTTTCGGTGATTATTTTATTTTATGCTCAAGCCATTTTAATTCATGTTTTAAGAATGTTACCTAAATTATGAATTTGTGAATATTAAACATGGCAATGTAGCCCTACGCAATTTTGACTCTAGTCTCAAGAACATGCAGTTTTTATTAGAAAAAAAAATGCAGTGTGTTTAAAAAATGTTTTGTCTTGAGTTTTTTTGATGAACCAATGAGAATGACACATATTTTATTTCTGTGTTTATGCTATGTCTATGTGTCTTGCTAAACTGGTCTTTTTCGTCTGCCATATTTATTTTTTATGTTGCACCTTTAGAGATTATGGTCCTTGATAAAATGCCAAATGACAAGAAAAGTTCACCTACCGGTGCCACTGGACGAAACAGACAGCAGGAGTCGTGTTCCAGAGCTCCAGAGCCTGCAGCGCTGTTGGGCTGCAACTGTAACAAAACAGTTATGACTTAGTTGTTAAGATTAAATGGGACATTTCAAATACCAAGAACTCTAGATGCCACTTAAGTCAGAACATGACCAGAAGTGACCTATTGTGAAAGCACTAGAATTTTAGCATGTTTGGTCTACAAAAATATTTTATGTTAGGAGTGTGTTAATACAATTACATTATTTTGAATGAGAATATTTTTTAAATGAAAGGTGAAATTTTTGAATAGGATACAAACATTTTCAAAATGTAATAATGTAATACTTAATTGTGGATGGGGTATACTCATATACCAGAATATGCCCACTCCAAAACTAAATTCTAAATCTGCTGCTAATTGTATGAGGCCAACCTGTAAAGGTTTTCTAAAAGGATTTTTAAATTATAATAATAAAAAAAAACACAGTGTGGTATATTTCTTAACCTTTAAAAGTTGAGCATTTTTTTCCCCCTCAGTTTAATATTTTTAAGACTTAAGATTAATACTGGAATTGTGTATGCTGTATTAGTAAAAGCCAATACTATGCACTAAGCCAAGCATGGTATACAGATTTAGTCACATGTATAGAAATATTTTTTATGTAAGAAATTGTTCATGATCGAGGGTGTTCTGAAGAGAAAATAATAAGCTAACATAGTAATACACACATACACAAATGTGATTCAAGCTAACATGCTATTAAAACTCTTGGAAATGTCTGGTTAGTTGAGGACATTAAATGAAAACTATTAAAAAAAAAACCTGTGTCACAGCCCAAATAAAACAAATAACAAAACAAAGAATTGACAATAAGTTTTTGCACAAACCCCTATATAGAAGCGCCCCGCTCATATGGCAGGTTAGGTTTCAATGCCCCGATGTAAAGTGAAAATCGCTGTAAAGCAGAAGATAGTCTTTTTTTTAACTTTCAAATGCATATAAAATCCTAATAACATGTTTACACTATCATATATAAAGTGTGTAATAGAGAGATAAACCTAAAAATTGATACAAAAGTAGTTGAATGAAACCAATTGAAAACAATCAAATTAAAACTATTGCATGTTCATTCAATAAACAATAGTTAAAATAATTCGAGAGTGCCTATCACTACTGTAAACAAACTTGAATTACAGATAAAAAATGGTTACCAAAGCCATTCAGTGCGCACTTCATGATGAAAAACACTGGAAGAGCGAGACAAGCATGAACATAGTGAACATGTATATAATTGAAAACCGCTGTATTAGTGGAACGCTGTAGAGCGGGGCCCTACTGTACATACAAATAATACCCGATGTAACTGTACAGTGGCTCTTACGTGCATTAAACCCCCTGATTACAGTGAACTCTGTGGACAATGTGCGTGTTATGTATCATTTGGAAAGTTTTGATAACATAAACAAATTACTACATGCTCTATGTCTTACCACCAGTTAAGATTATACAAATATTTACTATAGATGGGCGACTCCTCAACCTTTAGAGTTGAGATTCATTGAAATTAAAAAAAAATCTTGAATACAATTATAAAGACCTTGATTTCAAGTAACAATTTCAAACAATTGGTAAAAGGAATTATATAAACTTGTGTAGTTGGGAGGGTAATAAAATCACATAAAAGGACAAAATTAAGATAATTTACCAGTTACTGAAACATTTCCTGAGGGTGAATTAGTTTTTGTAGTGCAATAGTTCAAGCCTGTAAATGCATTACAAATTACTGACGACTGATGACGTGTTAAAAGCTGATGGGGCCCTTCAAAAGTGCACAACTAAAAATGTGGTACCTGATAGGGGGATTAAATTAGATTTTAAATATTTTCACTTTAGCTAAAATTGTGCCTTTTTAAAGATTTGAGATTCAAAAATAAAATTTAAGATTCAGATAGAGATTAAGATTCAACCCATCTCTAATATCTATACTAATGTGGTAGGTATGAGGAAGGTGCATTTTTGATTAAGTGTACCAGCATGTGTGTAGAAGAAGAATGAACACCATTTAAGGGGGAAAAAAACCCACCTCAGATGAGATTAGTTTAAGACAGAGTATATGGCAAACATACGAGTTTGTGAACTAATTTATAGCTATAAGAAACCGCCATAGTGACTCATATATGTTTTATGTATTGCCCAATTATACAAATATACTGTATAGATGTTATAATTAAGCTGAACTCGAGTCACTGAGACTGTGTTTTTGATCACTATAAATTAGCCGACTCTCTAGTATGCCCATCATACTCTATGTCTGAAATTAATGAGTGGTATATGAGCTTCAGAACAAGACAAGATAAGCAAGTGCTAAGCCGAAAGTCATGCTTTCTTTTTTATCGTGTAATTTTTATAAATGTATTTGAATTATATTTCTGAATGACGCCAAATTTTCCCCAAACATTTATTTCAAAATGAAGACTATAATATATTTGTGTCTTATGTTCATCAAAATGTATAAACGTTCATAGGTATTGATCCAAAATAATTTCTTTGTTTCAGGAAAAATATATTTTAAATTAATACTATTCTTAATGTTAATCAAACTCACGAGTAAACATGTAAAAATTAATTATTTTGTCAAATATAGAATGCAAACTATTTTTTCTCTTGGCTTTGTCTGTTATTTAAGTGGGAAAATATTTTTTGTTACTATTAAAACTCTTCAAGTAGGATCCATAACTTAAGAGGAGTTCACTCATATCTTAACTTTGACTAATAAATTAAAAATACAACCATGAAGAGAATCGCACAAACCCGATGCTAATATGTATATATGAGAGGGTAAAATTATTTTTAACTGTCTTGCTTTCAACCCTTAATATCAGCAACTTACTATAATTTAGAGACAAAGCCAGGTGAATTTATAGTAAATGCACAAGTATTTACCCGGAATGAACACAGCAGGACCGAAATGAAAATCACAATCTAGAAACCAAGTTACCCCTTCCTTGGGAACCCAGCTAAGATTGGTGGGGCAAATCCCTCTCATGATGTGGGGACAAATCTGCAAATAGACTTGTCAAGCTGTTATTGTTCTTTACAGGTAATTAACTTATTTTGGTTTCAAGCCTCAGGCACGTGATTATAGTGGATTTTGTTCCACTCATATACTTCTTAAGGTTCCTGACTGAGGTTAAAGAATAAGCTCACTGGAGGAACCCATGTGATGATAAGAATGATGCCTTGGTATTCTCAATTAAAGCAATATTTGAGTGTGTATAACTTAGTAGTTTAAAAAAATCTTATGCATTCAACAGAAACTACGATAATCATTTATGTGATGGTAGTTAAAAATCAAAGAGTTTTATTTCAAGTTAAAGGGGAAAAAAGGTTACTCACATGATCCCATCGGCCCTGCGGTTTGGCTCCATCTATATAGTGAAGGAGAGAGAAATGTGCGGTGTTAGTTGCCACAAAGACCATCACCAACCACAATGACAAGCGTCATGCTTTAGATACACACGATGGCACCCAATCAACAACCACACTACACTGTCCTACAATGCACTGAAATGAGACCTCTCATATCAGACAAAATATTACCAGCACCAAACAGTTGTAGATAGAGATATATAAACTAACAAGCTATTTTATGACGAGTTATGACAATTTGTAATGCACCAAATAGCTGTATTTACTAAACAATGAAAGAAGGATATAAGAGCAAGGCTTACACACTTTATCTTTAAAGCTAAAATAAAAAATTCTGAGTACTCAAAACTTTTCGAGTTTAGTAAAATTTTTCGAGTAGAGCTAAAAAAACACTCTTAACTAATAATAAGGCTTCGAACCATGTGGTGATAAAAAATTTACTGCAGTAAAATTCTCCAATGCAGATTACTACATGGAAGCTTTTTTTGGCATTGTGTGAATAAATTTGTCCATCCAAATTACAAATATTGGTCATAAAGAGTGAAAAAGTAAACAAATTAAACTGATATATTTATCATATATATTTTAAGTTTTTATTTTTAAGCTGAGTCAGAGTCCGTACATTTTACCGACTCTTGACTCCACCCAAAATTGCTTCCGACTGTCTTAGACTTAGACTCCACAACCCTGATAGTAACATGCAAAACACATTCTAATGTTATAAGTTATCCTTTTGTATATACATAAACAAATACAAAGCACGATGTGTGATTTTAGGAGTGTTTTCAAATAGCTTTGAATGGTGGTTAAAGGTATTGCATATTTTATAAGGGCAGACATTAGATTTTTTTTTTAAATGATTTTGTACACCTATCTAAATTAATTGTCTTTACATTAACTAAAATGACACCATAAGATTTACCTGAATGTAATACAACCTCACACATAATACCACTTTAAAATTTTGAAGGTGTTCCAAATGAAAAATAAAAGGTCTCGAATGTAGCTCTAAGTAAATCCTTCAAATTCAAGTTTTATTAGGACCTCTGAGGGTTTTCTTGATGCGCAGGCACTTCTGAACTTTTCTTCGTTTTTTTTTCTAAGGTCATATATTAGCCTTGGAAACATGAAACTTCCTAGTAGCCCACACATTATTGTGTGTTGTGCCTTGCATATTGCTCCTAATTTAAAATTCATATTATAGCTTCTCATTTTCTTGTTTACTTGAGACACTGAGGAAGTTTTCTTTTCAACACAATCATTCACTTTCAGATCTGTCATGGGTGATTTTTTAACATGAGTAACATAGCACAGACTCTGCCACAAGCTAACAGTGACCTACTGAATCACCAGTTCAGTGACAATGAAGAATGGAAATCCTCTCTTTCGCTTTGTTTTGACCTTTAGTTTATTATTAGATGCTCACAATAATTCCCGCTGGCCGGTACAGTTTCAGTATCCTACAAAATACACCTTTGTAGTACTATGCAGGGTTTTTTTCAGTGAAAAATATAATGATGTGCATATAAAGATATAAGATAAGTACAGTTTTCAGAAGGACATTTATTATGGAAAAAACATTGCACTATATTTGGGCCAATACGGTAATCTTAAGTGAAAATTAAGCCTGAGCATGAGACAAACCCAGGTATTTAAGTGGTAAAACGTTGAAGCAACTGTTCTGCGTTTAATTTCCATTCACTGGAACACTATAGACTAGTTAGTAGAAGGAGAAAAAACAATGACAACACACATGCATACATACAAGATGCTGTGCAGCATATTATTCATTCAATTATCATTTTAAAACATTTTCCTAGATACTAACATTTCCAACCCATTCATGCCAGAACTTCATAGTCCACAGGAGCTTTGCCCAAATCATTCTTAACATTCCCTTTACAGTGTTCTACCATTTTGTATTGTTTTCAGTTTTACCCTAGAAGAGACTTGTTTACTTTATGGCATTAGGAACTCAAGAATTAAATGCCGCACTTACAAAAGTACACCCCCTCTCCCTATCTTGAGCTAGTTCTATCCAGTCCACCCCAATACATCCTATCTCTTTCAGGTCCATTCTAATGTTACTCTCCAATCTGCATCTAGGTCTTCCCAATGGTCTCTTCCCATTAGGTTGGACAGTCAGTACACTGAACAAGGTTCTAGAATCTCCCATTTGCACTGCATGTCCAGCCCACCATACTCTACAAGACTTGATTATCCTAACAATGTCTTGTGATTAATACAGGATATGCACTTCATCAGTATGTAACCTCCTTCACTCTCCTGTAGCTTCATCCCTTTTAGGACCAAATATCTTCCTAAGAGCTTTGTTTTCGAATACCCTAAATTGGTTTTAGTCATGTAAGGTAAAAGACCACGTTTCACAACCATATAGAACAACTGATAAAATTGTTGTTATGTATGTTCAGAGTTTTAAATTCCTTGAAAGCATGAAAGATTTCAACAAATTAATGACCGAGTGATAGCGTGCATTTCCGACAGTTTTCTTTTCCTAATTCCCAATATAATATTGTTATTGCTAGTTAAAATTATTCCTAAATATTTAAACTCATTAATCCTTTCAAATAATGTTGTTCGCAGTAATCTATAAATTATAGCTAAATCATCTGCATATTTTAATAGCTGCACTGTACCATTTAATGTTCTCCTTTCCTACTCTCTTGCATTACCCTAGAGGCGACATTTGTGTCTCAAGCAGTGTCTTTGTTGTCCACACATACCACAATTTTTGAGGCTAGAGCAGTGTCATACACTCGTGTCGAGATTGAGTGCCAGCAAAAAGTGTCACATCTGTCTACATGAATCTAGGCTTCTTACTAGATTTAGTATTCACTCGGCCATCGGCAGTTTGTATGAATCAGTCAAAATGGACAAACACATACTAGCCACCGTGGTAGCGGCCCTGTGTATTGAGAAAAAGAAATCGTCGAAAATGAAAAAGAGAAGTGTGGACAAAGGAATGGGTGAAAAATAGAGAAAGTTTGGGTTTCTTCAACACATTATTTCACGAACTAAGATTTGGTGACGAAAGGTTTAACAAAAACTTTCTGCGTATGTCAGCTTTGGATTTTGATAGTTTGTTTGAAAAAGTTATGCCAATAATAAGGAAAGAAGATACTGTGATGAGAAATTCTATACCACTTGGAGAAAGATTGCTATTAATACTACGATTTCTGGCAACAGGTAATTTACTTAGGAAAGGTTATTTTTGAACAAACTTGAGGAAGAACAAAGTTCTGGTAAATATTGCACTATTTGACATCTAGCCAACACCCGTATTTCATGCGTGGTTAAAAAAATAGCCTATTATGTGTCATACAATTTTCCCCCACAATCAGCCTAATCCTTTTATCAAAATTTACTTTTTTTTAGGTGACTCCTACCATTTTCTAATGTATTTATTCAGGATTCCAGTGTATACTATTTCCAAGATTGTTCCAGAATGCTGTCAAGCTATATTTGAAGTTTTGAAGGATGAATATTTGAAGGTATGTAAAAAGTTTTTAATATTCTAAATAAAATTTATTTGAGCTATTCAATCTTTATTTAGAATTTTTTACAATATTTTTATTTCTCAGGTGACATATTGGGAAATATCTGCTCCCATGCCTTTTTAATAAAAACTATGTAATATGTACATTTAAAGTTTTTGTTTAGCTTTCAGTTTAGAAACAAAATTTTTACTAAAAAGGCATGAATATGAGTCATCTGAAGTCACCGAAAAGTCACCTGAGAAATCTAAATATTGTAAAAAAGTTGTAAAAAAAATTGGATTGCTCAATTAAACTTTATGTAAAATATGACCAGATAAAAAATAAATGGTATTTTTTCATTTAGAATCAAAAAAGTAAATTAGCCTACAAACTAAAGAAAAAGTTGGCAGAATCATCTCCATTATCAGTAGACCATGTCAAAGTCGTGGGCGTTACTGCTGTGGACGCATCATCCAATCCTTTCATTTCCAAAATGGCTGCTTGAATTTTGCATTTAAGTCGCCTTTGGTATTCCTTTGATCTTAAGTTGCGTATTGCTGAGGCTGCAAAATTTCCAAATATTTGGACATCATCAGGATTCTTCTTCTGGTTCATAACTTCTAGCACCTTCTCCAAAACGTCATCTTATTTGAGATTTTGTAGTTTTGCACGTCTTTTTCCGTGTATCTTCTGGCGGCGGTCCCAATGAGTTTTCAATTTCATTTTCTTCGTGTAATTCCTAATGTAACGTTAACTTGCAGTTAGTTACAATTGGATCCATCCCGTTATAATGTTGATACGTAACTATCAAGAATTCATACCACCCGCTCAATAATTCCGACCCAAATAGAATCCCTACAATGGTACTATTCTCTGTTGTAGTCCCTGTAGGCTAATACGGAAAGATAATACGACACAGTATATTTCATACAGTACAATCTTCTGTAATATTACACTCATATTTGTTCAGGAACTTACCTTTGAAATCTTCTATCACTAGCCGCCACCAAAGCTGAACTACACCGTGCAGCCAATGTGAAGAATGGGGCCGAGCTAACGAAGGTCTACAATCAACGCGTGGTCATTCTCCGTCTAGTCAGATTGAATCTGAGGAATGACAACATGGAGAACGCTAGAAGACAACAATCCACCCGCCCTCTGACGGATGTCAGATGAACTTCCCCAAACAACACAAACATCCAATGATCGCTGACTTGTTCTAATTTTCCGATGGAACAACCCTACAAAGTGCCTACGTGACCGAAGACAGCTAGCAACTGCGTGCTAGAAATTACCTCCCCTCTTTCCGTGCAACGAAAATCACTATAAAACAGGCTGACATTGTCTAAAAACTTTGACTATCTAAAATCTACGAACGAGGACGGATCATTGTCGTCGACCTGGACAATGATCGGATAAACATTCATACATCATAAATTGGAACGTAACTATGGCTGTTACTTATAAAGAACTCTATTCATTTCCGACTTATAATATTTTCGTGTTAAAATCTTTATTTTGTGTTTTGCTTAATATTTAACTTTTTACTTTATTATCTCAGTCGCTTAAATGTAACTTGTATGCCGCCACTTAGGCGCGGTTGGTTAGTTTGTTAGTTTATTTGTTTGGTTTGAAATCCACCATTGGTAATTTTGTATTGAGTGAATTTAAATGTAAATTGTTAAAATGTGTGGACTTTTGTATTTTGCTATTTCACGCGACTGTAGAAATAAAATCATTCTTGTTATTTTTTATATAATTTAATTTGGTTCTAAATTTCAATCTTTAGTTTTTTCTAAGATATAGTTAGTCCCGGGAGATTTTGACTTGAGTCTGGAAGTCAAACTCTCGCGTTATGTTTTATGTAATTGTAAATTTTCGTATTGTAACTTGTAATTGTTTGAGTAGCCCATCAGGCATGAATATTTAATGTTGTTTCATTTTGTGGATATCTTACTTCACTTCACTTTTGGTAGTTTAACTTCCCTCTTGATGTTAAAATCTACGTAATTTTGAGTCTCTTAAAGACGACCTGTAATAAATGTAAACATGGAATGTTTACATTCTGCGCTTCACGTTATTATTTTCAGCATTATTCAGAATGATATAATGAGACCACTGTACTTTGCTTTATCTACGTTTATACTGAATAAACCATATTATTGTTATATTTTTAATTCTGCTTATATTTTCCCTTATGTAGATTATACCTTCTCCCTTTTATTTAATTGTGGTCGTTAAGTAGAAGGCACGGAGACGGTGTAACACTAAATAGTAAAATGTTTAATTAAATTACTATTTTTTTGAGAAGCAAATTATTTGATTATAATTTTACGAGCATTTTTTTTTTCAGAACCAAAAAAGAAGGACTTGTTTTCACTATTTCAAACACAATTTGAGTTGAAATTTTTTTTTTTCCCCACTCAGTAGATAGCTTATGCAAAAACCCGAAAATGGTTATCTCATTTTAATTTCCCATATTTTATGAATGTTAACCTTTTTTCATTCACCTGTTCAATAATAGATTGCTAATAATAATTGTTATTTTGCAGATGCCTTCATCAGAGGATGAATGGAACGATATTGCACGTGATTTTGAAAGTATATGGAATTTTTCCAATTGCATTGGCGCTCTGGACGACAAACATATTGCCATACAATGGAAGTGTCAGACGGTGGTGTCTTTCAAAATTGCTCTTTATTGAACACTCTGGAAACCAATTCACTAAATCAATACTTCTTCCAGGAAGAGATAAACCTGTTCCGTTCGTGATTACAGCCGATGATATTTTCCCATTGAAACCTTATATAATGAAACCATATCCATACAAAAATCAACCTGGACTGAATCGAGTCTACAACTACAGATTGTCAAGAGCTAGACAGATTGTGGAAAACGTCTTTGGATTGATTGCAAACAGACTTAGAATTTTTTTAAATGCTATTTTGCTAGAGCCAAAAAAGGTGAGAACTGATGTTTCGGCTATAGTATGCTTGCATAACTTTATCATGACTAGAGATTCACAACAAATTTATACACCATCTGGTGTTTTTTTATAATGATAGAGAAGAAGTAAACAAATGGAAATTGGAGGGATGAAAATTTACTTGATAGCTCGCTCTTTCCGCAAGAGAGAAACTTAGGACATAATTACAGCAATGATCACAAGAAATATGAGAAGAGCTCAAAAATTATTGTGTGTCACTCAATGGTGAAGTGCCGTATCAATACAGGTACATATAGTTTATACCTATTATCAGTGTTTAAATTTTTTTGCTGTTTAAATTTTTTTATATGTCATTTAAATAAAATGTAGTACTTACAAAACTGCTTTGTGTTTCTGTACAATTTGAGGAAGACTGCATGAATTGTAGAGCTTCATAAAACTCCCATTTACTGGTGTACAAGTCACTAGACCCTTGACCACTTTTCCTCTTCCTTGTTTTTCTCAATTCATTATTCAACTGAGTCCTCAAGTTATGATGCTTTCGACTGACTTCTGTGTCTGTATTAAATTGTTGAGCGAGTTTTTCAACTGCAGAGGTACGTTTTGTACAGTTTTTGTAGTATTCCAGTGAAACATCCCACAGCAGTGGAATTCCTTCCAAAAGATATATTAATAGCTTTGTTTTTTTTCTTTTGACCACTTCAACTTTGACAATGCCAAGCTACTTAAGGTACACGACGTCTAGGTTATGACGGTCGACACTCGAAAAAAAATTTCCCTAAGATTGGAAACTTGCTAGAGCGCTCTACGACACTAAATCCAACCTGTTCACAAGAGAGTTGCAGTGAGACCGGTGACATTGCAACTCTGTTTAGTGACACCAGTCTAGGAGCTGTACACACGCCGACGCTTATTGTATACACTTGATCCCGACACTAAAGTGTTGTCATGTATGCGTACCTTAATATCCTACTCTAAGGTTAGATTAAAAATATAATATATATAAAATATAAGGGACTACAAAAATGTTTTTCCACACTCAAAAAAGAGTTCCCATAAACTATTTAGGTCAATAGATAAAGTAGTATCAATCGGTTTCATTTAGAGGGTAACCATGAGTCTTTGTTTAGCAGGTGTATTGTTTAGACCTAACAGTGCTCATTTCATTGTTAGAGCCATGTTGGTCTTTCTATTTGTATGAGTGCTATGATGAATGCAACATAGCATAAATGTTAATATTTAGTTGCTATTTCTATATTATGTTTGTTCATTTTTTTCAAAATTCGGATTTGAATCCAATATATGGTATTTGCAGATAAAATGAATATTCAGATTCGTAGACTAGTGGATTCAACCCAACTGTAGTTAATAATTACTTATTCTGAGGGATAGCAGAGAAATGTGTCCGCATTAGTGTGAAGAGGGTGTGGTAAATTCATAGTGAAAAAACAACCCCTAGTGCATCAGACTGAGATATGACCTAATCCCTGGTAGCCCAGTCTTTTGCGAGCCTGGCGCTTTGAGACCACAAGATTGGGTTATATCCTAGAAACAAACTATTTTAATTAATTATTTAACATTACTTTTAGTGTAGAATGGATATATTAGAATAGTTGCAGAAGGAGACATACAAAAAATTTCCAATTTATAAAGTTCTGTAGTTGAAGTGGAGTTGTGGTCTTTCATTCATACTCAAGGTTTAAATTGTAATATAAAGCACAGCCAACCATGTCTTATGTTATTTGCAAGTGAAATTAGAAATATGCACAAGCATTTCTCAACAGTCATATTGTCACAGACCTGGTCTTCAATTGTTCGATGATCAGTTTCTTGCAGCCAAGAGCCCAATATGACAGAATCATCTGCGTGGCACATGGCGCGCAGTTGAGATGTTGTGGTGTTGGCAGGATTCTCTGTCAGAGTAAACTCCGCCACTAGCATTCTAAGAAGATGAGTGTATGAACCTGTAATTGTTATTTCATAGATATTTGAAAGAAAAAAAAAATGAAAATAGAAAAAAACATAATATGACTTTCACAATGAAAAGGCAGCTACTACCTCTTTGTCCAGTGGCAGCAATGTAATGTGTTCTTCTTTTCATTGTATACGCCATTTGTGTTTGTTCCCTTTTGTATGTTTCTATTCACCTTTCCTGTGAATTCTTCCAAATATAACAATGAAAAGACAAACACCTAAAAGTTTACACTGCTGCAACTGGAAAAATGTTACATATTGCAACTGATGTAATACAATTATAATCAAGTTTCCTACCTTCAAATGATTGTGGTGGCAACAGTGAAAGAGATTCGTACAGTCGGAGACGCACCATAGCAGCCGGGGCCTTTAAGTGCTGTCCATATGTTTTCAGCACAGTCGATATACTGGAACAAAGGGCAGATGTTTGTTATTTTGTCCTTCATTCAAGTCATAGACACTATTGCAATAAAGATTATATATTTAAAGAACTAGAATAAAAGGAATCCTGAAAAACATGTTCAACTTAAATTATTTTTTATCTAAATTTTTCCTTGTGTTTTGCACCTTACTGCTAGTTGAGACTATCCATATTTTTGGACTAGTGAATTAGGGATGAGGAAGGTGGAATTTTGAGGGAGTGTAGTATCATTTTAAACATGGCAGAAGCGTGTAAAACCATTTAGGATAAAACACCTAGGTACACCTAACCCGAGATTTAAACCTGACACATGTGCCTGCGTGCCCACCATCTTCCTCAACTCGATATTGGAATAAAACATACTTGGTGAGCATGGCTAGGGCTGACTCAATGGGAGTGAGAAGTCTCCTGATGATGTCCTCAGTGATCAGTTCCGGACAGTTCTGCAAGAAACTGTGCATAGCAGACAAAGCCCCGGCTCTACCTTCAAGAGTGACCTGAAAGTTTCACAATGCATTTAACAACTTACGTTAGAAATAAACACACTTTAACAGTTTCTAAGAACTTACCGCGTCTTTAAACATGAATTAAAATTCATCATATATAAATCTGATTCAAAGTTGTTGTTTTTTATTTTAGCACCACATCTTACTACCCATTCAAGTTATACATTTATGTACTAATTACGCTAATGGGTTAGGGATGAGGAAGATTTAATTTATAGAAAATGTACCCACATATGGAAAGAGTGGGAAACCATTTAGGAAAAACAACCCTTAGTACACTCGACCATGATCAAACCACAATCTCACCATCATTGGCAGTCTAGTCTATTGCTAGAGTAGTGCCTTAGACCGTGCAGCCACCGAAGTGGGTGATTCAAAGTTGAAATTTGTAACTACTAGGTATAATGCAAATACTAAACCTCTTGAAGTAGTGACCTACTGATCACAACATATGGTGATAATACAAATAAATGTAGAACTTTCCAAAGTAAGCCAATTGAAATTTTTAGGGTGACCTGGTAGCCTAGGGGTAAGGTGTTCAATCCGCCGTCCCAGCACAAATTTATCTGATTGCCAAACCCTTCCTTCACCTATGACAAGACGTGTATTAATCACAATTTGTGAATGTGTGGAATGCCAGGCCTCCACCGTGGTTCGGATCTCACGTTAAACTGTAGAGTCTCCATTTCATCTCACAATCACCCTACCATTACACATTAGCGTAAGTGTGTATAACCCGAACGGCTAGTAGGGCGCGGTGATGATGATGATGATGATTATGATGATGATGATGATGATGATGATGATGATAATAATAAATTGAATTTTTCTACACCTTGTAAGAATAGAGTTTAAACTTATATTTAATTATAATCTTTGAATAAAAAATTTTCTAGTAGACCATTTAAAATAAGAATAGTAGAAAAGATTACTGAATTTAGATATAAAATACTAAATATTACTATAAACTATATACAATAGATTAAATTAGATTAGATTTGTTAAAGACTAGCCTGCCAGGTGAAAGCGTCACCCCGTGCCTTCTCAGACTCCAACTCCTTATTGGAACGAGGAAAGGAATTCCTCCACAGCAATAGCATCCTGGGTAGCAGGCCCCGCACCACTGGTACACCTATAATTTGTGTGTGTGTTAAAAGTAAAAGGGAATAAACGAGCTTCATAGCTTTAATTTTTAAAAATAAAAATAGAATAGGGTTAAACAAAGCTCACATTTCCAATTCAAAGTGAACCTGAATTGGGTATAGTAAATATTTTTGAAGCCAAATCAACATTAAAATATTTGTTGTTAATTGTATAATAAACATAATAGTTCAGGAAGGTAATTGAACATAAATGATAATGGTCGTGTAGTGATGGAAAAGGAAAGAACACTAAAGAGAATGAGATGAAGTAGGAAAAAGATCGTAAGGAAGACCAAGGAAAAGATAGGAAGAGCAGATAACAAAAAGTGTGCAAGTGAAAGGAAAAGAAGTGAATCAATTAAAAGAGGAAGACTGGCGAAAGGATAAAGAAAGATGGAGGCATTTTATTATTAAACTGATCTTAGCCACAGGCTGGAAACTGTTAATGACGATAATGATGAAGAAGTTAGTATTTTAACCGTCAACATTTTTACTGTTGAAGCAGAATTTTAAAAAAAAATGTCGCAGTTTAATCTGATATTTATTCTATGTCAACTTTAAGTTTTTATGTTTTACACACCCCTAATTAGAGCTGGGCCGATCAGCTATTTTGCCGATTAGTCCGATGCCGATCATTTGTTGCCGATTATGCCGATCACCGATGCCGATTATTTTTGTTTTCAATTTTAATAAGTGTATAAAGTAAAATGACCCTTAAAGAAAAAAAAGTTACTTTTACTAGTTTTATAATGTCCAATATAGTTTTGTTTTAATAACATTTAAATAGAAAATTTTAAAATGAAAAGGTTGTTTTATTATTATTTTATATTGTTATTGTTAGGACAAGTGAACCTGTCACTAAACAAAAACAAATCACAATAATGAATAGCAAATATACCGGTACATGTTAGATAATTAAAATATGATTTCACATTTATGATTAAATAGGCCTACTGACCCTTTCATTAGACAAAGAAAAATCATAATCAGCAAATTTAAATTTAATTTTAATGATAAAAAATAATCAAGGCACACATATTTTTGCACACAAGGAGAATAGGCCTACATCTATTTTGTTTTTAGATGAAATAGGATTTTTTACATCCAATGTTTATTAAAATATGGCTTCAATATTAAACAAATTTTAACGATCGTAATATTTTTGTGAATTGTGATTTAGATATATCATAACATAGGTTTTTGTGATTCTACTAAGCATTCCATCATAATTTAACTTCTAAATATTAATATCGTATAGAAATAAGTGGTTTCTTAAAAAAAAGTATAATAAAAAGGCATCACCATTTTTAAACAGTAATATGATCCTTTTATTAACAATTTAAATAATCTTAGTGAAAAATAACATTGTATTAACTAGAGCTGGGCCGATCAGCTATTTTACCGATTAGTCCGATGCCGATCATTTGTTGCCGATTAGGCCGATCACCGATGCCGATTATTTTTGTTTTCAATTTTAATAAGTGTATAAAGTAAAATGACCCTTAAAACAAAAAAAAAGTTACTTTTACTAGTTTTATAATGTCCAATATAGTTTTGTTTTAATAACATTTAAATAGAAACTTTTAAAATGTAAAGGTTGTTTAATTATTATTTTATATTGCTATTGTTAGGACAAGTGAACCTGTCATTAAACAAAAACAAATCACATTAATAAATAGCAAATATACCGGTACATGTTGGATAATTAAAATATGATTTCACATTTATAGGCCTACTGACCCTTTCATTAGACAAAGACAAATCATAATCAGCAAATTTAAATTTAATTCTAATGATAAAAAATAATCAAGGCACACATATTTTTGCACACAAGGAGAATAGGCCTACATTTATTTTGATTTTTAGATTAAATAGGAATTTTTACATCCAATGTATATTAAAATATGGCTTCAATATTAAACAATTTTTAACAATCGTAATATTTTTGTGAATTGTGATTTAGATATATCTTAACATAGGTTTATGTGATTCTACAAAGCATTCCATCATAATTTAACTACTAAATCTTAATATTGTATAGAAATAAGTGGTTTCTTAAAAAAAAGTATAATAAAAAGGTATCACCATTTTTAAACAGTAATCCGATCTTTTTACTAACAATTTAAATAATATTAATGAAAAATAATAACATTGTTTTAACTACATTTAAATAAAAACTACCTTTAGAAAATCGAATTAACGGTGAACGGGTCAAAATGAACGGATCATCGAACTGAATCAGATACAATGAATCGTTCATTTAAAAGAACGATTTTGCCCATCTCTACTTCAATATGTATAAAATAAATAATAAATAACATAAAGTGCGACGAAAGTTATTTTTCGTGGGTTTTTTTATAAGAAATACTTTAAAACTTATTTTAATTTACTTTTAACTACTAAATAAAATGTAAAATTTAAATATTAATATATATTAATTCAATTCATATGAAATATGAGCGAAACAAATTCCCTGCCAGTGGAAAGTTTGTACTTGCATTAAAAGAAAAACTGTTTCCATTTAAAACAAAATGTGCGCATGTGCGAGATTATTACGTCCGATGTTTCATTTTTTGGGCATCTTTAAACAAATCGAAATAAAACAACACCAATATGCTAATATTTTATTTTATGATTATTAGATTTGTTATTTGTATTTTTATTTCTAATAACGTGCATAAATTGGAAAAAGACCTATGGTAAATATATTTATTTTGTATATTTTGTTTGGAATGTTTGATGTGCTGTTATTTCAAAACCTAAGTCGCTAAGAACAAGCTAATTATTCAAATATTACATACGAGAGAGCAGAGATAAAATATTATTTTTTTAGGACTTTAAATATACCCACACATTCTGAATAATCGGCATAAAATAATCGAGATTCAAACACGATCATCGGAATCGCGGTTTATGCGATAATCGGCCGATGATCGATTAATAAATCGGCATCGGCCCAGCCTAGTATTAACTACATTTAAATAAAAACTACCTTTAGAAAATCGAATGAATGGTGAACGGGTCAAAATGAACGGATCATTGAACTCAACCAGATACAATGAATCGTTCATTTAAAAGAACGATTTTGCCCATCTCTACTTCAATATGATAAAATAAATAATAAATAACATAATGTGCAACGAAAGTTATTTATCATGTTTTTTTTTAAGAAATACTTTAAAACTTATTTTAATTTACTTTTAACTATTAAAGAAAGTGTAAAATTTAAATATTAATATATATTAATTAAATTCATATTGAAATATGAGCGAAACAAATTCCCTGCCAGTGGAAAGTTTTCTACTTGCAATAAAAGAAACACGGTTTCCATTTAAAACAAAATGTGCGCATGTGCGAGATTATTACGTCTGATGTTTCATTTTTTGGGCATCTTTAACAAATCGAAATAAAACAACACTAATCTGCTAATATTTTATTTTATGATTATTAGATTTGTTACTTGTGAGTATCTTTATTTCTAATAACGTGCATAAATTGGAAAAAGACCTATGGTAAATATATTTATTTTGATATATTTTGTTTGGAATGTTGGATGTGCTGTTTATTTCAAACCTAAGTCGCTAAGAACAAGCTAATTATTCAAATATTACATACGAGAGAGCAGAGATAAAATATTATTTTTTTAGGACTTTAAATATACCCACACATTCTGAATAATCGGCATAAATAATCGGAGATTCAAACACCGATCATCGGAATCGCCGGTTATAGCGATAATCGGCCGATGATCGGATTAATAATCGGCATCGGCCCAGCCCTAGTATTAACTACATTTAAATAAAAACTACCTTTAGAAAATCGAATGAATGGTGAACGGGTCAAAATGAACGGATCATTGAACTCAACCAGATACAATGAATCGTTCATTTAAAAGAACGATTTTGCCCATCTCTACTTCAATATGATAAAATAAATAATAAATAACATAATGTGCAACGAAAGTTATTTATCATGTTTTTTTTTAAGAAATACTTTAAAACTTATTTTAATTTACTTTTAACTATTAAAGAAAGTGTAAAATTTAAATATTAATATATATTAATTAAATTCATATTGAAATATGAGCGAAACAAATTCCCTGCCAGTGGAAAGTTTTCTACTTGCAATAAAAGAAACACGGTTTCCATTTAAAACAAAATGTGCGCATGTGCGAGATTATTACGTCTGATGTTTCATTTTTTGGGCATCTTTAACAAATCGAAATAAAACAACACTAATCTGCTAATATTTTATTTTATGATTAAATTAGATTTGTTACTTGTGAGTATCTTTATTCTTAATAACGTGCATAAATTGGAAAAAGACCTATGGTAAATATATTTATTTTGATATATTTTGTTTGGAATGTTGGATGTGCTGTTTATTTCAAACCTAAGTCGCTAAGAACAAGCTAATTATTCAAAGATCACATACGAGAGAGCAGAGATAAAAATATATTTTTTTAGGACTTAAATATACCCACACATTTTGAAATAATCGGCATAAATAATCGGAGATTCAAAACCAATCATCGGAATCGCCGGTTATGCGATAATCGCCGATGATCGGATTAATAATCGGCATCGGCCCAGCCCTACCCCTAATCATCATCATCATCAACAACAGTTTCCAGCCTCGCGCGCAGCGGCTGTTTGAAGCAAAGGCCTCTCCACCTTGTCCTTTCTCCCTATCACCTCTCCTCTCTCCTCCACACCCTTCATCCCCCTGTCCCTTGGCCTTCCTCTTTGCCTTCCAATGTACAATTATAATAGGAAACAGATGCCAGAGCCTATACACACTTCTAGACCTAGAAAATACGGAGAATTCACAGCTATGCTTAAAAAATGCATCACAACACAAATTACAGATATATTATTAGAGTCTGCTTAGTTAAATGTTTTTGATTAAATGTGAGAGCTATGACTTCAAATCATGAATTTTTTTTCCCTAGCATTGTGTCTTACTACCTATTCAAGTTACACACTTATGTAC
Source organism: Timema podura (assembly GCA_033556935.1). Taxonomy (NCBI): domain Eukaryota; kingdom Metazoa; phylum Arthropoda; class Insecta; order Phasmatodea; family Timematidae; genus Timema; species Timema podura. The sequence continues at coordinate 57,807,943 of JAVRXN010000011.1, forward strand.
TAATTGAGATAATGAGTTAGGGATGAGGAAGGTTGAATTTAGAGGAAGTATGCCCCATTTTCATGGAGGGAGAGTGGAAAACCATTTTGGAAAAAAAAAAACCTCTCAGTTCAGCCGACCAAGATTTGATCCCCAATCTCCTTATCATTGCCAGTCTAGTCTAGCACAAGAGTGACGCCTTGGACCATGTGGCCACCAAAGCAGGTTACTTTTACTTAATATGCAACATTCTACTGTTTGACTAAATATTATCAGTCTTTCTCATTGTATGAATCATAAAGTGATTTGAAGTGTGTTTGTGGAAAATCTATAGTAATATTTGGTTCAACTATAGAACAGTACGCTAGCACAACATTTTAGAACAGTATCAAAGAAAGTGGTATTCACCTAAAGTCATAATAGCACCAATAAGAAGCCATCCTGCTTGTGTCCTGTTGAGTGAGAGACGACTGTTTTGGCTTGCACTGCGTAGAAGTTCTTCTGCTGTGTTGAAGATTATCTACAAAATGACAATTAACAAATAAGACATACAAATAATTAGTTTGCATATGTACAAATTAATCATGGAAATAAAATAGCATAATAATAATGGTGGTAGGTACTTATAAACTAAAAACCGTACAAGAGGCAGCGAGCTTCCTCTGATTCAAAGAGTAAACTGATCTTGGTTGAACTTCAATCTCAACTGTTATTTCATTTATTTGAGGCATTTAAAACGTGCCCTTTCTGAACAGGCTGATTATATCAGCAAACGGTCTTGACAACTTTATTATATCTAAAACAGACACAACATCCAGCACCGAGCTGTTAATTCTTCAATGTGAAAGGGGAAAACCACATTCCACCAATGATAAATTTTTCAGCTATGCCGGGAATCGAACTCGGGACCCTTAGCTCCGTAGAGATACACGTACCGACTAAGCTAAGGTGTTGGAAAAGATTGACTGTCAACAGCTAATTTTGTTTTCAAATTATTATTGTACTGTAACAATGGTAGCATTTGGATTGAATAGATAGTAAGTAGTTGTATTACCTGTATATATTATTATTATTGTGACATCAAAATGGTTAAAACTAATTGTTTTGGAAGGAAGATAGTTCATCTGACGTTGAGGTTAGAGGCCTATCCAAATTCTGTGATTTATTGATAGACCAGTCACCATATCCTTAACTAAGAAGCGTTACAGAATTTTTTGTGTAGGTATTTAAGAACCTTGGTGGTGTAACACTGATTAAATCCCAGGATATGTGTTTCCGCATGTGACGGTAACCGGGTTTTCTTTAATTTATGTGTCATGTTAGTCTTAGGAGAATCATAATCAAATATGAGTTACCTTGCCCTTTGTGTGAGGCACTCCAAGAGGGGAGAGCCTGACTCCCCCCAAGACAGCAGCGAGGGCCCCACTGTACCCTGCTATAGCCTCTGGGGAGGACCGCATGTTCTCAATGCCTTCCACACACCTAGTTCCAGAATATTTAAAAGTTGATTAGACTTGTAACTTATAACTAGAGATGGGTCAAATCCTACATTTCTTGAACCCCACAATAGGAGTCTTACATTTTTTTTTAGAATATTGAATCCAAATTCGAATCCTCAAATCCCTAAAAATATACCATTTAAGTTAAATATATATTTTCTTACATCCATTCCTGTTTCCAGCCTGTGGTCTGGTCAGTTTTTTTATTCAAGCCATATATTATTCACTACTGGCTTGCTAGGCCTGTCATAGTTTCATATGCCTTATAATCTAACTTAAGACAAGGACCGGCACAACATCCAGTACCAGGCCATCAATTTATCAATGTGAAAGGGTAAACCCAAATTTTCACCAATAATAAATTTCGGCCATGCAGGATTAAACCCGGGACCCTTAGCTCAGTAGGCCGACACGCTACCGACTGAGATAAGGTGTCAGACCCTAGTGACTTAATGATGTAATAATAAATATATATAATAGATGATGATGCATTAATAAATATTTGTAATAGATAAGATTTTTCTTGGATAATACATATTAACTAGAGGTCCTGATAGCGTATAAACCGGACGGTAGTAAGACGCGGTGTTTATTGTCATTGCATTGTCATTGTCATTGTCATTGTCATTGTCATTGTATATTATTATTTTAGAGGTCCTGATATGTGATAAATAAAATGATGGATTCCGTGGATAAAAAGTTGGATTTCAATATTAAAGTTGGTAAATAAAATATTTATTTGGCTAAGAATTGTAACAAATCAAAATAAAGTGCAACAATAGAAAATTACATTTAAATTTTTAAATACCTAACAAATTAAATAATAAAGTTAGAAAATCATATAGCTTTTTTGGTATTGTTTCTTTTCCTTCTTCTTTATTTGATCACAATATGGCCGTTATAATTGCGGGTCCAAACACATATTCGACCAATGTTCTTTGGTTGAGGGAAATAAACATACAAAAGCTGAGGGAACTTAGTTTTTGTTATTGGAATGTTATCATTAAATCACATTTAAATCAACAAAACTGAACATAATTTGCATTTAAAAGGTCACATAATCAATTTTACAAAAAGAGTCAATTTTGTTTTACTTTGCGCATGTATTATAGATCAAAAATGTTATAATGTACTTTTCATATATTTTGATAATCAATTTAATGTTCTAAGTAATAGTTTGTAAAAACATGTCTCATGAAATTTCAGTGTCTCTAATAATAAGAGACTTTCACTATAGTTATTTTCTGCAGGAGATGTTTAAGAAAGGGTAAATACATATAGGGCAGGTAAATATGTCGAATGAGTGTTAAATATTTATGAAAAGTTACCTGTCAATCAGTGGTGTAATCTGGCTTGGTACAGCAACACAAATACACCGTAAGCACCAAGCTGCGGCAAGCCGAGCTGCTTGGCAGGGGTGTACAAGGACAGAAATAGTGGCTTCTATCAGACCTGACAAAAAAAAAACATTTTCAAGGTAAAAATCAAACATTGCATGAACTTGTACCACAATTTTAACCAGATAATCATCAGTTGAATTTGGGTTGAATCAAGGTTAGTTTAAAATCAAACTTCCTGGAAAATGCTATTCATCTTATTTATCTTAGTTCATCTTATTTACCCTCCTCGTCCTTTCATCTTAAAAATTAAGTTTTTAGCAAAATAGTGTTAAAATGTATTGATTAATATAAAAAGTCACTGCAGTTTTTTTCAACAAGTCTACAAGTTTTCTGCTAAGTGACCTGTAAGTTACCTAAGGACTGGTCTGTGGTAAGGTTGGCAGCAGTGGTCCCAAGACCCAATATGAGGCTACCCATCTCTTGTAGGGCGCACACTAACAGATGCTGGCTGAACAAAGTCTCTTGATTACAATCCTTTGCATTCTCAGGATTGAAGTCTGCAAAATAAGTGTTTTACATTTTAATTCAATTTTTCAGTTTGTAGAATGTAAAAGAAATTAAAAACTTTTCAATTTATATTTCAATAACATCTGGGCAAATCAAATGAACTTTGGAAGTTTGGCTTTCAGGTTTTTTGCAAGGTAACAAAGTTATCAAAACAAGTTACTATAATTATAGTGAAGATAGCTATTATATTAACTGACTCTTCCATAAGTTCAATTATTATGAGTCAGCCATATTTATACCATCTACCTAATCAACCCATCTGGGAAAGTGAAGGATATTATGGGTCTGTGTGAATGTTATGTGTAGTGGTGAAAGAGTAGGGATTTTTCACTTTGAGATAAGTCTAGTTTGAATTAAAACAGTGAGTTCTAGTAAAGTTCAAATTTATGGATGCAAACCTTTTACTAAAATAGCGCTAAGTTGTGCGACCCTTTTACTTGTGCTTTTGTTGGTGTTACTAGGTTAGATTATGTTAGATTATTAATTTTTTACAAGCGTATAACCCGAATGGGTAGTAAGACGCAGTGCTAAATATTAAATATTATTAAATTAATTTTTTACTCTCGTATGTTTTCTTTGTGCTTCCTAGTTTTATAACTGTACTAAACTAATTGTGTGTATATTTACTATTATTTTCTTTGTATAAGGCACTGGGTGACCTGGCAGTCTAGGGGTAAGGTGTCGGACTTCTATGCTGGGTGTCCGGGGTTAAATCCTCGGTCCCGGCACAGATTTATCTGATTGCCAAACCCTTCCTTCACCTCTGACAAGACGTATATTAATTACAACTTGTGAATGTGTGGAATGTCAGGCCTCCAGCATGGTTTGGATTCCACGTTAAACTGTAGTTCCTCCATTTCATCTCACAATCACCCTACCATCACACATTAGCATAAGTGCATACAGCCCGAATGGGTAGTAAGGCCCAGTGCTAATAATAGTATAAGGCACATAGTAATATAAATACTAGTACTTTAATTACTAGATAGTAAGGGAACATGAATGATCGGGTCTGAACCTACGGACGGACATTTGTTGACTCCACAACCAAGTTGAAAGGTGGAAGTTACAATTTATGCGCTTGACAAATATGGGATATCAGTAATCTCTTTGACCTGCACCATGGGAAAGTAAACAAAAGCTGTAGTCTGGTTTCCCGGTGACAAGAAAATCGGGGTTAAAATTCAGACTGGATGTGTTGAGGGGTTTCTAATCTTAAAATTTAAAATAATTTCTGTTGATTAAGTCTAGAAATCTATTTATTTATTCATGTTCAAATTATCATTTATTCAGGGGAAAACTTTTTTTCACTTCCTAAATAAATTATTGGCATATAAAAATTTAACTGTTAAGTCAAAAGTTCGTATTTGATTCATATGTTCATTATCTTTCTTAATTGTCATAAAATGTTTATTATAACAAACCCCAAAGCATTTAAGGTTGATTGATTAAATATGTTTTATTCTAGCTGTGTTAAGGAAAACTTATTTTCACTTTTTGAAATACATTTTGTTAAAAGGAAGAAGGTACAATAAAAAGGGCTAAGAAAAAATGAAAGAAACGAAACACAATATGGCTTTTACATTTAAAATAAGAACACAGTTCAGATTTTACATTGCCACCTCTAGACAAGGAAAATCAATAGTTAACGAGGAATCCCTCGAACTTATTCTATCAGAATTTATTATGAAGGAGTGTGAAATATGCAAACAAGGTCAAGTTGGGCTCACCGATGGAAGCCATTTTGCTTTGCAACAATCTGTGTGATCTCCTTACAAGCGGACGCCTGAGCCTTCTCGCCCAACATACGGCCTAGTACGCTGCGCAGGATGAAATTGATACATTTGCGCGAATACACGGCATCCACGTGAGACGATGCAGCTTTGGGGTTTGCCACCAGGTCCAGCACATGTGTTAGTAGTGTCGTCAAGTTACGCTCCAGCCACGCCCCGCCCATAATTTGGACAAATACCACGTATGCCTGCATAATTAACAAAGTGAAAAGAAGATTAAACTTTAACATAGTTGTATAGTATTTATTAATGGTTGTAAAATTAATGGTTGAATGATGTATAAATCTTTTATAAACTAATCCAAGAGCACCATAACGAAGGAAAGCTTGAATCTTTACCAACTCCTTTTAGGCAAATAGCAATACAATACTTCTTAATACTTACTTTTCACACTAGTCACACTAGTCACACTAGCCTTTAGCTAAAAGTTTAGAAATAAAATAATTAGAACTAGGATCATTTAATTCTCAAATTCATCAAATCTATAAAATTGAAGATCTAGGACATAATCAAATTTATAAATCAAAAACTATAACAAACATATTTAAAATCTTTGATATAAATTAGTTTTAGAGCTCTTGTACTGCTTATTGGTGATTCAGCCCAATATAATTATGGGATGGACATGAACCCCCCCTCACTAACCATTAATTTACACTTAACAAAATGTATGAATACTATACTGAACACACCATAGAAAAAAGTTTAAACATTTATTTTTAACTTCAATTAAGATTAGAATTTATTACAGTAAGTCAATATTTCCTAAAAATAGGGTTTGGGTTCAAAATTTGATAGTAAAATGAAGATTTAAGCTTATAAAATAGTGGAGTCGACTAATCTCTAAAAATAATGTAAGCAAACATAACCAAAAAATAGTAATTATGTAATTGGTTGCTAGACTTACATGGGTCACCCCGACCCGCACTTCTCTGTTGACACCAGAGCTTCCCTTGATCATCTCCCCAGTGCCTTTCAGGAAACCTACACCCCCTCGCAGGAATCCCGACATCAAGACTCCTAGGGCCTCCTCCAAAGAGATAGGCTTAGCTCCTTTGTTCTGTGCAGCTGCAAAAACAAAGTTCACTAGCATCAACAAAGTTAGAGAGAGTAGAGCGGTGTGGCTCTGGCAGTAGCTGAAGTTACAAGAGAAGTGAGGGGCAGTATCCCACCTCTTGGTACTACAGAGCTCACACCAACAACAAACCGATGGCTGGGTTAGTTAGTGACAGGGCTCCGTAGCATAGCAGTGTTTTAGGGTTCAATCTTGGCCCACTACAGTGACAATTCCCACCAACATAGTTTTTAAGTATGGTTGAGTCGAATACACTATTTCACAAATTTGAATCTCGAATCCCGATCTCCAACTACCTTCAAATCCCAAATCTAGAATTTGAATTAAAGTCTAGGGAAAGATCATGAATAAAAAAGGAAACATAAATATAATGGAATAATTAATATAAAATACAAATAGTAGATAAATGCTACTTTTTTTTTTTGCTAAAATCTATTCATTATAGTTTCATAAATAAGGTTAGGTGTTGAATTAATCTTACACCTTATCTCAGTCGGTAATGTGTCTGTCTACTGAGCTAGGGGTCCGAGGTTCAATTCCTGGCATGACCGAAAAATGTATCATTGGTGAAATGAGAGTTTTAAGTCTTTCTTCAGGAAAGTGGTTCCTATAACTCATCCTCATCTTTTATCTCTTACCCTAAGTTTATAATAACCTTGTATTATAAAGTCAAAACAATAATCCCCTTTATAAATGATAATTGAGTGTATAATCTGCACATTTTAAATACATGGTTGCAATAGCACTCAACTTACTAACCGACAAACTAGGTAAACATATTTAATAAAAACCCAAAGCTATCTGAAGGATGTTTTTGGTTAATAAGGTGAACCTGCACGTAAAAACTAAATTATTGGGAACTGACCTGGGATCAAACCAGGTACTACTAGCCCTAGAGAAGACCTCACCCTTCAACCTCAAGTAGAGGCATCATTAATTACAAAAACAAATAGTCAAGTGAATCGAGCTACTGTAAGCACCTGCTGGGTTTCCTTTCTGCGGCTGTTGAGTGCAAGCAATAAGAGCTCCTAGGAGCTTGGCCACAGCACAACGCACCTCATAGTTGGAGCCATCAAAAGCTCGAAAACAAAGAGTGGCCAGACTTTCCAGCTCTGCGGTGTACAGAAAGGGGGCATGGTTCAACATTTCCAGCAAGCACTGGAACACACAGTCAACTTCTATTAGGATGTAGTTCAGAAGAAAATTACGGGAATATATGGACTAAGCCATCCAACAAAGTTGGTCGATCGATACTGTACCTAATTTAAACATATGAGGTTGATAAGTTAATTTACAATCTAAAAATAGTGTGAATAATGTTATTTTATATATTTTGTTAGCTTTAGGTGTTAGAATGTGAAATGTTGTAGGTAATGTTGACCCCCCCCTTCCCAAGCAGCTGGATCAAAGCCACCTTGAACCAAAGTGACAGTGAATTGTTCATAGTTGGATATTGGTGGTAGTGTGTCCCTAGAATGCCTGATGGCCATTTATGTATGATATTTGTTGGTGCAATGAATTCTGTTCAGTTTAATACTATTTAGCACCGCGTCTTAAATCCCATTCAGGTTATACGTTTAAGTACTAATTACACTTATGGGCTAGGAATTAGGAAGGTTGTATTTAGAAGAAGTGAACTCGCATTTGCGTGGACGGAGAGTGGAAAACCATTTAGGAAAAACCACCCCCCAGTTCACTCAACCGAGATTCAGACCCGATCTTCCCGTCTAGCTCAAGGAAGCTAGCTCAAAACGAAAGAAGCACAGTTTGATAGAACTTGCAACAAGGAGGGATCACAGTTTGGATAGAAACTGTAAAGGAAGAGAAATATTGGTTAGGTACTATATCAATAAAAGTAATAGTTCATGATATATATTGAATTTAATATATTAACTTTATAAAAGTATAACAATATACTGATTAGTAATGTAGCTTTGTATATTTTCAATCCTTAGTACGAAGATTAATTTTGAAACCCTCGCTGTCACCTCTGTAAGATGTGCATAATCACTTGTGAATGGAGGAATCAGGGTTCCCACCTTGGTTCGGCACGTTATCTGAATTCCAACACCCTTCCTTCACTTGACAGAATGTGCATTAATCACAACTTAGTGAAGTGTGAATAAGCTCAATGGTTCGGTTTCACGTAATAATGTAGGTCTCATTAATCTAAATCACTACATTCAATTAGCGTAATGGTATAATCAAGGTAGTAGAGCGTAATAATATAATATAATAATAAATAAAATATAATAGATAATAATAATGATAAATAATGATAATATAGATAATGATAATAATAATGATAATGATAATAATAATGATGATAATAATAATGATATAATAATAATGATGATAATAATAATGATGATAATGATAATAATAATGATGATAATAATATAATGAAATAATAATGATATAATAATAATGATGATAATGATAATAATGATAAGATAATAAGATAATGATAATGAATGATGATAATAATAATAATAAATATATAATATAACATACATAATATATAATATTACATATTTTTCATGACATTAGTAAAATAGTGATATTAAATATTATACAGCTCAAGCAAAGTTACCTTGGATGCTGCACACCTTACAGCCATCACCCTGTCAGTGAGGCAGGGCCTAGCAGCCTTGTACACCTCCTTGTGGACATTGGAGACAGCACTGCCCATCCCTGAACATACCTGAACACCAAACAAACATAGTGACAACATTAGACTGGTTTGATCAACATTTTGACAACCTTACGTCGTAGCTATGGAGATGTCATACAACACAACCAAAGATGACCAGAATTACATGTAACATGGTGTACCACCAAGTTTTAATAATCGTAAAATATGTCTGGATAGTAGTAAGTCTGATCAACAAATTTTACGCAATGTCATGAACTTTCGTAAGCCTTTCTTTCTCTCTGCCAGCCAGAGCTTTGCTTAGCTTACCACTAAGACTTTATAAAAAAAGGAAAATGACAATTTTTACACTTCACAAGATAGCAAGCATTTGTCTCCTTAATTTTATGAAGAGCTGGAAGGAATATGTTAATTTGAAAATGGCCCCTAAAGAAGTATAATAGGCAAAAAGTTTGGGAAACAGTGAGCAAGAGAGTTTAGAGAAACGACCAAACTACCTTCTCAAGAGTAAGCATTATCTCAATCCTGGTCTGAGACTCTGCGCTGCGGAGCGACTTTACCAATATCTGGACTGTCTCTTGGTATGACCGCCCCATCATTCGACCAAGTTTCTCATACATGAGGCCCACACAGGATATCGCAGCACTAAACAAACACCCACTCAAATTATATTTGTGTTTTTCTAATAAACCATCAAAATACACTTAAAAACTTAACAAAAACGGTAGGAGCCAATTAACATAGCATTGGAAAATATATTGCACGGATAGTGTACCTCAGTGAACAGAATGCAGGGGTTTTATCCAAAATTAATGAAATGAGTTTTTTATAGTACTTTTCCTCCTTACTCGTACAAATGACAGTGCAATTCCTCTATCAGGGTTACCACTATTTTTTCCCTTCAGAATCCTTGTGTGTCCCGGATTTTCCAGAAGGAATTACAAATTTTCCAAACAAAAGATTGAAATAAGAAGGAATGAGATTTTATTTTTCATAAAATTAACTAGTGTGAAATCATGCAAATGATGTTTAAAACATGTTGATGTGAACTTATTGAAGAAATGTATGCAGTCGTTATGTAACCTAAGGTTTCAGAAGGGAATTATGAGCTAGGACATGTGTTTGAATTAGAGTGCTTAATTCTTTAGTTAGATTTTTCCTTTAATACAAATGCCTATACTTTAAAGCTTTCGGTTTAAACATTTTAAGTTCACAAATGTTTCAGTATTTAAATTATTTTTTTGTGAAAGTTCTTATTTCTACCTTGTTATTACCAGATTTTAAAAAATGGCCATGCATTTTTCCCGGCTTTATTGATTTTTTAGGTGCCTGGTGACTATGTCATCTCCTCAATTTTTCTTCTCTAAACCAATGTAAAACATCTCAACTCAATTCAACTCGGCCATATGTGCCTACTCACCGAAAAAATCCCACTAAAAAATTTAGTGTGTTTCTTGTGTTTGCTCATGATAAATTAATGACTGTGTTCAAATTGTTATTTTTGGTTTAGAACTAGTTTTATCCAAAATACTAATATGCATTAAATGTAAGTAATAATCAAAATAGTTATCTGTGTATCAATGAAAAACCATATATTTTTTCAAACAAATTAACCATGCATCTATTAAATAAAGTAAAAGTGAGATTACAGTCTAGTGGGTAGAAAGCTGGGCGAGTCATCTTTGTTTTTGAGGATGTCGTTGCATTTGTTGACCGTCTCAAACAGGAGGAACGTATCACCCACACTGAACAGTGTGGCCAGGCAGCGGGCAATGAGCTTGCGAGTGGGGGGGCCTGGTGACTCTTGTATCCGCTGAGTCAACTGTTCCACGAGCTTCTTCTGGCACCCCTTGATGTCTGACTGCAACAATACGACGACACAAACGTGAGGGATATAAACAGGGTAGGATTCTGGTAGAAAATAACTCTTAGAAAATATTAACTTTTTTTAATTTAGCACCGCATCTTACTACCCGTTCAGGTTATACGCCTAAGTACTAATTACACTAATGAATTAGGAATTGGGAAGGTTGAATATATAGAGGAAGTGGACCCACATTTGTGTGGAGGGAAAGTGGAAAATAATTATGAAAAACCACCCCTAGTGTACCCGAGCAAGATTCGAACCTCATCCCAATCCCTTGCAGTCAGCTCACACGAAACTAGCACATCACTAACTATGCCACCAAGTGGGTATTAACATATTAACTTTAGAATATAAGTACATTATTTGCAGACAACATTGATACATTTCCTTATTATTATGTTATAGTTATAGATAATGATATATCTATCAAAAAAGGACAGATGCAGGTTCCATTACATGATGTATAATCGTTTAGATCTACTCACTTCTATATATCTTATGAAAATTAGGCTGTAGCACGCCAATGAAAAACTACAAATAATAAATATATTAATTTAATAGGTGCTGAGTGAAAAAAGAAGCCTGGTGATTTAAATGCAAGTGAAATGTTATGCTAGGGATAGAGGTAGTAAAGTTAAACCTTTAAAAAAACTTATGCAATGAACAAAATAGATTTTAAAATATTGGGTTTATGATCAATACAGGCTATTACATTAATAGGGTAGGTATGATGAAGGAATGAATTCACATTTGCATGGAGGGAGAGAGCAAATCCAACCAGGAAAAACTATCCTCCTCTGTACACCTGGCCAAGATGCAAACTCCAACCTCCTCGTCTCCATCAAATCATACAAGATTAGGTCAACGCCTTAGCCCACGTGCCCACCGATGCTGGTAGCACAATGCTTACTGATGAATTTATCTAAGAGGTAAGGATGAGTGGAGGATTTTAGAGAAAATAGGTGTGTGTTAGTGTTGAGAAAGGATCAGGACATGACCAAAGTCCGGCACATCAAAGTTCATATGGTTTACAATGATTCATCAACAGACGAGTTAGTGTGAAAGTAGAGAAGGCAGTGTGTGTGGGTTGATACTCTAAACTGGGTAATAACATTTACAAGGCCATAAGCCTGAGTCTCTGTGAGACATCCGTCCATCAAAAGCTGATCTTGAAATAGAGGGTGGACGTTTTAATAGAAGTTCCAAAGCTAATGATCATTCAATTTCCAGTCATTGTTTAAAAACTAAAGCAGAAGTTCTACTTTATTTTTAAATACTAATGAAATTTTATAAATCCATAAATACTCCAAACTTTTTTTTTTCAACACACAGTTGTCTGAATGTGAAGATAATTCAGACAATGCACTTTGCATCCTCTTTGCTTGTATGGTTTTAAAACACACATTCATGTTGAGACATTGCAACTACACTGGAGAAGTTTGCACTAGGGAGGGGGTAGCTATTCCTTCTGAAGCAGATATTTGTAAATTAATATTATATTTAGCAGACTTCAAGAGTTTAGTTGTTAAAGGTGTTTAATTGCTAATTTTTTTTAGCTTACATATGTAAAGCACGTTTGTGATTTAGTTGTGTGGATTTATCACGACCCCTTGTTCATATTTATAAGACTTTTTTTTTTAATTTGAAGTATTTTTTTAGAATCTTTAGGTCATTTTTAGGTACCTAATCAAAAGCCAGGCTTTGGTGATAAGAATGCTTGCAAACAATCAATGTGTTTATTAATATTTGGTAGGTTAGCAAGCGGAGACCGAGGTAACAGTATCCCCTCATGATTCTATGAAATATCGAGAGGTAGGTCAGAGAGTATGAGGGTGAGAAATGCCCATACTCCCCAAGCAATCCCGATAATGGAGAGAGAGATACGCAGTAGCCACCAATCAAACACCTCGTTACGCCTCTACCCCCCACCTATAAAGGTATACCAAGTTCAACAACAGTTCCAATATGGTTGTTACTTGAATGGTGTCATAATGCTTTCTAATATTCAAAGGGTCTACGAAACATACCATAGAGTTTCATTAATGAAACAGTGTTTTAAAGGGTTGTGTAAATTCACATAATAGCACATAATAGATGTATAAAGTGTGTTCATAAGTATGTATTTAGTATAGTAGTAAAACCAATATATTTAAACACAAAATAAAGATTCAGCAGGCCTAAGTAATAACTTTATCGAAGATGTCAAAGAATAAAAGTAAACTAGTCATCATTTGAAAACTAACACGATATTTGTTTTAGAGTTGTCAAAATTGACATCATCTAACATCTGTAGAATGATAGAATATACAATATATATATAAATATATATATATATATATATATATAATTTGAGGAAATGTGCCCACATGTGTGTGAGAAGAGAGTGGGAAATATTTATTTTTCTTAAACTCTTAACTCTTATGAGCCTTTGTCATAAGTATAAGACAAGGTGTTACATCTTTCCTTATGTACGGTATATGTAAGATTTAAAAAATATATACAAACCCTATATTTATCATTTAAAACTTATTATTTAATATATTATTTTGTATTTTAGTTATTAAGATGAAATTATAGAATATGTACAACTTGCATTGTGCACCAACAACTTTGAGGGTACAAAGTTTGATATCTGGGCAGGGGCGGATCAAGAAATGCGGGGGGCGGGGGCCACTTGTGAAATATTTTTTAAAATCTATAATATGTATAACTAAAATTAATAGAAAGAAGCATAAAGTGGTTTTAAAAGTTAGACCCTGCATGAAATGATAAGAACCAAACTAAAAAAAATAATTGGTTCCAATTACTGTTCAAATCATAATTGCATTCATTATAATGTTTCTGTGGAGGTCTGGTTCCTTAAAAATTATTGTTAATTCCAGCTATAGGTTCCAGTTTTGACTTCCTCTGCATGTGGCAGCGTTTGGTGATGCTCGTTGGAATGAAAGAGATTGCTATACTATCTCTTTATTGCATTTTCGAATAATTATTTCACAAAAACAATAATTTCTAACATTTTAGATAACATAATTGTAATTTTGGCTTTATAGGGGCCGGGGCCATGGCCCCCACCTTAATCCGGCCTTATGTTTAGGGGTACGTGAACTAAAAAGGATTTGGTCACAGGTTGGTCAAAATAGCTTTATTTGACGTTTTGATACTCTGAGGTACTCCAAATCAGTAACTGATTTGACGTTTTGAATCTCAGAGTACTCCAAATCAGTAAAATTCTCATCGAGCGCCATATTTTAACAATTTCGATGATTTTAGTCTGATCAAAACCACTAGAAATGACAATTTTTAGTCTTTCGAGTTTCTAGTGAAATTTGGCCACAAGTTGGTCAGAATAGATTTATTTGACGTTTTGATACTCTAAAGTGCTCCAAATGAGTAAAATCTTCATTCAAGTGCATATTTTACATTTCTATTATTTTTGGTCCAATCAAAACCACTATAAATGACAATTATTATCTATTTTTCGACGTTTCTAGTTAAATTTTTCACAAGTTGGTTAAAATAGCTTAATTTGACGTTTTGAATCTCGAAAATATCGCTGGCTAAGGAAGTTCACCCGCGTTAGCGTGGAGCGGATGATAAAAATCCGTCCGTCCGGATGGGATTCAAAACCGAACCACGGCCGTATAAGTGCAATGCGAGTCCAACCACTCAAGACTGCACGGTCGATGCCTCCATTTGTGACACACTTCTTAAAGAGTCGCGTTTCATTCCTTGGTTTCGCAAAATATTAAAAAAAAAACTATTTCAGGAGTAAGGAGAAGTGTGTGAAGGGAAAAGAGATGGACATGATAAACTGGCCCGAGCAACAGGATAGACCGCGTCCCGTGGGATCATCTAAAGAAACAGGGGTACGCGGTGTGTGTGAGAGAGAGAAAGAATGAGGCCGGGGGCCAAGAGCATTCTGCTACTAGTCCTCGTAAATAAATGAATACAAGGAGAAATTGGTGCACACATGGCGCGCCGGTCCTTCCTCCTGTGTATACTGCATTATGAACAAGTGCAGCGCACATATACAATATTGTATTTTATTTTTTTATGTCAAGGCTCCACGAGAAACATTTTAAAACACAAAGTCACTTTAACAAAACAAATAGAGAAACTTATTTACAATATTAATAATACAAATATTATATAAATATATAATTCTGTACACTTTGTATGAATGTCTAATTATACTAAATTTCAGCCAAAGACATTAATTTCTTTACCTTAACAATGGGACGCAAAAAGCAATAGCGAGTTTGACCCCTTATAACCCTACATCCATTATTGTTTCCAGCCTATGGTCCAGGTCAGTTTTTTATTCAAGTCATATTTATTATTTTACCCTACCGGCTTGCTAGGCCTGTCGTAGCTTCATATGCCTTATAATCTAACTTAAGACTAGGACAGGCACAGTATCCTGTCCCCAGCCGTTAATTTATCAATGTGAAAGGGTAAACCCACCTGTCCCCAGTGATAAATTTCTCGGCCATGCCGGGAATCGAAGCCAGGACCCTTAGCTCAGTAGACAGACACGTTACCGACTGAACTAAGGTGTCGGATAACCCCTTATAACTCGTGAAATGTAATGATTTGAAATTATTGAATCACTACCTATAGCTTATAATACAATTGTTAAAATTGGGCGACAAAATTTTGATGGTCGAATGATTTTAAAAGAGAAATTAAGATGTGGTGGAATGGAGTAATTTTTTTTATCACCGCGTCTTACTACCCGTTCGGGTTATAGGCCTATCTACTAATTACGTTTAATGTATTGGGGATGAGAAAGGTTGAATGTAAGAGGAAGAGTACCCGCATTTACGATGAGGAAGGGTGAAAAACATATCAGTATACCAAACCGGGATTCGAACCCCGACCTCCCGTCTTCAGAAGGCCAGTCTAACACGCAAGTGACGCCTTTGACCGTTCGGCCATTGAAGCGGGTAATAATCGATTAATTATTAAGTTGTCGGGATGATTAGGGTTAAAGTGTGAATGTGAGGAATGCCAGGCCTCCACCGTGGTTCGGATTCCACGTTAAACTGTAGGTCCTCCATTTCATCTCACAATCACCCTACCATTGCACATTAGCGTAAGTGCGTATAACCCGAACGGGTAGTAAGACGCGGTGCTAATAATAATAATAATAATAATAATAATTAGGGTTAAAGGAGCAACGAATTTTGTAAGATTTCAATAATCTAATAACTTAGGCATTGCGGAGGAAAAACAAATATATATTATTGGTAACGCGAAGGGCTTAAAGTGGGGTGGAAGCAGACACGAGAGAAGGCCATTGTTTTTGCCATTTTTATAGCATTTTTTCTCCCCGAAATAAATCAAATATTGCTCAAGAAGAAACATAAGAGTTTAATGTTCTTCCCGTGGTGCTATCAACAGTTGTTGAATATCTGTAATGTGTCCTGTAATTTAATGATAGCATTTTCTCTTCATTTAAAAAGTTTCTCGTAAAATTCCGCTATGATCATGACAGATATTCAACAACCTGTTAAATATCACCATGTAAAGAAAACTAAACTCTGTTTCTACTGGAGATATATTTAATTTATTTTGGCCAAAAATATATTTTTCTATTTTTTTTAATGCAAAAAATTGGCCTTTTCTCGCGTCCCTTTCCATCCCATCTTAATACCTCAAATAAACCCCTGTCGGAACGGCCTTGGGACAGTGGCACACCCAGGAGGAGGGAAGCATATAAGACATATCGAAATTATTATTCCTATACTAATTTTTTCAATCGGAAATGCTAATGGCACTTTTAATAAATCGTGTATGACTGTTTGTATATCAAGTAGTAATCCTAGTCTGAGGGTGGGTTCTTACAGGGCCAGTTGTAGATACCACTCTACTCCCTAGTTCTGACCATAAGCGATGCCAGCCACCGTATATGCCTGAATATCTTGAACAGTCCTTAGTCCACGACTCTGGCCGTTCCCACCGGGTATTTCCTCAGCCGAGGTTCCCCTTTGTCAACAAGAAACGCACCTGGATCTGAGGTCTACGTTCATATGACTGTCCACGACTGAAGGAGTCATTTGTTTTCCGCCTTTAAAATATAGTTCAGTAGATCCGACACTTCTTCGGCGCTCTTATATTATAATTTTTACTTCATATGTTTATTATTTTTACCAATTATTATTATTTGCTTGCGGATTTGGAATGGAAGGAGGGGGAGAGAAGGAATTCCCTTTGCCCTGCAGTCCCATTACTTCCCCACAAACGTAATTCCTAGACATATGATTGTGCCTAAAGCACCATGCATGCTCGAAGGCAATATATAACATCCTGAGAGTATGTCTATTCCCACGCCCCGGCAGCAACCTCACGTATCTATCCCATACACACACACACGTAAAGTTGGTTTATTGCGTCTACAAAATAAAATAGTGAGGGAAACATTGAAAAGATAAATAGAAAGTCTCACGAAATCACTGTTATAAATAGTATATTTTGAACAAAGCTCTCGTGTCGGTACCAACTGCTTAGAATTATTATTATTCCCTGTCCGGCAGGCACGATTATTATATTATTATTATTATTATTATTATTATTATTATTACTCTCCCCAAACCTCTGTGGACCCGCGGACAAAGGCATCTGTATCGTTGTGTCTGGTTTTGCCAGTGTCGGGAGATCAGAGTTAGAATCCCAGCCGGGTGTACTGGGGTGTTTTCTTCCCTAAATTATTTTCAACCCTCCCTCCACACAAATGCGAGTAAAACTTCCTCTAGTAGGTATTCTACCTTCTCCAGCCCTAATCACAGGTAGGGTTAATATGCGTATCACCCAAACGGGCTGTAAGACGCAGTGCTAAAAAAGATATTAGTGAGAGTCCAAAACGTTACATGTATTCAGTTGTCACAGCTGTAGGATAACTCTAGTGATGTTTTGTCAATGTTGGCTACTCCTCCATAGAGAGCACTTCAAGACGAGAACATTTAGCGCTCTAGGCCGTTGCAAGACATCTTTGGAGAAGTTCCTCCGATTGCCCAGCCGACAGTCCCTGAGGAGTTCGGGGGGGGCCTTACAGAATCAATATGCCCGGACGAGAGTTTTCTCCTGGGTGTTTTGAGGGCCATGATTGGGAAAGGTGACTGGATGAAAGGCAGTGTTTGCGAGCCGGACACGGTCGTGACATTTCTCGTTCGATCCGTCTACCGTCCCCGCCCCTCCTCGAGCTAACAAAGCCCGTCACAGCTGACATTTACTACACGCCAGAAATGTCGCCAGTACCGCCATACCGTTCCTCTCAACTCCCTTGTTCAACTGAGGTTTTGGGGAAGAGGGGTCAGCAGGGCTGGCTCGGAGATCGACTGACGTGCTCAGCTATGGATTCAGAGGAAGGGTACCCGCAATTGCGTGGACGGAGTGTGGAAAACCATTTAGGAAAAACCACCCTCATTACATCCACCCGGAATTTGAGTCCCAATCTTCCTGTCATCGGTAGTCTAGTGTCACACGAGTGACGCCTTAGGGCACGTGGCTACCAAAGCAGGTTATATGCAGTTAAAGCGGTGACATCACAGAGCATTGGCTCCTTATGCCGGTACCATAATCAACTTGACGTTCACGCAAGGTATTGGGACGTAAAGGCTGCCCACGTGTATTTAATTAAAAGCCGCCCGAATGCACTAAAACTTAACATTGATGTGACACTCACAGTAGGAGTTATCCAGGGGAGTACTTTCACGTTACGTGAGGTGAAGTGAAGTGAAGTGAAATGAAGTTGAGTGTACCATGTGTTCTTGTCAGTCAATAGTTTTGTGAGATACGTCAACACGGGCTGTTTAGCACTTCAATTATGTGTTTATGATGTGTAGACGCCTTCTTCGGCATGGTTCGCTTGTCTGCGTCTTGTGAACACCAAACCACTGTGGCCTTTGAGGTGGATTCGCACGGGGTCAGATGTACGACTAAAGGTGGGAACACACTGCCGTCACGTCACGTGAGCTCATGTGACCTCATACAGTAGAGATATGACGTGACGTGCTGAACATACTCACACTATAGTCACGTAATGTCACTCAACACGCGCTCTCGTTTCGTTTTCAGTAATACATTTCTTATCTAAAGTTCTTCATTCTTGGACTAACCATAGAGAAAAGTGGATCAAGCAGTTCATCTGAGTTTGAAGAAGAGTTGGTAAATGCTTGTCCAGTATTAGTGGCTAATACAGTGGCTCGTAGGAAAAGGGTGTGGGTGCATCAAGTAAATTTGAAAAGGAAGGAGAAAGGCGAGTTTTATCATTTGGTTAAGGAACTTAAAAAACACCCAAGTCGATATGAAATGTATTTTAGAGTGACAAAGGAAGAATTTCAGTTCTTACATGATCTTATAAAGGAGCTCGGCTACGCACTTTTTCAATAAGCATTTCCTCCATAATTAACACACTCTAACAACCAAGAAAACTAAACGACTTGTCCACTGACGACACTTCAACGGACTCACGGCTCACGAAATATGTGCTGCCGCAGATATTGTGAGAGCGCATGAGGGCGTGACGAGACATGAGGAGACATGACCTCACGTGATGTGTATGTAGTGACGCCAGTGTGAATGCGCACCCCTCTTATCAACAGAAATAAATCTACTCACACTTTGATTGCTTACGTGAGCTCATGTGACCTCACGTGACGTGACGCCAATGTGTCCCCACCTTTACGGTCACATCAGTCGTGTACTTGGTGGAAACCCTCGATCGTGCACGACTTATACCGGCGGCGATCGCATATTATCCTCCTGGGCGGAAAACAAACGACTCCTTCAGCCATGAACAGTCATCTGGGCGTAGACTAGGTCACTCGATGTTGGCATGATGAGGTATTGCACTTGACTTAGAAAATGCACTGTGGGAACGTCCAGAGACGTGGATTGGTAAAGAAAGTCAGGCAAATACGCGGTCGTACAATTGACCCCTTGATAACCCAGCTTTATTTTGAGCTCTAGTAGTAAGCTTATATTGCATGTACTTGAAACCTAATCTCCTTCAGCTACTTCAGTTCCATTTTAGTGAACAATTTGTTTTCAAACAGACCACATTCATTGGCTGTGCTTTGATCGAGTTGTTAGGTACATGAACCTTTATCACACACTTTGTTGCTTTAGGTTAAGTGAATTTTAAGTTACCGTAACCGTACCGTCCTGACATAAGTCCTTGCTTTACGAAGCGGGAGCTTGAGGTGGAAGTGTAGGGAACGCGAGTTAAGGGGAGTGTTTTGGCAATTTTTGTATCAAAACTTTATTTGCCCAAATAAATAAATAAAATATTTATCCAGTAGAAACATAGATTTTAATTTTATTCACATGGTGATATCAACAATTCTTGAATATCTGTCATGACTGAGCATAACGGCGTTTGTTTACAAACTTTTTAAATGAAAAGAAAAAAGTTGTCATTAAATTCCAGTATACCCTTGACAGATATTCAAGAAATGTTGACATCATCATATGAAGAAAATTAAAATCTATGTTTCTAGTGGATAAATATTTTCTTTATTTTGGCCAAAAAATGTTTTGCTATAAAAACAGCAAAAAACACTGCCCTTTTCTCACCTTTTCTACACTCCCACCTCAAAAGTACCAACTCAGAATTGTAACAATTCCAGATTTTGTTTTTAAAAAAACATCATTTGGCGTTAATAAACCCTGAAAAGTACCAACGTGGGAATGTATTTTGATTGCATGTTGGATACTATAGGAAAGTCTGAATTGTTACAAATACTAAGGATTTTTTTCTCAAATTAATAATGTCTGCCAAGATTTAGGGTAAGTTTAGATGAATTATTCGTTTGAAACAAAATCTTGAATTGTACCAATTCCTACTTTTGTATATAAAAAAAACTTGTAGTAAAAATCAGGAATTGTTTCAGTTTTGAGTCGTCTCTATGCAAACACCCTCAATAGCTGTGAATCAGTAGTTTTAGGGTTGAGTGTATGTTTGGAGAGAGTATTTCGATGATGTATGAGCTGCTCGTTCACGCCTGAATCCAAACTTTTGACAAGTTATCCGCAGGGGCGTCACGCCGGAGGTGGGGCGGTGTCACCCCCTCACCAATGTTGGTTAAAAGCTTGAAAGTTGGGAATTTTGTGAGATTTGAGATCTGGAGTTGGGAAATTCTAAGCTTATTCTGTACCACATTACTTTCTATTATGAAAGTATTTAGCCACATTCTTGTACTAACAAATTTAAAATTTCCCAACTGTTAATCCCTACTTTACAAAAAATCCCAACTTCAAAAATCATAAAACATTGAAAGGAAATTGTAGAAAGCTTAGTTAATCAAGTAGTCTAGTTGCGCCGTTGTCAGTAGGCAGAGACAACGGCCGGTGAGTGTATGCTGAATGCTGTATGGAAACGAATTGTAAGGGAACATGAGCTGCCCAGTAGCAAAATTTCACTCAACCAGCAATGCTTGAAGTGGCAGCATTGTCAGCCATGTTGTATTTATGGTTTAGTGATTTTAGTTGTGGCTTTCGTGGCTGCTAGACTGTCACAGTTTTATGATTCAAATGACCATATGTTGTACAGCCAATGCCTTAATTAGGGCTTTATTAAATTTTGATGGCATAAATGCAGTGAATGTTATGCAACATTTTATTGTTTTCTTATCGAAAGCTCTGACTAATGAAATTAGTACAATGAGGTTAGTGTTAATGTTTGACTTCTGAAATATACACTAATTTTTCTAGCAAATATACATAGACTACTAGTTTGAAATGAACTGATGTATCTTATTTAATTGTTTATTAAAATAGGCTTTCATGAAAGCAATTTAAATAGGCTCAAAGCAACAATGAAGGAAGAGGAGTAATAGGACTATGTTACATTGTTACAACTCTTATAATTTTCATTTGATTAAGTAGACTACACTAAACAAAAAAATAGGTTTTTTCACCCTTTAACATTTTCAAATTTGGGATACATTTTTAAATTCGTTATTTAGTGTTCGATTTGCATTAAATTTCGTATAACCATGTTGTTTAGAATGCTGATTTCGAATTTGCCATAAGTTATTTAATAAAATTTCAGGGGAAGGCCCTTCACCCTCACGCGCTAAATTACAATATGTTTTGAATAGTTTATTTACGTACCAGTATTAACATTTTAGGGCAACTTCCATGAGGTTATGAAGCAGGACATTGGTAGACAGGTATCAAAATACTGTGGAAATATCGATAAATTCAATTTTTTATTGCTTTATTTTACAGTTAAAAATGTTTTTAAATAAACATGGCCAAATTGCCAATTTTTCGATAAAGTGACGAGCTAGTTCTACATCTCAGGGTGCTAACTATTTAAATATTGCTTCCAAGTGTGTTATAATAAAGCAGCGGTTTCCAACTTGGGGGCCGCAGCGTGTTTTAGCTTTATACTTACTTTTTCAAGGAGTTTATTGTTTATAGGAAGATGCGTAATTCTAATAGAAATGTAAGGTGATAAAGTGCTAAAAACTACCTAGTTACTGCTTAGGTTCGTTTTGGCTATTCCATTCCGATAGCTTCTTGCTGACTTGTTTACTGTGGCAGCCTTGTAATGCTGCTGGCATACTATAAAATCATCTACCGGCCCTGGGCTTGTTGATTCTCTTTTACTACATATTAGTCGCATATAATCATTATTATAAGCATTTTATAGTAGTTAAAACAAGCATTAGTGGACAAGCGGGTTTAATGTCACGCTCTTTTGGGTTTGTTAGTGAATGTGAAGTAAGGATTTTAATTCTAGCCAGGGGTAGTTTATCCTAATATCCCTCCAAGCAAATAAGGGTACATTTCCTCTAAATGTTATTTATCCCACTGTGTAGTTAACTGTAGATAGTCCGGGCTGGTAGTAATACACAGTGAAAAAACTTAAACACTAGGATTTGAACACTTTTAAGTTATTAAAGGGTCGCGATGGCCGCAGAGAGAAAAGTTGTGGTCATAAACTACAAAATGTTGGAAACTGCTGTAATAAAGTAAGTTAATTTTTTTTAATATAAAATATGCGATTTGAACGATATCTGCAAAAATAAATAAATATATATAAACTCAATTGGATATTTATCTCAGATGCAGGTAGACTGAAATAAATAATAATTCAAGTTATTTCATTATGCACTAAAAAAGCCTTATAGCTTTAAAAATCCAGTATGAACAAATAAATAAATTTAAAAATACAGTTGCCTAAAAGCTCGGTTCAAGGCTTAATTATCCCCCCACATTTTTAAAAAAAATCTGGGTCCTGGCACACACCTCCCCCCGTTTTCGACATTTCCCTTCTAGTACTCCACTTTGCCACTTGGGAATTTTTCTTATTTCGAAATGCTTAGAGTTGTGAAAAACACTGGTTCACCCCCCATCACCCAAAATATATTTCGTGTTGGTCCTGTCCGATCATGTGTGCACCTTCAATTTGTTCCGACCACGAACTAGGGAGGGGGCTCCAATGTGAAAGTGACGGAGCAATGATCCATGCCTGGAACCGCTCGCTATATTAGAGGTCTGCGGAAGAACTGTTCATTGTTGGGACTAGTTTGTTTATCACCGCCACACTGCGTCTTACAACCTGTTATACGAATATATGATAATTACTCTAATGAGGAAGTAAGAATTTTAGAGAGTCTACCTGCATTTGCGTTGAAACCAATTAGGAAAAACCACCCTCAGAAGACCCAACCGGGATTAAAACCCCGTTATCGGAAGATCAGTATAACGCGAGAGTGACGCCTTAGACCGTTCGGTCACTGTAGCGGGTATGGGCATATTTCAAAGTGATTCGGTTAAATGTAATAAGCAATTCATTTTTATAGTTCAATCGTTCGCGAACAAGAGCTTGTAGTTCACATCTTGTAGCTCGATAGTTTGCGGAAAAAGCAAGGTAAACTGTGTCTACGTAGTCTGAATCGGATAGGATTTTTTTTTTCACTTATAAAAGTTACATGAAACAATTTTAGTATATTATGTATACGAAGTCATGTGATTTAAATCTGTCGCTTTTGATGGATATATTAATAGGTACCTATCAAATCAAACTCATTTTTTTTTTAGTACCGCGTTTTACAACTCGTGACAAGGAAATATATCTTTCTTTCACTTCACAACCCCTGTTTAAGGGGTATTAAGAAATATTTAAATCAGCATGCTTATTAATTATTCACTTAGACCAACTATTTAAAGCTTTCAGTTAACTGTCCCAAATTAACAAATATTCCAGTGTTTTTTTTACTAGATTTTACAAAATCTCTTGTGTTTGTCCGGCTCTCCCAGTTTTTCAGGTGCGTGGTGACCCTGCTGAAAAGCCTTCACGGATATCCCTGGAGACCCTCGGCTGGACCTCAGCTGTCTGGAGATGAGAGGGAGGGGAAAAGGGGGGGGGGGGAGTTCACGCACGTGGCGAGCGTTAATGCTATAAACAATGCGGTCAACTCCGACGCTTCGCGAGGTTTAAAGCGCTCTTGGTGGAAGTTTAATTAACTCGCCAGGTAACCACAAGTTTAACCTGCGTCACGTAGGGTGCCTGACAAATACGAATGCCACCCCCCCAGTGATCTCTATAATTAGCACCAATTTGATGAACAGAAAGGAGAGGTCTGTTTTTATTCACGAAAACGTCTAAAACGAACCACAACTCGACAAAGGATTGTGTCGATACGTTGAAAGAACGTTTTAATTATGTTTTAGTTTTTCCCCCATGGGGCATTTTTTCCCGCCCCATGTTCAATTTTTCACAGGAATTTCTTTTTAGAAAATACGAACCATATTTTTTGCGTCCAACATTGCTAACATTTTATTGTGTTATTAATGTTATTTTATAGGTCCTATTGCTAATATCTATCAAGAGTGACAGCCACAGATCATATGAATTGACGTATGAATACGTGACGGTAGCGTACCAACTTTTCTAGATGTTTGATAGGTTCTTACTGCTATGAAATCCTGTACTTGTGCGCGATTTCCACATGTAATTAATTACACTAATGGATTAGCGATGACGGTTTTTTTTATCACCACGTCTTACTACCCATTCGGGCTAGATGCTATAAGTAAGGTAAAATTTAGAGGAAACATTTGCGTGGAGGAAGGTTTTCCCAAACTCTGTCCACGCAGGTACCCTTCTTCTAAAATTATTCTCCCCATTCCTACCCCTGTTAATAGCATGGGGTTAAAATTGCGGTGAACATCGAATTCACACAAGAGGAAGAAAGCTCATATCAAAAGCGCACAAGTAAAAAACAACATTAATGCATAATTTGGCAACATCACAAACCACTTGTGCCCACAATGATGGCGGCAATGAGCTATCACGTTGAATGTAACTCTCAAAAATATAATCAGCAAACGTAGCTGTTCAATATTTGTACTAGAGTGGGTTAGGTTTGTCCAACGTCAACAAACGGTGTTGTCATCTCCAGGGACTCTGAAAATACAAACAATGTTGCTCTTTTGCTGCACCTACCTTGTGCGCTTCTGATATACTAGGTACCCCCAAAGCAAGTACACAAATTCAGCCTGTGCGCTTTTAGTACGTAGCCGTTAAACGTAAGGATAAAAAAAAATTAGAAAGTTTTTTGCCTCAGATAAAGTGGGCAGCTAAAGGAAAAGTGGAGGTAGGGGGTGGATCCTACACACCTGGTTAGAGAGATAGTACAGTACTGCGGATGCGGATACGTCATGGCGATTTGTCCCCAACCTTTCTGCGAGGGGAAGGGGGGGGGATTGTAAGTTTTATAGCCCCATTACCGAAAGAAATGATGCCACCAGGAGCCAGATATTTCACACTTACGATGACCCCAGGGCGATATTTACGATGCCGAGCAACAAGAGCCAAGGAAACTTGTTTCAAGAACAAGAAACTTGCCTTGTTTCGTCTTTTGTTTTTTTCCCCCAGTGATACAGCAGTCTTAATAACAGGCCGGGGTTATACGCGTATTTACAATAATAAAGTAGTGGATTAGTAAGGTAGAATTCATAGGAAGTGCATCCGAATTTGCGCGCAGGGGAACTATTTAGGAAAAAAATAAACCAGTCAGGTCAGAAATTCGAAACCTCACATCCAGTCGTCAGCAAATCAGACTAGATGAGCTTGACGCCTTGGTCCTTGAAACTATCGATGCGGGTTATTTTAAGTTGATCCGATACTCCTGGTTTTAAACCCAGCCGAGGTCGACGAATTTTTCATGCGCTATAAAAACCATAGCACAACTTTCTTCGGAGGAGACGTAAAGCCGTCGGTCCCATGCCGATTGTGA
Source organism: Timema podura (assembly GCA_033556935.1). Taxonomy (NCBI): domain Eukaryota; kingdom Metazoa; phylum Arthropoda; class Insecta; order Phasmatodea; family Timematidae; genus Timema; species Timema podura. The sequence goes on from JAVRXN010000011.1 coordinate 57,833,970, forward strand.
CATGAAAAAGATCCCTGGAAGGTATGTGAAAATACCTTTCCCGGCCAAATTGATAAACTCTTTCAAGATCGTATAGTTTCAGTGAGGAAGGCAAATGGAAACAACCGCACATTCAGGACTTCCCCAGCACATGTGATTTATACCAGATGGTGCGGAGAACACTAACCAGCCAAAGGGCTCCGGACGGATGGGAAGCGCATCATCAAACCAACCGTCGCGTCAGGTTAAAAACTCACCATCAATTAATTCACACAGATATATTTAGTAGTTTATAGTTTCACCCAATAGCAATTGAGTTGAAATAAATTATTTCCATTAAGTTTTAAGTTTGGGAAATTATAGCAATAATAATTCACCGACAGTGGAAAAAGAGTTCAAATATTTACCTCGCCACTCATCACTGGACAGTTATACTTCTAAATCATAGCTGACTCGTTTAAGGTTATTTGACAATCAAAAAATTATTTTACAGAATGAATAATAATAATAATAATAATAATAATAATAATAATAATAATAATAATAATAACAATAATAATAATACTCTATAAATAGTGATTGAATTATTTTAAATTATTTTAGTTCACACGTTATAAGTAGTTATAAAGGGTTAAACTTGCTATTTTATGATTTTCATGTTCTAGCAGAGTATAATATGCCAGAGAGAGGGTCAAATAATCCCAACTAATGACTTTTCACCCCTCAACCCCCACCTTATTTTTTTGGGATACTTAAAAAGAATGTAAATACTTTCTAGTCTTTATTTTTCCAAAAGTCAATGTAGCACTGGCAGGAGAATGGTAGAAAAAATTACAATATTATCGTGATGGTTGTCACTCTTTTGTTTTCATTACTTCTTTAATATTGGGTTTGATGTTTGACAGAGCACACCACAAATCACTTTCTACTTCAAGTCAACAACTCTGTCTAGTTTTTATGAGCGTCAAGAGTTGGATATTCGGTGGTGTTGCACATGGCCTCAATGGTAGCTGAGGGCAACGTTTTTCAAACTTGGCTCTTCCAGTTATCTCAGGCTTCAGGAGGAAATTTTAGAATATTATTTATTTGTTTTTAACACTATAACATAGTATCAGTGATTAGGATTGCCAAATTTTTCAAATATGAATAAAGTATCAAAGACGCAGCCAGAATATGGAAAATGTTCCGTTTGTTGTATAATTTTCTACCTTTAAACGTTAACTGCCGATTTTGAATGTTGATAATATTGGTGTGAAAAATGGTGAGGGCTCCAGCATGTATATTTTTGTGGTGCAAGGGTTCCTTTCGACTCAAAAGTTTGGGAGCTTCTGGTTTAGGCAGAGGGTAGAAAGTAGAATTGAGGGGCGAATCCGAGACTTACGAGTTTGAAAATAAACACATGCATGCACACTTTTGGCTGGTCATCGAATTTATTACAACTAGTAGAAGTGTTACCAATACCGTAAGAGTTACCCGCCTCGGTGGCGTAGTTGGCTAACGCGCTAGTCGTATTGAGCTCGACCGCAGAGGACGGAGAGATCGAGGTTCGAATCTCGGTCGGGTGAACTGGGGTGGTTTTTCCTAAATGGTTTTCCACTCTCCCTCCACGCAAATGCGGGTTCACGTCCTCTAAATTCAACCCTTCTAATTCCTCATCCATTAGCGTAATTAGTACTTGAGCGTATAACCCGAACGGGTAGTAAGACGCGGTGCTAAATACAAAATAAATACCGCAAGAGTAAAAGTGATTCAAATGAAAATTATCTTAAATTTGTATGATTTTTAACGTTATTTTCGAACTGTAACACGCCCCCTCTGGAAGAGTTTCAGTCATGTCCTCAAGATAGAAAACACTGCTATAGACTCGAAAAAAATCTTAGTAATTTTTATTGTCAAATGACCTTAACATAATATTTTAAAAACTAGTGTGTTTTATACATCTTCCTTTCTTCTAATGATATTTTATAAATATAGTGAATTGATGAATGAGCATTTAAAAGTGAAAGTGTAATTAAAACTAAAAACATGAAATTAATATTATAGAAAATACATCACATTTGACTTGTTATTATAATGATGATAATAGTAATAATGTATTATTATTGTTATTATAATTATAAAAATGATAATTATTATTTAATTAATTTGTAAGTGCATCAAGATATTAAATAAATAAGTGTGAATTAAGTATGGGTTTTTTTTTACTGAAAAGTGATCAAACTTACCCAGATATTGTATTTAAAAGTTCAAGTAACATCATTCACACATTATTGTTTAATATAATGTTTATCAGCTTTTATTTGAAAACTAAGGGAATAAAATATACTTGGAAAGTCTATCAACTGAGTTATGAAAGGTCAACACGCATCACGCGAGAAAAGACTGACCTTTGAGGTGATATTATAAAGACCTTATCCAGGAAGTGTGAGAAAATGAAGAATAATTGACCTCAAGAGTGACAACCAAAAGCTTAGAGAAAGCATGTGAATATAAAGGAAGCATTGACATGAGTGACAACCAAGAACTTAAGAAAGTATGAGAATACAAAGGAAGCAATGATATGAGTGACAACCAAGAACTTAAGAAAGCATGAGGATACAAAGAAAGCATTGACATAAGTGACAACCAAGAGCTTAGAAAAAGTATGAGAACACAAAGGAAGCATTGACCTGAGTGACAACAAGAACTTAAGAAAGTATGAGGATACAAAGGAAGCATTGACATGAGTGACAACCAGGAGCTTAGAAAAAGTATGAGAACACAAAGGAAGCATTGACCTGAGTGACAACAAGAACTTAAGAAAGCATGAGAATACAAAGGAAGCAATGATATGAGTGACAACCAAGAACTTAAGAAAGCATGAGGATACAAAGAAAGCATTGACATAAGTGACAACCAAGAGCTTAGAAAAAGTATGAGAACACAAAGGAAGCATTGACCTGAGTGACAACAATAACGTAAGAAAGCATGAGAATACAAAGGAAGCATTGACATGAGTGACAACCAAGAACTTAAGAAAGTATGAGAATACAAAGAAAGCATTGACATGAGTGACAACCAAGAGCTTAGAAAAAGTATGAGAACACAAAGGAAGCATTGACCTGAGTGACAACAATAACGTAAGAAAGCATGAGAATACAAAGGAAGCATTGACATGAGTGACAACCAAGAACTTAAGAAAGCATGAGGATACAAAGAAAGCATTGACATAAGTGACAACCAAGAGCTTAGAAAAAGTATGAGAACACAAAGGAAGCATTGACCTGAGTGACAACAATAACGTAAGAAAGCATGAGAATACAAAGGAAGCATTGACATGAGTGACAACCAAGAACTTAAGAAAGTATGAGAACACAAAGGAAGCATTGACCTGAGTGACAACAAGAACTTAAGAAAGTATGAGAATACAAAGGAAGCATTGACATGAGTGACAACCAAGAACTTAAGAAAGCATGAGGATACAAAGAAAGCATTGACATAAGTGACAACCAAGAGCTTAGAAAAAGTATGAGAACACAAAGGAAGCGTTGACCTTAGTGACAACAATAACGTAAGAAAGCATGAGAATACAAAGGAAGCATTGACATGAGTGACAACAAGAACTTAGAGAAAGCATGAAAACACAAAGGAAACATTGGCCTCCTGAGTGACAACCAAGAGCTTAGAGAAAGCATGAGTACACAACGGAAACATTGTCTTTCTGAATGATGATCAAGACACTATCCAGGAAGCACGAGAATACCAAGGGTGGAAACGGTAACCTTTGAACGACAATAAGGACACTAGTAAGCGAGAGAACACCAAGGAAGGGAACACTGACCTTTTGGGCAGCCACCAAGACCTTATCGAGGAAGCGCAGCCACTCGAACACGAACACCGGCCTTTTGGCTTCTGGAATCTGCTGCAGGGCCTCTTCGTTCAGAGTCAAGCTGTGGCTTAGCTCCATCATCATAGCGACAGGCCTGAAACACAACAGTGAGCAGTGATCGTTAAATGCAGCAACATATTGATTAATACATTCTTCAGATTTAGTAGAACTCTTGTCCCCGGAGTAATATATTTCAGCTTCATTTTCTCATGTTCTAGCTCGACAGGAAAACAATGTGTTTGTTTAGTTGATGGTTTAAAACCGTGATATAAAAAACTTTGTGAAATAATACCGGACTGCGGTTTTTTTAATGTTTTTTTAATGAAAGCGGGGCCTTGACATTCTTTTTTTTTATCACCGCATCTTATTACCTATTCATATGATAAGCATCTATGATAGTTAGTCCCTATTCTAATCTAATGGGGTATGGTTGAAGAATGAAGCATTTTAGAGGTAATCTATCCGCATTTGCGTGGAAGGAAAGAGAGAAACTATTTTAGGAAAAAACACCTTCAGTAGACCCGACCGGGATTCGAACCCTATATCCCAGTCATCAGCAGACCAGTCTAACACGAATAACGCATATATTTTTAGACCATTCCGCCACTGAAACGGGTAAAGCGTATATTGATTGACCCGGTCAAGATTCGAACAGCGGGAGGTACGGTGCGAATACGTCGCGAGTGTCTGGATCCACATACAGAGATGTTCTACTTTGTATCAATGTGGGATTTGAATCCATATTTTGCGAAGCCTGGATCGTGCCAGCATATGCGTTACAAGCCGTCTTAATCCATTGTTAACGTGTAAGGGTTCGGCCAAACTGACCAGCGTGCGAGCGCGCAAGCCAGACTGGCGAGCGTGCGAGCGAGCGCATGATTAGCAGATAGCTCTCGTTAGTTGTTGACGAGGAAGCTCCGAATATTGGCTGAGTGAACTGAGGGGGGGTTTTAACAAGTAATTTATTGTTGTGGTTTTCTCATCCTCTCTCCACGCTGATGGTGATTCTTATTTGTAAAGGCCTACTTTAATAATAATGAAGTATTTTAACATATCAGTTTTACATACATATATGTATATATACATCTATATACATATAGGTATGGTTTATGATCTTATCAATTAAATTAGGTCGTTAGTAAAAATGTCAAAATGAGAAGTTTTCCTAGCACTCAATGAACCAACATACAATAATATTGCCTAGCGCCTGTAAACTAGACTGTACCGGGTCGAGCGCGCGCGCTTGAAAACTAGAACCAGTTCTATCTTTCAAGCGTGCACGCTCCAGTCTGGCCACCTCTCATCACAACCCATGTGTTCTATTTTATATTTTAGTCGCTCACGCGCTCGCTCACTCAGTCTGGTCGCTCCCTAACTCGTGTAGGTTATACAGATAGAATCAGGCGTATCGTGGTGTGGTTTTCTGTATTCTACTTTAATAACAGTGGAATCAGGATCAGCAAAACCAATTTACAAAAGTAAGAAAATATTTTTTCTTGATATATAATAAATGAATTATCCCAAGAGCACTGCTGTCGAATGAACGGAAAGCCGCACTTTGATACGTTTTCTAATTAGAGCGTTATCTTGTGTTTAATATTATCAGGTCTGACTCGCAAGCGGCCTCGAGTAGAGTTGGTCTGAACTTGTGAGCGGGGAAAACAAACATATTGAACCGACTGGGGTTGGCCACACTGCGGGCGCCAAAAGACCAACATCGAACAGCCATGTTTGATTTCTATCACTGTCACGCTAGGTTGCCAAGCGGTTCGCAACACCGGTTGGGTACCAAGACCAAGAAGCAGGCCCAATGGAAGTACACAGACTATCTAGAAACCAACAATCTCAACATAGAGGTGCCAATAAGCAACAAAGATTTTCTCCAAACCAACAACAGGATCAACGGTGTTATCGTTGTGACAAAGAGCATCTAACCTCTGAATGTCCTTGGGCGAATGCGATATGTCGTTTTTGTAAGAAGTTGGGCCACATAGAGAGAGCATGTAGGTCTAAGAGACAAAATGACGTCAAACGAAGAGTGCAACACCCACAAACCAACTATCTAGCACCCATGGAACCTGTAAGATCAGAATTAGATATGGCATATCAGCTGTTTTCTATGGGATCTGAAACTAGAGACAACCAACCCCTCCACATAAATGTGATGTTGAATGGAACTAAATATCACATGGATATCGATTCAGGAGCAGCCCTAACAGTTATCAGCTCAGTAACCTATGAAAAAATATGGACCTCTAAACCAAAACTTATGAGTTCCGATATTCAACTTTGCACCTGGGAAACAAAACAGCCTCTTTGTATCCTGGGTTGGTGTAATGTGGAGGCCACATACAACGGTCTGTCCGCTACTCTGTCCGTAACTGTGGTGGAAGGAAATGGGCCAAGCCTCCTCGGCAGAAATTGGTTCACTAAGTTGGGAATTAAAATGCAAGGAATTCACCATATCACTGATAGTAAGTTCTTGGATACAGTATAGAAACTGTCAGCTTTTGAAGATAACAAACTAGAATAGAAGAATATGTTGGACCACCAGTTTCATTAAAAATGGACCCCTCAGTTCAAGCTCAGTATCTACGGAGCCGTCCAATACCACTGGCACTGGCACTGGCAGACGATGTCAATCGAGAGATAACAAGGTTATTTGATTATGGTATATACAAACCAGTATCATTTTCAAAGTGGGCTACACCCCTATTGATTGTGCCAAAGCGGGATGGATCTCTGCGGTTGTGCGGGAACTACCGGAATACAGTTAATAAAGCTCTATGCCCTGACAAATACCCTTTACCAACTGCAACTGAAGCTTTTGCATGCCTAACAGGTGGAACCATATTTTCTAAGCTTGACCTTGCACATGCTTATGCCCAAGTTAAAGTGGATGAAGAATCTTCTAACATATTGACGGTTAATACGCCAAAAGGCTTGATGCAGGTGACAAGAATGCCTTTTGGAATTAGTGCAGCACCGGGGATTTTCCAGAGGCTTATTGAAGGTCTATTGGCAGGTATACTAGGTACAGCGGTACTCCTGGATGACATACTTATATCGGGAAAAGATAGAGAACAACATGATTCCAGAGTACAGGAAGAACTACAAATATTGGATGATGCAGCGTTGCGGTTAAGGAAGGACAAGTGCAGGTTTGGAGTTCCAGCGGTGTCATTTTTAGGGTTTCAGGTAGACGCCCAAGGCATTCACCCCCTACAAGACAAGGTTGAAGCCATACACAAATCTCCAGCACATGAGAATAAAACAGAACTTCTAGCTTTCTTAGGACTTCTCAATTTTTATGAGAGATTCCTGATGGACAAAGCTACTGTTTTGGAACCCCTATACCGCCTTCTAGATAAGGATACACCATGGCAGTGGACTCAAAACCATGGGAGTGCATTCAATAAAGTAAAAGCCATGTTAACATCAGACTTAGTTCTGACGCATTATGATAGAAGTAGATCCTTGATACTATCGTGCGATGCATCTCCTTACGGGGTTTGAGCTGTCCTCTCCCATGTTATGGACAATGGGATGGAAGCTCCGGTAGCGTTTGGATCAAGAACACTGTCACAAGCTGAGCGTATCTACGCTCAAATCGATAAGGAGGCTTTGGCGGTTATATTTGGTGTCAACAAGTTCCAGCAGTTTCTCTTGGGCCAATCATTCACAATAGTCACAGATCACAAGCCCCTTCTTGGATTATTTCATTCTATCCGCCAGACGTCAAGTGTTATGACACCGCGGATGTTACGGTGGAGCTTAATGCTAGGAGGTTATGCTTATAACATTATTTACAGACCAGCGAAACACCATGGAAATGCAGATGGGCTTAGCAGACTCCCAATGAACACTTCAGAAACTGTGAATATTGAACCCAGGGGCATTTTTATGCTAGACATGGAAGACCCGCCTATTTCAGTGATTGAAATTGCCAGGGTAACAATAAAGGATACTGTGCTGTGTAAGGTTAAAGAGTGGGTTTTACAGGGTTGGCCCGAAGAAGAGGTGGGGGAGGAATTCAAGCCCTACACCGCACGACGCTCTGAAATATCTTTGTCACAAGATTGCTTACTTTGGGGTAGCAGAGTGATATTGCCAAATAAACTCCACAAAAGGTTTATCTTCTTGCTACATGCTACACATCAAGGTGTGGTGCAATCAAATGTAGTAGCTCGCACCTATACATGGTGGCCTAAAATGGAAGCAACCATAAAGGAAGTAGTGGGAATTTGCCAAACCTGTCAATAAAGCCCAGTACAGTCATGGACAGCACCAACAAGCCCATGGATTCGTCTACACATTGACATGGCAGGGCCGATACAAGGACAACACTTTTTAATACTTGTGGATGCGCATTCTAAATGGCCTGAGGTCAGACAGATGAAGTCTACAATATCAACGAGCATAATAAGAGACATTTTTGCTACACATGGGCTTCCATCAGTCCTAGTAAGTGACAATGGCCGTAATTTTGTGTCGGAAGAGTTTGAACGGTTTCTTAGGCTCAATGGAATTAAGTATTTAACAACAGCACCATATCACCCTGCAATCAATGGGCAAGCAGAACTTATGGTTCAAACAGTTAAGAAACAGTTGGGAAGAACGACAGGCGACTGGCATACTAGGCTCGCAAGAATCCTCCTCATGCTTCGGACTACCCCCACTGGAACTACAGGCCAAAGTCCAGCTCAGCTTCTAATGCATCGGAAACTCCGAACACGTTTGGATGTGCTACATCCAGATAGACAAACAACAGGCTTTGCGGCACTCCCTAAAGATACGGAGAATATGCGAGTCTTCACAGAAGGAGCAGCAGTCTGGGCAAGGCAGTATGGAGTAAATAGGTCTAAATGGATGCCAGCAGTGGTCACTGACGTGCTAGGGAGGAATATGTACCGTGTCAGTTTTAAGGAGGGACTTGGATAAACGAGACACATAGACCAACTTCGAAAACGCTATGAAAGAACACCTCAACTAGAGGATGCCTCGGAGTGGCCACTTTCACAAGTTAAACCGGCAAGATACCCAGATAAAGACCTTGTGACACATAAGAGAGCAAGACCACTTCAACAACCACTACCACCTCCGGCAAGAGAAGACCACGAGCAGCAGCCAGCAGAACTGATAGACAACACAGGTCAACAGCCAGAAGCACTGATAGACAACACAAGTCAACAGCCAGAAGCACTGGTGGACAACACAGGTCAACAGCCAGCAACACCATAATCATGGCCTCTTCTGAGGCCACGGAGACAGTTGCGTTCTCCTGTGTACTTGAGAGATTATGTGTAGATATCTAGGAGGGGAGGAATGTAATATTCTTTATAGCAGGGATGTGTACAGGTTAAATTGGTCAATCTGGACTGAACAGACTAGAGTAGTTATGGCAGGAAGTAATGGACAACATGGTCAGGTCTAAGACTTTATCTTTTGCCCTTGACTGGGCGTCGTAACGTGCGCGAGATATGTGGTTCGTATACCAGATAAAATATGTGTATGTGTGTGGACATAACAAGGACACAGGTTGCACGGTATAACGCGCTAGTCTCGTGTGACCGGTGACTTTACAAACTCATCACATTCACAGTAGCATATATATTAGAACACAGAAAGTGAACATTATTAATGCGTTTTGATGTGATACATTTTGACCAACACTGCTACACAGAGATCGCTGTATAAAATGCATATATAGTATTTACTATGAAATTTATAATATTTAGATGTATGCGATGGATATATAAACTATATATAATTATAATAATTATACATACTATATAATAATATAGCTACTATTAACCGTTAAGGCACTGTAATGTGACACCGCGCGTGAGAGGAGATAGGCGGCTAAGGGGAAAGAGAGAGAGAGAGACGGCGCAGCGTAAGGACCAATCAGTGCTCTGTACTGGGTTAGGAAATGTTAATACGCCATCTGCGTGCCCACTTTTTTTAATAGTTCTTCTTTGTACAATCCTGAGTTAAATATGGCGATCACACATCAATCATGATATTAATCAATTTAATATTTGAGACAAAATATTACCTAAAACAAACACAATTTATTAAAAACGAAATATTTACCTAAACACGATCATAAAGTAAGATAAACGAAACTAATAGACATTGTTAAAAAAATATGTTTGGAGGTTGGGGGAGAGCATCACATTTCACCAAAGAACATCAAATAAAAACATATACTCTGTATCATAACATATTGAATAATAACCATCATGGTATTCCAAACAGCATCACAGTTCACCGAGCTATATCGCCTGAATTTATTTTAATTTTAATGTCGCTGCTAGATAGGCACTTATTTTAATCCTTCGATTTTCAGCTGTGTTATCGCAACAGTGTAAGATCCCTTTAAATATGATCTTAGTTTTTGTATTAGTTTATTTTTGGATATTTTTTCATCTGCCTATATAAAATTCAAATTTTCTAACACATTAAGACTTTTTTTTTCTCTTTTAGCCATTTCCCACCCCCCTACTTTTAAATTCCAAACTTTCCATCGTTTGTGGTTACTGTTAGGTGGTGCTTTTGCAAAATTGGCAGATTTAAATTCTAGATTTTAGGCTATAATAATTTTGGAAAGATTTTAAGCTACCTAGAACCTTACCCCCCCCCCCCCCAACCTCTTCAGTTCCCACTTACCATTTTGAAATTTTAGATTTATTTGATTAGCTTGCAGGTTTCTTTACGTGCTTGCCAAATTTCAATTTTAAACCACACCGAAAAGTAGTGTTTCACGGGTTCTACTTGAATATTAGTGGTATAAATCTCAATCTCTTAGATTTCCCAGGGTTCAATTTTGAAATTCGTTATGTTCAGATGTCATTCGTCTTCCCTGGAAGGTCTATAACATACATGTCAAACTTACATTTTCTACTATCATACTAAAATGTGTTTTTTTATATTAGTTTAAGGAATTTTGAGGAAACCCTCCTTCCCCATTTACTGCTTCACTTTGAAATTCAAGGAGTTTCTTCAAATGGTTTTCCATTCTCCCTCCTAGTAAATAGGGCTACAATTCCTCTAAATTCAACATATCCTCATTACTAGCACATTAGTGTGATTAATATATATTCGTATAGCCCAAACGAGATGTTAGAGGAGGTGCTAATAAAAATGTAACTCGAACCAGGCGTCACTTTGTAGTGTGATTTTCTATACTCTTCTTTAGAAAAAGAGTGACATTTAGACCAGTAAAATAATTTTACCATTGTAAAAAAAGTTGAAATAAATGTAAATATGATTATTTTTAAATTTAAAGACTATTTCAATGATCATAATTTCACTTTTATCAAATGAAGAATGCAAGAAAAACCGCGCGAACTTATTCGATTCAGGTATATCTGATCGGCCGTGAAATGAGCTCTTCGAGATGTGCCGCTGCTAGTTTACCTGCGAGAATACTTCTTGACAAGGGGCGGTGCCGCTGCCGGAGTTGACGGCGCCATCCTCGTCTTGTTCGTCAGAGTCTTGACACGCGTCGCGACGTACGCCACACAGCGTCGCAACACCCGACCCACGCACCGCCACGTGACCATCGCGATCAGTCGAGAGTCCCGAGACGAAGCGATCACCCGCGCAAGTACCAAGTAATAATTTATCAACAGGTCTAAACGTATAATCAATTTGCTTATAAAAAAAAAGGTGGAAAGTAGTTTGTTGACTCGAACTCGAATTTTTTGTTAGCACCGCTTCTTGCTACCCGTTCAGGTTGTATGCTTCGAAAGAGTCGTTCATCCAACCCGTGTGCGGTGGGAGGCCCAAGAAACTCGTAGCTGCGATGCAGATTTTATCCATTACAATTCAATCTAGCAATCGCATAGGCCCTATCTCGCGAAACTGGACATGTAATGGCAGACTTGTTCACTTGTCACAAACATAAAACTGATCAAAAGCAGGGCTCTACAAAATGGGTTGAAATCACGTGTTGGAAAATTGAAAGCTTTGTTGGGTCCACTCCAATATACTCACCAAATTTAACCCCCCCAAAAAAGGTACAACCTGAAGAGAATCCTTGTGTTTAAAGTGAGATACGTTTTGAAGGTTGTTTTAAATCCAAATATGTATTTGGTCTAATCTTCCAAATTTAAATAAGTGTATAGAAATTATTAGTGATCTAGAGTCTTGTTGGTCTAGGAAAAAAAAAGTCTCCTCTAAATAAAAATTAAGATTAATTATTTTTAATCACAAAAATTATGAGTTTTAAGTTACCCAGAGTGAGCTAAGTATATCAATACATAGCCCCTCCAAAAAAATAATAATAAAATAACCAATAATTTAAAACAAATTGGCTCACATTGTAAGTTATTATCTAGATAAAATTATTACTATCTAATACTATTTCTAAAAAGTTACTCAGCGAAACAATTAATTAGTTTTTAGATTAATTATTTGTATCTTTTGGTAAAACTATTTTTGTGTGTGTGAAAATTTATTAGGATCAAATTCGATTATATTTCTTTTCGCATAAACTACCATTTTTACTCGTATGTTAGACTAAATAATGCCATGAAATATATTAATAGACATAAAGCGATAGTTTTTGCTAAAAGTGTTAAATACAATATATTGTAAAAATGCCAATGAGGTTTGTATTCAAAAAGCGCCAATCCGAAATGAAAAAAAAATACTCGACAAGAGGGTCGCGTTTTTTCAACAACTATTTTCAATATTAATTTACATATTTATAATAAAATAGGGAACAATTAGCTACATTTATTGTTTGATATAGTGTAACCTAAAATTAAAATATTATTATAGAATGGCAAAAAAAAGTTTTAATTAAAAGAAACCGAGAGTTAGGTTTTAAAGGAAAATATTTTGTCTTACATTTTTTTACTTCAAAGGCTGGTGTGATTTTGTATATACAATTTTTTTTAAGTTAGCACAAATTAATTTTTCATCAAATTAAATGTGAAAATGAAGTATTAGAAAGTTAAGATTATTTCTTAACAAATAAAGACGCATTTGATAAGTAGGGTGTTACTAAACTGAATCTATTCACAAATTTTGGAATCGAATCTAAATGTAAACAAAACAATAATTCGTTGGAATTGTACTAAGTTTGGTTCTGGACAAAGTCGTTTGGATTCATACTCAAGATGATAACACAGATAATAAACTTTGTAACGGTTAAGGTAGGTTAAGTTGTATGTAGTCTGTCGTACAAAAGATCGGAGACTTTTGGTGTCAGTAGTGCAATTTCAAGTATATGAAGCAAAAACAACCATCTTGCACCTCAAGATAGTGCCGAGCGCTTCAGCCACCATTCGCGAGGTAACTGAGCGTCCAGCGGCCGCTGGAGTCGCGTCACGACGCATGCGTCTACTCCCCTTCCTCCACCCCTCTCCTAAGTTTAGTCTCTCAGGTGTCATAGTAGGGGAAAGGTCAAGATAGCCCAACACCACACCATACTTCTCTATGTCCTCAGAGCCTGTCCACCGTGGGCCATGACCAGAACATTGGAGGGGGTGGGACATGTTTATTTTTATTTCACGTGTAGTTTCAGAAATCATCATGTCATCACGTGACTTACAAACTAGTCCAGTGAATTTCAACCTTTGCTGCTGGGGTTTGACCCCAGTTTTTATCTTTGAGACTGTTGCGGCCTCTTTATGAATATAATAATAAATTTAGTACCGCGTCTTACTACCCGTTCGGGTTATACGCTTAAGTACTATTTACGCTAATGGGTTAGGATTTGGGAAGGTTTAGTATAGAGGAAGTGAACCAGCATTTGCGTGGAAGAGAGAGTGGAAAACCATTTAGGAAAAACCACACCCAGTTCACTCGACTGAGATTCGAACCTCGATCTCCTCGTCCTCGGCAGTCGAGCTCAACCATAGCGCGTTAGCTAACTACGCCACCGAGGGGGTGACCTATTTATAACCTCCAAGCGTTCGTATCCTAGTTCATAAATTATTAATTTCACTGAATCTTACTACCCATTCGCACTATCCGTATTAATCACATTTGTGGGATAGGTACAATTTGTAGGAAATGTACTGTTATTTGCGTGGAAAGAAACGGGGGAAAGTGTTTAGGAAAAATTACCCCAAGAAGGCACGGTAGGGATTTGAGTCCGGACCTCATCACCGACAAACCAAACGAGCACGACGTTAAGCCCGCATGTTTGATTTGATTATTATTGAACTACTTATGTATTGATTATACGAATGCGACTAAGATATCTCAAATAGAATCAGCGATCACAGCGGGTATTTTGGAAGCTATGCTTGCAACGTCACTCATCTAAACAAGAGACTGCTACAGTAAACTAAGTCAGCAATCAATTGTCAGAGTTGAGTAGGCTTAACCAAATGGAACCTAAACAGTAAACGTCAGTTTTTATTATTTTAACCGCTTACATTTATATTTGAGTTGTGAGCCTTCCTATAATCATTACAATCACTTTAAAAATTAAACCTGAAGATATAACCTCGACAAGCATTGCGACCCCATCTGAAACATGTCGAGACCCCCAGGTTGGAAACCAATGAACTAACCTTACCCAATTAAAGATGCAACATTCAGTCCCCCAACCAACAATTCCCCAATGATTAATTTTCGGCTACTGAATCAGGGATCCCTAATCTAGAAGGGTTGAAGCACCACCGACGGAGCTAAGACGACGATATTCACAGTAAAAAAATAAAAATAATTAGTTTAATTTTTTATTAGTAATCTCAAATGTTTTTGTAGATCAGCCGTGATCATCGTGGGATTCAACTAGCCCTTTTTCTCCTAATTTAAAAAGTCGCTGGTCAAATGTCACTATGTTTATGAATAATATTCAAGAACTGTTTAATATTAATATAATATGTAGAAAATTAAATTAATTTTTCTACAGAAGCAATATTTGATTAATTTTGATGTAAAAACTGCAAAAAACACTATCCGTTAGTTGCATCACCTCACACCTCACCTTAAATACTATTAATTATAATTATAATTACAGCCCTAGATTATCTCCAAGGTCAGAGGTAGGCGCAATTATTATTATTCCCGGTGGTACGCCGTGAGAAGCCAAACAAAACAAGCAAATTAAAGTCGTACAAATATTAGGCATCATAAAATCTGATAAATGTATTACGACCAAGTTCAACCAAAATAAAAACAGATTTAAACAATGTTGAAATGGTGGCAACAATGATTCAAGCTCAAACAGTCGGTGCAGATGCAAAGTCTGCGTCAGTGTATCCCTGGGTACCATTAAAAATGTATCTAAATTAGTAAATATCCAGCTTTATGTTGGTGGTACACCAAATTAAGAAAATTTTTGGGATAGTACACCATTTAAACAGTTTTGGAACCGCTGACCTAGGTCAATGCATAGCTAAAAACTTCATCTTCAGATGGATGAAAATATCAGCTCGTTTAATAAATTATTTGTTTTACTAAAATGGACAACTTTGACAATCCAATAGTTTTAAAAAAATTAGTACCTCAATGTCGTGAGACATTCCTTCCGACAATGATTGTTATAATCTTTACAGATAATGTAACCGACTCTGCTCTGGGAGGCCGGGTTTATTTTACAAATGTCAGTTTAGTTCTTTTGACTTACCCTTGTGGATTAGCCACTCAGGTAATGAATGTCCATGACTGTGTCAGCCGGGGTTCAAGACCAGCCGACACCAATAAGGATTTATTTATAATAAAATGTGATTTTTATTACCTTTTCAACCGAATGATGCTCCAGTTTCTTCAAAATTAATTCTAATCCTATTTATTTGTATTATACTATCAGTATATTGCTTCTTTAAAGCGTAATACTTATTTTTGCACCCCGTCGAATTAACCGACCGAGTCATCCGCATTTTAATTACACTAATGGAGTAGCGATAAGGAAGGTAAATTTTAAGTTCGTATCCACATCTGCGTGGAGGAAGAATGAGAAACCAATTTAGGGAGGGGGGGGGCGAGGGAAGGAGAGAAACAGTCTCATTCCACCCGGCCTGGATTCGAAAGCCATACCTTCCCACAACCTGCAAACCAGACTAGAATAAGCTTAACATCTAAATCACGTGGCCAGCGGCTGCGGGTATGTAGATTTTTTTAATCGCTTAGTCTGTTCAGGTTATACGCATATCTACTAATTACGTTAATAAGCTAGGGATGAGGATGGTTGAATATAGAACAAATGTGCTGCATTTGCGTGGAGGGAGAGGGTAAAACCACCTTAAGTACACCCGACCGGGATTCGAGCCTCTATCTTCCTGTCATCGGCAGTCCAGTATATTTCAAGAGTGAATGACGCCTTAGACCATGCGGTCAAGGAAGCAGGTGCGTGTATAGTTATTTCAAACTCACTCTCCTCATCCTATCCAGAGATTATAGTGTGTGATATGTTCAATAACACGCGTGGCACTAATAAAAATGACCTAGTTGACACGAGTTGTGTGTGTCCGTCTTAATGAAAGAGAAGTGAAATGCTTGGAACGACACACTCTCTTGAAAGGACACTAACTGGAGGACGCGTAAGATGATGATGATGATCTCTTCACTCGAGTCATCAAGCCATCAGTCCAGTTAGTCCCACATGCGATGACGCAGTTCCTTCCTGTTTGACGCATACATAACACGCCCAGAATTCACTTCCCTCTACTTAACCATCTCATAGAGATCAAGAACCCACCAGCTCCTTGGAAACCCTTTCCCGTGGAGAGACACAAGACGATTGGAGGCAGGCCCGGATTTTAGGGAGGGCAATAGGGGCTAACGCCTCTGGGCCTACACAAAATGTTACAATAAAAATATCTATTTTGGCTCTAAAGATTACAATCATGGCAAGCTTTTCTTCTTTTTTAAAAAAATCCTTACTATACCAAGCTTTATTTATTTTTGAGAAAAGCTATTTTTTTTCTCTTTTTGCCCATAGGCTAAGTGAACTATCCTTAAATTTAGGGTTAAATATATAGTGATTACAACCACACAAAAAACTCTGGGAAACTTTATGAAAATCCTAGATACCAATTTTTAGCCCGATCAGTAAAATGGTTTCTGCCTTAGGCCGGGATACAGACATACAGGCAGTATTGTACAAACTACTTTTTCGGGTTCAGTGAGGTCATGAATCGTCAACATTCAAAAAATGTAGAAATCGATATTTTTGACGATCACAATACTTACATTTGCCATGGGTCGCGAAAAAGTAAAGATATTTACTGAGTTTCCATTTTCTGAAAGGTTCATTTGTCACGTCTTTTGAAGAAAGAAAACGTCAAGCGCGTTCACCTAAGTAATCTAACTTTTGTCATATTTAGTAGACTACACACACAATGGTTTTACGGAAGTTGTGAACTTTAAATACCCTGAATAAATGAGAACATATTTACGTGTTTTTTTTTAGCAACGTGTCTTACTACACGTTCGGGTTACACGCTACTGTAGTTTTTAATAACGTAGAATTTTATCTCTGTAAGGGTTCGGCCAGATTGACAAGCGTGCGAGCGAGCGCGCAAGCGACTGGGTGGCCAGACTGGAGAGCGAGCGAGCGCGTGATAGCAGATAGCTCTCGTTAGTTGTTGACGAGGAGGCTCCGAATCTTGGCTGAGTGAACTGAGGGGGGTTTTAACAAGTGATTTATTGTTGTGGTTTTCTCATCCTCTCTCCACGCTAATGGTGATTCTTATTTGTAAAGGCTTACTTTGATAATATTGAAGTATTTTAATATATCAGTTTTATATATATTTATATATATAGTTTATGATCTTAACAATTAAATTAGGCCGTTAGTAGCAAGTGTGCTAAACCTTTCGATATTAATAAAAATGTCAAAATGAGAAGTTTTCCTAGCACTCAATGAACCAACATACAATAATATTGCCTAGCGCCTGTAAACTAGACTGTACCGGGTCGAGCGCGTGCGCTTGAAAAATAGAACCAGTTCTATCTTTCAAGCGTGCGCGCTCAGTCGCTCGCTCGCGCGCTCCAGTCTGGCCACCTCTCATTACAACCAATGTGTTCCATTTTATATTTTAGTCAGTCGCTCAGTCTGGCCGCCCCCTAATGTTAATGTAGCTAATGGATGTTCTGCATAAGTATTGTCCCCACTTGTTAAATGTACATATTTTATAATTTACGTATTTCAATCAAACTTTGGATCACCTAGCCTAAAAGTAAGCTCCAACAACAACTGCGGTTTATATTTAATCGCCTGCTTCCTGGCTTATTAGATGAGAGACTTTTTTAATGTAGGCAAAAAGTTGTCATTAAATTCCTGGACACCTTTGACAGATATTCAAGAAATGGTGAGGTCACCATGTGAATAAAATTAAATTCTATGTTTATACTGGAGCAATATTTTATTTATTTTGGCCAAAAAATGTTTTGCTCTAAAAACTGCAAAAAAACACTGACTTTGTCTGAAATGTTCTTAAAAATTAAATAACTATTTAAACTAGCTCATTTTCAGCTAAGTTTACCGTGAAGTATCTCAAGAGTTCTGAGATATTTTCCTTCAAATAGGTGGCGCCCTATTCACGCAACCACGCGAAGACTACTGATGTATTAGCGTCTGGGGCTTAACAAGTATACCCTGATTTTGTTTGGAAGAACAGTTTAGAAAATTCAAATGTATTTCTTTGCGGCCAACATTGATCACATCTTACTATATTATTTGTGTTTTTTTACAAATATTGATTTGATAATATCTATCGTAAATGACTGCTGTAGATAAAACGACTTGATGTACGAATATGTTAATATTGTTTTAAGTAACCACCAGATACTGTTATTCCTGCCAAAATCAGCCTATACCAATAATTGTAAACCACGTGTGAAAATCATCCAGCTGACGCTACCTGTCATGATTCGATTAATATCTAGATCGATACTCGAGGGGAAAAGATAAATCACCCCACGTCTTACTACCCATTCGAACTATACACATATGCATACTAATGGGTTAGGTATTAGGAAACTAAAATTTAGAATAAATACACCCGCATAGAGAAATAGTGAGAAACAATTTAGTAAAAAAAAAAAAGTACACCCGATCTGGTTTAGAGCCATGATCTTCGCGTCCGGTACATGGAGAGACCGCATTATATGTTGTAGTGCATGTTGGCGTTTTGACTGACGCCCACGTACTCTCGACCAAAGCAGAAGAACACAAGTACGAATTAAATACGGCGAGCGTTCGTGGTACCGGGCTCATTTTACCCGGCAAGAACAGGAAGAGGCATTTTGGGGCCGGTGTTCCCAAAAGACACACTAGGGTAAAAGAAACGCAGATCGGTTCTCATAAAATCTTGCTATCGATCGGGACGTTTGAAGGCGTGGACTGAAAGTCGTAAACTTGGAACTAAACAACCCCACTTGGGTGGGGGATGGAAGGGCTAAGTTTACAAGTGGTAACTTCACACACGTGTCCCGGCGAAAACACAAATACTTCGAGCCCCGTACTTACAAACTATACGTTTTTATTGGGGGCGTTTAAAGCGAAACTCACATACCAGTGAGCATAAGGGCAAAGGCGTAGGTCTTATCTGGTTTGTCGTCAAATGAGGGGTCGGGGTTAGAATCTCGGCCCAGTGTACTGGGGTGTCCATTTACTATATGGCGTTCCCACTCTCACTTTAATCAAATGCAGATACAGTTCCTCTAAATTATACCTTCCTTGTCTACACTTTTAGTGTAAATATGCTGACAAACCGAACGGGTAGTAAGACGCGGTGCACACAAAAAAAAACCCACATTAAACTTAGTCAGTAGGGAGTCTGTCTACTGATCTAAAGGTTTCGGGTTTGGTTTCTGGTAAGGCCAATAAAAATATAATTGGGCTTCCCCTATCACAGCAATGAATTGACGGTTGGTAGACTGGATGTTGTGTCTGTCATAAAAATTTTTTGCACTGCGTATTACTACCCGTTCGGAATATACATATATGTACTAATTACGCTACTGAATTAGTGATGAATAAGGTTAAATTCATAGGAAGTGTATCCACATTTGCGTGGAGTGTGTGTGTGTGGGAAAATCATTTAGGAAAATGAAAAGTTACTTGAATGGGAAAGAAGCGGCTTCGGTCAAGAAAACTGAGATTAACAGCCTAAGGGTTCATTGTGCTGACCACATGACACCTTCTATCCGAAGAAGTTGTCACTATTTTCGGTCGGTATGGCTCGAATGCGGGTTGACGCCATAGAATTGTTTTAGTTTAGTTATAATGATAACACTGTATTGTTATCAAAGTTTTTTTTCAGTTGATTTAGTTGTCTTTTTTGAGGATAAATAAAAATGCTATCAAAATAGTTATAAGAGATTCAATTTGAATACACGTTTTTCAAGTTGTCCACTAACGCACCTATCTTAAGATTTAAATGGAAGCCATAGAGTTATTCACAAAAATAGGCCTATAGAATAACAACCAATTTGAAAACTTTCTATTCAAAATAATTATAATAAGCATGTTTTGCAAAATTGATATCTAAAAGTCGAGCATTAAAATTAAATAATATATGTCAGACCTGAAAGATTCAGGTCGACCTCCCCCCCCCCCTTTTCCATTTACTCTCGAAGAGTAAAGCTTGATTCACAAGCTCACCGAAAAATAGAAAGCAGAATCTGCGCAGTAATTAACATACTTTAAGTTGACCTATGATGCATTGCAACGCTTTAAAACAGCTGATTATCAACATATTTTATTTTCTAGTGGATAAACATATATTTTAGATCATTCTCCCGATAGATGTTTTCAAATTATAATGCTGTGTCGTGATACAATCCAACACACGCTTTACATTAACGGGTTATTTCAAATCTCCTCACGACGGCCAATGAAGCTGTCTGACTGCTTCTGCCTAGCGCGTGCACTGTCATATGCGCATGCGCACTGATTTGAGATGGTTTGGTTCTGAGATTTGATTGGTTCTCCTGTGCCAAACATCTCGAGCAGAGCAGACAAAGTAGAGAATAGTTAAACTTCAGCAGAACAGCTCGCGCCGATTAAACGGAAATCTTGTGATTGGCTTAGAGCGCGTCACGTGACCACGTTTCTGTTCTGCGCTGGTTTTTCGGCGAACGTGTGAATCCACAGTAACAAACAAGCATTTATCGTCGATAAAAATTATCAATAGGAGTGCTGAGTGAAATTGATAAGACGCATACTAATAATTGTAAAGACCTGCTTCAGTGGCCGCATGGTCTAACGCGCTGCTCTCGCAGTAGACTAGACTGCTGATGGCGGGGAGATCGAGGTTCGAATCTCGGTCGAGTGTACTGAGGGTGGTTTTTCTAAAATGGTTTTCTACTCTTCCTTCACGCAAGTGCAATTATACTTCCTATGAATATAACATTACTAATCCATTAGCGTAATTAGTATGCTACATAAGCGTATAATCCGAACGCATATAAAGACGCGATGCTAAACAAAACATATAATAATAACTGTAAAATCAAAGAAAGAGGATCTCTAAATAATTCCAATTGATATTTTGATTTTTTTAACAGTACGTTTAACATCAGATGTTATTAGCGATTTATTATAAAACGTTAAGGATGGGAAGAATAGTGAGAAGTACACCCGCATTAGTACGGAAAGAGGACATGATAGAACAATAGTGATTAATTAGATGTGGAAAAGCACCCCTAGGTTAGAGAAAAGAACTTCAGCCACCAATTCACAAGTCGTTTCGCGAGCCTGACGCCTTAAAACAGCGTGGTCATCGCTAATTAAGGGGTATACAATATTAACTTACCACTACATCAATCACTCTACACCAGGGGTCTACTTAGAAGTTATCAACAATCGTCACTCCTGGGATCACCCATCAATTTTTCACTCTAGTTATGCTTTATTTTTGTCCATACAGCTTTTTTTTAGCACCGCGTCTTACTACCCGTTCAGGCTATACGCTTATGTACTTATTACTCTAATATGTTAAGGATGAGGAATGTTTAATTTAGAGGAAGTGTACCTGCATTTAAGTGGAAGGAAACCATTTAGGAAAAACCAAATCTCAGTACAGCCGACCCGAATTCTAACCCCGATCTTCCTGTCATCGTCAGTCTAGTCTATTGCGAGTGACGCCTTAAACCATACGCAGCCACTGAAGCAGGTACATTTTTATATTAGACTATTTAATTTTCCTATAACATTACCAATTGTGACCGATCAAGCTGTTATTTTGGTCACACTCTAACATTATTTGAAAGTACTTGATATATATTTACGAGTTTAAAAGACTCAAAAGACTTATAGTGACGATGTAGTTTTCTTACTCGAGCGACTGAAATTGCCGCGAGTCCGACCGATCACGATCGACCAGTTGCCGACCCCTGTTCTTCAGGTTTATCAAAATCCTATCCGACAAGAAAGTCTAATAAATCTTTGTACGGGCGTGGTCAGCCAACAGAACAAGATTATGCAGACTAATATCGGGCAGGCATAAACACTACCCCTATAATGATTATGGAACCGCCTCTATGGTCTAGTGGTCAGCGTTCCTGGCAACAGATACAAAGGTCCCAGGTTCGACGCTTCCAAAATATGTCTGTAATGCAGTGGCTCTGGGACGAGGTCAAACTCGCCCTTGCGAGGATGAATGAGAAGCTACTTGAATAGATAAGTAGCAGCTATAGCTGTTAGAAAACTGAAATTAACACCACCATGTGGCCTCTATCCGAAATGTTGGCACCATCATTACTAACGGCGGCGGCCGCTCGGTCGGTATAGATACTTGCGGGCTCACACCATGGAATGTATTTATGTGTATTTTGGTAGGAAGAAACTTTTAGAAAATACAAACATATTTTTTACTGCCAACATTGATAACATTTACTAAATTGTTATTGCAAAGGGTATAGATATCTATCAAAAGTGACAGCCGTAGATAACATGATTTGGCTTATGAATACGTGAAAGTAGAACTAACCTAGTAGCTTTTCTATTTATATCATTCTGAAAATTGAAAAATGACACCTGGACACGGGAATCGAACCAGGTGTCATTTTTCAATTTTCAGAATGATATCTAACTGAACCAACTACCATTAATATAGCTTCGGCTATTTACACTTAATTTTCTATTTATGTCAGAGATAAGATTCTTACTAAAAAAATTGGACTGTACACATCAAACTTAGAAGGTGTTGAATAAGGCGCCCATGGCGATTTGAGAACAGAATCAAATTATGATTTATTTTTTTAGTTCAGTGAGGGCTCCTCAGCCTCCCTGGGAGTCTTGGCCTCTTTCAAAACCAAGTTACGGTACTCATCCTTGTTCTGAGCTACTGGGGGCATCTATTCGGAGTACCGTCTAGCCGCCATGTTGGATGTGTTGTGCTAGCCTACAGCCACCATCTTGGACCACCATACATTGACATAACATCGGCATAATGACCTGGCCTTTGTGCAAAACCAGGTCCATTTGAAATAGGCCCGGTCCTTTTGTGGTTTAAAGATAGAGCCAGTTTCATAGTCAGATTTATTACGCCTCAAGTGCGGCGCTATACTAAATACAAGACGTCACCTACCTGAAATTGAATGGAATGGGCCAGTTTCATATGCGAAACTCCATTTTTGGTCTAGGTAGGTGTCGTCCTGTATTTAGTATCGACTCGCACTTTAGGCGTACTAAATCTGACTATGAAACTGACCCATATTCTCAACTCGTGAGCCCAGTTAACACTAGTCCTGCGTTTGATGTATTTTAAATCAGTTTTCTCCAAAGAAACGGAATATGTATTATCTACAAACGTTTAAGTGAATGTTGACTAATCAGATTATTTAAATTATACAAGAAAAAATTAAGATATATGGGTAAAAGGGTTTGTGAACGCTTTCTACTGTGGTTGAGGTTACAGTTGTAACCAACTATTAGAAAAATAGGCTCAAAATCAGAAATGGAGAAATTTCAATAATATGAGACCTAAAAATAAATCTAGGCTTTTAGGTATATTACTATCCAGAATTTGACACTACGCCATACTACTAACTGGGGGTATGGATGGATTGGGCCGGTGGGAGATATACCGATGGCCTGGTTTGATTTAGGCTGCCTCAACTACTTTAAACTAAAATAGGATTTTCTGAAAAATTGAAAATTGACACCTGGACACGGGAATCGAACCCGGGACCTTTGGCTTAGTACGCCAATGCTCTATCACTGAGCTATCCAGGAGTCGTCCCGTGCCCCAGGGTCATTCTTCACTCATATTTTAAGGCAGAGTCTATGATGGACGTACGGAAATCGTCAGCTTTATTCACGAGCCATCAGATAACGCAGCCATCTTCGACTCGGTAGTCGGCTTGTTACTGCCACTCATACAGTTATTATAACTGTACGGATAATATTAAGAATCAAATAGCCGAAGCTGTTTTTAATTTTGGAGAGGAATTCACCATCTAGATATCATATTATGAAAAATTGAAAAATGACACTTATGAATATGATATCTAGATGGTGAATTCCTCTCTAAAATTAATAACAGTTTCGGCTGTTTGATTCTTAATATTATCCGTACAACGTACAGTTATAATAACTGTATGAGTGGCAGTAACAAGCCGACTACCGAGTCGAAGATGGCTGCGTTATCTGATGGCTCGTGAATAAAGCTGACGATTTCCGCACGTCCATCATAGACTCTGCCTTAAAATATGAGTGAAGAATGATCCTGGGCACGGGACGACTCCTGGATAGCTCAATGGTAGAGCATTGGCCTACTAAGCCAAAGGTCCCGGGTTCGATTCCCGTGTCCAGGTGTCATTTTTCAATTTTCAGAATATGATATCTAGATGGTGAATTCCTCTCTAAAATTAATAACAGCTTCGGCTATTTGGTAAAATAGGATTGTTTTAACTAAATTTTTCAGTAAGTTTCAGTTTGAGGGTGTCCAGAATACATAATATGTGAAGATATAACCTCTACATACGATAACATTAAATATGAAACCAGCCAATCTGTTGTTTCTTGGTATTATTTAGGCCTATTATGAATTCTATAAAACTTCACTTTATTAACAAGGTGAAAGTTAGGATGCAGATCGATGCGTGATATAAATTGTCAGCCTATAATTTTATTTATTAGTACACCATATTAATTTCATAAACGCTTAGGTCAGGGCTTCCCAAACTGGGCGTCGCTGGTCTTGTTCCGGGCCGTCGCGGCTATAAAGAAAAACTAAAACTTATAATGTAACCTATTGTGAAATGCAACATGTACATTTTTAATACGTGTATGCGTACTTATTTTAAAGACTAGAATATATTATACAAAAAACAAACATCTAACACCTTAGCTCAGTCAGTAGTGTGTCTACCTACTGAGCTAAAGTCCAGAGTTCGATTACCGGCATGACTGAAAAATGTATCAATGGTGAAATGAGGATTTACCCTTTCACAGTGATAAATTAACGGCGGGGACTGGATGTTGTGTCTGTTCTAATCTTAAGTTAGATTATAAGGCATGAAGCTACGAGAGGCCTAGTCAGCCGGTAGTGGAAAATATATGACTTGAATAAAAAACTAGCCCAGACCATAGGGTGGAAACAGTAATGGATGTTAAGTAATTATACAAGAAAACATATAATTGTTTCTTGTGAAAGCGGTCCCTTTATATGAATTCCGGATTCTAATGCTCTTGAAAATATATGGTACAGGGGTGTCGCAAAGAAAGTACGACATGTGAAGGGCAGAGCAGTCTCAAAAGGTTTGGGAATCCCTGGCCTAGGTATTTAATGGACTAATATAAAGGACAAGGATGAGAAGTAAAAGTTTTAAAGAAAGGGCATCAACATTAGCATGGGGGAAGGATGGGAAAAGCACAGCGGTACATAAAATGTATGTATAACCCATCCCTCCGAATGAGATTCAAACCTAGACCTTCTGTCCACTTATCCCCGATCTATGATAAGAATGACGTCTTAGACCAAAATAAATCCACTACTGGCTATTATTTTAGTTAACCGGAAGGTATTTTATTGTCATTAGATGACTGCATATGACATATTATTTGTCTGATAGGAGCTATAAAAAAATAAAGTATGTTTATTTGATGTAGGACCTATGCTAATAGTATTCTTCCAACACAATTTCTTAACCTCGCATTATGTATTTAGTTTGTGACACAAAAGTTGGTAAAAAAATATGGTGTTTTTCACTGATTAATAATTTGATAACATGAGGCACACTGTATACACACACAGTATTTGCGGTTAGCAGGTGTAACACTTTCAAAGCTTGAAAAAAACTTTATGATTAATTGCAATTTATAAAGAGTGCCAGGTGCATTAATTTACAGAACTAATTATGGTACAGCTAAATACTGGAGGTAAAACTAACAGTGGCTCTAAGGGTACAGTCGACCACAAAATAATACGTCAAATTATCTCTAGAAAACCAGGTGTAAAATAATACGTATATATTTATAGCCTTATACTCATAAGTAACACAGGTACCATTAAAAATATAATTAACTGAGGGAAAAGATGTAATTCTCAACCATGATACAATATTCAGTACTAAGACTTAAAGATTTAATCTAATCGGAATGTTTTATGTGGTTTAATAAATTACAAGTTACTATAGAAACTCAATTTGAAGAGTAAAAAAGTTTACATTTTATTTCCCATGAAGTCTGTAAAGGGAATAGTTTTAGTTTTATTGTAGCTCAGATTGGATACATTTTGCTACCGGTATGTTCTTCAAAATATGTATAGGCGCTAGGCTGCATCAAGTTAATTCATCATGTTCAAGCAAGTTTAAATTTATGTAAGTATTATGGTACTTCGTTTGTACCATACCAATATATATTTTAAACTCAGCATTTGTACTGTAAAGTAACTGTTTGCTATTATAATTTGAATGTGATGGGCCAGCACATTCCTATTATGGGTAGGTGGTTAATAAGTAATAAGGCAATATTTGAATATAAAATATCATAGGCATATGTTTATTATGTGTGTGTTGCTTTTAGTAAAGTAATCTTAGTATTTTAGGTTTATGCAATCATATTGATAGGACAGATTTCTATGATAAAAACCTTTATAAATATCAAATATTTGGAAAATTTTAGCTAAATTATTTTTAAGAATATGATAATTATTGGTTTTCACAGATTAGCTTCTTTAATGCCAAAAATTGTCAACCATACCCTGACCTAAATTTGATAATAATACACCAAAAACACAATTAATTTTTAGACTCTATGCCTATAGTAATTGTATGTTTTTAATCTGTGTGAGATATATAAATGTAAACTTTAGCCATGGGTGTGCTATAGAATAAAAACCAGTCTTCTAGCCTAGGTTTCCAAGTTTTGGATCCTGGTGGGGTCAAAATCAATTGTGGTGTGTTGCCATTTATTTTTAATATGATATATTTGCAGACTTACATGCTAGCATCACCAATCATGAATTAAGCGCCTTGGTTTTCTTTATATACAACTCTAGAAAAGAAATGTATATTCCGTCACCTGCCTTGATGGCGTAGTTAGCTAAGGCACTAGTTTTATTTTGAGCTAGACTGCAGAGGACGGGGAGATCGAGTTTTGAATCTCAGTCGGGTGAACTGAGGGTGGTTTTTCCTAAATGGTTTTCTACTCTACCTCCACGCAAATGTAGGTTCACTTCGTCTAAATCCAATCTTCCCAATTCCTAACCCATTAGCGTAATTAGGTATTTAAAGTCTGTTCACCGTAGGAATTGTTTTCTGAAAGGCCTTTTTCCCTACCAGAAAGCTATTATATAGTAGGATATTGGTAGGAAAAAAGACCTTTCAGAGAGTAATTCCTACCGTGAATGGCGTATAGGCATGTAGCCGAAACGGGTAGTAAGACGCGGTGCTAAATAATAATAAATATATTCTGTCAGGAAAAATACAGACTATTCAGGTCCATGTACTGTACTATCGCTTGAGACTATAAGTTAGGTTGGATAATTAGACCTACCTAATAATATATTTTAATATTAAGGTGACCAATTGTCCTCCTTTAGGGAGGACAGTCCTTTTGTAGGTTCTGTCCTTCCTCGAAAAGTGTCCTCCTATCTGTCCTCCTTTTCGATATTTTAAAACTAATCTGTTAATCTCTGTATTCAGAGATGCCGCGCCGAACTGTTAGGCGTCATGTGACGATACAGTTTGGAAAGACGCGATTATGAAACGCATGCGCAGGGCATATTGTTAGAAAATTATATATTGACAAAAAATATTCATTCAATGGAAAAATACTCGTTTAATTAAATAATTAGAAGGGATGTAAGCATAATTAGTGTATTTTTGTTTGAATTAATAAAATGTTTCATTTATGTTGTACTTTTTACTAAAAATTTTTCGTCCTCCTTTTCATTGTAAAAATAATTGGCCACCTTATTAATATGGACTACATTATATTCAACATAAAATATAATTAAAATTATATAAAATATTTAATATTAGGGCCTACATTATTTCAATATGTGACTTCCAGTGGGTGGGTGTGTTCGGATCTTTAACATATTTTCGGTTTAATCTTAGTAAAGTTGTGTCTTGTATGAATGTTTTTTCTGCACCCTCCCCCTAATAAACAAACTGGAGCATAAATAAGAAATAGGTCCTGACAAAGATATACTATAAGGTGTGGGCCTACACTGTGTTAATTACAAAAATAATATAAAGGGATTTAGCCATTATCCACCAGGATAATTAAATGGGTTCGCACTTTGGTAGAAATCCTACTTCGTAAAGTCAATGATGATAATTCTCGAATTTGGGAAGCGAACCTTGCATGGAGGACACAAAGCAGAATTTTTTTCAGCTTAGGCTGTTCACTTACCTTCTTCAATAGGACAGCAACGTTCTGCAAGGTAATTTGTTTGATGTTTAAATTCGGTAAAACTGAATAAAATGTTCCATTTAATAACTATTTACAAGCAGTTAATATAACATTCAACCTCAATATCTTATAACGCTACTTGACAGATAGCCAACAAAACTAAAAATCTTAATATTGACATTAGAAATAAAAGCAGTAGAGCCACATCATTAACACAAAATGTTTCAGAGATTTCTGATTGTGCTCACTGGTGAAACCAAGTGCTTCACGCTTCGAAAATATAAAAACAGATGGCAGTATGTAAGTCTGTCAAGATCTGTATACTTATATAAGGTAGAGACACGAGAGGAAATAATCGCTTATTTGTGTAGAACATTTTTTCCCCATTTCTATCTATTAAGGTTTGTAAATAAAATTCGAGACGCATCATAGACTAAAAGTAAGTCTACTTAATTTTCATTCATTTAGAAAGTACCTAATATTATTTTCAACCAAAAAATTTGTTTTAAGCTTAGATACGTAAGCAAACAAATATAAAATCATCAAAACAAATATTTTGAATATTTTCCTTTAAATACATCATACAATAGGGTAGCTCAGAAAATTACATTTTGGAAAAACAGCCCTCAGTACACCAGACCGAGATTTGAACCTTGATCTCCCCATTATCAGCAGTCTAGTCAACTGCGAGAGTATCGCGTTAGACCATGTGGACACCGAACCGGATTGAAAAATTGTTAATCAATAAAAAAAAAGCATGGTGTGATTCTTTAGCGAGTAATGTGTTCGTGACGTGACAAAATGACAATGAGGTTGATGCAATTGGAAACATGGTAATTATTATGGGAAATAATAAAATAATTGTAAAAGGGATGGAAATAAATTAATCTTTAGATGAAACTATAAAAGTTGGAATAACTTGTGTTGATGTGGGAATGTCCAATGTATTTAAAAGAGTTTGTTCATGAAAAGGAAATTTCTAAAATGTTGTCCAAAAACTTCTGTATTTTATTAAGGGCTATAGTTGAAACTTCATTATCCACGTACTGAAATAAAATAATCAGAAAGAAAATAATTAACACTAAAAAGTCTATGCCACACAATATAATAATTGATATATAACTAAATTGATTTAGTTTCTTTATAAGCATAATCATGTTAAGAGTGAAAGTTTGCCATAAAAAATTATTCACAACCTAGATACCAGTGATAGTTCAAAAAGTAAAAAAAAACTTATATTTATGATTTCATTACGATAAATTACTTTGAGCTATTTTATGCTAAGTTATTTATGAAAATGAATTAATTGGGTAGAAATTACCTATAAACTGATTTTCAGACAAAATATGGATATTTAAGTTTAATTATCCTTGAGGTAAGACCTACCATTTAAGCATAGATAGGACCCCAATTCTGCAACTCACATTGAAAATACAGGAATTTTACTTTTATATTGAGTGGAGAAAATATTTGAATTCAGTATAGGTTAGTTCTACTTTCACCAGGTGACAATGACGATACGTCCTCTTCACATCTGTTATTCACCTGCGTGGGAGATAATACATGGCTATATTAAAAGAAAGCGTGTCTTTAAAGTTTTAAAATATTTAGGGTTGAAGTTCGAATCATTCTGAGTGGAGGTGAAAATGAAGTGAACAAAGTCGGGGTAGAAAAAATATCTGTTTCAAACAGTTCAGAATATAAAAGAAACAAAAGTAAAAATTCCAGTAGAATATACTAATTTTAGTGGCAAAATCATGCCAGCTTAATCCTTAAGGCCAGCATAATTATAAGTGTCCATTGCTGTGTTTTAGTAAAATAAGTGATGTTGATAAAATGTAATTTCTTAGACATTAGTTCAAAAATTAGCAAGACTTATATTTTAAATAAATGTCTTCATCATTTCGTCCAAGGGAAACAATGGTTGCTTTACAAACAAATCATATAAATACTACTTCATGATTGTAAGTAATAAGAAAAATATAAAGATACACTTTTCCAATTTTAATATCGTTACTGTCAAAAGAGTAAAGATATTGCGTTAACTTTAGGTTGAAGGTAAAAGTTCCAAGAGAAAGCGAGGGATAATAAAATATTTATTAATTATTAGAAAACATACCGGCACTCAGTTCTTCTTTTCCAGTAAAATAATGTATCTATTCGGGAAGAGAATAACCAAGGGATTTGCACGAAATATATTTGGGGGGTGGGAGGAGTGAGACAGTGAATTTCCCAACTCAAGGCATTCTGAAATTGAAAAATTTCCCAGGTGACTGTGTAACAAGGGCAACGTTGAGAAGTTAGTATGAGGTACACGGGGTTCTCTTCCAGGAAGATGTTAAAAATTTAGGTGATAATTGTGCACTGAAAGGGGCTTTTAGGCAACTGTATTTTTAAAGCTGTCATTGATGGATTTTTCAAGTTACAAGTGTTATTTGTTTTGACATTAACTATCATAGTGTATTGGAAAACTAACAAGTCTCCGCTCATAAATGTTCCAGACTTTATCACGTGATCAACTTAAAACATTGTCTAACCTAGTAGGCTAGTAATAGTCTTAAAACTAGTAGGTAGTGACAGTGGTGCTACTATCCAACTTGATAAACTAAGCTTTCTATACATTCTACTAGATAAAGTATCACCTTTCAATGTTTGATAAATTGTGGTGTTAGCAACTTTTGAAGATAGTTTGACAGTTGGGAAATTTTAAATTTGTCTGTAAAAATCTGCAGTAAATAACTTTCAAAACCCAAAGTACTATGGTACAGAGAAATTCTAGAATGTCCCAACTCAGGACTAAAAAAATCTCAAACTTCAAGCTTTTCCCCAACACTTAGGGTCGAGTGGTTTGACACCCATTCAGCCCCCCCTCCCCCTAGCGTGACGCCCCTGAGAATATCACTATCTAAACTTTGATCAATGCTCAAAGATAAATATACCCCACATCTTCTGTGAAGTATAAATTCTAAGCAAACCCCTTTGGTGATTGAATGCTCTAAAGCCAGGGCTGGTAACCCTTTCACCAATCGCCACAAGTGAAGAATTAACCATAAAAGTACGGCAAACTATAGGTTGCCAGCTCTCACAGTAAAATAAACTTTTTCCTGATGGCAAGTGCTTGTTTAACTTGGCATTTTCTGCATATTCTTGTGAAAAAATGAGGAGTGTGGTCAACTTGATGTGAATTGGCAGCTTTACACAAACTGGAACCAAAACCTGTTCCAGAAATTTGAATCACATTTTTATGATTTCAATGGCTTCAAATTGGTGTCTAAACTATTGCGTGATCCATTCAGCTTTGATATTACAAATGCCAGCAAATACATTTCCACCCTTGTCTGTTTGGACAAACGTGGGCATTTGAAAATTTACTAGAATTCTTCAGTCACGGGTATGAAGAAATCTATTCTGACTGACAAAAACTATCTCCCAACTTTGAAATCAGCCATTTCAAAATTATTGTCCCTGTTTGAATCAACCAACGTGGATGTGTAACTTTATTTTTAATCTCCACGTCTTGAATTGATGTTCTCTACGGCGGAGTTCATAAAGTAGAATTACAGATCTTGAATTGTTTATGTTAACTTGGAGGCGGAAAGAATAGTTGCTGTTGCTGAGAATCTCGTCCATAAGAGATGAACAAAATTATGAAGATATTTTACCACCAAAGAATATCCAGATAGTTTATTTCTAAACTTCTACTTAATGCAAAACATGCAGCTGCTTACCGGATCATCATAAAACTATTTATTTAACAACAGAAGTGTTTTTGCCGTTCATGACATGAAATAGAGCCCGCAGCAATTTCATTTGCGTACAACGAGGAATGTTCTCGAAAAGGACCAAATGAAGTTTGTTCACTTCTGTATCATTGCATAGATAGCTATGTATTTATTAATAATAAGAAGCCGCCCTTTCACTATGACAATTGACAGAGGCAAAATAAACATGTCACAATCCCGCGGATGTATCAAGTTTGATGGATTCAAGAAAAAAAAAATTGAACTGATTCCCCCCATTACGGAACATTCCTTTTTACCGTGTGATCGGGATCTTGGGGATAGTCAAGGGCTCTTTCCCTCCCCTTCCCCCCATTCACAAAGTATACAATGTTTGCGATTATTTATAAACTACTGTGACCTCAAATGTGAAAGATAAATTTACCGCCAAGATGCTAAAAAGTAAATATGTTTCGGCCTTTAAATCCTGGTGGCTGAGGTTGTATAAAGGAACTTCTGTTCTGTTTAGACCTATTCAAGATCAACCTCAAGAGACGATACATTATTTCTAAAGTAAATTTTTTCATCACTTTTATTACACCAATAAAGAAAGAGAACCAGTAATAAATTCTACTTTCATTAATGAGTTGGATCGCAACAGGTCTAGATCAATTTAAGTTTACAGGCTATGGATCACATTTCCAAACTTGTGTGCTTACCCTGAATACTGTATTGTTTAATATAAGTAAAATGAAAAATACGAATAAATGTATGGTTTATGTTTCACAGACAACCAAAACACTTAGGGATGAAATTTGGCAATGATCTACTACCATTATATATGATTAGTGAGATAGTAACTCCCCAATTTGAAATTTTGAATGTTAATTATAGTGAGTTTTACTTTAACATATCTGCTGTACTTTACTTAATACTAGTCACACTGTTCCGTAGCTACATTAATACAAATCAAGTATTTTTTTCAAGCACTTTAAAACATATTTATATATTAAAACATTGTGTATTGTAGAAAATTCCTTTGTTTTTATTACTTAAACTTAAATTTAAAAGTAGTTTTGGAGATTTTTCTCCAACACGTGCTGAAATACCTTATGTGTAAGTTTACATTAAATGTATTAGCAACAATCCCAAATAAAACTATTATTATAGTCACCGGACAGTTTAATCTAGTTTTTCAAAACAATGAAATCTGAACTAGAGTCTTTCTTTAATTATTGCTTCAATAATGGTATTAAGTTGATATTACATATCCTTCAGAGAATTTTTAAACTTAAAACTTTGCTGCACTCTATCGGTTAATTCATGGAAGTTTGACAAGACGTATTACATGAATAGTAATACTTTATTACAAAGCGACATAGTCACCCCAAACTTTTTATTACGTACTAACGCACATAAATAGTCCTCTTGTAGAACGCTCTGGAATTATATCCACTTCCGGAAGCCTTTTACAAAGTGTCTGTTGCCCACACTGCTTAGTTGAACAGGAAGCAGCTGCGGTCAGGACGTGTAGGTGGCAGCACTGTCTCTTACAATCTCGGTCGTGCGGTACAAAGATCCCGGCTGGATTTCAGCCAATCATGTGGGATGCACCCTTTCTCAAAGGTTTCAACCTGCTCTTTAAGGGAACATTTTACCAAGACTTCAAAACGCGCTATCGAATAATTGTTGAGTCTTTATGTTTTTGCTTGTGAACGATACATTTTTGTACACAAGACATAATTTTTCAATAGTTATGAAGAATCTTGAACTATTGTAATTTAAATATAATTTAAGTGGTTTGTAAAATTATAAAATGTCAATAATTATTTTAAAATAAACGTTTTTTTTCCCCGCCATAACTTAGTAGTTCAACCGTTCGGGCTATATTCAAATAGGATAGGTATGAGGAAGGTAGACAGAGTAAGTGTAGGCCTATCCTCATCGTGGAGTAGGCTATAGTGGGAAACAATCTATGAAGAACTATCTATCCTCAGTACACTCGACCGAAATCCGATCTACTCGTTAACCAGTAATCTATTCTTTCATAATAATGACGCGTTAAATTATGCTTCCACCCAAGGCCGTAGTCAGGTTTTATTTGGTGTGGGGGGGTTGAACACCCCCGAAATTTAACTAACAAAATATATAAGGTTTTGTTTATGGTTCAAACCATATTAAAATTAAGATACAAACACAAATCAGGGGGCTGTGTTAGCATAAAAAAAAGCACTTCAGAGAGCTTCTAGAGGTGTTTAATATTTAGAATTTTTTCTAGCCTCCAGCAATTGGGGGATGTACTCACCAACCCCCCTCCCTATGAAATTAATGGCTGGCTACGGCCTTGCTTCCACCGATGCGGGGAATTATCATAGTAGTTTTTAATTAAGATTATTTAGCTAGCCACAACTTTATAGTAAGAAAAAATGTGTTTGAAATGAATAATATTTTATTTGATATTTCTTAAACAGATTCCCTATTAATTTTTCAAAATATTGTGATTGTAGTTAAGCGGGTTGCAACCAAAGGCTTCAAAAACCCGGTCCTTAAAAAAATATAGTCTTTACTTAAACCAACATTGTAATTTACTTTTTTAAATTTTCTTAAACAGAATTTACAAAGTGAACACGAGGATAAGTAACTTTGTCCATTATTTAGTTCAACTAAGTCGGTAGCATGTTTGTCTATTGAGCTAAGGGTCACTGGTTCGATTCCCGGCGTGGCCGAAAAAATATATATTTGGTGAAATGTGGGCTTACCCTTTCACAGTGATGAATTAACGGCTGGCGCCTGGGTGTTATGTCTGTTCTAGATTTAAGAAAGTTTATAAGTCGTGTGCTGGTATAATCAGAAAGTTCACACCAATACCTCAAAATGAATGAAAAACTGAAATAAAATTGGTTCATATATGATACATTTTACAAGCACTATAATTCTTAAGACCGGGTTTTTTTTTTACACTGACACACTCCCCTCAAACCAATTACAGCATCATCGAGCCTCAATTAATCGCAGACAAATTATCGATTGGCAAAGTGGTACTAAATTCAACCATATTAATGTATTCTTTATGAGAACTTAGCACGATAAAAGTAGGGAGACATTTAGTTTTGTAAATAAATGACATTGTTAAATATTTAATAATGATCAGATAATCGATACAGTCTAGAGATTTTATTTCTACGTTGTATTGTTTTAAATCTATCTAGCGTGTTATATTTAACTGCACTATCTCTAATTTGTACAAATTATCGACCACTGTGGAAATATTTAGTCGTGTAAAGCTAGGCTCAGTCATACAGGGTA
Source organism: Timema podura (assembly GCA_033556935.1). Taxonomy (NCBI): domain Eukaryota; kingdom Metazoa; phylum Arthropoda; class Insecta; order Phasmatodea; family Timematidae; genus Timema; species Timema podura. The sequence continues at coordinate 57,869,626 of JAVRXN010000011.1, forward strand.
AGGCTAAAACAATTAGATGATTAAAATTTGGCGCTACGCCCATAATGTCCGACAACTTGCTAAGGTTTGCCTGACGTCCGGTGGAGATCATCTGAGTGAGATTATCTTCAAAAAGTGAAGAAGTGTAATATGTAGTATTCTTTTATTTAGCTAGTGAATATTTGCTTTTCAATTAAAGTGTCAATATTCAAGTTAGTGATCATATAATTGTTTCGACCCCACCCTGTATAAAGTTATTTGAGTTGTATTTTGTGAGATAAGGTCAAATGGAAAACCTCAATAATAAACCACATGTGGGAAATCTGTACCCCCGCCAAAGTTTCGACTTTAATAATACTTAGCACCGCGTCTTACTAACCGTTCAGGTTATACGCCTTAGTACTAATTACTTTAATGGGCTAGAAATTGGGAAGGTTGAATTAATAATAATAAACGAAATTAGAATTCGCTCTTAACAACTATTCCTTTATTTTATATTTTGGGACATTTGCCAAACATTTCCCTATTTCTGCTTTTATTCCTACGGATAACAGTTGAAAACTTGTGTCACAAGTCTATTAAAATATGTTCTTGACTGGGATTAGTAGGGGAGGTAGTAAGGGAAGGGAGGGGTAATAAATACTCTGATGATGTTTGTGCTTGTAGGTGTGAAGTGACGACTCTTCCGCCCACCCGCCCATTTTGGCGGTCCAGTCAGTCTAAACTTGTTGCTTCGATGTAGTCAGTCATCTTTCTCAGTGGCGTGAACAGTTCAGTGTTTGCGATGAGTGCGTTAATCGACAGCCTTGTGATCTGAACACTTCCCGAGGAGCTAGTTCGATACTTCCACCTCCCACCCCCCACACTCCTTTCGGAGAGGAAGAAGAACAACACCATCGGTAAGTAGAGATGAGAATTTTGAATTGGAAAATTTTCCGCAGTGGTGGCTTACGGTGAAGGGGCTAAATTGTAGCGGGGGAACTTAGAGTCTATTATATATACTTCAAAATATAGTGTGTTTAGAGACGAGTGAGTTATAAGACAAGGGGGGAGGTGACTTTAGTTTGGGGAAGGGGTAGATAGGAAGCACGGAGGATAGTGGAGGAAATAAATGTCGGGTCAAATAAAAAATATTTTAGTTAACTTAAAAAATTGAAGTATATCATTTATGAACATAATGGGTTTACAAAGGCTCGCATTGATTTGTTTCTTTACTACTTTTTTTTTTTCACACCGCGTCTTACTACCTGTTCGGATTATACGCCTATGTACTAGTTACGATAATGTGTTAGGGATGCAGAAGGTTGAATTAGAGGATTTGCACCCTCATTTGCGTGGAGTGAAAGTGGAAAGAAATTTATTATAAACTTCCCTCAGTGCACCTGATCGGGATTGAACCCCGATCTCCCTGTCATCGGCAGTCTAGTCTATTGCGAGAATAGTGCGTTGGACCGTGCGGCCACCGAGGCAGGTGTTTCTTACAACTCCTACTATTACTACTACTATCACTACCACTAAATATTATTATTATTGTTATTATTATTCAGTGCTGGCCTGTTATAGGTCTTACGACTGTTGGCCAGCACTATAATAAAGGAAATTGAAATTGAAATTATTATCCATTTAATCAGTTGAAATTAATTTACAGAAATAATAATTTAACATTTTCCACGGAAAATCTTCCGTCTCACATATCTATCGGTAAGTTATATTACCGTGCTTGTTAATTACAAATTGTAGTCAGGTGAAAAATAGCTTATAAGACAGCCGCCTCCGTCAGTGGGAAAGTACCAATGGCGGTCAGGCCACACGGCTTAAAATACAATGGTCTGGGTTGTTTTATGGAACTATCTCTCTATTTGGTCTAGACTTATAGCCCCTTTCGGCCTTCACATATAACCACACTTTGTCATATCAATATGAAAGGGACCCGCCTCGGTGGCGTAATTAACTAACGTGCTAGTTTCGTGTTGAGCTAGACTGCCGAGGACGGGGAGATAGAGGTTTGAATCTCGGTCGGGTGAACTTGGTGGGGTTTTCCTAAATGGTTTTCCACTCTCCCTCCACGCAAATTCGGGTTCACTTCCTATAAATTCAACCTTCAAAATTTCTAACCCATTAGCGTAATTAGTACTTAAACGTATAACCCGAATGGTAGTAAGACGCGGTGCTAAATAATAACAAAAATAAGAAAGAGTGGAAAGAAAACTATGAGGATTAGTATCCAAAGGTAAAGAGGAAAGCTCGCTGCTAGATCTCAAATATATTAAAATTTTCTGTTGTCAGCCTATCAAAAATTACTGTAATCGTTAGAGGAAGTGTAAATCTAGAGCTCTTTTTCATCAAGTCTAGTCTCATAGCTCCACAAATATTATTAAAAACTCGTTAAAAATGGTTGTTAAGGAAAAATAACTCTTTTTGAATCTTTCGACCTTATCTTGGCGTGAACCATATATGGGTCTATACCCTGATTTTTGTTGGGATAACAGTTTAGAAAATTCAAATATATTTATTTGCGGCCAACATTGGTTACATTTCACTTTATTATTTGTGTTATTGATGATATATACGAAAAGTGACAGCTGCACATAACGTGACTTGATGTATGAATATATTAAAATTAGAATTATAACAATTTTAATGTGCTGGACCAACTTAATTTAAAAATGACCCGCCACATTTTCCCAGAAATCTCATTATTTTGTTGTTCTCCTTTAGTTCTCATATGTGCCCAAAATGCAGCATTTGTGTTGTCAGATTATGCTTGTAGTAGAGATTTTAATCGGGTGCTGTCCTAGCGAACTAAATGCATGTTAACTACGCTGATGGGATAGGAACTAGGAAAGTAGAGCTTTATAAGAAATGTACGCACTTTCGTGTGGAAGGATACTGTAAAACAATTTCGAAAAAAAAACCTACAACCGATTATCGACAAACTATAGACAAGATGAACGTGATATGTTTAGTCCAAACGCCCACACATGCGTACTTCCCCCTAAAAAAAATACGTGATTAAACCAGTATACCCGGATCGCTCCCGGTTTGAAACTCTAAAGGCGGGTTTACATGTATGACGGAACAAGTAGAGTGAGCAGATAGCTTGGTAGTTCTTATCATGAGAAAGTAACAAATATAATTGCTGTTCGCATACAAGAAAGTCTTGGCGTTAAACTGTTCTTACTAACAATAAAATGATAGAAAGCTAGACTACCACATGAAACAAAATCAAGGTTCTACTTACACGCGCTGTGGCTGACTTTCAAGCTACTTCAACCTGTTCAATTAAACGGACAGGTATGGTAGTATTATCGTAGGAATAACATTAATTTGGCAGTTACTAAGGTTACGTCAAGACATATGTTCTGCAGCTGTCACCTTTGATAGATAGTACCAACACCCATAGGCTAAAATAATATTAAACGTTTATTGAAACCCACTTTGACGGTCGAATGATTGAAGTCATGGGAGTCCAACCCGTGACACGCGTGCCCTAGTGGTACGTGAAGACATTTTAAATGGAACTCTAAGGGTTGACTCTAGGGCTTTGTTTTCATTATTACATTTTTTAAATTTTTAATATGTTACCTAAATAAAGTAAATATAAATAAGTTCTAACTCTCTTAACCTCACTCAGGATTGTAAACGATTAAGTTTCTTTAAATAGATTTAATATATTTTTATTGTATTTTTTGCAGGGCATTGGTGTTAGGGTAAAGTTAGAGTAGAGTTTTTGGTGTAGATTGGCACGCTTGAGTTAATCAGCGTAATTAATGGCACTCCGAAGAAAAGGGTTGTCCACCCCTGGTCTAAGGATTCACACTCGGCTCGCTATAGGGACTGCCAAAGACGGGGATATCGGGGTTCGAATTCCGGTCGAGTGTCTTCAGAGGAAGTTTTATTAGATAAATATAAAGTTAAGAAAGATTTTTTTAGCGCCGCGTTTTACTATATTTTCGGGTTCTATGCTAAGTAAGATTTAGTTTAATATAACATTTATAAGTTTTATAAAGATAAAAAATTTGTCCTGAATAGTTTTCCACTCTCCATCCACGTAAACGTGGGTACACATCCTATAAATTAAACCTTCCTCATCTTTAACATATTATCTTAATTTTCTTATATGATTACTTACAATCCCCTTCAACTCCTCGCTTTAAAATTACGGGTACGGCGCTTGTCAAAAACGTTTGAGCACGTAATAGCAGAGAAAAACTTAATTAGAAGACGTCGACCTCGGTGTCCTTGGGATAAAGTGCTCCTGAACCCGAGGTTCATGGCCTCAAACCCAGCTCGGGTCGACGGTTTTTTTTTTCTCGAACGATGAAAATCCGCGGCACAATTTCCTTCAGAGGGGAATTAAAGCCGTCGGTCCCATGTCGTTTGTGACATGTTACACGTGACATTGAAGGTATGTGGAAACACATTTATCGACAAAATTGCTAGGTCCTTTCACTCTCTCTCATAGAAATTCTCGTGTAGTGATAAAATCAGTCGGTTCAGAAAGTGCACGTTAAATACCTCGAATAAATGTATACAGTTATTAGAAGCCCTATTCAGGAACTATTCAGGAACTATTTAGGAAGCAGATGGGGGGAGTAGAGTGCACACACAAGATGTGTATTAATCACAACTTGTGAATGTGAGGAATGCCAGGCCTCCACCGTGGTTCGGATTCCACGTTAAACTGTAGGTCCTCCATTTCATCTCATAATCACCCTACCATTGCACATTAGCGTAAGTGCGTATAACTCGAACGGGTAGTAAGACGCGGTGCTAATAATAATAATAGAGTGCACACAAAACTTAATTCCAGTCATGGATAAACCATTCAATATTCATCCAAGGTCAAGAGATATCCATCAACTTTCTTCAAATATTATACCTGATAATTCCTTCCCACGATTTAGCGAAGGCAAGGTTTGCTATCATTTAGTAAATGGAGACTATCTCGATTCTCAGAAACCCACAAGAAAATTAATGATACGACAAATTCGTAAATACTTTCTCACAGTGTATTATATTTCAGAACTGATGGTGATACTATGTTATTTATAAAGTAAAACACTCCCCAGGTATACATTTGGAACCAAATCGTAAAGGCAATTTTCAAAAAACTTCAAATTAAAAAAAAAACATTAGTAGACTACCCTTAAATGAATTATTTTGGAAAAATAAATATGACTACTTTTTTACTAGTTAAAACATTCAAAATTTGTTAATTTTAACCTAATTGATAGAGCCATTTTCGAGAATTTTCTAAAACAGTCACCCTTAATATTATAGCTAGAGTACAAATCTTGATTTGGCCTCAATATATGACCATACACCATCTAAATATCAAGTTTAAACAAAACCCATCAAACCATTTTTGCTCCAATCTCAGGTACAAACAGAATTGTAAAGATTCACTTTTTCTAGTAATGGGTCATTTAAAAAGTGAAAATTTGTCATTATCTCGAGACTGAAAAGGTTTTAATTATTAAAATACTCTAACCCACTTCATTGGCCAAATGGTCTAAGTATCATATTAGACTGGCCCGGAGATGACGGGAAGATTGGGGTTTGAATCCCGGTTGTATGTACTGAGGGTGGTTTTCCCTAAACTGTTTTCCATTCTCCCTCTAAGAAATTGCAGTTAGCTTACCTCTACAATTCTTCCTTACTCATCCCTTTCCCCTTAGAGTGATTTATTACTATACGCGCCTAACCCGAACATGTAGTAAGACACGGTGATAGAAAATAAAGATTATACAATTCTTTCTATATATGAGAACATAAATAAAATATCACCATATAGGTGAGGTGAGCTGCAGCTCTGTAGGAAACTACCTTTTAAGGTAGTTCCCTCTATTTAAAAAAAAGTCTTCACACAGATCAAGTGTCTTTCCTCCATGAACAGATGTTCTCCCTTCGGGGTCTTGCGATTGATTGGCTTCCCTCCTGCCTTACCTTTCATCCGCCCGTTCCTAAAAGGCACCGCGTGACTCATGTGCGGCCGTCTTCCTGTCCCTAAGCGAATTTTTTTTTTATTACCAAGCTAATTTGGCCTGGCATCTTACAATTTTAAATCCAGGCCTTATTTACACAGTATCAAACAAATTTCCTACTAATACACATTATCCAATTTTATTTATTCTAAACAGGTTTTGGCTCCTATAATACCTACCCTTTCCTATTACCCTCCCTTCCCTATCCTATTCTAATCTTATCCTAATCTTACAACTAACTAACCTAAATATCTTCTAATCCTCCGGGAATGTCCATTGCCCCGATGGTACAAGGGGGCTGCAGAGCAGCCGCCTATTTCCATCTTGACACATAGGGCCCTTACAAGACCTAGTCCTACTTTTCTTGTTTCCAAGAAGAGGGATCTGCAGTCACAAGGTTCCCCCCCATGCGTCCCGTTTCTTTCCCCTCATCTGTCCCATTATTCGGCTGGAATGATGATCCTTCGGAATTACCAGGGCTACCCCAATAAGCCTCCGGATCCATCAGCCGAACTGGTATGCCAGTCCCACAAGGCTTCGTGTTTGCCACTTCCCGGCATCTCTCCTCTCCCTAAGCGAATGACGGAATTTCTAATTTTTAGTTAAAAAATAATAATGCCCATGCGTAGCGAGGTCTTGTTTTAACTTGACCATTTGGCTACTGAAGCGAGTGAACTGTCTTATTAAAAAAATAACGCAAATTAAATACAAACAATATTAGAATAGATACATCATTCATTTCTTTGCCTATTAATTCGTTCCTCTGACCATTAATTAATTCCTCTGACCAGTAATTCATCACAATAAAGGGGAAGCCCCAATTTCACCAAATATATATTTTGAGTCTATTCTGAGAATCGAGCCCAATACCCTCAGATCAGTGCTACTGATTGAGATCAGGCGTTAGATAACATAATGCAAATCTTGAAACTCTCGGAGCACTACTTGTAAAATAATATTTGAAAAGCGATAGTGGTTTAGTTAGATAATTTTTTTAAGCCTATTTAAACTTTATGTCAGTGTCTTCAGGCTCTTCTTTTTTACTTTTTTTTTAACACTGCTTCTTTCTATCCGTCCGGGTTATACACCAGGCTCTCTGTTATGAGGGCACATAATTTATTTACATTTTATTCATAGTAAGATTATGATAGGCCACTCTAAGGTTTTTTTATAGCTCATCTCAAGTGATTTGAATTTAATATTCTAAGCATTTGACGAAGGGTGTATTTTTTAATTTTATTTTGACATACTGCGAATCCGACGTCTTAGACCGCGTAAACATAAGTTATTCATACGTTGTGTCATATGATCTGAAGCTGTTAATTTCGATAGACCGCATCAGTACATAGGCCTATAAAGTAAAATGCTATCTTTTTTTTTGTCAGTATGCCTCACTACCCAGTCAAGTTATACGCATACGAACTAATTAAGATAATGTGGTAGGGATGAATAAAATTGAATATAGAGGACTTGTACCAATATTTGCATGGATAGAGAGTAAAAAACCATTGAGCAAAGACCAACCGGTATTCGAACCCCATCTCCCTGTTATCGGAGATTGTCTAATGCGAGTGGATATATTACCAATGTTGGCCACAAATATATATAAACTATATTTTTTGTGTTTTATAAAAGGTAATTCTTAAGAAAATTCTCCTATAGCTTAGTGAAGCATTTTATGGTTTCCATGTTTCTTGAGAAGAGTCAAAATCCCTGGTCAAAACTAACGCTATAGTGGATGAAATAACATATTAAGAGCGTTCATCGTAGCAGGCCCAGCTCAGCTCCTGGCTCGCGCGAGGTATGGAAGTTAAAGGAAAAAGAAAATACCAAGATTTGCCAGAAATGTGTGCAGTGCATTCTTATTTGAATGATTACCCGAAATTTGCCGTGGTGCCGATAAGGACAAAGCGACAAAGTTTCTTGTTAATGACTACAGTATGTACCTGTTATTAAAGAATGAAGATTTGTGCACATTGCTCATCTTTCAAGCCTTTAAAAAATGAACAAAAACGGCCTTTTCAATGCCGTTTTTATTCAAATGTTTAATATTTCAACAATGTTCTGTATTAGGAACTTATATTAACTCTTTATCTCCGTTAATGTTTAATCATAAATGATCAACGTGCAGTAGTGTTCGTGTAAATTAAAGATTTCTAGCCGACTGTATCACAGAGTTGTTTGGAATGTGATGCACGCTCTTGATTAGTAGGTTTAAAACAAAGGTTATTAACGGCCTAATATAAAGGATAAGGATGCTGAAAGAATTTTTTAGAGGAAGTGCGTTAGCATTAAATGTGAGTAAGAATGGTTAAAACCACAGTGGTAAATCGCACAAGTTGAACCACTTCCAACGCACCGGTCAGAGATTCCAGTTTCCATCTACTTGTGCAAGCCTGACGGCTTAAACCGCGTGATCAGCGAAGGGACTTCTTTGGCCTTGTGTTAAACCTATGTATAGGCAATGATCTATATAAACGCTCGTAAGAAGTGACAGTTATTTCTGCCTCGTTCACAATACCAACAGAATGTGTTCAATTGAAATGACTTTGAACCCAATTCGCGGTTACAATTTGCAATCCGCACTTGTGGGTTGAAACTGAAAGTCTGTAGCGAAGAGCGCTGACCTTGCGTTTTTATGAAGTCATAAAAGGCGCTATGTACTAAATAGATAGTAAAGAAAAACAGTTTTGAAATTTTAACTTGAGATGAGCCCCTCAAATCCTAGAATTCTTTAAAATTTTAGGATTATAAAAAAAAAGTTGAGATTAAAAAGTATTTAAAAAAGGTTTTTTTTTTTAATTTTTAGTAGGCATTATTTCTTATAGCTAATATTATTCTTACTAGGGGCTTAGACCAACATAATTATAGGGTAACGCAACAACAAAACCCCAAACCGTTAATTTACCACTTTATGGGAATAACATAACCGAACTCGTGGTATAGTAGTCAGAGCCCCTGGTAGCTGATCTAAAGGATCCGGGTTCGATTCCCGTCTGGTACCAGGGCATTTTTCTCGAAAAGGGAGATAATTATCATAGTCACCAAGGTTTGGTTAATTAGGCTTAATCTAGGTTAAGATGTATATTTGCTCCACCCCATCATATTCACTATCATCATCCCATCATCTCATCGGGACATGGAAAGAGCCTCCACGGAAAGGATGCACGATTGTTCATTCGGGCGTCCCCTGGGTAAGGGTACATTAGTACTGGCTAATCTTTCCACAAACTGGGCTACGAATTATGTTAACCAGACACGCCATTTTTAATATAGTTATTAATATTGGAACAAAATAAGAAATGAATGATAAATAACTTGAATAAGTTAAACAATGATCCTAATAATGTTTTCCTAAATTCGATATCAAATTCAATATTCGGGATTCATAAGTAAATTTAAGATTCGGATTCAATAAAAAAAAATGTGAATTCAATCCAACTCTAGTTTTTACCTTTTCAACAAAGTAGTTGGCTAAACAATAACGAATACAATTATTATTATTATTTTAAATTATATGATCTATTTAGAATGTATATAAAAAGTGTTGGTTAAGCCAACAATTTTCGCTGCAGAGGCATTAATCTCTTTTTTAAAAAAGGGTGTGGTCACACGGTCTAAAAATGGGCGTGGGTCTTGTAATATACTTGATTGTCAATTACGAGGATGTCAAGGTTCGAATCTCGACGGGTCAACTGGATTAGACTACTCACATGTGATTTATCACCGTGGTTTCCATAGCCCCTCTCACCCACTAGAGCGGGCTCACTTACATACCTTCTTCATGCCCTACTCCTCAATTCAAACCAATGATAGCCCTGGTCTTGAATGTATTAACAATAAAATTAAAATAAATATTAAAAATATAAATCCTGTTTTTTCTTTTCGATTACTCTAAATACAAAAACGTTTCAATCATGGTGGGCACGCAGTCTAAGGCGTAAACTTATTCTTGTTTGGATTACTGTTGACAAGAACATCAAGATTCGAAAAGTGACGGGTTTATTGAAGGTATGTTTCCCTACACGGCTTACCACTCTCTCTCTCTCTCTCTCTCTCCCTCTCTCTCTCTCTCCCTCTCTCTCTCTCTCCCTCCACGCAAATGTGTGTGAATTTCCCTCTAAATTTTATATTTTTTATTCCAGTTCTATTAGTGTAAATATGTGGGTATCTCGGTTGGATACACTTAAATAAAGGAGAGTACATTTATTGAGGAACAGTTTATCTTTCAAAATGTGCCGTTACTGTTTTCTTCCTCTAAGATAAAAAACAATAAAGGGGCCAAGGCCGGAGCAATAACACAGTATACAACAGTGGATGTGTTCATCACCATTCCTTACAAAGTCACGTTCAATAATTATTTACAAAACAATCCAACAAATCTAAAGCTAAGCTTTTGTTGTGTATATTTTTTCAAACCTTGTTGATATTTCGTACCACACGCTCAGTCCAAACTCCAAACACATCGTCCGTTTGGAACTCATAAACCGAGATTGCTCATAATAACAGTCGCACAAATATGGAGTTAAAAAAATAAGTGTTCCGTCTTCGTCCGGAGGAAGTTTATTTTATCAATATTCTTGTAACGTATTAAAACTTAATATAACTGCACTGCTTTGTTTGAAAATTTATGATTACTTCACATATAATTTCCTTAGATTGTTTGTATTAGGTTTAATATTTTGGTAAATCATAAAATTACCGCAGGATGAAATAAAAATACAGTGATAGTAAAAGATAGGGAGATTTGTGTTTAAGTTCTGAGGGAATGAATTTAAGGTTCGGGAAAGGGGAAAAGTTTTTTTTATGATGATTTATCAGAAAAAAATACGCAAGATAGTAGTCTACACATTTGATATCAAAACCCAATTTGCACAGAAAGGATCTTTAATAAAATGCATAGGCGTATTTTAACGGTCAACGTTGATAACTAATAACATTTTACTTTATTATTAGTATTATTTTTATTGTTTTGTATAAAATTGATCAAAATTATACGAATGGACGTATGAATATATAAAAACATCTTTAGTAGTTTTCTAGCTGCCATAAAGCCCTTCATAGAGAAATTGGACTTTTTTTTAATATATATAATATATATATATATATATATGCACTTTCTGTACCAACTGATAGCAACAGAACATGATTTTACAAATTAACTCAACTCTATTGTAAAAATAACACACAGCAATCAATTCATCACACAGTTTAACCCACTGTTTTTATCGGTCACGCCGAATAGAACACATATCCCTTAGCTCAGTGGACAGAAGTGCTAACATTTGAGCTAAGAAGTCGGAAGAGTATTGGTGGAGGTAAATATACATAAATAAACGTGAATCACTTGCTGATTCACTCACTGTCTCATCAACTCAGCTCGCATTTCCCGTCTAGCTATAAAACTGAAGCATAGTGATTGTCTATAGGTCACAAATAAAAACTACAGGGCCAGTTTCATGGCCAGACTTATCACGACTCACATGCGGTCAGTTTCATGATCAGACTTATCACGCCTCACATGCGGCGCTACACTAAACGCAGGACTACACCTACCTAGACCAGAATGGAATGGGCTAGTTTCATATTCGAGTCTAGTTGGGTGTCGTCTTGTATTTAGTATAGCACCGCACTCGAGGCGTACTCTTTCTATGAAACTAGCCCGGGTCCGTCGGGAAAATGTTCATAAAGCACACTTAGGCAGCTGCAAAGGGGTTTAAAGTGTTAAGAGTGTCAAAACAATTTTTTTATAGAGCATTTCTCCTCCTCCTATTCATCAACATCATTATCATCATCTTCTTCTTCATCACCATCATCAACTGTTTCCAGCCTGTGGCAGGGTCAATTTAGTAAAATGCCTTCATCTTCCTCTATCCTTCCACTATTATTCTTCCTTTAATATTTCCCATTCTTCTACTCTCACTTGAACTCTTTCTGCTATCCGCTCCTCCCATCTCTTTCTTGTCCTTCCCTGCAATCTTTTTCCCCGCATACTTCATTTCCAACATTTTCTTTGGCATCCTCTCTTTTTCCAACCTCATTACATGCCCATACCATCTCAGTCTTGCTTCCTCTACTATTTCATGTACTCCCTGTACCTCCACTCTTTCCAGGATAACTTCATTCCTATTCTTATTATTATTAGCACCGCGTCTTACTACCCGTTCGGGTTATACGCACTTACGCTAATGTGTAATGGTAGGGTGATTGTGAGATGAAATGGAGGACCTACAGTTCAACGTGGAATCCGAACCACGGTGGAGGCCTGGCATTCCACACATTCACAAGTTGTGATTAATACACGTCTTGTCAGAGGTGAAGGAAGGATTTGGCAATCAGATAAATCTGTGCCGGGACAGAGGATTGAACCTCGGACCCTCAGCACAGAAGTCTGACACCTTACCCCTAGACCACTAGGTCACCCATTCCTATTCTTGTTTCTCCTCGTGACAGCTAATATTCTCCTCACAAACTTCATTTCCGTGGCCTCCTAAGGGGTTGAAATTAAGTTTAAAGTAACAAATTTTTTTTAAAAAATGTATGCCACCAGGCTAGTCATGTAGACATTCTTGATCATCTACTGGCAGACCCGCCTCGGTGGCGTAGTTGGCTAACGCGCTAGTCGTGTTGAGCTCGAACGCCGAGGACGGGGAGATCGAGGTTCGAATCTCGGTCGGGTGAACTGGGGGTGGTTTTTCCTAAATGGTTTTCCACTCTCCCTCCACGCAAATGCGGGTTCACTTCCTCTAAATTCAACCCTCCGAATTCCTAATCCATTAGAGTAATTAGTACTTAGGCGTATAACCCGAATGGGTAGTAAGACGCGGTGCTAAATATTATTATTATATTATTATTATCTACTGGCAGTAGCGGATATGCAACCGTATTCTGAGATTGGGACATCATGTAGGTCTGGTTACGTCAGCCCGGTGAGGTAATGTGGTGACAGTAGAACTCTTAAACCCAAAATAAGCATAATCATCCAGACCATGGCAACCGTAGAAACAATTGACCTTCAGGAGATACCTATGGTAGCACCGGGATTCGAACCCAGGACCTCTATATTAGTAGTCAGGCATGCTGACCATTAAACTAAGAGGCCAGCCTATAAAGTACTCAGAGTATCCAAATAATGTATCCTAATCCCGTTCATCTCTAAAGATGAAATATGACAAGAATGTATCTTATGAATCTATATAAAAAGTATATGTAAAAAAAAAAGAGTTCTAATATATACTTGTGGGAATTCGTGTTTAACTTGTTCAGTTTTTTAATCCATTCGAAAAACGGGTACTTCAAATAGTATTGATATCCTTTTAGAATAAATGTTGATTTAATTAAAAAATCTTCTCACTTCTTGTGGTCAGAAAAATATGACAGCGTATATAATAAATATTGTCAACCAACTTTGATATATCTTATAGCTTTATAGTATTACCAAATTTAATTATTTTACTAACATCTCACCCCCACAGTGACCAAACAGCTTAAGGCGTCACTCTGTGTTAGACTGGCCTGCTGATGACGGGAGATCGAGTTTCGAATACGGGTCGTGTCTACTGAGGGTGTTTTTTTTTTCTAAATGGTTTTTCACTCTCATTCCACATAAATGCGGATATATTACCTCTAGAATGCTTCCTTCCTCATCCCTACCCACTAGAGTAATTTATCATATATGCGTATATTCTTAACAAGTAATTAGACATGGTTATTTTAAAAACATATTTCTTTACCACACCTACTCATCCATAATGGTTTTATTTCGTAAGGAAAAAAAAATCATGCTAAGTCAAACTAGTCAACAACTCTTTTCTCTTTCTGTCGTCAGCTATGGAAAAATATTATGATTTATTCCCTCCTTCCACCCACGCAAGTTCAAAGTGGTTCTACCAGAGAGAGAAAGAGAGAGAGAGAGCTGGTTTTCTACGATCGTCGGTCAGAGCAGATGCAATGTGGAGAACGGCATCGACCAATTCAGAGTGATGATTGCATCTGACCTGGATGGCCGGGGTACGGGTTTCAATCCCAACCTGCTATAAGTTTAAGCCGTAGCAGGATGTACACTCTGTTTACGGTGAAAACTAGTATTTTCTTTAACGGGCTCTACTACGGACCTATCGTAAAAGATGCATCTCAGTGGGAACAAGTTTGTGCTACCTTCAAGAGTAAACACTTTAATTTTCACAGGAAGAGCCTTTTATGAAATACAAACTTTTTTTGCGACTATTATTGTTAACATTTTTCTATTTTATTAGTGTTATTTGATAGATATTGATATTATCTTTTAAAAGTGACATCCATAGATCACATGACATCTATTATTATTTTTTATCATCGCGTCTTACTACCTGTTCAGGTTATACGCATAATTGATAATTACTATAATGGGCAGGGATGAGGAAGGAACCATTTTAGAGGTAATGTACCCACATTTGCGTGAAAGGATAATGGGAAAACATTGATAAAAAGCTACCCTCAGTAGACCCAACCGAGATTCAATCCCCGTCTTCAGCAGGCCAGTCTAGCATGAGAGTGATGCCTTAAATCATTTAGACACTGAAGCAAGTATCACATGACTTGATTTATGAATACATGAAAGACTGAAAGTAGATCTAATAACTTTTCTATTAAAAAGATAAGGCTCCTCCTATAAAATCGTACTGATGCTGGTATCTAAATTAATCAGGGGAGCGCACTATGGCGCTATTCATATCGTAGCGCACGTCAACCTTCTCATCGAAGGACGGCAGTGTAAGGTATAAAGTAAATAGTTGTCAACAGGGGCACAAAAATAATAAAGTAAATATATTTTATATGGGGTTCAAAAGTATACCATGGACTAATATATGGGTACTGAACCAACCCTATTCGTTTTTGCTGATAAAAAAAGTGGAAAGTAAAGATCACGTGAAAAAAAGGGATGGACATACTCCTCTCCCTCTCCCCCCTGCATAGACTACATTATTGTTGATACCTGTGGAATCACGCATTGCAACGGTAAGGAGAGTTATACACTGATTTTGGTATGAAGAACAGTATCTGGTAGTTGATAAAGTTACTAGAACAATTTTAATATAACAGTCGTGTTGAGCCAGACCTTCGAGGACGGGGAGATTGAGGTTCGAATCTCGGTCGGGTGAACTGGGGGTGATTTTCCCTAAGTGGTTTTCCACTCTCCCTCCACGCAAATGCGGGTTCACTTCCTCTAAATTCAACCTTCCCAATTCCTAATCCATTAGTGTAATTAGTACTTAAGCGTATAAACCGAACGGGTAGTAAGACGTGGTGCTAAAATTTAAAAAAATATATATATTCATACATCAAGTCATGTTATCTGCAGCTGTCATTTATGATAGATATTATCAATACCTATAAAATAACACAAATAATATACTAATGTGTTATCAATGTTAACCGCAAAGAAATGTTTGAATTTTCTAAACTGTTCTTCCAACAAAATCAGACTATACCTAGTTGAAACTGTACCCATGAATTGTTCTCATAACTCAGTAGAACACTCATTGGCCAGATATCAACTAAAATAAATATCCATGGGAGATGTGAGGAGAACCTACGTATATGATTGGTCAAATGGAAGACCAAGAGGGTGAGCGCATATCACATGTACATTTTTAACAATCTTTGACTAGACTGCCGATTCCGGGGAGATTGCTGTTCGACGAACTTGTTCAGGTATACTGAGGGTTATTTTCCCTAAATGATTTTCCACTCTCCCTCTACGCAAATGTGGGTACACTTCCTCTAAATTAAACCTTTCTAATCCCTTATGCCCTAGAGTAATTAGTACATAGGCGTATAGCTCTAACGGGTAGTAAGACGCAGTGATAAAAAAGTCTAATGTTAAATTGCCTCAAATTCCTTTAAATTAAATTGCTACCAAAAAAATTACCAGTGGTTTATTTTTAATTGGGTTATTTAAGGTGAATTTTCTAGGCATGCATATTGCATACACACTACGCCTATTACATCAGTCCTACTACAAAACCTCCATCCCATACGCCTATATTTTTACTAAAAGAATAGTATGGTTGACCTTGGGGGTATCGGGGTAAAGTGCTCGCCTCAGAACCCGATGTTTGTGGGTTCAAACCCATCCGAGGTTGACGGATTTTTCTTGAGTGATAAAAATCTATAGCACAACTTCCTTCGGAAAGGAAGCAAAGCTGTTGGTCCCATGTCGGTTGTGACATTTACAAGAAATCTGGAAGGTATGTGAAATACCTTTCCAGTAAAGTTAGCAGACTCTTTCGCGCTCGCTTCATAGAAATGCAGTGTGGAAGGCAACGAGTAACCCACCTCACTTCCTGAACTCTCCAAGTACATGGGATTTCTACCAGATGGTGTAAGCAGCACTAACCATCCGAAGAACTGAGGGCATGCCCAGTTCCGAATTGATAGAAATCACATCAAATCAACCTGCTGGTTGTTGACTTAAGAAAAAGAAGAAAAGCAGGACGAACCAGTGTCCTCTAGAATTGTGACCAACCACTTTAACCATTTGACCACAGGAACGGGCATCAGCCGAGTTGGCATAGTAACTATTACCATGATTTTAGTAGGATCCTCGTTCTAGAAGGCCTTATTTAGTACCAGAATCCTAATGTGTTTTGGTAGGATAAAAGGCCTTACTTCCTATCAAAATCATAGTTTACTACTTCTAAGTTGTTAAAGCTCCAGAGAAGGAGGTTCGATTCCAACAAGTTGCATTGTTATTGTATTTCTTATCCGCCCTCTGCTTCAAAAGTAGAAAAATAAGTATTCTCAAGTCGATTGTTGGTACAGTTTCTTTGACTTCACTCTCCTCGTCCTGTATTCTCAGGGTTTTTTTTAATTATCTGCTAGAGCACTGGCACTATAAGATACCGAGAAAATAAAAGCGAGAAAGAGAGCGCGTGCGTGAGGTGCGATGCGCGTGCCCTGATCGATGCGCGTGGTGGCTAGGGGCCCTCAGCTCACGTGACCCAGATGACGTCACCAGGTGCACACCACATGACGTCACTCGCGCGGGACTGGACCGTGACTTGACTTGAAGGAGTTTCAGACACAAACCGGCCAGTCCAGTCGTTATAGAGAGTCTAGACTAGTCGCTATAATAGCGGTACAGTGATAGGAACGTGTTCGGGGATCCCTTGAGACTTTCTCTTGGGCGCAGTGAACAGGTGGGTCTCAAGCCAGCGCGGGGTCGCCATCATTCCGTGAGAAAAAAAAAGGTCATCTTCAAATGTCAGTTCTAGTAGTTGAGTGTTTTTTTAAATTTTACTTAATGTAAATATTTACCGATCGTCGGGGTTTTGATTCAAGTGATCGGAAGCTGTGGGAGTGTATTATTCATAAAATAACCACACGAGCTCTTTGTTTACGCGCTTTAAAGAGTTCATAAATCCCCCCTCCCATTCCCCCATCCCAATCCCATCACCCCCTATTCCCTGGAATTTAATCGTCCAGCTGATGATTTAAAAAGTGGAGAAGGGTGAAGCTTAAGTGCCCTTATGTTGGAGGGATGTGATAAAAGGGTAGTTATATAATTGAGAAAGTAATTTTTGGCTTCCGTCTTTAATCATTTCATTCTCATCTTCACGTAGAGTAAGATTCTGACAAGAACGACCGTACCGGTATCTTATAGCTACACAAGTTACTAAAACTACATATACATATATATAAGTCAAGTCATGTGATCTGCAGCTGTCACTTTTGTATAGCTAATACTACAGTAAAATCTTATAAATTTTAACAGAAATAAAATATGTTTATATTTTCTGAAAGGTACTTGCAACCACTACTACTCCTACTATAGATAAACATGCTCTCTAAAATGCCTTAGCTTTCCTGGTTTTTTTAATTTTCATTTATTAGTTTTAAATAAGTAATTGGAATTTATGAGTCTAGTGGCTGCTTTTGGACTGACATGTTTTTTAAACTAAAATAATATAAATACAAACACAGAGGCACAAGTATGCTCTTTAATTGTATATGTTATAAATTTTATTATAAATTACATATATATGTATTAATTACATTTGCATTAGATGAATACAACGTGAAACATACACAAATCATGTTCAACAATTTAAAAACAGCTTATTTTTGAACATATTATGTGAATATATTACAATATATCTGTATATGTATATATTAGACTAAACTAAAGGAAGATGTTTTGGGGGTTCAACCTCGCGCCCCTTTTCCTAGAACAGTGGTTTCCGACCTTTTTCAGTTGACGCTTCCCTTGATAGATTGTCATCCCCCCCCCCCCACCCTATTGTTTCGGTAAAGTTAATCTTAAAAAAAGGTTTATTTTTTATTTTATACAAAATTCAATTTAACACTGACAGCATAGCATAATGGTACAAAAAAAAAAGACTGAAAATTAGTATGTTGGTTAGCACAGTTTTATTCTCATCACTTCTTGAATTTTTTTTAGCACCGCGTTTTACCATCCGTTCGGGTTAAACGCCTATGTACTAATTATACTAATGGCTTACGTATTAAGAAGGTTAATTGAGAGGAAGTGCACCCTAATTTGCATAGAAGAATAGTGGAAAACCATTAAGGAAAAACCACCCTCAGTGCACCCGACCGTGATCGAGCCCCAATCTCCCCGTCTTCAGCAGTCCAGTCCAACACGAGAGTAGCGCATAAGACCACGCGCCACCGAAGCGGGTTCTTGAATATTGGGTTTGATGTTTGACAGAGCACACCGCTAAATCAATTTCCACCTCAAGTCGACAACGCTGTTAAATTTTTATGAGAGTTAAGAGTTGAAAATTTGGTTTTGCTGCAACTGGCCTGAGTGGTAACTCAGGGAGAGGGAGGGTATAGCGGAAAATTGGGGGAGGGGGAGTGAATCCGAGGCGTGCAGGCTTGAAAATAAGCATGTGTATATGCATTACCGTCTTACTTCTGGCTGGTCACCTAATACATGAATTAAAACTGGAAGGCAGTGTTGTCAACACCGCAAGAAAAAATTATCTTATTTACTTTGGAAAAGAGATTGAAATAAATGATGTATTAAATTTTAGCTGATTTTCAATGTTATTCTCTAATGGTTCTACGCCACCCTTCCTCCCCCCCATCTGGAAGTGTTTCCCGCCCCTCCAGGGTGCGCACCCCCCAGGTTGGGAACCACTGTCCTAGAAGGTAGCTATTTTTAATCATGTATTTTGCCATTCCTATGTCTATTTATAGGCTAGTAAGATATTGAGGTTTTAACAAATTAATATTTTGACACCATAACTCAGGTGGTAGCACGTCTGGATATTGAATTAAAAGTCCTGAGTTTGGTTCCCAACATGAGCAAAAAATATATTATTGATGCAAATGGAGGCTTCCTCTTTCACAGGGATGGATTTACCGCTGGGGGACAGGGTGTTGTGTCTGTTATAGAATTTATCTATAAAGTCTTGCGCTGATATAATCATTGGATTGAGAAATTGCGCCAAATATATTAATCGATTTCTACTATAGCCACTACTATATTTTTTAAAGACTTTAAATTGACTCAAGGAGTATTTAATGTCTAACAATTTTCTTGCCATCTTCTGTGGGGTATAAAGACCCCCTCCTCACCCCCGTAGTCTCAAATTCTTTATTTTAGTTTGCACAGAAATGTTCCAAAAAAAAGTATATATATATATATATATATATATATATATATATATAGAGAGAGAGATATAGAGAGATAAATAAAATGAAGTGAATGTATTTCATTAAATCATAAAGTAACTAAATAAAAGCACATTTACACTAATGATGTAAGTATGATGATGGTAGAATTTAGAGGAAGTGTATCCATATTAGTGTGGAGGAAGAGTGAGGAACCATTTAGAATAATTTTTTTTAGAAACCGATGGGAACCTGAGCCTCACCCACAAACCATACAATATAAAACTGACACCATGGTCCATGTGTTCACCAATGCAGGTGGTACTTTTATCTACTCCAAATTTAACGTCTTGGATAAATACAGCGAATCAGGGTTTTTTCCTCTTGCCTCCTTACAAACTGGCTATTATTATTATTAATTATTATTATTATTATTATTATTATTATTATTATTATTATTATTAGCACCGCGTCTTACTACCCGTTCGGGTTATACGCACTTACACTAAAGTGGAATGGTAGGGTGATTGTGAGGTGAATTGGAGGACCTACAGTTTAACGTGGAATCCGAACCACGGTGGAGGCCTGGCATTCCACACATTCACAAGTTGTGGTTAATACACGTCTTGTCAGAGGTGAAGGAAGGGTTTGGAAATCAGACAAATCCGTGCTGCTGGGACAGAGGATTGAACCCTGTCCCCCAGTACAGAAGTCCGACACCTTACCCCTATACTGCCAGGTCACTATCGAAATTGGCCAATAGTTTCGGTTGCGTATATATTTAGATTGCATAAGAAACGCAGTCCAACGATGTCCAAGCGAAACCAAATAAAAGGACCAAATGCTAAAATTATATCGTAATCATCTTGTATTCCAGATATTCTGAGCTTCCTAGAACCTCCCAAGCACTTCCCATGCAAGTTCATAAGTGCCAGATAAGTTGGTAAGCCGAGACTCCGATACGAGGGTCTCTGTGCTATACCCAGGTATGCAGTATTCAAGATAACAGCACACAGCTGCAGATACTTTGCACAGGATAGACGGTAAGTGCTACCCTCTGTAAACTCCATTTACTCCGAGAGGTAGCAAGCTCACCTTTCGTATTATCACTATGGAGCAGTTTAAAATATAGGTAAGGTGGACCATATGTACGGTGGTTTTTTTTTTTTGTAAGAACGGTACTGTTTTTTGGGGTGATGTCTTGCTGTCCTACAGGACAGGCTGTAGTACATCCATAGATACTGGTTTTTAGCCAAATACTTCCAAAAGTACTTGTTTTGTATGATAGAGAAAATATTTTGAATTGAATAACGCTAACGCAAGTAACTTTCCCGTTGAGTTTTAATTTATTCGAGAAGTTTTATTTACTTTATATTATCCAAAGCCAGTATTTTGGAAGGAAAAAATAACTTTCAAAACGGAATTCCTACCAAAATCAGTGATTTTTGAAACATATGTCTCTTGAAAATGTTCTATTATTTGTACCTAGAGTTGCTTTGATTTTAATGCTATGCATTATTATAGATTTTATATTGAAGTATTAGTTTGATTAACTGTAACCAACATCATACATTTATTTATAATCTACAACGAAAGTAGATAAAGTTCAAATTAAAATTTATTTATGCGTCTGTAGAACAGAGTATTTCTTGACATTCATATTAATTCCTTAAAATTAACAATTAAATTAATGCGTTTTCAGGTATTATTTTACTTGATATTACCCAGTATTACCTTGAATAATTATAATTGAAAATAGAGATTTAATGAATGGTTTTATGTTTCAACTATTTTTTTTATCTATCTTCCACTATTATTTTTTTCTCTCTCTACTCTTTTTCTTGGTTTTTTTTTGTTAGCATGTGCATAGCGTGCTTATTATTTAATTTTTGTTCTGCTTTTTCTAAGAAAAAATGTGACTATCATAAATTCATAAATACAGGGCCATAGTGGATCTTGTCAAGGGAAGATTATGCTTTCTTCGTAAAAGGAGCATACTCTTTGTTTAACCTGAAAGGTATAGTCTGATTTTGGTAGGAAGAACAGTATCTGGTGGTTACTAAAGTTACTAATTTTTTTAAAATATATTCATACATCAAGCAATGTTTTCTGCAACTGTCACGTTGGATAGATATCATCAACACTTATAAAATAACACAAATAATATAGTAAAATGTTATACAATATTGTCCGCAAATAAATGTTTGAATTTTCTAAACTGTTCTCCCAACCAAAATTAGGCTTACCTTTTCTAGTTCAACTATGTTGCAGACTATAAGATAGGTCATAGTACAGTCTGTCAAGGTAAGACTGCTACATTTCAGGGTAAACGGAGTGTACATTGCTACTCGCCTTGGGAGTAACCTAACCTGATAAAAAGTGGCAATCTTTGTTTGATATGTTCCTTACATTTTTTGTCACCCTTGTATGAAATAAAAGTCATGTCCAGAAGCTAGGAGTTAAGGAAATCCTTAGTAGAGGATACTAAATAAAGGACACTATTTTGTTATTTTAAATGTATGAAAGAAACATAAATACCTCTGGACTTCGTTTTAAATGTACTTATATTTTTTCAGTCCTCTTATGGGACAATAATTGTGACTTTTTTTTTGGAGGAAACCACTGATGTAAATTAAGAACGTGGTTGCAGAAACAGTTAAAAAAATCGAAACACATTTTATTGGTGTAAATATTAATAACAATGTATTTTATTATAATTTTGTAAGTATTATACTATCTATCAAAATTTACAGCTTCAGATCACATTACTTGATGTAAGTTATTTTAGTGTCCTTCCTACTGTCCAGTTTTTTTTAATATAAAAATGACCTTGTAAAAATTATAAACTTATTTTTTAGTCTAAAATTGATACATTCTTAATCTATGGTAACAGGGACTCGAAAGTTCATTGCTGCACTTAGAAAAGTACACTAGTTCTATCCAATCCCTCTCATTATACCCTATCGCTTTCAGTTATATTCTAGTGGTATCCTTCCATTTGCGTCTAGGTCTTCCCAATGGTCTCTTCCCCTTGGGTTTGCCAGTCATTACCAGGAATATGGTACTAGATTCTCCCATTCGTACTGCATGTTCTGCCCACCGTAATCTACGAGACTTAACTATCATAACAATGTTTGGTGATGAATACAGCGTATGTAACTCATCATTATGTAACCTCCTCTACTCCCCAGTAGCCTCATATCCTTTCAAACCAAATATCTAACCAAGCACCTTGTTTTAGAACACCCTAATTTTTTTCACCGCGTCTTACTGCCCGTTCGGTTTATACGCTTGTATACTAATTACGGTAATATTGTTAGGTATTAGGGTTATATTTATATAAAGTGTACCCACATTTGCGTGGAGGGAAAGTATAAGACAATTTAGTAAAAGCCACCCTCAATAAACCTGACAGAGATTTGAACCTCAATCTTCTTATAAAAATTTGCTTCCATCATGCAAGATAAGAGACCACGTTTCACACCCATAAAGAACAATCGGAATTATTGTATTTTCCTCCTTACCCGTTTGTTCTCCTACTGCTGAATGGCTCTATACAGGAACTTTATAAAGACACTTGGTTTCTGGCGTTTATGAATTTCTGCTAGAATATTCTAGCGCGTCAAGGAAAAGTCTCCTTCAATGTTGAATTTAATTGACTGAATTATTTAAATAGTTTCTTGCTCTGCTAGATTTCAATTACTCATCACATGACCTTGTTAAACATATTGACCCTGCTTCATTTATGGGGACAGTAACGCTGCATGCGAAAATTTATCCTTTAAGGTTGAAATATATTTTAGTTATCTATGTCACCTTAAAACTTGAGTACAGTATGTATCGTGCATATGAAGATGTTTTGGACCAAATCTGAATTTGTATTTTTCAGATAAGTTTTCACATAAGTTACTAAGTCACATAAGTCAAGTCATAAACTGCAGATTTCAGTTTTGATATAGTTATCAATAAATATACAGTAAAATGACAATAATAATATATTAAGAATTAATAGCCGCAGCTATTATTTATGCTTGTTGTTGTTGTGTCCAGGTGTCATTTTTCAATTTTCAAAATAATAATATAGTAACATGTTATCATTGTTGACTGCAAAAAAAGTTTTTATTTTCCAAAATGGCTATTCCTATAGAAATTGGACTGTGGTTTATTAAAGAATTTTTTTTTGTGTGAATATAATGTTCAATTAAATCAAGTGTTATTTAAAACAAAATTAATTTCTCTCTTGTCTACTTTATTAGGTTTTATTTTAAATATTGAACAGATTATTGAGAAAAAGATTTTAGACCTATTTGATTATTGTGTGCAATTAAAATCTTGAATTTATATTAATGTTTAGCTGAAACAGATTATTTTGAATACTAGACTAATTATTAATGGGTACTCGCAGATAAAGCTCCACTTATATTAAATAAAGAGTGATTAGTTTGGTGCAAATTAATAATAATAATTTTCCCCTTCAAAAGTGAAACGTCAGCCACATCCATGACTGTCCCTCTAAAAACTTCTTGACTTTGTAGCACATAGATCGTAGAAGAATATTTTTTTTCATGCTTTGAGTCTAAATTCTCATCCAGGTTATCCTCAAATGTACACTAATAGAGTAAATATGAGGAAGATAGAATTAAGATGCAGTGTATTGTATTTGAGTGAGGGATTCAAACCCCAACCTCTACGTTACCAGTGATACAGACAGGATGAGACTGATGCCTTGGACCCCACGTGCCCACCGGTGGAGTTTTTGTTTTAGTTCTCATATCATTAGTCATAGCTTCCCTGTATTTTCTTTTCTTTATTTAAAAAAATATATTTAAGTGTGTATATTTTGACTCGGATAATCAGCGCAATGTATTGACGTGTGTTAAAAACTTGGTAGTAATACTCTACTGTATTCATACGCCACATCTGTCACTTAAAAAAATATACATTTGAACAGGTATAAGATAAATATAGTGACTTTTATCAATATTGGCTAATTTACAATAGACTAGACTGCAGATGACGGGATATCGGGGTTCGAATCTTGGTCGGGTGTATTGAGTATGGCTATTGTTAAAAAAATTCCCCTCCCCCTCCACGAAAATTCGAGTACACTTCCTTTCAATTCAACCTTCTTCTTCTTGCCTAACACTTTAGGCCTAGTATTCAATTAATTACTTAGAATTATTGATTCAAATAACTTGAGAGGAGCTCTTAAACAAAAAAAAACCTTTTGACTGACCACCATCTTGAAGCGGATTATCAAATCAAAAAACAATGTACATGAGACGTTCGGCCTAGGTTCAAAGAACGTTTCTGCCAAATTTCATTAAAATTGGTCAAAGTATTTTAAAGTTGTCACGGAACAAATATCCGGTTAGACAGCCAGACAAACTGCCAAATGGTCAAGCTAAAACATCACCTCAATTTTCTCTGTCATTATGAAAGTAGATCTGGTAACACTTCTAGCTGTCAGAGAAAGAAAGCCCTTTCTATGAAAATTGGACTGTATATGTGTGTGCTACATTCCAGCGTCCTGAAGTAATCAGTTAAATGGGATGTGGTGTGTAAGGCAGGCACTCATACTGTTCTCACACACGCTTCCAATGACACGATTAACTTTGAGCCACGCCCACTCGCCGCGAATAATAGCAGGCAGAACTTTTCGCAGCATGGGCGACTCCTAAATTCTTCAGAGACAGTTTCGCTGTCACGAATGGCCTTGAGCCTTCAATTTTCATTTCAAAACCGTTCGTTGGGTATTTGAATATTTAAAAGCCTAGTGTGCACGGTATCATTACGTGATGCAGCATTAGTGATACAATAGAGAGGTTGGTGATGTATTCTTAAAATTATAAAAAGCTATACATCAGTGATACATTTTCAACACAGCCTTAAAAATAACATTGAGAAAGATGTAAGGTTGTTCTTGAAATAATTGTCTGATTCGTGACTGGACATAAAGGATAGAGCTATGCTGAATAGTTTATCGAAGATGCGGCTATATCATGGAGATAAAAAAGAAAATAGAGACAATTTACTAGTAGTTTTGTGAACTGTAGACCTGGTTCCGTCTAGGTTATCATCACTACTAGAATATTAAAATTTCTCTTTGGATTTCAAGTTAAAATTTCTCCCATAATTCCTCCTTGGATTTGAAGTTGATATTTTCTCTCGGTGACCAAGATAGACATAAAAATAATAAATACAATTTTCTATAGAATATTGTGTTCATAAAGAATAAAGACTTTCACATGGTTTAAGACGTTAGTCTCGCCATATGTTTAGATTTAAAAAAACATATATACCTTAGGTACTCGATTGGTTGCTTAGAATTTTAATTCAAATCACTTGAGATAAGCTGTTAAATGAAAAGTATTTTGAGTGGGGCACCATATTTAATTAGATTGACTGATTGAAAAAACAATGAAATAAATCGTTCGATCAAGATTTAAAGAATGTCCTTGCCAAATTTAGTTAAAATTGGTTTACACATTTGTCAGTGATTATGTAACAAACAGACATACACGTTTTTGAGCGGACACCATCCTGAAAATTATAACCAGATCGAGAAACCATGTACACTCCGTTCACCCTGAAAGTTAGCAATCTTACCCTGACTTATTAACCTATGGCTCTTTCTTATAAGCTTTGACGTAGTGGAGTCAATGAAAGGTAAGTTTTGCTACCTTTTAGGCTACACGAAGGGTACATACTCGGCCTAATATCAAAGGATGCCCCTACCAAATTTTTATTAAACTTAGCCCACACATTTGACATTTATCGCGGAGCTTGAATCGGGCCAGACAGATGAATTGCCAACTTGTCGAGTTAAAACAGAATCTCACTGCGCTAGATCAATTAATCAATCTAATTTAATTTATTTGCCAGTAGTTTGTAGACGTTTGGATTTTATGCTCTCAATTATTTTAAACTGTTTATTTCGGTATTTTTTAAAATTATTATTATTATTATTTGTATTTATATTTTATATTATTATCTGGTTGCTATTACATACACTTATTCTTCCACGCCCATTACTTCCACAATGGGCTGTAAAAAAAGCTTCTTGGGCTTGCACATTTTCATATTGCAATCACCTCTCTTTGGGTGCATCATTGGTGAACGCTATCATTAATATATATTATCTATCCACTATTTTGATTATTAATATATGTATTATATATTGATCATATATATATATATAAAATCTATTCCCTATTTTGATAAATACTTAAAACATGTTTTTAAATCCATAGCTTTTTGTTTTCTAACCGTCAGTGCTGTAAGCTTTTTTTTTAGCACCACGTCTTACTACCCCTTCGGTGTATACACTCATGCACTAATTACGCTAGTAGGTTAAGGATTAATAATGTTGAATTTATAAAAAGTGTACCCGAATTTGCATGGAAAAAAGTGGAAAACCATTTAGGGAAAACCACCCTCAGTACACCCAACCGGGATTCAAATCCCGATATCTACGTCATCGGCAATCCAGTATATTTCGAGATTGATGCCTTAGAGTCCTTAGACCATACGACCACCCAAGTGGGTTATATGTATTTAACTACACTAATTGAACAAGGATGAGGAAATTAGAATGTTGAGAAAATGTATCCACATTTGCGTGGAGTGAGAGTGGGAAACCGTCTAGGACGAATCAACCTAAGATCACCAACCTGGGATTCAAAACTCGACCCACCCGTAACGATAAAAAATGACTAGATGGGCTTGATATTTAATCAAGCGCAGTTAAATATCTTGTGTCAATATTTTGTGTGTATATGCTACACATTTTACTACCTGTCCTGTCTATCACATTCACACTAATGAGCTGAGGATAAAGAAGACAGAATTAAGAAAAAGTGTATATGCATTTGAGTTTACCACCGTAGATAGAAATCCCTCCTTCACATACATATATTGGTACGCTCAGGACATGGGTGTAGGGAGAATTTAATTTGGGGGTGGGGGGTTTACAATCATAAGCTTGAGCTTGTGACATGACTT
The DNA here is from genome assembly GCA_033556935.1 of Timema podura. Lineage (NCBI taxonomy): Eukaryota > Metazoa > Arthropoda > Insecta > Phasmatodea > Timematidae > Timema > Timema podura. The sequence continues at coordinate 57,897,219 of JAVRXN010000011.1, forward strand.
AATATTAAACCCCAAGCAATAAAAAAATTGTTACTCTATACAGTAGTGATGGATATCTATTTGTGTAAGAAGGGGGGGGGGGACAAGTAACAAAAAAAAGTGTTTTTTTTTTAGGGATTTTATACCCTCCTTTCCCACAGTTAATGTTAGAAAATTGGATTCCCCCTAAAGTTATTTGTAGTGGTCTTTATTTGGAAATTGTTTTGAAACTAAACTCTCTTAACAACTATTTAGAATAATGCTCCCCCCCCCCCCCCGAAATTTTTTGAAATTTTGATACTCCTAGAAGCTATTTAAAGTATCCCTCGACTCCTCGTTCGGCACATTTTTAAAAATAGTGATGCTTCTAAAATTTATTTTTAAGAAGTGATTACCGGATTTTATTTTATAAATTAGATTTCCTAGAATCTATTTGAAGTGGTCCTCGACCAGGATTATTATAAAGTTGGAACGCCCTAAAAGCTATTTAGAGTGTTCTTAGACTGATTTTTTTTAGAAAATTAGATGCCTATAAGAGATATTTGAAGTGGTTTTCCACCAGAATATTTTTTTAAATTGGAAGTCCTTATAATTTATTTGGAATGGCCCTTGGCAGTTTTTTAAAACTATGTCCTTAGAAGCTATTGAACGTGGGTTTCCCAACACATTTTTGAAAATTGAACGATTTTAGAAGCTAATTGGAGTAGTCCTTCACTGTCAAATGTTTGAAAATTGAATGCCTCTATAAGTTATTTGAAGTTTGATACAAGTCCATATTTAAGTTTCATATAAAAAGACTTAAGGAAATTTTAGGAGGGGGGTTGAGCCCCATAAGCCCCCCCCACCACCACCTCCCTTAGCCCATGGCTCAGGACTATATTGTGTATGATGATGTTCATAGGATAGGCCTTTATCTCGCGGCTAGTAAAGTTACTAGATTTACTTTCACGTAGGTACTCATACGGCAAGTCATATCATTTGAAGCTGTCACCTATGATAAATATTATCAACTCCCAAAAAAATAGTAAAATGTTATCTTTGTTGACAGCGAAAAAGCCTTTGTATATACAGCTGTCACTTTTGACAGATACTAACAATGCCGATAAAATAATTATAAGATAGTTTTGTCAATGTTGAAAAAATAATAGTTCTAAACTAGTTTAAGTTGAAAGGTAATTTTTAATGGTTACAAAATCTACTAAAAAAAAGTATTCATTTATATGTCAACTCATGTGATATGCAAACTGTCATTTTTCATAGATAACATCAATTCCTCTGAAATAACACTACTAACCAGTCAAAATGATATCAATGCTGACCGCAATTAAATATGTTTGTTTGTTTGTAAATGATCCTTCCTACCAGATATTCTAATATATAGAATCGTATTTCGTGTTCACTCAATCCTAAAATACACCTGGATATACCTTATCAACGATGGGAGTGTAGATAAGTGACAGCTGGCAGAAGGTTCTTTATTTCACACATTTGCTGAAAGTCAATGTCAACCTATTCGGAAATATTATTTGCTTATTTATACTACATTATCAATAAAACTTAGTGTTATCAAACGATTCTAATAATACCCAAAGAATTACTGTATGATTGGCGTTTTCGTAATTTATTGATTGAAAGAATAAAATATATTAGTACAACTTTTCATGTTTTTTGGTTTTGCTGTGGTGGCAACAAGAGATATTATAGTACATGAAATAATAAATTAAAACGTTTTATATTCACGTTGGTATCCTGTTATAAATGGCCACCAAAATAAATAAATGTGTTTATATAGCATAGAGAAGGAGCCATATAATTTATTAACTTAGAAATAAAACGTTTTTATTTTGTAAACAGCGCATGGACACAATCGAAAACGGTTTGTATGACCCATCCTCGTTTCGTTCTATTTGTCATATCAATCTATGAAGAGAACGCAGCCTTTTAAAAAAGCTCTCGTTTGAAAATCCCTTTCAAATGATCCACAGATACCGTTTTTACAAAGTAGAAATATACAAACATTTATTTTCATAAATAAGTGTTTTAATAATGTAAAAACGGTTAAATTTCAAACATAATTAAAAACAAATTACTTGTTGTGAAAGTTTTTACTAGCAAAAGTATCAAAACTCAACATATGGTCTTACAGATTATATGGTTTGGTGAACGGATACATGGTAACTTTTTCCTAGCTGTCATTTACCTACACTCCCGCCGTGGATAAACTCTAGCTTACTCATGTTCGGTGTTGTTGTAGGTTGCCGCAGCAACATGGAGATAGCAGCACCAGCCGGCTGGTTCGTTCTCTCGAGTTTCCTGCTAGCCTTCTCTACAAACTGTAAGTGAATCATCAACATCACAATTCACACTTGACTCATAAATAGAGATTATTCTTTTTCAAGGTTTTTTCATGGGAATGCCCATTTGTCATTATCGAGTAACAATGACTAATTTAAAAAAGGATGCATTTCAAACAGTCGCACACTCAAAATTTTGCTTGGGGAACACAGACGGGTGGGGAGTAAACTGTATTGAATTTACTATTAAGAATTTACTAAGCATATTTAAGGTTTTAAAAGTTAGGGGATGGTAGTACCCCACTTGTCTCTCAGTAGGCGTACCATCGGTTTTAAGAATCCCTACCACTATTCATTTGGGGAAAAGACTTAAAACCACGTTGTGGAAGAAAAAAGAACCCCCATACCTCGTGGGCACTTTGCACACTTCATTTACCCTGAAAGGTAGCAAGCTTACCTTGTCTAGGGTCTGGTTCCGCCAAGACGGGGCCGGAGCTGTAGACAAAACTGCAAATTTTATTAGTATCAGGTATGGCCAATATTTTTTTTAAGGGCAAAATAACAGATATGGTGTTTAAACTTTAAACATAGCTAGCCATTTATTTATTTTTGAAGAAAGGTTGGAGGGGGGGGGGCCAAAGGAGAGGTGAACAAAAATTAAACTTTTATCAGTTTTGAATATGGTCAATATTTTTGGTCTAAGGAGATCGATCAGTAGTGATATGAGACGATCTAGTTCTCGGTCTGTTCGAGTTTCAGGGGTGGACTCTGTGGAGTGCTACGTGTGCAGTTGGAGCCAATACGAGACGGATATCCACGACACGTGTTCGTTCGAAAACTTCGACCCCTTGAGGGTTCGCACGCACGAGTGTCAGAACGGCTGCGAGGTCGTCACCAGGAGGGATTCCAACGGTAAGGAGGGGGGTGGATGGGAGTAAAATATTGATGGAGAGGGAAGAAAGAAACACATACAAATTAAGTATATATGAAAGGCGAAACTTGAGGGGGAGGGGGGGAGATTATTATTACGGAGATAAGCCGTAGCTGAGTAATGTTTTAATAAATTGAAAAATGACACCTAGGCACGGAAATCAAATGGCAGCACAATGCTTTACCGCTGAGCTATCCTGGGATAGTCTCGTGCTCAGGGTCATTCTTTACTCATATTTTAAGGCAGGGTCTGTAATGGACGTGTGAATAAATATCATTGGCTGCTAAGAGCTATCATTGATGTCGCAGCCACCGGTGACTCGATCGTGGCTTTTTACTGCCAATAGGACACACATTTTGTAATTTCTAAGTGGGCTCCAAGTTCGATTCTCCTGTCCAGGTGTCATTTTTCAATTTATTCCAGCTCATGGAGAGGATAAAATCGAGGGGATAGAGCGGATAGCTATAGCTATAACTTCCACAGATAAACCATATTTAATTCAACTAACTGGAAAAGATAGATTAGCGCTAACTTACTTGATTAACCAGGGTTTTATACTCGGCTGAGGGTAATAGGGGTGTATTCTACTATTACTCCCTTTTGCAAAAGGTTGGTTTTATCAGCCTCCCTTAAATTGTTTTTCCTTAAATTACAACCTCCTCATTCTGTCTTTTTTCTCACCACGTTTCACTACCCGTTTGTGTCATACGCATGTGTATAAATTACACTAATGAGTTAGGAATGAATACCCGCATTTGCGTCAAGGGAAAGTGGGAAAATATTTAGAAAAAAATACCCTCAGTTAAACCAGCTGAGATTCAAACCCCAACCTCCCCGACATCGGTAAATAAGAATAAATGCACCTGATATTCAGACCACGTGCTCATTGCAGTCATGATCACCCTGCTACCTTAAATCATATATTTAATTCGCTAATTACACTGGCACTATAAACGTATCACTGATAAGATTATAATCATCCAATCCAGTGCCAACACTGACTAACAGCGTCTAAAACAATTATAAAGAAGAATTATTATTAGGTTAAGATTTGGTGTTTTGAGTAACTGCGTTAAAGCTCACCTGGAGAGAGGATGGCTAATAATCTTCATAGTAGTTTGACAGGCTTGAACCGCTGTCTTTTAGTTCGGAATCAGACATCCCAGCATGCTGGTTCCAGTAAATAGGCGTTGTTTCTTTAACTGCATACAAGCTTGGCCGTCTTTTTATAGAGTTTTTTCTAATTTATCGCGGGTTCTTACACAGGCATAGTAAGCTCAGTGCCAGCGTGCTGGACTGGCGCAACTGAATCTGGATCGGGAAGCCGGGGTTAGAGTATCATTGAGCTGCACTAGGTTTAATGAAATTTACTTCCACTCTCCGGGCAAATTCTGGTGCATTTTTATATATCTTATTTATATAAAGCTGTAGTGAGCCGGAAACTAAGAAAACACCCCCTATCCTCATTCTTTTTTTTAAAATATAAATTTAGGTTGGTATTATTTCACATGTTAAACATTGAGTGGATCTAGAACCGTTAATTAAGTACTAATGGTGTGTGGATAAATAATCAGATTGCAATAAAAGCTAAACCATTGTCTGCAAAGAAGCAGTAATAAAAGCATGTATCGATTCAAGGAGAGGAGGGGGATGGTTGTTCTTTCCTCTCACGTACCCCAAAGTTTGAAAATATACTGCAATACTCGACCTGTTTGAAATGTTCTTTTTGGCACGCTCCTGCCTGGGTAGATTAGGTGATAGAGCACAAAGATGGGTAGTAATCATCGATTAAAACAGAATATTGAGCTGAAAAAGGTAAGGTTTACTACCTACGGCTGCTCGTGCTTAGTTTAAATCCGCCAACAGAAGATGATAAGGATTTTTCTTAGACATTACATTTATTTTGAAAAATTTAAAGTTATTTTAAGTCATAATAATTAGGGTTTAAGGTGTAAGACTCCGAGGAGGAATACAAAAATTCACTATTATTATTAATAATACTCAGTGATAGGATTTGAACCTCTAAAATCACCCTTTTCTTGGTACAGCCCATAGGCAGAGGCATCATAAAGTTGTTAAAATTGTTTAAAATTGTCGAAAGGGACACTAATAAATGAAAGTAACTCTAGACCCGCTTAGGTGGCTATATAGTCCAAGGCGTCACTCTCTTGTTAGACTGGTCTGCTGGTGACGGGGAGTTCGGGGCTCGAATCCTGGTCGGGTCTACCGAGGGTGGTTTTTTCCTAAATGGTTTTCCACTTTTCTTCCACACAAATGTGGGAAGATTACCTCTAAAATGCTTCCTTCCTCATATTTACCCGCTTAGAGTAACTATCAGATATGTATATAACCTGAACCGGCAGTTAGACGCGATGATAAAAAAAAAATAGTAGCTCTGATAACTTTTTGAGCTCTCAGATGAGGAAGGCTTTGTCTGTTTGACGTAGCAGTGAATGCATCTGTAATGTTCTTTATCGCCACAACCCACAACCCAGCTCTCTCACGTTGTGAATGCTTCTAGTCCCGGCCCATGACGTCAAACCTTGTTCTTGTCTCCAGGCGAGTTGGACATACAATACAGGAACTGTATCACGAGAAATCAAGTGACGTACAGTCACACCATCGTGACTTCCAACCACACCAAGGAAGACATCTACACCTGCAACCATCAGCTATGTAACTCTGCGCGCGCGCACTCGTCGGCCGCGCTCACACTCCTCGTGGCGGGCTGGGCGTGCGCGATGCTCACCGCTCTGTGAACAGACACGCACCAACAGGTAACAAACATATGGAGGGAGAAGGAGGGTAGTGGTGAAGGGGTTGAGAATGGTGGAATGAATGTTGGAGGGGAAGAGGTGGAGGAATTGTAAGACCGGCCATGAGCTGAAATTTGTAGAGTATAAATAAATAAACGGTGGATGGGGGAATGGATGTGGGGATGACTGGGGGATGAAGGATAGAAAAGCGACTGAATGGGGGAAGTGGAGGGATCGATGAAGGAAAGGAAGAGGGAATGGAGGTATGGCTGGAAGATGGATGGATGAAGGAAGGTAAGGTGGGATGGAGGTATGGCTAGGAAAATACATGGAGGAATGGCTAGAAGATGGATGGATGAAGGAAGGTAAGGTGGGATGGAGGGATGGTTGGAAAAATATATGGAGGGATTGATAAGGGATGGAAGGAAGGATGGGGGATGGAAGGATGGATGGGGGATGGAAGGATGGATGGGGGATGGAAGGATGGATGGTTGAATGAACGAAGGAAAGGAAGAAGGGATGGATGAAGATTGAAATGATAATGAATGGTAATAGGGATGGATGATCTACTGTAGCCATATATATACTTATCTGACAATTTTGATTACTATTGATATCTAAAGCAACCAGGATGAATAATAAAACGTGCACCAATGGTCTAGCTGTCTAATATGTTGGACTAGCATTGCGTCACCATTGATGGGAAGGTCGATGCTATTTTTTTGTTATTAATACATTTACCACCATGGCCATAAACAGCTTAATCTGAAGGCTAGGTTTGGGGAAGGAACTTCAGAAAAAGTGCACCCAAATTTTACGTGGAGAGGCGGTGGGAAGATTACAATAATAAATCACGTGTAAAAAAATCACCTTTCAGTGCATCAAGCCGAGATTTAAACCTTGACTTATTCATCGTCTGTAATCCAGTCTATTGCGAGTTTAACGCCTTAAAATTTGTGAACAGCAGTGCAGGTATGTGGGGGTCTCAAATCGTGTCAGGTTGCGCTGCGAGGTGTCTTCCACATTTTAAGTGGTTTTCCCATTCTCTCTGCAAGTCAATGCTACAATTTGCTGATAAGTGTATAGGGCACAGCACATTAACAAAATTTGTGACTTTTTGTTGTTCTGCAACAAAATTAATAAGTTTTCAAAATTAATCAAGTATTAGTGTGACTTACACTTTTATCAATAAAGAAAATAATAATGAAAAGAGCTATTTACTTTCAGCATTTCACCATAATATCTTTTGACTGTTATTCCTAATACCATCCGAACAAATCTTATTTAATTTGTGTACTTATTTTTCTACTATATGTTTGAAAAATCTTATAGTATTTAAATGAAACCTCATAAAAACTAACTTTGATATGAGATAAATTAATATGAAAATACTTACATTTAAGAGCTTTTGGGATCTACTAGAAAGTAGACGTAGTAGTTCAATATAATTTTAGATAATCGTGTTATGATAACTAAACATAATCGTTGAATATTAAAATCATTATTGATGTGTTACACTTCATGGTATAATTTTATAAACAAAATTGTTGGTGCCAGATTGTTAAATAATATACCAAGAGCAAAAGCTTATTAAACTGTTATACGAGTCTGTAGAACCCCTACTTCGAAAAGTCCATTAATTCCAAAGAAGGCACAATATTTCCAGAGTTAGGGGTAGGAGAGGGGGCAGACATTTTCCCTCCCCCAACATATTTCCATACCCATGCTTATAAATTTTTCAACATGCTTATTTAATGAATAATATGTTAATTTGTTGTAGGTGATTCATTGAAAGTACGTGAGTCGACATCAGCCAGACACACAAGAACAAAAAGTAGGAAAAAAAAAACAAGCACAAAATATGTTCTATTGTGGATGTTGAAAATGTCTTCTTAAAAAAATTTGATAAGACTTTTGTGGCCTGATTTTATAAAGGCATCAAGTTGTTTCACCACCCCCACCCCTCCACCCCCCTCGCAAGTATGTGAAATATTCTACTAAATTATTTCCATGGATTATTAGTTGATATCACTTCTTGAACTGTTATTGATAACGTAGAAGTGGATTGGACAATCACGGTTTATTCAATTAAAGATAACATGCTTTTTAAATATTTGTAATTTTTTTTATAGTTGGTGATTATTATTGAAATTTATTAAATGGTGCTAATACGAGGTCAAGTTGATTTTGGAGCCCTTTCAGTGTTTCCCAAACTAGGGTACGCGAAATATTTTGGGGTTACATACCACTGAGATGTAATAATCATAATATAGTTTTTGACAATGGTAAGACTGATAAATTAACGCAGATTTTGGTATCCTTATGAAGCTATTTAGAAATTTTGAACGACGGTTTATACTTTAAAAGATAGCAAATATTTTTTTTTAATGAATTGCTTGCTCTAAGGGGTAGGATAATTAAGCCCATGACCCATAAATGGGTACGCGATCAACGATAGTTTGGGAAACACTGTTTTATAAACATTTATAAGCAATGATTTTTCACGATTTAGAGAATTGGACCACAGGTATATGACTGAGATGTAAAATGTCTGAAAATATATATCCGAGAAATAATTCGCTGGAAGAAGTAAAAGAGGAACAAATCAACCTAAATCAAAGGTACATATTATATTTACATGCTTATTTTTGTAATTATACTAAACATAGAGTGGTAAATAATATTTTACTATTTTTAATTAAAATTCCAAAATATCATATGTATCCCACCCCCAAAGAAAGTATATTTATAAATTGTATTGCCGGTAGGAAAAGGCACCTTAAAATCCAATTTTAAACAAAGGAGCTCTGATTAAAATTTTTAAACCATTTTTTAATGTACTATATTTATATATATGTCTTTATTCATTATTACAAAGAGTGAACCATATTAATTTACAGGGTGTCTCATTAAAATGATGTAATGATTAAATTTTGGTAATGTCAACAAATGCTACTAGTAAGAGTAATATTTTAAATATTAAATATATATAAAGTTTGTATAAGTTGCGATGGAAACAATTAGACTATCTATGCTGAGGAAAGTGATGGAAAATGTGCTGGGGTTCGCCTGACATCCATTGAAGGTCACCTGGGTGACATTATCTTCAAAAAGTGAAAAATTGTAGTATATAGTTTGCTTTTATTTAGCTAGTGAAAATTTACTTTTCAGTTAAAGTGTTAATTTTTTAAGTTAGTAATCGTCTAATTGTTTCAGCCTCATCCTGTATATTATACAATTATGATATTATTTATAGTTGAGAAATTTTAAATAAGGATAGTTTACGTTCTAAGATTAAGATTATATATAATCTACTTTTTCGGCAGTCTTTTAATTGAGTCGCGAATAGCTGTGCTAAGTTAATTAAAATATTATCAAAAAGTCGTAAAAAACGTATTTAAATCTGTAGACACTCTGTAATAATAATAATAATAATAATAATAATATAATAATAATAATAATAAATGCAGTGAGTTTGTATGAGCTCTCATGGAGTTCCTAAGTCGGAAAGATAGTTTAATTATTTATGTATTAGATTTAAGATAATTTATAGAATTAATATCTTAAGTCTGTTAGCTTTTTATGTACAAAGTATAGATGAGATTTACACCCTTATGATAGTATTTCAACTTAATAACTAGAAATAATTGTCTACAAATACAGTTGTTGTTTTCCAATTGCATATATTTGAAGAAAATAAACCTTTGTAACATTTAAAAAAATTTAATTAATGTTCAATGTATTTTATGATCTGAAGAATATTTACAGTAAGAATATTTTGTTTCCATTTGGATAAATGATCTAGGTAACTAATTACAATATGCTTGTACAAAGGTATTCAATTTTCGTTTGATTTAAATTTGAAACAAACTCAGAAGTTTTATTTAAGTATAATATGCACAAATTATATTGTATATGATTTAAAAGCTATTGTATGATAAACTGAGACAAATTAAATAAATTCCTATCACTTTATGTTATATTTAAAAGTTCTCTTTTATAGACTTTGTATTTTTTTATCAGAAATATAATAATATTTAAAATGGTTACCCCAATCATTACTTGTCTTTAGTGAGTTTGTATTAGTCACTATGAATTAATAGAATATTTTGAATAGAGAACCATGCCTTAAACATTGTAACCACTCACAGTTATGGTCACACTTGTTCTAAAAGTATATTAACTGGGTAGCCTATATTGTGGAAGTTGAGGTTCAAATTTTGGCTGTGTATAATGAGGATGATTTTATCATTTGTGATTTATCACTGTGATTTTTTTCCCATTCTCACGCTTCCACTCTGATACAGACACATTTCCTATAATCTACTTTCCTCATTGCTACCCCATAGATTTAGCCATCAACGACCATCGCTAGACGCAATAATAATGATAATAATCAAGCTCTCTCAATCACACTGAAGGTCCTGAAACCACGGAATATTTTAAATAACATTTTATATTATATATATATATATATATATATATATATATATATATTATATATATATAGTCTCAAGTTAGATCTTAAGACATATGAAGTTACGACAAGCCCAGCAAGCTGGTAATGGAAAAGATATGGCTTGAATAAAAGAATGACCCAAACCATAGTCTGGAAACAGAAATGGATGTAAAGATTGATTGAGAATATATTTATTGTATATAAAAGTATCCCACACATATGGCAGTGTACAATTCAATTCACAAAGAAGTAAACATTTTTTCAGATTTAGTAAGTTGCTTGAACAATTTTCATATAGTCATACGCCAAATCATGTGATCTACTGCTGCCAGTTCTGATGGATAACATTTTATCGATACCTATAAAATAAAAAATAAAACTAATAATGTTGTAAAATTTTATCAATGTTGGCCGCAATAAGCTATTTTTGTATTTTCTGAAAGAGCCTTCTTACCAAAATCCTAATATATATTTAGTCGGACATTCAAAGGATGATATCTACTCAAACTATTAAAAAAGCTAATATATTTACATTCATATGGCAAGCTGTATGCCATGCAGCTGTCATTTTTAATAGATGGTGTGAATATTGATAACTGTAAAATATATTGGCCATTTTCGAGATATAGGTAGATGTATATTTTTTAAATAGAGGTTTTAGAAATCAAGGACAGAAAATTTACAAGACGACGACTCAGATAATCATAAAAAAGAAATTAAATTAGAAACTCTAGACCAAAATGGAGATGGTTTCTTCTATATATTTATAAAAGTAATAGAGCAAATTGTGATCAATCTTTTTTTTTTCAATCTCCAATGCAACATTAGAGTTTTATACCTCACTAAGAAGCAATTAAGTCTTAACTACTTCTTGGTGAGGTAGAAAACTCTAATTTTATATAGGAAACTGATAAAAAATAAATAAATAAAAAAACCAAATAATATCGAAAATAGGGTGAATTAATTTAACTCATACAAATTTAAAAATTGAGAGCAAAACTAGCGAAATCACACACATTTAGTAGCGACGGAATAATTAAAATAAACATCTGTTGACATAGCGTTGTGAACCATTATGCTCTTTTGTGAAATGTTTTGTTTATTTTTTTCCCCAATATGTTTCTATTACATTGTATATTATTTTATTAGTTCCTTCTGATGAAATATAATGATCTTTTTTCCATTATTATTCTGCATCATTGTATATTACCTCTTTTCACATATCTTATGATTGATCTGAGGCAAATTGTGTTATCTATGAAACACGACTTTTTGTGTACTCAGTTTGTTGCTATAAGCATGAGCTGGGCACGGGGTCTATCTTAAATATTTAAGGTATTTTGATTTATTTATTGCCGTACATTATTTGGGGTTGTAATAGAGAGTTTTTTTAAAATACAAGGAGACATTATACTAAAGATGGCAGATCGATGGTTCATTTCATAACTTGATATAGCTATGGTCCAACACCTTAACTCAGTCATTAGCATGCCTGTCTACTGAGCTAAGGGTCCCGGATTCAATTCCTGGCATGGCCGAAAAATGTATTATTGGTAAAATGCGGGTTTCCCCTTTAACACTAATGAATTAACGACCGGGTATGGATATTATGTATGTTCTAGATTTAAGTTAGTTTATAAGTTGTGTGCTGATATAATCAGTCGGTTTAGAAAGTGTGCGTTAAGTAGGTCAAATAAATGTAAATGAAAAAAATGATATAGCTATGATGTGAGCGAATACCGGTGGCTCCATATTTAGGTAAAGGGGCTATAAAGTATGTGTGGTGCGCCGAAACAATTATTTAAAATATTATTTAAATTGAAAAATGAGGCTTGGACACCAGAATCGAACCCAGGACCTTTGGCTTAGTACGCCAATGTGACCACTGAGCTATCCAGGAGTCATCCCATTCCCAGGTTCATTCTTCACTCATATATTAAATCAAAAGGTGACTGCGTTAATTGATAGCTCGTGATCTTAATTAATCACTCATATTATGTGGCTGACGATTTCCCCACGTCCATCACAGACTCTGCCTTAAAATATGAGTGAAGAATGAACCTAAGCATGGGATGATTACTGGATAGACATAGACGTACTAAGCTTATCATCCTGGGTTCGATCTCCATGTCCAGGTTTCATTTTTAATTTAAAGATTATAATGTGTTTATAGCCGTATTTAACAAATACAATAGCCCAGCTATTTAATACATCATTTATTTAAAAGACTGAACTACTTAGCGATGGCTAAGAGGCATGATATCACACCGATATTGATCACCAATGACGGAAATTTCGGGGTCCGAATGCAAGCGAGGATAATTGGGGAAAAGGGGTTTACAAAATATATTTTTTCTTTGCATTGGATCTATCATGCTCTTCCTGTGGAAATACGGGTTCATTTACTTGAAACTACACCCCTCCTCATCCTTTCCTTAAGATTAAGTTATTGATAATCCTTGTGTTGAAAGAACTAATCAAAAATAGGATATATTTCCAGGAAACCGAATCAGTGATTCACCTTGAACTAGGGCTGGAAAAAAAACACTGAGGGAAAAAAATAAATATTTTAGTGTAGCAGATACACATCCAATCCAATACCTTAGCTCACCCGCTAGTATGTCTGTCTTCTGAGCTAAGGGTCCCGGGTTGGTTTTCCGGCATGGCCAAAAATTTGTCATTGGTTAAAATATGGGTTTACCCTTTCTTAGTGATAAATTAACCACCGGGGACTGAATTTTGTGCTTGTTCTAATCTTAAGTTGGATTATCAGGCATACGAAGCTATGACAGGCCTGTTAAGTCGGTAGTGGGAAATATATGGCTTGAATAAAAAAAACTGGACCCTACTATAGGCTGGAAACAGTAATACATGTAAAGTAAAAGTACACATCCAATCCTAACCTTTCAGGTCAAACTCAGGAATGCTGGCCGCTCCTCTAGCTATACTCTTATGTGATTATTCATATAAAAAAAAGCCAACCACAATCAACTGCCGGACATATTTCCGCCTGACCCATATTCTAATTAAGTTTAGGAAAGTATAATTAACGAGGTCTGTCAGGAATAGAGAACGCTTGTCTGAAATATTAGTTGATAAATGGCATGGAAGTAGTTAATGACCTAAGAGGGGAGGGGGGAGGAATAGGAGGGTAAAGAGTTTTATATGAGTCTTCCATGTTTTATATGACAACACACCCGCTCCAGTTGCCGAACGGTCTAAGGCTTGACTTCCGTGTTGGACTGGTGTGCTGATGATGGGGATATCGGGGTTTGATTCCGGGTCCGGTCTACTGGGGGTTGTTTTTCCTCAATGGTTTCACACTATCCTTACCTCTACCTCTAAAATGCTTCCTTCCTCATCCCTACGCCATTAGAGTAATTATCATGAATGAGTACAACCTGATCAGGTAGTAAGATGAGGTGATTATATATATATGAAAGACACAAGTAATAAGAAATATTTCCATACATTTCTTGTTGTGACAATAAAATGTGAATGGTGGGGTGCCAGGATACTAAAAAATGTTTATGTCCAAGGCTATTCGCATTCATTTTGAAACCAAAATGATATTATGTAGTAGGTTATTTACACTTTTTTTTTGCCGTGAATAAATTTAAATGGAATCTACTCTCATGAATATGTAATAAAAGAAAGTTTATGACAGGTGCTAGAATTGACCTAATATATTAATTTTTCCTAGTAAACTTTACACTTTATTATAAATTAGGTTATAATGTATGATCATTTTATTTAGATTATTTTCTACTGAACTTCCTTTTACTAGTGCTGAAATATAAATTTATTTAAAGTAATATAATTATTCATGGGAGAACTAGGACAAGTCATTACTTAGCATGACTAATTAATATTGCCTATAATGATTGCCTTTACAAATTAAATAATATATATTTAAGGTGGGGATATAGGGAACGCGAGAAAAGAACAGTGTTTTTTTTTCTTCTGTTTTTATAGTAAAACTTTTTTTTGGTAAAAATAAATCAAATATTGCTTCAGTAAAAACGTCTAGTTTAATTTTCTTCACATGCTGATATCAACAATTCTTGAATATCTGTCAAGGATGTCCTGGATTGCTGCTATGCTTATGACCGGTATTAACAATTACTGTTGAAACCCGTTTCAGTTGCCGCATGATCTAACGCTCTACCTTCGTGTTGTACTGAACTGCCGAGGACAGGGAGAACGCAGTTCAATCCCGGTTGGGTGCATTGAGTTTTTTCCTAAATGGTTTTCCACTCTCACTCCACGTAAATGCGGATACACTTCCTAAATCTAACCTTCCCAATCCATAAAACCATAAGCGTAACTAGTACATGGGTGTATATGCTGAACAAGTAGTAAGACGTGGTGGTAAAAAGAACAAAAACAAAATGGTAACGAAGTATATCCTCACCGTCTTTCTCCGGGCAGAGTAAAATAGGGCCGACTGTTCCTTCCTGTGACCTCGTTACCCCCTTTATACCAGGTCTCAAGTGCGTGTTCCCCTTTCATCAATAGACTCACGAGATCAAAGACTAAACATTCAAATCAAAATACTTGTTTTAAAACCGCTTTATTGAACACTGTAAGGCTGACACGAGTGCTAATGGAACATAACGTGGTTGGGGCATTCAAAGTTTGAAGGGACGAATAAACACACGTAATTATATAATTAGATTTAATAAATAATTGTTAATTAATCTTTGTGATAAAAAAAAGTAGTTTCGTCATGGTGCAGTGGTGTAGCTTCCCATTTGCCAACAAAAGTCACGGGTTCTTGTTTCATCAAGGTGTATACTGTATTTCTATATAAATTTTATTTCTAAGCATTTTTTAATTAATACAAATAATATAATATTATGCATTTGAGCTAAATCGTTCGTAATTAAGTAGTGGTAAGAATATCCAGTACTAGTGTATCGTTGCCCAGGGATCGCCCTAATGTACTAATCGTACGTAAAAAAAAATATTTACAAAATATGAAAATAGTAAAGGAAAAATAATCCTATAACCATTATGATAGTCAGTAAATAAAAATAAATAAAAAAAACCAAACAGTACCTAGCCCATTTATATAGCAACAAATTTATTGCACAATCTGATGGAATCCATGTACAAATATATTTTTAAACAACTCTTCTTACTATCCGTTCGGGCTATAGGCTTATGTACAGTACTAACTATGCTATTGGCTTTAGGGATGAGTTGTATTTAGAAGAAGTGTCCCCGCATTTTCAAGGAGGAAGAGTGTAAAACTATTTTGGGAAAACCACCCTCAATACACCCGACCGAGATTCAAACCTCGATTTCCCTGCCATTAGTAGTCTAGTCTACTGAAAGATTGACACTCTAAACCATGTGGCCACCGAAGTAGGTACGAAGAAATTTCTGCCTGAGATAAGATAAGTGAAACGAAATAATAGACATTGTTTTATTATTATTTTTATTAGCACAGCGTCTTACTACCCGTTCTAGTTATACACTCTTACGCTAATGTGTAATGGTAGGGTGATTATGAGATGAAATGGATGACCTACAGTTTAACGTGGGATCCGAACCACGGTAGAGGCCTGGCATTCCACACATTCACAAGTTGTGATTAATACACGTCTTGTCAGAGGTGAAGGAAGGGACCCCCAGCACAGAAGTCCAACACCTTACCCCTAGACCACCAGACATTGTTATAGAAACATAATGGGGGGGAAAACAACAACATGACATTCCACCAAAGATTTAAAGAAAGGAAACTTTGGAAAGGTAGCAAAGAAGAGTTAACATAGAGGAGTAGTATGATATATACTTAGACATGATAGTCTATGACAAAGATAATTCTAGAAGGAGATGTGGAGGGGAGAGATTCAAGAGTTAAGACCAAGACTAGAGTACATGAATCAGATAGAGAATGATGTTGACAGAAGAAGGTACAAATATGTTAAAAAAAAATTGTTAAAGATAGGCAACAGTGGATATCTGCAGCAAACCAATCGAAAGATGGACGATCTAATGATGATGATTACTATAGTAGAATTTTCTGACCTGCTTCGGTAACCGCATGGTGAGGCGTCAATCTCGTAATAAACTGGACTGCTGATTACGGGGAGAGCGAAGTTCGAATCCCTGTTGAGAGTACTTAGGACGGTTTTCCATAAAGGTCTTCCCAATCTACCTTCACTGAAAAGCGGGTACATTTCCTCTAAATTATACCTTACTCATCCCTAACACATTAGTGTAACCAGCACAAAATATGTATAGCCCGATTGGGTAGTAAGACGCAGTGCTAAAAAAATATTTTAAAAATTAAAGGATTTTGGTAGGAATATAACAATTTAAAAAAATTGTTTTTTGTAGTCAACAATGATAACATTTTACAATATTATTGGTGTAATTTTATAGGTAATGGTAATTTATTTCAAATGTGATAGCTGAAGATCAGGCGACATGAAAATAATTCTTGTTGCTTGGAGCTGTTATTGGACTTTACTGTACATTCTCTTAAATTTACAACTAAAGTCTGTTCAGCGTAGGAATTGTTTTCTGAAAGGCCTTTTTCCCTAACAGAAATCTACTATATAGTAGGATATTGGTAGGAAAAAAAGACCTTTCAGAGATTAACTCCTTCCGTGAATGGAGTATAGATTGTTTGTAGAAGTATCACCATATTTACCCGAATCCAAGACGACCCTGAATCTAAGACGACCCCAATTTTTCAGTGGTTCTGGATAGCATTTTGTAAGTGGTATTTATTTTATCATGAATGAAGAAAATAATAATTATAGTATACTTATTTTGTAATAGGAATTAAATATCCAAAGCTATTATTTATGCATTTAGTGGGAATTACTCCATCTAGATATCATATCCTGAAAATTGAAAAATGACACCTGGACACGGAAATCGAACCCGGGACCTTTGGCTTAGTACGCCAATGCTCTAACCACTGAGCTATCCAGGATTTGTCCCATGTCCAGGGTCATTCTTCAATCATATTTTAAGGCAGAGTCTATGATGGACTTAGCGGAAATCGTCGGCTACAAATATGTGATTATATTAATATCACGAGCTATCAATTTTCAGAATATGATATCTAGATGGAGTAATTCCCACTAAAAGCATAAATAATAGCTTTGGCTATTTAATTCTTAATATGCAATCCCATACAATTTAATAATTGTACAAATGGCAGCAATATGCCAACTACCGAGTCGCAGATGGCTGCTTTATCTGATAGCTCGTGATATAAATATAATCACATATTTGTAGCCGACGATTTCCGCACTCCATCATATGCTCTGTCTTAAAATATGAGTGAAAAATGACCCTGACAACGGGACGAATCCTGGATAGCTCACTGGTTAGAGCATTGGCGTACTAAAACAAATGTCCCGGGTTCGATTCTCGTGTCCAGGTGTCAATTTTCAGTTTATTTTGTAATGTTAACAAATGTTTTTTATTTACAAAACAAAACACTTATGTTGACTTAAAATCTAATTATGACTGCAGAATTGCTAAGGAATTTATTTTTTGTTGCAAATATTGCTATTGCATAAGAAGGTTAACTTTGAAAAAGTTTCATAAAAATACCGAGAAGTTAATTTTTATTGTGACAAATGATAATATTTAGTGAAATTCTGAGTCTCATACATACCCTACTCCCCCTAAATACAAATATTGGACTCAACTATTAACACACAAACTTATAAAACGTGACACTTTCACTTTCACAATGATATACAGAAAATAAAATAATATAAAGTGGAGAGATATAGGAAGAAATCAAAGGATAAATATACAACAAACTGTTGCTTTTATAAAGAAAATATAAACAAATTTCACACGTAACAAAAAAATCAAAAAAATCTAACCGATAAACACGTCTACTACGAATTGCCGTAAACGTCAGCCGCCATGACAACAGAGCGTAAAAAATTTTGATTACTTAACAAGCATCTTTATTCTTATTTCAAAACCGATGATCTAGGAACATTTAATCAAAGATAATAATTTACTTGATAATATTAAAAAGTTAGATATTTCGTGGAGTTTCATGAATTAAAACTCAAGCTCGGCATCGCTAAAATTGTCTAATAAACTCTACGTATCATCAATTGTTTGTTCAAAAACTATTCGAGTTTTCTCATCACATCTTATTTTACAAGCGCTAGTTATGTAGGCAAAATTTTAAGACATAAATACGTAAAAATTTGATAATTCATTATTTGTTTTTAAATCTATTTTTATCATTGTGAATGGCTAAATTTTTAATATCGTAGTGAAGTAATAGGAAAAGTAATCAAAAACAACACAACAAAATAAAATTCAATTCGATTATGCCCAACCCATTTGAGAAGTTAACCGTGTTGATATACTAAAGAGTGGTATTGAGATTTTTATGGTATAATATTGATTATTGTGATACCAGTCGATACTATGGTTATCAAGTATCGTATCGGGCCACAGCTAGGTAGTTACTTTTAAAGATAACCTAAAAGATAGCCCGTGGAAATAACCAAATATCCTGTGATCTGTGTTATATCTTTAAAATCCGCGAGAATAAATAAAATCTCTAAAAAAAAAAGCAGCCTTGCACTATTGTATTGATATTAAATAAAGATGAAAAATGTTACTTTTTGATGTATTCCTAACCCAATCCTTAGTCTGAAATTTTAAGACGACCCCTAGATTTGGAAGCTACAAATTTGAAAAAAAAAAAAAAAAAAAAAAAAAAAAAAAAAAAAAAAAAACTCGTCTTAAGGTGAGTATTTACTTGAGCATTTTACTCCGAACGAACAGAACGAACCGAACGCTAACGAACGAATGCTCAAGTGAATACGCACCTTTAGATTCAGATAAATACGGTATATTCATTATTATTGCTATAAAACAATTTTTATACATGCACTCAAATTAGACTTGTTGTAAAACAAAATTGTATGAAAATTGTTCACAAGGCAGATAAATAAATTTGGTGCTTAAATAAAGTTGATGATCTATTTTAATTTAAAAATGAATATTTATTTAGGGATTTTTTCCACATCTTTTGACCAAATACGATTGTGTTTTGTTCAGGAGTATAGTAGCCAAAAGTTAACGATTACAAGTTGGATGAATCATTTTAAGGTCCGCTTTCATTACAACAAAAACTTGAAGTAATACGTTACATACACCCACCTCGGGTTGCGTAGACGAGGACGGGGAGATCGAGGTTTGAATCTCGCTCGGGTGAACTGGGGTGGTATTTCTAAAATGGTTTTCCACTTTCCCTCCTCGCAAATGCTGGTTCGATTTCTCTATATTCAACCTTCCAAATTCCTATACCATTAGTGTAATTAGTACTTAAGCATATAACCAGAACGGTGCTAAGTATAATTATCTCTCTGTCTAGCTTGTCTGTGATGGGAAGGTCTACACCTAGACCTACTGTTATGGGTTGTATTTCTTAATCTATCCTCAAAATGTTCTCTAAATTATCCAACTTCCTCATTTCTACCCTATTATTGTAAATTTGCTTATCTAGAATGAAAATATGGAGCACGTACTGTGAATTTACTATACTTCAACACAATAACAGACTCTACAGTATAACTAGAACGTAGCGCCGTGTGGTAGATAATATATACTACTTGCTCTACACTTGTGGTGCACATGATGTATATGTACTGTACAATATCGCAAGAATATGTACAAAATCGCAAGAATATAGCGCCGTGAGGTAGATAATATATACTACTTGCTCTACACTTGTGGTGCACATGATGTATATGTACTGTACCATATCGCAAGAATATAGCGCCGTGAGGTAGATAATATATACTACTTGCTCTACACTTGTGGTGCACATAATGTATATGTACTATACCATATCGCAAGAATATAGCGCCGTGAGGTAGATAATATATACTACTTGCTCTACACTTGTGGTGCACATGATGTATATGTACTGTACCATATCGCAAGAATATAGCGCCGTGAGGTAGATAATATATACTACTTGCTCTACACTTGTGGTGCACATAATGTATATGTACTGTACCATATCGCAAGAATATAGCGCCGTGAGGTAGATAATATATACTACTTGCTCTGCACTTGTGGTGCACATAATGTATATGTACTGTACCATATCGCAAGAATATAGCGCCATGAGGTAGATAATATATACTACTTGCTCTACACTTGTGGTGCACATGATGTATATGTACTGTACCATATCGCAAGAATATAGCGCCGTGAGGTAGATAATATATACTACTTGCTCTACACTTGTGGTGCACATAATGTATATGTACTGTACAATATCGCAAGAATATAGCGCCGTGAGGTAGATAATATATACTACTTGCTCTACACTTGTGGTGCACATAATGTATATGTACTGTACCATATCGCAAGAATATAGCGCCGTGTGGTAGATAATATATACTACTTGATCTACACTTAGGTGATGAGCATGATGTATGTTACCAATATAACTATCATATAGGCCCGTGTGGTAGACAGCGTATACCGGCTGGTCTAAATTGGTGTTGTACGTTCAGTATACCGTATTTTTGTTTATTTTTACACTAGGGTTACACACATGTAATCACATTAATTGGATAGGGATAAATAAGGTAGAAATGAGAGAAAATAAACTCAGATTTTCTTGGAAAGTGAGAAGAAAATCATTTTGGGAAAAAATTTACATCCAGTACACCCTGCAGAGATTTGAACTCCAACCTCCCGATTGCTGGCAAACCAGATTACATGAGATAACGTGTTAGTCCGCGTGCTCACTAGTGCAGGCACCCCTACAAAGTATTATTATTAATATTATTATTAGCACCGTGTCTTACTATCCGTTTGGGTGTTACGCACCCCTGCAAAGTAATAGGCCTATATTATATAGAATATTTATTTCAAACGTACATTATTAAACTGAGCGGGATGCAAGCTGACTCATACATTAAAACTTTAGAACCCCGCTTCGGTGATCTAATGATCTAAGGCATCACCCTACTCTAAAACTGGTTTGACGATGATGGGTAGATCGGGGCTCTAATTCCGTTTGCGTATGCTAAGAGTGAATTTCCTAAATAGTTTTCCACCATATCTCCAATCAAACCTGGGCACACTTCCTTAAAATTCAACTTTATTCATCCATAGCACATTATAGTAACTATTACATAAGCGTATAACCCGAATGATTAGCGAGAAGCAGTGACAAAATCAAAATTGTTGAAGTTTAATATAGTAGTTCGATATTTTAAATAGGCGTTATCCAACACCTTAACTCAGTCGGTAGCATGTCTGCCTTTTGAGCTAAGTGTCCCAGGTTTGATTCCCGGCATGGCTGAAAAATTTATCATTGATGAAATTTGGGTTTACCCTTTCACATTGATAAATTAACGGCTGGTGACTGGATGTTGTGCCTGTCCTAGTCTTAAGTTAAAGTATAATGCATATGAAGCTACAACAGGCCTGGCAAGCCGCTAGTAGAAAATATATGGCTTTAATAAAAATACTGACCCAGGCCACAGGTTGTAAACAAACAACAGTGGATGTAAAATATTTAAGATAGGGGGTGTTTAAGTGACATGAAAGAAAAATAGAGAGGATAAAGTGTAACGATTGGTTGACTTATGAAGAAGTTATCAAAAGAGTAAATTAAAATATAACCATTCTGCAAGTGATTATTCGAGGAAAGACCAACTGAATGGGTCACACTATGGTTTAAAAAAACATTGCTTTTTCGGTGATGCCTTAGGAGACAAAACGTAAGGGGAAAAGGGACCAGTAAGATCACTATTGATTGATGATTGATGACCTCAAACAAGTAAATAAGATAAAGTTACAGGATCTAAAAAAGGAAGCTGCTGTTAGGACATGATGGAAGACTCAATTTGGATAAGGTGATGGAACTATCAAAACAAAGAACATCTAAATAAAAAAAACCTTAAATAATCAAGCTCATTGTTTTAAAACTTTTAAATTAAGCCAATATTTGATTAACTTTTTAAGCTCGTACGTGTATGGTTTAGCCAAATAAAATTAAAAAAATACGACTCTACGGGAGTCCGTGTTAGAAATCAACGAAGACAAAAAAAGGATGTAGATCTCGACATAGTTTTACGAAAATTCAATTAGTTTATTTAGATAACCGCTTATTATTATTATTAATTATTATTTGATAAAACTAATTATATTGATTACATTATAAACACATTGGGGTCTACAATATGTTTTAACAATATTTATTCATGAACCAATATTATAAGTGAAATAGCTTCAAAAATGGGTCATGGTTAGTTTGTTCTTTACTTCTTTTTCCATTGAAATAACGCGAGGAGTGTTACAGGTCAGGTCACAGTGGAGCAACACATTGTTTACGGTGAGAGAAGGTGGATGGTGGTGGGGGAGAAAGAGGGGGTGGGGTTAGCCCGATGTGCTTTTATTCGCGCCGCTAGCTCCTAGCCTTGTGCGCGCACAAGCTCTGATTGAGCTAAAGGCGACTATGTGGGTCACACAACTCCCGCCGCTCCGCCAGCTCACTGTTTTGTAGTTGGCAGTCAGGGGCGTTCGGTCATACGGAGGTGGGGGCGTCACTCGCCTTAGCCGGCATATTCCAGCGGCGAGCGTCCACACAGCTGCGTCTCCAGACTCTCAGTTGAGTCAATACTCCAGGCGGAAAGAGACAAGTTACACAGCCTCCTCAGAGATTTGGGGAAAATAAAAAGGTAGTGTAGTTTCAATCACCATTTGGAACTAATTTTACAAAATTATATATATTTTATTTTTTATTGAATACGTTTACAAAATTATCAGAGGTAATTCACTAGACAATACTTTTATACATATACGAGTATTTAAAATTTTAAAATAAATATCAAATTTGGTTTGCCAATTATTTTATGTGAATAACTTACTTATCACATTAAATTTTCAGGTATTCGCTTAATGTATAACCCGAACGGGTAGTAAGACGCGGTGCTAAAAAAAATGTATTCACCTAATTGCTATTTGAATAATAACTTGATGTATTTGAAAATAATAATTTTAAGAGACATGAAACCAGGAAAGAGAAATACGTTTAAATATTTAGCAATAGGTCCAAAAAAATTAGTATATTCTTTCATTTAATTTGAAAACTGTCATTTTATGTGTGTAAAAGTATAAGCATAACAGTATAAGATATTTAACATATTATGTAACATTAATAATGATATAGTTAAAATTTAAATATTTATGTTTATATTAAAAAACACAAGGTTTAATTACACACATTTTTGATTTCCACTAAAACTGGCGGAGAGTGGGGGGCTATTAATCATAATAAAAAACGCTATAGTAAAAAATAAGAAATTGGATTTATTAATCTTGTTAAGTCGAATCAAAATTATTTTAATGAATAAATACAAGTACACACTGATTTCTAAATTGTAGCACGAAACATAAATTAAGTGTTGATTTTTTACGTTAAAGTTTTAGATATTGTGTGTGCCTTTTATAAATTAATTTAAAAAATGGTATTATTATTTCAAGATGTTAGATGAACCAACATTTTAAAGGAAAAATACATATTTGGATTAAAATACATCTATTTCAAATACATTCTATACAAGCTGTTACGTGTGAACTATATCGAGGTGCTAGTGCTAAAATAAAGATAAAGGTTTGTTGTATTATAATAAGTCACTTTGGCTGTTTAGCAATTTTTTTTATTGGTTTATGTAAATTTTTTAGTCATTTAGGGATTTATGTTGAATAATCATATTTATAAATTCCATCGGTACTTTTTGATTTAGTCGTCTGCATCCATCACGAGTTTTTGTTAATTCTTTTGAGTAGTTTTTCTGTAAATTTGAAAAATTCCTTAGAGCGTGTAGGTAATTTTTTTGATTATACGATTATGACTATTTTCTATTTCTCCTAAAAGTTATTTACAGATTTTGTAGATTTTAGTTTAATGTATAAATAAGTCTTTCCTTGAAATGCACACATTTATGCAGCGATTTTACACAATTGTGATACAAATTAACACCATAGTCAGGCATGCAGCTAAGGGGCTAAGGTATGGGGTATGTAAGACACCCCCTCCCCTTTCTCTTCCTCCTAATATAGAAACTAGCATACAATTATACAATATTTTAATCGATATTATATGCAACGTAATTTGAGTCTAATAATAGTCCAAGTTATTGAATGGTTGGCTGCAGCAGGATATTTTGGTTCCCTGTGAGGTTATAAATCATTCTATGTGTACTTATTTCATTAAGGTTTTTATACTGCTATTTTAAAAGCTCGCGAAATGATTTGGTCTGGTGGTTTATTTACTTCCTCCTCCCCATCCTAAACAATATAATCCTAAATGCTTGCCTGCCCATGGTCTAAAATAAATTATACATTTTATAGTTTATTGTTTTATTTAGTAAATTAGCTTTAATTATAGGACACATTTTATTTAAAAAAAAACAAATAAAAACATTGCTGTATTAAAAAAAAATCTTGAATTTAGTTTAATATTAATTTCTTTTTTGTAACTTTAACTTGACTCCAGCTTGCGCCCGGTGAAGAAGTAATACCAAGGCGCTATGAGGAAGGAGGAGGTGGTAAGAACAAAGGAGAAGGTAGTTCTACAGACGGGGCGCTTTCTTGGTACATCGTCCTTTCTGCCTGTCGTCAGGTAATATTGTTCAAATAGTTAATCTTAATCATACATATATTATAAGGAATGGGATCCTCGAATCCTTGAACATTTGACTCCCTAGAATACTTAAGGAGATTTCAGGAATTGAAACAAATTTAAATTCAAGGTTTGAAAAAAAAATCGTATTTATTTTGTTATTGCTTTTATGATAAGTATTTATTGCCAAAAAAACTATACGATAAACCTAACAACCATACCCCATTCCATTAATTTATTGCGAACAAAATCATAATTGGAGAAAAGAGGTAAAACCAATTAGAGAAAGTTAACCTTTATTTACTATCATATTTACTAAGATTCGAATTAGAAAGGCGTAGGTAAAGAAAAGATTCGGATTCAGGAAAAGAGTGATTAAACCATAATTACTATTATTATTATTATTATTATTACTACTACTACTACTACTACTACTACTACTACTACTATATTATTATTATTATTATTATTATTATTATTATTATTATTATTATTATTATTATTATTATTATTATTACAATAACTTTTCTTATTATTGTTGTTGGAAAACTTACATAAATACTTAACTTTTAAAAGTTTATTATATTATAGTTAGATTTGATTATATTTTAGTAAGTAAACAGGTAATATCTGACTATACAATGTCTTCAAAGACATTTTAACAGTTACTTATCAAAAGATCTTAATCTGACAGTACAAAGAGCTTCTAAATCTACTTTCACTTATTCATACGATAAGCTATGTATCATAAAACTGCAACATTTTCAGATTGGTGTCAATTTTGATGGTTTTAAGATAGTTACAAAGAGAGTTAGTCAATTTTAGCTATATCACATTTATTTTGACACGCTTTAAAAGGGTGTTAATTTTATTTCGATCCTCCTATTATTTAGCAAAATACTCTTTATTACAGTATTCACTCTGCTCGGAGACAAATTTGTAAGTGGTAAATCTTTTGCAAAACACAGGATTTTATTGTTTTAAAAACAAATTAAATGACTACTTAGTTTGTGCAATGTAAAATTATCAAAATATTTATAAATGTGTTTATACCTAAATCAGAAGTTAGTGATGGTTCATTTTAAAACAATAAGCTAATCTTAATTTAGAACTATAGAGTCACACAACTGAAAAATAAAAACTTTATCGTTTATTTGGGTCGACGTTAATAATGGGCCAATCTGAGCGACAATTATTTTTTACGGATTAAGCATGCACTAGCGTGTTTGACTTTGGACCACCTTAAAGCTACGATAAGTTACACCGAGGGCCCGCCTCAGTGGTCACATGGTCTAAGGTGTCACTCTTCCAATAGACTAGACTGCCGATGACGGGTAGATTGGAGTTAAAATCCTGGTCGTGTATTGAGGGTAGTTTTCACTAAATAGTTTTTCACACTCTATACGCAAATTCTGATACATTTAATATAATTTAAATTCTACTAATCCCTAACATACTATTGTAGTTAGTATATTATGTGTATAGTTCGACAGTGAAAATAATTACGAGGGTATTTTTACCCCACAATGTGGTCTCAATTTGAACTCTAGGGATTTTTTATTGTGTATTTTTATAATGTTTTCGTTTGGGTTATTTAACGTGAAATTTCTGAACCAACTGGTTATATAGCCATATGACTTAAAAATTGATTCAATTCTATAATAGACGCAACATCAGACTCTTACTTACTATCAGCAAGAAATATTTCATGATTAAGGTGGAGATTTATGGATAGCGATTTAAGGACAGTATTTTTGCAGTTTTTTATAGCAAAACTTTATTTTGCCAGAATAAATCAAATATTGCTCCAGTAGAAACACATAATTTAATTTTATGCATTTGGTGATATTGACATTCGTTGGATATCAGTCTTATGCATACAGCATAAGATAAGGAACTTTAAATGAAGAGAAAATTTGTCATCATATTCCAGGACATTTTGACAAATATTCAAGGAGTGTTGATATCACCATGTGAAGAAAACTAAACTCTATGTTCTTACTGGAGAAATATTTGATTTGTTTTGACCAAAAAAAATATATGAATAAAAAAACTGCAACATCACTGATCTTAACTTACTTTTCCTACATCCCCACCCTTATAAAACTCAGTGGTACGTCACGGACCCTCTGAACCCTTTCACCTATACTAAAGGATGCACGTATCACAGTTTTTTTAAACACTTCATTCTGGTTGTACACTGAATGGCCGGTGACAGGAAGGCTGAGGTTCAAATCCTAAACAGGTGTGTGGATGATGAATTTATTCAACTGGTTTCGTACTCCTCCTTCACGCAAATGTGGGTACATTTACTATTTATTCTATCTTACTCGTTTATACACCATTAATGTAATTAGATATGGAGAGACCGGAAGGATATAAAGAAGTTGTGCAAGAAAAGTTGTATTTGACATTTTTTTCTCAACAGTGATACAAATAACCTACTATTTAATAAAGTGTTTCGACTATGTGTGCAAGCAATTAAGTGTTTGTGCTTAACATCTCTTGGACACTTAAATCGAACTTCCTGGAACTGATGGAAATATAAGTATCGTGACCTACAATCAATTTACTTGCCTATAAACACAGCGGAATATGGATTACCAAAAGGATGCCACGGCAATTGATGACCCAAAAACGACAAATAGTGAACATAGTATAACCGTCTTATAAATAAACTAGTGGATCGTTGCAGCGATGGCTGCAGAGTATTGCAATGTAATATATTCTAAACTTTTTATTGGGAAAAGTTCTATATAAAAAGCCTAGTTAAAAGTGTAGTCATGAAAGAATATAAACTTTACACAGATTTTTAGCTTTCGGTGTTTAATTTGAATCAAACGTTTATTTTTCCCTTTCACGCCAAGAAGAGAACTTTAAAAAGACCCCTCTATTAGCTCTCTAACTATTTGTTGCACCAAATCGCTCAAGTAATAATCGAGTTATTATTTTAAACCAAAGAGAAATATTTTATTTACTGACATAAGTTACAATTATACACAAATCATGGTTTCCATGGTGATGTAAGCAAAGAACGATTGTAAAGATGAGCCACTGTCCACACAGAAGTAAAAGATGGAGTATTTTCTATGAAAATGGAGCTTTAGTTTTAGGCTACTATTTTTTGTCGACATTAAGGAACACTAAGCTTTCAAATACGTGTTTGTTTGTCAAAATCAGCTGTCATTTTCTCGTAAACCTAAAACGGGCTTATTAAATTATATAAAAGACTCGCTTTGTTTGTTGGTGGCTCTGCCCCCAAACCCCCCAGTGAGTTTTCTTTGCAAGTGGATGTAAACTAATGTAATTCCAGCGTTGTTTTGAACGTAACAACTTAAAGCTACCAGTATTGTTGTATTGTATATACCGCACCAACTTTAAAGTTGCTCCGCCATTTTGAATTTTTTTCGGGGATTAAAAATTAATTTTTTTAAGTTTTTGGAATTTTCTCGTTGGTTACAGGCTAGAAACTATAAGTTTGCCAAATTTCAAGTTTCTAGCTCATCTGAAAGTGGGTAAACATTAATGTCAGTGAGTGAGTGAGTCAGCCATGTGGCTTTATAGTAATATAACAATAAGATCAATCGAGAGAGCATTTGTGTGTCTCAATTTTTTTAGCAAATTTATTTTTTATTTAAAAAAATTACTCTTATTTACTCTTCTTTTATCCCTTTTTTCTATTCCATAGAATTAAATTTCCATTTAACGATAATTAATATGTGCATTCTTTATTATGTCCTAGATAATTAACATTTTAATCAAAACTGGTACAAATTTAGGCTCCCCACACTTCTTATTTGTACTTAGTATCTTCCTATAGGTGAACCTCCTGAGGTAAAATATCAAAATAAATTATTCCAATAATATCCAGTCGCTGTAAAGTACCATGAAGCTTTGATCACAATAGTTAAATATTTGTTGTTATCTATTTAAACTGGAGTCAAACAAAACTTCTGAATTATTCGAAAAAGGTGTTTGAATTTGTCAAAATATCTTATTTTGCACAAACATACTGCACAAAGAGTGCTTAAGGTGTTATTGGTATAGGTAATATTTATTTCATTCCCCTGACCTTTCTTACATAGGTAGGGATACATAGATATTCCAAAATCAGACTTAATATTAATTTTAGCAAAACTTATCAAAGTTTACATACTTCTAAAAAAAGGTATATTTTAAAATCAGAAATCATGAAAAGCTAAATATTAAAATTAAAATAAATTAGTAAATATACATATTACATATTATAATATTGCTAAACTACAGTATAATGAAATTATATTCAAGATGACCAACATTTTAAAATATTAATTGTTAAGTCTTCCTTTAAATAATTGATAATTATATAACAATGCTTTCATAATTTATTACATATAATTTATTTTATACGATACAAGACTGCAGAAAATTAATTAATCATAAGCATAATTAAATTACATTTAGCATATAAACTTATACTAAGTGTATTTTACCTAGCCATAAAACATTAATTATTAAGTTTGTATGTTTATCTTGCTATCTAGTGTTTTGAGTTTTCTCTCATTGATTATGTCCGCCATTAAACCCCACCTCTTTTGTTTTTACGGAAAACACCTCTGGCACTAAAGGTGTCCGAACTTAAGTAAACACATAAAGTTTTCATTCTTATTTGATGGCTAAATAGAAGTGTTCTACTAAGCATTCAGTCACGCCGAGAGTTAATCAATATTATTGAATAGGAATTGTTCCATAGTTTGCGGCTACCGGACTCGTTGATTAAAATAACTTTATTAGCAATCTAAAATAATACAGTAGTAGCCCCAGTACATTATTGATCTGTTTTTATTATTCTGTAATCCTTTTAACTATTATTATTGTTTGAGTTTATAGGCTCGTCAACACAATGAGATGATTGAATCAATATAATAAATATTAAAAACATGATAACATTACATATTAATATCAATAAACATTTCAATAGATGGATTAACTATTTGATAAAAATCCATTTCTTCAATAAATACATTTATTTTAAGAAGTTCCCAATCTAAAATGTATAAATAATAATAATAATTATTATTATTATTAAGTTCAGTTTATAAATATTAAAATAAATTCCATATTCTAAAATTGAAATTGACTTATTATTGAACTCTGTTGAAAAAAAATATTGAAAGAAAATATCCATTATTTTATAAAAATACTATTCAATATTAATGAATAAAAAGAGTTCTTAATCTTAATAAATGACACAACCCCACTTGTAACAAACAACTTACTACAGTGTAAATAAAATATATTAATAGTTATGATGTAAAGTGAATCCAATAAAACGTTTATAGAATGTAAATACATTCTATATTATAAAACTTTTTTCAACTTATATAGAAACACATAATAATTTATGTCTTCCTCTAACCTACATTTCAACTATAAAGCTTTGTAAACTTAGGAGCGACCAAAGATAAAAGCAATAAGGAAATAACGCCGTTTTGTTATTGTTGTGTCAAAGTAGGCCCCATCAATTCATCGCTCAGGGCGGTACGAGGTCATTAACCCCCTTCGTCTTACGCCTGTCAAATCGATTCTAACCCTCTTTGTGAATAAACAACATATTAATTTTAGTTCCACTGTAGCACTTATGAATATAAAGAAGATCAATGCATTTATACAATAAAACTGTATGCTGCCATCGTTTAACGGTAAGGCCATTATTATGATTATGACTGTCCATAAAGTCAGGAAAGCAAAGGAAATGAAATGTTCTCTGGAACTATTACTATTTTAAAGTGTCATCTACAATGTACATAAAACACCTTTCCATTTATCAGCATTGTGTTTTTTTTAAAAAACAACCTTAAACAAAAGGTTCCAAGTACTGGATATTTATTTTTAGAAAACATTTTACATTTTAATTCAACATTTTGGTCAAATACAGTTTTATAATAAGTATATTTTATAACGTAATATAGAACTCAAGGTTTTTTTAAATTACTGAACTAAATAATAATATTGCAATAACACTTTTCTTTGAATTTTAACAATATTTTAGTCATGTGAGAGATGGATCTCTTTTTTAGAAATAGTAATCGATTTACTTGATTCAGTGAGCGCATGGTATAAGGCATCACACTACCAATAGACTAGACTAGCTGTAGACAGGGAGATCGGGGCTTGAATCCCGTTGGTTTACTGAGAGTGGTTTTTAATAAGTGGTTTACCACTCTCCCTCCACGCAAATGTGGGTACATTTCCTTTAAATTCAACCCTCTTCATCCGTAGCACATTAGCATGATTAGTACATATACACCCACCTCGGTGGTCGTGTGGTTGAACGCGTTACTTTTCGCAGGAGAATAGACTGCCGATGACGGAGAGATCGTGGTTCGAATCTCAGTCGGGTGCACTGAGGGTGGTTTTTCTAAAATTGTTTTACACCCTCCCTCCACGCAAGCGCGGACACACTTCCTATTAATATGACCTTCCTATTACCTAAAACCATTATAGTAATTGGTACATAAGCTTATAACCCGAACGGTAAGTAAGGCCTGGTGCAAAAAAAGTACGTATACATAAACCTGAACAGGTATTAGGACATGATGCTAATAAAAAAATAAAAGTAATTAATTTATTAAAATCTGTGTTAATAACTACAAGGGTTGCATTATTATCAATAAACTGCAAAGTTTACTAATAAGTGGGTTCAATCCGGCAATACAGTGTAACGCGAGGGTGATACGTTCGATGCGGATCATTTTGAATAAATATTAATTTACTATTATAACCCAAATTAATTAACCCTAGTTTGACCTAATTAACGTATAATGGGTTAACTTAATAAATAAATAAAATACAAGTGTAGAGTAGCGCTTGCGTGATAGCATCCCACTAAATTGATCGATGACGTGTCGCATGTGATTTTCAGGTACCTTTCTAGGTTTGTGGTATGACTAAGACGAAGAACGTTGTTAGTTTCTTAGAAATATCTGGCCTGAGAGGTTAAGAGGGGGATCGTGTGATAAAATCACAGGTCCCGGCACTCTGAGCGGGTGCGATTACGTGTCCAGATAACCGCGCGTAGAAATGAACATCAGATAAATTGTAACCAGGCTCCATTAGAGAAAATTGTCAGTAATCATTGCAAATGTACTGTTGTGCCCCTGGATCGCCATTTATTAGGGGCCGTCTTTAAATTACGTAATTCTTTTTTAAAATTATTTTTGACCCTCTTGCCTTCCCACCACGTAAAGGGCCGTAAGCTTTTAGTGACTCCACCCCCCCCCCTTTCCCACGTAAGAGATCGTAATATTTTCTGTCATCCCCTCCTCCTTCTATCTTAGGTAATTAGTATGTTTCAATTGTTTAATTATTTGTAGACATGAGGATTGATGATAAAGCGAGTGATATAAAATTCTAGAATACTAAATTGCAGTAACTAAACGAAATATAAGTGAAATTTTATAGTTTATTTATTTATTTTATGACAATTTTTTTTTGTTTCACCATAAACATTCATAAAAAAACTTACGTAAGATGGATTCTAGCCCCCTCGTAAGAAAGCGTAAGAAATACTGAAAGCCTTTCCCCCTCCTCCCAAAAAATCCCTTATTTAATTTAAAGATGAACCCTTATAACAAGATACCCCCCGGGAGTCTTGAGTGGTCATTGGGGGGGGGGGGGTAAGGGGAAGGGGCTAAAACTTCGGTACAGTCTAATTTATGCAAGCATGAGATTTTTGACAGTTATAAAAGTTACTAAAAAAAATTATATATGTGTGTGGAGGTCAAGCCATGTGATATGCATCTATTACTTTTATTAGATATTATAAATACCTACAAACAATAATAATAACCAAAATATCATCAATGTTGACCGCAAAGAATATGTTTGTATTTTCTAAAACTTTCTTGCTACCAGAATCCCACTATAACTTATCAGCCTCTTTGCTGTTGGCGCATGGATTTTTAACATGGTTGGGGATCCACACTGGGGGTCACATGATCTAAGACGACAATCTCGCAACGGACAATGGACCGGTGCCGGGGGTAAGTCAAGGTTTATATATCGGCCGGATACACAGATAAACGGCTTTTCCTAAATTATTTTTCACTCTCCCTCTACGAAAATAAGGGTACATTTCCTCTAAAATGCTATCTTACTCGATACTCTATTCGCTTAATGAATGTATCCGTTTCACTCTTGCGCGTTCTAATAAAACAAAATTAACTAGTTGGTATATTGTTATTTTCAAGTTAGGAAATATATTAAAAGAATCCTTTGTATTTTTTCCTTTCTAAGTTGGTAAAAATTTGATTAAGTCCATTAGAGCTATTTTTTGTATAAACGGATAATTTATTTTTTTACTTCAGGTGAAGTGACATTTTATTCGGAAATTTGAAAAAAAAATTGATCCAAACATTGAGGCTCTACAAAAACGCTTAGATTTTTAAACAGACGAAATATGCCAACTAAAACTATATTTTTTCTGGATAAGGTCAATTTTTACCAAAATTTTGAGATTTTTTCTGTGTCACAATACTTTATCTATATTTTGTACATATGGTTAAGTAAGAAAAATAGTGGCTTAGTGTCACATTGTCTATTTAAGAATCGTTCATATTTCACTTAAATCATTGACAACAATCAATAATTATTGTGACAGATGGGCGCTGACTTGTCTGGCTAGTTCTGGAGGTGGTTTGTAATCCAGCTGTGTATAGTTGTTGCCCCTCAAAAATAGTTTCCCATCATCTATATAGGGGAATTCGGTGCTTTTCCCCTTAAATAATTACCCTCCTTATTTTATTACCTTACCATTTGTATTGGGGCTTACATAGTTTAAGTTGTAAGTGATAGTACAATAGACCCGCTTCAGTGGCCGAATGGTCCATGCGGCACCCTCGTGTTAGATTGACCTGCTGAAGACTGGAGGATTGGGGTTCGAATCCCGGTCGGGTTTACTGAAGAGGGTCTTTCCTAAATGGTTTCCCTCTTTATTTCCACGTAAATGCGGGTATATTACCTCTAAGTTACTTCCTTCCTAATCCCCATTCCTTTAGAGTATACTTGTATAACCTAAACAGGTAGTAAGATACGTTCATAAAAAGTATTATTAGTAATACTAAACAAAATCTAGGGGTTAGGCCTGAATCAAACAGACGGGCAATTTTGGATATCGCGCGAAGTCTGTTCCCTGTTATTTTTAAAAATTATATTTTTAGATCTTTCAAAACAGGATTTTTTGTGATTTGTGTCCATGAGCGTCAGGTTATCGGGATTTATATATTTTTTCTAAGTTTTGAATTTTTATCATAAATATTGGATGCTCCATAGGCCATAGCTATATCTATAATTCTAGCCATATGATCGTAGTGTGCTTAATCCCCCCTAAGGCCAACCCCTTGCAAATAAAAACCAGTTTTAGTAATTTTGTGGGTTACTACAAATTAATTAATCACTGTGTGAAGTTTCAGGTTTGTACCTTATATGAAAGCTTGAGAAAAATTCTGAACAGACAAACACACCACATGGGTTTCATTATAGGGTCTGCACGCAATTTGAACGTTGTCGGCTAGTAAATGTTACCTCCAACTCCGTAATCAATAATTCACCATATGGATCCACACTAATGCTCTCCATACAGAAGGACAACAGTAAGTCCCGAGATAGAGGTACCAACTTTGACAAAATGTATTACATTTTCATTTAAATCATTAAACTATATAAAAAGTAAAAAAATAAACACATTTAATAGTTTTATATATTTGTATGTATAAAATAATATAAACATATTCTATAATTACATATACAAATACTAAACATATGTATAAAAGAATATAAAAACATTCTATAGTTACATATATATATATGCAATACTGCAATATATGCAATATATATATATATATATATATATATATATATATGCAATACTGTGCGTATGAGCAGAGTCTCCTAATTTTATAAATTGGCTATCTTGTTTTTGATTAAGATCCACCTTCCTTTCTTACTTATTTAATCCATCGTTACTCAAGTACACTCCTTACTAACTAAACTTGTATCATACAACTAATCATTGGTTTGTACTTGGTTAGTAAAGTTTCCAAAATGTGATAAGTTACTTGTCTTTTATCATGGTATAAATTTATCATAAATCTTTGACGTCATCGTGTCAACTTATTTACTTTAACTGGGGCTATTTTCCTCGCCTTTTCTTAAATGGTTTTGTTTTTGCGAAATAATAATTTTATTCCGCTCTTGTATAAGCTGCCTGACAGTATAAAAATATAACCAATATGAGGTACCGGTTGAAGTTTATTTGCTGTAAGAACTGCAAGAAACCCGCCTCGGTGGCGTAGTTGGCTAACGCACCAGTCGTGTTGAGCCAGACCGCCGAGGACGGGGAGATCGAGGTTCGAATCTCGGTCGGGTGAACTGGGGGTGGTTTTTCCTAAATGGTTTTCCACTCTCCCTCCACGCAAATGCGGCTTCACTTCCTCTAAATTCAACCTTCCCAATTCCTAATCCATTAGTGTAATTAGTACTTAAGCGTATAACCCGAACGGGTAGTAAGACGTGGTGCTAAATAAATAAATAAAATAAATAAACTGCAAGAATTTACCTTAAGTAAGGATATAAAAAAGAATTGTAAAAAAATATTTGTGATTCGATTGGAGATCAAACTCCGGCCTCCATTGACGGGTGTTCTAGCATCACCCTCATCCTGCCGATTGTGTTGAAGCTACCCTCAACTTTATAATATAGTTTTAAATTTCAGTGTCACGTGTCTTAAAATATGTTTGGGTTATCTGAAAATTACATTAACTAAACAAAGGAAGAATGAGAGATAGGGTAAATTTGAAGGAAATGCATCAGTAATTGCCTAAAGAAAAGATTGGAACTCATTTCAGTACACCAAATCGATATCAAACCCCGGTCTCACATGCAGATGAGAGCCACGAATGCAGACACATCGTGTTGCGTAACAGTAAGCCTGTGGTTAAAAGTGATCAAGTTGATAATTGACTTGATTACCGATGATGAGGTGTTCTAGGTTCGATGCAATAAAGGTGGTTTTCACAACTAATCTCCAAACTAATGCGGTTGAATTATTTTTCACTATTCTCCTCGCCTCTAACCCATAAATTTTTTTTTAGATCCGTGTCTTACTACCCATTCTGGCTGTACGCCATTAAATAATTAAATTACTTCTATGTTCAAACGTATAAACTAAAAAAAAAAACTCCTTGTGCCGTTAATATTTAAGTAGAGTGAAAAACACAAACGTTTATCTAAGACACTTCTTTGTTAGTGAAATATGTTTTTGTACTGTATATGTTTTATTCAGATAAAGCAAGATTATTATGAAAATTTAAGCTTAATATCATCTTAATTTTACAAATTTACTGACTTAAAATATTAACAAATCTTATACAATAATCGACCAAATTTTGTTATTTTTTAAAATAAATTTAATAAAAATCAATATCGTTACCTTAGCGGGAAATATTAGGTTACTTACTAGAAAAATATAATAAAAAATCAAACAAAACATTTAAATTTAAAGAAATTTCCTAGGATCGCGCTTCATGACAAAATATTTAATCTTAGTAATAGTTTATACATCCTATCAAATACTGAAATGTTATATTTCAACTTACCTTAGTAAATAATATAATATTATTGTACTAATGTACAGAACGTAGCCACTTTTTAAAATCAGTTTTAAAATAATTTGTAATAAAATAAAATCTTAAAGGGATACTCATTTACCGAGGCAAGATTTAAAAATAAATATTCAGTGAAGATTATGAAACGTCACATATAGACTAATTTTTAGTCAGTTAAATATTTGTAGTGTCAAATATTTTGTCAACCAAACAAAAAAATGTAAGTCACTTGAATATGCTTAGTAGATTTCATATATATTTATACTTATATATGGATATATTCTCATTAAATATACGAAATCTTCTAGACATATTTATGTTACTTTTTTAAAATTTGGTTGACTAATCTTTTGATAAAATATAATCATACATAAAGTTAGATATATTTTCATAATACAAAAAATTAGAGGCTATATTATAGAATAGTTTGTTTGAAAAAATAGATCGTAATCTATTGTATTAGTTATACACTTTTTTAAATTTATTTGTTTTGACTCAAAATAAGCCTGACTGACTCATAACTACATTAAACTTCATAAATTTAATAGAGTACAAACTAAGCCTACTTTCCTTAATCAAAATATCTAGTCAGAGCTCGAATCAAAATTTAACAAAAGCGTAGTGAATGGCAGATTCTATTTAGTATGGATGATGCATTCCTCCACTCCTAGTCAAAGGCAAGCAATTTATTTCAAGTCATTATTACGAAATATTTGTTTAAAATAAAACGTATTCAATTAAGAAATAGATATTGATATCAACATTTCCTGAGTATCCGTCATGATCATGGTGGCATTATCTAACAAACTTTTTAGATGAAGAGAAAAATTTGTCATTAAATTCCAGAATACCGTTGACAGATATTCAAGAAATTTTGAGGTTATCATGTAAATAAAATTAAATTATATGTTTGTAATGGAACAATATTTTATTTGTTTTGGTCAAAAAAATGTTTTGCCATAAAAATTTCAAAAATATTGGCTTTTTCTCACGTCCCTTTTCATCCCACCTTAAACTAAGCCATTAGTAACCATGTTGTTAAACGTTAACATTTTTTTTAATGCCGCTACTTGCCTGTCCTTGCCACAAAACACGATACATGGTTGCCATCGCAAATAGCTACTTCTGCGCAATAACACAGGGAGAGAATCGTCCCAGCAAAGGTGAAAACACCTGCATACACTGTAGTGGAATAACCTTTTTTAGCTCATTGATATTTTTACTTTCTCATATTGATAGGGTATGCATATTTGCATAACAATTCCACCAAAGATCATTCTTGAAATAGTATACCTACACTGTTACAGAAACATTAAGCAAATAGGAACATTTCTGTCCACCCAAGTGTATAGCAATCAATTCCAACTGTCTAAGACCTCCATTAATATATATTTTTTTATTTTATTTCGGAGGTAAATAAATAATAATACATTGTGGTACTAACACAGATAATAGTTTAAAACTTAAAAATAAATCTATTTATGGTAAATGAACATTTTACAGTATACTATGATAAAAATGTTGAAATAGGTATTAAAGGTAAAATTAAAATTTAATTGTAAGTCCAGAATTAAAAAGTCATAATGAAAACTCAAGATCCATTATAATCTACTAATTTATCATAATAATAAACTACTAATTTTGAACATTCTAAATTTAAAAAGATTGGTTTTAAATATTTTGTTCAAAATGGTTATCCATATGTTTTATTTGCTAAGGAAGATAGTATATTTTTATTTATTAAAACATTTATTTTATAATAGTTTACTTGTAATTGATTTTGGAAAATTTAGAAATTATTGAAAAGTGATCCTTCGATTTCATTTAAAATTTATGTCTAAAGAGTGTTTTGTTTGAATAAAAAAATTACGTTTGTTTAAAAGAATTGAAACAATATGGAAGTATAAATAAAGTATTTTTATCTCAACATAATTGTTGTTAAACTAGGAAAAATCGAAAGTTTGATTATTATTCTAAATATTCAATATCATATGCAATGTATATCGGTACATATTTATTTGAGGGTAGAGAAGGTCCTACCTTCGATGACTTGGGTGAAGTGACCCAAAACAAGAGGGAAAGGAATTTATTTTAAATTAAATCCGTCTCTGACTAGTATAAAGTTTGGTTCTTAACATTGCTTGGGAAAATACATTATCAATAATACGTGGAGGGAATTTTTAGCTGCCCACACACTCACTACCCTTCGGCACGTACCTGATAAGCTGTTTTATGGATCACATGAGTCAGGGAAAACTAAAATGGTCACTTATGTGACGTGGTGGTACCACTCAAATACGAGACCTTGGGGTTTTTTTCCCTTCCCTCTTTATGATTGAAAGTGATATCGACAAGTTGTTGGCAAACAAATGAAGGTATTACGGCCGACCCGCAGTGACCACTATCAATTGACGCGCATGCGCAAATCAGCATCGCCCCTCACCCCTCACCGACACTGACCAATGTCCAGAGTCACGCTGGTGTTTTAAACTAGTAGGCGCCAACCCCTTGTAATGGACAAGTCCACCTCCCGGAGCCCGGAGCGGCAGGATCATCCAGAAACCGACTTAGAAGTGGAGTATGAAGTGACGTTACCCATGTGGAACCTTCGTTGGTGAGTCCTTGGTTTGTGTCACTTTCATACAATGCTTTATTTTAAAAATAATAATACAGAATCAAATCAAAAATGTTTTAAAAAGGGGTTGTAAATCATAAAGCAGAATCAAATAAAAATGTTTAAAAAAAGTATATCTAATCATAATCTTAGAATCAAATATTTTAAAGGAGTTTTAAATAAAAACTAGTACATAATCAAATAAAAAATATTTTATTAGGCGTTTTAAAATATAGTACAGATTAAAATCATATTTTTTAAACAGGAACAAATCAAAATTAGTTTGAATAGGGTGTTTTAAATCATAGTATAGATCTAATTTAAAAAAAGCATAATCAAATCAAAAACGTTATTAAAAGGGATTTTAAATCCTAATTACAGAATAAAATCAATTTTTTAAAGCATAATAAAATCAAACATGCTTTTAGAAGGTGTTTAAAAAATGGGCAACAACACAATATGTGCATATTTATGAAAAATAATTAAAGCACACATGAATAACACTCATATACTTACAAAATATAACATTTTTACTTTCTCGCCATCTCACAGGTATAGAAAGTATTGTGATAGTAAAAAAATTGAACTCGAGATTTTGATGAATCTTGACATTTCATGACCCCCCCGAATCTGAAAAAGTGGTTTTTGAATTTCCTTCTGTCTGTCTGTACCTCCGGCTAGAGCCTAAACTATTTTACTGATCGGGCTAAAACTTGGTATCTAGGGTTTTCATAGGGTTGCCCAGAGTGGTTTTTGGAATTGCATATCTAACCTAAAATTAAGGATAGTTTACTGAAGGGCAAAAAGAGAAAAAGTCGATTTTCTCAAAATTGGCTTTAACGATTTTGATTAAAATTCGTATCTAGGCGTTGATTAAAATTATTAAAAAAATTGCTTTTTGAATTTTCTCATGAAAATTACTTTTAGTGTTATTTACAGAAGCATAAATTTCTATATCTCAGCAACTATTTGAGATACTAAATAACTTATCATTGTAAAATTTTAGTACTATTAAAAACAAAAAACTTTTATTGAAAATATATTTGTATAAAACCAATAGTTTCGGAGATATTGGCAAATATATTAATACAATTTTTTGAGATCTAGATGTAAAGAGATACTACTTAAGTTTAAACGCAATAATTCTCCAATGCCACAGAGTAATCAAATAATTAAGTCTTTCAAGAAGTTGATGTTTTGATGTTTTTCCCTTAACCTCTTAGCGGCAATGTTTGTTGAGCACAGGGGTGATTCCAGGATTTTCGTGAGGGAGGGGGAGTAACGCGGGTGCTCCCATCGGGATCGGGTCGGTGAAGGAGGATGAGAGGCACCTCAAGAAATTTTGACATAAAAATACTTCAAAATTTGAGAGTAAATCTTTAAGTATTTTTTCAGTGTAGTGCTAAACTTGAGAATAATCATCTAATGAAGGGTATAACTCGAAATTTGTGATTAGTATTGACATTTATTATAAGCAAATAGTAAGGATATCAAAAATAGTGATTATTAAGAGGGGAATAAGTTAAAACATTATAACAATTATCATAGAAATATTTTTTTATTTATTCAATCAATTTGGCAAAATAGATGGAATTATTTAAATTTCAAACAATTGAACTTTAGCTTCACTCTATAGTATAGCTGGTTATTTCTCATTCTAAACTGAAGTTTTACCACCAAGCCATATTAACACGTTATGTGTGGGGTATTATTCAAAGATTTTGTTTAAAGCACGTTATACAAAATACATTATTTTAAAGATATTTATTTATTATCAATCATTGAAATAGTAATACTTAATAAAAATGATAAAAATAAATTTAAACCTTAATAAGGTTTGTGCAACAAGGCGAGAGGCATGCAACTTAAATTTGGATAATTTCATTAATGCCTATTTTCACCACTTTAATACTTAATGTGACTGTCTTAAGTATTTATAATAATTATGTATACTAATCATTTAATAATATTATCAATAACAAATTAAAAAATTAAATCTGTTTAATGAGATAGTATTACGTGACAATAAAACTAGTAATGACTTTAATATTGATTTAATTGGTTTAATTTCTTGAAGGGGGCAGCGCCCCCCACGCCCATCCTGATCCAACCTGGTAGAGCAATGATCTGGCTCTCTCATTTTAGACTCACTAGTCAATAATTACCTATTTTATTGGTCAAAATTTATAAAAGAGAATTTAGTAGCAATGCGATAACCATAAGATGTGCATTGCCTAATAAAATGCCGAAAATGTTATCCTGAAGTCAAAATTTTAGTACAAAGTGTTAACCCTTGGCGGCCCAATATCGATATTTTTTTGATTGAAGACGTTAATTTTTAAAAATAGATTATAAAATTTAAAACTATCGAGTCAAAAAATGTTTTAAGTATGTATAGCGCAATTTGTTCTCGGGTTCTTTAGTGTATAAATATAACGAATTTTGAGTAAATATCTCAATTTTTAATCAATAGACAGAAAGTCCGTGGGAGTTCGTACCATTTATTTATGTGTGTTAATCATTTCAAAATAAGCTTTTGTCTGGGCCATGAAAAAGATACAAGTCTTCACTTAAGATTACTATCCTATTATTCGACATTTTGTGCATACGTTCTAAAAACCAAAACTATAATAATCGGCAATGTTCAACCTAATGTCATCATACTTTGAAATTAAGCCCCGAAACCTAGTAGTGATTCAGAAAACTAGTTGGTTTCAAACTAAAGCCTCCTGAACTTAGGCTAGGTCACAGTAGCACCGCATTCGGCCAAAGTGATCGCGATGGCTGTGTAAGAGTAACGCCGTTTTCGGCTGATAGGTTTGGTTTCTTAAACACACTAGCACAAATAATATAATATTATGGTCGATATGTTAGCATTATAACGTTATTAATGTGAAAATATGAATTTTTGATTAAATAGGTGGATCCTTATTTGAAAACTTATTTAGTGATTATCGTTTATTCCGAATATCCTATCATGTTATAGTAATTAAAATTTTCTTACCAACCAAATTAATAGTTATTTTGATAAACAAGTTAATTCAAAATAAAAATACTTACTTGTAATTTCCATTTCTGTCGCAACCTCACGCCATAGAATCCTAGAATTATCTTATTATGATATAGATAGCTTCTTAAATCCCACCAACTCTTTCTTTCATATACTAAAGTTATTAACTTTTCACAGTCCATCATTTTACCATGCCTTTCTCAAGGTATTACAGACGATTTATTGAAAATCGGACAGTTCGGCCGAAAAAAACAAATCGATTCGAATCTGCCGACGTCGGACGTATTCGGCCGAAATTTACGGTTGTATCATGCCAAGTTAATGGAAGACCATGTGATTGAAAATATCAGAGAAGTCGGCCGATAACGCCCGAACAATATTTCGGCCGAAACGATGCTACTGTGACCATAGCCTTAGTCAGTCACCCAACTACTCAGTCATGGGCGTTGACTATAGAGGTACTAGTTAAATCGGTGAAATAACAAATAAAAATAAGTGTATATCTTAATTTTAAAAAGGATTATAAAAAAGGATTCAAACATTTTTTTATGGATATGAGACAGAACCACTGAATAAGGTAGTCAGATTCTTATTCATACTGGGCTTAATTAAAGCTTGGTGGCTGAGCGAGGTTTCCGTTTTAAATTCACGTCTAGATCACATTTAAAAAAAGAGTTTCGATAGCGCCAGTTTAATTGACCAGGCCCATTTAGGACTATCGAAAACTCAAACTACACATATTAAACTAGAAAAATAAACACTTACGTGTTTTTCAAATAAATATTACTTTATTATTTCAAAGTAAACAAATCGTTTAGTAAATATACAAATATTTATTTTGCATTAAATATATTTTCAAGCGTTATTTATTGTTTTTACACCATTCATTGTTTCTTAAACCTAGTACTGCACTTTAAATCCATCCATTCTTAATTTTTGTTTAGTCGGAATATTCAGATCTAGGAAGTTGTTTCACAACAAATGTAAAGTTTTTCCGCATAGTTTCTTTATAGGGGTAAGACACACAGGCAACAACTTGAGGCCGAGGAACTCGAAGCGGACCGGGGCTATCAGGGGAGATCCCCTTTAGAACAAGTAATTTGTTATCAAAAGCGATTTGATACAACAAGATGGGCGTCGAGCTCCTGATTTCAAAAGTATTTCCCAGTCAGAGGCTTTCTCTGGTTTCAAAACATTTAAAACTTTCCTGAGAATATAATCAAAGATCGCAGTTGACATTCTTGTAAATTTAATATTGGATGGTTTCAGAATAGTAAGGTGATGATATGTTAAACCT
The DNA here is from genome assembly GCA_033556935.1 of Timema podura. Taxonomy (NCBI): domain Eukaryota; kingdom Metazoa; phylum Arthropoda; class Insecta; order Phasmatodea; family Timematidae; genus Timema; species Timema podura. The sequence goes on from JAVRXN010000011.1 coordinate 57,940,863, forward strand.
TACTATTAAATCATAAGAAATAAGAACATTTTTACTTCATACAGTAAGGGTGAAACCTTATTTGTATGTGGAATTGTGTGGGGAAGGGGTGGACAACTAACAAAGAAGTCTTTAGGGCCTTTCTACCCTCTCTCACCCATTTACTGTTAGAAAATTGAATGCTCCTAGGAGCCATTTGTAGTGACCCTCGTTTGGAGAATTTTTGAAAATTTTACTCTTTTAACAGCGCCTTTCAAAATTTTTTGAAATTGGGATACTCCTATACGCTATTTAGAGTAGTCCTCCTTCGCAAATTTTTAAAAATTGATGCGCTTAAGAGCTATTTGGAATGATCTCACCTGATTTATATATATATATATATTTATGTCAAAATACTTTAAATTAAAATTAAATATTTTATAAAGTAAATTATCCTAACCTATTAGTAAGTTTAGTTCACTTTATTTAAAACTATCAGTATGTATATATATATAAGTCCTTAGAAGCTATTGACGGTGATCTTCCCCAACACATTTTTAAAAATTGAATGCTTTCGGAGCTAATTGAAGTGTTCCTTGATATTATTTTTAAAAAAAATACCATATACATAAAGACGTTATTTGGAGTGGCTCCCTATGGGTATTTCTTTAAAAATCGGATGCCTCCAAAGGCCTTTAGAGTGAAATTTGCCTAGAATTTTTTGAAAATCAAATAACTCTAAAATTTATTTGGAGCTGTTTTTCCCTGGCAAAATTTTTTAAAAGTGAATCCCTCTACAAGCATTTGAAGTTTGATACAAGACCCTCTTTAAGCTTCATATTAAAAACTTCGGAAAATTTTGGAGGTGGGGGGGAAGGGGCAAGGTGTTGAAAAAACACCTCAGTAGGGCTTGACCAGGATTCGAACCCCGATCTCTCCGTCTTTAACAAGCCAATCAAACACGAGAGTGACGCTTTAGAGTTTAGATCATTAGGCCACTTAAGCGGGTATCAGCTCATTAAAAGCTTTTTGAATTAACGGTAAAAACAGTGTATTTTTTTATTAATTACTATAGGATGTGTGTACGCTAGCTATATCGGTGTGTAGACAGGTATACTCTTACCTTGTTTGAACACAATATGAAACTCCCATCGGTGACCGCATAGTCTAAGGTATTACTCTTGCAATAGAATAGACTGCCGATGACAGGGAGATCGGGGTTTGAATCACGGTCGAGTATACTGAGGGTGATTTTACTTAATTGTTTTACACACATCTCTCTCCAAGCAAATGAAGGTACATGTCCTCTAAATTCAAACTTCTTCATCTCCGACTGATCAGTGAAATCAATACTTATGCGTGTAACTTGAACTGTAGTAAGACGCGATTATAAAAAAAATTAAATACCCTATTCCCTATTTTATGAGCTATACCATGAAATAACTAAACAATGTAAGGTTGTTTTTGTTTTTCGTTGAAAAAGGAGGGTATCAAAAATATTCTAACTAGCCATTAATATCGTGTTGATATGCCTTTAATCTTCAACAATGTATCCCCATATTTGTTGTGTCCACTAGAATCTTGCAACTCATCCTGTTAACTACATATTCACACAAATGAGGTAATGATGAGGAGGATAGATATTTCAAAGGATCTTATAGCCTTATTTGCGTGTAGGGATGCTAAAACACCTTTTAAGAAACAAAATATCAGCACACCTGGTCCGGATTCAAATCCCCAGCCTCTCCGTGTATAGGATAAGAAAAGACTGAACCTTTGTCCACGTGGCTACTGGTGTGGGGTTTCATCCTTAAAGTTTAATGTGATTGCTATTAGGTTTACCAGGGAGGAAATACGGCGGGGCTAGATCTTGGTAGTAGGCGCATCAATTATTCACCCAATAATCGACGAGCACCCAGTACGTTGAGGGTGGGGGTGACAGAGAAGAAGAGGGTTGGAGTTCAACGCACGAGGAGCGGGGACTGAACTTAGGGCGGGATCAGGACATATTTATTTTATAAAGAATACGTATTTATTTAGTAAACTGTATGATAAGAGTTTACACAACCTTTGCAAAAATGTGTTACTATTAATTAGTTATTAAATTACATCACATTTTCTTCAAAGTTTGCATTATATGTATGTATATATATATAATATTATATATATATAATATTATATATATATAATATTATATATATATACATATAATGCAAACTTTGAAGAAAATGTGAAAATATGTATATATATAATATTATATATATATACATATAATGCAAACTTTGAAGAAATGTGAAAATATGTATATATATAATATTATATATATACATATAATGCAAACTTTGAAGAAAATGTGATGTGATGTAATATAATAACTAATAAATAATATATATATATATGATCTAAAAAAATTGAAGGGCAATCATGACAAAAATTCAAAACTACTGACGAATGGGCCATGAAACTTTTTAAAATGTTTGGTCACGAAAGTTTCTCTATTAATTAAAAGAAAAACACATTTATGCTATTGTCTAAATGTGGAGTTAGTCTCTTCATATTTTAGACAGTTAAATTTTTAACGGCTTTGAATGTATGGATTAAACCTTCAAATTTCCTCCATTTTATTTTATAAAACCTTAGAGTATGTTCTACTATAAGGTATATATCTTATAAAATATTTGTAAAATATATTATTTTATAAAATATCTTTGATAGACTGTCTTAGATACATCAAATTTCTTCTATCACAGGTTTTTTTATAAAATAAATGTGACAATGTAATGCCACCCATAAAGAGGTTACTTATTACCTGTACAAAAGCCGAAAGTTTACACTCTTAACCTCTACGTCACGCAAGGGCAAGACAAGATATGCTCTCCCATGTTTTTCTTTTAGCATCGCGTTTTACTGCCCGTTCGGGCTATACGCTTATGTACTAATTACGCTAATAGTTCGAAGGATTAGGAAAGTTATATTTGGGTTATTTCATAAAAATATATTTGTAGTAATTTTACTGAAAGCACGTAAAAAAAAGCATGCTACGACACATGCTTATTTAAAAATAAGAAAAAAGAGGTTTTTCTTTTAATTTTAATTGATGCTGTGCGATGTTATGCTGTATGACGTTGTGTGTATGTAGAGACGGAAGTAGGGACGTATTCTGATAAGATAAACAATCAACCTAGCAGGTTAGGACGTTGGGTTTTTGTAGAAACGGAAGTAGGGACGTATTCCGATAAGATAAACAATCAACCTAGCAGGGTAGGACGTTGAGTTTATGTAGAAACGGAAGTAGGGACGTATTCCAATAAGATAAACAATCAACCTAGCAGGTTAGGACGTTGGGTTTTTGTAGAAACGGAAGTAAGGACATATTCCGATAAGATAAACAATCAACCTAGCAGGTTAGGAGGTTGGGTTTATGTAGAAACGGAAGTAGGGACGTATTCCAATAAGATAAACAATCTACCTAGCAGGTTAGGAGGTTGGGTTTTTGTAGAAACGGAAGTAAGGACATATTCCGATAAGATAAACAATCAACCTAGCAGGGTAGGACGTTGTGTGTATGTAGAGACGGAAGTAGGGACGTATTCCGATAAGATAAACAATCAGCCTAGCAGGGTAGGACGTTGGGTTTATGTAGAAACGGAAGTAGGGACGTATTCTGATAAGATAAACAATCAACCTAGCAGGTTAGGACGTTGGGTTGATGTAGAAACGGAAGTAGGGACGTATTCCGATAAGATAAACAATTAACCTAGCAGGGTAGGACGTTGGGTTTATGTAGAAACGGAAGTAGGGACGTATTCTGATAAGATAAACAATCAACCTAGCAGGGTAGGACGTTGGGTTGATGTAGAAACGGAAGTAGGGACGTATTCCGATAAGATAAACAATTAACCTAGCAGGGTAGGACGTTGGGTTTATGTAGAAACGGAAGTAGGGACGTATTCTGATAAGATAAACAATCAACCTAGCAGGTTAGGACGTTGGGTTGATGTAGAAACGGAAGTAGGGACGTATTCTGATAAGATAAACAATCAACCTAGCAGGGTAGGACGTTGGGTTGATGTAGAAACGGAAGTAGGGACGTATTCCGATAAGATAAACAATTAACCTAGCAGGGTAGGACGTTGGGTTTATGTAGAAACGGAAGTAGGGACGTATTCTGATAAGATAAACAATCAACCTAGCAGGTTAGGACGTTGGGTTTATGTAGAAACGGAAGTAGGGACGTATTCTGATAAGATAAACAATCAACCTAGCAGGGTAGGACGTTGGGTTGATGTAGAAACGGAAGTAGGGACGTATTCCGATAAGATAAACAATCAACCTAGCAGGTAGGACGTTGGGTTTTTGTAGAAACGGAAGTAGGGACGTATTCTGATAAGATAAACAATCAACCTAGCAGGGTAGGACGTTGGGTTGATGTAGAAACGGAAGTAGGGACGTATTCCGATAAGATAAACAATTAACCTAGCAGGGTAGGACGTTGGGTTTATGTAGAAACGGAAGTAGGGACGTATTCTGATAAGATAAACAATCAACCTAGCAGGGTAGGACGTTGGGTTGATGTAGAAACGGAAGTAGGGACGTATTCCGATAAGATAAACAATTAACCTAGCAGGGTAGGACGTTGGGTTTATGTAGAAACGGAAGTAGGGACGTATTCTGATAAGATAAACAATCAACCTAGCAGGGTAGGACGTTGGGTTTATGTAGAAACGGAAGTAGGGACGTATTCTGATAAGATAAACAATCAACCTAGCAGGTTAGGACGTTGGGTTGATGTAGAAACGGAAGTAGGGACGTATTCCGATAAGATAAACAATCAGCCTGTGGACTACAGATTGCCGAGCCTGTTAGGGGAGGAAGGGTTCAAGCTCCAATATTTGGGTAAGTTAGATATAATCCTCACAAGTACACCGTAAACGTCAGTTTTTCATGCAAATTCAAATTTGTGATTATGAATAAATAAAATAATAACATAATATAAGGGCTAGGCTTTATTAAATAAAAAACATATACGTCATGAGATTAAGAATAATTAAAAGGACAATTAGCCTTAAAGGTAGGTGGAAAAAACACAGTATTTTTTCAGTCTTGTAACAAAAAAAAATTTCACCCAAAAAAAAACATGTCTTCAGTAGCTACGGATTAAATAGCCAAGCTATTCTAGTGGTCAAGTACGGTAATAGTCACGTCTGAATATTTATTTATTTAAATTGAAAAATTATACTTGTTCACGGGAATCTAACCCGGGACCTTTGGCTTAGTATACCAATGCTCTAACCACTGAGCTATCCCGGAATCATCCCAAGTCTAGTGCCATTCTTCACTCATATTATTAGGCAGAGTTTGTGATGGACGCGTGGAAATCATCTGCTACTTATGAGCGATCAATTAAAATCGCAGGGTGACCTGGCGGTCTAGGAGTAAGGTGTCGGACTTCTGTGCTGGGGGTCCGGGGCTCAATCCTCGGTCCCGGCACAGATTTATCTGATTGCCAAACTCTTCCTTCACCTCTGACAAGACGTGTATTAATCACAGCTTGTGAATGTGAGGAATGCCAGGCCTCCACCGTGGTTCGGATCCCACGTTAAACTGTAGGTCCTCCATTTCATCTCACAATCACCCTACCATTAATAATAATAATAATTAAGATCACGAGCTATCAGATAACGCAGCCACCTTCGACTCGGTATAGGTTTATGCTGCCAATAAAATAATAACAAACATACGAATGCGCACATTACAATAGTTTACTATTGGCCGTATGAATCCCTCCCGATTGGAAGATGGCAACGTTATTTGAAAGCTTTACTTTACATCCATTATTGTTTCCAGCCTGTGACTTGAATCGGTTTTTTATTAAAGCCATATATTTTCCATGACTATCTTGCTAGTCCTGTCGTAGCTTCAAATGCCTTTTAATCTAACTTAAGACTAGGACAAGCACAGCATCCAGTCCCCGGCCATAAATTTATCACCGTGAAAGGGATAAGCCCATATTTCCCCAATAATAAATTTTCGGCAATGCTGGGAGTCGAACTCGAGACACTTAATTCAAAAGACAGAAATGCTACCGACTGAGATAAGGTGTCGGATTCTCAATATTTAAGAATGGTTGAGAATATTATTGGTAGAAAATTAAATTAAATGTATTTACTGATGCAGTATTTTTTTAATTTGGCCAAAAAAAATTTTGGTTATAAAAACTTAAAAAATATGGCCCTTGCTCTCATTTCGTTTCACCCCAAACAATTTTTTTTTAAACTACTGTGAAGTCAAAGTTCAACGACCTGAATTTCTTGAAGGTCACAAGTTCTGTTTTAAGATGTATGTTCCGGGATTAAACCGAGACGTGAACTCGTGGATTCGAGTCTGCTGACGTCATCGTGGCCGTTATTGAAACGCGCCTCAACATGACTTTTAAAAACAAACGGAAGGAAAGGGTAACTATTTGAAACCATAGTACATGATTATTGCTGGCGTGGCGGGCGATCGAACTTGGGTCTACTAATCTTACACACCCACGCTAGTCTCGTGGACACTGACCTTCATTTGTCGTAACCAGCGCCGTGGCTGAGTCAAACCCAATAAACCTGGATTCGATAAAAGAAGGGGTTCCTTTCTCATAGAGAATGTGTTGTAATCTTAAACATTTTCGACGTCGAGAGTATGGCGGATTTTGCCATTTGATGTGGGAATCAAAATTATTTATATCTCTTTGTGTCTGTCCGTCCGTCCGTCTGTCTCTACCAAGGGCTACAGTTTAAACGGCTCAATGGATTTTGTTTTTTGTTTACGCTTGATATTCATATCATCATGTCTTGAAGCGAAAATATGATTTTAATCCTATATATATAACTATGGGTAGCTTACTGATTACTTATTTTTGAAAATTAGATATTTTAAATTACCTTAGCAATAAATTTTTCGAAAATAGCTTCAACAATTTGGTTCAAAATGTATATCTGCTTATGATAAATAATATTCTATATTTGTTTGAAGATAAAAGTATTTGAGAGTAGCTTAGTGATAGGTTAAATGATTGTTGAAGATCTGAAATTGTTTGAAAATGGCTCTAAAGATTTTGTTCAAATTGGGTATCAGGGTTCATTGGGTACATTATAAATAATATTATACTTATCTCCGGCGAAAAATTAATGTAATGATGGTTTACAAAAATCCAGGGCCCAGATTTTAAGACGCGTGGTCTAAATACCAATATAATTTATTCTGATTTGTCGTGATGTTAAGGTTGGGGTTAGAATCCCAGCTGGGTAGGCTTATACGGAGGACGGGTTTTCCTAGATTGATTCTCCGTCTACCTCCACGTAAATGCTTGTATATTTTCTTTAGGCTCTACCTTTCTCATTCCTACTATATTAGCACGATTAATATATGCGTACAATCCGAATGACTACTAAGACGTAGTCTAATGTTTCGGTGACCGCACTGTCGAAAATCTGAAGCATCACTCCTATAATATAGTGTAGTGTCGACGACTGAAAGTTTGAGGTTCGAATCCCGGTCGGGTGTACTATAGGAGGCTTTTCCTAAAAAATTGTTTCCCACTATATTTATTTCCACACAAATGTGGGTACACTTCTTCCAAACTCAACCTTAATAATTCCTAACACATTATAATAATAGTACATATGCATAAAACGCGTACGGGTAGTGAGATGTGATGCTAAAATACACATGCTGGGCACCTATAGTTCATTTGCAGTAGAACATTTTTGATTCAAAGTCCAAGGGATATTTTTAAAAAAATCAAAAAATCAAATATTTGAATTAATTATTTTCATGAGGATCTAGGCAGCTGGTACATAATAAAGCAATAACCTAAAAATATTCTACATATAACCATACACGCATTTTATTTATGTTTTATATCAAATACATTTACATAATAAACACATACATAAAAAAAAAACAAGAAAAATTCAAACACAAAATTTAAAAACTTGGAAAAATTATCATATGAAAATTGCAGAATTAAATCAGAATTGATGAAAGCCTAGCCAGCACATCCCCTTAGTTAGGAAACCCTCTCGCCGCCGGTGCATAACTCCCCACGTTCTCATTTATTATGTGTCCGTAGGCTAACCCTAACTTATTTGATATTCTTAGAATTTGGGGTGGTTTAATAAAGATCGTTATGCTAGGTTTTAAATGAGTACAAACTCAAAAAATTTATTCGAATTATTCAAGTGTTTCCTTCTAAAATTCGAATTAAATGTTATTTTTAATCATTAATTTAAATAGAAATTTCATGGTGAATTATGGTGGGTCAAAACTAACCAATTTTTCGAATTAGCCAATGTACAATTAGCCAAATCCTACTGTATATGAATAGTTGGGGTCCTTTGCGAGAACTTTAGGTCACGAAAATTTTTCTCAGTTGTGTTTGAGTTTGGATGTCACACGCGATAGAAATATATACAAAGTACAGCATTTTTTTTTGTGCAACGGTGCGAGAGCTTATGGAAGATCCATTTTTTCAGTAAGTAAATCTAAGTTTACCATGACATAATAGACAATACAATAAGTTAGCTACCCGCCTCGGTGGCGTAGTTGGCTATCGCGCTGGTTGTTGTTGAGCCAGACTGCTGAGGACGGGGAGATCAAGGTTAGAATCTCGGTCGGGTGAACTGGGGTGGCTTTTCCTAAATGGTTTTCCACTCTCCCTCCACACAAGTGTGGGTTCACTTCCTTTAAATTCAACCTTCCCAATTCCTAACCCATTAAAGTAATTAGTACTTAAGCGTATAACCCGAACGGTTAGTAAGACGCGGTGATATTATTATTATTATTATTATTATTATTATTATTATTATTATTATTATTATTATTATTATTATTATTAAGTTAGATACTTAAGCTTAGCCACCAAAATATAATTTAAAGCTATAGAATTTGGTTTGGTTTGGTTTGGTTTGAAAAATTTAATTTGAAATGGATGAATATTTTGTTGTGTGGTTTAGTTTAGTAAGTAAAAGCAACATATATATATATATATATATAAGTAAAAGCAACATATATATATATATATATATATAAGGTTTGGTTAAAATCCGTCGAGTAGCTTGAAAATTATAAGTCTATTTCTCATCACATGTGATGGAAAAAGTATCCCAAATAACGCTTGTGTGTCCAGGGCAAGGTTTGGCACGCCAGGCCAAGACCACGCGCCGGTCGATGCACTTCCGGTCTTACTACCTTCTGTACGTTAAGAGCGGCCAGTGGATAGCGTGCTGGACAGGGGCACTGACCCTCCACCCCTTTTCTCCTTTCTTACTTATTATGTCGGATCAATACACTGGCATCTTCGGACATTTGAAAACGTAATCTTCAGACGAACTAAATTATTCGCCATATAAATACATAATACAATAATCAACTAGTTGTGTTTACAATTTTTCCATGACTGGTCTTATAGATTCGTTCATTTTTTTAAGACCTAATGTAAGTTTGTGTATGTTTTTTTATGTATTATGATAGTATTGAACTAATTGACATATTCGGACATAGCTTGGCACACTCATATTACTTTCGGAAAACATCTTTATTTATTCCTTTGGCCGTCATTTAAGAATCAGAGATATCCAATTTAAATGTTTAAAGTAAAATAAAGTATAATAAATATTTCAACTAAGACTTAGATTGAGATGCCAATAGTCGGGATGTCTCACTTTTAGATTACTAAGCAAATCTGAGGTAACTAAAATCATGAAAAGGATGTAAAAAAAAAAGGTAAAAATAATCCCAAAACAACATTTAACTAATTTTTACTAATATTTGGTTAAAGATAGTCTTTCATAGGTGCATAGTTAATTTATAACTATTTAATTTATGTGGCCCATTTCAACTGTGTCAACTTGATAACATTTTAAATAAAAATCGAGCTAAGTTTAATTCTTGGTACTAAAAATTAGTATAAAGCATTGATCTCATACTTTAAAAAAATAAGTGACCGGACACTAAGAAAATATATTAATAATATAATTTTTAAATGTATAAATTAGTTTGGTGGATGAAAACTATGGAACTACTGTGTTAATAATATCAGTTAGTTTCAGTTGCAAGAGCTAAATTTGGCCAGAATCAGTTGGACTTAATATTTTTTAAATATTTGTATATTCGGGCACTTTTTTTTTAGCGCCGCGTCTAACTATTCGTTCGGGTCATACGCTTATATACAAATTACGCTAATGTTTTCAAGGGGAGGAAGATTATATTTATAGGAAGTATACCACATTTGGTTTAGGGAGAGTGGCAAACCATTTTGGAAAACCTTCCTCAGTAGACCCAACTGAGATTCAAACCTCGATCTAACCATCATCGGCAGTCTAGTTTACTGTGAAAATATCACCTTAGACCGTGCGGCCAACGAAGTGGTCACTTAAATTCAACGCTTTGTTTTATAGAATCATATATATATATTATATATATATTGCTAATACTGGGTATTACTGGCTCGAAGTGGGATTAAAAATTAAACCGTTGGATCTTCCTAATGGTTACCTATGACTTAAAATTTTGGTTGAAATCGGTGGTTTAGTTCAAAAGTTACTTATAAGGTACATAAACACACACGGTTGTCAAAATATTACATACTATGAGATGGGATGTTTTATGAAAATAATACAGGGGTTGGATATTTTCTTTCAAGAAAAACTACATAAATTGTTATTAGTTTTAAAAACAAAATGAGTAGGCGTATTAAACACCTATCAAACTAGGAAATACTCTTTTGATCACAATAAGTTTTTAGATTAAGCTTAAAATAGTAAAGTTGGTAGTGCATGTATGTCTCTTTTAAATGGAGAGTAAACCTAAGTGGTCTTGGGGTAAAGTGCTCGTCTCAGGACACCAATGTTCGTGGGTTCAAACACAGCTGAGGTCGTACGGGTTTTTCTTGAGGGATAAAAATCCGTAGCATAACTTCCTTTGGCGGGAGTTTAGCCGTCGGTCCTATGTCGATTGTGGCATGTAAAAGAAGCTTTGGAGATATGTGAAAATGTCATTCCAGGTAAATTTGGTAGGCCCTTTTACTTTCACTCTTAGAAATTCTCGTGTGCTGATATAATTAGTCGGTTCAGAAAGTGCACGTTAAAGACCTAGAATATATAAAATATTGGGTGAAGTGTACCGGGTTTGATTTCAAGCGCTGTCAAAAGAACTATCATTGTTGAAATTGGTGCTATAATTACACAGAGATGAACTAATTGCTGATGATTGGGTGTTGTGTCCGCTTTAAGGTTAAGTGAGTTTGTAGCTCATGTGCTTATATTTTCAGTTGGTTAAGAAAGTGCACTTGCTGTACTTGCATAATATTTTATATTTATACCCTGCGTATTTTTAGCCTTCCGAGCTAAAAACATGTTATTTTGGCTTAGAATTTATAGTAAATATATCTGCCTTTGTGCATAGGCAAAACGGGGTATAACATATGAAAGACAAACCACAGTGTATCAGGCTGGGGGTCAAACCTCGACCTCTTAGTCACTGGCAAAGCAGAGTAGATAAGTCTAAAATTTACTCCTAGTGTCCACCAATGCGGGCAGAACCGATGATTAATAACGATATATATATACACATACCTAATCAAGCCGTTCCCTTAAGGGGTAGGCAATAAAATCTGCATATAGCTTGAAAAAACTCTGTAATTAATCCAGCCTCACAAACTTTCTCCACACTTCTCTATCCTTGCGTACTCCCTTCGCTTCAACAACATCCATACACCGAGTCAGGCATGATCTTTTATCCTTAAAACTCCTAATTTTGCTCTTTTTCACAGATTCGCCACATTCTACCGAATTTAGCCACTTCTTACATGGCCTACCCCTACCACACACTCTACCATCATATATTTACTTGGTCACTCAACCCACAATCATCCTTCAAAATGCTCAAACTAACGTTAGACGCTTCCTTCATACTGACCTATTGGACTCTCCTTCAAACCGCACTCCTTCAGCACCCATTCATTACTGATTCTGTCCGTACGAGTTTTTACACACACATTTCTTATAATTATATCTTATTACAAGCTCATTCACCTTGCTCTTGTGTTTCTCCTGACAAACCCACGCTACACATCCATAAAACAATGTTGGGATTAACACACTCTATATACTACCGTATTTGCCTCTTTCAATATTACTTCATTATTTACAATAGTCCACATACATCCAACTAATCTCCGAGATGCATTCACCCATATGTCGAATTCACCATCTATTCTTCCATTTTTACATAACATTCTGCTCAGATACACAAAATCATCCACTTGTTATAACAGATTTACATTTATACTAAGCTGACAATCATTTCCTGATCTGCCGTTATCAAAACTATCATATTTATGCAAAGATCCATTCTGCCTGTCACCACATTCAAACGATTTAATGAATTATGCAAGTCATTTAGACGGAAAAATGATAATTTCAATTTTGATTTTTTTTACTTTAGTACTGGCCTGTGTTGTTCTCACGGCCCTTGGCCAGTGAGATCTACGACAGGCCAACACAAGTACCATAAGAGCACATATGATAAAAAAAAAGCTAAATAATGATACATACTGATGATTAATTAAAAAAATAGGACATAATTATTAATGATAGATGATAAAAATAATAAATATATAATTCGAGAGTATTAAAAGCATAAGTATTTAAAAATAATAATAGTAATGATGATATAACTATAATGTTTACGATGGTAAAAATAAAATAAATAAAACTCTATGTCTAAAAAAGATGTGTACAGCATCCTGTTGCCTGTGCTATCTGTTTCTCCACTCTATTGTGACTAAAATAGTCCCCACCCCACACCACTTCCTTGTAAAACAGAGCTGCTGGGGTTTATTGATGTGTGACGTCACGGTTACCTAGCAACGGGAGAAACTCAAGTCAATAGTTGCGGTCCGTTGCGAGAACTTTTGGCCACGAAGATCTCTCAGTTGCCTTTAAGTTAATCTAGTGGGGGTCACACGAGATAGAAATCTATAAAAAAAAAATGGCGTTTTTTGGTTCAATGGTGCGAGAGTTTATGGAGGATCCATTTTTTCGGTAAGTAAATTTAAGTTCATCTATGACTATCATACATAAATAGACAATACAATAATTAGCTACTCTAGCTTAACCCCCAAAACATAATTTAAAGCTACAGAATTTTTGTTTGAAAAACTTTAATCTGAAGTGTATTATTTGTTGCATAGTTTAATTTAATACGTGTAGGATACACCACAAATGTAGATTAACAATTTAATCAATCTTTTAATACTATGTGTATAACAATAATGATCAAATTTCTTGTGTCGGTTTAATTTACATACAAACTTTGAACGTAGAACTATAATTGTTTGTGCTTATTTACTAGGCCTACACAATCATTAATGTTGAATTTAAGATACATATATTGGCCACTTTGAAGGAAAGAAAACACCAATGGTCTTTTTGTACCCTCTAAAACGATTGTACAGTCAATGGATTTTACCAAAACGGATAAGAAAATAGCTATCAGAAGGCACCTTCAAATTTGTCAAAACTAGTTCTACATTTTAAAATGCTAGTGGGAAGCAAGCCAGATTTTGAAAAATAATTAATCTTAGCATTTGAATAAATCATTATTCTCGAAATTTGATCCTAGGTATTTAACCTATGTTCTGTTTTCTTGTTATATATAAATAAAACCCCGTGATCTATGGGCAAATATATAAATAGTTTAGTAATAGTTTGAGTTGGTTACAAAGTCATGATAAAATAAACCATAGATTTGAAAGTTAGTTTTAAAATATCCTTAATAAAAGTGAAGCATCACAAAATGATTTAATTTGACATACGATATTATATCATAGTATAATCCATCAGTGACTCAAATTATTAATCCGATAATAAAGGAGGGGGACAACTTTTAATTAAATATATGGCCATTCGTTTGGAATTAATATATGAGATAAAACACAGTGTGCAGAACTGCTCGCCGATGTGGTTTGTTTGAAGTCCTGTATGATCTTGACCATTGTCAATGTTTACTATAGTATTTTTTTAGGATCTTCCCCAATCAATCAAACTGATCACGAGGTGAAAAATAATAAATTACGTCCTGTTATGTGCCAGCAGTCCTGCAGTCCCCACTCTGGATTCCATCAAGTCGCTCGCATGATGGACTCTCTCATATTGGACTCGTTCTCCCCCTTCACTTTCACCAAGATCACCACGACCCACAGACCTGTGAAAACCTCGACGTGAGGCGATCCACGGCCACCCAACACCCGCAGAGGCAACACTCGCACAGGCCGAGCCCTGTGAAACCGCAGCACCCCCCTACACATCAAGGTCAGTCGCGTTGCAGGCGTAGTCAATTTTTGGACATTACTCTTAGACTGCGCATCAAATATATACTACCGGTGGTAGGAACATTATCTATAGCCTGAAATACACTGACCTAATGACGTCATGCCAGCAGACAATAAATATACTACTATTAAACTACGGATTAAATGAATAATCCTATCGCAACAGTTAGACTAGACTGCCAATGACAGGGAGATCAAGGTACAAAACCCGGTTGGGTGTACATCCACGCAAATTCGGGTAAACTTCCTCTAAATTTAACCTTCCTCATACTTAACTCATTAGCGTAATTAATACAAGGCGTATAACCTGAGCAGGTAGTAAGACGTGGGCTAAAAAAACTAATGGGATAAAAATGTTCTTATAACCTGGATATACTCTGCCTTAGCCCTTAACTGACGTCACAGTCACATACAAAATGCATACTATATACTAGACAGCGCGTCAAATATACAACTGACGAGATAAGCATGTTCTGCAGCCTAAAATACACTGCCTAACTGACGTCACAGCCACAAACAATAGATATGGTACTCCAAGACCAGTAATCTATATTAATAAAATGAAGAGTTTGTTTGTCTTTCATGAGAGTTGCGCGATATCTTCCATAAGCAGATTCTTAAATTTAAAAACTAGTACCACTATGCACGGATAGCCCGCGGAATTTTAAAATTAGGATTTTTTAAAAAATTAATCAAAAACTGGTTCGGAAGAAATAAAATGAGGAGATTTTTAATCTCTCTGAATTTAAGCAAAGAAAAGCGCTGCCAGGGTAACCAGAATGTACTGACCAGTTACAGGGCCAATGACGAGCCATGAGTGATCTAGATCAGTGGTTCCGAAACTCTTTAGACCAAAGTAGCAATGTACCAGAAAAAAAACATGCTAAACCTTCAAATACATTTTACACTAACTAAATTCATGTACATTCAACAAGGACATTTAAATTTTTACAAGTAAAAAATTGTATTATACAAATGGAAAAAAAAAATCACATATCCTGTTTGAGCTTTTGGCCAATATTCTTTATTCAAATTTAAAAAAATTGCAATACTAATTACTCATGCTATTTTATAGTTAAAAAACAAATGAATAATACTATAAAATTGCCCTTACGGAGCCTGATATAATAATTACGGCCAGAGTCCAGTTTGTAAAACGTTGGTCTAGATAGCATTAAGTATACTTATTGGTTGAGCTTAGGACGGATGAAGTAGCTAAAAACCTGCCCATGTGCATTGGGCTAAATGAAGACATCCAAAATAAATTATGGTCGAGTCCACCAAAGGAACAATGGGTTGACAAGTACCGTCTGAGACCCTATGAATATTAGTGAAATCCTAACCATTCCTATCCATCCACTGAGATCTTGAGGATACTTAGACTGGTGCTCATGATTATTTACTTTTATTATTAACGTAAGGATCCTTAAAGTGTGGATGTAGGGAACGCGAGTTAAGGGCAGTATTTTAGCAGTTTTTATTAAAAAACTTTTTTTTTTGCCAAAATAAATTAAATAATTCTCCAGTAGAAACATAGTTTAATTCTCTTCGCATAGTGATCTCAACCGTTCTTGAATATCTGTTAAGGCTGTCCTAGAATTTGATGAAATTTTCCTCTTTATTTGAAGTTTCTCATCTAATGACGTTATGTTCATGAAAGATAGTCGACAACCTTTGGCAAAAAAAATTATTTTGTTATAAAAAAAATACTGCCCTCAAGTCGAGTTCCCTACACTCCACATAAATTGTTCATTAAGTTTTTTACAGTAAATACTTAGAAGTATACATGAGCATTGGCTGTAATGTTGTGATTGCAGAAGTTTACCCAGCCACGTCAAACACCGATGCGAGTAGAAACCAGAAATCCAGCAATACCTCTCCTCCAGCCTCGGACAAGTGGGTAGCGTCACTGAGAAGGAGAGACCCCGAGATACAACCAGCTCTCCCTGCAATCAATCCTAGACGGTAAGAACACAGTTAAGCTATGGCTACACGGATCCGACCCGCACTTTATTAAACCAAGCACAAGATTATTGTAACTAAAAAAAGAAAACAATTTTTATATTCTTTATAGACTGAGTTATATTACAAAATAAGTTTGAATTTTTATTTTTACTTGCATAGGTTTTCACATATTTTTATAAAATTAAGTTAGCTATTAATTACGAAGAATAAAGTTTTAAGTTAGCTAATAATTAAGAAGAAGAATGTTTGTTGTTCAATCAGTTATTGTATATAATATTGTTTATCTTGTACGTAATGTTGGAAACAATGACTACAGCGTCACACGTGCAACGGCTGTGAAAGAAATGCCATTCGAAAGTTCCGGAACATTTTTTTTCCTGTGGTAGGTGGCTACACGGTCCACACCGCACCGCAAAAGTGCGCAGCAATGCTCTCTCGACGATTCGTCCGCGCCGGTGCGGTGCTGGCTCGTGTAACCACTTGTATTTAAAAACATGGATAGCATTCCACCGGAAAAATGCGGTGCGGTGTGGTGCGGCTCCGTGTAGCCGGTCCCATTCTCCTCCAGTCTCGGTACAAGTGGGTAGCGTCACTGAGAAGGAGATATTATTATTTATTATTATTAAGCACCGCGTCTTACTACCCGTTCGGGTTATACGCTTAAGTACTAATTACGCTAATGGATTAGGAATTGGGAAGGTTTTAATTTAGAGTAAGTGAACCCGCATTTGCGTGGAAGGAGAGTGGAAAACCGTTTAGGAAAAACCACCCCCAGTTCACCCGACCGAGATTCGAACCTCGATCTCCCCGTCCTCGGCAGTCGGGCTCTACACGACTAGCGCGTTAGCTAACTACGCCACCGAGGCGGGTGAGAAGGAGATACCCCAAGAGGATGGCAAGATGACGGTTACTCTCCTTCAGTCTCGGACAAGTGAACAAGTTGGTAGCGTCTCCGAGAAGGAGAGATCCTGAGATACAACTACCCCTGGCTCCCTGTAATAAATTCTAGAGGATGGTAAAATCACAGTTTTGATAGATACAGTAATATTTTAACAAAACTATCTAGTGCTAATTATGTACGTATTTGATCTTTGGGAACAGGATTAGTACTTAGGGAGAGTAAATTTTAAAAGGCAATTTAGGACTAGCCGTACGTATACTGTAGCGGACAGAGTCGGCTGGCCAAATATTGATTCACTTCAGATTATAGTGTTTTTGCTTCCCTTTATTCTGCTATTCCAATCGCAATGCAAATGTTAGTGCTTAGTGTTAAAATTCACCTTCACGCAGTCATAGAGCGTCCAAATAAAATAACACCCTTCAGGTTTGTTCTAACAACTCTGTTAGTACTTGATGGTATAATCGTGTGTGTGTGCGCGCATGTACAGCAGCTGTAACCCCCAGCTGATCCCCACCAGGAAGTCCCGCTCCGTGGACCGCCTGCCGCGGGCTGTGAAGGACCGCCCTGCCCCCAGCAAGACACTGCCGCCCCCGCCGCACGACAGCGGATCTCGGTCCACAGCCAAGAAGTTGGAACAAGGATCGGAGCAGGAGGTGGCAGGGGACGAGGAGAAGGAAGAGCCGCGAGTGTTCAACCCGGCGGGGTTTGAGGCGCACCTCGTCGAGACGCTGGAGAAGGATATTCTGCAGAGGAACCCCGACGTACAATGGGTCAAGGTCGCGGGACTGCACGAGGCCAAGGCTATACTACAGGAAGCCGTCGTACTGCCTATACTAATGCCCGACTTCTTTAAGGTTTGACATGGTTTTAATTGGATTTTACCTCCTCATGTAGAAAAAGTATTGTAATCGTTAAAAAAAGTCCTCGAAATTGTGATATATATTAACTTTTATGTGCCCCTGAACTAAAAAAGAATACTTGGTTTTTCAATTTAGTATGTTCCTATGCCTGTTCTTCCAAATTATTATAATTTTGATTTCAGCCTTAAATTAAGGAATAGGGGAGATTACTGATAACTAAATTTTTTCAATTAAAATTTTTTCGAAAATGTCTATAATAGTTTTTTTCAAGATAGGTATCTAAGGAGTGTTTACAAGATAAATAATATATATTTTTTAAATTTCATTAGATGATTTATTAAATCACTACAAAAATTTTGTTTAAAATATATATCTGAATATGCTACATATGATTATAAAAACAATGTATTTGATGCTCTGAAGAAAAGTTATAAAGGCAGTTAACTGATAACTTTTTTAATAATTTTTATCCTAATTACAATATACTACATAAGAAAGTATTTTATATATTTTTATTTATTTGAGGTATTTAACGTGCACTATCTAAACTGACTGATTGTATTAGAACACGACTTATAAACTAACTTAAATCTAGAGCAGTCACAAAACCCAGCCCCCCAGCCGTTAATTCATCACTGTGAAGGTATTAACTCACATTTCGCCAAAGATAAACATTTCAGCTATGCCAGGAATAAAGCTTTGGATCCTTAGCTCAGTAGACAGACACGTTACCAACTGAGCTAATGTGTCGGACTTAATATATATAAATAGCGAGTTTAAAACCAGGGATATTAATGACTTTAAATGGTAAGACAAGTTGAGTAGATTAGAGGAAATGTGACTTCATTGTAATTTAGGGATAGTAAGGAAAAAACCGACGAAGAAAATCACTTGTAAATACTACTCCCAAAGCTACTCGGCTAGGATTCGAAGCTCAATCTTTCTATAAACGCTAACCAAATATAATAAGAATTTTATACCACTTGGTCATCAGGGAGACTGTGTATTTATTTTTAAGGATGTCGTATACTTTTGTGAAAAAGTCTTACATTGTAACGTTTCTAATTATAATGGCAGCTTTAACACTTTGGAACCCGCCTCGGTGGCGTAGTTGGCTAACGCGCCAGTCGTGTTGAGCCAGACCGCCGAGGACGGGGAGATCGAGGTTCGAATCTCGGTCGGGTGAACTGGGGGTGGTTTTTCCTAAATGGTTTTCCACTCTCCCTCCACGCAAATGCGGGTTCACTTCCTCTAAATTCAACCTTCCCAATTCCTAATCCATTAGCGTAATTAGTACTTAAGCGTATAACCCGAACGGGTAGTAAGACGCGGTGCTAAATAAAAAAAAAAAACACTTTGAAACCTCAAATAGCTTATAATCTAGGTTGTGGGTATTCGTAGGCCATTAATCTAGGAGTGTAGACAAAGGTAAGTGTTTTTGCAGCCTTTATAGCAAGATTTTTTTAGCCAAAATAAATCAAATATTTCTCCAGTAGAAACATAATTTTATTTTATTCACATGGTGATATCAACTGTCGTTGAATATATGTCAAGGGTGTCCTGGAATCGAATGACAACTTTTTCTCTCCATTTAAAAAGTTATATCATCAATGTCGCTATGCTCATAACAGATATTCAACAACTGTTGATATCACCATGTGAAGAAAATTAAACTTTGTTTCTACTGGAGAAATATTTTATTTCGGTCATAAAAAAATGTTTTGCTATAAAAACCGCATAAACACGGGTCTTAATTCGTGTTCCCTACACTCCCAAATTAAGGTTGATTGTGTTGATTGGTGGGACCTGGTGATAAAACTTTTCCGCAGTGGCGGATTGCAGACTAACAAGTAGGAGAGAGGTTTCGGTTGAGGGGGGAAGAAGTTACTGTTGATGGTGGCACCTCCAGGTCTATGTTTAAAGAATATTGTTGGTCGTGCCTGTCCCCCAGGGTATTCGCCGGCCGTGGAAAGGTGTGTTGATGGTGGGACCTCCAGGTACAGGTAAAACGCTACTCGCCAAGGCTGTGGCCACGGAGTGCGGCACCACGTTCTTCAACGTCTCGTCCTCCACCCTCACCTCCAAGTACAGGGGCGAGTCTGAAAAACTTGTCAGGCTCCTCTTCGAAATGGTAAGTGAAACAAACCTGTGTTTAATTTACATTTGAACTTGCGCTTTGATTACGTTCACATTCAATAAAAGGGCTAATAACGTCAGATTCATTATCTAAGTAGGTTTTATGTCTATCTACTAGGCTAAGAAGCTGGATAACGGGGAGATTGGGATTAAAATCCCGATTGGGTCTACTGAAGATGGTATTTCCTAAATGGTTTCTCATTTTCTTTCCAAGCAAATCCGGGTAGATTACCTCTAAAAATGCTTTCTTCATCATGTCATCCTTACCCTACTAGAGTAATTTATCATATACGCGTATAACCTGAACAGGTAGAAATACATGGCCCAAAAATATCTTTTTTAACTTTTAGTAAGGATTGTTACATAATATAATTATTTTTTTAAAATAATGATTGTAAGATCTCACATTTGCATTCAGCTTCATAATGCCCTAGCTAAAATTGCACTTTTAAAAATTGCAACCGCTGGTTAATGATTATGAGCGTGCATCACATACCCATAAACTCTATGATACAATCGGCTATAAATCGTAAATTTACACGAACACTATTGCACGTGGATCATTTCTGATTAACATTAATGGAGATAAAGAGTTGATAGAAGTGCCTAATACTGAACATTGTTGAAAATTTAACGATTTTTAGATAAAAACTGCATTGAAAAGGCCGTTTTTGACCATTTTAGAATGGCTTTACAGCTAGGCATTGTGCACAAAGCTTTATCCTGACATAATAAGAGACATACTGTAGTTATCGACAAGAAATTTTGTCGCTTTTTCCCCTATCGTCACCGCGGAAAATTTCGAGCAGTCATTCAAATACGAATACACTGCACACATTTCTGGAAAATTGTTGGTATTTTCTTTTCCTTCTAACTTCCATACCTCGCGCGAACCGGGAGATGAGTTGGGCCTGCTTAGATCTACGCTCTTTAGGTGCCCTTCAATTCCCAGTGGTGGCACTATAAATATGTTAATCTGGTTAGAAACGTGGTGCAGTAGCGATACTTTGTTCGGATGTGGGTACCCACACAAACACACACACACACGTGGTATCGCTTGTCACACATCGCCAGCCTTGACTACCGCATGGCTAGTTACCACATACCAACTATTATCTACCTTTCACAACATTTTCCTAAACAAGGTGTCCTTAACCCGCCTCGGTGGTAGAGTGGTCTAAGACAGTGTTAGTCAAAGTGTGGTTCACTGGTGGTGCGCAGCCGGCGACCTATCAAGTTATCCGCAGGATACCAGGAAGTTTCGTAATAAAATTAATACTAAACAATGTTGATCACATAGTACAAACCTTTAAAATTCAAAAGATTAATTAGTATGAAATATACATCACTCTCGCAATATACTGTATGTTGACGAGGAGATTGTGGTTAAAATATTTGTTGGGTGTACTGATTGTGATTTTTCCTAAATTGGTTCTCCACTCTTAGCGGGTACACTTCCTCTAAATTCAACCCTCCTCATTCCTAGAATAGTAGAGTAATTAGTAAATATTCGTTTAACCATAACGGGTAGTAAGACACGGTGCTAAAAAAAAGTCCCTTAAATACTAGAGTATAAATGTTTATATATGGTTGACCTAGGTGGTCTTGGGTTAAAGTTCTCGTTTTAGAACCCAATGTTCGTGGGTTCATACCCAACCGAGATCAACGGATCTTTCTTGAGCGATAGCAATCCAAAGCACAACCTCCTTTGGAGGGAGGTAAAGCCATCGGTCCCATGTCGATTGTGGCATGTAAAAAAAACCTCTGGAAGATATGTGAAAATACCTTTACCGGCA
Organism: Timema podura; assembly: GCA_033556935.1. Classification (NCBI taxonomy): domain Eukaryota; kingdom Metazoa; phylum Arthropoda; class Insecta; order Phasmatodea; family Timematidae; genus Timema; species Timema podura. Next base: position 57,962,853 of record JAVRXN010000011.1, read on the forward strand.
AAATTGGTAGGTCCTTTCACTCTCGCTCATAGACATTCTCGTGTGCTGATATAATCAGTCGGTTCAGGAAGTGCACGTTAAATACCTCAAACAAAAAATCCATTAGAGAGAAAAGAATAAGCTTTTACATTTGTAGGTTTACATTATTAATTGACCATCTGTGTGGTCTAATGGTAAGAGTTCCTGGGTACAGATTTAAAGGTTTCGGGTTCGATCCCAAGCGACTCTAGATTTTTCTGTGAATCAATGTTTCCGGAACGGCGTCAGTCTCAGACATGTGAGGACAAATGATGAGATTCTTGAACGAAAAATTATTGGATCCGTTCTATAAAACTGGGATTAATGGCTGGAAGGTTAGCTGTGCTGACCACATGACACTCTCTATCCGCAAAATCTGGCAATAATTTTGCCAACAGACGGCGGCCACTCAATCGGTATAGTTCGATTGCGGACTCATGAAGTGGAGTAGTTTTTTTAAAATTACGAATTAAGATAAATTCTCTAATCAAGGTGGGATGGAAGGGAAGGCGGGTTAAGGCCATTATTCTTGTCATTTTTATAGCAAATATTTTGTGGGATTAATAAATAAAACCCTTATTTAGTAAATGCGTTTAGTTTTATTTTCTATATTTTTTAATCTTTACCGTTCTTGAATATATTTTATGAGCTTATTGGAATTTAATAATAACTTTTTATTTTCATTGAAAAAACTTCTCATCAAATGCCATTATGCTCATGAGAGATATTCAAGTATTGTTGAGATTAAGTGTAGAAAATTAAACTAAACGCATCTAATGAAGCAATATTTTAATACTTTGGTACTACTTTGGTAATACTTTAATACAATTTTGCTCTAAAAATTGAAAAAACACGTGCCTCAACTCGTGTTTCCATTCCACCATAATGGCAGATTCTTTTCTAAATAATATTGTGTAGTTAGGTACAGCCAATTATGATATGTACAATACAGGCTCTAAAATTGTAGAGAAAGGAACTTGTCAAAGTTAAAACAACACTTGAAAACAATTAAGAAAATTGGTATGACACAATCGCACAAACTTTCTCATATTGTGTATTATAATAATATAATGGAATAAAAAATTTAATGAAATATTTTCAGTAAACTACCCTTGTATTGCTCATAAAAACAAAATATCATATTGTTGATCACAATAAACCCTCTTTATAAATGTAAAGTGGTCAGGGTTTTAGGCCCTTAGTTCTCGACCATTTCATTTGTATGAATGTTAGTTTGCCATTGTTTATTTTGTTAATTTAATATCATTCTTAAAACCACTAAATTCATCATGGTTGTACTAGGCTGGCAAGTGCCCAGTGTCTATAATATTCAAAAACATTTAATAACCCTTTATATATAGTTTTACAAATCCCCCCCCCCCCTTAAGTTTATTAGCAAACATGTTAACATTATCAAGATACTGAGAGTACTAAACTTATAATACATTGTTTTCCAATCGTTTAGGCCTATTTTAATAAATAGCCTACGGCATCTTCAATGTATTATACTTTTCTAGGCCTAATTTAATCTCTATATTACTAAATTAGTTATTTCAAATGCTTAATCATAAGAAAGTGTGGGGTTTAATGTTAATTATAAGTTGTCCAAATCATAATCAAAGTTCTAAGCAATACATGTTTTAAATTTCAATTCATTAACTTCATTTTTAGGCCTTCAACTTTTAAATCTAGTAGTTTTTCATTATTGTAAAGTCTTTGTCAGAATTATAGCGTCATCTAAACTTATTTATTACTTTTACCTTTCACTTTTAAGCATCGTGCTGATTTATTTTATCTGTACACGGAAGCTGTGAGATGCACGTGTGCTTGAACATGTGGCCTCACAGTGGAAAGGGGAGGTTTGGCGCGAACAGCTAGCCAATCAGCACATCATATTGTAGCGTCTGTGTTTTGATATTACTAAGAAGGCAAGCGTGAGCATCGAGACACTTTCCGGTTAGCACGCGAGCTAGAAAGACGTACTAAGAAGTACTTAACGAATAGTCGTTCTTTTCGTGTTGGCTTTAGGGTGTTTAGAGATAGATGGTTGGAACAAATGGGAGACCACCTATGTGGCTAATTTATCACCACTATAACCATATTATATCTGTCTTCAAGAACTAATTAACTTTTTGTTTATTTTCATAGGTCACTAGTGTTTAAAACTTAATAAAATGTCTATTCACTTTTCTCCAAAATAAAACTTTCGAATCAACCTCATCAAATTCAATCTCTTTATTCGACTACGTTCTCCACCCCCACCATTATTTAATTAACCCCGAGAGGCTCTACCGAACCAGCTGGTTGCCGTGGACAAATAAGAAGAGAAAAAGATGGAGAGGAGTTCAACTAGTTACATAAATACATTTTAAACTAAATTGTACAGTACAAAATATATTTTAAACAAATTTCAAATGTTCAAAAATGATTTATTCTTAAACTACTCTAATTTTTTTTCAATGAAAACTTATTCTTATTTACTATGAAAAGCTTTTCCCAGAGACCTATTTTGAACTTATTTCTAAAGGCCAATTTTAAAACCTTTCAAATTTATTTGTATCCTAAAATTGATTAATTTAGAAAAATAAACTTAAATTATTAGTGATCATATAAAAAAAGCTCCCAAAACCAATTTTGAACAAAGCTGTTAAAGCTATTTAAAAATTCGAATTTTTCAAATATCAGTCTTCAGTAAACTATTATAATTTTTTTGTTTGTAAAAAAATAATTTGTAATAAACTTAACAAACACCCATTTTGAAAAAAAATTGCTAGTAATTTTCTAAATATTCAAATTTAAAAAACAGTAATCAATAAACTACCCTTAAATAAATTTCCCCCAAAAAACAAGTACACAGTTTTATTTGTCATGTCAAACACTCTCCAGATAAACATTTCAAACAAAATCCCTATGGCAATTTTCAAAATATTTCGAATTCTTAAAAATACCTCATCAGTATACAGTGTTATTTGGGAGGTCTAACACTCCTAGATATCAATTTTAAACATATTCGTTGGAGTCATTTTCAAAAAATTCGTAGTAAAAAATCACTTATCAGTAAATTACCCTTATTTTAAGAACTAGAGTCAAAATAAAAATAATAAAATCCCTAGGTATTTCCCTACAACATATAGATATCAAGTATGAATAAAAGCTAACAAATCGTTTCAGATCTGTGGCCAGGGACAAACAAACATGGGGACAAGCAGAATGTAATATTTCCTTTTTTTGGTTCGGGCACAGATAAAAGTAGATTATTTAATCTTGAGGTCAAAAATTTTCACGAATACAATAATTTCTCTTGATATTAGGAAGTAGCATTGTTTAATTCAGTGAGATTTTAATATTCAAGGAAAAACCGGTGACACAATATGTTTATATTGAAGCGTACTGACGAAAATGTCTTATCTATTTTATACATACAGCACTGGTAACCTAGTTTAGCGAAAGAAATACTTGTAAAATTACAGATTTAAAATTTCTATGTTTAATGAAAATCCAAGCGCCGTTCGATCCTTTGTGTAGGCAAGCATCAGCACATTTATGCTAGTGGAAGTAGTACAGTACAGTACAGTATTGATTAATATTTTCAGGTGGTTAAAAAAAAATGCAATGCCTGATTCAGGGCTCAGTGCTGTAAGGTAATATATGTATGCGTACACCTCCAAAGTATTGTTCAAGAAGTAATACAGACTAATATTGACATATTTTAACTGCCCAACTCTTAACTACCTCCTTTAATTTCAATAGAACGGACACGCTATTTACCTTGTACTGTAGACAAACACATTGTGCTAAGTACAGTTTTAGCTTACCTCATATTATGAAACACATAAATTAAAATACTTTAGAGTAATTACATTTTTAAATCACTGCTTCATAAGTTAAACATATTGTTAGTATGCTTTTAAATACGATGTAATCTAATCCTTCGACATAGTTGATGAACTTATAAAAAATAAAAGAATCATAATTTAGTTTCGAGATCGTATATTTAGTTAGATGTATGTTAATTTAAAAATAAATATATTATTCATTTGTTATTTGAAGGGAACTGATTAGGATGTACTTTACACTTTGCTCACATTGAATTATAGCAGTCCTTTGTTTACGGATTTCCCTATGGAATAGCTTATTAGATGGGGCCATGGCTTAAGCAATCAAGGTAAGACGGCTACCGTTCGGGGTAAACGAAGTACACGTCCAAACGTGTAGTTAGATTCACACGTATGTACATATTTAGTAAACTTGCACACAAAATATACATACAAACAAAACATGAACAAAACGTAGATAAAGTTATTCATATTAACACTAAAATAATTAATTGAAGATAAAAATCACAGCTGAAAAATAAAATGTAGGTGAACTGTCAAGGAAACGTCACAGAATAAAAAAATATGACAATGGTTTAATTTGTTGTTTAATTTTATAAAGTTTGGAAAAATAGAGACATAATATACACTTATGAAGAGAAATCTACGTCTCGAACGCAAAACTTTTGTTTGAATCTCAGGGAAGAAAAAACTTATACCTTGCTCAGTGTCCAAATAGAAGGCAACGAGTAAAAAAAAACACTTTTTAATGTAATGTATGTATACACGTGTATAATTTACAGTCGAATCAACATAAAATTAATCCTTAAAAAGTAAATTAAACATTAACGTTGAGTTAACTACTAGCTTCAACATGTTCATAATTTTATTTGGTATTTGTTTGAATCTAAGTCATCCTTTAAAATTTACTACATCAGAACACACAGCTTAGCTTATAAATTAATTAAAGTAAATCTAATATGTTTATACATTTTAAAATATTTTTATTTAGCATAGTCTTACTACCCGCTAGGGTTGTATGCGTTTGCTTACATATAAGCGTTCAACCCGGATATATATATCCTATATATGCTTGCTTGCAGATGCTTGCATTTTTTTCATTTATGTATACATACATAACCTTATTTAACAATTATATATACATATATATTATATTGTGTCCAGGCCCGTTTCCATGCTCCTAGCACCATCTTCATTGACGAGATCGACTCGTTATGCTCCCAGAGAGGTACAGACTCCGAGCACGAAGCGTCGCGACGCTTCAAGGCAGAGCTGCTCATACAAATGGACGGACTCAACTCTACCAGGTAATTTATCTTGTGCATAGTTCGCAAACTCACGGCCCATGGGCCCCATCCAACCTGTGGGACATTTGACTCACCCGCTTCTTGGTTATAAAAAAAAAGCCTATGCAGGAAATCTCCTTCTGTGGAATTTCTGCAAACAAATAACGCTCTCCTCAAAGGTGTGAAGAGCTAATTGTTCTAGAGGGTTTCACTAGAAAGTGGGTGTAATGTATAGATGTAGGCGTATAACCTGAATGGGTAGTAAGACGTGGTTTTAATGTAATGGTATCTAGCATCATTATAGGTGGGTAGAAGGTATATGTAATGAGGTCCAAAACCCTATGCCCACCCCCCACCCTTTTACCTCCATTATTCCTCTCAGTCTTCAAGGCTTGGCCACGCAAATACCTCAAGCTGGATATTCTTTGTCCCAAGTAGGTATTGACACTTTTTTGACGTTAATTCTTGGCTTCAAACTGGACTTTTAAAATATATTTACTAGAATGTGCACTCCCTTTATCCTGAAAGAGAACAGTGCATCCTTGATAGAATACACTATGGTCTTATCTTATGAGCGGTGACCTGGTGGTCTAGGGGTAAGGTGTCAGACTTCTGTGCTAGGGGTCCGGGGTTCAATCCTCGGTCCCGGCAGAGATTTATCTGATTGTCAAACCCTTCCTTCACCTCTGACAAGATGTGTATTAATCACAACTTGTGAATGTGAGGAATGCCAGGCCTCCACCGTGGTTCGGATTCCACGTTAAACTGTAGGTTCTCCATTTCATCTCACAATCACCCTACCCTTGCACATTAGCGTAAGTGTGTATATCCCGAACGGGTAGTAAGACGCGGTGCTAATAATAATAATAATAATCTTATAAGCCACACTATAGCGTACGTAACCCGTCAAGGTAAGCTTACTACCGTTCGAGCCAAACAGAATTTACGTTTATAAATTGAATGTTTCACTAAATAAAACACACATTTATTTATTCCTGATTCAACACGTGTTTATACAATGGTAAGGGCCTTAAATTATGTAATGGTTTTTGGGGGATGGGGGATTGAGTGTGAGGAGGGTCTAACTTTTTTTACTGGAGAGTCAGAGTCAGAATTCATCTAATTTAAGGGTTTTTTCTTAGCAATATTTATGGCGAGACAAAATCTATTATTATGTCAGAAAATAAATATATTAATTATAAAAATTCACTTATATTTAATTTAATTAAGTGTTACACCTAATTTTGCGTCAATTAAGGAATTCTAAAATTTCAAATCACTCTCCTTGTTAATCTTTATGTCTAAAAACAATTGAACGATTAAACTAATCTAATTTACCAAATCGTAAGAAATTACGTAAGATTGAGGAATGAAAATCTTACGATCTCTTACGTGTGCGGAGGAGGGGTGGAGGGCGAAATTACTGAATAAAAAGCCTTTTGTACAGTAATTTAAGGAAGGCCCCTAAGCGATGTAGTCATTGGCTTCCTAAGGTTACAGTGATCAGTATTGGCTCTCAAGGGTTGTTAACAAAGTGGTCTCTTTCTTGCAGCAACGAAGACAAGGTAATCACTGTCATTGCTGCCACTAATCACCCGGGGGACATAGACGAGGCTTTCAGACGGCGGTTCGAGAAGAGGGTATTAATACCCCTTCCTAACGGTACGAGAACTCTCTAAGTAGGCTGTAATGAAATCCTTGAAATGTATTGTGTCAGTTAATGTGTTTGGAACTTCTTGATTAATAATTCTAGAACCAATAATCTAGTTAAGGTCTGAGCAAATCACGGTCCGCGGTTGCATGCAGTCGACCAACTTCTCTTTGTGTGATCTGCAAACTACCGATGAAAAATAAATTAAACCTGTGTGAATCCAAGATTTTGATTTGAAATAAATACAGAATATTTGTTACTAATTCGAATCAAATCTGTTTCGAATATTATAAATTAAAAATATTTTGAATCTAGTTTTAACAATATATTTTATACTGAAAGTGCTTATAAGTCGAATCCGAATGGTCTATAAGTAAATATTAACAAACACAAATTGACTATCAGACTATGTTTTAAGTGAGTCCGATAAAACATAATATGGTAGTTAAATAATAAATATATGATAAATATTACAAAAGGTATATAGTCAAGTTAAATATTAGATATAGTCTATATTAAATTCCTTAAAAGTTAAATTATTCAAAAATCGTTCTTTTAGATTCGTATTTTGAATTAAATATCATAAGTTCATAATCTGCAACCCGTTTGGATTTGAAATGTCAAATATGATTCGAGCATTTCAATAATATGATTCGTAATTTTGGATCGAATATGAATTCTAGCAAGATTCAGATTCAGATTAAAAATTTCTAAGCTTCTTTGTACGAGTTTAAATTAAATTAAAACAACAAAATATCAACCAAATATGTAGAAAATGACAGAATATTTGAAACATTAGCATTATTTCCATTTAAAAAAAATTAATTTGACTAAAATTATTACATTGTTTATGGCTTATACTTAAGTTTATTTTTTCGTTAGCAATACATTTAGTGATAAATAAAATAATAGAATATTAGGAAAATGGTAGAGCACAAATAAAAGTAACAACACTGACACATATTTACACACACTTCAATATTTCGATGCTATTGTAGCATCTTCCTCAGGAAGTAGTAGTAATTAGAGTCTTACTACTACTTCCTAAGGAAGATGCTACAATAGCATCGAAATATTGAAGTGTGTGTAAATATGTGTCAGTGTTGTTACTTATATTTGTGCTCTACCATTTTCCTAATATTCTATTATTTTATTTATCACTAAATGTTTTTGCTCAATGCACTTTTTTCATACATAATATTCGTTAGAAATACGTAATCTTTTGAGATGTATTACTTATGTATGATTAAATCATGCGCAAAATAAATAAATAATTGAAAGTCCACCTTTTATTTTCATTTCAGATTTATATGCGAGCCTTTTGCTGAAAGTTTTCTCTGGCCTGATCTGATTTAACGATTTATAGAACCTGGGATAACCTTTATTTTAATAGTTAGTGGTTAATCCAAAGTGAATTCAGATATACTCCTACATTACAGAGAGAGTCGTGTGTTGCAGATGATACCAGGTCAGCGCTTCTCAAGTTGTGTCTGGAAGGGGTCATGGTAGACTCCAAGCTAGACACTAACGTCATAGCTGATAAACTCGACGGCTACACAGGTTCGGACATCACCAACGTCTGCAGGTGCCTATAAAATTATGTATAATCATTAATTTAGGCTATACATAGCAAGATATAGACACCATGAAAAATATGTTAAGCTGTTACCATGTAATATTAGTTTAGCTTATACATTTTAAAGTGAACGTAATACAAATACATTTTGGAGATAGGGAAAAATATATCTGAAAATATTAGCGGGAAAAAAGTGTGAGGGGGCAGACCCTACGTTTTGCTTGATTCTAAAACATAATAAATAAGATTTTGTTCAAACTCATGATCTGAGGTAAATTTTACATGCTAAATAATGATGAGTTTATTTTTCTACAGTAAATTAATTTATATGTAATTTACTTGAGACAGTTAAATTTTTTTTCAAAAAAGAAATTTAAGACTTAGCTCAAATTAGATGTATGGGAATTAATTTTCATGCTAAATAAGAATATGTTTTTATTTTTTCAAATTAAAATAATTTGAGGCCAGTTTACAAATAAACTATTTTTGAAAATTTGAATTTGGCTCAGTGTTTATTGTGTTTAACAAGGTGCAATTTTGTCGTACCACATTTTTTAAATAACAATTTTAACTGCCCGTGCTGGTGGGCCTGTGATCTAAATGTCAAAATCAGTTAAGTCTATTTTGATGGTGATGGGGATATCGGGGTTCAATCCCTGCCGAATCTACTTAAGTTGATTTTCCCTAAATGTTTTCCCTCTCTCTCTCTTTCCACGCAAACGTAGACACAGTTCTATAAATGCTACCTTCCTCATCTCTAAAACGTTTGTATTTAATGTGTATAGCCCAAATGGGTACTAAGACGAAGTGAATTTTTTTTTTAAATAGCAGGATAAACATTTTTATTTATTTGATTGGACTGTTCCAGAGACGCTGCTATGATGTCCATGCGCCGTAAAATATCGGGTAGAACTCCTTCCGAGATCAAGAAGATAAAGAAAGAGGATGTAGACCTTCCAGTGACGATGAAAGACTTCGAAGACGCCCTGGCGCGTTGCAAGAAGAGCGTTTCTCTGAATGATGTCAGCCGATACAAAGCGTGGATGGACGAGTTCGGTTCTTGTTGAGACCACATCTATTTGGCTGCAACAATAGACTACCAAAGGGAACATGTAATATTTCTATTCCTCACTCCTAAACGGGTTTTTTGGTTTTTTAGCTAAGGGAACTTTCACTGTAATAAAAAGGTTTGAAAAAAAAAGGGAAATTCGACTTCTTCACGACACGTGATTTTTTTTTTTAGAGAAGACTTCACTAGTTACGGATCTGTTTCACTACCTGTCCTGTGTTTAAGGGTGTGTGTAAGACTAAGGTAAAATAATCTACGTCATACTTGGAAATTTGTGTTAAAATGTTAAGCTTGTTAAAAAAAACTTACAGGGAAATAATAAATCAAGCTATGAGACATTTGGAAATAATGACGATTTGTTTTTATTATTTTAATAAAACACAACTGTTTTATAATAAATGTTATGAAATATACCGGTATATGTGTATGCCATTTGTCCCTTAATGAATGTTTCACTAGTTTTAAAACATATGTATATAAAGCTCAGAAAAGCAAAGTAGAAGTTCAATTTTTAAGGGACCAAAATGGATTAATTTTATGTACAACATTTTGTAGAAATTAAAACATATATTACAAAAAAATATGGCTTGATTTTTATTTTAATCACATGACTGACAAATGATAACTATCAGTTGTTTATAGGATTACATTATTTTGAAGGATGGTCGTGGAAAAAGCGTGAGATAATAATAACAATTATTATTACTCTATTGTGTTAAATTAACAAATAGTTTTTTTAAAGATGTTAGACATATAATTTATTGAAGTATTAATACATTTAATTTATGTTCTCCCGCTTCATTGGCCGAATGGTCTAAGCCCTAAGACGTCACTCTCGTGCTAGACTGTCCTTTTGAGGACAGGAAGGTTGGCATTAGAATCCCAGTCCTCTCTACTAAGGGTGATTTTCCTTTAATGGTTTCCCCCTCTCCTTCCATGCAAATGAGGATAGATTACCTCTAAAACAATTCCTTCCTCATCTATACCCTATTAGAGTAGTTATCATAATTGGTAGGATTATTATTTATTTAGTACCGCGTCTTACTACCCGTTCGGGTTATACGCTTAAGTACTAATTACGTTAATGGGTTAAGAATTGGGAAGGTTTAGTTTAGAGGAAGTGACCCGCATTTGAGTGGAGGGGGAGTGTAAAACCCGGTAGGACTATGTATTAATCAATAGCATTAGGTATATTTTGTCATAGTGTTTCCATTTATTACTCTGATAGATATTGTATTCATCTCTCACCTTGTGGAAAGTTTGCCACGTTTAAAAAATAAAAATTATTACCTCAATAACTACCCCGTTGTGAAAGCGCTCTTATTAAAGTGACTTACGCAAGATTGGGTAGTAGTGGGGACTCGTTTTGGAGGGAATTACCACCAACCGGTGGACGCAAACATTTTTTTATATTATACCTACAAGCTTTTTTTTTTATAAAAATGTTTGCAATAAAAACTGCTAAATCATTAGCCTTGACTTACGTTCCATATTCTCCTACCTTAAGGGTGCACAAGGAGTGTTGAGCAGTGGCGTAACTATAGGGTGGCGTAGGTGGCAAAATGTCGCAGGTCAGCGACCAAAATGGGGCCCACCACGCTGGCCCACCCACCCAATATTAATTTGGTTAGAGATGAAAGGATTTTTGTTTCGTAAAAATCTTAATGTTCAATTAAAAATTACTTGATAGTCACTTTATTTGGTATGATTTCATGCTCTACAAAAAATCTCTTGGCATATTTTTCTGTAAAATCAATATTTAACAAGATATAAGTTTAAAAAAACTTGGAGGAAATTATAGACTATTTCGCAGAGATCAAAACAATGAAGAAAGAAGTTTTAAATGTCGATGTTTGCTTATGCTCTGTAAGTGTTGATATTGTTTATACTCGTAGTTTTGTTTGTAATATTTATCAATATAGTCTTATTCAATTCAGATCAAGTTTTTTTTTTACATTATATTGCGGTATTAGGAGATTTATAAAAGAATTCCAATAGTATATGCTAGTGTAATTTATAATCTACAATTAGTCATAAGATTATTTTTTGGTGGGTGTGGAAGGCTTTATTTTATGGGAGAGGGCCCACCTTTGGGAAGTTTTGCCACGAGCCCATTACTGTCTAGTTACGGCAAGAATGCCAAAATATTATTCTATTTGTGTTAAAATGTGTGTGTGACTACTTCTACTATAGAAGACAGAAGAAAGGAAGAAGATGTCACCTTTGTGCATTGGATTCTTCCCACATTTTACCTCTTTCCCTAGGTGAGTTTTCTTCATCAAATTTACTCTTAGTAGTTTATTTTTCCTTTTTCTTTAGTTTTATCAACATCCTTTATTACCCTATAATAATTTGTATGATTATTTCCTTGTATGGATAAATAACAGCCGAAGGGCTAGTTGTACTGAACATAGAACCTTATCAGATAGCTAGAAAATTACCTAAATCTACTTTCAGTCTTTAACATACTCATGTTGTAACGTGTTAATTAATTTTTAACACGTAAACGCAATGAAGCCCTATAAAAGGTTAAAACTGTTACTACCAGATGTAATAAGTTCTAATAAGGTGTGGCAGATATAGACTCACTGCGACATCACAAGTGGTAGACGCCCAATTCTCATCAAAAGTTGCCCCAGCGAACGAGGCAGCTCGGCTTGGAAGACCAGCACTCACACATCTAACATCTGAGCCAGACGACGAGTAAATGAGAAAGGCTTCATTCCAGAAGATACCAAAAGCCATAGACTAGCGCTAGTGGCCAGCTAGCGTGATGTCTGATGATTACCACCCGCTCTTCGTACGTGGAGAAAACCTTGACAAATTTTATTAGTCCCACTGGTATAAATAGGCCTGTCCTTGGTTCACGTAAATATATTCTATTGTAACCACTTGACGGAGGAACTGCTTGGAAGATATTCACGAGTATCAACTAGGAACACGTACTGAAGATCATGATGGTTGAGGCGTCTGTGTCACCTCCTCACCGCAGAGCAAGCTACGGTGGATACTATAAGTATTGAGGCCTTTGAGGGATGTCGTTATATTTTATTGAGCCTTGAGTGCTATTGTTCAACGTCCTTATGACGTAGTTTTTGTATGTCAGTACCACTGACCCTTTCTGCTATGCCCATATGGCATAGATTATAGCTTTATGCACTACCTTTCTACGTCTATTAGACTTAGTCGCAAATTTTTAGGGTCAAGATTAGACTCCTTAGGACTATATGATCATGCTGTGGCTAGTTTAAAGAATAGAATTCAATAATGGAGGGTACCAGGTTATCTATCGCTATATTTCACGACCTAATTGGGTTTGTAACTGACACTTGTCTCGGATGTGTCTGTGTACCGGCTTGCGGTGCGCAACCTGTGGAAGTGCTACTTGTCCATAGTAGTGGCCCGCGGGGTTTCGTCTATTGTGTACGGTCCTCTGGTGGCGCCTTTAACGTTAGTAAAAAAATGATCACTGTTTTGTCTAGTAATATTTTCCCGTTAGTAGAGTAACAGAACTAAGATACTATTGATTGCTCAGGAAGTACTAATTAGGCAGAGTCCGGCCATAGTATCAGTAGCATCTAGTTTCCTGGTAGTTCACCTTGTACTGGTTGTAAAATTATAGTTTTGCTGTTAGGAAGTTATAATGTTATAATGTCTAACTCTCTATGGAGTTAACTCACGCTAATTACCTCCCTTGTAGCTCCTTAAATTAGGCCTAAATTTGTGTGGCTTAGTTCTTTATAATGTTTATTAAGTGCAGTAGCAGGAAGTTTCAGTCGGCAGGCAGGAGTAAAATCATGTAAAGTAAATATGTAGTTAGATTTGGTTACCGCCACTAAGTTATATTACCATGGAGTTGCTGCCTTTAATCTCTTTTGATGAATTAGTGTATGTCCTGCTTTAACGAGTTTCAAGCTTTCTTATTTACACCTATGACCTGTAAGTGTGGGTGATATAGACTTATAGGGTGTACCTAGGTGCTTCACACCTGATGCTCCTTTATCGAGCTATTTATATAATTGTAACCGTTCATATTCTTTTGTTTAAGCAATGGATGGTTTGAATAGTTTCTAACTGTAATACTATGTACTTTCTATTGACTTGTTTGAATATTAATAAACTGATTTGTTAAGCTTGTAAAATATTCTCATCCTTTGTTCTTTGTAATCAACATTTGTAAGTACTACAGATGTTGTAATGTCAGGTCAAATAGTCTGCAGGCTGTCACTTTTGGTAAATATTATCAATAAATACCTGTAAAAAGTGGTCAATGTTATCAGTTTTGGCCACAAATTTTTTTAAAAATAAAAGGTCCTTTCTTTTAAAATCAGACTGTACTAAAAATCACATACTTTATTAGGAAACAAAGGGACAATCTTAAATTGAGAGCTAATTGTGATGAACACAATGGAATAAAATATATGCAATGAACTTAAATACTAAAATTGCACATTACAGTATATTTAACAATATAATGCTTCATTCTGTGGGTTAGTGGTCAGAGTTACTGGCTACAGATCTAGAGGTCCCGGGTTCGAACCTCGGTGCTTCCAAAATATATCTATGAAACAGTGGGTCTGAACAGGGGTCAAACTCAGCCTCATGAGGACAAATGAGGAGCTACTTGAATATAGAAGTAACACCTCTGGTTTATAAAGTGAGATTAAAGCCAGAGGCTTGTGCTGACATGACACCCTCTATCAGCAAAGGTTGGTACTATCATCGCTAACAGTTCGGCCGCTTGTTGGTGTGGCTTGCTTATAGGTTCACACCATGGATTTTTTTATAATAGATTAATACTAAAAGTCATTCACAACGGTGGGCACACAAAACAAAGAGCCAGTTAAGAATAGTCCAACTTAGTATGTCCTCAAGTGCGCATGGCATATACCCAAATATGTCAGACTTAGTATGCCTCAAGTGCGGCGCTATACTAAATACAAGATGGCACCTACCTAGACCAGTAAGAAATAGGCCAGTTTCACCTATGGAACTGGTCCATTCCATTCTGGTCTAGGTAGGTGCCATCTGTATAGTATATAGTTAAATTATGGTTAATTGTTTAACATAGGGACCAGGGAGAGCTGGGGTTTAAATACAAGTCGGGGGTATTTGATAGTGGCTTATCCTGAATGATTACCCAAAGTCCCTCAATGCAAATGTGGATACATTACCTCTAAACCTACCTTTCTTCTCATGTGCTATGGCTTCGGACAGGTAATGAGACACGGAAAAAAACCCAGAAAATTCTAAATTTATATAGGCTAATAGGCACAATGATGAACATATAGCCAGATTCACAAAAAACAAATATTCTCCGAGCTGCTACACATTGGTGACAATATGAACTGTAGCATCTAAGTCTGGTTACAAACTAAATATTTAATTACACATTCGATGGATGGTTTATTCACGTTAACAAGTGAGAAAATACTCCCTCATAAGTAAAAAGTGTTTGTGCAATAAAATCGCCCTCAACATTTCGCTGTGCCCCTTATTTCCAGTCAACACTGAACAAGTGCAATGAAATATCACTTACCAAACACTTAACCAGCCCTTTGTTAGGTTACATGTAGTTTCTGTTTTGAATTTTCTAATAATTTTCTTTTGTGTGTGCCTGTAATGTTATATCAAATGGCTCAATTCTTGGAATGGTTTCAATGTCACTTAATGAATAAAACTTTTTTTTTTAAATACAAAAAACACTATAATCTGTTGAATTTTACTTCAGTTTATTGTAACATCCAAAGTACATAGAAGATGCGTGATTAAATAATTACAACAAATCCAATACAAGTGAAATAAATGTCCTAAAACCATTTTGGGAATACATCTAATAACAACAAGTCAAATATTGCTTCTTTTTTTTAACATTATGCATGTAAGACAATATGTCAACATATATATCACACAAGCTAACATGAACTTTTTTTAGATGATTTAATAGGCCGATAACACACACTTGTAGCCACAAATAAAGTTTGCACAAAATGCATTATTTATTAAAAAATGAAGTAGGCTTATTTATATATTTGTAGGATATTCAAATAAAGGAGGAAAAAATACTGAATCATTTTGAAATATTAAATAAATATTTTTCCACAAAAGTGTGATTGGAGTATCAATTATACATGTCCAAGAAAAATTTGAAACAAAATATTTCTGTAGAGAAGAGTTTTATATTGAAAAATTTGCAGTTTGTATCAGTATTTATGAATGGCCAACATTCCAACAGTTGGGATATACTTAATTTATTTTGAATAACATTATCTAGTTACAGTTTCAAAATGGCACACTCGTGTTTAAACTTGAGAATCTCCTGAATAAAAACAACTTCAAACCTCTTGTAATAATACATATACATACACACATTATATATATGAGGTCAAATGAGGTCACTAAAACTGGATCTAAAAAAAACGGGGTTTGAGCTTAGGTGCTCTCAGCCACAATGAGGTTAAGAATCCATTTTGCTGATTGCCTTAAACAAGTCTGTAAATGTTCTAATCCATGTCAAGTTATAAATGGTGTTCATAATATGACTATCTGGAAAGTTATGAGATATTTTTAAAATATTAATTTTCGTTTCTTCAACCATCCTTCTTTGATAAACTTATTTGTACTTTATTTCAGACCTCTCCTAAACACGTTATTGAAAGATTAGCTAATTTGATAATAAAATATGTTTTGTTTGTTTGAGCCCATACTATTTACTTTTTTATATTTGTGATTCAGTCATTATTAAGTCACTATAAATTCTGTACAAAAATTTTGATAAAATATTTACAATCTATTACAAAAATAGATGTAAATAGTAAGACCATACAATTTTTAGGCCTTTCATTATGAAAATGTATGAAAAATTTGATCAATCATTCAGTTTGTTTGATATTATTGAAAAACGAGATTAAAGTTATCTACAAGAAAAATGCTACAAACCATTACAAAAATAATGTACTTTCTGTCAATTCATAGCATAGTGTTTATTACAGCGAGTAAGTCGATTTTAAATTGACACGCCATTAGGTGTGTGCAAATACAACAAAATGTATGCCTCTACACATTGCATCATACAACGTCAAAACCAATTAATCAATAGATTTAATTCAGCCTTGCAGCTTGAGTAAACAGTTAAAATAACGGTCAATATGAATTATTTTCTTTGAATATATTAATTATCACTATATTATTGACCACTATTTAGCTGTTATACCTCAATGGAGTAAAACCCATTATGGATATTTATCGAATGCATCCAAGGTTTACAAATCACATCAAGATACATCTATAAAACAACAATGAGTCACAATGTGAAGAAATAGCTTACACACAGATTCTGCACACTTATTTTGCTAATACTACACTGAGAAATAACCTAGCTAGTAAAAATTCTGTTGATTTTTAGAACAAATCAAAATACACCCAAATATTTTGAAATGTTTTACAAAAAGAATGTGTCACGTGACATTGATATATTTGTAATTAATTTCATAGCCATTCATAAAAAAAATATTGTATTTTAAAATATGGGTTTGTACATAAAAGTTTATTAAAAATGTTAACCTACACAACCCCTATTTTAAATTAATATTTTTTTTAATTTGTCTGTATTTCTGATAAATGATTGTCCACAAGATCAGTCCGGATGACCCTGGATATGAGATGAACCAGAATGCTGTGGTATAGCATTGCTGCACCAAGCCAAAGGTCCCAGTTTTGATTTCTATGTCCAGGCTGTAAGTTTTCACACAAATGAATTTACTGTAAAGACATAATTCTCTCCCTGGAAATTTATGCACATACTTATTAATGAGGCTTAACACCCAATCATAGCGGCTCATATTCAACATAATTCAGCTCCACATGAAGCCTCCAATCTAAATTTAAAGAAAAATTCTTTAAAGACCCCTATTGGAGTGCTTTAAACAAACAAACCCTTGCAATCTCAAAAGTGCTAAGTCAAAGCTTCAGAGGCAAAGGAATGAAAGAAACAAGAAACACTGACTGGGCCTTGGGGGGAGGAGCTCTGAGAATAATATGCCCCTGAAAATGTGTGTACATTGGATGCCTCTAGAAAATATATTTATATATTTCAATGGCAAGGAGAATATAGAACAGATGAATAATGCCAAGAGCATGTTTTAATGAAATTAAATATCTTAATTGATTATATAATTATATCAATAATATATAAGCCATGAATTAATGTAGTCAAACATAATGTTTTCCACAACTTCTGAAAATCAGGTGAAGGCAGCAAAGGTCGGTCAAGGTTTAGCAATTCATAAAAGCTAAAAGAAAGAGAGGGCATTTTCATTCTTGAAATTAAAGTTTTTGGGAAAATTCTATTGATTTTTGAGGTTTGATAACTAACAAGTTAATTATTATTTATTAGCACCGCGTCTTACTACCCGTTCGGGTTATACGCACTTATGCTAAGTGTGTAATAGTAGGGTGATTGTGAGATGAAATAGAGGACCTACAGTTTAACGTGGAATCCTAACCACGGTGGAGGCCTGGCATTCCTCACATTCACAAGTTGTGATTAATACACATCTTGTCAAACAAGTTAATAATACACCCAAAAATTTACAAGTTTAGTTGAAAGAATATTGACTGGGCCTAGGTGGCTCTGACACCTTCACAAAACTATAAATACTGTTAACATCTTGAAAACACTTCAGAGGTTCCCAACAAGTATGTAAAGACTGACATCTTAGCACCCTAGGACACATCAGAAAAAAAAACCTACAATTTATTCACATTTATTAGCAATTGGGATGTGTGAAGCTTTAAAAACTTCAACTTTGTTTCAAATATTGATTTGCCTCAACTTCGATTAAAGGGTGCATTCCAGATTCATCAATTACAAAGTTCCGCATAAATAAATAATTTAAAGTTAAAACACACATTTATGTTTTAGTTTTTTTAATTTTCTGATTTTAGTTTCATCACAGATTAGTGTTAGTGTAAAAAAAGATCGGAAATGATTATATTACATTTTGTGATATTAATTTAATTTATAATTTTAAGAGGAAATATATCAATTACGTTTGGAATAGAGCATTTTGTAAATTATATTTAATACCTAAATTTACAGTTATACAATATATAGTAATTTTACTCCACATTAAGCCACATTAAACATTGTTTTAAATATTTAAACTTTGATTCCAGTTTAGGAATATCTCATATTATTTGAATCGACTTTGCTTCAAATCGAAAAAGTAGACTTCGCACACTCCTTCTTAGCAAGAAACATGTCTTGCCTACATTTTATTACAATAAGATCATGTGTGAGCAACTATATTATACATTGAACATTATAATTCAAAGGGGTTAAAATTCCCAAATCATCGCCCCTTCACTATGTCTTTAATCACACTCACAAAAACAACTGTTCATGCTTCATTTGCACGTTACATAATGTTAACAAACTAGTCACTTGTTAATGTGATAAACTATACTATAAACCTACCAACATTTTGTTTACAAAGCATTAAGTGAGTATTGGTAGCTTAGCTTAACATTTATGGCTCTCAAAGAATTTTCAAAACAGAAAAATAGGGATATGACTAGATTATTGCAAAACTGGATTAATTGACCTCTAATTCACTTAATAAGATAATATTTATAAAATATCACACACATGGCATTGCATTGGTACACTGAATTTAGAATATTCTAACACTTAATTAGATTCACAAGAATTGTGTACATGGGGGATAAGCTTACATTTAGTTAGTGACATAACTTCTTCAATTATCTTTCTTGCTGCAAATACTTACAAATATGTTATCTGATGTCCTTACTATTGAGAGTTTAATTAATTTTGTAACATAGTTTCATAGGCACTTAACATATCTAAGTAACTAATGCATAAAACAGATTGATTATAGCAAAGATTGAACCACCCGTATCATGGATACTATGCTAATCTTTAAATCCCACTCCCCCGAACAGGATTTGAAATTAAATTCTGTTGAAAGTTTCAAAGGTGGAGACAAACGTTTAAGGAAATTTAGAACAAATGGCTATAGCACAACTTTAGTAAATTTGTTGATGCACATATTTGAATATAAATCAAAAGCAGGTTGCTCATTTCAATGAAGAAGAAGAAAGGAGATTTGGCATTAAAGTAAAAATCACACAAAAGTAAACAAATATCGATCAGAATTTTGTTTGTTACATAATGGCATAACAAGGGTGGACTGAACCATCAGGTTATCTCACGGTTTGATTTTGGGGCTATCACAACTACTTTAATAAAAAATTACAGTACATGAAGTATGAAGGTGCCCAAAATTCTATTTATAGGCCCTACATAATTTGTGAAGATAGAGGATGGTATCAAATGTTAAACCGCCTCATTTGGTGGTTCTAGGTGTTGTTTATAAAAAATGTCTTAACTCAAACGTAAACTTATTTGTTTAGTGGATAGTGATTGTTACTATCTTTGTAATTAAACAAGTAGCAGGTAGAGAATCATTCTACAGCTGATCGCAACATAATCACCGATAATGTAGCTGAAATCACCTCAGGAATTTACTAATACTCAACCCTTCATATATTATTATGTGAAGCTTATACATAGCTTTAGTGGTATTTATGAATGTTAAGGTCCGCCATATTTGTAGTCTTGGGCCGCTTGGAATCTTCCAGTCCACCCCTGTGGCTAGTATTTACCCTAGTCAAACCTTCTTCCGATACAAAACAAGGGGTCATCTATAAACCACAAAACATTGTTTAGAAAGGGGGGGGGGGGGGGGTAGAGCCCTAATCTCTACAGGGTGTTACATGGGGGGATGGTGGAAACATAATGTTACACAGTATGGTTATTATTCTTGAATTTTAATGTTGAAAATATGTTCATGTTTTCAACATTAATAATATTAATATGCTTATACATAACTCTCAATATTCCAAGTCGTATTAAATCCGAGTCCCTCTTTTTAGTGTCCCTATGAAATATTGGCATTCACTCGATGTGAAATCTTACATAACACAGGTTAAATGTCTACTTGGTGTTACAGTGGGGGTAGGAGGGCCAAAAAAGGCAAGAAAAAAAAATTAAGTGATTTATGAATGAATCCTAAGTCATTATTAATCTTTACACTGTCATCCTAATTTATTCGTTGTGAGATTGTAAGGGGAAAGTTGGTTATAGACCAAGACTTGTGTGTATATTTCCAAAATAAGAAGATAGCTCTGTAGACAATATATATCTAAATTTTAATATTGGATTATATCATTCATGGACATGCAATACAGTACAGTACAGTGTAGTAGGACCGCGCGTGAAGCTTTTGACTTCGCTTAAAAAATAATTCCTGCTCTTCCAATAAAATTATTAACAGCTTAAATAACCATTACCAATTTTTGTCATCCTGTGTTATTATTATTTTATTATTATTATTAGCACCGCGTCTTACTACCCGTTCGGGTTATACGCCCGTCATTCTGTGTTGTTATTTATTTCAAATCAATGTGCATTTGACAAAAATTTGATGAAATTAAATAATTACATGTTGTGATAGTAAATTGATACATCAGATTGAGCCAAAATATGCTAAACATTTTTGTAATGAAACATTTCATTAGTTATATTTTAGGTATAAAGTTATAGAGATATGCATTTTTTTTTCAAAATAATAACGTTAATATGTATTCAAGTTTCGAATCAGCTTTAAGAGTATTTCATATATTTGATTAAACTTTACTTCAAATCACAAAATTGGACTTCACCCACCATAACTGTGTTGTATTATTTTCTTGCTTTAAGGTTTGGAACTGAAAATAGTTTATAATTATGAAAAACTAATTAAAAATCGTCTTTTGCTGGGTTTTAGTGTCTATGCAAAGAGTTTTTAGGTTATTTAAACATTATTTTAGGTGATTAATTACTCAAAGTAAATACAGTGGATGCATATTTTTCTTAGTGTTAACTATTAAATAAAATTCCAATATCAATAATAAATTATAAATCACAATAATACAAAAATTTTAAGCATCCATGAAAATTTTAAAATGTTTCTTATAGAAAGAGCTTGGGTAGCCCAAGTAACATATAAAACTATTTCGAACCCAACCATCTATTTTGCCACCATCCCTACCCTTCTCCGCAAGATATTCTGACAGATTAGGCCCATGGAAAGGAGGGCAGCGACAGTATAGCCTTTAATTGCACCCTTGGATAATACATAGTAAAAGTACAGGATCATGTAAAATTACTTATAGGATTAGAGTCCAAAACTAATCTTTTGTGTTTTTTCTTGTTATTGTGTGTAGTTTTTTTAACATAATAACTCCAGCAAATTTAACTAGAATATGATTTGATAGTTATTCAAAATTCATGAATAATATTTGCTTTGATTCGAGATTCGATTTGAACTAAAAAAAAATCTGCTTCACTGGTATCTATTGAATTATAATTAGTTCAATATTACCACTCTAAGTTACATTTATTTATAGTAATGTTAAAATTAAATAAGTCTTGAAACGTCTGATTCAAAAATGACCACGAGCACCAGGTTTATCTAGATGGTTTTTTTTCGGTATGAAACACATGTACATTTGAGAGAACAAGATATATTTGCGAAATTAGTTCCATTAAAGCAGTGGTAGCCAACAGTCACCACAGGCGGCATGTCGCACACTGGGCCATTTACGCCATAGCTAACAAAAAAGATTATTCTATTGGTTCATTTAAACATACGCTGTATAGAGCACATTGCATATATAAGTTTCATTTTAGCAACAGGGTGTGAAAGTCACTTATTAACACATTATTTTCAACTAAGAATAAAATAAAAATAAAAATCCAGATATAAACTAGCTAATTTCCATCATATGGATTGTTTCTGAGCGGGAATATTATCTTACTCTCCTACCTATGAGAAATTGGCTAATGTTATTATTATTATTATTAGCACCGCGTCTTACTACCCGTTCGGGTTATACGCACTTACGCTAATGTGCAATGGTAGGGTGATTGTGAGATGAAATGAAGGACCTACAGTTTAACGTAGAATCCAAACCACGGTAGAGGCCTGGCATTCCTCACATTCACAAGTTGTGATTAATACACATCTTGTCAGAGGTGAAGGAAGGGTTTGGCATTCAGATAAATCTGTGCCGGGACCGAAATTGGCTAATGAAATGCAGTGCCAAACATCACTCGGACTTAAAACATGAATTAATGTTATGTATTAGATAACTTATTAGTGTGCAGTGAAATATGTTTAATATTTTTAGATATGATAACCCCCCATGATTTTTAAAATTCTTTAATACTTGTTCCTGAAAAACTGAGAAGGATAAAAAAAAGGTCAACCTCCATATGTAAAAATGATTTTGGTATTATTTGGTGTCCAAACAGAAATTTACATTGAAAAAATATATTGATACCCACCCCAGTCTTCTACCTAAAGTCTCAGATGGGCCACTGTCTGCCAAAAGGTTGGGACCCTTGCATTAAAGTGTACAGTATATCGTGCACAAGCTACTCAGGTAATTTCGTCTTGCATCTTATTTAACTATACCATCATGACCATACCTCAAAAGTAAATCACATAATTTTCTTAAAGATGAATAATATTATATCCACTTTCTTTCAATTAATTTTATTTTTACTTTTATTTAGCCTTGTCTTTTGTCATATAATTATTTACCATTTGTTTGTTTGGAATATAGCACTAGGCTAAATCATGGTTTAGATTAGGAGGGATAGCCAGCACACTTACCTTGGTGATACTGGAGTAGAAATTGTTTAGATAGAACACTAAAAAACACACAAATACATTTTCAAGGACAAGCTTTCACTGTTACATACAACTTTATCAGGTCAAGAGAGTAGACTGATGCTCTTGGTTGAACTGCAAGGTCACAGTCAATCTTAGTCAAAATTAGGTTGAACTAAGCACAATGATTAAGTTCTAAAAAAATCAGTAAGCCTGTGCAAAATTTTAAATCCAAATCCTTCTAAGATTCGGATTTGATTCAAAATTTAGAATTTAAATAAATCCTATATTTGGATTCAATGGGTTTGGTTCAAAATTCAAATCTATAATTTATACTTGCTAAAGGTTTTATTCTGAGCATTAAAATTTTATTGCACAATTTTAACATATGTATAGTTATAAACTATAAATAGTGATCCAATTACTTCAAATCATTATAGTTCACGAGTTATAAGGGGTCAAAGTTGCTATTTTATAATTTTCCTGTACCATTAGTTACTAGGTCCAACTTTTAGCAAATATTAATCAACCTTTGCACTATGATTGAAGAAAGAGAGTAAGCTTTATTTGATGTTTCACCTCTTGACATTAGTACAATCGATTTTTTTTAAATAGGGCACACGCACACGCACACGCACACACACCTAATCCTGACATTCCCTTACGGGGTAGACATGAAAATGTGCATAGAGATTAAAAAACTCTGTAATAAATCCAACTTAACTTTCTCCACACTTACCTATATTTGTATAATCCATTCTCTTCAACAACATCCATATACAGTGTAATGCATGATCTTTTATTCTTAAGCCTCTTAATGTTTCTCAAGTTTTCCCACATTCGTATATCACATCAAGCCATGTCTTACATGGCCTACCCCTTTCTTTTGATCCACACACTCTACCTTCATAAAGTTGCTTCGTAGTTCAATCCACATTCCACACTTAGTCTTCAAACACACCCAAACCAACGTAATATGCTTCTTTAACAGTGACCTATTGGATTCCCTTTCAAACCGCACTCCTTCAGACCCATTCATTACTGACTCTGTCCACACGAGTTTTTCCAAAAATATATTTCACTCCAGTCGCATTCACCTCATTCTTGTGTTTCTATTGACAAATCCACACTTTACATCCATAAAACAATGTTAGCGTTAACACACCTTTATATACTGTCATCTTTGCCTCTTTCAATATTACTTTATTCTTTGCAATAGTCCACGTACATCCAACTACTCCCCAAGATGCGTTAAACTGTGTGTCGATTTCACCATCCATCCTTTAATTTTTACAGAACATTCTGCCCAGATACACAGAACCAAGCACTAGTTTTAACGATTTTCCATTTATATTAAGCTGACAATCATTTCCCAATCTGTCTTTTATCATCTTAGTTTTGGATACATTTATTCAAAGATCCATTCAGCATGTCACCACATCCTAATGATTTAATGCATTCTGCAAGTCACTTTCATTCTCAGTCATTACTACGGCATCATCTGCATATAACAGCACTTTCACCTTCACATTGACCATTCATACCTCAGCCACATCCTCACAAGTATCCCTCATACACTTATTCATAAATACATTAAGCAACCATGGAGAAACTGTTCAATATTTTTTAAATATAACCAACTTATTATGTTTGTAAAATGATAATAAACATTTTTTGAAATATTTTATTATTGGCTCAGATTCAGAAATGTAATATAGTAAAATATTCAACAAAGATTTGATTTGAAACATTATAATATAAGTGCCTTAAATAAATAATTCAATTTGGATCTGAGCCTATTTTCAAAATAAATTTAGTATGAGATTCGAATCAAGCTCGATTAGTCAGTTAGCCTGGATTTGGATTAAATTATAAATAGATGATTATTATGGATTCAGACAAGGTTAAATTTCAGCTCAGAATTTGAATATTTTTTTAGTTCTCAATTTTCTTTAAATCTCGAATATCCTTCAGGTTTTGAGGAATTTAAGGATTAAAAAAAAAATTAGTAAAGAATAATACCTGGGCACACTGTCCAAACCTATAACCTTTGTGCTAATGCTCTACAGCTTAGCTTTCCAAATTTGTGTTAAAAATATAGATAAAGGAAACCTTGTGGCACTTTCTTTGAGAAATAATTTATAAAATGCATAAATAAATCCTTATTGTGTTTTTAATGTCATGTTATGCTTTTAAAATTATAGAAAAATTTCTTATAAATGTTTCCAGAAATGAGTATCAGGTCAGTCTTTAGATACTTTCTAAACCATGTCACAATAACAATAGCCTATAGCTGATAAATTACTATGACTAATTAAAAAATATAAGTATGGTTTAATTTTTAAGTCCTGTACTAAAATAAAAATTCAAACATTTGGAAATGTTAAAATAGGCTGAAAAGAAACAATAGATTATCGAGGTATTTTCATTATTATTTCTTAACAATAATGAATGACGACCATAATAAATACAACCACCTCAAATATAACAATCACAGCAGCTACTTTCACCTTTGGAGAACTATCATTAACAAATCTAATCATGTCAACTTTGCCTGAGAAAAGCTTTTATCTTTAATCTTCCATTCAGAGTAAAGTAAGTGTCTTGGCAGTTAGGGGCCATAAAAGGAATGGACAAGCAACAACGATGACACATGCACAACACGGGGACAAAAGGGTTGGAGAGCCTTCAGTCCACTTTCTTCACTCCTCCACGAGCTTTCCAGGCAGCCAAGAGGTTCCAAGCAAAGTACAGGGAGAAAAAGTGCACCTGGACTGCCAATATGATGAATGCATACCATAAGAACGCATATGGGTAGCCCTGAAAACAAGACAAGTTACTTATGTGTGATTGAAGTTCCTTTTTTTAATGAAAAAACAAAACATGAAGGGAGGATGGTAAAGAGGACAAAAAAAAAAATTCAGTGATAAACTACACGTGGGAAACCATCCCTTGTCTACTTGGCCAGGATTCGGACCACAACCTCTTTGTGAAATGTGTATACAACATCTTTGACCAGTGGTTTTCAAACTGTGGTCAGCAGCGGAGTGCCAGGTGGTTTGCAGATGAGACCAAATAGAATAGTTAATTTATGTGAAAGAGCACAAAATTTACAGACTGAGGGCCAGTTTCATGGTCAGACTTAGTGAGCCTAAAGTGTGAGTCGATACTAAATACAGGACGACACCTACCTAGACCAAAATGGAATGGGCCAGTTTCGCATATGGAACTGGCCCATTCCATTCAATTTCAGGTAGGTGACGTCTTGTATTTAGTATAGCGCCGCACTTGAGGAGTACTAAATCTGACTATGAAACTGGCCCTAAGTAAACAATACATTGTAGGTTCCTCAAGTAGCATTACATGTGCATAAGAAATAGAATCTGATTAAAAATATGTCTTTTGCTGCTTGATAAACACGCGCATTAATGGAATTTCCGGCTTCAGCAAGGGGACAGATGGGTAGTCTGTATATGCATTAAAAGATTATTGAGTGGTTCGCTATTGGGAAATTTTTTAGAAGCACTGGCTTAGATCAAAAAATCACCACTGCAGGTCTCAATTGAAATTAATATTAATAACCTCTTTGGAACTATTATAGTAAAATCAATTTAAAAAATATTGTTTGAGCTTTATTTAAATAAGAATCAAATAGCCGAAGCTATTATTTATGCTTTTTAATGAGGGATTCTCCATCTAGATATCATATTATGAAAATTGAAAAATGGCACCTAGACACGGGAATCAAACCCGGGACCTTTGGCTTAGTACGCCGATGCTCTAACCACTGAGCTATCCAGGAATTGTCCTGTGCCCAGTGTCATTCTTCAATCATATTTAAATATTTTATTTAAATAGTTGTAAAACTACACCAAGACACAAGAAATGAACCTGTGGCTTAGCACGCTTATTCTATAGCACCGAGCTACCCGGGTCCATTGCATGTTCAGTATAGATATTCAATCATAGTTTAAGAGAGAGTGTGTATTGCGTTATTGGGATCAAGGACTAATTAGTACCATTAGAAAAACAGCCACTGGTGACTTGAGACCGGCATTTATGCTGTGGCTTGTACGTGGTTGCATTTATAAACAATACATCAGTGGTTCTCAAATTTAGTTTAGATTGTACACCTTGGTCATAATTAGAGTCTAATGTACCCCCAAGATAAAATTTCCCCACATGATAGATCAAATGTCAGATAATCAAAGGAGAAGATTTCCCCAGTCCCCTCAAAAATTCTCCACCATGTTTGGTTCTACGTGTGTTTTGTTCTCTTGTCATTTTGGCCATTTTCCCTTGAGAGCTGCTCACGTACCCCCTGAAAGTCATGCGCATACCCCTTAAGGTCATGCACATACCCCTTAAGGTCATGTGCGTACCCCTTGAAAGTCATACACGCACCCCTTGAAAGGTAATGCACATACCCTCTGAAAGTCATGCACGTACACCTTAAGGTCATGTGTGTACCCTTAAGGTCATGTGTGTACCCCTTAAGGCCATGCATGTACCCCCTGAAAGTCATGCATGTATCCCTTAAGGTCATGTATGTACCCCCTGAAAGTCATGTATTACCCTGAAAGTCATTATACCCCTGAAAGTCATGCGTGTACCCCCTTAAAGTCAATATACCCCCTGAAAGGACACGCTACCCCCTGAAGTCACACAGTACCCCTATTAGCTGTATACATCACTAACAAAACATAACATGTGCTCCCCATACAACATAAGTAAAAGTAATTCTAAATATTACTAAGAATGTGATCAAACCATTATGATAACGTTATTCCTCATAATAATAATTTGATAGGATCAAATTGGTACTATCAGTAAGTAGTTCTCATTAAACTCAATGAATTTGTAATAATATGATATCAGGTAGAAGGCTAACATGCAAGAAGATGTACTTTGATCACATCATGAGGAATACCCGCGTGGTAGGTTGGTGAGCCGATGCGAGGACGAGGAACGAGTTCGAATCTCGTCGGTGACATGGTGGTTTTCTAAATGGTTTCATCTCCTTCCACCAAATGGGGGTTCACTTCCTCAAAATTAACTTCCCAATTCCTAACTCATTGAGCGTAATTAGTACTTAAGGTTTTAACCGAACGGTAGTAAGACCGCGATCTAAATAATAATAATAAAATAATAGAGGAATTTTTCCACAATGTAGTTTTCCATACTTTCTCCATGCAAATGTTATTGTTTCTTAAAATAGATATTTTTGCCTCAATATCTTTTATTCTAAAGTTTTAGGTGGGATGAAAGTGAACTTTTTTGGGGTTAAAATAAATAAAGTATTGTTTTTGTAGAAGTTTGATTTATAGTAATCTCAATAGTTTTTGTGTACCTATAGGTTATGTCATGGGCATTGTGTAGTTTTATTTTTATTTAATCGCGTATAACCCGAACAGGTAGTAAGACGTGGTGCAAATAATAATAATAATAATATTTTTATTTGAAAAGTTTCTGGTCGAGTGCTGTAATAACTCAAGAAAGATATTCAAAAACTTTTGAATAAATTATGTAGAAAATCAAGCTAAGCGTATCTATTGAAGCAATATTTTTATTTATTTAGGATGAAAAAAAAAATTTTCCGCTAAAAACTTCAAAAATATGGACCTTAACTCAAGTTTCCTTACATCCCAGCTTTAGTATAGCAAGTAGGCTACCAGCCCTCGACGGAACAGTTAAAAACAAAATATTGTAGGCCTCACAAACCTGCCAGATAAACAAGTCCTCAGTTTCGCCTGTGTTCAGATATGACCAAACGTCACTGAAGTAGTAGATAGCTGCGTACAGTATTGGGCCGAACCCAAACACACCAATGCCAATCATGTATCGCTGCATGGCCTTGATGCGGTTCTTGCGCACTGCTGCCAATCCCAGGAAGGATAGGAGAAGACTGATACACCAAATATATTCCCACCATAATGGCTGAAAGAGAATTTAATTTCGGAGTCATT
Source organism: Timema podura (assembly GCA_033556935.1). Taxonomy (NCBI): domain Eukaryota; kingdom Metazoa; phylum Arthropoda; class Insecta; order Phasmatodea; family Timematidae; genus Timema; species Timema podura. The sequence continues at coordinate 57,991,994 of JAVRXN010000011.1, forward strand.
TATTTGGTTTGTTTGAGGCCCCTTTTACTTAGTAGATACAAATAATAATTATTACTAGCTTAATGCGAGATATAGCAAACTTAAAATGTTTATAGGGTCTAAGCCTATTTGAGAGCTAGCAACCACTTCTTCATATATTACTCATTGTCATCTTAAAATAAAAACTAGGTTTGATTGGTAATGCTTGAAATGAGTGATGATTTGATATTTACATGATTTAGGCATTAACATTAATTCTGGCTTGCACACAGAAAAATGAATTTGAGTTTATTTGTGAACCAGGTCCAGTAAGCCCAATAAGCTGTTACTTTTTTTTCTCTAAATCGGCTAAAGTTCATTTAATGGTATTTACAAATAGATAATCTTATGTGACTGATGGCATAAATACATAATTACTATGTAAAGTATAAATACTTTGATGAATTGGAACCTATTGTTTGTTTTATGTGGTTCTGTAGTTATCAAAGAGTTGGAAAGAATGCTGAACTCAGAGAAGGAGTTGGTCTTTTGTAAAACAAACAAGCAAAGAAGAGCCTGATAAGCCAACAGCATGTGTTCAAGAGGATGACTACAGCATACTTCAAACCAATATACCAAACATGACCTTTATCCAGTGCTATGCTCTAACAAAGATGTCTGACACTTGGCTGAAAGAAGAGTGTTACTATATCAATTGAATAAAAATGTCAAGACCAGTTTTTGTAATTCGATGCCTTTGCTTAATTATTATAAATGAATAACTATGGGTAGTAATTAGGGATTCTGATTTTTACCGCCTTTAAATTTTCTGGCAGTCAGGAAGAGCTTCGGAGTATTTCCAGGATCCCAATAATAATAACAATATATTATTATTATTATTATTGACAAATTTAAGGTGAAAAAAATTAGAGATATTAAATTTAAAAATAAAAAGATTTAATTCTGATAAAATAATTTTTCAGGAAGATTGATAGATTTGAAAGTCTATTAGATTCACATTTTTGTTCAAATATTCCCAATATTGAAAAAAAAATCCTTTCATTTTCTGTTAGAGTAGGTTTTATGGTTAATAATGCTCAAAAGAAAATTCAAAATTAACAGTTTACTTTCTAGTGGCTTCAAAATTTGAAATGCTTTCTTCAAGTTTTTTTTAAAAAAGACTTGTTTATTCTGATTACTTTGACTAATTTTATTCAGTTCTAGGTTTAGTTAATCTTTTATGGCCATTTCTACTTTCATTTGTTTTTTCCCCTATTTTATCTTTGTTTGTTGTCTATGATTAAACATCACCGAAGAGTCTGTTCACTAATTCTTCTGTGAAAGAATATTTAACTTAGTTTTTAGCAGAAAGAAAATTCTTGCTATCTGAATTTTGGTACACGAGTAGGTTGGTAGTACCCACTTTGGTGGCTGATTGGTCTAACGTGCTACTCTCACAGTAGACAAGACTGCCGATGACAAGGAGATCAAGGTTCAAATCTTGGTCGGGTGTAATGAAGTTTTTTTTTTTCCAAAATGGCCTTCCGCTCTCTCTACACCTAAATGTGGGTACACTTCCTCTAAATATAACCTTCCAAATCCCTCAAACTATAAGCATAATTAGTACATAGGCTAATAACCCAAACAAGTAGTAAGAAGCTGTGCTAAAAAAATAATAATAATACAAAAAATAATAGCGTAGTAATTTTCTTCTCTCGTTCTTGGATTCTTTTTAGAAGAGCTTAATACATTTTTTTTTCTAGATAGCTATTCATTCAAAGCTTGAATTTTTTTAAATAACAATTTTTAAAACCACTTTAGCTCATATCAATGTCGCATCTCTGTGACTTAACACTTTTACAGACACTTTTGGTGATGTCAACACTTTTACAGATATTGTTAGCGTTATCAGAACTTAAAAATATTATTTCCAACACTGAAACCAAACCATTTTTCGATTAAATGTAGTTCAAAACGCCTTCCTATTGAATCGTTTTAATTTTAAGAACCTTTCAATCATAACTATCAATGAGTTCCATCTTGTTTTTACATCTAACAGTAAATTTAGATCTTTCTTGAATTATTTCTGGACATATTCTTGTAAAATTATGTTTGTAGTCGGCCTCAATGAGATCCATCTTGTTTTTACATCTAACAGTAAATTTAGATCTTTCTTGAATTATTTCTGGACATATTCTTGTAAAATTATGTTTGTAGTTGGCCTCTATTCTTGCTTCAGTATTTAGTGCTACTTTTGTACCAGAAATGACATGAACTCTGTCGATTTAAAGCAATTTATCTATTGTTTTAACATCAGTCATCCACATGCCTGTTAGCATCCTTTTAAACAGTTTTGACTTGTCCGGTGGCAGAGGCATGTGGCATGGCACTATGTATAGCGGAACTGTCCAACATGGTAAACACAATCCAAGTGTAAAAAAGTGAGAAAAGATGTGCGGCCTGTAAATATATTTAACTATAGAATTTTTGTAAATACAAATTATTTTAAAATTTCCTGGGTCCTGCCTATTTTTTTCCTGGGACTTAACAAAAAAAATAATTCAACAACTTCTCGAGAATTCTTGAGTCAGAAATCCCAGTAGTGACTGACAAAAGACCTATCAAAGATCAGATAAAGGGAAGAAAGTGTTGATGGATTGGTCACACTTTACGAAACCAGATTGGAGCTACTGAAAAGTTGGTTTTGGATTGGCACCTATAATGTAAACTGAAGCGTGGCTGGCCCAAGAAAACCTGGCAGCATGCTGTTCAAAAAGCCTTATAAGTTGGAAAAACTTGGAAAAATTAGGAACCTGGCCGCCAACAAAGATGGATAAAGATCTTTCTTGAATGACCTCTGCTCCACTAGAAACCACAGGATTTTGTATTATAATTGTTATAATGTCACATAATATATTCTAGTCAAAGGCCTAGCTCATATTTTTTTATTAGGCTATGTGCGTATGCCATCTAGCCTATATGTATGTATATAATATACCATACTTAGTAAATATGCATTATCAAATGCCACCCTGAATATTTAATGTACTGATAACCAAGTATTTCTTTACAATTTTTTTTGTTACTGTTGGCTTACATGAAATACAGATACCTAAGTTAAACTTTTTTTTTCTCTCTTCAGTTAGGTCCTAGCTGGAAAAATAAAGATATTGATAATGATCTAAAATAGGTAAGCCTATTTAACTAAGACTAACAAATCTTACAGCGGAAAAATAATTTCACTTACCTCTGGAACTTGCAATTCCTCTATTTCTAAAATGAAAATGTCTAATCTGTCAAGAATATCTGCAGATAATTTAGCCAACATGGCAAAAAACAGCAAGTAGTGGAAAAATATGCAGTACTTTAAACGAGACTTGTTCAATGCACTGTAACAAAGAATGTTAGGGTATTATTAGAGAAAAGATATACTTTAATAGTTAAGTAGAACCTAGATAATTAATTTTATTCAAGTATTAGTAACGAAACATGCTTGTAAAGTCTGTTCACCGTAGGAATTGTTTTCTGAAAGGCCTTTTTCCCTACCAGAAATCTATTATATAATAGGATATTGGTAGGAAAAAAGACCTTTCATAGAGTAATTCCTACCGTGAATGGAGTTTATCTTATCTTTGTTAATATAACAAAAAATTCTCTCCTCTCAATGGTGTAAGCACCACAAGTGAGCTATACCGACTGTGCGGCCGCCGCTATTAGCGATGATATTGCCAGCATTTGCAGATTGAGGGTGTCATGTAGTCAGCACAATGAGCCTTCCGACCGCCAAGAAATATTTTTTTCGGTATACAGATATATTTACTACATACTAATAGGTTTACAGTGCTACTAGTTGGCCGAGGAATGACAGGCTATTGTAGTAATTATAAAATACCGTAATAATTTAAAAAAAAATTCATATACCATTCATAATCACTTTTGAAGCATCCAAAAAAACACACACATCAAACTAAAAACAAAACATTACAAAAATGTATTTATTGTATTTTAATGATTGAATTATAATTATTACTTAAGGCAGTTTATAAACTGTAATAGGGTAGTTTACATCATATGGACACTAAAAATGAGTAATAATTGAAACACAAGGTTGGTACATACATTATATTTTTAAGATAATGTAATAGTAAGATATAATACATTTAATTCTAATTTCAGCTTCCCCTCTTTTCCTGTACAAATTCAAGGACCCCCAGGGGTCCAAAAAACCCCACTTTGAGATGACCTGCACATTTAGGCCTAGAGCTTAACTAAATATTAAGTAACAACATGTGTTTGAGACTTCTTATATTCTTAGATAGTACTCAATAAATGCCTTTTATTTCCAATGTCATACATTTAAAGGTAGTTTACTCTAATGAAAAATAACAGGCATGATAGGCAAGTAAAGTGAGCATTGTGGTAATTACCTGATTTGATATTGAGCAGCTACGCGTTGTCGGTGAGCAAAATCTGTTCCATCTGTTCCAAGTGCTATTGGACCACCTTTCGATGCCATGATACTTTAATTTTATAGTTGATGTTATTCACAAGATATTTGTCTCAGACTTTTCCCTATGCTCTGAACGTACCATCATAACATTGCCAACCAGAGAGAATTTTGAGATTTGCAGGAAGACCTCACATTGGTAGGTGCTGCTCTCAAACGGATACAAGTCAACTAAGTCTACGTGGAAGTTTATTTAGCCCACTTGCGACGAAGATCAATTTAATTTCTTTACAGTTTAGAGTGGTATATATTGCCAAAACGTGGAAATTGTCAATTGTGGAGATACTTGTGTAGTAATTTAGTATGTAAATCTTTAATTCAAACAAAGACCTAAATAACATTGTGAAAACTAATTATTGATTAATCCTTCTCAATCGGTTTAATGCATAAACATATAATTCATGTGGTATTGATATAAAAGTGTTTAGAGATAGGGCTTTCGTAAAAGATTAGAGAAATAATAAGTGTTATAACCGGGATATATAATATTCTTTAAGATTTGACTAGGGTAGTTGTATGTTTGATTACTATTGCTATACATTATCACGCGCTGTTGCAAAATCTAACGTGATATTCGGAGAAACAATTCTTTGTTTAAGGTTTTAACCAAGGAACGTCGACACCTTGAATTTGAATTGGTTATAATCGTTGCGGGAGGCCTACGTATTTTGTGTGATCCAGCATTAACGTACTTAATCGTAACATAATACAACGTTGGGAATTGTTTATACATTAGCAGACGCTCCTTCATACCAAGGCTAATGTGACGTAAGACTACGCTTGTTTAGTGTTTTTTTTGTTTAATGATTGTCATGTGGAGTGATTTTAGATTTTAACCAAATGTGAAAAAATATTGATTTAATAATTTCTTAAACCAACAGCTTGACATCCATATTGTAGCACAAAAGTAATGCAACCACCTTCCTCGAGCCGAGAAATGACTCTGGCTGGTGCACGTAGTACGCATTGCTAATGCTGTAGTCTTCCGCGCGGAGATTTTAATTTAAGGAAATAGTGCTTGAACTACACAGTGTTGATGTTTCCTTTGTTATAGCGCTGACCTTAACTGATTGGATTTCAGTGTCACGTGCGATAGTGAGTTGAATGAGTGTATGTATGTCTTCAAATGATTTTGCCAAGGTATGGGACGCAATAATTTTTGTTGTTATTGTTGCGGATGAATACCTTAACTTTTTTTCTCCTAACCTCCTTTCGCGCTATTGAAGTAGATATGCGAAATAATGGTGAGTGTTAGAAAGTGTCTGTTTTATTTTGAACTTTTGTCGCAAATCAAGTTAAGTTTATCAAAGTATAGGCTATTAATCAAGTGATGGATAGATTATGGATTACAGTGAACTGGCTCTCGACGAGTTTCGGGGTAACGTAATAAAGAGCTGGATGTGTTTGCAGCGGCGGGGTGTTGGCAGCGAGGAAGGTTCTGCCTAACATGGCTGCAACGCAAGCTGAAAACCAACAAAATGAGGTGAATCGCGACCAAGTGCAGCAAGATCAACCACCAGACTTAAATAACGTAGTTTTACAAAATGGTACAGAAAAGAATGGTGGACGTATTATATTAGGTGCGGAAAATATTGTGAATACGAAGACAAAATCGCCCGGTCAAAACAGCCTTGCTGTGGAGATGAGTCAATATCGACAAGAGTCTGGTGCGGGACCTCCGATTCATAACAGCTCGGGCAACGGCGAACAAAATGTGAATAGTGCGGGCATAGAAAGTAGTAAGTTAAATTCCGACGGTAAATCTTTTCAGCAAAATTCCGAACAAAGTACAGGAAGTGACCAAAATTATAGTAAGGGACCCGACGGCAATGGACAAAACATGCAAGGATTTAGTTTAGGATTTCCGGCTAGAGGGAGCTACCATCCCGACCAGCACGGTCCTGGTAATCCAGTGCAAAATAGCACTGAAAGTAATTTGCATCAAAACCATCCTTTTAGTCAGTTTAATCCACAAAGCATGAGGCATGGATTCCCTACATCAAAACCCATGCCAGGTAGCCAAATGGTTCCCCCAGACCACCTAGTGGTGGTCAAAACATGAATGCTCCAGGTGGTTTTCCACCACATGCTCAGCAACAAAGATTTCTCTCTGGTCAGAGTATTTCACAACCAACGGGCCCTACTCCTACTCTGAATCAGTTGTTACAATCTCCAAATCCAGTTCATCGGTATCAAAATAGTTGTGGTGACTTTGGAATGCAAAAATCAACAGAACAAGTTTCTGGGAACATACCCTACAACCAGTCTTGGCCCCCGCAGCGACCTCTGACTTCGTATAGCCCACAGCAAGTCCCAAGCTACAGGAATCAACCCCCAGTGAGTATATACATAATTTATTTAAATTTAACCTTTAGAAATATTAACTGAATCCAAATTTCCTGAATCACACCTGCATGAAAACTTAAGTAGAAACTATTTGGCCAAGATTCATTTCATTATAACTAACTTTAGACATAGAGTACCTACTAACTGTAATAATCCTTTGAGGAATAGTACGCAAAGAGGGCAAGATTCTTTTTATTTTTTTCTATGTCACATGAGAAATATAATAATTTTTACCATCTATGTACAGACACCAAACACACAACAAAAGCAAATTTCCAATGATAACAAAATTGATAATGTATTATAACTGTAGATCAAGTTTAAAAAATTAAAATACTATATTTAAGTGGAATTTCAGGAAAAACATGCTTTTGTTGACCCCTGGAAGTTTATGTTTTGTTTGGTTGTGATAGTATAATAATGAATGTTTAAAACTAAAACCTATTAAAATATTAAAATAATTTTGGTGCCTTGGCTTGACATTCTTTTAAATATAAATTGTGTCATCAGATATTAATGTTGTGTGGTTAGGCTGAGTTATTTTAACTGTATGGAATTGTTTTACAATAGGGGTCCTATTAATTTTGTTACAATGAGAAATTTGCTTTTGTTTATGTGTATATGAATGGTAACAAATTTAGAATATTCTCTAATAGGCCCTATGACATAGAAAACATTTTTTAAAGAATCCAGTCCTCTTTATGTACTATTCCCAATTTTGACTTCCACACAACACCACATAAATGGACAATGATTCGTTAGCACCCTATTATATAGGCTAATACATTGTATTTCACTAAAGTTATCAAATCATTAAAAATTTAATACTAAGTCATATTATACGAGTTCACAAGGAAATAGCGGATTCAATGATATGCTACTATAATTAAATACTACATATATTTTGAATTCTTTTTTCAGCATTTGAACAACTTAATTAGTCCAAACGTAAACATACTCAATCAATGTAGGTCTACTATGAAAGTCAAATCGTTAATGTTGGGAATATTAATATAGATTCTAATTAACAAAGTTAACAAGGCTAGATCAAGCAGCTAAGTAGTTAACTGAAGTTAAAATGAAGGTTAGGTTGAGCTTGGTTGGAAAGGAATCTTAATATATTTATACATTATTTAGCCTTTATATATATTATTACTTTGGTTTAATATTTGGTTTCTGGTGGGATTGTCCGCTTAGATCTTACTTTGGTCAGTTCATTAATAATGTTGCTTGTGTGGGTTTGCTGGATGTAAAATGATTATTGGATGTTAAAGAGTGTTTTCATTTAGCTGGGCCTAGGCCTATAAGAAAATATTAGCTTTATATAACCATTCTCAAGAAATCACCTCTTGGGATGGAGAGAGAAGTATGATCGCTGTAGAAGACTATTGCGCATTAAACGGCTCTAAAATAATGCCATTTTAGAGATTTTCAAACATTATTTGTCCCTGTGTCACTTAGGCGAGTTTGGTTTTGAATTGTTCATAAAAAAATAGCCTTAGATTTAGTATCATTCGTCTCCCCACATTTTTGTGAGTTGTGTGAAGTCTTGTTTCAGAGTCAATAAGCTCTGCATCCATATAGTCCTTAAGTCCTTATTGATCCTTAGAAATGGAAATTGCGTCCACAAAGTCCATATCCTTGATCATGTGACCGTGCCAACCAATAATAAAGTCAGAGACTACGTCCATTTAAACTCTTTGAAAGAAAACTTTATAGAGTAAGGCGCAACCAGACGTGATCTTTGAAGCAGAGGTTATTAAGAATATTATTGGTAAGTTAAACCTACCAAACCAAAGCCACTCTTTCTGAGAATTTGGTATTTCTGATAAAACTATTGTTGAGACACGACATTTTCCGGGGTTTTTAAATTTTCAGAAAAAATATTTTTGAAATAGTTGCTGCGTTCTTAAAAACTATTATTTCATTTTGTATTTTCTCCCATAGCGACAGATCCTGACAATGACATTCATACACAAAGACTCAGGACAGTGTCATCTGTTAGAGTGGAGTCAATCTCTTACTACATACACTACTGACCTTAGGGATACGAAGTCTGTAGCTAGGGCTTAATGCTAGTGTAGGTTTTAGATTTTAAAATTTTTTTTAGAGAAAATAAACTCGTTTAAAAGCTTCTTAGGTTTCATCCCCCAGAAATGTTAAACCTTAAATTAATTCCAGACGTGCATTCTTTATTTTCCTCCAAATTGTACATGTGGCATGATGTTTGTTAGGGATTGGATGTAGGCTATGCTTCATCATAGCCTACTAGAGCTGAGGAGTTTAATAATATCAAACCACATTAGAAATATTTGGAAAGGTTAACAATAATGTCTATAAAAATAATGCTCTGTGCATACAGTAGGGTATCCATTAACTAAACTACAAGCACTCATGAAATTTTGTGTATGATTTTATAACAGTGCAGTTAATATTTTCAGCAATTTATAAGTACAAATATACATGCTCTAAAGAGATAAAAGTGTCCTATTGAAAAATAAATGTAGGCTATTATTTTTTAAAAACTTCTTATTTAAGAAATAACTCAAAGAAAAGGGTTTTAACCTTGTTTTGTATGCCTACCTACTAATCTTAATGGAAATTTACAAAAAAATGAAGGTTTGCATCTTTATTTATATTGAAGTAGTAGGGCCCAGCCTATATAGTTTATTCATATACACGCAATATTTAAAAAGAAATGTTATTTTTCCAAAAGGTGAATTAAAATGATTATTGTATACATAATTTGCCAATCATTATTCACAACTTTTTTAAGTACTCTGTTGTTTATTTTCATGATAGTTTCCAACTTAATTGCAAGTATGGCGTACAAATTTTTTTCTAATTTAAAAGTACCTATTAAAAGAAATTCTAGATTGAATGGGACTTTAAAATCCAGAGGTGATGGGTAACTCAATATTTGGTACTAGTATTATAAATAAACCTAATGCAATTGTACAGTTTATGTTATTGAACCCCACCGTGTGAACTTTATCGTAAATGTGGCTTTTTATAACATGCATTTCTATATACTACACTAAATTCTAACTTCTGGAGTACCAAATACATATTTAGTCTTAAATAAAATTGACACCCTTTTCTAACAAAGTAGGCCTAACCTAAGTCAGGATGTTGAGTAACCCGGAAACAGGAATATGCTGGAGAATTTGCTTGGTCAGGTTATTTTTCAAATTTGTGGAACTTTTGTTAAGGCCTATTCCTTAAGAAAACAGAACTTTTATTTATAATAGCCAAAATTACATTTTTCTTCCAGTTAATACACACCATGCATCTCTTTTAACACAACTGAGCATACTAATCACATTTCTCAAAGTCAACTTGTGCGTTTCTTGTTGTCTTTCCATTCCTAGACACTTGATATAATCTCTGATGGAACTGCATGGTTACTATTAGAAAACAGTAATTTTCATACGATCAATCTCCCATCGAATATACAACAAGTTTCGCAACGCTGGTTGGTCGAGGCTACCAGTAGCTCCTTCTTACCCCAGCACACCACCTTCAGACCTGAGAGCAAGGAGATTTGGCAACATTTAACCGAGAGAAAGTGAAGATAAAGGTTTTCTCCATAAGACCCACAGTTCACTCGGAGATGATATTGGGTATAGTGTGGTTTTCTCCATAAGACCCACAGTTCACTCGGAGATGATATTGGGTATAGTGTACCACACATATTTAGCCCAAGTTGAGTCACAGCTATACGCATGCGTGAGAATTCGATTACATTATAGGAAAAGAAACTAAAAATTAATGTGTATCATAACACTTTTTAAACTGTAGGCTGATACTCTATGGCTATACAGTATTTTTTAACAATTCAATATTAGCTCAATTAAATGTAACTTAACTAAGAATGCTAAGAAGTTAATTTTGTTTTGAGATAGGCCTAGCTAGTTTGAATTTTATGAATTATAAACTAGCTCAGAATTAAACCTAGCCTTCCATGTCTAAAATAATTAAAGGTTTAAGTCTGTATGGATAAAACACATTTAAGTTTTAGTGGTTTCCTACAATGTTACCTATCATGAATAAGGTGTTTTACTTGACGCATAAGTTTGTTGATTATGATTAGGTAACACCACTGGGGGTGTTTTTGCAAATGTCATCATAAATTCTTTTTCAAAATAAGGTTAGTGGTTAACTTATCTAAAATATTAATAAAGGCCCCTGTGAATATTTTTTCTATTATGTTATGTTTTAATCCATAAAAATCATATCACATGTGAGGTTAAAACAAATATGACTAAGTAGCCCTAAATAAAAGCATACCACATTCAAGGCTAGATAGTGCCATTCTTTGTCAAGAAAGCGATTTCGTCTGTCTATATTGGTAACAAATTTATACACACTTGGATGTACCAACTGTAATTAGGAAGGTACTTTTTTACATGACTAAAAGGGTGGGAGGTTACCAAATTAGCGAATAAACTGTTTTTTTTTTTAAAGCACTGCGTCTTACTACCCGTTCGGGTTATACGCTTAAGTACTAATTACACTAATGGATTAGGAATTGGGAAGGTTGAATTTAGAGGAAGTGAACCTGCATTTGCGTGGAGGGAGAGTGGAAAACCATTTAGGAAAAACCACCCCCAGTTCCACCGACCGAGATTCGAACCTCGATCTCCCCGTCCTCAGTGGTCTGGCTCAACACGACTGGCGCGTTAGCCAACTACGCCACGGAGGCGGGTAATAAACTGTTCCTTGATTGTCAATCTTAATACAGGGCTTAGGCCTTTATCAAGTGTTTTAGACTCCATCAGAAAGGTATTTTAAAGGATACCTAAACCTATAATAATCACTAATCTAAAATATTGCTGGGGGAGTAGGTTTCTTGGAATTAAGTTGATAAGCCTTTAAATAAACTATTTGTTACCTATGTTCTGTGATTAAAAAAAATATTTTTTTAATATATATCTATGAATGGTCAAATTTGCTTACCTTAGTAGGCCTATCTAATATGTGAATTTAAAACACTTTACCGGTACCATTAAGTAATTAACCCACATTTAGTAAAATTGTGTAAGAACACTACCTCATTTAAATATGAGGCCTACACATTTTTCTAGAAAATTCCTGTTCATACTAAACTTAGCTTGGCCCTTGGCATGATAATTTTTGGTGAAATTATTTTATTTTGCGTCAATATGCTGTTTTTCAAATTTCTCTAATAATACTACTAATTGAAATTACTGGTGTCATTGGACCTTTTACTAAAAAATATTTTGAAAAATTATGTTCATTTTGGTTACTTGAAACTACATATTATATTTAAAATAAAATACCTACCTATACCATCAATATTACAAATGGTTTGATTGTTCCTTGCTTAGTAAACAGTAAAGCTACTGTAACTTACACTCTATTCCATCATTGCCCAACATTGCATGGTCAGCACATATATACAGTTAGTGTGCAGATACTGCTCTACTTTAGTTGATGTTTTTTAGTGCTCCCCATCCTACTCCCCACTGTTTGCATCTTATAAGCATGGGTGTATACATAATTGTGAAAAAGATGTGACTCAAAGCTGCAAGGCAATCTTTATTTATATACAGTAAATATGATTTAGAAGTTCTTTAATTTAAGGGTTTTCATGGGACTTATATTAAAGGAATGGAGCACACTTTTTAGAAAAAATGAAATAGGTATAATATGTATAGAAAAAAAATCATAATTTTGGTTATAGTACATTTGATTAAATCTTTATTTTTGAGAGGCAGGGGGGTCTTAATTGCATCTTTGGGCTTTAAGCATCTGATTGCACTAATAAACCTACTTCACTAGTCGAATTATCTAAGGCGTCAATCTCGCAATAGACTGTATTGCCGGGGATAGGTAGATCGAAGGTAGATCGAGTTTCGAAACCCGGTCGGGTGTACTAAGGTGGTTCTTTCCTAGATTGTTTTCACTCTCTCTTATAAATAAGCAGATAGCCCGACTATTAATAAAATTTAGCCATGCTACATCCCATGTCAAATCAAAATAAGCTTAACCTACATTTTTGGTTGTTTTATATAGATAAAATAATATATTTTAAAAGTTGAGCTAAAATTAAAATACAAGCTAAAAATTGAACTTAAAGAATTAATATGCATTGAAAAGTGTTTAAAAAAAATTGGAGAAAGGGGGGCTTTAGTGGTAGGGTTTTTTTTATTAAAAAAAATTCTTTTGAGTGACAATTTTTGGGTTTCCCAAAGTGTATGTAAGCTCCCTTTTTTTGATCTGAAGGTACTCTACATTCCCTAAAATAGACCTGAATATGGAGTATGAGCCCTTCAATACTTCTCTCTCCAAGGGGTCAAGAGAAAGTAAAAAGACACCCAAGACACTTGGTTAGGACTTAAAGAGTGGTGAGCACATTTCCCCATAGCCTACAAGCTGTTTTAAAAAAGCGAGAGAAAAATTAAACTAAAATACTTTACTTAATATGATTGTACTTATTTTTTTTCATTTATTTGAGCTAGGCCTATATAACTGGCATTATCTGAACCGACAGATAATATCAGCACACGAAAATTTCTATAAGCGAGAGCGTAAGATCTTACTAATTTTTCCGGGAGGCATATACACATACCTTTCAAGGTTCCTTTACATGCCACAATCAACATGGGATGGACGGCTTTACTTTTCCTCCGAAGGAAGTTGTGCTACAGGTTTTTATCGCTCAAGAAAAATCCGTCGACCTCGGTTGGGTTTGTAACCACAATCATGAGGTGAGCATTTTACCCCAAGACCACCAAGGTCTACAAAATCTACTAGACCTACATGACATTTTCTTAACAGAACAATTTCAATTTGTATAATTTTGAAATGAGACCTAAACTTATGCCCCCCCCCCCTCCTCCCTAAACTTTTTTAGTGGAATTTTGAAGCGGTTTTTAAATGGATCTAAGGTAGAAAATGAGCACTACATATAATATGGAAAATAACTTTTTGTGTTTTTTAAGGGTCCCTATTGTTGCCAAAAGCCTTTTTGCTGATTATGTCAATGTTGCTGGTAGTGGGCTAGCATTTGGTTTGCTTCCCCATCTCTTTTCAAAACAAGTTAATGCAATTCAAGTAAACATTATGATTAAGCTACAACTTATAATTTAATAAAGGGTTACTTAGATTGATGCTGATGCAGAAATCATAACAGTAGACTTTCTTGTTTAGGGTGTAGACCTTTATATAAATTAAGCCAATAACTTCAATTAAATCCTGAATTTAGACTATTTTTTTATATACTAGTCTGTAATCATCACCAGACGATGTTAGAGTGATCAAATCATGCAGATTATGTTGGGAAGGACATAAAGCGCAAATGGAAGAATCTAAAACCTTATTTAAGGTATTGACTGGAAAATCCAATGGGAAGACCTAGACGCAGATGGGAGGATAACATTAGAATGGACCTAAAAGAGATAGCTGTAATGAGGTGGACTGGATTGAACTAGCTCAATTTAGGGATACATGGTGTTATTTTGTAAGTGCATCACTGAATTTTCAAATTCCTAATGCTACAGCATGGTTAAATATATATCTACACTATTTCTCTGCACAGATTCAAATGTACATTTATTCTAAAACTATACCTTTCTCTTCGCTATTCTACATAGTGTAATTAAATACGCCCCGGATGGCTATCTAAGACTATCGCTAAATAATAATTATATACCTAATTATATGTTTTTTTGATAATGCGAGTGTTATTTCTTACTAACCAATCAATCGAGAAGTCTTATGTGTATTTATAAGTGCTGTTAAGATTTGAATGTAGGGAAAGCTCGCCAAGGGCAGTGTTTTTGTAGGGTTTTTTTAATAGCAAATCATTTTTCTTTTCCAAAATAAATCATATATTTTTCCCAATAGAAACAGAATTTAATTTTCTTCCCATAGTGGTATCAACAGTTTTTGAATATCTGGCATGAGCTTAGCGGCATTAGATGATAAATTATTCAGATGAAGATAAAAAGTTGTAATTAAATTTCAAGCCGACCTAATGAGCTTAAAATATGATTTGTTTACAATGTTATAATTTTTATTATAATTAAATTCTACATTATTAGTTGAATAGACATTGCTGCTTTTAGGTTGGGTTGGCCTAAATAATATGAAAGGAAAGGGTGAGGTAAAGAAGACCAGATATTCCCTTCCTCATCCCTTGAAACTTCCTGTTCTCTCATTCATAGGGCTTTTCTTGCAATTGTGTACATGCAATACTGCAATAGAGGAGCCGAGCTGATTGTGTTCAAGAAAATTCACACTACACACACACAAAAAGCTTTATCAACAATAAAACCATTTAGGGATTATGCTGTTAAGCCAGGATCCAAACAAAATAGCTTGCTTTAGGGCCAATGATTCGTTATGTTGTCAAGTTGTAAGATGATTTGGATGGGGGATCTAATAGACAGTATATGTTTATACCAATTTTAATCTTTAAATGTATGTTGTGGTAGTTTGACACATTATAGTGAGCCATTGGGTTTGTGCTGATTTAATAATTTGGCACAGAAAGGCATATAGCAGTTACTCCCAGACTGCGTCAGTGGTCAAATACTCTAAGGCGTCACTCTCATGATAGACTGGCCTGCTGTTGACGGGGAGATTGAGGCTCAAATCCTGGTCGGGTCTACTCAGTAGTTTTTCCTAAATGGTTTCTCACTCTTTCACCCAAATACAGGTAGATTACCTCGAATATTTCCTTCCTCATCCCTACCTCATAGAGTAATTATATATGTGTATAACTGAACAGGTAGGCCCCTAGTAAGATGAGATGATAAAAACAAGTTTCTCACTGGGGTATATATGAGGACAGTGAGTTTTAAATGTACTACTATTTAGTTTGACTTACTTTTGTTCTTTAGTGACGTTACTTTCCTTTCAGCAATTTAAGAGTGATTGTAGTTGTTTGTTAAGCCCTTTATTAATTTAAATGTTTTGTTGTGTAAATTTGCTCCATTAGGTTTTACAGAAATGCAGAAAGGCCTTAAATTAGCTAGTAGCATATGTTTTATTGACCCCACCTCATTATTGTTGGGGGGTGAGTAGAACACACTTCCATTCCCTCCACGCTGTAAGAAGCAGCCTATAGGACCCTCTAGACTAAGCACAAATTTTCTTTCAAACATAATCTAGCTTACAAAATAATGTGTAATATCCATAATGTTTTAATAAAGGGCTCCAAAAAACAAGGTTGCTAAATCACCACTGGTGAAAAGTCAATGGTCTTATTTCAAAGTGATTTAAACATTACCACCAACAACCCTATTTTATCTTTTAAGACCCATCTAACCGCTTTGGTGGCCGCATGGCTTAAGGCATCACTCTCACAATCGACTAAACTGCTGTTGATGGGCATATCAAGGTTTGAATCCCATTCGGATGTATTGAGGGTGGTTTTTTCCAAAATGGTTTTCCACTAATGTTTTTTTAAATAATTATGTGACATGTATTGTACTATATTTGAAGCACTTCAAATTATCATGTTTGGTATAAAATTACAGTAACAGGATGTTACATTCAATATGAAAAATTTTTGTTCTCAATCCAAAATATCTTTGAAGAATGGTGACGTAAAATCAAAATAATGACTGATTTTAATCGAAAATGTGTATTTTGTTTGTTAGGCCTATGCTTTCTTTTTGATCAAAAGTAAACATCTATGGAGTTTTCTTAATTATTGTACACATGCTACTTGTCTTAGTTGTACGAGAACTATTCCCACCATTGTAGCTTGTGTAGCAATTAAAAAGAAAATTAAAGAATTTTTAGAAACGTAAAGTGATTACTATCAAGTTGCTTGAAAAGATTAAATTTCATGTTGCTAATGAATAAATAAGTACTTTACACATGGGAAGTTTTATAGAAAATTTTTGGTTTACTGCTCATTCTAAAGCCTATTTCAGACACTACAGGAAATAATATAGGTTCACATCACTGACGCGCCTGAAAAATCTATGCCAGCTAAACAAAATGAAATCCATTTAAAGAGTAGTAGAGTGTATCAACCCATCTCTCTACCCAAGTTGAATGGTCTAATTTAATATATTTCACAACCACTTTGGTGGCCACATGGTCTAAGGCACTACTCTCACATTAGACTATACTGCTGATGATGGGGAAATCGAGGGTTGAATCTTGGTTGGGTGTACCAAGTGTGGTTTCAAAAAAATCCACTTTCTCTCCACACAAATGTGGGTACACTTCCTATAAATTTAACTTTCCCATCCCTAAAACCACTATTGTAATTGGTACATAAGCATATAACCCAAACAAGTAGTAGTTAAAAAACTTCACCTACAAAGTATTTTTAAGTCAAAAGTAATTATTGAAAGTGAATGGTTACTATATTGAAATATTCTAAAACAAAACACTATTATTATCTGTAGTAGACATAAATGCCATTAGCTTGAACTTTTTATACATAAATTACTTTTCCTGGTCCTTGAATATTAAAAAGATTACAAGATGAAGGTGGGGGTGACATCTTTTAAAATTATAAAATTATTGATAAAGGAAAAAATCAACATCTCTGATCTATTCAAGAGTTCTGTTGATAAAAGACATGATATATTAAATGGGTACTAAAACATGTTAGAACTAAAATTTATTTTTAAAAATACAGGAAAACATTTGTAGGGAAAAAACTTGAGGAATAATTTATTTAGAAATGAAACACAGTAATTTGAAATCGGGCGAAGATGCTCTTGCTTTTCTATTGATAGAAAGGACATTCTTCTGCACCAACATTTATTATCAATAGATACAATTAATATATCTTTAAGCCACCCACCATTGGTATTTAAAAAATAAAAGGCTATACAGTCACTTGACCCAAAACAAAAGTTTCTTCTAACTATAAGGTTTCATAAGAAACAAATTTAGGCTCTTTCAAAATGATGGTATTTCATGTATGTCTTTTTCTAACCCTGATTTTGTACGAAACCCCATTTTAGATAGTTTCATAATGATAAAACAATATCTAGCCTCAATAATTAATCTCTTGTAACACTTAATTTTAACGAGAACACATTAAATTAAAACAAGCCAAAATCCTGGATAAAAAAAAATACATGATTTGTATGTGTCTCACTTTGGTAATACTGTATTAAATTTCAAAATAAACTTATTTCAAGGTTATAAAGCTATGTAGGCTTATATTTAACAATATTTTTAAGTTCAGGGGGGAAAAAAGAAGTAAATTACCCCTTTAAATCAAAATAGTTAGGCCTAAGCTGTGAATAATTTAGAACCCAATTAGTGTAATTCATAAAAAAAAATTAAAAAAAACACACTACATTTTGAGATCAAAGGAGGATTAATTTAAATTTGTGGGTGAGCTTTAGTAAAACATACCTTTAACCTTAATATCTAATACAATTGTCCACGAACCAGACTTGCAAAAGACGCAAAAAATCTTATACTCTTAGTTTGCCGGTTCAAATTTTTGCTAAAAGAGTATGACGCCACCTAGAAATTGTATTTAAATATGCGTTTTGAGAGTTTCTTTCTTTGCTATTATCAGAATGCACCACACATTCAAAGGTATACCAACTGCAAGGTTTGTTAATTGGTAAAGGCACTAAAAAATTCATGTTTAGACTAATTCATTAAGAATCGAATTGATGAAGCTTTTTAGTGAGGAATTCTCCATCTAGATATCATATTCTTAAAATTGAAAAATGATTCCTGTGTGCTGGTGTCATTTTTCAATTTTCAGAATACTATTTCATTAAATTTAAAATATTAGGAAATTGTGGATGCTTAAAAATAATTTATGCCTTATGAAAGATTAGAGCATTCTCCAATTCACAAACACCTTAATGAAATTTGTTATAACTGTTTGACGCACTGTGCAGAAATGAGTTACTGGGTTTTTATTTAAACATTGATATCACTTTGCAAATTTTCCTGTGCACACCTGTAATGAGGTTTGTGGAAGGTGCTCCCTATATACACTAAAACTACAGTAGCCAAAAAAAACTATCTGATAACTTGATGGGTCAAAAACACTGAGCTACATTCTTGCATTCCTCACTATTGCTATTGAAAACCATAAAATGTTAATAAATGCTCAATAAACTTGCTGTATTCAAAGTAAAGAAGAAGTGTCTTGGTTAACATAAATATGTGTGCTAATTTTCTCTAGTTTTATAAATTATTATTTTGATGATAAAAAAAAAGGCAAAGAATAATTTTTAGTGTTGCAGGGTAGAGGGTTGAAGAAAAAAATGTGTTTGTTGATTTTGTTATTTATATGATGTGATAATTTAGAGATTACTGTGAACAACATATCATTTGACAGGATTAACGAGTTTAAATATTTAGGAACAATTTTAACTAGCTTGGAAATTAGGAAAATAATACATTCGGGGAATCTAAAACTAAGAATATACAAAACAATAATTTTACTGATTGTTCCATATAGGTGTGAAACATGATCTCTTATACCTTAAATGGCGAAAACAAATTTAGGCTGCTTGAAAACAATGTGCTTAGGAAGATATTTGGTCCATAAAGGGATGAGGCTACTGGGTATTTGAGGAGGTTACATAATGATGATTTATATACCCTGTACTCATCATAAGACATTGTTCGGATAATCAAGTCTTGTAGATTATGGTGGGCAAAACATGCAGTGCGAATGAGGAGATTTTAAAACCTGGTTAAG
Source organism: Timema podura (assembly GCA_033556935.1). Taxonomy (NCBI): domain Eukaryota; kingdom Metazoa; phylum Arthropoda; class Insecta; order Phasmatodea; family Timematidae; genus Timema; species Timema podura. Next base: position 58,011,481 of record JAVRXN010000011.1, read on the forward strand.
AGTACTCAGTGACAAACCCAATGGGAAGAAACTTAGGAATACCTAGAAGCAGATGGAAGGATAACATTGGAATAGACCTGAAAGAGATATGGTGTAATGAGTGCAACAATTAACTCTCAAGTTCCTTTTTAAAGTTTTTGAAATAAATTTCTAGACTAATATAAACATATTAATCCCCACATCATTTCATGTTTGCTGTACTTTCATGTTTTGAAATGTCAAGGCTTGCACAATTTAGCTTCATTAATAAAGGATAATTTATTAAAAGCAATGCTTGTGGTGATGTTCCTGACTAATGAAGCATTTTATTTATTCAGGTAGGGAATAATAATATGCTCCTGGGTATAAGAGCCACTTTACCTAACTTTATTATTTGTGAGATTTTTCACCGAACATAGAAACATTGTTTGCATAGCAACAGAAAGTTTTAAATAATTATATCCACCTTAGAGTGTCGATTATATTTACTTGCATATGTAAATAATTTTTATTGAGAATTATAAACTCAAATTACTTTTATTGAATTTTAAATATAAGAATTTAAATCCTACAATAATTGTAACACTTCTAAAGGTAACTCGGCCTACAAAAAATTACAGAGTTGTATTGTTAGAAGAAAATATATTTTAAAATAAATTTGGTTATAAATTATTTACTGCAAAATAATGGTTGTAATTTATATTAAATAATGTATAATTCATATAAAATAGTTGTTAATTTGAATGCATCAGGCTAATTTTAAGGCCAAAAACTAAAAATAAAAAAGGTCTTTATCTAATTACTCAAGCATGACAAAACCATTGACGGCCATTTATATGGCCATCATTATTCTCTTGCCAAAAACTGCATTACGAAGCACTGCTTGCTTTTTCTTCAAATTTAATAAACTTAGACATTGAATAGGCTTACTTAGGTATTTACTAACAAAAACAGCCACTTTAAGGAGTTGTTACGGGCTTATAGTTTGGGCATTAAAAAAAATTATTTCTTTGCTACTGTAGTCAAATTTATAAAAGGTAATCTATTAAGAGCATGTTTCAGCAGAATGAGCTTCAATTTCACATCTAATTAGACTAAAAATCATTTGAGATGAATTCTATAAACTATCACAGCACATTAAACAAAGTAATATTATCCAAATTGGATATTTTGATCAAATATTTCTCTGTCACTTTTCTATAGCTAAATTAATTAAATACATAATTTATTACTTTAGGATGACTTAATTTCAAACACCTCTGCTTGGTTATATTTCCTTATTTTTAAATTTAAATAACACATTATTTGAAAAAAAAACCAAAAGAAGAAAATATGCACAAGCTTCAATTTGTAATTACCTTGGTTTTTGTTCAATTAATACTGAATTTTATGCAAACTTTTTTTTTTTGCACTATGTTTTACTACTCATTTGGGCTATCCACTTACTTAACTTAAATGATGACATTATAAATAAGAGAAATCTGCCTACATTTACAAATAAGGAAAATGGGGACTCAAAAAACTATCATCAGTTAATCCTGACCAGGATTCAAACCTCATGACACGTTAGGCATGTGACTGCTGATGTAGGTAAACTTCTTGTTTATCCTATTTTGAGTTTTTATTTATTAGGGTGTGCTTTAAAAAATGGAGCTTCATTTTCACATTTAATATCACTAAGAAATAAAGTTAAATACATTTTAAAGACTGACAATGCACAAATGTTTAAGACAGGAAGGCGATTTTTTAAATAATCTGAATTCAAAAGTTAAATAATTTAGACAGTTTGATATATATAGTTATTTTATTAACTCTACATCATTAATATATAAACATAATTTTGATAGTTAGTATTGAATTTGAAAGATAATAATTTAGATAAAAATTGTATAGTCTTAGTATTTTTATTCACTAGAACATTACTATACATAAACATAATTTTGATAATTAATACTGAATTTTAAAGAAAAATAATTTAGACAATCTTTTACAGTCATAGTAATTTTATTCATTGGACATCATTATATTCTAAACATTAATTTTGTATAATCAAGTAATTTTATTCACCAGAACAGGAATTTTAACTGTGGACTGCGATTTTTTTTTTCCCAGCCCACTAAGTTTCTTGGAAAAGTAATCTACTGGATGTTTTAGCCGAGAAACGGAAAGTTTTGACTTGCGTGGGAAAACGTAGGACATATTATCAAAGATAGCAACTTAATTTTAGTCAGAAAACTTTAGAAATAGGTAACTAAACATGTTTTAACCACCCCTTCTTATTTCATTCATAGTTAAATACCTGCTTTCGTTTTTGCATAACTTGGCAAATACCAGCCGATTAAGATACGTGGATTCAAGTTTAGTCCTCGGGCACTTTTAAGTTGGAAACCCCTGCACTAGAATATCATTAAAATATATTTCTTCTTTTGATTCTGCCATTAGTTAGAAAGACAAGTATAAGCTACAATTTTATTTGGTGTGCCAAACACTCCTGGAATAGGCTTATACATTTTAAACAAAATCTTTCGAGCTATTTAAAAAAAATCATTCATTAGTAAACTAACCTTATTTTAAAATTCCAGGATCAAACTCAAAAAAAGTCCGAGGTAAGACATGTATCTAAATATAGGTTTGAACAAAATCCATAAACCTTTTCGTATATAAGTCCAGTGACAGATAGACATACGTGGGGGTAGACATGTAAAATCCACTTTTTTGGGTTTGAGGACACACAAGAGTTAAAACGTAATGATGCATCCTAATTTTGTGGTTGAAAATGTTCATGATCACAATACTGCCTCTTTATTGAAAACTGAAAGTAAACACTTTCGTAAAAAAAAAAGGTAATAGATTTGAAACTAATTAGCATGAAGCCAATTATTTTGTAAACTTGAAAATAATACCTTAGTAGCTAATTACTTTGTGAGCTCCAAATAAAATTAAGATTCATTTATGTGTTGACATTTTTAGAGCCAATATTGTTCCACACATCAATAAAAACTGACTCATTATTTTGCACAGTGTTTTACTACCCATCTGGGCTGTACGCATTTATTATACTGACATTTTACCTTCACTGCGAGACTTCTGTTTTGATAGCCTGCTGTCCTAGACCACTACTAACCTGCCGAGGATGGGCAGATCAGGTTCGAATCTTGGTCGGGTGAACTAGGGGTTGTCTTATCCTTAATGGTTTTTTACATCCTCCACGAAAATTCGGGTTCACTTCCTCTAAATTCACCCTTCCCAATTCCTAACCCAATAACGTAATTAGTACTTAAACGTGAGCCCGAATGGTAGTAAGACGCGGTGCTATATAATAAAAATACTCCTCATTACACCCGACCGATTCGACTCCATCTCTGTATCGGCGTCTAAATATTGTATAGTGAGCCTTAGACTATGCACCGAAGCGTGGTGTGTGTTATTAAGTTGGGATTTCACCTTTTAATATGATGACGCAAAATGAACATTAATGCCGATATTGACCACAAAATTTTTAAATTGACGGAGACAAGCTGAAAGAGGTGAATTTTATTTAAATGATCCAGCATTCACATAAAGGAGAGGCTAGGAAATCACAGAGTGTAAAATCACATCTCGAGTTGGCTCTGCCGAGGTTTAAACTAGAAACCTCCTAGGTATAGTTAGTTGAGCATGTCTCAAAGTGTCTTACTACCCTTTCGGTTATACACCTATGTACTAATTACACTGATGGCTTAGGGATTAGAAAGGTTTAATTGAGAGGAAGTGCACTCGCATTTGCGTGGTAAGGAGAGTGGAAAACCCATTTAGAAGAATCACCCAGTGCAGCCGACAGGAATCGAACCCCAATCTCCCGTCTTCGGCAGTCTAGTCCAACATGAGAGTAGCGCGTTAGACCACGCGGCCACCTAAGCGTTCAGCGTTAGTTGATTGTACACATTCCATATACACGAAGGTAACGAGCTTACCCTATGGATTAAACTAAGGTGCAGTATATAAGATAGGACCATAATGTTAATTGGTCAAGGTAAGACTGTTAGCTTTCAGGATAAAACAGAGTATAAAACATGCTATTAGCGAATTTTAACTTTTTAAACAGTGCTAGGTGATCTAAGGTTTTGAATAATATTGATATGTTACAAAAGGGAATTTATACATTTTGTCCAAAAAGTCTTTTGAGAATGGATGAAAAACCAATGTGGCTCAAAATATCCCATTTGACTTAATAATATGGGAGCCAACCCTCGCCAACGCATTGCTCTACTCACGAATGAGTGAATTTGACTACTAAGAATAGGTGATGCATTAGAACCATAAGTGCCTGTCATCGCAGATAAATTTAATTCAACTAAACATTCAGCTGACATTTCAAGTAGTGTAATATCACTAAGGATCATAGAATCGCCTTAAAAAATATTAAGTCAATCATGTTTTCAAAATAAGAGAAAACACAGCTATGATATTTTTTCAACAGCTGCGCTGCATTTTCTTAAAATTTAACTGTTGTGATTATTAAATTGTCTTTGACTTTTGGACATAGATAAATCATTCATTTATGATCATCAAATTACCTACAGTGATGGTCGAACAGTTCATCAACTTCCCTAGTTGCGGGATTTAGAAAACTGGACTACCATGATTTTTATATTAAATTTAGCTTTTCTATATTTTTCAACACATTCTGGTGGACTTCATTAAATTAATCTTCCTCAGAACGTGTGCTTAAATTGATACAAATTGCGGATAGGCAGTAAAAAACAAATTGTGTTTAGAAATTCCTACTAAAACTATAGCTAAAATCATAAACAAGAATGGTATAGGCCAATGTGTCGATATTTCACTTCCCCTTAAAATATGGCAGGCTTATCATGTATACTTTTTTTATACATAACACCAAATTTAAATGCCACTTACACATGCATATTTTATATATTTTATATGCATCTCTTTTACATACATAAACAATAAATATGGTTCTTTTTATTAAACCATTTTTCTTCGAACTAGCACAGAAATATAAGACTCCCGTCCCTTTTGAATTCCTATTGATATACCTCCCCTTCCTTTAATCAAACCTGTCACGTCAAAGGCATTCGGTTACCATAACGTTCCAGTGATTGAAGATAAACAATGGCCAAATATTATTTTTTCATAATACGCTAAGATTGATTTCAAAGGAATGCCATAAAAAATTTCCACGATTAAGGTTTTGAAAGGTCAAATGTATGGTCACCCCTGAGGTAATCCTGGCCGCCGTCATTCATTCAAGCTCGTAATCGCTTTCAGAAGTCGTAACGTGGGATGGGGGAGGGGTCGGAGGCAACTCACTCCATCTCTCGCCCCCCCTCTCCCCATCCTCTTCCCCCCCTCCCCCACCGGCTCGTAGTAAAAGGATGCAGTTATCTGACAGAGAGATAGGGCAGCACAGACTGGATAACACGTGGTGGCATGAGAATAACACACGTAATAGGAAACGTATTTAAAAAAAACTTTGTTTTTTTTTCCCCCCAGGGAATTTCCGATTGTAGGTTTAACCAATATAATGTGATGTGGGAACTTTTTGTCATTTTCGATAGTGTGAATAGCCTTCTACGGACTAGCATCTAAAAATTTAAATTTTGTGTGAACTAATGTTTTAATACCCTTTATTGTTTTTATTTTTCTCGCAGCGTCGTATTACACTCTGATTCTTTGCTGATAAGGAAAGATAATTTAGAGGAAATATACACGCGTTTGTGTGGAGTGAGAATAGAAAAAAAAAAGCTTTCTACATACACGAAGCTGGGATTCGAACCCTGACGTTTAGTCCACGTGCCCATTCGATGCGGGTTTCTCATGTTAATTGCAGCTTTAAAATAATAAAATATATCTTGTCTACTGACTTAAGGACATGACTTTTATTTCTATATATTAGTGTATTTTTTCAGTTTTTAATGCATTTTGGGCATGTCATTGAATATTAATTGTTTAGATAAACTTAATTCTGATTTCCCACCCAGAGAAAGGGAACATCCGATTCCAGAACATTCAACGTTCGTGTCTTGCCGGTAAACGAATACGGGACCCTTTAAATAAATAGGTGGTCGCCTTACTGACTGAGCTAAGGTGATCCGCTAAAAGATAGTCTAGCTGAGACCACACACAAAGCAGTATTAAAAATGTCAAGTTTGCGCAAGCGTGTCAAATGTGAAGAACACACATCAAATCAAATGGGGTCGGCCTCACGGAAATTGTTAGTCAGCTCAACGCTTCTCTCAAGTAATAAAATGTGATATTTTTACTGCCCACATACGATCCAAATGGAAGTGTCAACACGCTTAAAATTGACTCTGAAGTGATCATTGGGTTATATGGGATTCATAAAAAATCATTCTAATTACTAGGATGTTTAATGAAGTTTGAAAAGTTTTGTAAAGAAATTAACCATAAGGGATGTAAATAACCTTTGTTTACTTTACTATTTAGGCTTCTTTGCTGTATAAATATTTAGTGTGGAATTGCCTGAACGAATATACTGAATTAGTTTTTAATCTAAGTGTAGTAAGCAAATAAACCGTGCTACTACTCAGAGCCATGTTTTATCGAGTTGTCAACCTACAGTCATGCCCTCTATGGGCTGTCAGACTATCAGTTCAAAACTTATTTCTCTTTGGCCTCATGCTAAGTTCAGTGCCAGAAAGGTGTACCGTGTTGGTCTTTTATTTATTAGTGCGTTCAGCGTACTGATTGTTAGGTTTGTACATGTAGAGGGACGCAAGAAAAGGTCAATATTTTTTCAGTTTTTACGCCAAAACCTTTTTTTGGTCAAAATAAATAAAATATTGCTTCATAAAGGTAGTCCCCGTTATAAGCGGTAGATGCGTTCCGGCAAAGTGCCGCGTAAAGAGAAACCGCGTATAACGGGGACTATTTTATAGCCTAGCGCGATAGCGGCAAATAGAACGTCACACAGCTCAGTATGTATTGATATTGATCAAGTAGGCTTACAGTACTATATACGTTAAAAAGGAGTTGATAATTAAAACAAGCGGTTTTGTTATTGAAATTAATTTTATTATATTGATGAAAACACAACCAAATCAGTATTATTTTCATTTTTTTCAAACCGCGTAAAGCGGGACCGCGTATAACTAGGACTGCCAGTTCAAACAAATTAAAGTTTAATTTTCTTCACATGGTGAACTCAACATTTTCTTGAATATCTGTCAAGGGTGTTCTAAAATTTAATGACAACTTTTTATCTTAATTTAAAAAGTGTGTCATCTAATGCCGCAATAGATGTTCAAGAACTCTCGATATCACCACCTAAAAAAATATATATTTGTACTGATGCGATACTTTATTTATTTTTTCCAAAAAATGAAAAAAAAATTGTCCTTTTATCGCGTTTCCAAGATTCCCACCTTGACGGTTCAAATATTTGAGATAGTATGAATGTAACTAAGAGGAGGTGCACCCGCATTAGCACAAAGAGAGGATATAACAACAAAAAGCCACATCTGAAAAACCACTCGCTAGTGCAACCTTCAGGGTTTCGAACTATGATATCCCATCATAAAAGATCAAAATGCACTGTCTGACCTGTGTACCTATTTTACGCTGCGCTTATTCATGAGGAACAAAGTGACAGGACCGCGAGTTTCAGTTGTAATTTTTATTCAGTTTATTCAATTAAATGGTTTTTCATTCTTCCTCCACGTATGTGCGGATACGTTTTCTATAAAATTCTACCTCCATCACTACCCCATTAGTGTAATTAAAATGCGGGTAGCCCGAACGTGTTGGAAATAGGGATTTAATGTTTGTGTGTGGATAAATATTATTTATAATATTTGTGTGTGTATGTGTGTATATATCAGGGTGTCTACCATCCGGGAAAATCAGGAAAAACGGAAATTAGCCGGGAATTTGAAGTGATCGGGAAAAAACGGGAATAAGTTGGGAATTTGGTAAATTATAATAAAAATCCGGGAAAATGTTGTTTTACTCAAAATCTGATATATAATAATCATTAAATCAGTAAATAATAATGTTATTAAACTGTAGCTTTTTTTGTTTGTAACTCTGTAATGTATTTTATAATTCCTAGTAAACAATGTTAGTACAAATTTAAAAAAATGTTTATTTAAATTTTATAACTTATTATTATTCATAAAAAGGATTAATAGAAAAATGAGGGAGAGGGGGGAGTTAGAAGGATGTGACATACTTTTTAGTCGGGAATTTTTGGAAATGATCAGGTGAAATCAGGGAAAAATCGGGAATTTCATTGGTCAAGTTGAGTAGACACCATATATATAATTATATATATATATATATATATATACTCAGCTTGACCAATGAAATTCCCGATTTTTCCCTGATTTCACCTGATATATATGATATTGGTATCTCTTTTCAAGATTTAACTAACGCCACATCATGGGTAATTAATCTTACTGCTCAGTTTTTTGGTGAACGTTTCATTACATCGTCCACAAAATATTTGCCTTGCATAAACTTTTTTTTAAAACTTGATAGTGTGAGACAAGAAAAGTAAGTTTTAAAGTGGAAATTGTATAATGTTTTACTTAGAAATCCTTGTAAGTTTAGATCTTTCGAAAGTAATTATATAGTTGACTCAAAAGGTTCTTTTAGACTTTTTTTTGCTGGCAAAATTGATAATATTTTACTATTTTATTAGTGGTACTTTATAAGTACTGATGTATCAATCACGTAATATGACGTATGAATAATTATATAAAACAAGATCAAATAATATTTCTACCTCTCAGATAATTAGACCCTTTCTATCAAAATTGGAATCTTTTAAATATTTACTTTATGGTGTTAGGAACTCGAGAAATCATTGCCGCACTTACAAAAGTACGCTACCCATCCCTATAATGGGTTAGTTCTATCTAATCCACCTCATAATACCCTATTTCTTTCAGGTCCATTCTAATTAATGTTATCCTCCCATCTACGGCTAGGTCTTCTCAAGGGTCTCTTCCCATTGGGTTTGCCATTCTATATTTTAACACGGTTTTAAATTCTCTAATTCGTGCTGCATGTCCTGCCCACCGTAAACTGCCAGATTTGATTATCCTAACTGTCTTGTGAGAGTACCGTTTATGTAAATCAACATTATGTATCCACCCGTACTCCCCAGTATCCTCATACCTTTGAAATCTAACATATCATTAAAGAATTCAAAAAGCTAAAACACAATAAAATGATAAAGAAGAATTACTTTATTGGTTTGGTAATGATAAAAAATGTGGGTTTAAAATATACCATAAAATATCAAGTCTCGTAGTTTTCTTTTTTCTTTTCGAAAAATGATCGCCAGCACATGGCTTTCGAGTTTTGATCAGAGACGAATATGACAGCTAATTGCGTTATTTGTAGTCATGACAACTTGTGACGTAAGTAGCGATGTTGCCAAGCCGCTCTTCTTTTTTTTGTTCGTATTTGTCTTGTTTCTTTTCCAAACCGGGATTCCCGCGATGCGTGGAAGTTTGTTGAGCTGGAAATTGGTTTATTCCAACCATTCCTTATAATGTGATTGTTTACTTATTCATGCGCTTAGAATTAAGTAAGGATATTATTTTATTTGTGATTATAAAGTTTGGAAACTTCAACTAATGCTTTAATTTTCCTGGAACTTTTTTTTTTCACGATTGACGTAAGTTACATTCTTTTTACGAAATAATGAAATTTTTCGATGGCAAAAGAATTATCATTTAAGAAACTATAGTGTACTAAAATGGTCGATTAAACTTGCATAGTTCTTAACATGCTAAAAGCCCTTATATCCAGAAGGATGGAGATATACTTATTTGAGGAAAATGGATTTTAATGAATAATATAAGCTGTGTAGAGAATCCGACACCTTAGCTTAGTCTGTAGCGTGTCTGTCTATTGAGCTAAGGGTCCCGGGCTTGATTTCAGGCAAGGCAGAATTTTTTAATAAATTGGTGACGTGTTGGTTTACCCTCTCACAGTGCAATGAATTAACGGTCGGGGACTGGAAATTGTTCCTGTCCTAGTCTTGAGTTAGATTATAAGGAATATGAATCTTCGACAGGCCTAGCAAGCCGATAGTGGAAAATATATATTGCTTGAATAAAAAAAAACTGACCCAGACGACAGGCTGTAAACAGTAATGGACGTAAAAATGTTTTAATACCTTTGCATGAAATTTTAATCAAACCGTTGGTTGTCTTTGTTGTTAAGGCCTGTTAAAAGACCTAAATCAATTTGTTTTCTAACCCTCGCCGGTGGGCATGTGTTCTAAATGTCAAGCTTATTTAGATTGGAGTGCCTATACCTGGGTTTGTAGTTTGAATCCCTGTTTACCGAGAGTGTTTTGTTCCAGCATTGTTCCCCACTCTCGCGCCATGCAAATGTGGACACATGTCTTCTAATTCTACCTTTAGCCCTGCGACATCAGCGTAATTAAAATTTACCTATGCTTATATCCCAAACGGGTAGCAAGACGCGGATGGAAAAAAAAATCTAGAAATGATTGGTACAATTATTTTTGTTGTGTCATAATTAATATCTGATGGGATCACAAAACAGTGTCTCTCGTGTGAGCGGCTGTCGCGGTCACGTGTTTCCAAGTTCCACGTAGGATTGACGTAAGGTGTCTGTTGCGTAATCCATCCTCCCGGCTCCGTTGCCTGACCTCTCTCTATGTGAAACAACTGCCAGTGAGGTTTTTTAATTGTGCATTTGTTTTCTGTATTTTATATTTACCTCTTTTCTCTATTACCTTATTTATAATGGTGTGTATCACTGTGTTTGATTACAATGCAAACAAAGTGCAGTATATATTTGTATAGTTGATGCACAGCTTTCACGTGTCTTTTTTGTTCAATATGGCTCGATTTCCTTACGAAAACTCATTTTAATAACCTATTTTTCTTATCAGAATCTAAATATATAGTAGGATTCCGGTAGGAAAAGAACTTTTAAGAAAGTTCTTCATAAGGAAATTGGACTATACTCGAAATAATTTGTGTAAGCAATCGTGTTAATTTTTTACCATGTTTGAGGCTTATCATAAAGTGGGCATGGTCGTCCTTAGCTGGGATACTTCCCCTCATTAATCTGATATTACATTTTTGGTACCTTAAAATAAATAGTGAAAAACTGTGCTTAGAAAAATTAAAATCGCCGTTCGAGGCCACATTTATTTAACATTGATGATTCGTAGCTTATTATTAATTTGGTTGAAAATTATTTTAATTTTATAATTTAAAGTTAAAATTATTTATATTCTGTCTTCCCTCTTCCTCTAAATAGAATTGCTTGCGATACCTATGAAAGTAACCCTATTTTTTAAACGTTAGGTTTATTCGCATGGTAAGTTTGGCAGCGTAGGCAGCAACGCGCGACAGGATTGCTGGTTCGAAAGTTTCCTTTGCGCCCGAAGGCATGGAAGGCTAGATAGTAAAAAAAAAAAGAGCCAAGTGAAGAGGACTGTTTTTTAGTAGTGCTGGCAGCTGCCGCTCGTAGCTCTGATAGCGATGCTAGTTTGGCTGCAGTAAAGCTGTTGTGCTGCGTGTTTTGTAGCGAGCGAGGCCAGGCTTGGTCCGCCCGGCTGAAACGAACTATTCCTGTCCCTTCGACACAGGCAGGCAGCGAGCCGAGCACACAGATATCGCAGCAGGCAGGCGGGTCGGTCGGTTAGTCTGGACGGGCTCACTTTCCCGGCCGAGGGGAGTACGGTAGTACCGCGTTCCTACTTGCTAGGCCTCTCGGACCGCTCCGGGGGGGCCAGAAGGGAACCGGCGCTCCACTCCATGCGTCATTTTCTAGTCCTAGTTTCTGCATCAAACAGCAACCTGTAACAAACTGTTGGAGTTTTTAAAAAAATATATAAATAGATCCAATCGGTAGCCACTTTATCTTTGGTGGCAGTAAAACTTTCTCTCTGGCCTTACGTTGCAAGTTATGACAAGTTTCTCGAGTCGGCTGCTAGATTGCTCTACTGGTGTTGAAACCATTTCAAGTCTTGCTCTCGCCTGAAAGATTGCCAACCTTAGAAAGTCACTTTAACTCTAGCTCTGTTGTCTACATTGCTTTTTGCTGTCGAAAAAGAAACCTATACAAATTGATTGTGCTGTTTTATTGGAGAGCGATTAAAAGGGGTGGAGGGTATAAATAATAGTTATTAGCATTTAGCCATACACATTCAACCAGAAGGCTCAAGAAGGGAGCTCTTTCGTTAGCCTTCTCATATTGTCTTCTCATTCAAATTACATGGTATCACGGCTTATCAGAATTTATAAATATTTTACTATTTTTTTATCACTAACTACCAAGAATCCAGCGGTTAACAGGAGTATTGTTTTCTTGCTCTACCTTACTATTATGTATTTAATGAGATGTTCTTTTTATCGGCCTGTTTTGGGTACTGTAATGCTTATTTGGTCCTAATGTATTTCTCCTTTCTTTCTCACGTGTATCAAAAAGACAGTGTCGACCGGATATACGCACGTGGGGACCTCTGGTCGGTATATAATGTGGGAGGCCCCCATAAACCCATGTATTTTTTTATAACAGTGGCCGTGGCTTACTATCTGCTTAGACTATGCGCATGTATACCAATTAAGCTAGTGAGTTGGGATAAGAAAGTTCGAATTTAGAGGAATTGTATCCGCATTTGAAAGGATGACGAGGAGAAAACTATTTATACTCCATTCACGGTAGGAATTACTCTCTGAAAGGTCTTTTTTCCTACCAATATCCTACTATATAATAGATTTCTGGTAAGAAAAAAGGCCTTTCAGAAAACAATTCCTACGCTGAACAGATTTAGGAAACAACCACCCTCAGTACATCCAACTGGGATTCAAACCCTGATTTCCTCATCATCGGCAATCTAGTCTATTGCAAGAGTGAGTGACGCCGTATACCATGCGGTCACCGAAGCAGGTCGATGTAAATTACATCATAGTGTGTCTGAGGAAAGGTAAAAATAAAGCAAATGTTTAATTTTACACACATATTATGATAACAAAGTAAAAGGAAATAGGCTACATAAATACTTGTTGAAAACTCTAATTATAATACAAACTTTCCTTGCTTTATTTGTATAAAACATATCCATGTCAATCTCGGTATGAGGATTTCATAGAAGAACAATTACTTGGAAAGAGTCTTTGTAGTCTTTCTTTCGTGCCCACTACTAGTGCTGCAAACTGTATTAGTTCATTCAATAAGGATGGTTTGAGATCATTTTTGTATTCAGTGGCCAGATTGGCACAGTAGCGGTGGGAGGAAGGGGGGTGAGGGGGCACTCTCCCCCGGAAATAATTCCCCTCTGGAATAAGTTGGCCTCCCTTTAGAAGTTTAGATACATTTCAAATCATATGATATTATCGAATATAAAGCTGGATGATGCCCTTATCTCAAATTCCAGTTGACTTCTAGATGCATTCAATTTTCAAAAACATGCCGGAGATGACCTTTAAATAGATTCAAGGGGAATCTAACTTTATAGAAAAATTCAGATGAACACTATAAATCGCTTTTAAAGTAGTCCCCCCTCAAATACGTATTTCATACCTGATATTCTCGAATATGAAGCTAAAAGACGTATCAAATTGCAAATAACTTTTAAAGGCATTCAATCTTTAAAAAACGTGCCAGGTAGGAACCACTCCAAATAATTTCTAGAGGAATCCAATTTTTTTTAAATGGTGGAAAGCCACTCCTAATAGATTCCGGATGTATATAATATATTATCCAGTAAAACTACCCATATCCTAAACGGCTAACCGTATGTTTATTTAAAAAAAATTAATTCGCTGAACTGCCAAATAAAGGCTTTACGCCTGTACAACCTTTATTTGGTAAAATATACAAATCGAAAAAAGAATCAAAAGAAAATTTAACTATTTTTTAAGAATAAATAATAAATTTAGTCGTGTGTATTAAAATTTGTTATATTGAATAACCATTTATTTAAATGCTCTTTTTACATATACCAAAAAAACAACTTTATTGTAACTATGAATGTTATATAACATATAAATTAAATTTTTTACCTTTAATCTCATATCCAAAAATGTCCTTATCCGAAACGGCTTGAGCTCCCTTTATATTTCGTTTATTAGAGGTTTTACTCTGTGTGTTTGTGTATATATATAATGATATTAAAAAATATCAGGTAACACCACCAATTATTGTTTTCCAAACGCATCCAATTTTCAAAAATATCCAGGAAGGATCATTTCAAATAACATACAATATTTTAAAAATTGCTTGAGGAGACTACTTCATATAGCTAATAGAAACTACTATGAACTATATTATTATGAACTAAAAAGCGTCGAGGGGCGTTTAAATAAATAAAAAAAAAGACCACTTTAAATGGTAGTTTATAGAGGAATCTAATTTTAAAAAGATTCAAAGCGTTTAATACCCATAATAGCTTTTCGAAGCATCAAATTTTCAAAAATTTCTGAGGGAAGGCCACTCAAAATTTCTTAGGACAGCATCCAATTTCAAAAAACTTTTGTGCATTACTACTCCAAATAGTTTATAAAAATAATATAATTTTCAAAAGTTGGGTAGAAGCACCATTCCAAATAGTTCTTAGAGATATATAATTTTCAAACCTTTATCGGAACGGCGGGGGTGGAAGGCAAGCCAATAAAAAGCTTCCTTTTTTCCCCCTTGGCCTTCCCTACACAAATAAGTTTCTGCCGCCACTGGTTGGTACCCATAGATAATACCTACAATATAAACAACATTTTTTCTTTCTTTTTGGGGCCTTTTTCATTGGGGGCACCGGGGTCCACACTTAAATCCGGCACTGCATATAGTTGCAAATGAATACAAAGTAATAAGTCTTGATAATTAGCTTAGCTTATTTTCAAGGCCCACATTGGTGAGTAACTAAGGGTTTTTCTCATTTACGATAGAAGATTTTATTTATTTAGCCTTATTTATTATTATTAACCGCGTCTCACTAACCGTTCTGGTTGTACGCACTTACGCTAATGTGTAATGGTAGGGTGATTGTGAGATGAAATGGAGGACCTACAGTTTAGCGTGGGATCCGAACCACGGTGGAGGCCTGGCATTTCACACATTCATAAATTGTGATTAATACACGTCCTGTCAGAGGTGAAGGAAGAGTTTGGCAATCAGAAAAATCTGTGCCGGGACCGAGGATTGAACCCTGGACGCCCAGCACAGAAGTCTTGACACCTTACCCCTAGACCGCCAGGTCACCATTTAGCCTAATTAAATTATTCATTAGTCTATTTAAATGAGTAATGAACCATTCCCTGGTGCAGTGATGCCAGTGGGTCACTCTTTCGCTTTTAGTCACTTTTCTAAACAAATTTATTAGGCTTGCTTGCTTACTTTACCAGTTTTAAGGGTTTTTTCAAGAAGGAATGATTGCTGCTTATTGCTTTGGTGGCGTATGGTCTAAGGTGCTACTCTTATAATAAAACTAGTACTTGCCGAGAACATGGGAGATCGAAGTTTGATCCCAGTCAGGCCCACTGAGGTGGTTTTCCCTAAACGGTTTTCCACTCTCTTTCATCATCAAATTTGAGTGCACTTCTTCAAAATTTAACCTTCCTCATCCCTAACCCATAAGCATAATTAATATATAAGCAAATAACTAGGACGGTTAGTAAGATACAAGTGTTGAGAAAAAAATCTTTTATTATTAATTATTTATAATGTTTTCAAAGAATGTTCAATATACAGGTTTTGTATTGAAATGATCCAAACCTGTATTAATGTACAGCGATTTTAATTCCACTGTTTCATTTTTAACAGGAGGAGAGGTTTTGCCAGGAACTATGGTCAACTATTTAATGTTTCTGACGATAGGTTGATTGATAAAATTGAATTTGAATTTTCTAAACTTTTATTCCAACTAAAATAAGGCTATAATTATATCAATGGTGACTACATTTAGAATAATTCTGTATTTTCATTTTATTTCTAGCCGGTTAGAATGGCTGGATGGGATCGTGCCTGACTGACTCAAGTTGGCTGGGGTTCAATCTTGACGGAAAGCCCTTTAGCCACGATTTTTTTTTTTTGCTCTTTCAATCCCCTTACAAACAAACGTCGCCTCTACAGTATTTCCCTTACTTACTCTCGTCCTTTCGCCCTAAGTTTAACCGTTTGTTGTTACTCGATAGCATCGTCTGAGGCGTTGGTATTCGATATATATTTTTTCCGTGTCCCCAGATATAATTTTTTTCTTCAACTTTATATTCCCAAAATTGTTGGTGCATAATGCAAGATATACATATTCTACAATCTAAATCTAGAAAATAAAGATCGCATGTTTTTACGACCGAGTCTTTTGGTGCTAACCTTAAATATGGCCCTGACTATAGTCACTATACATATAATTATTATGTTAAAAAATTTCTTACCCCCTAAGATGTCTTCGCCTGCACTAGGTTGGATACCACTGTTCTAAAGGACCTTGGTTTGATTGCCCGTGGAGGAGAAAATGTGTAATTGTGATATTGCAATACCTCTAGAAGTAGTAAATTAACGACCGAAGCTTTTGTGTTTGTTCTATAATTAATTATCATAAAACTATATACTTATACACAAAGGAAATAACTATTTTTTATTTATTTTATTGTCCAATTTTCACAGAAAAACTTTCTCTACAGCTAAAAAAGATTTCTAGATCTACTGTCACATATTCAAACGTCTATTCATGTGATCTGCATCTGTCATTTTGATAGATATTCTCAATAACTATAAATGAGTTAGAAAATAGATCAAACGCGCTAACTCATGCAGTAGACTAGGCTGCCGTTGGCAGGGAGATAGAGATTAGAATCTTAATCGAGTTTACTGAGGGTGGTTTTCCAAAATGATTTTCCACTTTCCCTCCACGCAAATGTGGGTACACTCCATATCAATATAACCTTATAATCCCTAAAACCACTGGCGTAATTAGTACACAAGTGTATAACCCGAACGGGAAGTAAGACGCGGTGCTAAAAAAAATTAAAGTACCCAATTTGCCAATTTGGCGTATTTCAATAATTATCATAAAAAACGGAAAAAAGTAGACCACCTTTTCACTTATAATAAAAGTGTTAAATAATGGTTCATTCTATTGAAATGACTGTTCAGACCTTCATTTTGTATTTATTTTTTCAATGATTCATTCAAATTGATTCATTCAAAGTGACACGGGATAACTCGTCTTAAGCCTTTCTTCTTGGAATCCGGCACCGGAGCTTGATTGACCTTTTTTTTAGTTCGTTTTTTAGTTTCGAGAATGTCAAAGCGTGCTTCGTTGAGCTGCACGCCTGAGAATCACTTGCAATAATAAATCCCGCGTGATTACAGCGCCAGTCTAGCGAACTATCGAAAGCAATTAAAGCCACACAATATCAGTTCGGTGTGTTGACATTGTGTGGCATTGTGTCTCAAGGTCATCCAGCGTAACACAGCTGATCGGGTTCTAGTCAAAACACACTATAAACAAAACAATGTGTTGCATAATATTATGGCTCTCTCTCTTTTTCTTTTCTTTTTCACGACATATGAAACTGCCCATTAAATTGTTGGAAGTGACCCTTGCGAAGGTGCAATAAATTTTCACCGGTGGTCGATGCATTTTCAGATCTGGTTAGGTCCAAGACTGATGTGTCACGTGTATACGTTTATTCTTCTTACGGTAATTTTTTTAACTAGCAGGAAATATCAAGCACGTGTGACAAAGTTTGTTGTCATGACAAGGTTATTCACCCTAATGCAACTTATGAAACTAGATTATTAGATAAGATTAGAATATTCAATTTAAAGCTTCACCAATTTTGAGATGACTAACTTATACTTAGCACCGCGTCTTACTACCCGTTCGGGTTATACGCCTAAGTACTAATTACGCTAATGGATTAGGAATGGGGAAGGTTGAATTTAGAGGAAGTGAACCCGCATTTGCGTGGAGGGAGAGTGGAAAACCATTTAGGAAAAACCACCCCAGTTCACCCGACCGAGATTCGAACCTCGATCTCCCCGTCCTCGGCGGTAGAGCTCAACACGACTGGCGCGTTAGCCAACTACGCCACCGAGGCGGGTATGACTAACTTGATGATTAATAAGGGTAGGGTGCAAACGTACCGGTAAAACAGGAGGTGAAACTTGGAAAAGTTAAAGTATTTAAAAAAAAAAGTTGTTGGAATATAAGATAATTTGCGTTAATTAAAAAAAAAGTCCAATTTTCAAAGGAAGGATGTTTATCTAACAAATAGTAAAGTTACTAAATCAACTTTCACGTAATCATACTTAAAGTCATGTGATCCGCAGCTGTCACTTTTGATGGTTATTATCAATAAAAAAAGCACTATAAATTATAGCAAAATGTTATCAATGTTGGCCACAAAAAAGTTTGTATTTTCTAAAAGGCTCTTTTATTAAAATTGAATTGTAAAAGAACAAAACTTTGTACTATTAGTTTCATCTCCAGTTAAAGAGATTTTGAAAAAGAAAAACACTGGGATATAGTTACCTTTTTTTAATTCTTGTTTCAAGAATTTAATATAACAAGGTAAAAATAGGGAGAATCCTTAGCTTGAAGTTTTGCATATAAAATACTAGGAGAATGTATACAAAAATGGGGTTTTTTTGCAGACCCTAAATAAGTCATGGAATTTGAAATTTAAAAAAATGTATCAATCCTTATGGTTCCTCCTCCCGTGTTACAAGTCGTAGGGGCTATTCGCATACTAACACAAATTGAGTAGAGATGTGGAAGGTAGACTTTAAAGGTAGTTCACCCGCATTTGTGTGTGGGAAGGGGGGGGGAGTGGTAAGCCGATTAACGCCATAATATAAGGATTCGCGATGGGGAAGGTAGTGTTTTAGGTAGTGAACTAACATTAGCGCTCAGAGGTGATGGGTAAATCACATGATACATCACACACACGTGGAAAACTACTACCTCCCGGGGCATTCGACCTTCTTTCAGACATTAAATACACATTGTCACGAGTCTGACGCCCTAGATTGCGTGGCCATGTAGTTTTACCAACTACTTATTTTTTTTAGCATCGGGTCTTACTGCCCGGTCGGTTTATACGCGTACTAACTCTTGTAACCGTCACTTTCTGTCCTTCATACCACATACCCCTCTTTACACTCTCTCCCCCTCCCACCTTTCCCTCCCCCTCTTTCCCCCTCCCCTCTCTCCCTTCCCCTCTCCCTCTCTCTATATATGTATACATATATATAGTGTGTGTACGCGCGTGCTCAAGCTTTTATAATAATGCTGGCTAATTGGAAGAAAAGGTATACAACATTTCACCAATAAAAAATAGTTTATCATTATTAACAATTTATTTATTTTTTATAATGGTGCGGAACTTTGTGTTTAAAAATCAGTTCAGTTTTATGAAAAATTTTTGCGTACTTTTACGATACTTTTTTTTTTGTTGGCACCGCATCTTAATTGTGGCCTGATTACGAACATTCCTGATCAAGCGAACATGAGATTTTGGAGTCCAGATTGCGGAAACGCCATGTTGGTATGCCATCCCCTCTAATTTAATAATAGAGTTGACCCGCGGGGTCCTAGCAGTCATACGTTATTTCAGCCTCGTTAGTCTTAATTTAACTAAATTACATACACGATTATTAATGTTAGGCTAGGTTAGGTTAGGGTAAGCTTGGTCAGGAAGAAAGCCCCGGTAGCCGGTGGGTTCTCTCAGTAACCCCTTCCACCCATGTCACCACCCTCACGTGGTAATTCCCGCGAGTTGCACTTTTATTTGTTCGCAATCTGGACATTGGGCATTCAGGTGGCCATAACATTTTGCTTGTGTTCGCGATTTGGACGAATTTTGCCTTGTTAGCAAATTGGACTGTTCGCAATCAGGATACAACCGCCTTACTACCCGTTCGGATTATACGCTCGTGATTCAGTTACCCATCGCCTATTGATTTTCACGCAGAAATATGGGCATTTGTTTCGACACGCTACCCGTAAGGGTTATACATATTCTTATTTCGCTCATGGTATAGGGTCGAAGAAGAAATATTTCGAAGGAAATGTGTTTGAATTTTTCGAGGAGGGAAAGTGGGAAACCACTAAGTAAAAACCACCCTCATTGCACCCGGTCGGGATTTGATTCCCGACCTTCTCTACGTCGGCAGCCCATATTATATTAGTCCGCCATTTAGTCAACGTAACCATCACTGTAGGCTTACAGGACATTGAGTACGTTTTAGTCGTCTATAAAACTCTTTTTTTTTAAATTTACTGCTTTAAGCTTTTTAATAGAGTTCTGCGCCTTGAGGTAAAACTTGAATAACTGTAAAAGACTTGTTAATATAACTCGTTCTAGAACTGTATAAAATACGACTTTACAGCCTTAGGCTCTTTTTATGTTAAACTACAGTAGGTACCTGATTTTCATAGGAAGCCCGTTATTTGAAAACTGGAGACGTGTTTTGCCACAATGGCGATTACAATATTGTATTTATATTATTACTTATTAGTTTGTTTAGTTAATAATGTGAAGAGAGATAATAATTAAATAGTCATTCCTTGTTAAATCATCACAATAAAGTATTATCATTATTATTATTATTAGCACCGCGTCTTACTACCCGTTCGGGCTATACGCACTTACGCTAATGTGTAATGGTAGGGTGATTGTGAGATGAAATGGAAGACCTACAGTTTAACGTGGAATCCGAACCACGGTGGAGGCCTGGAATTCCTCACATTCACAAGTTGTGATTAATACACGTCTTGTCAGAGGTGAAGGAAGGGTTTGGCAATCAGATAAATCTCTGCCGGGACCGAGGATTGAACCCCGGACCCCCAGCACAGAAGTCTGACACCTTACCCCTAGACCGCCAGGCCACCCACACAATAAAGTAATATATCAACACGACCTTCATGGATTTTGATGAATTTATTTTGTATGGTGTTCTTATTGTCTAATAAATTCTTGTATTTTTTTTAATTTCTATCCACCTTTTATGGTTTTAGGGAAATTAGTAGCTGAAACTTCAAAAATATGAATTTGATGATAAAAGAACTCTACTAAGGAGCCTCTAACTTGAATACTATTGGACAAAGAGTTTTCCTTATGGACTCATTTTAAAGGTCTGTTAAGGAGCTTTAAAATTATACCCAACAAAGACACAAATTATTACTATATTTATGGTAATCCGTAAGGAAGTAATATTTATTGGAAGCTTTCGATAACTCTTTAGATGAACTTTATATTTATAATTAATACGTCGATTAAGACAAATTTCTAGATTGCCAAATGTCGGTGACTTTCATTTAATGTTGCTCGTCGAAAGTGGGCTTCCTATTAAAATCACTGTTATACTTGTAAACTATATTACCATAACTGACCCAATTTCATTTTAACGGGCCTGGCGAGAGTAAAACCATTGCATTTGGTTTGGTAAGTATATCCGCTGGCTGATTACCGAGTTTGAAACTGCTGAGATAATCGAGGCGTCAGACCAGAGGTTTATTTTTTGTTGCACCGCGTCTTACTACACGTCCTTTACCTTCTTCGTTGGCCGTGTGGTCTAAGGCGTCACTCTCGTGTTGGACTAGACTGCTGATGACAGGGAGATCGGGGCTCGAATTCCGGTCGGGCATAATAAGGAGGTTTTCCTAAAATAGGTTTCCACTCATCCTCTGCGCAAATGCTGGTACACTTCCTCTAAATTCAACCTTCCTCATCCCTAACTCACTACGTATTAAGAGAAATATACTGCATTACGAAGGAAAATGATAACCGATTACGCGAGGAAAAAACCATAGGAAACAAGCATAGTACACCCAACCGGGATTCGAATCTCTGTATTCCCGTCATCTGCAGTCTAGTCCATTGCGAGAGTGACGCCTAAATTGTAGTAGGTTTCTGGTAGGAATAAAGGATTACCTCCCCCCCCCTCTTTTTTTGCGGTAAACATTAACAGCGCCCGCCTTGGTGTTAGCATGGTATCATCAGGCGTCACTCTCGTGCTAGATTGTGCTGGCCTGCTGATGACGGGGAGATCAGTGTTTCGAAACTTGTTTGGCTGAACTATGTGAGGTTTTTCCTAAAATGTTTCTTACTCTTTCGCCTTGTGACTTCGGATAAATGTTCCCAAATATGCTACCTTCATCTCTACCCCAATCTGCGGATAGCCTGAACACATGTAAGAACGCCGCACACGCGCGCAATAAAAGAAAAACATTTTACATCATATCTATCAAAAATGACAGCTGTAGATAACGTGATTTGAATTAAAAATAGTTTAAGTAACATTTTGTACCTGTCAGATATAGTCGTTCCTACCAGAATCCTTCTATAGCTGTGAGTCGTTTGTTGATGAATCTGCATTTGTAAAATATCACATTCAAAAACTCAAATAAAACTGTTGGCACGTAGAGGGGTGTCCCTGGTAATAGGAACAGAGAGACTATTAAGCAGGTTGAAACCATTTCACCAGCCTCCTGACAACAGGCTTAATGCAACTTTCTCCGACTTAATAATAAATAATAATACCCGTACCGCCCAAATGTCAAACTTGTCTAGTATGAATAGTTTAGGCCTATAAGACTTAAGGTAAGCGCCCACTGGGTCGGTACCGCACGGACGGAACGTACCGCACGGACCGCACATTTTAGGGGGGTGCGCCCACTATCCGCACTGACGGCACGGATGGAAACTAAGTTTGCTCAGCTGCTCTTGAGCCAGAAGGTGAGCTTCTCGTTTGAAAGCTCAAGGAAGTAATGTTTGCATTTCTGTTATTGTTGGATTTGTTTCATGTTTATATTTGTGCTTTTGTGAGTGATATTTCACCGTAATATTTAAATATGGAAAGCGATGAAGAATGTTTAGCTCTTAGTTGCCTTTTAATTGAAGAGGAAAGAAGAAAATGTACGAAACGACAATTCTGGGTTCACATCAACAGGAAAAGACTTATGTTTGGCGAATACTACACATTATTTCCTGATCTGGTTGAAGATGACGCCAAAAATTCCGGCCCGCACTTGATTTTAATTCACTCGCCCGGACTTTCTGTCGGATGGCGGAACGGCGGAGAGTCCGTTGCCGGCGGTACCGACGTAGTGGGCGCATCTTGGTAACAAATAATGCTACGAATTAGTTGTACTTTCCGTTCCGTCCGTGCGGTCCGTGCGGTACCGACCCAGTGGGCGCTTACCTTTAAGCGGCCTTTGTTTGAATTTAAAACTAATGTTTTTGGGCTTTAGCCGCGTTAAGGTTTGTTGCAACAACTATTTTTTTAAGCACCGTGTCTAACTACCCGTTAGGGTATTACGCTTATGTACTAATTACAATAATGGTTTTACCCGCCTCGGTGGCGTAGTTAGCTAACGCGCTAGTTTTGTGTTGAGCTCGACTGCTGAGGACGGGCGATAGAGATTCGAATCTCGCTCGGGTGAACTGGGGGTGATTTTTCCTAAATGATTTTCCACTCCCTACACGCAAATGCGGGTTCACTTCCTCTGAATTCAACTTTCCCCATTCCTAACCCATTAGCGTAATTCCCCGAATAGGTAGTAAAATGCGGTGCTAAATAAAATAAACTAATAGCTTAGGGGCTAGGAAGGCTTAATTTATAGGAAATGCACCCTCATTTTCGTGGAGGGAGAGTGGAAACCATGTAGGGAAAAACTCGACGCACCCGACCGGGATCGAACCTTGATCTCCTCCCTGTCTTCGGCATTCTAGTCCAGCATGAGGTAGCGCGTTAGACCACGCGGTCACTGAAGCGGGTAAACTACAATTAAAACGTCTGAAGTTATTTATTCAACGCGACTCAAGCTTATTAGTTTTAATTCATCTAGTCTGGTGTGCCGGTGATGGGGAGGTCAGCGTTCGAACACCGGTTGGGTGTACTGAATGTGACTCTCCCTAATCGATTTCCCATTCTCTCTCCACGCAAATGTGATTCTTTTACCTCTCAGTTCTACTTTCCTCACTACTTCTTAATTTAACTAAATGCGTACAGCCCGAAGACTAATGGGTAGTAAGACACAGGTAATAAAATAACACACCCTCATCTGTGAGAAATAGGGCCAGTTTTTTTAAAATGAATGTGTCCCAACTGTAGGCAAGGTGATCTTAAAAGCGCAAGGTAATGCTGGGAAGGAGCCTTTTCTTTTATAATGTTGCTGGAATTAGTAAGGTATGATTCAAATGAAATGTACCCGCACATGCGCGGAGGAAGATTAGGAAACTTTTGATGAAAAGCCACCCTATACATTCGAACCCCGACCTCCCCGTCCATTCTATTCCGAGAGTGACGCGTCACAACTTTTAGACCACCGAAGCGGGCGAGTAGCCTGTTCAGGACCAAACCCCTCCCCCCCCCCCCAACACACACACACACACACACACACACACACACACACAGAGCACCGAGTCAAATGGCGGTCGTCAACACGTTCCCCACCGACTAACCTGGTTGGCGTTCTGCCAGCACCGTGCCCCTTGTGGATGATAGCGTGAGAGGTTGTCACGAGTTCACACACTCTCTCGGGCACAATATACGACAGGCTGGGGAGAACCAGTATCCTCGACCCTTTGCACCAAATACACAATATAGTGAAAACTGACTGTAAATTATATTTAGAATAACCGACTCGCTACCCGTATCGGTGAGCACGTGGAATAAATTTTAACGATAACTTTGTCAGGTTTCATGGGGATGGAAAGGCTTGGGATCGAATCCCGACTGGGTGTTATGTGGGTGATTTTACTAAATACTTTTCCACTTTTCCTTTCTGCAAATTCGGGTAAATTTCCGCTCAATTCTAGCCTCTAAATGAGGGATTATCAACCTTTCTAGACTAGTGGAACCTTTGTGAAGGGGATTAGAATTTGTAAGAATTTTCGTGGGTGTTTTGTTTTTCACATGTTTTTATCCAATGCTGAATATATCAGTGTAGGATACTAAAAATTAAGTGTTATACTTTTTTAACAATTTAAATTTTAAATACACATTTTTACTTACTCCCTTACTGAGTTAATTGAAAGATATAAAGAGAAACACTTAAAGACAAAATTTTCTTCTGTTTCCTTATTTTCATTATTTTGTGGTAATATTTTTTAAATTATATTTTTTTTAAATTTTTGCCCCTCAAAATCTTGTCACGGCACATCGTTTCGTTTGAGAATCCCTGCTTTAAATGGACTAAAGGCGTTCACTTTGTCAACACAATAATTTAATTAAATTACTGCTTTATCGTATATTTCTTGCTGGTGCTCATTTTGGATGTTGTTATTCAAAACTCGCAAAAGACGTTATTGCTAGTGACGAAAAAGTCAGGGTTTGAATCCCGGTGGTAGCAAGGCGTGACCATTTTAAAAGTGTTACTAGGTACACATGCGACCATGCCTATATATAGTATCAGCCTTATGCAATAAGATTATTTTAATGTTGGCGTTAATGTTTTCTTTCGTAATAAAAGTTGATACTTTAAATTTTGTTTTATTAAAAAGATGTTTTCCATTTCATTTGATTTCAAATTATATTGTCCTCCTTTTTTCATTTTTGAATCTGGTAACCCAAACTGAAGGTGTTTGGCTGGCATGCACAAATGAAGCTGAGGGTGCCATTAGTGTGGAAGTGGAACGGTAGTGGCGTTGATTCGATTACTAAGAACGGTGATTTGTCCAAGAAGTGACGTCATTGACGTGAGTGGCGCAGAAGTGTAGTCCCGAGCACACTACTGCGACACTACTGGCAACAGACCCATTTTTACACTAAACAAGCTTACAATAAAAATATACAAACTTTTAACCAAATTAAAGTCCCTCTTCTTATTTTACCATATGATGATATGTACATTAAAGCAGATTAGAGGAACTGTACTCGAATTTGCACAAATGTGGATACACTTCCTCTATATTCCTCATTTGAGTAAATAGGCCACTAGTCAAGATGGATATTAGAAAGCTAAACACGCAATTATTTTAGATTTTTGCACCGCATCGTACTGCCCGGCCGGTGTTTTCGCACTTTAATGGTGTTGGGAAGAGAATCTTAAGATTAAATGCACCTTCATTTACGTGGAGGAAGAGTAAGATGCCGTTTAGGGGGGGAAACCCCACCCTGAATACGTACGGATAGGATTCGAATGCCGATTGACAACCTCGTCAGCAAAGCAAACTAGACGATTTTTGTAAGGTTATGGTATATTAGAGCAAAAATGTTATATGCGAAGTGATGTTTAAAACATATGAACACCATGAAAATTGTTCGTCAAATTATTTTTAAAACCCGACCTACTAAAGGCAAAAATCAAATATCTTATGGTTCATAACTTATCCACCATTAATTTGAAATACACATAAAGATAAAAAGTAAAAAACAAACTCCTTTATAAAAATGTAATTTTTATGTTTAGTAGTAAATATTTAATAGCCTAGAAAGTATTCATTCGACCGTATTGAAATATTTATACGTTCATCTATAGCAAGTTATTAAGTCAAAAATAAAAAATCAAACACTTGCAGTTAATATGTTTGGAAAGTTTGATACATCTAATTTCATCAGTTAAAACAAGTTTCCAAAGGAAATAAACAAGGATTAAAGTTTTTTTTAGAAATTGAAACACAACTAGAATCAGTTTTGTTGAGAAGATATCAATAAAGTTCATATGCACGATTCCCCTTAACGACGCTGTTCACTAAGAGATTTCGACGAATCTTATTTTGCGAAGCGGGTTGCATCTTAACTTGACGCGCCTAAGCAGTTTAAGCATTATAACACACAAGGCGCCCATTTACAAAATGGATAGGGAAGAAAATTAGCAGTTCACCCTGCGAGGCCTCTTGTTTATCTACTGGTAACACTTCCCCTCTTCCTCTGACAAATTTACACAATCATTATACTATTTGTGCCTTGAAAACATTGATTTGCTTTTTTAAATACTAGGCTCTACCTTTTTCTTGTTTCCTATACTAGATAGACATATGCTTTCACGAATTTTTGTACTCTATATCCTGGCTGGAAGACTCCTACTAGCAATTTTCGTGACTAAGCCACCCAAATAGCCTAAGTTGTAGATGATTTATAAAAAAAACTACTTTGGGTTAAAAAATAATCATTGTGTAACACTGTAGGACTATTTTACGAATAATTATTTAGTAATGTACTGTATGGTTTTTGTTTCAACGTTACATATCTCTAAAACTCGCATTAACATGGACAACCCTTTCTCGACCTGCCGTGACGTCACAGGTAAGCAACCTCCTCAAAGCTACTATTTCGGAATCAGGGTCACATAAACTATCCGTAATCTAAAATTTTAACTTAGTCAAAGGGAATATATTGAAGTTTTATAGCTGTTTAAGAAGTTTAAATTTAATATGGGAAATGTACATAAAGTGAATGGTTGAAAATAGCATTGAAATGTGTCGCTTGAATTTTTTTATAGGTTGTGGCGAAAATATATTAATTTTGTAAACTACCGTATTAGAAAAAAAAATGGCGTTCAACATACTATTTAAATTTATTATTAATGTTATTTGGTTGATATTGATAGTACCTATAAAAAGTCTCAGTTTCAGATCACATGACTATGTAAAAGTATGTAGAAATTGTTTTATTCAAATTATATAACTGTAAAAAAATAGTTCTTTCATTTTGAAATCTTACTGTACACGTTCATTCCGTTTACTAGTCTTCCCACGGACCAATAAAACCGTCAGAGATTCAACTAACAGCAAACCAAACGGCCGCATATAAAAGTTATTTGCTGCATCACTAGTAGTGGAATCTACAATTCTTCCCCCACTCCCACTCCCCCCCCCAATTTCCCCCTAGGAAAAAAAACATGAATGAGCGGTGACGTCAAAGCCGTACTATTTTCTCCTCCCCTCCCACTCTTCCTTTCCACATCTAGTTTATTTGTGTCTTCTTTTAAAACATATAAATTGTTTACGACAATTTTTTTTATACGATGGCCACAGAGTAAGCGAGAAGGTTCAGATTCGAAGGGAGATGTTGTGTCAATAAGCTTGGGCGTCGAACTACGACGTCATCTATTGCCTAACGTCCTTGATGAAGTGAGGGGAGCATCGCGTAGGTCGTGACGACTTCAGGATGCAAACAAGAATTTTAACCTAATCACTGTCCAAAATTGCAAAAGTAAAAAAAAAAAGTGAAAATTGTAGGTAATCAAGAACATAACTTTCACGAATTGGAAGCCTTAAAGGCGGTGAAGATTAAGCTTTTGTTTCGTTTGAAACTTTAAACCTACTTTATTATTTAGACTCAACCCAAACTAAACCAGATTAATCTAAAGAAATATAATTCACAGTGTGTCCTTAGTCTGTATCTTTTCAGACTAGGGGTCGTCTCTAAATTACATAAGGGATGGGGGGGGGCTTTCCAGTATTTTATTACGAGGTGAGGGGGAGCGGTTATAATCCATCTTACTTAAAAAAATTTTATCGAAGTTTATGGTGAGATAAAATATTTGAAAACAACTATCAAAAAATAAGTATATTTATTATCAAATTTCACTTGGGCCTATATTCTATTTACTTACTGCATTTAAAGTACTCAAAAATTTCATATCACTCGCTTTCTTACCAATCCTTGTATCCAAAAATAACTGAACGATTAAAATAATATACCAAATCTTAATAAAGTAAGTAAGATAGAGGGGGAAGACGGAAAATCTGTACGATTCCTTACGGGGATGGGGGGGTGGGGGGAGCGTAAATAATCATTAAAAAGCCTTTCATAATTTAAGGATGGCCACTTATAAGAACTAAGCATACATATATTAATTATGCTACTGTGGTGGGGACGATAAAGGTAGAGTTTAGAAAATATGTACCCTTATTTGCTTGGAGAGTGGGGAAAAACACCCCTAATACACTCGTTTGACATTCGACACCTGACCACCAAACCAAACCATATCACTTACCAAGTTGAATCTAATTGTATATAATCTAACGCGCTTCGATGTCCGCATGGTCTAAGTCGCTACTCTTGCAATAGAC
Organism: Timema podura; assembly: GCA_033556935.1. Lineage (NCBI taxonomy): Eukaryota > Metazoa > Arthropoda > Insecta > Phasmatodea > Timematidae > Timema > Timema podura. The sequence continues at coordinate 58,040,448 of JAVRXN010000011.1, forward strand.
TACACTTCCGATGACGGAGATATCATGGTTGAGCCCGGTTGGGTGTACTGTGGGTGATTTTCCCTAAATGGTTTCCCACACTATACTTACAAATGTGGGCACACTTCCATCTAAATTCAACCTTGCTCATCTCTAACCAATTAGCGTAATTAGTACATCAGCGTTTAACCCGAATGGGTAATATGGTGCTAAAAACCCTAATTTAATTGAGCCCAGACCTATCCTGCTCAACCTAACATGTCTGTATGCGGGCACATATTTTGAAAGGATATATTAATTTTTTGTACCTGGGAATTAATCGCCAAACACTGGCAGGTGCCGTTTGTGCTTGTTGAAGCAGAGATAACCTATCATGTAGAACTATCGGAACATAAGACGGGTATAGTACTCGTTCCAAGCTGTTTGGCACAGTAAACAGTTTCAATCAGACTGGATAGGTATTCCTATTGTCTTGGAACAGGGATGAGCAATATTCGATAGAGGGCCAGATGACTGATTTAATGAAAGCTACGGCAAGACGAGCGACAAGTGTATAGCCTGATTTTGGTAGGAGGCTCGTTTTGGAAGGGCTTATTTAGTACCAGAATCATCACGCCATCTTACACTACCTGTCCAATTTATACCCACATATGATAATTACGATTATGGGGTAGGGATGGGAACAGAAGCATTTTAGTGGTAATCTACGCCCCTGAAGCAGGCTTTGGTAGAATAAAAGGCCTTTCGAAACGGTAATAGGCAATCTATTCTGGAAGGCCTCCTATCAAAATGCTAATATATAATAGGATTCTGGTACGAAATAAAGGCAATCCAGATCGGGCTTCTTATCAAAATCGGGGTATAGCTTATATTTTGAACGACCATTATTAACGCTTGCTACAAAAATTGCAGTACATTGGTCATCTCATAAGGTAGAGTAAAATGTGACGCGAATCCAGCGTAAACACATTAAATACAGTAAAATAGAATATCTCTCTACTACATAATCACCCCCCTGTAGCCACTGTACATCTGTTTTATAGCTCTTTAAATGGACTGTTGCCTATTCGAGCAGCGACACGTCCTTGAAGTGTCCTCCCTCCCTTCCTCCACCCACCTACTGAGCCATATTTACTGTCTAATATGGCTACAGTAGCCCCATGGCTTCTTTGGTGCTGACTGACAGTTCACAGCTGACTTCTGACAGTCAACATTTAGGTATATACAAAATTTTGACTGTCAGAAGTGACAGCTGCTAAACACATGTTTTTTGCAGATAATATGGTTCGGCGTAGGGATACATAATTTGGTCTAGTAGCTTTTCAAAGCCGTCAGCTGTGAGCTGTCAGTCAGCACCAAAGAAGCCATGGGGCTACTGTAGTTACATTTTAACTCGCTAGGTGTATTATTCCAGAGACATTTACTGCCCATCTGTCTTGATACTTAACACACTCTTCACACAAATGCGAATACATTTCTTCAGGTTAAGGCATCACACTCATCTGGTCTGGGTTGACCGTGGCTTAGAACACCGTTTTTCAAGCCTTGCTCCGCAGAGACCAAGTTTTATAATATTGTAATGGGGGCGCAACCGGTCGCGGTTCGTGGCCCGTCCACAAGTTACTGTGTGAACCGAGAGTTATTTTCAGGTTATTGGGGTATGTTGCTGATTAAACACGATTGAAAATGAACACGAAATATTCAAGGTTTAGATTATTAAAAATAAAACACGTATACATTGAGATAATCAAAAAACTACAGCTAAAAAAGTCACTGTACTAAATAAATAAGAATCATAATTAAGTCTGTAAATTAATAAGAGAATGAGAACACATACAATAGAAATTTAAATAGGTAGACAAAATTTTAAGTCTACAATGTGAATCAAGCTTTTAAGGTCATCCGACCATAAAAATTGTATTGCGTAATCTTAACAAGTGTATAATTATCTCTATATATCAAACTAAAAGTAGATCCGTCCGGAAAAGAAAATCAACTTCCAAATGAACTGGAAAACTGAAACTTGGCTGGCAGGTAGAAAGATTACCCCATACAGTCAGAAAAATCTAAAAACTGAACATTTAATATGAGGAAACTGGGGATAAATGGGGGGCGGGGGCTATAATTTTTTTTTAACTTTTTAAATGAGGTAGTATTAAAATTTAGCTGGATGGTAAAGGAACCATTCCAAATAAAAATAAAAGTCTCAAAATCCTGAATTTTTAGTTGGCACTCCAGGAAATATGCGGGCGGGAGGGGGAAGGCAAACAGATAAACTCCAAATAACCAATTCTAAAATTAGAAATTTCTAAGAGTGAATTGGAAAAAAGGGAATAGGAGGTAAAAATTCCAAAAACTAATAGTTATAATAATAATAAAACTAAAAAAATTAATATTAAGGCCTGAAAATGTTACATTTTTAATTTGGACTTTGGGAAACAGGGAGGGGAAAGGGAAACAATAAAAAAGCACTTATGTTCAGAAGAAAACTGAAATTTGTTAAGAAGTTATAAGAACAACTCCAAATAACCATAAAAGAGAGATTTTAAATGTAGAAAAAATGGGGGAGTGGGGGTTAAGGAAATAAAAAAATATATTAGGGGAGGCTGAAAATTGAAATTGGCCAGGAATGTAGTTGGATTACTACAGTAACAAAATAAATGTTAAATATATACTATTTAGAAAGGGGCCTAAAAAAGGTGTGGGAAGGAGGTTACTATCTCCACTTTTCCAAAATTATTACTAAATCTTTTTTGAGGCATGAAAGAAAATTAAAATTCACCTATTTTATAAAAGGACCACCCTATAATAACCATAAAAGATTTTAAGTTTGGAATTTAAAATATGGGCGGGAAATGAATAATAAGAAAAAAAGCTACTCGATATGGTAGAAAAATGGAATTTTGTATAAGGAGACGAGAAAAATCTAAAAATAAACGAATACTAAAACTAAAGATTATTTTAAAAAGGATCCATTAGCATGGCAATAACAAAGCTAAAAATCAAAGTATAGACTATCGCCTAGCTAGCAGCGATAAAATAATTAAAATAAAATTCTGGTGACATAGCTTGGTCAACCATGATACTCTTTGAAAAACCATGATGCTTATTATACGTGTTTCTGTACCAGAGGATATTTATTTATGCGGAACTGTAATGCTTTTATCCAAAATATTTATGTAACAATCTATCTTATTGTATGATTGTGCTTATACAAATATTGAATTGTTAATGGGCTGCGTTTGTTCATGCATCCAGTTTGAGAACAAATACATATTTTGTCTATAAGGTGTAAATACCTCTTTTATGCTTTTTGCGTACCGTTGTTAAGGTAAAATAATGAATGTATAGGGCTAACTTTTAGTATAATCATACATTCATATGGGGCATACTGAATGAAATATTTATAATATTAATATGTATTATTAATATTACTAATTTTTCAATCTGTACACCTCATGAATGTATGATTATACTAGAATACAGCTCCATACATAAATTACTTTGCCTTAACAATGATACGCAAAAAATATAAAATAGAAAGTTTAACCCCATAGAACTTGTGAACTTTTTTGTTAAAATTTTGCAGTAAAAGTTTGATGGTCGAATGACCTTAACTCCCAACAATAACGTCACAAATTTTAAAACTTGAATGGATGACGTCTCACATTTGTAAAGAACTTTAAAGGAAAAGCCATAGTAAAAATTAATATAAAACATGTAATAAACGTTTACATTCGCCTTCTAAAGGTAAGCACCCACCGGGTTGGTACCGCAAGGACGGAACAGAAAGTACAACTAATTCGTAGCATTATTTGTTACCAAAATGCGCCCACTACGTCGGTACCACCGCCAACGACTCTCCGCCATTCGACAGAAAGTCCGGGCGAGGGAATTAAAATCAAGTGCGGGCCGGAATTTTTGGCGTCATATCCAACCAGATCAGGAAATAATGTGTGGTATTCGCCAAACATAAGTACTTTCCTGTTGATTCTGTGAACCCATAATCGTTGTTTCCTAGATTTTCTTCTCACCTCTTTAATTAAAAGACAACTAATAACTACATAGTCTTCATCGTTCCATATTTAAATAATACGGTGAAACATCACTCACAAAAGCACAATTCTAAACATGAAACAAATCCAACAATAACAGAAATGCAAACAGTATTTCTTTGAGCACGCAAACGAGAAGCTCACCTTCTGGCTCGAGAGCAGCTGAACAAACTGAGTCTCCGTCAGCGCGGATAGTGGGCGCAACCCCCTCCCCGCCCCTCCCCCTAAAATGTGCGGTACCGACCCAGTGGGCGCTTACCATAAGTGTTTTATATAATATGGTTAAGAATGTTTTTAACGAAAAAATAACATTATTTACGTTTTTATTGCCTTGACTGTTGCTATTGGAAATATAGGTTTGTATTTTAAGAGTATACAAACATAAACAAATTCTAGGAACTAGTTTTCAAGGTCAACAAGGTATTCGAACAAGCACACTTGTTGGCCACACCCGATTATTTACTGAAACAGACTATTAAACAACAGTTATTCCTTCTGCATCAACTGATGGCTAAAAACGTGAGATAAGACATTTTCCTTTAGTTTTTGTTTCTTTTAGCAAAAATTTCAATAATCTTTTGTGTAAAAAAAATCAAACTCTTAGATGGAACGAACGCAATCGAGATATTTTAACTTTTAAAGTTGGCACTTGTTTAATCTATTTTATGGACGTTACAGAAACAATATCATATGAGCTACAACAAACCAATAACAAGGATTCCAGTGCTTGATGGTTGACTTTGTCACTAACGTTGGGTATGTTGTAGACCAGATATGTTAATACTGTACTTAAAAATTATAATAAAAGCCTAGCGAATAAATTCCTTTCCCTGAGATTCAATGACCGGAAAATATTAACGAAACATTTGAATCTCTATTTGCCATTATTTGTTTGGATTTTAACAGCTTTTGCATTTATTGTATTGAAATTGTTTTTAACTTTAATTTTAAAAGGGTAAACCATATCATTTGATATAATATCACTACCTAAAAATAATACTATAATATTGTAAAATGTTGTTATTATTGGCCGCCAAAAAAGTGTTTTTCTTAAAAGGCTCCTCCCGCCCCTCCTATGAAAACCTGAACCATGTACACCTCGTTTAACCCGAGAAGCTGCAAGTTACCTTTCTTGTTTCCGCTTTGGCGCATCTTATACGATAGAGCCAAAGTGGAGAAAGTTAACCTAAGAATGCTAATAAGGTAGGCCTAGTATTGCCTTTTTCGGTGGCAGCATGGTCTAGGGCGTCACTTTTATGTTAGACTGGACTGCCGATGACAGGGAGATTAGGGTTTGAATACCGGTTGGGTGTATTTAGGTGTGTTTTTACAAAATAGTTTTCCACTCTCCTCCATACAAATGCGGGTACCCTTCCAAATTCAACCTTCCTCATCCCTAATTAATAAATATGCATATAATCTGAATAGGTAGTAAGACGCGGTGCTAAATACAATAATAAGGTAGTGATGAGGACGTTAGAATTTTAGAGGAAATTTACCCGAGGAAGAGTAGGAAACTACTTCGGGGAAACATTCTCAATACACCAAGCCGGGATTCTAGCCCCGACCTACATTTAAATCACATACCCACTGGCGCGGGCAACTACAAGGTATAAATATGGCGCTATTCCTTCGTACAATGATGCCTAAAAAATCGTTCACATTAAAAACTAATCTTAAATAATTTACCTCCACCCAGTTCAGTCAACTTTAAACTTTCATATCATCACGACTTATGAGACATGCAATCAATTAATTACTGGTAGTCTTGCTTTGGGTTTGCAACATTAATTTTAACTTGAGCGATATACCGCGTATTTATGTTTTGTTTCAAGAAGCATAATTAAACTAGCTTGTAATTTTAAAAATTTAAATATCCTTTCTAGACGTAACCCTGTGTCCTTTTAAAGAAATGGATTAACGTGCAGTACAATTAATGATGGTTGAAGTTTGGGGTAAGGGATTGTAACATAAACAAATATTTATCCGTGTATGTGCAGTTACTATTGGTGAAACAGGTTTACGAAAAACATGCGGATTGGACAGCCCGCAGCTTGTAACGAGCAGAGGTGCCAATTGTACGTCATAAAATATTCCAAGTGGATTAAAGCTTCAAAGCAATTCCTGCAAGGGTTTTAAATTGCACAGTCATGTGGAATAACGGGACCAATGCGGCATTGCACAAATTACTAGGTCAACCAAATAAAACAAGGATTAAATATTTATTATCAATCAAATGTGCCAGACCCACACATTCTGCCTTTCTAGAAATTATTTTATCGAATGACTATTTCACCGGGTTGTTGGAAGCACCACTTGACTCGAATGGCTGGTCTTAAGCCCAGACCAGTAGATAGTTTATTTATACGATAAAGTAAATAAAAACTATTGTAATTATTGTGACGATTTTCGCCCTTGAATGATGAATCTTTTAAGTTGTATGTGCCTCCAAACCCAAAAAAGGGGGAGTGTTGTAATATTCTTTCTGTCCCCGTTTTTTTTTATCTATTCCTAGGGCTACAGTCGAAAAGGTTGAAATTGATTTTGTCAAACCTGTTAATTATATGTCATATGGCCATACTTCAGGACATTTTAAATTGATCAACAATTCTTGAATATCTTCATGAGCACAGTCACATTATATGAGAAACTTTTTGAATGAAGAGAAAAAAAAGTTGTCATTAAATTCCAGTACACCCTTGACAGATATTCAAGGACTCTTGCAATCACAATGTGGCGAAAATTAAACTCTTTGTTTCTACTGGAGCAGTATTTGATTTGTTTTAGTATAAAAACGGCAAAAAAAAACAAAACACACACAACAACCTAACCTTATCTCGCGTTCCCTACACTCCCACCTTAAAACAAAGAGGGAAAATCAGTACAGAAAAAAGAACTATATTTAGTTGTCATGTAATCATCATCATGGAGGAAGAATAAAGCATACCATTACTTATGAATTTCACAACACGAGAAAAAGGAAATATCGCTTAAATAATATAAATTTGAAATAAACAATAATTTGTAAATTTGGTTAAATTTAAAAAGGGTTAGGTTTTAAAACACCAATGTCAATTTAATGAAAAAATGAAATGGCACTCGTTGTTTCAATTTTAGTTGTCCGGAAAAATGCCTTTTGGTAAACCTGATAAACACAGAATTTTGTATCAAGAAAATAGTGACAACTGTTATAAAAAAAATCATTTCTCTAGATTTGTAGAGAGCCATTGCATCCGCTAAAGTATACTACAGGTATAATTAATTTTAAATTTAGTTTTATAGTATCTCCAAATTTTTGGGCCTATGAGGGGTGAGACCACATCCAGTCTATGTTACATGAATGGGGAAGGGACGAATCAAATATATATGGTAGTAAATGTACCTTAATTATCTTGGAGGGAGAGTAGGAAACCATTTAGGTAAAAAAAAACTCTTAGTAACCTCGACCTCACCCTTCACCGCCAAACCGGGACAGATCTTTACCATTTGATGTTTTTAAAGGTAGGCTTTCGACGAGTGGAAGTTTTGGCATTATATGAATACAACTCTTAAAGATGAAACAATTGTTTGATTAGAGGCAGTAGACGAATATTTGGGCCATACATTTAAAAACATCCTCAAAGTATTCGCAGATGATTGATCTCATAATCTTCAAGTAAAGTCTTCGCAGGTGACTGATCCTAAAATCCTCAATTAGGCCTAAGTATTCGCAGATGACCTATCCAAAATCCAAGTAAATTCTTGCAGGTGATCGACCCAAAATCCCAAGTAAATATTCGCAGATGATTGATCTCAAAATCCCAAGTAAATTATTTGCAGATAACTGATCCCAAAATCCCCAAGTAAATTATTTGCAGATGATTTGATCCCAAAATCCCCAAGTAAATTATTTGCAGATAACTGATCCCAAAATCCCCAAGTAAATTATTTGCAGATGACTGATCCCAAAATCCCCAAGTAAATTCTTTGAAGATGACTGATCCCAAAACCCCAAGTAAATTTTAGAAGATGACTGATCCCAAAATCCTCAAGTAAATTATTCGCAGATGATTGATCTCAAAATCCCCAAATAAAGTATTCGCAGACAACCGATCCCTAAGGAAAGTATTAGCAGATTACCTATCCCAAAATCAAGTAAATTATTTACAGATGATCGGTCCCATGCATATACTGTGAATCAAACAAACGATTCACTACAACTTTATAGTAACCAGCCTAAGATAGTGCCTATTAATTAGAGAATAGAGTTAAACCGGAACCAGAACCGATGGCTAAAACTAAGTTTTTAAAGGTACCGGAACAAGAACCGAAAAGTAAATTGCATCAAACCGGAATTGATTATATGATATAAACTATTGTACTATGTTTATAAATTAGGGTACTTTATATATATGAATCTGTTAGTTAAAGAAAGCATTTTCTGATAGTTCATAACTGGATGGATTTATTACTTCTATAGTCTTTGCTCGTCATTCAATTTCGACAAATGCTATCAAATTTAAATGACGAGGAAGTTAAAACAAGCTGGACACAATTAGGGAAAATATATAAGCATGGAAATGTTATGTAATTTGTAGCTGTCAGGAAAATCTGAGAAATGTCAAGAAATTTGGTAATTGTTTAGGGAAAATGGTTGTGCTCTTTAGGAAAATAGATGGCTCAAGTGCATCTAATTCAAACATAGTTTTTAATTACGTCTATGTTTATTTGTTCTTACGTGCACAATGTATTTATAACAATATTGGTAGCCTACATATTTTTTTAGCATCCTTATCAATACTGATATGGGTTTCAGTCAAAGAAATTTTGTTTTTAGCATAAAGAAAAAGTCAGGGAGATATATATTTTCTGAAGTTGTCTGGCCACTCTTTGGAATTTAGAGAAAATATGCCAGAATTTGCGTGGAGGAATAATGTCAAACAGTTTAAAACAAACACCCTCAATACACCCGGCCTGGACTCAAACCCCCCCCCCCCCGATATCCCCGTCACCGGCAAACTCGACGAGACTGACGCCCACCGGTGTGGTTCATACGAGATACATAATACTAAAAGGACAAAGAGAAGGATGTACTCAAATAAATAAGATGTATTAACTGATTGCAAGATCTTGATGATGGTCACATGGTGTGAGGGTCCCATTCCGCCTCTATGCTAATCCGATCACACTTTCTATACTTATATTTTCCCCTTAAATAATTAATAAATAGCCTTGGTGTTAAATAAAGCACGGTAAAAAAAATCAGGCTCTTAAAGCCTCTTTAGTCATGTATAGTAAGTTTTTTATGAAGCACCTTTAAAAAATACAAGTTTTGGGGGCTACATTGATCATTTTATTATTAGGGCTCTTTTATAGGTATTGATAATATCGATCAAAAGTGGACACGTGCAGATCACATGGACTGGAAGTAGCACCAGTAACGTTTCTAGCTGTCAGATAAGGCTCTCTCTGTATGAAAATTGGACTGGAGCTCCAGTAAGGAGGAACTGTTTTTAAAGCTAGCTCTTCTCTCCTCTATCTCTCTCGCCAGACCCGTTTGATCGTGACAAGGGCAAGTTGACGCGGTGAGATGACTTGGTCGCTTCTCTTTCCGAGACCTTGGAAATTGGTAAGCCCCGGTGCTTCTCTTTATATATGACGCTCTCCCACTTTGTGCGAGGATCCCCCCCTACCTCCCCCCCCCCCAGTAGTAATAAGTAATAATAATAATAGTAGTAGTATAACAACAAAGCGCGAGACAGACAGCACGTGCTTGCTGCCTGCCAGCCCATTCATAAAACTTGGCACGGGTTGGGTGGAGGGACTGTATCATGTTTACAATTAGTACACTGCTCCCCTTCCCTCTCTTCAGAAGACCTGTGTTGTTTCCAAACCAAGCGTCAGGTACCGTCCGGCACTTATTATATTGGGACATGCCCCACACACGCGCGGTCGAGGTTTTCCTATACTAGTACAGGGTTCCCACGCACCTGGAAAACACACGGAATTTTGCAAAATTTAGTAAAAATACTGGGAAAATTGTTAATTTGAGACATTTGATTGAAACCTTAAAAGATTAGGTCTTTGTATAGACGAAAAAACGAACAGAAGTATTAAGCACTCTGATTCAAACACAAACACTACCCCTTAATATTACTCCTTAAACACTGGTGTGAAGCGACAGAAGATGTATTTCCTGGTCAATCCTAAACCATACTGTTTTAAATATAAGTTAAAGTACTTCACACTCGTCGGTTTGATTAAAAAAAAAATATTATTACACTTTTCTTCAATTTAATCTGCCTGGAAAAATTGGATTTTTTTTTCTTCTGAAAAACCGGAAAACACTGTGCACTAGGTAGTAAGAAAATAGTGGCAACCCTCTGTCACCGTACAAGGATGGCAACTGTCAGGAAATAATGAGCGAAGTAGATGCTACGAAAAACATGACGTACACTCACAGAATCACTGTTTCCGTCCTTGTTTTTGAATAGTTGATTAATAAAACGCCTTTCAAAAAATAATTAGTGTATGTTTTACATTGAAACTTTTATATATATTTGAAACAATATCTAAAGATGTTATAAAATATTACTATAATAGCCTGTGTATAACATGCTATTAAAATCACTTGCCCACTTTTCTTTTCAAAATGAAAATGTTTTTGTTTGTTTGAAAGACAAGGAAATCCACTGTGAGCCGCTACGGTGGTTGAATAGTCTAACTCTAAGGCGTCCCTATCGCAATAGAATGGCCTGCTGATTACGGGAGATTGGGGTTCGAATCCCGGTTGGGTGTACTGAGGGTGGGTTTTCCGCTCTTCTCAATTTAAATGCTGATACATTTATCCTCGATTAAACTTTCCTTGTCCCAAACACACTAGCGTATTTGATCCATATTCATATCCAACCCGAACTGGCTGTGAGAGGCGGTGGCAGAGAAAAACTATCTCTTCTGCGCATGTGTGTGTTCTTACAATGTTACGCACAAGTGTCCATAAAAGCATTTGTTTGGCCAATAATCGTCTTGATAGGAGGTCGCTCACGGTAATAGTTTACTTAAGTACTTAACTAAGCACGAAAACATTATCATCGTTCAAATCTATGTTTGTGCCACTCGGATTTCAAGCTGTGATGTTCAAGCCAAACTCACACCGTTTTACCATTTCGAACAGAAAATTTGAAAAACTTATCAACATTTAATGCCTAATTTATTTGTGTCTCAAAGCAAGTATCAACAAATCAATATTTGATCAAAAGTTAAACTTTCAAACTTGTTTAGTTTTCACTTAAAAACTAATTAGCAGGAACGTTAGGGCCATTCATATTTTTTCAGCTTTTCTATCACTATTAGAGTGACTTGGCGGTCTAAGGGTAAGGGAACTTCTGTGCTGGGGTTCCGGGGTTCAATCCTCGGTCCCGGCACAGATTTATCTGATTGCCATACCCTTCCTTCACCTCTGACAAGACGTGTATTAATCACAACTTGTGAATGTGTGGAATGCCAGACCTCCACCGTGGTTCGGATCCCACGTTAAACTGTAGGTCCTCCATTTCATCTCACAATAACCCTACCATGACACAGCGTAAGTGCGTATAACCCGAACGGGTAGTAAGACGCGGTGCTAATAATAATAGGCCTAATAATAATATAATAATAATAATAATAACCTATCACTATTGTTGTTTTTACAAAAACTAAACAAAAGTTGTGTTAAAACAAATTTATTATTGGCTCTTAGAGTGGTATGGGTAAGATAAGGAATATTGAAATAGTATGTTTTAAATGCATAGTATTATGTAGGGAGTGTGCGAAGCTTCGACTCTGCTTCGAAACTTCGACTTTGTTTCGAAAATAATTTCCTCTTTGAAACTTCGTCAATACAACATTGACAGCTAAAATACTTGATTTATGATCAATTATTGCCATTTTTATATATATAACATTATACTATATTTTTTTAAAGAAATCCTAAGTAATTGAATCGTAAGTTGTAATATAACTTGACTTAATAAGATTAAAAATGAAATAAAAGTAACAATAAATACAATAAAATATTTTCTAAGTAATTTCAATACATAAAGCTTAATAAACAACAATATAATATATTTTCTAGTGTAAAACACTGACAAAAAAAAATTCGAACTTCGATTCGGCTTCGAGAATATTTCATATATTCTATTCAAGTTCGCTTCAAATTGAAAAAGTGGACTTCGCACACCCCTAAATTATTATTCATGACATGATAGTATATAAGTTATTTAAAAGCTCTTTGTAAAATGTAGACCGGTGATGAGAATTCGGAGTTTAATTATTTAAATAAATACTTTTAAACCCTTGTTTCTTCTCGTTTGGGCCAGCTCTGGACCACATCATTTCAACTTTTATCTTCCTTGGGCTTTAACTTTTGCCCAGTATTCGTGCATTCGTTTTCGGTGCGCTTCCTTTCTTTCATAAGTCCACGTCTTGCCTGTTTTCAACGTGGGCTTGGCCTTGTTTATTATATTAGACCTATTACAAGATGTTTAAAAACTGAGAAACTACGTAAGAAATGCGCTATTTTGATGAAAACACTTCAAGTATAAAGATCAAACTACAAAAATGCATATACATATTTGGGTTGATTAAAACCTTTTTACAAACCTAACGTGTCATTTAGTTAAAATTTATTTACAGTCCAGGCATTAAAAAAGAGATCTGATTGAGAATACAAAATTTATATTTGAATCAAAAGTACATAAAACTTTATAGGGCTATGCTAGTGAGAATTATGGGTGTGTTTTAAAGAACGCAGTTTTACAGTGTTTTTTTTATATATTAGGCTCGAATAATAGATTAATAAATCAACAAATTTTGGTAGTAGTAGATTAAAACAAACATACTCGCATCGGTAGGCACGTGTTCTCATGGTTAAATTAATTTATCCAAGTTTGCTCGGGATTGGAAGGTTGGGGTTTGTATCCTGACCAGGTATATGGAGGGGGGCAGAACGATTTATCACTCTTTTTCCACGCCAATGCAGGTACATTGCCTAAACATTATACCTTTTTCATCTCTGCTTTATTAACGTACTTTGTCTATTATATATGTGGGTAAAATCTTAAGCGTTTAAAAAATAAAACCCATTTTATTGGGTGCATTATCTGGGGCAGGATCGGCAACCGTATTGGTTTAGGAACAAATTGGCGGGCTCGTTCAAAAATAACATCGAGCAAACATTTTTCAAATTTATCTCTCATATTGTAATTAGTTATTAGTATATATTTTTTTAAACAAAAGAGGTCCCGGGTTCGATTCCCGTGTCCAGGTGTCATTTTTCAATTTTCAGAATAAAATTGTTTGTTTGTTAAATCTTTTGCAGAACATATTCACACTGTGGACCATATGTTGCCGCTGATCCAAGGCGTCACTCTCGCAATAGACCGGGCTGCCTATTACAAGGAGCTTGGGATTCGAATCTCACTCGGGTGGATTTTTTTCTAAATAGTTACCCATTCTCCATCCACGCAAAGAGGGTACACAATTCCTTTAAATTCTACCTTCCTTATCCTTACCTCATGAATGTAAATATGTTAATAGCCCAAACAGGTAGTAAGATGCGATGCACACAAAAAAACTAATGTTCCAAACAGTGGGGCACACATAATTATATCTTGGGTGAACGGAAGCATGTGGATACTTTTTAGTGCGCGCCTATTACTGTGGATTGTTTCCCGGGTAATTTACAAACCAATTATAATTCACGTTGCTCGAATCTCAAATAGAAATATATTTTATAAGTTACCTACTTCAAACCCGCTAACCACACAACTCGTAGGGTGTGTGTACGTATGTGTGTGCGTGTGCGTGTGTACACCGCGTCTTGCTATACGTCCGGGTATGTTTACACTTAAAGTTTTGGCCAACATAAATCAACTAAGCTGTTGTTTCAGTAGAAACAGAGTTTAATTTTATTCATATAGTAATATTAAGAGTTCTTAAATATCTGTCAAAGGTGTCCTGGAATTTAATGTAAACTTTTTCTCCTCTTTTTAAAATTTTGTCATCCAATACCGCTATGCTCATGACAGATATTCAAGAACTGTTGATATTACAATGGGAATAAAAAAACCACTCTGAAGTTTCTACTGAAGTAATATTTGATATATTTTAGCTAAAGAAATTTTTTTTCTGTAAAATCTCAATAAACACTGCCCTTTTCCCGATCCCCTTCTACCCTAGTTTAAGGGAAAGTAAATAAATAAGATAAAACGAACCCGTATTTGCTTGGAAGAACAAAAACTGTTTGGGGGAAAGGGGGAAACCTACATATGCTTGGATTCGAAGCCCGATTTCTTGTCAGCGGCATGTCAGACTAGACAAGACGGACGCCTTATCCGTGTGGTGTATATATACATACACACACACACACACATACATACACTTTTTTAAACATAAGTTCTATTACTTCTTGAACTACGAGGATAAGGAGTAGGAGAAAGGTAAGTAACGAGGAACCAACTACAATTTGCCTGTATAGAGGATATAAAACCACAATGGAGAGAAACCTTTTCCTGAGGCACCCGTCCGTCTTTCAAACCATATACAGGTGAGTCACGTAAAAATAGCCCGTCATTCATCGCTGCGAAGATTAACCAAATCCCCAAGAAAAGTATCCGAAAATTGGCCCGGCAAGTCGGAGTGGGTCAAACGTGCACGTGTATTGCACACTCTAAAGTTGAAGCCGCATCGTGTAGCGTGCGTGCAAGAATTAAGAGACAGAGTAAAACGTGTAGAATAGTGCATGTGGCTCCTCGACAGCGTCGCTGATTGGACGCTCGATCCTAGGGCACATCTTCTTTGAGACGACTCTCAACACAGATTTGTATTGGGGGAATATTTGAACTCTCTTACGCACAATTAACCCCTGAATAACGGGAGTGGTGCACATTCCAATAAGACGGGGACACTTACCTACGTCCAAGTGGCGCTGGTCCGAATTCATCAAGCATTCCCAGACGGACGAACTGTGAACAAAGAAAGGTTGGCCTCCACGTTCCCTAGAATTGAATTACCTTTAGGTCTACTTAATTGGAAACAAAAATTTATTAGACAAACCCGCATACTTCAGGAATTGCAGGAGAAAGTTCGGTTCGCTATTGCGGGCATCGATGATATATTGTTTTGGAACCAAAGCATGCTGACCCGGCCACAGAGGTGTCTTGAGGCCAAGTGAAGCTATTTCCAACATCATCTTCAGCGGCAGGTAATGTATCAAAACACGTTTCATCTTCTAAACGTACAGTTGTATTTCTATACTATATTTTACTATACATTTACTCACTTGCACATGCATTGTATTGTAAGCTACACATGGATCTCACGGATAAAGTCTAGCATGCTGCCACTGAACCAACTCTGCCACTAATCATATGGTAGACAGATTGTCTTACGTGATTGAATAATGCGATCCAGTACCTATTGTCTTGGAGCCTAAGGCACCTCCTTTATATATTTTCTTGAAAGAATGTGTGTGTATGTGTGTGTTCACTGTTGGGAAGAAAAATTGACTAAGCCGCATTTTAATAAATTGAATTTACCTCAAGGTTGACTACTATCTGCAGCTTTTGCCGCACATGTCTAATACGTTAGACTCATTGTTCAGGGTTTCCGTTGACGGAAAGGTTAGAGTTTGGACCCCGACCGCATGCATTTGGTGGTTTTCCACATGCGTTTTATCACCGTTGTTTTAGCATCCTCATACCACGCTAATGCCGTTACATAACAAGTAATAATTTAGGTACTCATATTATTGTATTTTTACGTGCACCTTGTCTCACTAGCCACCATTTTATCAGTATCTTTACTTGACGTAATAGAGATGAGGAAAATATAATTTAGAGTAAATATACTCGCATTTGAATGGAGAAAGAGTAGGGAAAACACCACACTAATATCTCCTGCAGGAATTTGAACCCCGACCCCTCCGTTGTCGGCAAACTTGACCAAATGAGACTGACGTCTTAGTTCATTAATATGGATCTTCCTCACAATGAAATTAAAAGAGACTTAACAAGAGACCAAAGTCCCAGCAAGATAATATGTAAACCCCCGGCCCCCGGAAGTTGCCAGCTTGATCAGGGATAAGACCTTGACCCGGTTGATGACTGTTCAGCCAGCCCGAGTGGAAATAATTGTGGTTCGTGCTCGTAACTAGGTCAACATCCCTTGAGGGGGTGTTGAAGGAAGGGAAGGAATTCAAAGCAAATGACGTCACTTCAGATACACGCTCGAAATGTGAACGAAGATAGGAGGTGGTAAAGGGGGATTCCGTCAGTCGAACAGGTTTGCCCCATTGTACGCAACACCTTTTGTCTTTCTCGCGAAGTATTTTTTTTTGTGCTACATTTTACTAAACGAAGGGACTAGCTATCTAGGTTGATTAGCGTATTTTTATCGAATAGAGACTATTCATTTAAAATATAATCTTTTTACACTTCTTAAAGGTAATTTATTGGATTAAACAATTTTTAGAAATAAATGATAAACAGAAAAATGCAACGATCTTGAGAAATTAATATCGATTAATATAATATATGTACACAATCATACCGTATGTATACCTACACTTTTGTGTATTTTTTACTTTATATCAACACCTTGGAGGGAAAGTATTGTGATCATCAGAAAAATTGAACTCGACATTTTGATAAATGTTGACGTTTCATGACCCCCTGAAACAAAAAAAAAGTTGTTTTCACAATGCCGTCTCTCTCTGTACCTCTGGCTAGAGCCGAAAGTATTTTTACCGTTTGAGCTAAAACTTGGTATCTGCTTTTTTCATAAGGTTCCCCCGAGGGGTTTTTGGAATTAGATCTAACGTTAAAATTAAGGGTAGTTTACTGAATGGCTAAAAGAAAGGGCGGCGGGGGGGATATATTTTCTCATAATTCGCTCAAACAATTTTGATTCAGTTTTATAGCTAGACACTGTTTATCGCTATAAACAAGATGGCAATTCTAATTTTCTCATGAAAATTACTATGAGGTTACTTTACAAAATGGAAAATTTTCCATTTTTCATAATTTCTCCTCAACTATTTGAGATATGATATAACTTAACTATAAGCAAATATATATACTTTTTAATTCAGGTCTTTGAAATTGAATTTGATTCTCATGCTCTGTGGTGGACTAAGATGTTTCTCTTCGTTCAATTTTTTTTGTAACATCGTTCTTAGTTCCTATTGCCATAGAGTAAGCAAGTAACGGTGTATATTTACTTTCTCTCTATCTTACAGGTAGAGAAAGTATGGTGATCGTCAAAAAAATCGAACTCGAGATTTTGATGAATTTTGACGTTTCATGACTTCCTGAATCCGAAAAAGTGGTTTTTGAATTTCCGTCTGTCTGTCTGTCTGTCTGTACCTCCAACTAGAGCCTAAACTATTTTACCGATTGAGCTGAAACTTGATATCTAGGATTTTCATAGGGTTGCCCCGAGGGGTTTTTGGAATTGGATATCTACCCCTAAAATTAAGGGTAGTTTACTGAAGGGAAAAAAAGAGAAAAAGTCGATTTTCTCAAAATCGGCTCTAACGATTTTGATTAAATTTCATTTATGAACATTAATAAATATTCCAAACAAAATGGCTACTCTCAATATTTCGGCAAAATCGCTTTAAGGGCTCCGGTCTGATGCGTAAATTAACATTTTTTATAATAGCTCCGAAACTATTTGAGATATGAAATTACTTAGCATTACAAATATGTATATATATTTATAATACAAATATTTTATTCGAAACATATTTTTATAAAATCAATAATTTTCAATCTATACGCAATTATATATATATTTTTAGCTTTTTGGACATTAAAGCTTAAGTATTGCGATCGTAAAAAAAACTAACCTGAAATGTTGATGTATTTCGACGTCTCATGACCCCCCGAACCCTAAAAAATAATCTTTGCAATGCCGTCTGTCTGTGTGTCTATTAAAACTTAAAATTAAGGGTAGTTTACTGAAGGGCAAAAAGAGAAAAAGTCGATTTTCTCAAAATCGGCTCTAACGATTTTGATTAAATTTCATTTATAAACATTAATAAATATTACAAACAAAATGGCTACCCTCAATATTTCGGCAAAATGGCTTTAAGGGCTCCGGTCTGATGCGTCAATTAACATTTTTTTAAATAGCTCCGAAACTATTTGAGATATGAAATTACATAGCATTACAAATATGTATATATATTTATAATACAGATATTTTATCCGAAACATATTTTTATAAAATCAATAACTTTCAATCTATACGCAATTATATATATATTTTTAGCTTTTTGGACATTAAAGCTTAAGTATTGCGATCGTAAAAAAAACTAACCTGAAATGTTGATGTATTTCGACGTCTCATGACCCCCCAAACCCTAAAAAATAGTCTTTGCAATGCCGTCTGTCTGTGTGTCTATAAAAACTTAAAATTAAGGGTAGTTTACTGAAGGGCGAAAAGAGAAAAATTTAGTTTTCTCAAAATTTGCTCAAACAATTTTGATTAAAATTCGTATCTAGGCGTTGATTAAGATTATAAATAAACTGGCTATTTTCATTTTCCTATGAAAATGATTTTTAGGGTACATTACAGAAGCGTTAATTTCCGTATCTCCATAACTATTGGAGAAACTAAACAACTTATCATTGCAAAATTGTAGGACTATTAGAAATAAAAAACTTTTATTTGACATATATTTTTATAAAAGCAGCAGTTTCTGAGATATTTGCAAATATATTAATACAATTTTGTGAGCTTTAGTTGTAAACATATACTACTTAAGTCTTAACGCAATAATTCTCCAATGCCATAGAGTAATTAAATATAAGTATCTAAAAAAGTATGTTATTTTTCCTTAAATCTCTTAGGAGAAATGTTTGCATAGCAATGATCTATCTCCATTTTACACTCAATAGTCAATATTTACATTTTTTATTGGTCAAAATGTATAAATGAATAATTAAATATCAATGCGATGACTTGAAGATCTGCAACACCTTATAAAATGTTAAAATTTTAACCAGAAATCGAAATTTTAATACGAAGTGTTGACCCTTGTGGAAGACATTAAACTGTTTGAAATGCTCTTAGGTGGACAAAGATGCGCCTCTTTTCTCATTGATTATATATTATTGTATATTATTTTATGCGTGTTCTTATGTGGAGTGGTGATGATACAATGTACATTATTCCGTTCAGAAATCTTACGAGTTTATAGAAAGAGAGAGAAAGTCTGTGCGGTGCGCCGTACCATTTATTTTTCATTTATGATCTTTGGTTTAGTGTTTCTACAACAATATATAGACCTACTATTTCGCTTCACAAATATGCCGAGTTTTTAGTAAATGCCTAATAAAAGTGGGAGAAAGTCTGTGCGGTGCACCGCACCTTGATCGTTTATAGTCGGTAATGTTATAGGACAATTAAATAGTTGAATATGAAAAAATACATTTTGTTTCTACCTTTTTTTTTGTTTAGAAGGGTGGAAGGACACAACGTTCACTGACGACATCAGAAACTGGACTGAAACCAGAGCGGCACCCAAAAATGTAATGTCTCGAACCTGCGGCGAGCTATGCCGCGCCCTGTCGCTCTCGTCTTTTATAGCAAGGAAACGTCGTTCTCCGTATCGTAGCTGAGGCCTTACTCCCCCGATGCTGACAACATTTTATGTGGAGAACATTGAATAGTTATGAAAATTTCAAAAATAAAATACTAAATTTGGCCATGATAAGTGAAAAGTAAGATTAGGCCTACACTGTTTTATCATCTCGAAAAGAGTGCGGTAAAATTCCACTCTCCCTTCACGCAGATGCATGTACACTTTTTCTAAATTCAACCTTTCCCATCCCCAACACATACATACGTGTTATCCTGAACGCATAGTAAAGCGCGGTGCTAAAATAATTTTTAACCCTCAAATTTAATAAGGTAGGCCTACTTATTTGTTTTATGCTTATTTACGTTAAACAAGTTTGTCAACAAACTCTGGATTTACCTTCTTATATATATATATATATATGAGTAAAAGGTAAAACTTGATTTTTTTTAGGTACTCGCGCTTTGCACCTTCTTTAAGAAAAATCCATAAATGTTAGACCAGAAAGCCATTTACCTTAATCTGATAAAAGCTTGTCATTCTCGGTTAGAGTGAAAAGAAGGGAATGTTCATAATTTGCTGGTACTATTCCAAAACATTTCCGAAAACAAGCTAAAGCCCTTAAATTCTTATTCGAAATAAAATGTGTTTGGATTTTGTAAGGTGTTCAGTAAAGCCAGGTACAGTAGCCACATGGCTTCTTTGGTGCTGACTGACAGCTCACAGCTGACGGCTTTGAAAAGCTACCAGACCAAATTATGTATCCCTACGCCGAGCCATGTGATCTGCAAATACATGTGTTTAGCACCTGTCACTTTTGACAGTCAAAATTTAGGTATATACCTAAATGTTGACTGTCAGAAGTCAGCTGTGAACTGTCAGTCAGCACCAAAAAAAGCCATGGGGCTACTGTACTTTTAGAGGCAACGCTGATGTAATGGTTAGCACAATCTTGTGTAGAACCGAGTGAACTGGAGTTCAATCCCAACCGATTGCACTAAGGGAAGGTTTCTTCCCCATTAGTATTTTTACAGACACTCCTCAAAATAATTATTTGCATTTTCTTAGTTTGTTCTCACCCTGGGGCCTTACATTATTTGGTGAAAATACTGGATGGACCAAACTAGCAATAGTACACCAGTAATAAGAGGACTTATAGTGTCAGCACAGAGAAGGGTCACTTTATTCCGCTCTCTTGGGTCCTCCTAGCTATGGTAACATTTTGAAAATTATTGCTTCAAACTATTTTCTAGGAATTCTATCAGGGTTGACACGGACCTGAAAAACACAGGAAATTTTACTTTAAAAAAATCTGGAATATTTATGAATTTGAAACATTAAACGGCAAGATTAATTAATAGTAGGTATTTAGAAAGACCCGCTCCCTTTTCACACACGCCAAAAAAGGTATCACTCTGTACTACTCACTAAAGTGTCTGTATAAACAGGGCACTTTGTAGAAAATATTGGTAACCCTGTTGATGCACGACTAATTTAATTGCCTTAGGACATTATCTTCTTTGAACTACAACTGAAATACAACTTGGAGATGTATAGAAAAAGTATCTATAACAGTGGTTCCCAACCGTTTCCATATCGTGGATCCCGTGAAGCCTTATAATAATTCGCCTCCGCCCCCTTAATCTTCTCCGCCATAAGAGGTGAAATTAGCCTATATAGAACCCTACGTAGGCCATTTTCATATTGATAAAAGAAAAACTATGTTTAGTTGGACAGTAATGGAAAAAAAACAGATGTTTAATTAAATGGTGAATATCGAATAGTTTATTATTATTATTATTATTATTATTAGCACCGCGTCTTACTACCCATTCGGGTTATACGCACTTACGCTAATGTGCAATGGTAGGGTGATTGTGAGATGAAAATGGAGGACCTACAGTTTAACGTGGAATCCGAACCACGGTAGAGGCCTGGCATTCCTCACATTCACAAGTTGTGATTAATACACGTCTTGTCAGAGGTGAAGGAAGGGTTTGGTATTCAGATAAATCTGTGCCGGGACCGAGGATTGAACCCCGGACCCTCAGCACAGAAGTCTGACACCTTACCCCTAGACCACCAGGTCACCTATCGAATAGTTGTTATATGGTGTAGAAAAAATCTTTAAAATCTAGATTTATTTTGCGGACTCCCACAGGACTCTTCGCGTTGTACCTATTATTTATTTCATATACACGTAATCTATATTTTAATATTTGCTCTGAAGCTGGTCATCTGTTTCTAATGATAAGGTAGTGAGTGTTCCAAGCCAACATTGTGCTTCTACAAGGGCCCCGAATGTAAATCCCGGCTAGGAACTTTGAGAGCTCGAGAGAGCACTTTCTACGGTGATTTGAGAGTTCCAGGTGCCACTCACCCAAATGTCAAATGCATGAAAGTACATAAAAAAATTACATTTCTCACACAATATTTGATGAGCCTCCTAATTATTTGATATTTTCTCCCGTTGTTGCAGGGTGGAGTGGCCCGAGGCAGCCAGTCCCCCTACCTGGGCGGCCAGGGTTCGGGCCCCGGGTCGGGGGTATTCTCTCAACAGCAGCAGCAACAACAGCCGACCTCGCAACCCACGGCTCCGCTGCCCCAACAACCCGGCAACCAGCAGCAACAGCAGTACCCTTCGTACCCGCAGCGGTACCCCACTCCGCCCGGGCCGGGGCCCGTGGGCAGAGCCGCCTTCTCACCGCACCAGGTCAGAGTTCCTTTATTGTTTGATACTGACAGAGATGGGTGAGCGGATAGCGTGCCTGACTAACTTATGATCTCGTCCGTTTACTCTTCCAGAAAATGCAATTATCCTTGTCGTCACGTGCTTTTTAGTTCAGTTAGTTACGATTTCGGTAGAAAGTAAAATGTTTTACACCGCTTAACATTGATAACATTTTACTATATTATTAGTGCAATTTCATAGGTTTTGATAATATCTATCAAAAGTGACAGTTGTATATCACATGAATTGACTTATAATGGAAAGTGTTTGTTACATTGTATGTATATGAAAATGGTTTGCGAGTTTTTGTGGGAGTGTTCCAAGTAGTATTAACTCCCAAAGTGGCTTAACGAAGTAAAATAAATTTAAATTCAGTTTACAACAGTGTTTATTATTAATTATTTCGCACCATTAATTTACACCTTTACGTTAATAATTACAGGAAATGTATAAATTGTTTAAAAAATTATGATTATTCCTGTGAACACATTAAAAAAAATATTGATAAATCTAATGTGAGCAAGACATGTAGGGGGGGGGAGGTGGATTAGGCATTTGTTTATTCTTTTTTCTTACAAAAGAGAGTGGGGAGGGGGTGTCCAAAATGGCCAAAAATCTACTTAGGTAATAGTTGAACGTTCCCTGTCAAAAAGTTCCTTCATATAAACCATGATATAGTTTGAATGATGGCGTATACGAGTAATTAACGGTTTGAGCACCGCTCTTCTAATGAACCAGTGCATATTTATGATTAGGAACCTTTCTTGAGAAGAGAATCCGGCGACCCACCTCCGTGACTTTGTTTGGAAATTTGGTGCTTCTCCTTCTAGAAGCCATAAATAATTGTGTTTTATGTTAATCTTAGATACTATTGTAATTAAAGCCAGTTTTATTCTCACCCACAGATTGTGGGCTGTAAATAAATAATTATTGTTAAACGTTTTTAAATAACCTAGTTGCTGACTGTGGGAGAGCAATAATTTTATACAAAAATACAAATACAAGGTTAATGACTTGAGCTATCTAATCTTCGGAGAGCGCATGCATATATATATATATATATATAATTTTGTTTTGAGCTGATATGAGAGACTTGCAGCTGGTGCACAGCTGTGCATGGCTTATTAAACTGTTTCTGTCTAATGACCAAAACAGAACATAAAGGTAGTGATGTTGAGTATGCAGTAAAAGGACAGTGTTTTTGCAGTCTTTATAACAATTTTTTTTTCCGAAAAAAATAAAAATATTGTTCCAATAGAAACAGTTTAGATTTCTTCATATTATGATGGTCTCAACAGTACTTGAATATATTATATCATGAGCATAGAGGCATTAGATGAGAACAATTTTAAATGTAGAGGAAAAGTTGTCATTAAATTCCAGGCCCACCTTGACACACAATAAACCACTGTTGTTGTGTTCACACTGTGAAGAACATTAATTTTTAGGTTTCTACTGTAGGAATATTTCATTTATTTGGCCAAAAAAAGTATTTTTCTATAAAAACTACAAAAACACTGTCCATTTTTCGTGTCCCCTATATCCTCACCTAAGTCTTCTGCATTACCAAGCTTTAGTCCAAGTTTCATAGACACATTATTTAATAAATGACAAACGTTTTTGCAGCCAATATTGATAAGATATTACTATATTATTAGTGTTATTTTATAGCTACTTATAATATCTATCAAACGTGACAGCTGCAGATCTTGTGACTTGTCAATGACGTTGTGCACAATGTGATTTTCTCCCCTCACTTCCATTCTGAAAAATAAATTAAACAAAAAAAATTTGTTACTGTCATTTTGACGAAAAGTATTTAAATTCAGTCGCTAGAATCCAATTTTCATAGAAAGAGGCTCTGACAGCTATAAAAGTTACGAGATAAGCTTTCACTTAAGTAGTGGTATAAAACATTTCACTTTCATATCAACCTGGCTCGTTTTCTATAGGTCTACCTTTTTTGTGTGCGGTAGTTAATAACATTGCTACCCTTATCAATAGACACACATGCTAAGGTGTCGTCACCTTCGTCTGGCCGGGTTTGCCGAGGACGGGGAGGTCAGGGCTATTGAGGCTGGGTTTTCCAGATTTCAGAAACCTTTTTGGTTAAAATTTATCTAATCCAATAGTCCAACCATGTGATAGCCTGGATGGGTAGGCAGGCCTATAATTAATATTACATGTCTAACTCCATCACCTAAATAGTTTTAATTTCATATAAAGAGGAATCACTAAACAAATAATTCAAATATTGTTAGTATTACCTGGAATCGAACCAGGGTCCCCAGGAGTCGTGATCGTCTGCCCTAACAACATAACCAAAAGGATAAGTCAAGCAAGACCTCTTCATAATTAAACATTATTTTAAAAAACTATTGAAACACATACTATCCGATCAACATCCGTCCCAATTTTTGGCTTTTGACCTTTTCTTTCAACCCCTATATACAAGTAGCTTTTGGTTGTTTGGTATGTTTTCTAATACATTACTCGGATAACTTATTCCCGCAATACAGTACGTGTTCTTAGCTTGCCCCATGTTATAGCAAATGCTAGCCGGCGTCTTAAGAATAGTATATTTGCCTCATGGCTCCGTTTCGATCCTTCGGACTGAATGTTTGATCTGAACAACGTCACACCGGACTCGGCCCGGTTGCCATGGCGACCCAGTGACGTCACAGGGTGACCTCGAGGGTGGGGGACGGGTTTCGATCCTCCGCCCGTGTGCAGTTCACCGCTTCGTTCCACGCCAGCTCTGGCCCGTTTTCGTTTCCTTACAACCTTTGGGACCGCCGAGGAAACATTGTCTATACTCTATAGTAACGTGAAGGGAACGAGGATGAAGGTGCAGGTTAATTCCCTTCACTTGTACAACCCATCAGTAGCCTAGACAGGATTTAATAGTCCCATGTGTGTCTACCATCCGGGAAAACTGGAATTAGCCGCGAATTTGAGATGGTCGGGAAAAACAGGAATAAGTCGGGAATTTGGTAACAAAAAAAAAGTTAAAATGTTATTTTACTCAAAATATGAAATATAATAATCACTAAATTACAATGTGATTCAAACTGGTTTTTTTTCTAGCTGCGTAATATGTTTTATAATTTTCTAATTCCTAGTAGACTATGTTAATCCAAATAACAAAACCGGTTTGATATTAAAATTTTAAAACTTATTATTATTCATAAAAAAATCATTAAAACATTGGGGGGGGGGTAAAGGGGGGAGAAGCAGGGTGTGATATACTTTTGAGTCGGGAATTTTAGGAAAGTATCAGGGGAAATCAAGGAAAAAGTCGGGAATTTCATTGGCCAAGTTGAGTAGACATCATGGACTAAAGTAGTGCCTCTTCCCCTCCTCATATTTACGTTATAAATACATCACTTCACATTATTAAGACGTATTTTTCAAATGAAAACTTACAATTTAATTTTGTGCCTTTAAATATACCTTTTGTGTAAGTTTGTTTGACTTTGTTCCATTGTAGTGTAGCTAATAAGATAAGGCCGTACTGTAATCATTCTAGGACGGCACTTTTTCAGGATAAATGGAGTGTACCTTAAAAAACATTTTAAAACTCTGGGCACGGGAATCAAACCTATAGATGTCGGCTTTGCGTGACATTACTTTACTACCGAGCTATAATGGTTCCGTGTCTAGTCTTTACTAATTATTTAGGTCATTGGTGTGTAAATAAATCCAAAGGTACCGGGCTCAAAGTGTGAACGGGATGATTTTTCAAAATTTAAGCCATTCATCAGGGCTCCTATATTTTTCATGTCCACATCAAAGTTTTTTTTATTTAGCACAGCGCCTTACTATCTGTTCGGGTTATACGCTTAAGTACTAACTAGGCTAATGGATTAGGAATTGAGAAGGTTGAATTTAGAGGAAGTAAACCCGCATTTACATTTAGGAAAAGTGGAAAACCACCCCCAGTTCACCCGACCGAGATTCGAACCTCGATCTCCCCGTTCTCGGTAGTCTAGCTCAATTCGGCTAGTGCGTCAGCTAACTACTTCACCAAAGCGGGTCATATCAAAGTTAAAAAAAAATGAATATACTTGTTAAAAGTGTTTCGTCTAGACTAATGCCGGGGGTCATGATTCGTGTAAATTAACGTAACAACAAACCCAAGCATTCAGGTCTAATTAGGCTACAATTATTACTTGAAATAGGAGCTTACCGTATACACAAAATAAAGTGTAACAAGAGTCTTCGACGGCTTAGAGTTCGCGAAACGCGGACAAAAAAGTACCAAAGAATTCGTCTGCATACCATGAACAAACGAATGAAATATTATATAGCCCATTGAACGTCAATCGCAACATAATTGACTGGCTAGAACACGTGGTGACTTCACTTAACGTGAAAGTTCTCAGCATCAACATCACATTAACATGCTCTGATGCACCCTGAAGGGGAGCACGAGAGTAAGTTCCAACACGTACCGACCGTGTGGTTTCGGAGTCTAATAGACGGGGTGTCGCGTTTCGCGAAGTCTCTGAAACAAAGAAAACGTATTATTAACATTGGTGGGGGAAAGCAAAAAGTATATTGGTAAACCTAATATAGGTTTTTAGAGCTACGTGCGGAGACACTACTCTATGGGGGGACTGGGTGAGAGCCTCCCAAACCGCGGAGACACTACTCTATGGGGGGACTGGGTGAGAGCCTCCCAAACCACTGTTGACACATCTCGCTTATCCGAGCAGGGCTTTGGGACGTCTATGGCACCCTCCAGGGTCGATGACGTAATTCTCAAGCCCCTGGATAAGAGGATTGGTGGCACCAGGAAGTCTGTCGTAGAAGGACTGCGCCAGCTTCTGGAAGTGGCCCTTGATGGAAGGCATATCCAGGTTGCGATGCAGAGTCTCATTCCGAACATACCAAGGTGCGTCCACAATGGCCCTCAGACACACGCTCTGGAACGCCTGCATCCTGCTCTTTTACGTGTCCTCCATGTGGCCACAAGCGGGACACACAAATTCGAGGATATGTCTGAGCAACTTTGTGTACAGTGTCAGACCGTTCCTTGTAGACAGGGCGCTACGCCTGTTAAGCAGTGGGCCTAGAATTCCCAGCCTTTGCCTCGCCTTGTTGAGTCTCTCAGTGCAGTGTAGTCGCCAGGTCAGTCTGGTGTCCAATGTAAGTCCCAGGTACTTAACACTGTTCGCCCATCTGATCTGCTCTCCAAACAGCCGGAGTGGGGCCGGCCTGTAGAACTTTCTCTTCCATGTGAAGAGCACTGCTGTGCTCTTCTCCACGTTAATACTTGTCCTCCAGGTGGTCAGCCACCCCTCCTACTGTGCCAGGTGCGTCTGGAGTCGCCTCCCGACCAGCTTCTTTCGCCACGACTCCGCTACTAGAGCCGTGTCGTCCGTCAATTTGGTGTCTGGGGATTTAGGAATGTCGTTCACATACAGACTGAAGAGCACCGGGCCCACGAGGGAACCCTTTGGCACTCCAGCCCGGATGCTTCTGACTTGGGATGTGGCGTTCCCAAAGGTAGGGGAGAAGGTGCGGTGGGAAAGATAAGATTGAACAACCTTAACTAGGTAGAAGGGCAGGTTCAGGGAGAGGAGTTTGAAAAGACCGTGCCAAACACGTCCGAAGGTCTTCGCCACGTCGAGAAAGACAGCACCAGTCAGCCTGTTGATATTGAAGTTCCTCGTGACCTGCTCCACGAGCCATTCGAGTTGGTGAGACGTAGCGTGTCCCGCCCGAAAGCCGAACTGCTCGTCCACCAAGATGTCCGCCTCGCGAACATGTTGGGTCAGTCTGGTCAGAAGTCTCTCGAACAACTTGCCCAAACAGTCGAGCAATCTGATCGGTCGGTAAGACGAAGCTGGGGCCGGGTCCTTACCCGGTTTATGAAAGCAAAGGACGTTGGCGTGTTTCCAGAGCTCAGGGAAGTGACTCGGAAGCAGGACGGCGTTGAATAACTCCACGATGAAGTTAATCGCCTCTAAGTGCAGCTTTCTGAGGACCGCGTTATTGATACCATCGCGTCCGGGGACCTTGTTTAGTTTTATAGCTTAGAGTTTCGGTCGCCTCCGTGGGTTCAGGTTCATCCAAACGTCTGCACGAGACCGCAACGATGACCTGAGACACGTGCGCAATGTGCACCGGGTCTGACGGGTCGTCAGTCGGTACAAATTGTGCCTTCAAGTGCTCAGCGAGAGCATCGGCCTTCTCCTGGTTGGAGTTGGTCACCCCGTTACGACATACAATTAGTGATGGGCACAATCGAGTAAAGATAATCGAGTAACTCGATTGTGTTGTGTGATCGGGAGTACTCGATTCTTCCGGGATTACTCGAGTAACTTTACTCGGACCGTGTTATTCTTTTATTATCTCTTTTCTTACCAGATAAGTAAGAATCGACCTTATTGGCTGGACTGTTTACCACGCTATTTCTATTTAAAAGGTATATTCCCTTAGAGCTCATTTTTCATCAACAGTTTCTGCTGCCACGCAAAAATGACCCTTTATGGTTTAAGTGTTGCACATGCGTTCTCAATACAAATTACTCGCATATGTAAGGTACACAATCGAAAAGCATGCTACTAGCTAAGCGTATCACATTTCCGATTCTTTTCAAAAGTACTCGAAGAAAGTTACTCGATTCTTTTTACTCGGCACCTCGGCAGTCTTATTTTCACAATCGCATTGATGAAACTAGATATTGTCTTTCTTAATTATTTTAATTTCTCCTTAGTAAAATATGATTATTTATAAATTGAAACTAATTAAGAGTAAGATACAAAACAAAAAACCAATTGTTTTCACTTTTAAAAAGGTACAGTTATTATCAATTTATTTAACATGACCGTTTAAAGAAAAGTTTATTTTATTAAAAAGAGCACAAAACAATTTTTATTTGTGAGGCATTTCTTAAAACGCATACTTTCATATAGACTGCATGCAACGTGAAAACTGAAAATAATGGGGTGGAGATCACTGTCAGTGTCGACTGCCTACTACAGGAAGAGATTATGGACTTGTTATTAGTATCGAATTCCATTGCAAGACTCCCGAGTAATGTTGTCCTACCGATTGCCACGGGACGATTCGAGTAGATGATTTGATAAAAATTACTCGAGTAATTTTACTCGATTACTCGATTCTTTTTAAAGAGAATCGAGTAGTACTCGATTCTTAGAATTACTCGATTGTGCCCATCACTACCTACAATAGGTGGCCTTGGTGCGGGGACCCGCATCAAGCTCCTCGTCATGCGCCACAGGGACCTGTCCTGCACACACAGGCTCTCAATATTGTCCTCCCAGATACTGTTCCGGTATTCTTGGACCCTCTCGCAAACCGCATGGACTTTGCGGCTCCACTTGGTCTTGTCTACCGGGTCCCTCGAGATTTGCCAAGCCTTCCTCAGCCGATTTGTCTTCCGGACGTGCCTGAGGATAGAATCGGGCAAAGAAGCCTGTGGCGCCCTTTTAGGCGTCGAAGCTTCGAGCGACCCTTTGATGGCGGAAGTTATGAACTCCGCACCGCGATCGATTTCTGCTGCTGTTCGAAAGGTAGGGGTGGGTCCCAACCTCTCGCTCAACACATTCGTGAACCTGTACCAGTTAGTGCGCTTAAGGTCGGGTTTTTCTGGGGGTCTATGAAGGACACCGCGGTTCCCAGGTTCACAAGAACGGGATTGTGATCCGAGTCTAGCTCAGCTAAAGACTAAAGCACTAACCGCCTTCTGATCCCTCTGGAGACAACAAAGTCGAGGACGTCCGGGAAACCAAGGGGATTGTGAGGGAAGTGGGATGGGGGTGGGGGGCCGGAAGCCACCAAGCCGTGTAGATCTATGACGTCGCGGAGCAATCCGCCACGAGCGCACATAATCCTAGAACCCCATGAAGGGTGCTTAGCGTTGAAGTCGCCACCGATTAAAACAGGTGTGGTACCTCAAAGCAGCACCTCCACGTCAGCCCTCGTAGCCCAGTCGAACCGGTGGTAGGGAGGGAAGTAGATGGAAATGAGTCGCACTGGGCCGGTGAAATGAAAGTTCTCCCCTGTATAAGTTAATTGAGTTAAGTTAACTGAATCATAATGGCTTCCATTTTAAAACAGCAAGAATTACGCGACGTTACGTGAAGGTTGTGAACGTTAATTTGATCGTGATCATGGCTTAGAGAATAGAGAAGGTAACATTTATAGGTGTACGCGCATTTTCTTGAATCGAAGGATGGTGAAATATTTATTACAAAAAACACCAAGGTACATGTGACCAGCCCCGTCACAAGCTCACCAGACAAGGCAAGGCTGACTAACACCTTTGGCCACGTGTCTGCATTTAAACGTATCGATCGCTACCTAATAAAAGAGCCAGGAAAAAAATTATAAATTACACCTGCATTGAACATAGTGAAGGATGGAACCAATTCATTAAACACATCAAGAAGAATGGTGCATAGGAACGTTTTAAGGAAAAACAATTTTTGGCTCAAAATAACAGATTCTGATTGTGTTAAAATTACATAAGATTTTTTTTAAATATCTGCTTTAATTTAATTTAATTTTTATAACTGATAGTCTTGGAAAAACTTATGAATCCAATTCTATCAACTGTACCTAGGTAGTTTTTTTTACACCGCGTCTTACTACCCACTCGAGTTATACGCTTCAGTACTAATAATCATACTAGTGGGCTAGGGATGAGAAATGTTTAATTTAGAGGAAGTGTATCCGAATTTTCGTGAAGAGAGAATGGGAAACCAATTTAGAGAAAACCACCCTCAGTACACTCGACCGGGATCGAACCACGATCGCCTCGCTATGGGCAGTCCATTCTATTCTATTGCGAAACATTATTGCCTTAGACCATGCGGCCACCGAAGTGGGTTGTAGGTGGTTGAACTTTTGATTTGTAAAAACACTTATTTAGTTTTTATATTACTGTTTAAAGTTTTTAAATTTATTTGAAATATTTGGTGGATTAGTTCGGAACCATTAGGTGTTTGGCGATTTTGTCCTTTTCGGGTTTAGGCTTTTGAGATGCCAACTGGATCATCATGCTGGCCCACCACATTAAAATCGTTATCACAGACGTAAATTGAAGGCACACAAAAAAGAATTCGGGCCCATACTGAGCACAAACGAATGGCGCAATCGAAAAATTTGGCAGGATACCTAGAAACCAAGTTGACTGCCACATTCAAATAGTTATAATTAGGATACTTTAACAACACAAACGCTAAATTTCCGGAACATGAGCACAATTAATGGTATAAATTTGAACTTATTTGGAGAATGGGCAGTACGTCTTGATTAACGTGTTTGGTTTTAATTTATTACTGATTGTTTTACAAAATTACATGGCTATCTCGAGTTGGGGCTACAACTTTACGACAGCTTTACTTTCAATCCTCTTTTTATTGTTGCAATTGCTTTGCCTTAATTTGTTTCCGGTTGCTGCGCTAAAAGTTTGGCTGGTTGTATTTTGATAGGCTCGCAAATTATCTGGTTACATGAGTATAGAGTGAAATTTTACAGTAGAAACCTAGTTCACAGCAGTTTCATGATTTAAAAAAAAACAGTTTTTTGTTATTGCCAAGACTTGTACTATAAAGATGAAGTAACATTCAATTAAACACGTGTTTTTATTTAGTGATCAGCACTAAGTAAATAGTGTATTTCCATTCTCTTTAAATACTCATGGGTCCTTCATTTGTACCAATGGAAATTGAAGATAATATTAAAAATTAATCAAGACAGTTAATGTATAAAATGGGAATGTTCTCTGGACTCACCCCTTCTCAAATTAGAACGCTTGAATTTCAACTGTTTCCATTAATTCGACTGGATACAAAAAAATCTCTGGAAACACGAAACATTTTGCAGCACCCATTTAGAAGCGTGAGGAAAAGGAAAGGCTTTCTTTGACAACTAGATAAGGTACTACTTTCACGTATTCATACGTCAATTCATATGCTTTGCAGCGGTCACTTTTGATAATTACTATCAATACCCATAAATTAACAATAATTTAGTAAAATGTTATAGTTATTGATAGAAGTAAATGCCTTTAAAAAATTCTTCCTCCATGGTTACACGTGTGTATGTATACAGAGTCAAGGGCCACGAGTTCGATTTCTAGTATGGTCGAAACATGTCACGGGTGGAATTACTGTGGTGAATTGACGGTCGGGTACTGGATGGGGTGTTGGCTTAGAATGAGGTTAATTTATGCTTCGGGTGTTGATATTTATAATATTTTAATCAAATCTTTTTAACTTATCTGTGCCGATGATATAAGTTTTCACGTTGGCGGAGATGCGACCAATTGGGCTCGGGAGTTAAAAGTTTTCCCATGGGGTTATTGGATTGAAATTATTTCGATCGTTATCAGAGTTTTAAAAATACCTATTGGTAGAATATTCTCTCTGATTATGAATTTGTAAATATCTAATTACTTTGAATATACACCTTATGCGCTGCTGATAAATGTCTTTGCCAAGCTATGCAATGAAAATATTTTTTTTGTAATATTCTTATACTATGATTAATTTGTGAAGAAATACTTGTGTGTTTATAAAAGTCATGAGAAAGCTTCTTTTTTTGTAGGTTTATCTTTTTTCCTTACTTATTTGCGCATACGTATTTACTGTAAATTAATACTGTGCTTTTGTTTTCCTGCAAAAAGCGTGTCATACCGCAGACCTCGACATTTTTATCCACTCGAAGCGGACAGTCATTTATGAATGTCCGCGCACATTCACTGACCATGTAGTCACTGATCACGCGCAACACGCATGATCAGAGACATGGAGAGCCGGAAACACATTCAGCATCTTTTACGTGTCTGGAGTCACGGGGGAAATATCACTCTTTTTAGTGTGGAACCTTGGTTCGATTTCTGGCGATACTGGCAAAGATATTTACTAATTTATTTAGCGTGGACTATTTGAACCAACTGATTTGATCAAAACACAGCTCACACACCAAGTTAATTATAGAATAGGGGTATTCTAATTCGAATTTAAAATGTAGGGTCTTTAAATAATATTTCAAAATCTCTTTAAATATAAAACTGAATGTAGCTCTGTCCTGAAATGAAAATTCACTTCCAGATGAGCTGGAAAACTGAAATTTAGCAGGAAGGTAGAGGGATTTCCCCATATAACTAAAAAAAATTATAAACAGGAAATTTCAAAATGGGATTTGAGGGATGGCTTTAATCAGAAAAACAACTTTTTAGATGAGTTAGAAAATTAAAATTTGGCAGGAAGATAAAGGGACCACTCCAAATAATTATAAAAGTCTGAAAATCTTAAATTTTTTGACGACACTCCGGTAAATAGGAGAGGATGTGGGGTGGGGAAATAACCAGAAAAATAACTATTAAGTGTGGTACAAAATATAAAATTTTTCAGGCAGGTAGGACACCTCCAGATTAAAAAAGTCTTAAAATTTGAATTTTCTAAGGGGTAGCTGGACACACGGGGGAGAGTAGGGAAGGTTAAGAGGTTTAAAATATCTAAAAATAATAAAAATAACTCAGTTTGGTAGAAAACTGGAATTTGGAAGGAATGTAAAAGCACCACTTAAAATAGCCAGAAGAGGCTCAAAATTTTAAATGGGACCCCGAGAAATACGGTATTGGGGGGGGGGGGGGATACATAAGATAAAAACACTTTAAGGTGGGGTGGAAAATTTGCCAATCAGATAGAAGGGCCCCTCCAGTTAACTAAATAAAAATATAAATTTCTAAGAGGGAATTGGAAAGGGGTGGTATCTAAGCGGAAAATACCTTTTAGGGTAGGTGGAAATTATATTTGCCAGTAAAGTAGCGGGATCACTCCAAATATCAAAATTAGTGTTATCAGTGGTTTATTAATGGGAGTAGGTGAGATGGGGAGCCTTCGAAATTTCCAAAACTAAAAGAATAAACTACTTATCAGTGTGGTAAAAGATTGACATTGTGTAGGCAAGTGTAAGGACTAACCAAGACTGGTATGAAGGTTTGAACATTCTTAAATTTCAAAACAAAAATAAAAAAAATGTAAAGGTGTTCCCATCATAGTTTCCAAAAATATAAACCACTCCTCGGTATAGTTGATGATGGGAATTTTGTTTTATTAAATGTAAAGGAAAACCCCAAATAACCAGAAGAGTTGGAACATTTAAAATTCAAACTGGGTTACAGGAAATGGTCAGGACTGGAACTTTCCAAACTAAATTTATTAACCCTTACCGGTGTGAAAAAAAAATGTAAATTTGGCCAGATTGTATAGAGAACACCAAAAAGCAAAACATTTTAGGGATGGGGGTGAAATGGGGAATGAGAAGGAATTTCGGAGAAACTATAAAAGTATGGACTTTTTTTATTTTAAAATTAAAATCTGTGTTGAAGGAAAGATAGGAATTAAAAAAGACTAATAGAATTGAAAAAAATCTTTTTAAGTGTGCCAAAAAACTTAAATACTTTCAAGCTTGACAATTTAAAAGTTAAAAAATTGGTTTAAGAAATACGGGCTCACTACTAAACTAATAGGGAGAAAAAAAACCTCTCGTTTTGGAATAAAATTGAAATCTGACAGTTAGTAAAAAATACCTTACGGATAACTGAATGATATCTGAATAAATGGAATTTCAAAATTGAAAACCGAGAAATGTAAGATTAAAATTATTTTCGGTGTGGTTGGAAATTGAAATTTTGCAGGCACGTAAAAGAACCATATCAGATAATTTAATACATATTAAAATTTCAAAATTGGAATGTGGGAACCAAAAAGTATTGGGAGGTGGGTAGATTAGCTTGAAATCCCCCACAGCTATTAGAAAATCTACCTTTCAGTGTGGAAGAAAATTTTTAATTTGACAAATTGGTAAAAAGATCACCCAAGATAGCATAGAAATAGGAATGTGTAGAATTCAACACTATGGGTCCAAGAAATTTATGAAGCCTGGCCTCTAAATTGCTTAACTAATAGAAGAAAAAAAACTTAATGTGTTTAGGCAAACATTGCGCTCATTTGTACACTCAGTTTGGGTGTTAGGTAAGATTATTTCAAAGATTTAATTTATTTTAATTGATTGGTTGCAAAGATTGCTTTGGGATTGCCATAGTTAATCCAAGATTGTAAAAGAAGGAACTTTAAAAATGTTGCTCGTCGGATGTTAAACGTCCTAATTTGATATAGCTTTGATGCGGCTTACCCGTGAGAAGAACGGGTCAAACTGCTACTTATTAGGTATTCCTTCATTGGAGCTAGAAGTATTGAAAATAACGCTTTTGTGAGCATTTCAGATTTTTTTTTCGAGCTAAGCTCTTCTCAGCACATAAAGTGAAAATTCCTCCACCAGGTAGTAGTAAAATATAAAACTCACATAAAAGTGAAGTTACGATGTTTGCTCATTAGGGTTACACGTTGTCACTCTGTATAAACAGTATTAATAAGTTTTAAATAACGCTAATGTCTAATAATATAGTACAACATTATCACGGTTGATAGTAATAATTTATGTTTGTATTTTCTGAAAGGGTCTTACTACTGGAATCTTACTATGTAAAGGGGCTAGAGGTGTGTGTGTTTGGTAGGCAGTCTGTCCTTAAACAAGCTAAGCACGTGTGCCTAATTTGTTTAGAAACATTTAGTTGTTTGTTCACTTGGTACTCTAATTTATTTTCCGATTTCCATCAATATATTGAATGTATAATTATGTTCTTTCCGTAGCTTCAAAATTTGAATAATTTACCCGTATCGGTAAAGGCGGAGGCAAATACTTAGATTTCTTCTGGTTTCCTGTGGCGAGTAGTTAGTTGGGTGTTTGAATCCCGACAGGGTATATTGTGGTTTCGCATTCTTCTACACAAATGGGAGTACATTTCATTTTAGCTTCACCTGCCTAGTTCATACCCCATTATTTTTAATATACGAACAGCACGGACGCAGTGAAAAGTTACTAAACAAATTGGATTTTGTATTATAACTCATCAGAGCGTGCTTATATTTAACCTAAACCTCTAGCAAAATCATAAAATGGAGCTCATGTATTAGTAACAATAATTAATTATTGTATTGGGAGACCTAAAACCCTTGGTAAATAGTTAGAGCCGTTCAAGGTTTTGATTTGTTTTTATTTTTTCGATTTGTTCGTAATAAAGCAGCTATTGTAAATGCTCAATTTTTACTAATCGCTTTAATAAACGTTATCATATGATTTCATAAGAAATCCTGTGTTAATATAGCCTAGTAATGTCTTTTTAACGTGCCACAATGTTCACTGGGTTGTTGGTATAGCTGAGTGTGCGTTGGTTGCTTATAACGGACCGGTAGTGCTAACCTCGGTACCATTTTACTTGACTCGGACCCGGGAAGTCCGAGATTCTAATCTTAGCTGGGTCGACTGGGGAGGTTCCTTAATTTAGCTAACGCTGACACATTTCCTCTTAAACACCCTCCTGATTACTATCATTAATTTGGAATAAACTTATTTAATATCCTTGTGATACGAAAAACAAATAAATATATCGGGGCGTCAAGAATTATTTAAGAACATTTTTTTGCCATTTTGGATCCCCTCTTCCGCTTTGTAAGCAAAAATAAGCAAACGTTCGATCCCCCTGCCACCCTAAGATACTTACGTAATACTTGAAAGCCTATATATATATATATATATATATATATATATATTATATATACACATATACCACACATTCAAATAGAACGTACTGTGTAGGCCCCTACGCTGCCTACACGTGTGATGCATGTAGTAGTTTACAGGTGGTATTTCCTCAGGAAGAAGGGCCCTTGGCCCTATTTGACATAATACATGTATAAAAATTAAGGGTTGGTCTGCTATACCAACTCATTGTCATAATAAATACCTCTCCTCGGCTATAACACGGGTTTGCGGGGTAGGGATCCGACACGTGCTATAAGACAACAGCGCTTTAACCTTTGACTCATTTAAAATATATATATTAAGTGATTTTATAATGTACTAAAAACACTTCTAGAATTGCGATATTGAACACGATAAACGTAGAGACCATCAGGCTACAGGGAAAGTGACGGGTGAAACAAAATCGTCAAGACGTACTTTACTAAGGCACATGCAGTTTGTACAAACACGATTTTAGAAAATTCTATTCACTTTCACGTAAAATGATACAAGTAACTAAAAGTCTGTAATTTTGTTGTTTTTAATGGGATAATCTTTTTTTTATATCGAAACTACCTGCATAGCTTTTACCTCACAAAAGCACGCGGATAAAGAAAGACCCGCGCCATAAACCGACGGCGGCTTGTCACTTTTTGAAAGGCTCACCCCCACCATTTAATGAATAGTTGCCAGTCATTTAATAGTGAGTGATATTCATTCTTTTAAACGGCATAAGTAATTTCGCCAATGAAAGTGTTAAAAGATAAACTAAATATTCTATCAACGCCCTCACAAGCTCACAGCTTCATGCCGGTGACTGGAATTGCGATTCTCTTCAACATCTCTTTTCTCTCATGTTCCGCATCTGCGTTTATCTTGGTTTGTGTGTGTACATTACGGAAGTCAAGACGGGGGACACCCCTTGCCGTGACAAAGCGGCAACGCAGTAAAACTGAGGGGGTAAAAGGGGGGAAGCTGGGAATATATAGGCCATTGACCTGTGTGGCTGGGAAGGTCGTCCTCTTTGCTCGCCTCCAATCACACACATAGTGTATATAGATAGCTAGTCAGCCGCTATACAAAGTGTGTTCCGGGTCCCCGGGGGCAACAAGGGGCCAAGTGACGGCTGGGTCGCCGCCCGTTGGGCTGTTGTTGCATGGCGCCCTCTGTTTTGCCTGCTCTTGACCGAGTTTCTGTTTGGCAGGCAAGGGCTGGGCGTGCTTTTGTCTCGCTCGCACACTTACTGGAAAACAATGTAATTATTGCGGTGCTCGGAGCGCCGATCTCTTCTCACTCAGTTCTGTGCGTTTTACGTTCCTCCGAACCAAGGCATTCGCCTTGGTCGGGCTTCAACTAATCTTCTCGACGGTGGAGATATACTTCGTGGCGTTTTTATAATTCAAGTCGGTATCTTAACTTAATGCTATAGTTTAAACTCTTTGTTACAGAAATTATCCTCAACTTTCTTCACACAATCGTTGTATAGATGTGGGTCATTTTGCGACAAACCAGACAAGACGAGAGGCTGATGCCTCTATTCGAGTAGCTTCACTTATCACTGATCAGGAAAACCAGGCATTAGGTTTGAATTTTGTGCATGGGGGTGGGGGGTGGAATAAAAAGTGCACCGCTGTAAATAGCTTTTAAGGGCGTACGAAGGTCAAACATTTACCAGGGGAATACCACTTAAATATATTCTAGAAACATAAAAAAATATATATATCCAGGAAGGACTACTCCAAATATCTTGTGGAGGAATTTAACTTTCAAACATTTTCTGGGGTTGAGTCCCCCCCAACGCCCCTTTGACAACAATTGTTTTTATTTCTTTTCCCTCCTACTCAAATAAATTTCCTCCGCCACTGGGTGTAGCACATTTGTATGTATACTACTGTTTAACTTTTATGCACTCTACTCGTGAACAAGCACAGATAACAAGTGGAATAATCACTATCGGATTCAGACTTTAAAAAAAGGTTTGGGGGGGGGGGGGTTAGAATTCTATAGTCTTACCATGTTTGTTTTGAGGGGGGAAGGAAGGAGTCCTCTCTGTTTTGACTCGCGGTGAAGTCTTCCAACAGGAGATGACTAGGATTATTTTTTTAACAAAGACTCATCTTCAAGTAATTTATAGTGGTTTAAGACATAATTGAGGTTGTAGGTTGTATGAATTGTGGAGGACTCCAATAGTCAACTAACCAAAATATTTAGTAGAAATGCCTACTAACAAAACTTAATGCAAGTACAAAAATTTTACCAAAGATTTTCATTCATGACCATTTGCTCAGTCTTACAAACTAAGGAAAAGCCCTTTAAAAGTTTTTTTCTCAGGAAAATCGAGAATTATGCTGGAATATTATTCTAGAATTTGAGAGGACATCCCGGTCAATCTGGGTTTTTGTGTTATCGAATGTATGTTAGTAGCCTGCTACTGTGTGCTCTGTGCTTTTTATTTGATTCTAAAAATGAAATCATCGGTTTCTTCTCAGTAGCTCTGATAAATAAATATTTAATTGGCGAACATAAAATATTATTCTACTCCATTTCAGAGAAAGAAGTTATATGCACACACCGATGCTAACTCTGTAACTCATATAAGGCGTCATATAGATTGGATTGGCAGTCACGGTCAGAACCAGATTATTAGAATCGAGAAGATGCTCTATACTGATGCGGATGCATTTAGAATAAAACCTACTTTCTCTACTCTTGACCTTAAATTAGCCATTAATAACTGATTTTAAAAGAAATCCTTTGAAGTAATTTTTATTTTACCAAAACTGCAGTTTACCGCGTGTAGTTTTCCCTCATAACTTTCTGGGCAGAGGGTACCTCTCGTCGAGCGTGTGAAACGTTACACGCAGCATTGGGCCCGTTCACTCGTTCGCACGCCAACATTTCCCACGCCCGTCCTTGATGAGGTTGAAGCATAGAAATGCGTCAGTCTTCTCGTTCCAGTGTGTCAACACTGGGGTTTAAATCGCGTGTGTTGATTTAGCCTAGACTCTATCAAAGTAGCTCAGACACATTTTACTATCAGGGTGGCACCCTTGGATCTCGCGGCCTGGTGTGTGTGTGATTTTTTTGTGTGCACCGCGTCTTATTACTCGTTGAGGCTATCATCATATTTCACTAATGAGAGGATGAATATGGTATACTTTATATTCACGCCTTTTCTTGGAGGAAGAGTGGGAGACAATGGGTACATCCGCCTGAGATTCAAACCCGATCTTTACATCTTCAATACTGTAGGTTGCGGGGGTTGACACCCTTATTCGTGCGACGACCGAAGCGGGACGGTTATGAGTTAAAGAACCCATTATTAGAGGCCGTTTATAAAATTAAAATATCTTATAGAAAGAAATA
The DNA here is from genome assembly GCA_033556935.1 of Timema podura. Classification (NCBI taxonomy): domain Eukaryota; kingdom Metazoa; phylum Arthropoda; class Insecta; order Phasmatodea; family Timematidae; genus Timema; species Timema podura. The sequence continues at coordinate 58,080,814 of JAVRXN010000011.1, forward strand.
CTAAATTATATCATTTGTTTGGACTCTATTTTAAAGCACCCCATTTTTAACATGCAGCTGATGATTAAATCTCTACTGGTACAAATAGGTTGACATTTCAGTTTTATGATGCGGTTAAGACACTCATTATTGTATTCTTCCCTAGCTATGTGCAACTCGTACACCCGCCTCGGTGGTGTAGTTAGCTAACGCGCTAGGCGTGTTGAGCTCGACCGCCGAGGACGGAGAGATCGAGGTTCGAATCTCGGTCGGGTGAACTGGGGGTGGCTTTTCCTAAATGGTCTTCCACTCTCCCTCCACGCAAATGTGGGTTCACTTCCTCTAAATTCAACCCTCCCAATTCCTAATCCATTAGCGTAATTAGTACTTAAGCGTATAACCCGAACGGGTAGTAAGAGGCGGTGCTAATATATTATTGCTTTTATTATTAATATTATGTTTATACATCAAAGTTAATTAACTACCTATTATATTGGATGGAGATGAGGCAGAAAACACCCCCATATTAGTGAGGGTGAGGTGAGGTTTAGAAAATCACACGTCAATTATGACTCGGGACTAACTAACCCCGACGTTTAGGATAGGTTTACCAAATATCTGGTCAATTTACAGAGATCGTTTTGAAACAGGCAGTCTTTAATTTTTTGTTTGGAAAAACTGGTAATTTCACATTATTTTTTTCAAACAGGATTTTAGAAGTCCATTCGCCTTGTAGGAGTGGCGGTAACTGACAACTAGCAGAAGATGTAAAGACGGTTAAAAGTAAAACATGATCAAAAGCAAATTGTTTGTTGTGAACGTTTTGACAGCCGAAAGTGACAACAAATCAAAATTTGGTCTTGCAGATCATAATGGCTTGGCGATTGGATATATGAAAGAAGCTCTGGTAACTTAACTTTTGCTAGTTTTACCACCACTCCAATGGTGAATGAACTGTAGTAGGCATTTGTATAATAATAATAAAAATATAATAATAGGTGAACTGAAGAACTAAGCACGCTGATTCGAACCAGGTCTCCCCTCCCTCCATTTCCTCTTCTTCAAACTTTGGGCTGTGTAACGACTCAGTCAAATCGTCTTGTTATATAAACATCAATAACATTACTTGACATTAGTCATGTTTATGTAAAATAAAATTTAATTCCTCTATGCTACTATCTAAAGGAGGTATCGGCAACAGGTCGGTCGCGTAAGAAAACTATATCGTCTTCAAAATGCTATCTATGATTATTTAAAACTCGCAAATATATCGAGTACCTACTTTCAAATTATATTTGATTGTGACCAAATTTACCTTGAGCGGTCATAATCGGGGCAGTGTTATAAGATAATGGAATAGTTTAAGGTGAAGATATGGGGGACGCAAAAAAAAAGTTTTTTTGTTGATTTTTGCAGTTTTTGTATTAAAACTTCTTTTGGACAAAATAAATAAAATATGACCAATACAAACAAAGAGTTTAACTTTCATCTCATGGTGATATCAACAGATATATGTCAAGGGTTTTCTGGAATCTAATGACAACTCGAACCCATTCTTTAAAAAGTAGAGACTTCTTTTGTACTATCTAGGGGAAAACAAGGATTTCTTTACTTAGCACTGATTGCCAAACCTTTCCTTCACCTCTGACAAGATGTGTATTAATCACAACTGTGAATGTGAGGAATGCCTGGCTCCACCGTGGTTCGGATTCCACGTTAAACTGTAGGTCCTCCATTTCATCTCACAATCACCCTACCATTACACATTAGCGTAAGTGCGTATAAACCGAACGGGTAGTAAGACGCGGTGCTAATAATAATAATAATAATAATAAAAATAATAATTTACTTAGCAAATAGTTTGGGAGTGCGACGATACGACGATATCAACCAATATCACTAAAGGAGTCATTACAAAACAAACAAGTCTGTCCCCGCCTTAGAGATACAGTCAAATTTCCATAAGAAGGGCCTTTAAAAAAATTGTGATCAAATTGATGACATTCTACTATTATATTAAAGGTATTGGTAATATCCATCAAAAGTGATAGCTGTTGATCACATTACTTGACCCATGGATATGTGAAAGTAGATATAATAACTTTTCTAGCTGTCAGATAAGGTTCTATGTATGAAAATTGGGCTCTACTCTTTCACCTGGATTTCTTGTCCTCAGTCCTCAACGTAGGTTTGTTTGGGTTACAGCTGGGCTCTCCCTATGGTCAGCAGCCGCCTCCCTCCCAGTCTCAGCAGATGTATGGGGGGCCCGGCGGAGACCAGAGGAGTTCTTGGGGCCAGCCGCAGCCAGGTCCTCCGCAGGCCTCTCAGCAGGCACCGGCCACCCCTCAGCCGTCCCCGCAACCTCCCCCTCCTCCACAACCCTCTCCTCACCCGCCCCCCTCGCCTAACCAGCAGCACCCGCCCCCGCAGCAATCGCCGCAACACTCCCAGCAGGTAACTAACTACACTTGTACATTATAATTTTATTAGGACGGTGAACACTAGGACCCCTTCCTCCCCCATTTGTACCAGTGGTCACACAGTCTGGCGTCAAACTCGCAATAGACTGGACTTATATTGACCGACAGAGTGCACCAAGGGTGGTTTTCCGCATGTGATTTTACCATCCCTCTCCATGCTAACATGGGTACACTGACTTGAAACCACAACACTCTTACTTATCTCATAGACTATGTACACCTCAAAGTGACACTATACTAAATGAAGGATAACATCTCTCTAGATCAGAGTGGAATGAGCCAGTTTCATATGCGAAACTGGCCTCTTCAATTCGAGTTTGGGTATGTGTCGTCTTGTATTTAGTGTATTACCACACTTGAGGCATACTCAATCTGGCTATAGCCATGGTGTTAACTTCTTAGGAAGGTTCTTTGGCACTGCGAATTTATATTTGAATAAATTTGTCAATCAAAATTACAAATATTTGTTCTAAAAATAAAATAAAAATAAAGCATAAAATTAAAATTTATACATTTATCATATTGTATATTAGGGATGTGCGAGAACCATTTTTTCAATTCGAGACGATCTTGAGATGAGAATATAAAAAAGTATTGATACATGAGAATGAGATGAGAAACGTTCTTTATAAGTACAAAAATGTAAATCATGTTTATTAAAGTAAATATATAGTTTCTAGATTTCCTTTTTGACATTTGAGCAGGTGCTTGCTTTAGATTGTTTTATAGTTCATTCAAACACTCGAGATATAACTTATGCTCATTTTAAATGCAATTAATAAAATAGTGATATGTAGTTACAATGAACACCATTTATAATTTTATTTGTAGTGTAACAGCTTATGTTGTCAAAGTTCGATTTTGAAAAACAATATTTATAACTAAAACATTTCTTAGTAAAGGCTGTTTTTGGGAGGAAATCCGGTATTATTGAAACTAATAAATTATTGGTTTGGATTTTTAATTTCTCAAATTTTCGAGATTCATTTTTTAACTTTCGAGACAAGATATAAATTTTTTTTCTCAAATTTTTAGATATTTCTGAGTCTCGCACATCCCTATATTATATTGTTATAATATCATAAGTTTTTAAGTTGAAATCGGGGTCCGTGAATTTTTACCGACTCAGACTCCACAACCATACTTTTGACAAATGATAAATTTACAGTCAAAGTTCTAGTTGTTTACCCTATGATAACCTGCTATGGGGGTCACTATTGAATAAACTGGACTACCATTGACAGGGGATCTGGGTTTGAATCTCAGTCGGTTGTTAACACATTAGCATAATTATGTAATAATGACAATAAATCAAAAATAACTAATCATATAACAAAACTAAGCAAATAGATCTTAACATCATTATACTGGTATGTTTGAAAGTTCTATATAAACCCTATAGTTAATAATTTTGTAATCAATTTAAATCATAACGTTTAATATTACCAAACCCAGTAAATAAAGTTTGATGATTGATATTAGGTTCTAATTTGTATTATTCTAAAGTATATAGTTCAAAATTCCACCAGAATATTAAAAAAAAAAAGTACTATTACTTATTATTTCCATCATTATTTTTTTAAATGTTGTTAGCTTATTAATATAAACAATATTGAGATAATTTTTTTTAAATATTGGTATATTATTTTATTTTCTGAAAGATACCCCTTGAAGTAATAATTTTTTTATAGATAATTGTATTATTTCTCTAATAATAATAAATTTTAATTTTTAATCTGTATGATTGAGTAATTTTGTGTATTAATTTTTTTTTGCAGTCTTCCTTTCCTAGTCGGCCGCAGCAGCCATCTACTCCGAATGCGCACGCACCAGACGCGGGGGTGAGTTGTGTTTTTTACTACTTACTTGCATAGCTATTTATTGAGTAAAGTAATTTTATTTTATGATTAGTAAAACTTGAAATATTCTCATTATTACATTGTGTAATTTACTTGAAGAATTGTTAATTTTAGTTAAAATCTAATTTCTGAGCTTTGCCGACTGACTACTCTTTCTTGCGTTGGTCTTACTTTTAAATTTCTGCAATGAGAACATGGTGAAAACATATGGAAAAATTGTAGACTAATAATAATTTTACAGATGTAGGATTATTGTGCAACATTTAACCGTTAGATATTATTATTATTGTTAATATTATTATTAGCAGCAGCACCGCGTCTTACTGCCCGACCTTTAGATACAAAATAAGTTACATGATAGCTTAATCGAACGTTTCAATCAACATATTTTTGTAGCAAAATGTTTTATAAAAGCGAAGTTAGATTTGATCAGAAATTAAAATATTGAAAAATATGGTTTATAACAAATTTTAAATAGATTTTCACAATATTTTCCCCTTTTTGTACACTATATTTACCCTGAAAGGTAGCAGTCTTACCTTGACCGATTACACTATGACTCTATCTTATTATAAGCTGCACCATGGTGTAACATGTCAAGATTGGATTGCCGATGATGGGTAGATTGGGGTTCTAATCCCAGTTAGGTGTGGTTCTTGCTTAATGGGTTTCCACTCTTCCCCCACTAACCCCAACCCCACACAGATGTGGATATATTTATTCTAAAATTATTTCTTTCCCATCCTTATTCCATTAGTGTAATTAATGTGTGTGTACCAGTAGCGTACACAGGATTGTGAAGTAGGGTGGGGGTTTGGGGGAAGGTATCCACAACCACCGGAGGCAAATTTTTCTTTTACCATTATATACACCTAGAAGTGTTTTTTGATGGGTTTTTTATTGGCATTTGTTAACTTGGTCATTAATATTAACTGTAAACATTAATTTTACAAAGAAACCCTGTCACCAAAAGAGAGGTAAGGGGTCAACCATACTGACCAAAGAATAATATTTTCAAAGCGTGAAGTCATCCCACTTCCATTCTATGAAAGATAGTCCATTTCCATTCCATGAAAGATAGTCCACTCCTATGAAATAAATACATTTGGTGATTGATATAGAGACTATATCTGAACACCTTATACTTTCTTTGCTCACAATGTTTAACTGGTCATAACTCCCCCTCCGCCATTTTATTTTCTCTTTGGATCTGCATAGATCTCGGGCTATCCCCAAACTACGGTAGAGAGGGCTCAAGGCCCCCCTCCCCCAACGTGGGTACGCTACAGGTGTGTACAACCCAAACAATTACTTAGGGGAAAAAAAACCCATTCCCTTGGACACACATTCTATGCACAATCATTATTTCTTAATAAATGGTTTCTACATAAGATTAAAATGAGACCCTATTATTTTCACTCAATTTAGTCTGTATCAATAAATTTATATTGCAATCAACATTATGTAAGCTCAATTTGTTAAAAAAAATATTGAATCATTTGTTAAGTAGAAAATATAAAAGACAATAGATTTATGTGCTATAAAATGTGGGGAAAAATTTAATGGCTACGAAACAAAGTTAATGGTTATAGAACAGTGTAGCCAAAAGGAAAACAATCAAATTAGTTGTATTGAATAAAATAGGAATAAATAAAACTTCTGTTAGGGGCGGTCCTTAAATTATGTGTTTTTTGTGAGGAAAAGAGTTTGAGTATTTTCTTATGATACGATTACAAACAATGGATGTATTAATTAGGATATGTGCAAAAGTTATTAGAGGGGGTGGGGGGGGGGGGCAGATAGGCAGACATTGAGACAAAAATATGTGGATGCATAGTTCTTGTTCCAATGGAATATAAAAGTCTAAATATGAGAGAGAAAATGTTTTATATTATACAAATAAATTATACATTTCTCATTTTTATCAAATAAGTTGGCCACACTTGTCATTTCAGTAGCTATGTATGTATGGTGTACCAATTTATAGATAAGAAGGTTCAACAAACTACTGAAGAAAAGATAATATTACTGATAGTAGGAAACAAATTAAAACTAACCTCTTCTAAAGTGTAAATAGTTAAACTGCACTTTGCAACATGACCACAGAAGCTTTGTTATTTGTTGGTGGTAAGGAACTGTAAAACTAACAAGTAAAATATTAAAACATACATTATTTTTTACCTTTGTTTATTTCAAAGAAAATAAACAAATTTGGTGTATTGAGTTGTGTGTGTGTGTGTGTGTCGCGTGTGCGTGCATGCATCTAAATGTATTTGTACACTTAATCCATGTGTTTCTTACACACTTTCATCAGTGTTTCCCAAACTGTGGTATGCATAGCCCCAGGCGCATGTGATATACCCCTGAGTTTTATTAATAAATAATTTATTGCTAATAGTAAATTTGATAGACAAATACATGGAAATTTTGAGGGAGATTTTGACAGGCTGTCATTGTTGTGTTTGTTGTCCCCGAAAAGGGCTGAGACTGACCCATACGTTTAGAAAACATTCTCCTATATCATAAGTCTAGATTCATATTACATATTTTGACTAAATGTGGTACACTGGGATATCATCGAGTCATTTCCGGTTTGTATATGTTTTAAATCTACTAATGGAATTTTTTCTGGTTACAAAGAAAGTTACTAGAGCCCACTGAACATGGACTAGAGCTACACCAATTAAAAGATCTGGTTTTACTAAATCATTCAAATTATATATTTAAAAAGTTTTCATGAAATACGTTTATAAAAATGTATATCTTTAGCAAGCTCAAAATAAATAACAGGGTGGTCACTGATCGGGAAAACCAGGAACTGTACTTGCATTTTGGGGATCGGGGGGGGGGGGGGGGGGGGGGAGGCTAAAAGTGCTTGAATTTTGTCATCTGTTGGGAATTTAAAGGTGAGGACCACAAAATATCCTATAGAGGTATCTACATTTTTTTTTTTAATCCCAGGGGGGACTATTCCAAATATTTAGTAAAGGAGTCTAATTTCAAAATGTTTCAAAATAGCTTCTTTGTCATTAAATTTAAAAAAAATCGTGGGTTCAGTCCCTGGACCTTCCTTAACACTGGAAACTTTTTTTAACACCCCCCTTCCCTGTATAAATAAGGTTTTGCCACCACTAGGTGTAGCACATTTGTATACACACTACTGTATTACTCTACTCATAGATCCAGACCTTAAAAAAAAAGAATGACGGCATTTCCCAAGTTCTTTAAACATCAATATATTGTGAATGCAATCTTTTTGGCAATCGCCATTGCTTTAACCTTATCAGAATTGAATAATTCTTTCTTATAATGGCTTAACGGTTTATTTATGATACAGGCTTAACATTTTTAATACAATCCTATTGGCATTACACAGTACAGTAGCACTAATCATCCGCACAAAATAAACAGTAAAGAATGTTAAAAATTATTCCTTGCTTGCACACTCTGACCTGCTTCTTTGTTTTTATATATTTGGTCGAATCGGGTCGAAGAATGGTCAAATTTTAATTTTTTTGGCAATATGTAAAATAATTTAAAGACTTGACATATTATGAACACGATCTTGTGACATGTTATGAACACCTTCTTGTACAGATGGTTGTGTTTATCATCCAGATAATTGGTTTTATCTGGAGGGTCCAGGTGGTCAAAGTGTTTTATTTAATTGTTTGAGCCATAATTTGTAGAGGCTTATTAATAATTAACATTGGCTGCATATTTGAAAGATGCTAAATACATACATATGTGCAGTTCAGACACAATTTAACATATATTTTAAAATTAAATTACTTAGAAATTTTTCTTGGCAAACTATTGCTTCCCTTTGGGCTCTTTAGTTGAAAGGTGAACTTGTAATATAACTGGTCAGATGTGTTGGAATTTCCCAAGAGTGTGAACTTAATAGAAATGTCTGCTTCCTCTAACTTCTCACTTGTTCTTTTTAACGGTTTATTTTAAAAATGTTTTATTCCTAAATCAGCTGTTGGTAATATGAAATATTTTTTCACCCACAGTACTAAGTTTTAAACATAGTGTTTAATTTGGTTTACTAACATCAATTAGACCAGTGGTTCTTAACTTTTTTTGCGCCATGCCCCACCTCGATACGTCAAAAATTCACTCTCCCCCCTCCCCCCTTTCCCAACAACCCTATTAATATAAAAACAAAAATGGTGTTTCAAAGTTATAGTAAAATTTACAATTTAACAAAAAAAAAGAATGTTCCACTTTAAATTTACAATATTAGGTATAAACATGGTAAATTTAAATTAAGCCTTTGTAGGCCTAACAACCCTAGCTCATTAGACTCAAGAAAAAATCCATCAAGTTTGATTATAAGTTAGTGATATCCTTGAGCTTGGTGGTTTTCTACAAAATTGTTTTGATTGCAGGCGCCAATTTAGTTAGCATCAGTCCCTAATTTTGTGATATCCAGTCGGTTTATTTTTTTCTGTAGTCGCATACAACACTAAAACCACATTCCACCAAATTTGAAGATGGGAATGGTAACAATAGCTCTCTTGCCAAACCAATTAAATTTGGGTATCTAGTCTCTGTCTCAACACAGAGCCACATCATGGTTCCTTTTATTCCATCATTTTGCATTTCAGACAATTCTTCTTGGCACTTCATACCCATTTCATACAGGTCCACTAGCAATGGCTGAGATAGCCAAGATGGAAAATTCATGATGAAAAATGAAAAGGATTTTCTTATCTTAAAAATGCCCCCCTATTTATTCAAATAGCGCCCCACGTTAAGATTCACTGGTTTATACCCTCTTCGGTGGCTGCATGGTCTAAGGCGCTACTCTCGCAGTAGACTAAACTGCCGATAATGGGAAGATAGGGGTTCGAATCTCAGTCCAGGTGTACTGAGGTTTCTTTTCCAATATTGTTTTCCACTTCCCATCCACACAAATGTAGTTTCACTTCCTTTAAATATGAATTTTTTCATCCCTAAAACCATTTGTGTAGTTATTACAGATGGATATAACCCAAACGGGTAGTAATATGGGGTGCTGAAAAAAGTACTTAAGCTAGCTGAGCTATATTTTTAGATGTGATCTGTGAATTAATAATTTATTGGTTCTAATCAGATGATAACGATTAGTAAACATATAGTTTTTTAAGATTCCATGAAACATTGGTTACATCTTTAATATGTTTTTTCACTTTTTTTTCTAGTAAAATTTGTTGTGTCTTCATCCCAATGTTAATTAATCTATATTCTAGTGGTTTGGACACGTCTTGTTATTGAGTAATCAAAATGTACATAATAAGGAAGAAGATTTTCCTAGAGGAATAGTTAAAATCAAATTTCATTGCACTCTAGTGTTCAGGCTTAGAACAAGGTACACTTTCCTAGATGTTTAGCTTACAGGTCCCTAGTTATTGAGCGGCTCCCATTGGCGGAGCTTGTAGGAAACTAAACCTTGTGTGCTATACTCGACATTCGAAGCCCTGGCTTAATGCTATGATGGCGACTGTAACCGCTCTTCAGATGCCGCGCTCAAGTGGTCCGTGACGTCACCGCGCTTTGTTGTCGGCTCTGTTTCCATGGCGGCCAGCGCCTGGCTCGATACGGCGCGTGCGCCTCGGGTTCAATTCCCCAACGGGTGTTCGCCCCCTCGCCCTATTTTTTCCACCCCCCTTCCGCTCGGTGTTACGAGAAGAGGACTAGAGGTTTGAAGGGAATCATTTATTAGAGCGGGCCCCTGGGCTAGGGGGTATCCGCTCTCGCTATGAAGGGGGAGCTGCGTCCCTCGGTTTTTGGAGGGAGTCGAGAGACATTCAGTGTTGCCAACATACACCTTCCCACTCGCGTTAGATATATTGTATCGCTCTCTTTCTATCTCATGTTGACGACCGCCAAACAAAAACCTTGCTATGTACCTCGCTTAGCGGAAGTACAGTTGCAGATCGCATCGTTTTAAGAAGTAAAGGAATATAGACGATAAAATAGAACCATCTTTTTGAGAGTTTAATATAAACGTGCCTCTGAAAATTCTCCATTTTTCCCCCTTGGTGAGGGTGAAGTTGGCAACGCGGCGGCAGCGCTGGGCCAGAGTTGCAGTGCAGTGTGCCCGTACGCCCTGCTGGTGGAAATCAATAGCTGGCCGCGCGCGCGTTGCTATGGCGACCGTATCGCATCAGGGACACACATACACACACACCCCCCGCACCGCGCCGAGATAAAACTGTGAGAGATGACGTACTGTACAGTCTGGACCAGAGCAATAGCGACCTACACACAGTTAAATTTAAAATATATATAAGCCTACTTTTTAAATAATTGTTCATATGGAAGTGGGTCTCGATCGTTTGATACGTTCCATAATAATTTGAAAATTAACTGACCAGAGTGCATTATTGCTCATCACAATTAAATTATTTAGTTAAAGTAAATATTTTGTTATTTATGGGATGGTCTGTAGAGCAATTACATCCCAACTGTTTTGATGGACGTTCTGAGAGCTCGGGGCTTTATATCGACTGAATGTGTGTTTGGTAAAGTTTTTTCATCTCTCTTCAATCCGCGTCCTCCCTTCCTCTTTCGCTTATATATACACATTTTTGAACTGATTATAATCCAATCACGTTCGGTTTTTTTTAATTGTCACATTCTAATTTTATTTTAAATGAAGCGAGAAAACTGCTCAAACAACTACAGATAACTTGTTTTTAAAAATTATTATTTAATTCGCTTGAATCAGATGGGATTATTATCGCTTGAGGGTACATGCATCGGTGGGCACGCGGACAAAATGTTGGGCGCATTTAGTTTGGTTTGTCATTGACGGGTCGGGGCTTGAATACCAGCTGGGTGTACAAAAGGTCTTGTTTTCCTAAATGGTTTCCATATCCCCCCCTCCCCCTACAAATGTGAGTGCGTTTTCATCAAATTCTACTTTCCTCGTCCCTAACAGATTAGAGTCATTTTTATATTTGCGGACCCGTACGAGTAGTGAGACGTGGTGGAAGAAAAGCACTAGCAGTTTTTGCATTAATTTTTAAACCGAATAATTGTGTTGTTAATTTTCGGGGATATTAAGTGTACACATTTTCAAACAAACTATTTGTTTTAAATAATACACTACTTAAATACTAATTCACTAATATTTAAAACGTAAGACCATAAATCTCACCAATACATTTTATTTTACCGAGACGGGAATCGAACCCAGGACTCATAGTTCATTAAGTAGACGTACTGACGGATCTAAGGATCTAAAGAGTTGGACATTTGTCCTATTTTGATTCACTCATGCTTTCGCGCTTTACTAAGGGCCGTATAATCTAATCTTAATGTTCAACCAATTTCCCGAATAACAAGCAGTTCCGTCCAATTTGAGATTGTCCTACCCCCGAATCTCGACTATATAAACGGCCCAACCTTGTTTTCACCAGCATCTGAAATAAAAATCTCTCCATAGGAGACTGGACAAGGGTTTTAGGTGTAGCCCTCAGTACCTATCGGTTGGATGACCTTTTCGCGCTTCCTCTCACTCCAGAATCTGGAATCAATTTGGTAAACAAATATTCGAAATGGTTTTAAATATATATTTTAAGTAAGTTAGTATCAACTATAATGTATTGATGTAAAATGTATACTTTAAGAGATCAAATAAAACTTAAGAAAACTCGAATCTCCGGTTGTTGTTTTTTTACATTTTTATGGACTTTTCTTTTAAACAATAAATCATTTTCAAAAATATAAAAAGTGTCGCTTTGGCTTTGAAACGCCCCCCTCAAAAAACATAAAATATACACTATACAGGTGTTTTAATGAAGGTGGCCTGTCCTCACTTAATAGTGAACTCCGAATTTCTCGTATTTTAGTTGATCTCGCTCCAGGCGAAGGTCACATTCTTTCCAGCCGCGATTTGAACCATATTATTTCAGAGCTGGAGATGGAGCGCGGGGAACTTGCTGCTATCGACACCAGACAATAAATGATCACTTTTCTATTATAGAATTAAGGGTAAAAATGAATGACTGAGAGGAGTGCGTGTCACCCCGCGTCGTGGGTAGCGAGCTATTTTAGACCAGGCATAGCATTCTTAATTGGACTTTGGTCTTATTCCGTGTACCCTGTGAAAACAGCGGAGGGAGGTAGGGGTGATTAACGAGATTCTAGGCGCCAGTAAACACGCATGTAATAAGGGTGCCGCCTACTTGAACGTAAATATCTTCGCACACTACAACTTATTTCTTATCAGGATGGTAGTTCTAAAGCTTCATATACCACTAACAATCCTCAACGCTCTATTTTGACCTTGTTAAAAATTACTAGCTGTATAAGAACGCCAGATCAACATTGCGATAACCTGCTTCAGTGGCCGCATGGTCTAAGACGCTACTCTCGCAGTAGTCTAGACTGCTCATGATGATAGATCTAGGCTCGAATCTCGGTCGGGTGTACTGAGGCTGGTTTAAAAAAATGTGTTTTCCACTCTCTCTCTCTACACGCAGATGCGGGTACACTTCCTCTAAATATAACCTGAACCGGTAGTAAGGCGCGGTGCTAAAAAAAAGTGTGATTCAGGTAGGAGTGAACCTAAGAAAATACATAATTTGTTTTAGTCAATATTAATAACATTTGACATTATAATAGTATTACTGCATAGGCATTGATATCTATAAAAAGAGATAGTCACATATAACATGGCTTAAGGCGGCCGCCTTGGTCAGCGAGAAAGTATCAATCGCTGTCAGGCCACACGGCCACAATGGTTTGTGTCGTTTTCTGGAACTCCTTCTCTGTTCTATCTAAGCTTATACTCCTTTCGCCCTTCATCTGCAACCCCCTTTGTTATGTCAACAAGAAATAGGGGAAAGAAAACTATGAAACTTCTTATCTCATGATAATGAGTAAAGCTTGCTGCCAGTTTTCGAATATCTTAAAAACAAAATTGAGCTAAAAAAATACTGTGTTTGCTATAAGAAGGCTAAATCTAGAGCCCTTTTTCATCAAATCATATCTCATAGATCCTCAAAAATGCTTTAAAAGTCGTTAAAAATTAACTATTTCACATTCTCGCGCCTTTTTCTTTATTTTAATAAAACTAAACTATTTTTTTATGAAGGTAAAAGAAGAAGCCTGTAGGAATCTTATAAATATTGCGTTAGAGTTTAATGTCTGCTTGTCAACTTCTCTCTTACCGAGGTGTCCCCCTTGACGTATGAATACATTCAAAATATAACTATTAGAACTGTCAAAAAGTGATCTAAATCAGAATGTTTCTTACCATTTACTTTGATATCAGAATTGAGACATTTCACTTCAAAAAGCCCATGAAAATCAGCCAGTATCACCTTTTCCGTTATCATTTTAACTATTACAAAATTTAAAGTAAAAGACAGGGTGCTTGGTTAGGGACAGGTCGATACTTGTCACCTCCATTTTGACGTGATTCGTATTTTGAAATAACAAACTTCCAGTGTTTCTGGAAGTGAAATTTTACTCGTTGTTTCTTCTGGAGAAATATTTGATTTACTTGGACCCAAAAACTGTTTTGCCATAAAAACTGCAAAAACACTGACCTTGTCTCGCGTTCCTTGCATCCTCACCTTAGGATAGGCAATTCTTCTTGAATTAAAGAGTAGCACTGTGATGTGGTTTTCTGCGGTATGCGCCAAGTGAACGGACCAATTATCAGTTCACTCGCTTGAGTGACCATGCAACCACTCAGATCCGCGTCATTGGGCTCGCGGACCAAACCTCCAGATCGTATATTCTGGAGGGGAGGGGGGGGGGGGTGATGAACCTCCCCAACAGGCGATGTCAAGGGTGCTTTAAAATATTAAACATACCCTAATTTGGATTATAGATACTATTAATAGGATTTCAATAAGCTACTAACCTGGTTATGCCGGAATACAAAAATATATTATTCATAATATTTTCGGGTGTAAGATCTTCTAACCAACTCCGGCCTCCTCGTTACGGCCTTGGCCTGAGGTCTAATCCCAGCTGGTGTTCTGATGTTGGTTTTACCTTAATAGTTTCCCGATCTTGATCCACGCATATTCGTGTACATTTCCTTTAAAATTCTGTTGTCATACATTTGACATTTTATGTGAACTACCGTCAATCATTCACGTAATTAAGGAGTATAAAATTTATAATGATAAAAACCTGAAAACTGGGTGGATCGCATTTCCAAAGCAGAAAAAGTGTGGCTTTTTAAAAAGTCACTAAAATTTCAAAAATATGGCCTATGAGTTGCAAAGTACGGTGTACAAAAGTGTAAAACCGTATTAAGTATTTACTGATCTCATGTGAAGAACGGTAACCTAATTTCACAATCTTTGTATATATTTAGTGTTGTCTTGTGCTAATAATTAAATTTTTTTAAAACTATGAAAACTTGGAATTGTTCTTATGTAGCTTTGTTTTTAAACAGTGTATTTTGTTTATTCGGGGAAAACTTCAAAAAGTTGGGTAATTTCGAAACTCAATTCTTTGTCGCTTCGGAACTTAATCGTGTTTCAAAGCTATCCGATTGCGCTCATGGTTCACACATAAATACATATTTGTTCAGTACCCAAGGCCGTAGCCAGGCTAACATTCCTGTGTATGTGGGTTGGGGGTGAGGGGGTGGTACAGCCAACTGGAGGCTAGAATAAATCATAAACAATAAACGCCTAGAGAGAGCAGAGGGCAGAGGTTTTAACACTATATTTTTATAAATATGTTTCTATAATTTAGAAATTTGCATAGCTTCCACTCCCTTAAATTTACTAAAATTTGCATTGAGCACTTATTAATTTATAGTATGTCTAGTTGAGTGATTTTAAAGCTGATTTAGCATTTCTCCCAAAGAGCAGGAGTTTAAAAATGAGTGCTAAACCTACATAATCAAAAATTGTACCCCATTCACTTTACAAAACAATGCATGGTCAAGCTGACCAAATATATTGAAGACCAAGACTGTATACTGAAAAAGTGGGCCAACGGCCGTGAGGGGGACGGTGGAGACAGGGGGTGTTGGTACCCTCGGTTTTTACCCAGCTCTTTCGGCGACATGTATATTGTCAGATTCAGATAAGAAGAGACTTTTTTACGGCTACGAAAGTTATTAAATCAATTTTCATATATCACACATCAAGTCATATGATCTGTAGATGTAACTTTTGATAGATACTATTATTACCGATAAAGTAGTAGTAGTAGCTAATAATAATAATAATAATAATATAATAATAATATAGTAAAAATTATCTATTGTAACCACAATAAAATCTGTGTTTGCTAAAAAAAGTTTTTTCTTCTAAAAACGAATGTAGAATAGATGGTTTTATTCGGCTACTGGAATTAATTTTGATAGCTTATCATTTAAAATTTAGCATTTAGGATACGTATATAAATATAAACTAATCAATAATCACTAGTTTCCACTACATATTAAACTAACAAAACTTTGAATTTACCCTTCATATTATTTATAACATGCACTTAAATCCAGTTAGGTAGTTCTCTTAACTGTTGCTGTTTATATTTTCTCAAACTGCCAGTCGATAGTTGATAACTAGAGACTTCCTTAGCTGGATATATATATATTTATATATAAATATATATATATATATATATATATATAAATATATATATTTTTTTTCAGACTCATTTACCACGTGTATTCCTACACTTTGATTCAAATAGTTTTCACTTTTGAAAGGTTTTGCTGTCCTGTTCTCAAACACCTCTCTTTCTACATTCACTAATACCTCCTGTTTCTTTTGTCAACATTTTTACTTATTATACCCAGTTTGTTGCCTGGCTATTGTACTGTACATAATTACAAAAATTTGTAAAAAAATATGTATATTATAACATGAGAATTGTGGCAAGGACCAGTTTTACATATTTTCTTGTACAGTACCTTTATTTTATATTGTTTAGCGATAAATAATTAAAATGTCAACTCTAACCCCCATACTCCCACCCCTTCTCTCTTTGGCTATGGGCTTGTCAAAATCATTTATAAATTGTAATTTGGTAAATATTATGTATGTGCTTTATTTGCAAAACTGTATTGTTTTTAAAGTTAATAATATCATAATTTCTTGATTTAGAAGCTCACTTAACACATTAAAACACAAGTCGCGAATACATGTGTGACTTTTGAAATTTAATCTCTCAATGATTTGACAATATTGATTATTTTTTAGACAAGAGTATCTAAATTCTTGACTGAGCCATCTACATTAAAAACTGTGAGGTATATTTTTAGATGGTGGCTCAGCAAGGCCCATTAAAAGCAAACTATCGTGTTATCTGATCAAAAAACTTATATTTATTTGAATGGTTAATTATTCACGATTACATCTTTAGATGCGATTATTTACAGAAAACGAAAATATTCTATCTGTATGGTTGTGACTTTCTTAACTAGGACAACTCAAGGCAATTAGTGGCATGGAATTTAGAATGAATTTGATAGCTCACGTCTTCGTTAATTACCATGACAATGTGCCAGATAACGAGTGCAAAAACCTCTACAAGGCTAAGCACGTTACGGAAGCGCCTCTTATATTCTCGTGCGACATGTGTGGTGTGCCTAAATGTATCGACTGTCGGCAGGCAAGCAGACTGAGGAGTGAGGAGAGTGGAGTAGCTCGCAGTGTTTATAAATATCTACAGTATTCCCCCCTTAACCTCCCTCCTCCCCAACTTCCCACCATCCCCCCTCCTACGCGATCTTGTAGTATAGCCGTGACATTGACCTACATCACGGCACAAATACTTTCCCACGACACCCGTGACGTCACACTCTTATCTAGCTCGCATTCAACCACGGCTATCATTTCGATGTTTACAAATTGAATCGAAACGTGCTGACTTTTTTCTCCTCCCTCCCTCTCCCCCCCCCCCCCCCACTCTAGTCCTTTGCAATGCTAATTATCCGTAATGGCGTCAGGTAGGATGAATAGCTTCTGATTGATTGCGCCGGTGCTTCTAAACCCTCCGCAAACAACATTGTGTGTGTGTATATATAATACACGCACTATATATGCACCGATTTTAATAGAAAGGGCCTTATAGAAAATACCAACTTTATTTGCTACCAAAATGTATAGCATTTTACTATTTAATTTGTATTGTTTTATAGGCATTGATCTTATCTATCGAATGACAGCTTTAGATAAAATGAATTTATTTCTGATTATTTTTCTTGCTGTCAGATAAGGCTCATCTTATGAAAATTGGACTGTTTGTGATTTTATGTTTTGTTTTGTGTAACTGTATATTACTGGGAACTGGCTATGAGAAACTTATTACAGGGTTAGTTCACTTCAAACGTGTTCTACTGTCTAGCCCAGCTCTGACCTGGGAGGTCGAGTTTATTTCTTCCACTCTGTGAATTTAAATAAAGTTTTCCCCATTCTAGTTCAGAATCATTTCCTTCAAACTCCTTAAATTTGTGTAAATCCGCATCAGTGTTTGAAAAGTCTATTACGTCATTCACGTGTTAGGCTGGTTACCGGCTATGGGGAGATTGGGAATCGAATATAGGTAGGGTGTGCCGAAGGGGGTTTTCCCTAAAATATTTTCCACCCTCCCTCCACACAAATGTGGGTACATTTCCTCTTAAATTATAGCTTCCTCGTTCTTATTCCATTAACGTAATTAATGTATGCGTACAACCAGAATGGGCCCTAAGTCTTGGTAAAGAAAAAATCATATTTTCCCATTTTTAGAATAATATCCTTAAACGTCATTTTTCCAGGTAACTTAATAATTTAAATGAATGTAAGTTTAGGACAGCCTGAGGCTACGTCATAAAATAAATGATACGACACATTCGTACATATTTTATCATATTGTAGTATTATAGTTGTAATAAAATTTTAAAAATCAACAATCAATAAGTAAATTATCCCTTAGTAAGTTTTCCCCAGGAAAGAATACATAACATTTATATTATCATAAAATATTTTTCATGTATAAAATTTTAGCAACATTGCTAGTCATTTTAAAAAAATTAATAAAAATCATTCATCGTAAACGACACGATTTATTAATATGTTTTTAGAAAACCAACAAACTTTTTATTTATGATGTAACACACGTCGATAAAGCCATTTAAAAAAATCATTTGTTGGTAAACTATCGTATCCTTTAGCGAATTTCCCTTCCCAAAACAAGTTTTCATTATTATTTATTATGCCAAAAACTCCTCCGATATCCATTTTAAACAATCTTACTAGGACCACTATCAAAATATTTTGAATTTTCAAAAATCAATCTTTAGTAAGTTACCCCAATTTAAACGCTAAAATCAAATGCCGTTTTGGCTGCAGTCCCAAGTACAAACAGTTATTGTAAGACCCGTTTTTTTGGGGCTCGGGGCCATCATTGTCGAGGTCTAAAACGTTAACGATTACAATACTTTCTATTTGTAAATAAAATGAAGTTGATTTGGATCATCATTCTTCAGCAAGGAAAGTGGATGGACACTCAAAATATGGCCAAACTTCCTCTGGGTTGGTTGGGATCGAACTTTATCCTCTAGAGTCACAGTCCTTTTCACACTTGAGGCTAATCATGCATGTAGGCTATATTATCTATTACTAGATGGATTTTACGTGAATTTCTAAACTCATTATCACGCGAATAGCTTACTGACATATTTACTCAACCTAGGACAGCCCTCACCACAAGCCCAATCGCCAAAATAAAAGCAAATATATTTGGCGAGTAGAAGAGCTGCTTCACCTAAAATATTATCTAAAATAAATTGATATGATCTCTTACTCAGAATTGGAGGATCCGGTATTTGCTAATTTATTTGTCATTCTTTCTTAATACCACGGTTGAATGAACAAATTTTGGAACTGCATGATAATTTTTGGGAACAAATTTTTCATAAAATAGATTTCAAACTATATAATTCCTTCATAAGGGTGGTTAATTATTCTGATTACAAAATCTTCGATCCAGAAAAACATCTCAATCATCTATCATGAGAGAGCCGAGTTTGCTTGAGATTCGCGAAGCTTGGAGAACTAGAACAGTTGAAATATTTGTTTTAAACTTATTTTGTACTATAATGTTGAAGATACATCCCAGGAGTTAATTCTCTCTTTAATCATCGCGATTCTATTACTTTGGAAATCAAAATAATCACAAACCCAAATAAAATTGAACTGGAAACACTCTGGCATTGGTGACTAGCTATTATTCTGAAGTAACCGCGTGTGTTATGTTTCATAGTGGGGGAGGGGGGAAGCCAATGCTCTAGATCTGGCCCTTTGACCTTAACTTACCGCTCTCCTGGCGTATGGAAGAATCCATTTCTAACGTGGGGACACCATTGAGGCGAATTACACTATCCACAGATGATGGTGGAAAGCAGAGGAGACCTACAGTTTAACGTGGGTTCCTGGCATTACACACTTTCACAAAACGTGAGAGCACACACTTTGCCAGAGGGGAAGGAAGGGTTTGGTAATTAGATAAATTGTGCCGGGACCGGGATTTGAACCCCCGACTCCTGACACAGTAGTCTGACACCTTACCTCTAGATTGACAGTCCCCCTTATGTTTCATAGTATTTAATATTAAACTTTATAATATTAATAAGAAAAGAGGTGGTCTAGTTGAAAATACAAATTTTATTTACTATACATTTCTTTCTAGATAGTAGAAATATTATAAAAGGAAGTTTGGATTTGAGGAATAAATGTAAGAGGAATAGACTAAAATAAACCAAAATTATAGTGGAGAAACATTGGGTGATCACGAGACCATAAGATAGGTTTGTAAGTTGATCTTTTGCTGACGCCTGCGTTGGACCATTTGACCAGCTTGGGCCCACTTATTTTGTTGATGTACTTAATACATGTGACACTCTTTTCGGGCTCGGTTCGGGAGGATGCTGCCTCGTTAAAGTCCCGTTTCTCTGACACCTCAAATTTGACTGACGTTCCTTTTTCTGACTCGACAAGTCAGCACTTGTACTGATGCTACGTCGTCCCCTCTCTTCCTCAAGCACTTTTGTAGGCTCCACATTATAAAGAAACTTTAGTTATATCTACCTATTTAAATTGACGCGTCCTTAAAATTGCAAGTGGAAATGTATTGTTATATAATTTCGGGGGGGAGGGGGGTAGGAGGCTTTTACCTTGGGTGTATTTATGGTCCTTAATAGCTTAATCCATTGAAGAGCTAATTCTCAAACTATTATTATAAAATATAACCATCAACGAGTACGCGGACTGACCGCCAAGCTCCTCTAGTCTGGTTTGCCCGAAACTTTGATGCAGTGGTCCAAATCCCAACCGAGTAGGATTTTTTATTTTAAATTTAATGGTGTTTTCCGCTTTAATCTATTTTAATTAAATACTCAGCAAAGCTTAAATGAGGACTTAATGAGATTAATATCCCCAATTCAACTTGTTGGGGATCGAGGTGTGGCCTCTCGAGCCATAGTCAGCTATGTGTGGCCAACTCTTCCGGTGGAAGCAATGATAGGCCATGACGCTGAGGGTTTTACTATGTCGTTTGTAATTTGCTCTTATTTTTTAAATTCTATTTAGTTACAAGTTTTATGATTCTACCACAGTAACAAAAAAAAAAGATTTACTTCTAACGCTATGACTCATAATGCGCAAGCATTTTCTTATTTATCTCTCTCTTGTTTATCAGCCTTATCAAAAAATAATTCAATTAAAATGTTCATTTTTACGGTCATTCGCGTTGAGAGAGGAAGGAAACTCATTTGTGGTTAAAGCATTCCAAGGTGCATATTGAACTCTGACATTCCAGCTTTAAATTCTAAACGCCTTCCTATCCTTTCTGTTGGTATTGCTACTTCCCGTACATATTCAATGAAAACAATATATATATTCACTTTTTAAAAGTTGGTTTTATGTGTTCGGAAAGAGGACAGTGAGCGAGCGCCCTTCCTTCCTTCCTTCCTTGTAAGCGAGTTCCAAAACAAACTGACTGTGCAATAACAATTCGACGTTGAAATAGATTTCGACTAATTGAAAAAGAATGTAAGTTTTCAGACATAATTAACAGGTATAAAGACGGTTTGTTGTGTACACAAATTAAATTTTAATGAATTATTAAATTTTTAATGACACATTATTAAAAAAATTACACAGTTATAATCTAATCTTGGGTACACAACACTAATTTTGAATGTGATATTTGATTGTATTTATTATTTACGAGGGGAATAATATACCAAATCGACCAGTGCTTGACTGAGATTGGCTTTTAAAGCTTGCTTCTTTTTTTAAATAAATATAAACGCTCTGTATTTCATAATAATTATATGATGGTTTTATACATATATACACAACCATGATAAAATATTTTAAAATACAGAGCGTTTATATTATAATAATAATATAATATTATTATTATTATATCATGGTTTTATTATAATATATATATATATACAACCATGATAAAATTATTTTAAAATACAGAGCGTTTATTTAAATCAATAAAAAACTAATTCAAATACACGTTCATCTAAACTTGCATGTTTCAAAATATTAGCAAAATAATTAATTTGATTTATTATTGGATTGAAATAGTTTATTGTAAATAAGTATTATAAAGCAATATAATAAACGCCAAAGTTTTTTTTAAATAATGCAAACTGTGAATTCCTCAAGGGCGTTTGGAATTCCAATCATTGTTTTGTGATGGACAATGAAACCAATTAAATTAATCAATATATTTAGGTTAAACACACGTCTTATCTGGGTTTTTTTCCTTGAAATATATTTTTCTGATGAAAACCTTTTTTGATAGATTTTTTAATTTAGGGACCTGTGTCTGCAAAACCTACTAAAGATGTTTCACCCTAGCAGACGATAAACTACTTCATTGAATATATTGATAAAAAATAAAGTACAAACCATTGTTGATATAATTGTTTTTAAATAATCAAAATACTGTAGTATGTTGAATTCTTTGTGACTTGAAGAGAGATGAAATCTACACATTTTAATATGACCCTACCAACCAACTTTTTATTTAATTTATGAATAACCTGTATGAAGAACAATTATAGATTCGACCTCACTGGTCTTGGGGTCGTTCAAGTATTACGTAAACACGTTAGTGGGGGGCGAGGGGTTTTCAAGCTTTGCTTATTTTTGCTGACAAGGGAGTGGGAGAGTCAGAACAATGCTTACGTAAGACAGAGAAAGACGGGCAAAATTTAGAGAGGGCGCATTGCAAGCCTCTTGGATTCGGGCAGCATGAAGATGCCGAAGGTGAGACGCCTATAGAAGTATGCCAAATATTGAGTGACCTAGGATCCCCAAAATAAAAACATAATAAATGAAAGTGTTGAGACACGGATTCAAGGACCTTGGCCATAGGAATAAATGGAATTTAATGTATTTTTTTATAAATATAATATTCCTGTATTAACTAATAATACTTTTTTTTAATAACTTCAATTGACAGTAAATTAAAATTTTAAACCTTATAATGTTACTATAATAACTTGTTTTAATTATTGTACTTGTTCACTAATTCTAAATTCATTGTATACCATTGTTAACTGTCAATTATTTCGCAATATTCATTTACACCTCCGTGTTAATAATTACCATAAATTAATAAATTGTATGATTTTTTTTATCATCGCGTCTTGCTACCTGTTCAGTTTATAGGCAAAATTGCATTAAAAAAGAATGGTTATTCCTGTGAACAAATTAAAAAATATTGTCAAATCTTACGTAAGTAAGAGGTGAAAGTCAGGCTTTTGCCTATTTTTTAATACAAGAGGGGTAAAGGGGTTAAAAATGGCCAAAAATATACTTGCGTAATACTTGAACGCCCCCAAAGTGCTCATGACCCGATGTTTGTGGGTTCAAACCCAGCTGGGGCTGACAGATTTATTCTTGAGCGATAAAAATGCGTGACACAATTTCCTTCAGAGGGCAGTAAAGCCGTCGATCCCATGTTAGTTGGGGCATGTAAAAGGAGCCTGGAGGCTATGTGAAAATAACTTTCTCGGGGAAATTGGTAGGCCCTTTAGCTCTCGCTCATAGAAAATGTATAAATAGCGCAAGGAGTACGCGAGAGAAAAAATATATACCCTCAAAATAAATGTAGGTATACCGATTTATCGTGTAGCCGTGATTACACATTACGTGAAGTGCATCTGATGCCACTCACTGATTGTAGTAAGTTCACCACGACGTTAAGGATAGATTTATTGGAATAAATTAATAGACTAATACTCGTCTTACCCACTTTGTTTTGCTATTCCCGAATACAAATCCTGTCTGAAATACTTCTAGGACGGTATACAAGAACGTATTAGTGAATGGTTAGTGGACCGATAGTGTGGTCCCAAGCACAATATCGCTACACCTTTTAACTTATGATGACGTCAACAAAGCATCCACTCAACTCAAGTTCTTGCACACGGCCTCTAGCTACGACAGGGTAGGAGTGTAGTTGAGTGACCGCTAGCAGAAGGTTCTTTATTATAAACATTGGCTGAAAGTATTATAAACTTTTTATTGATAATACAATATTACCATGCACATAATAATTATTTCCGAATAGATTGACATTAGTCACTTTCATTTACCGTTTGCAATAAATAACCTAATTTTCCACTCTTGAATACAGACTTCAATCCATCTTTTGCATTTCCATGTCGACGTATTATTAATATTGGTTTCCAGGGGGATAGTGGCCTCCCAAACCATTGCCGCCTATACTAGCTTTATCATTTCCGGCACACATAAGTTACTGGCTAAAGGCAGGGTTGTCCATCTTGTAGTTCAAGGTCCAACCCAACAACACCTCTCGGATATTAGCCGCGCATTCGTCGGAGGATATTGTCGGAACAATGTTTGTTAGATTTATTACTAAATAATAACTCTTATCGTACCAACACTTGATTCACCTTGAAAGGTGGCACAGTCTTGCCTTGATGGACTACACTATGGCCCTATCTTATAAGCTACGCCATCAAATAGGGTGTTGGGTGATGAGTGGTATGGTTGGGGGGGGAGTAAATACTTATCATTTTAACTGTAAATAAAATCCAAACAGATAATGGCAATTGTAGTTAAACATTTTTCGGTAAAATTTTCTTATAATTAACTCCCATGTGATGGGGATGTTTTAGGAAAAAGTCTTTGAATATAATATTGAAGTTGTGACCTGGTGGTCTAGGGGTAAGATGTCAGACTTCTGTGCTGAAGGTCCGGGGTTCATCCTCGGTCCCGGCACAGATTTATCTGATTGCCAAACCCTTCCTTCACCTCTGACAAGATGTGTATTAATCACAACTTGTGAATGTGAGGAATGCCAGGCCTCCACCGTGGTTCGATTCCACGTTAAACTGTAGGTCTGCCCATTCCATCTCACAATCACCCTACCATTACACATTAGCGTAAGTGCTATAAACCCGAACGGTAGTAAGACGCGTGCTAATAATAATAATAATAATATTGAAGTTCATTAGTCTCGATAATTATATTGAAAGATATCAGGACCATCTCGGAGCTATCATAAGCTCAAATTACACGGAATAGACGAAAAAAATGAAAATGCATGCATGTGTGTGATCTACCGCAGACCCGTTAATGACACATTCAACCACCGATCGCTATAGTCGATACATGCGTGTGAGAAGAGAACTGGAACTACTATTATTTCTTGATTGTAACTCGTCTGATAATGGAGAAATTAAACTGAAGAGAAAAATTTCCAAAGCAGAACATGTTGCATCCCACATCTCTACTTCCTACCTTAGCATATTTCCACATCTCTACTTCCTACCTTAGCATATTTCCACATCTCTACTTCCTACCTTAGCATATTTCCACATCTCTACTTCCTACCTTAGCATATTTCCACATCTCTACTTCCTACCTTAGCATATTTCCACATCTCTACTTCCTACCTTAGCATATTTCCACATCTATACTTCCTACCTTAGCATATTTCCACATCTCTACTTCCTACCTTAGCATATTTCCACATCTCTACTTCCTACCTTAGCATATTTCCACATCTCTACTTCCTACCTTAGCATATTTCCACATCTCTACTTCCTACCTTAGCATATTTCCACAGCTCTTCTTCCTACCTTAGCATATTTCCACAGCTCTTCTTCCTACCTTAGCATATTTCCACATCTTTACTTCGTACCTTAGCATATTTCAATTTTACTAAACGAAAACGACAAGGTTTATTAAACTTCCGCATTTTATTTAGGACTCGACGAGAAAACGACAACTGCTTAATATTTCGATGTGTTCAACGCAGGATTACGTTGGGGCTTTTATAGCCAAAAAAAATTATGGCTGACTGGAGTATAGCTTTGCTGGGTTTTTTGTTTATGAACAGCTGTAAATGAAACGCACAACCTGTATACAAATTTCTTGATTTGTCTTTCATACTCATTGGCGACAATAACCCGGTTGATGTCTTTCAAGTGTGTGTGGGTGATTTCCCATCACTTCTATTCCAGTTTCAGTGCGGGCCTCGCCTTGTTTGGGGCGCAAAAAAAAAAATCCCTGTCCGAGCCACGAGGTCTGTAGCGGCGTGGCAGCGAGTGTAGGTCGCAGCGTTGCCGGATCGTAGCAGTTCCTGCCACGTTGCCGGCTATGCCCGTGGTCTCGGTATTGATTTTCAGTCCGTTGGAGTGGTGAGCCTGTAACTGTATTCGGCCGATGTTTCCTGTGCCTCGCTTGACTCTTGACTCAAAATATTTGGATGTTAGGGGTTCGATTCTTCTCTCCACGAGTAATGGAATGCACGGACGACCTTGAAGAAATTTACATTGGCGGGTGAAGAGGAAGGACTTCTTTTTGCTGGTATTTTTAGGTGAAGCAATCTTCAACAAATTGTTCACTGTTTTGTTGAATCCTAATTATCTCTTTTGAGGAAGTTTGGTGTGTTTGTGGAAAATATCGTATCTTCTGAGTTCTGATAGACGATAATCCAGGGTTTGTTTCCCATTATATGAAGCTTAAAGATGGCCTCGTATCAAAATTCAAATAACTTTTAGAGGCATTCACTTTTAAAAAATTAGCCACTCCATATAGCTTCTAAAGGTATTTAATTTTCAAAAGAACAATATTACTCAAATTGGATTCTAGAGGCATTCGATTTTTAAAAGAAATACCCGTGAGGAGCCTCTCCAATTATCTTCTAAAGACATCTATTTAAAAAATAAAATCCGTTTGAGGACTATTCGAAATATCTTCTTAAGGGCATCCAATTTTAAAAATTTGTTGGTGGAAGACCACTACAAATAGCTTTTAGACCCTAAAAAATAGCTTTTGAATGTATCTAAAATTTCTTGAAGGAGAACTACTTTAAATAGCCTAGCTGTTAAAAGAGGATACAATTTTCAAAAATTATCCAAGCGAAGACCACTAGGCCTGCAAATAGCTTCTATGAGCATCCAATTTTCAAACATCAACTGAAGGAGAAGATAGAAAATCCTTTTAAAAAAAATTATTTACTTCACCCCAATCCCCTCGTACACAAATAAAGTTCCACCACTACCTACTGTATAAAGTAACGATGTTATTTTTCAGTGGTTTAATAGTGTCATAAACTTACTATTTTGAACCCCCTCGGCCCCCCTCTCCTCCCAATTAAATCTCCCTACGCCCAACTTATTTGTACATGTTTCTCCCTCCTTCTCTATACCTGCTAAGTCTATACAATAGTAACATACGATGCCCATCCTTTAATGTGAGTGGTCTCCGTGACAGTTTCTCTCTCTTTTCTACCTTGGTACATCGGTCACATTTCGTACTATTCCGATAAAACAATCTTGCATTTCGATCTTAAATTATATTCTTATTAGGTACACTTAGGAAAGTTACAAATAAACTTTCTTTGAAGAGTTCAGAACGACTCTGATGCCATCGATAGTGATTTGGGCTGACCTGACGGTCTAGGGTCTGTGCTGGGGGTCCGGGGTTCAGTCTTCGGTCCCGGCACAGATTTATCTGATTGCTAAACCCTTTAGGTCTTCCATTTCATCTCACAATCACCCTACCATCTCACATCGTAAGTGCGTACAACCCACTCATTCAGCATTACTTGCTATGTTCAACGGGCTTGAACCACAGTGACTTTTTTTCTCGATTGTGCAATCTTAACATATACATGATATGTGGATCATTTTAACTTGGAGTCCCATTTTTCATTGAAAAAACCTTATCTGAAAGCTAAAAGTCACTAGATCTACTTTCGCGTTTTGAACTCATGTGATCTGTATTCATGACTTTTGATAGATATCAATACATATAATGTCACAATGTTGACCTAAAAAAAGTTTGAATTATCTAAAAGCTGTTTCTTACCAAACTGCTAATACACCTCTAGTAATATGACAGGGATTCCAACTTTGTGAGGCAAACACCCCGGTTATTTCAAAGGTTGTACATCTAAAATTTGGAGGAGCTGCGAACCTGTGTTGCAATTTTGTCGGTAGTCTACAGGTTTTTTTGTGCACCGCGTCGTTCTATCCATCTGACCCATTTTAATATAATTACCCATGAGACAGGCACGAGGAAGTTCAAATTTTAGAGGAGATGCACCCGTATTTGCCTGGAGGAAGAGTCGCAAACTATGTTGGAAAAAACACTCTCGGTACACTGAATCGGGTTCCGAACCCCAATGTCACCGCTAACCAGATTTGACTTTTTTGTCTTCGGATATACTTTAAAACCTTCTACTGTATCTTACGATCTACTTTTAAGAGCGTGATTAATTTAAACCTAGGCACTTCTTTTATGTTTAATAGTATTATATTTATATGATTTTACAAGCCATGTAACCATCACCTGTGGGGATGTGGACAAAGGCGTCATTTCTCGTCTGAGCTCGGGATGGGAAGATGGTTGTAGCTCGAATCTGAGCCGGCTATACTGAGGGGGATTTAAAAAAAATATTTTCCACTTTCTCTTAAAACAAATTCGTACACATTTCCTCATTCCTGACCCTTAAGGTAAAACGTGCGAAGCGGGAAGTAAAAAGTCAATAAAACAACAATAAATGTGCTAGCCGTTGAGTGACTAAGGATGATTTGAAATATCATGTCAACCTTGCACGTAGGGATAAGAACATATTTTGCTATCAACATTGACAAAATGTGACATTATTTTGTCATCTATAGTGATATTATGTCAAAAATCACAGCTGAAAAACACTTAATTTGCCATATGGATATATATAAGTTGATCTAGGGACTTTTGTATTTGTAAGACAGCTATCGTATGTCATATCATATATAAATATAATGTATTTTAAATAATACTTGATTTAACCAGTAGCGGCATTTAATTGTGTCGTTATTTATTTTGTTTTGAAAAGAGGGGTGGAATTCTTTGCTGCGCGTTGTAAATATTTACTAACCAACAAAGCTATTTCTAAAACTAATTTATTATTTAGTGATTGGATAAGAGCAGTTGTCACTTAAGTTTAAAGTACACTTTTATTATGTATTTTTTTACTACAACTGTTTACGTTTTTTTTCTTTTTGGTGGTCATTTTCATTAATTAAATTGAAATATCAATCAACTTCTATAGGAAAAACATTTAGCTTGGTGTTATTTAATTTGTTTACAAGCATTCTAACTTATATTTTTACAAGCAATCTAACTTTAATTTATTCAAGCACTCTTTTGTTGGATCTTAATCGACAACATAATGGTGGAAATAAATATTAACATTGTCCGTCTAAATAAATAACAAAATTCTTGGAACGTTAATTCAAATTTTAGAAATTGTAAGTATTAATGGGGCACTTATCACTTTACAATCCTCTTTAGCTCCTCCCAATCTTAAAATAATTCTTTCCAAACATGTGTTGTACTTTTTTTATTCGTCATCATTAGATTAGATCATCGATGCCATTGGTTTGCTGCAGCTCTCTACTTTTGCCTATCCTTAACCAAATTTGCACATCTTCGTACCTTCTTCCAACATCTGATTCAGGTACTGAAGTCTTGATCTAACCCTTGAATTTCTACCTTTAACATCTCCCTTTATAATTATTATCTTCGTCAAACTTATCATGTCTCAGTATATGTCCAACCCTGTTAACTCTTCTTTGCTGTATGACTTTCCAAAGTTTCCTTTCTTCATTCACTTTTCTTAGCACTTGTGTATTTGATACCATCTCCATCCATCATATTTCCAACATTCTCCTGTGTCACCAACATTTTAAATGCTTCTAATCTTTTCCTTTCATTTAGACCAACTGTCCATGTTTCACATCCATAAAGCACAACGCTCCAAACATACGCCTTTATCTAATTAAAACGATGTATTATTTAAAAGTTAGTAAACGCTTTTTGCTGTTGGGAGGGGGGATAGGGGAGGCAAGAGATAGGAAAGAGTGTGCGTTATTCCAAACAAACACTTCTCGGTAGTGGCTAAGAAACCTTTATAGTTTTGGTTTTTAACTTTTGTTTGCTTTTAGGGCTATAACCAAAACCGTCGAAAAGTCAAAGGATAGATAATCAAATGGGAATAAACGTATAGAAATTTAACTAACCAAACGAGCACTATATATAACCTAACCTTGGTTAATTAAACCACATCAAAACTATCATATTTCATTCCAACCCTCGCGTTAGCTAAATTGATCCAACTTGAGATGGTGATAGTACGAGGTGTATTAGGGGGTAGGTGGGGGCTAGACGCTTAAAAAACAGAACTAGACCTAACTAAACTGACTTCCACCACCTTTACCCAGGAATGTCCAAAAGTCTGAGCGGAGACATCCCCCAGACTAATACATCCCCAGAAAACATCATTGGAGCTGGGTTATGGGATAATACAATAATCCTCTAGGAATTAATTTAACATGTGCTTGCTCTTACTTTACTTTTTCATTGGAGGTCCCCTTTGTTATGTGTCTCATGGACTGGCCGAAAGGAGTTCCATGGGGGTTTGCTGGAAAGTTCATTATTATATTAATGTATACATTCTAATTTTGAAGTTATGTATTATACGAATATCAGAGTCATATATTGGTCTACTTGATAGTTTAAATAAGAGCTATTATTATTCACATTGCATTGTTTCGTGCCGATATTAAGCAAACCATTACTAAACTACTATTTTAACTATAACCAGACTGGCAGGGTTCTTAACGGCAAACTCTCTTTCGGAAACCCAGGGCTCGATTCCAACCGTTCGCACTGGGCAGGTTTGAGAGGATGAAGACGCTGCAAAATATGCAACTTATTATCATTGACGTTTTTACATCATCTCTCTTGGATGGTGTGACTACACTTCCTTTTATTTTTATAAATATTCATTCTCTCGAGCTAATATCATTACCGTCATTGATGTCACGAGTGAAACTTTTTCTTATAATAAATAAAACTCCCGAAGAGCAATATTTTATAACGTGGATAGTTATCGTGTACCACCGTTGGTGCAGCACACCCGATTCGGCAGGCGGGGTGTGCGTATGTGTATGTGTGTGTGCAGCACTCGCCAGTTGAGCGATTAGGCTCGCCGGGCGGTCCCAGTCGATAACACGCGGACCACCACGCAGTAGGAACAACGTGGCGCGGCTGAGCGCACCCTCGACCGCCGAGACTGCAGGTCGCCCCTTCGAGCTCC
This sequence comes from Timema podura, assembly GCA_033556935.1. Classification (NCBI taxonomy): domain Eukaryota; kingdom Metazoa; phylum Arthropoda; class Insecta; order Phasmatodea; family Timematidae; genus Timema; species Timema podura. The sequence goes on from JAVRXN010000011.1 coordinate 58,111,739, forward strand.
CAACGTGCACGAGTGTGTGTGTGTGTGTTTGTGGCATCTTGTGGTGAGGGGAACGACTAGGATCTACCTGGTGTCGGTCAGCTGTTCTTCATTGTTAGTACGCAGGTGCGAGAAATAAGGGGAAGGGGGGAGACTTGGCATGATTTTCTCTATTGAGGGCATTCATTAACTGTGTTTCCTACGATGTTGTCTTCGACGTTCTTATGTGGCACTGGCACGATCGTTGTGCTTTATTTACACACACTTATATATACTTATAATACTTGTATTACCTAAACATTATATTGTGTTCAAAAATGCACCTGATATTCATACACAAAACGTTTTCGCTAGATCAAAAATGTAATTTCAAAACTAAACATATCGCTGAAGCATTTTGTTGGAAACTTATTCTAAATTTGATGCCGTTATTCTCTTGTTAATAGCTAATGATTTATCGTCATTGGTGTATCATGACTGACGACTATCCCTCGAGGTGTCGTCGCTCTATCCACAACCGGACGCAATACACTGAATAGCATCTCTAAAGGAACTGCATGGTACTTTGGGGAAAAAGGCGTGCTATTCTTTTGTTTTCGTGTGGTCAATCTTCCCTTACCTGTGCGATATTTTTTGCAACGCTGATTCGTCGATTTTGCCAGTAGCTTCTTACTCCAGCTCACCACATTCGGAAATAAGTGAAATTAGGATATTTTGAATCAGTTAACCGAGAGAGAGCTAAGATAAAGCTTTTCTCCGTGAGACAGCAGTTACCTCAGAGGTGATATTCAGTGTAGAGGCCGAACTATAGATGCTACCCGAGTTTGTCTGCTTTTGCAAACGGTAGCAGTTTCTGCGAATTTATCCGTATCGTCACGTTTACTTGGGTTAAATACAAGTCGCAAAATAGTCATTTTTATTAATATCTTTAAAAATAGCAAATTCGCCTTCTCTTAATCAATAATATGCACGGTCATACAGGGGCATGTTATACAAATTTAGACTAGGAAAATGTCCAATAATTCAACATGTTTAGACCATTATTTTGTGAACTGCACTAATACGAATTAAATGTTTATTTCAATGTATTGACATTAGTATTTTTAACGTTAAAAATACTCACTAAATTGCAATCATTACCTTCGTAATTACAATTTGTATTTTGATATCTACTCGTTCCACATACCTCCCTGTATTACTGTTTAATACTTTAAATTTCTAAAATCTTTAGTATTATACTGATGAAAATGTATTAAGACTGTAAGGTAATACATAGTAAATAGTTTGGCTCAAGAACATAATTACTTAATCCTTGTGTTTGTAATTTGTTGTGTAAACACTACGTTACATAATATAGGGTGTCGTTTACCTTAGCTCGGTTTTTTCCCGTTGACATTCATCGTTCGTAAAAATCATTGGCCTTTCAGATAATTCTAATACTGATGACTTTATGAGCTATTTACATTTACGTATAATGAACAAACTCATAAATCTGTGCTTATTATATAGCTATGTATATGCTGATTAAAAATAATTTATATCTTACTCATCTGAAAATGTTTTCACTTTGAAATAGGGTGTCGCGTCCAACCCGATAACAAAGTGAGAAATTGTAGGTGGGAGATGTATTTGTCGCGCAAACTCTCATTAAAGAGAACAAGAAAAACTTTTTTTAAAGGATGACATAATTTTCGCGTGAATGGCAGGCAATGAGGACTAACACCGCGAGGTAGCAAGTCGCGGGTTGCAAGTTGTTGGTCTATATGAACTCGCACTTGAAGCACGTGACGATACCTAATATCTCTTGTTCACACATGCGTGGCACGGTTCATTGCACTCATACCGGCAGTTGAGCTATTTTCATTGACAACAACCATGGAATGACCATGCGTGTTGGCTTCGGAATCCGTTCTTTGCGTGCACATTTTTTTTACGCCAATCGTAACCTCATGTAATTGCGTGCGTGCGATCCTTTTATTCTTACATGACACCAATCATAAGCTTGGTGTGCAAACCTTCTACCATTGTGTGTTTTACTATAATTTTAGACTTCCTCATACTTTAAATATAAATTGCGGAAATTTATTTATTTTTTGTGTACTTCGCGTCTTACTACCCTTTCTGGCTATCTGCTTATTTACAAGGGGGAGTGGAAAACAAGCCAGAAAAGAACACCCACATTACGCCCGACCGGGATTCGAACCTCGATCTACCTATCACCAGCAATACAGTATATTGCGAGAGTGGCGTCTTAGACCATGCGACCACCGGTGCGGCTAATTATTAATTACGTACATGCTCAACCGTACCAATGTTCACATGGTCTAGGGCAGGGAGGGCGAAACTTTTCGATCGGTGTGCCACCTATCATTTAGATTATTTTTTTAAGAGTACGGTATTTAAAATCAAAACTCGTTGACTATGAATATTATTAAATAAAGTCTGTTCAGCGTAGGAATTGTTTTCCGAAAGGCTTTTTTCCCTACCAGAAATCTATTATATAGTAGGAAAAAAGACCTTTCAGAGAGTAATTCCTACCGTGAATGGAGTTTACAATGAATAACTCATTAAATTGTAAATATTTTAATAACGCTTGAATGTCAAAGAAGGAAAATGTATAAAATCGTCAAAGTGAGTTTGTAAGTAGATATCAATTTCAATAACTTAAATGAAACATTTAAAGTAACATCTGCATGGCTGTATAAATAGACTCCAAAAAATTATACGACGTTGGCAATAGTTTTATGTATATTTTTTTCCATGCCAGCCTGCCACGCAAATCAAGTTTGGGTGGCACGTACGCCATAGATTTGACATTCCTGGTCTAGGGCGTCAATAAGGATTACCGATGACTGGATGGTCGAGTTTTGAATCTCAGCTGGGTGTATTGGGTGTGATTTATCACGGTGGAATTCTCAGTTCCTCATCCCTTACTCGTGAATGTAATTAGTTTAATTAGTACATACTCGCCTCGTGGCGTAGTTGGCTAACGCGCCAGTCGTGTTGAGTCAGACCACTGAGGACGGGAGATCGAGGTTCGAATCTTGGTCGGGTGAACTGGGGGGAGGGTTTTCCTAAATGGTTTTCCACTCTCCCTCCACGCAAATGCGGGTTCACTTCCTCTAAATTCAACCTTCCCAATTCCTAATCCATTAGAGTAATTAGTACTTAAACGTATAACCCGAACGGGTAGTAAGACGCGGTGCTAAAGAAAAAAAAAATAGTACATGGCTTATGCGTATAACCTGAACAGGTAGTAAGACGCGGTGTTAAAAAAGCTTCGATGTTGAACGTAGCCTGATAAATAAAAATTAAGAATTACATCTTAGATCTTTAGTAGGAAACCTGTTCTACCCCTGCATACACTAGAGATGTGATGAAAAGGTCTACCAACAACCCCCACCCCCCAATACATTCGCTCTTGTTTTTATGGAGTCTAAATTTTATTAGAAAAGAGAGAGCATTTATATTTCAACTTGCTGCTTTGCCTTTGAGTGTGTATACTTTAACCATCGGGACATACTAAATATCCCCCGAAAATTATAACCCGAACGGGTAGTAAGACGCGGTTCTTAAAAACCGACCTGGATCCGTGGTGCACTCTGGCTATAGGTTTGGCGGGTGGTTCACACTCCAGGCGATTAAATTCCGACCCCATTGGATGGTACTGTTGACCACGAGCGTTCTGTTTGCGAGTTAAGAACCACTGAGGTGTCTTGCTATCAAAGATAGTTCGCCTGATGTAGCTCAGGCAACCTGACAAGCTTTAATTGTATTTTAAAAGCTTTTTCATATCTCGCTAGAGAGCAAATTACCTAATAACCTCTTCCCGAACCCAGGGTATAGGAGTAGACACTTTCCGCTAAATTTTCTGTTGGAGAATTCTATATCCTTGAATCACAATAGAAGTCTATATATTCGAATAGGGGTTTATTGCGATATTGAACTATTAACAAATCCGTTCTACAGCAGACCGGAGAACTATGACGTTAGTTACGCATTCAACCAGCAAGCTCTACAGTCGATACGTGAGTTTAAGAGGAAAATTGGAATTGCTGTTAATACTTTTGTAACTCGTTTTATGATGGTTCTGATGATATGAGAAATCAAACTAAAGTGTAAACTTTAAAATTTGGAATACATCTATTGCATTCGCTTATTAAAATTTCCAAGCGAAATTTTAAGAAAAAAAAATTTCAGCTCACTTTTCTAACTCCCAGCCGATATTTTCTATTTGATTCCGTTCCAGCGGTTTTGGTTCGTTTTGCAAGTTGATACGTATTTGGAACTTATTCTACTAATACATTTCCAAATTCACGCCGTGGGCTGCATTCGAGCCCGCTCAACTCTCCCCACGTGGGTTGTAAGTTTGTCCACCCCTGTTGATATCTGCATGATGTAATGAGGTTCGGGTACAGCGATAACGTGACACATTCTCCAAGTACCTGCATGTGAATACATCACACACGGAAGGTCATTCACTACAAGTAAAACTAGTAGCCTCGACTTTGGGCAAGCTCGTCAAGCTTTGTCGCCAGCCATTGGTTAGGGCCGAACTGAACAAGTCGGATCGGATCGAAGATTTCGATTTGAAAGTAATTTTAGAAACATATGCTTGGATAGGTAGTGGATTTTAAATCGCCCCTTAGTATAAAATGTACCATCAATCGACTGCGTGGGCTGGTGATTTTAAATCGCCACTTAGTATAAAATGTACCATCAATCACCAGAATAGACAGTTGATTTTAAATCGCCACTTAGTATTAAATGTCCCATCAATCACCTGAATGGACAGTTGATTTTAAATCGCCACTTAGTATTAAATGTACCATCAATCACCTGAATGGACAGTTGATTTTAAATCGCCCCTTAGTATGAAATGTCCCATCAATCACCAGAATGTACAGTTGATTTTAAATCGCCCCATAGTATGAAATGTCCCATCATTCGCCTGGATGGGTAGTTTATTTTAAATCGCCCCTCACTAAATCATGCCGGGATTTTGACCGTTCGTATTCCGACCAGTCCGGTCAGTCATTCACGTTGTCACCTAGCTAGCGCTAGCACTAAGGGAAACTTTGTTTGGATCTCGGTGGAACGGAAGTTTAGTAGTCTCCACGTGGTACGATGGATTCGAAACTCCAGTATAAGTGCAGCCTCTGGCTCCATGGCTTGTGCCAAGAGCCCTAAAGAAACGCAAATAATTGCTTTGAGCATAATAAAAATTATAATAATATTCCCGCTCTTCACTGCAAAGCCAATAACATGCCATAGCTTTAAATGAAACCGTTTCTTAGTGTACAGCAATGTTCAAAAGTTTGTTCGACTACGATAGTACACGAGCTTTTAAACATAGTCAACTCTCAAATTTTGCTTTTGGAATAGTAGACTTACTTTTTAAACAATTTTTTTTTTATGTTTTTACTTTTAGACTAGTGTAGTGATTGGTGCATTGCGAGTCCCCCTGTGCAGTGATGTGTGATGTATGTTGCAGGATCAAAACAGCAATGACAGCTCGAGCGGGCCGGCTCCGGGCACCCCCAACTCGCAGGGCATGAGGCCCACCCCGTCACCCACCGGCTCCACCGGGTCGCGCTCCATGTCGCCAGCAGTCGGTAAGTTGTTTGGTTAAAATGAACAAATGATCACCCCGTTCGAATCTCGGCCGGGTGTACTGTTGGGGGTTGCTTCGGAATAACTTCCGTTCTCGTCACACTCAGATTCTGTGCTGAATTCCCGGGAGCTCAGGAAACGTGGTTGTTCCAAGTTTCCTTCTGCAATGAATTTCTATAATCGCGCACTAAAGGGCCTACCAATTTTGCCAGAACGTACCTTCCAGGTATCTTTTACATACCACAATCTATATGGAACCAGGGCGACCTGCTGGGGGTCTGGGGCTCAATCATCGGTCCCGGCACAGATTCATCTGATAGCCAAACCCTTCCTTCACCTCTGACAAGACGTGTATTAATCACAACTTGTGAATGTGTGGAATGCCAGGCCTCCACCGTGGTTCGGATCCCACGTTAAACTGTAGGTCCTTCACTTTTAACAAACAAATGTCACTAAATTATATATAAAATAACAATGCGTATTTCTTGCATATCGTCCTGTCTAGATACGCTGTGCCATTAGGTGTTAAAGGAAAAAGGGGGAGGGGGAGAACTAGCCCATCCGTAGTTCTTGGACCTTGGTCTACTACATCCATTCTGTATTCGTTACTAGGTAATCAAGCGTTTCTCCATTTTTTGGGCGTCTACATACGAGGAACGCTCCGAAACTAGTGCCGCCATTTATTTCCAATGGAACTACAAGCGCTATAGGAAGCACAATAGTACTGTTGGATAAAGCAAGTTCTCAGCTACAAATAACTATTTTTCCACGTCGTCACCACAATTGGCTATGCATTTTATCCAGTGGTGTACAAGACTCTGCATGCCACGCTCCTAAAAATCTACACCAGTGGAATTGACCCACTTTTTTTTTTACATCTGCGATGACGGTATCGTCAGGAAAATGTTGCCCGAGTAGTCCATCTCTCATCGGCCCGTACAGATGGAAGTCAGAAAGCTTCAAATCCGGACTCTGCGGATGGTGTGTAAGACAGTCCAGCCAAAATTTGCAAAGTGGTCCATGGTCTTCAAACTGGTGTGGGGCCTGGCGTTATCGTGCTGCAAGCAAAAGATTGTTTATTTCTCTGGCTTGAATCTGGAAATTTGGGCATTCAGCTTAGTTAGCGTTGCGATGTAGTGGTCAGAGTTGATGGTTTGTCATGGCTCCAGAAAATCCAGGAGGATCACACCTTTCCTATCCCAAAAGACAATGCACCTCACTTTACCCGCCGATGGGCTGCTTCTTTGATGGGGAATTCGTATGTCGCCACTACATAACTGTCGTTTTGATTCCGGCTCGTGGTGGTAACACCACATCTCGTCATCGGTGATTATGTGGTCCAGGAAACTGCCACCTTTAGCCTATAGTAGTTCAGCAGGTCCTGACAGACTTTCATTCGGTGGTCTTCTTGTTGCTGTGTTGCTGTGTTCGTGGGACACAAACTTTGCAAAATGCCAACGTTCCAACATCGTTTCTAAAGCATTGAAGCTGGCATTCAGCTTCGTACACAGTTCCCTGGTCGTAGCCCTATGATTTGCCCGGATGATCTGATCGAGGCGTTCTTTATTTCGTGGGCTGAATGACGGCTGTGTAGGGCCCGCCCGGAACGTGGCTTGTTCTCTCACATCGCTGTCGCTACTGCCTCACTGCTCACACCCACTGTTTGGTCTCCGTGAATGTCACTGGGTTCCATTTCTTCCGTTCACTGATACCCCTCTCCGTACGCACTTCAATGTCGGATGCCATTTTGTCAAACTGCTCCCCCCTGCTTTCCGTTTCACGGCAACCCATACTACCTACATCCGCCTCCAACTTCGTGAGCCAACATAATACATTGGGAAGCATTCGTTTCAGATCGCAGTAATAGAACGTACATTTCTACAACGGCCGGTATATGGAGATTTTTAATGAATCTTGGTCATATTATGACGATACACAATATTCCCTCTTACACTATCATCCAATTCGTCCAAATAACTCATTTGGAGCAGAAACTAATTGTGAACTCATTGCTTTCTTGTAGACCACTTTTACGCTGAGGGGGAGAGTGAACCGTTTGTATTCATTGTAATCACACCAATAGCTTAGGTTAAATACTTGAAATACTTTTGTTTCGTGTACAAGCATACTATTAGCCTACTATCTTGAAATAACAAGAAATAAAATATGTGTTTTTAATTTTTCGTGGGCCAGTAGCAATTTAGCCTCGTCTGGGGTGAGCTGGAAGACCTAAGTTTAGGAATCGCTTCTCTACCTCGCTTTTAAGTATACTTTCTAAACTTAGCATGCTAAATGTCAAGCTCATTCGCCAATGACAGATAACATTTTCTCTAAATTCTACCTTGTCAGATGCGTGCGATGGAAAAACAACTCGACTACACGCCCGCTCAGGGTTATTTATGCTGACTTCTCGTTATGTCAAGGAAATAACCCATTCAACTTTTAAAATTCAGGTTATTGATTGTTGGAATCGTTTGTTCAGCGTACTTTGTCGCACAAACGCGAAATAAACCAGTTTTACACTCAAAACGTTCTGTTCACCTTCCCACCTATTGATACAATTGCCTTTATCTCTTCCTAGCTTGCACGGGGAACTATCCGTTAGAAGTTCCATTGAAACAACGAATAAAATAAGCATGGATAACGATTTACTAAAATTTAAATTGTAGATACAACTCCGGACTACATGATAGTACATTTGGAAACCGGCCCCTGGTCAGTGCACCTGTCTACGAACCTAGGGGTCCCGGGTTTGATTTCCGGCTGGAACCATGTGTATTTTTCTCGAAAGGGAACTATCCCAAACTCTTAGTTAGGTTTAAGATTATTCCTGGCTCCACACCTTCATAATCACTATCATCAGTCGTCACGTCATCTCATTGCGGGTACGACGTGCAGACATAAATCCTCCACATAGGTGTACCCTGGGCAACGTTCTGTGACATCAGAGCGGTTAAAAGTCTACACACACAGCGACCTAACTAGATATCTTATCTCTCCGGTCAAAGATATCATAAGCTTAAAGAAAATTACACTTGGAGACAAAAAAAACACACTTAATTGGTGAATAACAATAACATTATATAAAACCTAATCACAACATTTGCTTTGATTTAAGGGGGTGTATGCCGTGAAATTACACCCCTTTAACCTAGATACTATTCATATTTCCCTTATTTAAACACAGGTTGGCGGACTTCTCATAAAGGATATACGAATCTTTTTGCAAAACAATCCTGAAAATATTACAGTACTAGCAGATATCTAGATACATTTATTTAATAAAAATCCGGGTGAATACCACTCTGTAAATGGCTTCTAGAAGATCAGATTTAAAAAAAATCCATAGGAGGCCACTCCAAATATGCTTTTATATTCATTATTTGTTTTAATCCATGGTGGAACACTCCAATTAACTTCTAAAAGCATTTCCTTTTCAATAATGTGTAAGGGGAAGACCACTTTCAATAGCTTCTGGGCGTATAAACCGAACGAGTAGTAAGACCCGGTATAAAAAAAACCTTCCAAAGGCATCTATTAAAAAATTGAAAAATTTGTGGTGGAGACCACTTCAAATAGCTTCTAGAGGCATTTAATTTTTGGAAATAAAAAAAAATCAGGTGAGGAACACACTATCTTCTAAGGGCATCCAAATTTTTTAAAAACCTCTGGGTGAGGACTACTTCAAATAGATTCAAGGTATTTAATTATTTATAAAAATAAATTACTTTGAGAACGTCTTAAAATAACCTTTAAAGGCATCCAATTTTAAAACATTACCGAAGTCGGACTACTCCAAATAGATTCTAGGAGTATCCAAATTTCAAAAAAAAATCGGGGAAGCACCATCCTCAATTATAGCCTTTAAAAAAATAGAGTTAAAGTCCTTTTAAACTATTTTGCTACTTGCTTTCCCCTCCCGTATTACGCAAATCAAGTTCCTCCACTACTGTATGAAATAAACATTGTTTTTATTTCTTAGGGGTTAGTAGCAAGTCTTAATATCATGTCATAAACTTATGATTTCGAAACCCCTACGCCCATGGTACCAATACGTAAAAGTAGATAATATAGTAACTTTTCTAGTTGTTAGATAAATTCCTGTCTGTGAAAATTGGACTGTATCTTTGCGATCACGTGAATCTTATTCTTCCCAATGACCACTTACACTATAAAAAGAAACCTGACTGATACTATTCCATACCCTTGTGATGGTGATAGTACGCAAGGACATGATGATGATCACCCGTCCATATTACTGAGGAGGTTTGACATTAACCCACACTGCGCTTATCCATTCTGAGTTTTGCCTGCTGCGTGTGCTAGCGCTTACAATAGAAAGGAGAATAGCGCGAAATAGAGTTTAAAAAAATTAAACCGACAACTTTACTTCTGTGAAGTGTTTTTCTCCTTTCATGTATTGTGCTTCTCACATACCCCAAAGCCAAAGAACCGAAGCTAATACAATTTAATCATAGTTAATATTTATTGTAATTTTTGATAGAAAGAAACTTTTAGAAAATATAAGCAGACCTTTTTTACGGCTAACATTAATAACATTTTAGCATATTATTAGTGTTATTTTGTAAGAATTGATAGTATCTATCAAAGGTGACAGCGAACATAAAATTAAATGACGTATGATTACTTGAAAGTAGATCTAGTATTATACATGTCCAATAAGGTTCTTCATCTGAAAATGGACAGTTATAATAACACGCTAGTAAGATACTTGAGAATAGTGGTGTGTTCATATAATTTTTCAGAACAAAACAAATTCACTTTGATGAAGGAATTCGGTTCATATTTTGGGGCGCTCGTCCTGTGTGTGGACATGTTTTTCTTCAAAAGGGTGAAGGTATGAACATAACTTTTTTTTAAAGTCACTGACAAGTTTGAAAAAATCCACTTGCAACTCGGATCACACAAAGACAACCACTTATAAAGGGGGGGTTACATAATATCATTTCACTTGTTCAAACAAGTTTACAATAAGAAGTAATGTTCTTTGAATGGCGCTTGTCTGCACAATAGACTTGAAGAGCGACCCTCCCACCCTATTTTCTCCCCAAGATTATAGCACGCGCCATGAATTAGTTCGAGGAACCAACCCCTCATCGAATGCAGGTCGCCCTGACTCCTGTAAAGTAATAAAGTTGTTTTCTGGGTTAAAGGGGGTTTGGGGTGGTGGGGAAGGGAATGACATTGCCTGGCAGACGAGTCTGGGTAAAGTGGGGGGGAAGGGGGTGTTTCCCAGCCCCTGACCTACATTTTATTCCCTCTAGCCCCCATCCCCCCTGCTGTGTGCCATACCGGAGGAGAAAGAGGGTGGGGTTGGGGGTTTAGCCGCCAAGTTGTTTCCCGCTATATTGATCACAACTTTCACTCTCCGTCGTGTGTGGTGTTAGTCCCGCCCGGAGAAAGTCAGTCTTAGTATGAAAGCTACGGGTCTCTTTCGCTTGGTTCGATGCTGACCGCCTGCATACCTGTTTAATTAGGGCATTCGACGCACACTTTCTATATCGACTACAGTACACTACATAACCATAGGACTGTTGAACCATTTAGAGGGCGACTGTCCAATATGTCGATAATGTTCGGAAAATCATTTCGCGTGCTCATAGAAATTTTAAGTATCAAAAATAGACCATGGTTCTTTCATCGCCATGATTAATTTATACTTAACATATTATAATTACATACACACAATGTGTTATTGTATACATTATTTTAAAGATATAGGTAGCTTAATGGATGAAACCCTTAAGAAAATTGGTTTGGTCAAAGTTTACACAAAATAGTAACTGTATGGAAGAAGAAAGTTTTAGAAATTACAGACTATTTATAAAAAGTACTTACCAAGAGACAACATTAATGATTTAATTACTGTAATTGGCGAATTAAAATAATTGTTGTATTTGATAGTTTGAAACCATAAAGTCTGACAGAAATAATTGGACAGACCGTGATTAGCGCGCGTCAAGGAAATCTTATTGCGTCATGTTTTGCCGGCCCTGACCTAGGACATTACACCTGGTTGGATAGGACTAAACCGTTGTCAAATGGTGATCAAGTTTGACAGGACTGCCCGGAACCAAACCATAACCCCCAAAAGTCGACCATTCTAACCAGCCATTCTCAGTGTTGGACTTTTTATTCACTTTGTGAAGTTTCTCGCTCTGTTGCCGTTTTTCAAGATTGTTATTTTTGGGATGTCAAACTTTAATGGAGTGCTGGGCACTCTTGAGTTTACTTTTGCAGTTTGTGTTATTTTGTAGCAAAGTTATGAGCGCCGTTAAATAGCTATTCCGCCACGTTTATAATACAGTAGCGACTTTAAGTGTGGAAATTAAACTTACCGCCGACAACTCTATTTCTCTCTTTGATCTTGTAGAAAAAGATAAAATAAAAAATCGCCATTATGAAATCTAAACAGACATAAACAACCTGATAGAAGGCTAAGTATAAAAGGAAACATATTACAGTTACTAAAACTATGTGAAAGACTGTTGTCACCCCTGATAGATATTATACATGCCGATAAAACCTGCCTCGGTGGTCGTATGGTCTAATGCGTCACTCTCGCGATAGACAGGATTTCCGGTTACAGTGATATCGGGGCTATAATCCCAGTCGAGCTTACTAAGGGTGTTTTTTTTACTAATTGGCTTCACACTCTCTTGCCACGCAGATGTGAGTACGCTTTCTCTAAATTATACAATCCTATCAAATCAATGCAAAAATATGGATAGTCTAGACGGGGGAGGATTTAATTGTATTAATCTAATGGGTTGTAAGTCATGGATTCTAAACTAAAATGGTGTTTTTTTAAAAAAAATCAAAATTAGGTTTGTCTTCAGAAAATATTTAAAACAAGGCACGTCACATCAATATTGTACTAGTCAGTGCCGTAGATAGCATTTTATTTTTATACAAACAAAAAGTATGTGTGGTCTTTGAGAAGGCTTTTTTTGGGGGGGGGGGGGGAGTGAAAGGGGAGTGTGTTTCTTTAATATAGTCTTACAGTATACTGTATAATCCGACACCTAAGCTCAGTCGGTAGCTTGTCTTTCTACTGAACTAAGGGTCCCGGATTCAATTCTCTGCATGGACGAAAAATGTATCATTGGTGGAATGGTTTACCCTTTCACAGTGATGAATAAACGGCCCGGGACTGGATGTTGTGCCTGTCCTAGTCTTAAGTTAGATTATAAGGCATGTGAAGCTACGACAGGCCTAGCAACCGGCATGGAAAATATATGGCTTGAATAAAAACTGACCTAGGCCACAGACTGGAACAGTAATAATAATATATATATATATGCTGTTAAGTACAAACAAATTGGTCTCGTTTTATGAGACCCACTAACGCGTTTCATTCCAAGAAACGTTTTTGTTCTCCGAAACATATTGAATGCACCAAAACCAGTCTTTATTTTTAATGTTGACAAAGTTAGTGATACAATAATTAAAGGTTTTAAAGAATGCATCTTGTAGGTGAATATTTTTTTAAGCCCCGCGTCTTACTACCCGTCCGGCTTATACGCTACGACCAAGAAGAATATTGAAATACTAATCAATTATAATATTTTAGTTAATTGGCATATAAAATAAGATAAATAAAATATATTTAATTTTTTTATGCGGATATGTTGAACCCCTCTGGGGTGGAGGGGTTTTATGTAACCCCTGAAATCCCCCTCCCACATCTAAGCTCATTAGCCCCCCCTCCTCCCACTCACTAACGTTCATTCCTTGAGGAAAGACTAATCCGTAAGGAAAGAATACAAGTTAGTGGTCAAGCGGGTGACGCATGTCCAAACGCGGAATCCTTGTAGCCGGTTCCTTCGGTGAATCCGTCAGGAAAGCGTGCAAGTTAGTGGTTAGGAGAAATGACGCCTGTCCTAACAGCCAATCCCGTCATACTTCTACAAAGAGCAAGCCACTCACTAGCGTTCTTTCCTGACGTTTCATCATTTCTCATTTTTGAGTCAGTGGTGTGACAAGAGGCTGTGTGTAGGGATCTGAAAAAAGTATCGATACTTTACTAATATTGATATTTTACTTACGATACTTTTACTTATAACAGTACTCACACTCCAATATCGGATCGGTATCGAAAGAAACGACTGCTTTGCTATCGTCACTCATGTTATGATTACATCTTTACTATGTTTAAAAAAGGGTACACAATATATTGAAAAAATACATTACTAATCAAATTTAGCTATTAAATAACTTTCCATCAGCTACATTTTCATAGACATTTTGAAAGCTGGTATGGTAAAACCCTTTATAGTATCCATTATACAATACTCTCTATCATACCTTCCAAGCTCCCAACATATAACATAGACGTATACTATAATTGGTTAAATCATTATAATTTTCGGTGTTTAAATAAATATGAAAATACAATTATTATTATTATTATATTATTATGATGCAAAAATAGAAATTATTACTTAATAAAAACTATTTTTCCACATTAAAATTTCGATACCGATACTTACTGCTATCGATACTTTTCTTACGATACCTGTACGGTATCGATGTTTTTCTTCCAATACTTTTAATGAGTACAGTATCGATACCACATCCCTAGCTGTGTGTGCATTCTTTTCGTATATTTTTTGCTTTGCCAGTGTCCAACCGCATACTTATTTTCCGTTTCGACAGGATAGAACTCTAGTGAGTGGCTTGCTAATCATTCCATTCACATTACAGGTATCATCTCCCGAAATTGATTCTTATTTATTCTCTAGAGTCTAGACAGAAAGCATTTTCAAGTTATTTACTATTTTCTGAGATATTAAAAGAAAATACAATTTAAAACAACAAATAGATCAGCTAAAATGGGCAAGGTCGAGTTCTTCCACGAGAGATGGTTTAGTCACCTATTCGAAAAGGGTCCCCTAATTTCATTATCGAATTCCTCCACTGGAGGTAAAGAGGTAGAGGATCGAGTTCCTCCACGACAGCTCAAGGAAGGGAAAATAAGTCCAAGTGCAATAACCTACTACAAACATAACTTTTAATCCATCCATAATTTATAAATATGGTTCCTACGCAACCAAACTTAACCTAACCTTTCATGCGATGATGAATACTTGGTTCTTGATAGGAAGACAAATTCAGAAAATAGTGTTAAAAATCATTATTATGATACAAACTTAGCTTTCAAACCTTCCATAATTTCAACACACATAATAATGCCGATTGCCCAACCTAGCTTAACCTAAGAGTAAATAGCCGAAGCTATATTAATGGTAATTACTTCAGTTAGATATCATATTCTGAAAATTGAAAAATGACACCTGGACACTGGAATTGAACCCGGGACCTTTGGCTTAGTACGCCAATGCTCTACCCACTGAGCTATCCAGGATTCGTCCCGTCCATCATAGACTCTGCCTTAAAATATGAGTGAAGAATGACCTTGGGCACGGGACGAATCCTGGATAGCTCAGTGGTAAGAGCATTGGCGTACTAAGCTAAAGGTACCGGGTTCGATTCCCGTGTCCAGGTGTCATTTTTCAATTTTCAGAATATGATATCTAACTGAAGTAATTACCATTAATATAGCTTCGGCTATTTACTCTTAACGTATATACGCATTCCCTGACAATTATAATAACTGTACAAATTGGCAATAAGCCACTACCGAGTCGCCGATGGCCGCGTTATCTGATGGCTTGTGATATTAAACAAAATCACATAGTTGTAGCTGACGATTTCTGCTAAGTCCATCCTAGACTCTGCCTTAAAATATGAGTGAAGAATGACCCTGGGAACGGGATGAATCCTGGATAGCTCAGTGGTTAGAGCATTGGCATACTAAGCTAAAGGTACCGGGTTCGATTCCCGTGTCCAGGTGTCATTTTTCAATTTTCAGAATAGCTTAACCTAAGCTTTCATGCATTAATGAATTTTCTCTTATTTAATTTTGTAAGCGAAACTCATGTTCCCGTGGCCTTCCATGAAATGTAGGGGGGTGAACTGGTGTAATACTCATTCCCCCTCTGCCCCGGCCCCCATAAAAGTGTAGGAACAAGGCTATTACACTCGGGATACTTATAATCCCTTCCTTGAGGTGTCGTGAAAGAACTCGACCATTATTAATTCATTATTAATACCGCGTCTTACTACCCTTTGGGGTTATAAGCTTAAGTACTAATTAGGCTAATTGGTTAGGAATCGGGAAGGTTAAATTTAGAGGAAGTGAACCCTCATTTGTGTGGAGGGAGAGTGGAAATCCATTCAGAAAAAAAAGTTCACCCGGCCGAGATTCGAACCACGCTCTGCCCGTCCTTGGCAGTCTAACTCAGCATCGACTATTATTATCGGACTAATTATCTTCGTGGATGAACTCGACCCCTCGGCTAAAATTCCCCTTAAGTAAAGTATCGTGGTTAGTTTGATATTGGTAATACATGAAAATACGTTAATTTTATTTATCAAATACAACAACCAAGAGCATTTAAAATGTTTAATATGACACATAAATTATTCAAATTGGTCAGAGTTATTCAGATACGTTTTAATCTTTTTTGGTGTAGAAAATTATTTTCAGGTGAAGCTGCGAAATCGGGATTAATCTGAAGATGTTGGGATATAATATATTTCTTATTGAAGGCTTGCTTTTTACCTTAAGAGTTTTTCTCTGTCAAAGCTTAAAATATGAAGTAATTATTATTGCATTACTTTCATTTGTTCAGAAAGGAACAAAAATAAAAATCTAAAAATCTAGTAAACCTAAATGATTAGGCATTATAAAACGCAACTAAAAATATATATTTAAGTTTTTGGGAGCTGAGTTTCAATTCCATTCATCCCTCCCTCCGCAATCCTCAACTCCATAATTTCGTCACTGAAATTAATAGAAACATTTTTTAGGGGAGTGGAGGAATACTAAATACAGCAGCGTCTTTGGTTATTTGCGTTTATAGAAAGAGAATATTGAGTAGATGGATCCCTTTACCAACTCCACAGGTACGGTAGCTTCTGTCGTGTCATATGGTCTCCTCTCTTTGTATTCCCCAGGCTATCCGGTGACGTCACGTCCCAGGCGTGATTTGTGTGTTGATGGACGCGCGCCCGAGTAAATATTTCCGTGTGGCGAGGAATGCATGAAGATGTGTGTGTTAATGCCTCCTCCCCTTCCCCTCCCACTCTCTTTATCAGCAGCAGCAGCAGCCCGTGGCTTGACTCATTCAGAGCGGTAGGTCAGGTTCATAGGCCCCTGGAATGAGAATGGGGGACAGGGGGAGGGGGTCTGAGGATTTATAGCGGGCGACTTGGCAACGCCGACGAGCAACTGTAGAAGTGGGATGGGTTTATCAGGATCTCTCTAGATTTTGGGAGGTCAGCTGATCTGTCAGCATGCTGGAATAGTGGAATGAAATTTCTTTCTCCTAGGTTATACCTTGTACTCGGCTCTATTTATGATTAATACTCAGGGTGTCTTTATTCCTAGGTTTGGCCTACCTTGGTGCATATTCTAGGGTAATGGGTCTGCATTCCCTATCTGCTAGGTTAGACCTTGGGGTCATTCCATGTCAAATCAACCAAAAAAAATTCAAATTCAAATTCACCATCACCGATTTCAACCAAACTCAAAATTCTGATAGTATCTATGGAAAAAGTGATTCCTAATTTTTTTCAGATTTTTCTCGGGTACTGTTTTTTATATACAGCTGCCAAAATATTTCAAAATTTGTAAAAAAAGACATGCATTATAATTTTGAATTGCCTGTAACTTAGACCCTATTTAAGATAAAGAGCTGTATAAGGTCTCATTTTAAAGCTCATTAACTGGGCTTTAAAATGATATTTAACATGATAGGGTCTCAAGCAATCTCATTTTACAAGCAATCATTTCTTTTTTGTTTTTTGAAAATTTCCAAAAGTAGTTTTTTTTTAAATATGAAAAAAAAATTATTTTGTTTATCCGACCTTTTTCAACAAATTCTGTAAGTTTCAAACTGGGATCATAATGGGATTATAAATAAACAATTTTTCATTGATAACATGTTGATTTTATACAGTCAACACTTGGCAGTATGTTTTACAATCAACTATAGGCCTACACATTTTAATTTATTAATCTTAAATAATATTTATTATAATTATTCAATGAAAATATTACTTACATTAATATTTATTTAATAAGTTTTTAATTAATTGTGTAAGTAAATAAATTATAATTAATAAAGTCAAGTATAGCTTTACTTTATTTTTACATGGGAAGTGGTATTTTCCTGAACTGTACACAATGCATGCATGTTCTAACAGGCAGAGAACTATCAAGAAATCACCACATTGCTCAACCTTCACACAACCAATTAGTCAGTGTTCAGCTGTGGTGAGAGCAATCAGTGTTTAGGCATTTCTCTCTCTCTATATTGAATTAAAGTTACTTTCTATAAAGGTATACATGTTTGTCTTTAGACTATTAGTGAATGTGAATATTCTATGAGTGGGACATTTTATTTTGTATAAGTTTTAGTGATTTTTTTAACAATACAACTTTTATGCTTTGTTTAAATCTGAATATTTTTTAATTCATTGTAAGAGAAGTTATAAATATGGATGGATCAACACCAAAGACAAAAGTGAATTTGTTTTGTTGCAATCCACTCAATAAACCTAAACATAATTATCACAATAAGAACTTGAGATTGGTGAATAATAATTTGCTACACAAGTTCAGTTCAAAGATTAAGTCTGGTGATAAGATATGTGACAGTTGTCGCAAATTATTGTCAAATTCTGTGAATAAAGATCAATCTACAGAGCCTCCCTCTGATGATACAGATGATGATTCACCCCAAGAAATTAATATTTCTTCTCCTGAAAAAGCGGATGCTCTGGCTTGTTTGAACCGTAGCCTAATTGCTATAAACGAGTCACCGATAAAAAAGCACAGATTATTAGAAAAGATATACCCAGCAGAAAAGCTTAAAAGAGTAAGTGAAGCTTTTAAATTCAAAGTGCTGGAAACCAGTGACACTTCTGATAGTTTGGAAACTCCTTCACCTGGTGATGAAATACTTCTCCAGATGAAAGAAAAGTTTCGAACAACTACAGATAAAAATGTGATTATGCAAATCCTTACTACATTACCTTATAGCTGGACCGTACAGAAAATTCAAGATGAATTTGGTGTAGCTAATTACACAGCCCGTAAAGCTAAAATACTCCAGAAAGAGAAAGGAATTATGTCATACCCTGATTCAAAACCTGGAAAAACATTGAAGCCAGAAATTGCTGCAAAAGTACAATCTTTTTATGAGAGTGAAGAAGTGAGCCGTATCATGCCAGGGAGGAAAGACTTTGTCTCGGTTAAAGTATGTGGAAAACGGGAGCATATCCAAAAACAACTTATCCTATGTAATTTAAAAGAATTGTTTGTACATTTTAGGGAGAAACACTCAGATATTAAAATTGGATTTTCTAAGTTTTGTGAACTTAGGCCAAAATACTGTGTTCTGGCAGGAGCAAGTGGTACACACAGTGTCTGTGTGTGTACAATACATCAAAATGCTAAGTTGAAGGTAGCACAGTGTAAATTCCCAGAATTAAGAGAAGGTGAAAAACTGATAAAAACATACCAAGATGCTTTACAAACATTGATATGTGATAATCCATCTGAATCATGCTACTTTGGTGAATGTTCAAACTGCCCAGGAGCAGATGTTTTACGAGCTAGGCTGGAATATTGTTTTGAAGTAAACTGTCTTGAGAATGTGACATTCAAACAGTGGGTTATAATTGATAAGAACACCAGCTTAGAGACTTTCACTAAACCACGTGAGGAATTTATTAATGATTTTATTGAATCCCTTCCCAAACTTCTGAGACACAGTTTTATTGCAAAACAGCAATCGTCATTTCTTAGTCATCTTAAGGAGGTACTAAAAAAGGGTGAGTTCATAGTGCTTTGTGATTTTGCTGAGAATTACTCCTTTATCTTGCAAGATGCTGCGCAGGGATATCATTGGAATAATGCACAAGCAACAATTCATCCATTCTCCATCTACTCAAGAAGTGACCTAAGCGGCGAGTTGCAGCATACCAGTTTCGTAGTTATTTCTGATTGTCCTATCCATGACACCATTGCTGTTCATTGTTTTCAACGGGTACTCATGGATTTCATGAGGTCGCACTTTACTCCAACTCCATCGAAAATATACTACTTTTCCGATGGATGTGGAGCACAGTACAAGAACCGACTTAATTTCTTTAACCTGTGTTTACATGAGGAAGACTTTGGGGTCAAAGCAGAGTGGCATTTCTTTGCAACCTCCCATGGGAAAAGTTCATGTGATGGGATTGGTGGCACTGTGAAGAGACTGGCTGCAAAGGAAAGTCTACGCCTTGTTTATAATGAGCAAATCATGACACCCCGGCAGCTTTATGAGTGGGCTAAAGTAAACATCAGTTCCATGCACTTTGCATACAGCACAATCCAGAAGCATAAAAATGAAGAAATGATCTTGAAGGACCGGAAGATATCTGCCCAGACTATTGAAGGCACCTTGAAACTGCACTGCTTTATCCCTTTAAGTAAGAGTAAAGTACTCACTAAACTGTACTCCTTCTCAGCATCTTCAAGGGAGGCAGAAACAACAACAAGGTGT
Organism: Timema podura; assembly: GCA_033556935.1. NCBI lineage: Eukaryota > Metazoa > Arthropoda > Insecta > Phasmatodea > Timematidae > Timema > Timema podura. The sequence continues at coordinate 58,131,973 of JAVRXN010000011.1, forward strand.
GATGATGAACTAGACTTCACAGAAATCGTTGGTTTCGTGACATGCCTATATGGTGACTTCTGGTGGCTGGCTTGTGTTCTTGATTCATTTGAAGATAAGCAGGAATTCAAAGTGAGTTTCCTTCATCCCCATGGTCCAGCTCCTTCAAATTTCACATACCCTACAGTACCTGACATTCTTCGTGTGCACAGAAGCAGCATCCTCACGACAGTGGATCCATTAACAGCAACAGGAAGAGTTTACACATTGACAAAGGCCGAGACAGAAAATGCAACCAGAAAACTTTTTGCAGTGAAACAGATGTGAAGTTTTGAAGTAGGTTCAGTAGGTACTTCAAATTATTTTTATAACAAATTGGAAAAATACAAAATTACACAGTGCATGTAGTTTTAAAATTAGGTTTTCATATGATCCTAATAAGATCCCATTTTGAAACTTTCAGAATTTGTTGTAAAAGGTTTGATAAACATAATATAATGTAACCATGACCGAGACAAAAAAGGTAAATCTAGCATTATCAGACAAGTGTAGAAAAATTTAAAAAAAAAAAGAGTATCAGTACATTCTAAAATAAAGTGATTTTGTAAGTGTAAACATGAATACAGAATCTTATAAGTTACTGAATTTGGGATTGAATTAGGCTAGAACACAATTATTTTAACATATTTAGATGCTTATTTTGGTTATTTAATATTAACATTGTTTGGAAGAACATGTGTGGCATTTTTACACAAACCAAATGAATACCCTGCCAGTCATGGATCGTCAAACTGGCAAGTAATTAGCACATAAACAGTTGCATCAACTTATGCTATTTATGTTTTTATAATAATCCCATTGAGATCCCATTATGAAACTTTCAGGATATGTAGAAAAATAATGTATATTAAGCATATATTTTTTTAAGAATTTTTAAAAATCTACTTTTTTTAATATTCAGAATTTAAAATTTCTTTGAATGACCTTGAGATTTTAAAAAATATAAAATTTGCATGTGTCATATCAAATGAAAGCCCAATTAAAGATCTTTCAAATGAGCCATAATTCAGGACTCTAGCACAATTAGATCCAGAGTTATTGTCAGTTAAGGTTTGCTCAGCAGATCAAAAATCATGTTTTTTTAAAAATTTCAAAAATTAATAACTCAAAAATGGATGCAGTAAAAATTCTTTAAAAAATTATACTTGTTTATAATGATGAATTCTACAAATATACCAAGTTTCATAAAAATCAAAAATGGTCGGTTTGAGAGCCTGGTTGATTTGACATGGAATGACCCCTTGGTGTATTGTCTAGAGCAGCATTTCCCAAAGTTTCTCGACTCGCGAACCCCTTTCACAAACATCTGAGTTCCATGAACCCCCTGATAAACATCCATAGCCACGCACTTAATTTTATACAAAAATTTTATGAAAATTAGTTATTAATTGTAATCAAATAGTTTAATATCTTTAAATTAACCTACTATAGCTACTTTCAAATACCCCACCAAATATAATGGAATAATATTGAAACTACTTGAGTACAAGTTCAAATAATTACACATTTATTTAAAAAATTAAAACTGATATTAAATAAGCAAAGTACTGTAGTAACATTTTCTTATCTTTACTGTCACAATATATAACATTTCACATGTTTTTTTAAGTGGTACTGGAAATTTCTGCCTTAACATAACCGAAATAGCTTCCTTTATTCACAAAATTACATGCCAATATAAGTTTGAAAATTGTTTACAAGTTGTAACAGCTACTCACCTCTTCACGTGACTTAGTGGGAAAGGTGCGCTTGTTTTGGATGGAACAGAGCTTTAAAGTCAGCAACCACAGACGATAAAGTCTCGAGTCACTTTCAGTACTGAACCTGTTTTTGTATTATTATTTCTTTAATAGGCATATGAAGAAAAATATTTTTAGCTCAAATACGTAGAAGAAAATGTTACCAAATCTGTAATAGTTTTATTCGTTAACACTGTTAATTCCTCCTTTAAACCTAACCAGAAACCTATTAATGACAAAGATTTATAGCTTTTATTTAATTCAAAATCAGTGGAGATTTCAAGGAGCTGCTCTTTTCCACTCACGCTTAATGTGGAGGATTCCAAAACTGCTGTCTCTTACAGGGGATTGTGAATCCAATTGTTATTATTGGACATTGCTGGTAAATATTCTCTGAAGGTTTTTCCAAGTCCCTTCGAGTGTTCTATAACCATGTTCTTAACATTTTCGTCCAAAGAAAGCCGATTCCTTACCATAAAGATAAACATGTTTCCCAAAACTTGATTTTTTTAAATGAACTATTCAATACGCTCTTGCGCAGTAAAAGCATTAATATTCGACCCCTGAAGAGATAGGTTTAAGCTGTTCATTTTTGAGACAATGTCTGCCAAATAGACCAAAGCCTGGAGCCACATTTGACCTTGCATGCGCTTTGCTTTGTGAAAGGGATGGGTTGGTAATAAAACCGAAAACTTAGTGTTTTAAGTTCAAACAATCTTGTAAGAGTTCTACCTCGAGATAATTACCTGACTTCAGTGTGAGACAATAAACAGTTGTAAATGCTTCCCATTTCCTCTCAAAATGCTGAAAAAATCCGCCATTACAGAAAGATTTTGGCGAACCCCTTGGAAGATTTTGCAAACCCCCAGGGGGTTCGCGAACCACAGTTTGGGAACTGCTCGTCTAGAGTAATGGGTCTGCAATTCCTATCTGCTAGGTTATACCTTGTTGTATTTTCTAGAGTAATGGGTATGAAACTCCTATCTGCTAGGTTATACTGTGTTGTATTTTCTAGAGTAATGGGTATGAAACTCCTATCTGCTAGGTTATACCGTGTCGTATTTTCTAGAGTAATGGGTATGAAACTCCTATCTGCTAGGTTATACCGTGTTGTATTTTCTAGAGTAATGGGTATGAAACTCCTATCTGCTAGGTTATACCTTGCTGTATTTTCTAGAGTAATGGGTATGAAACTCCTATCTGCTAGGTTATACCTTGCTGTATTTTCTAGAGTAATGGGTATGAAACTCCTATCTGCTAGGTTATACCGTGTTGTATTTTCTAGAGTAATGGGTATGAAACTCCTATCTGCTAGGTTATACCTTGCTGTATTTTCTAGAGTAATGGGTATGAAACTCCTATCTGCTAGGTTATACCGTGTTGCATTTTCTAGAGTAATGGGTATGAAACTCCTATCTGCAAGGTTAGATCTTGGTGTGTATTCTAGAGCAGTGAATCTTAACCGGGGGGCCGCGGCCCCTGGAGAGCTGCGAAAGATTTTTTTGGGGGCCTCGGAAAAAAAAAAAAAATATTATTTGCTTATTACTGAAGTCAATTATCTTAAATTTTACGTTTTGGAAGAAAGAATTGGATGATCGTAAGCATGTAAGTACAGTAGACACTCCATTTTCCTGGGTAATGGAGGGGAGAGGAAGCACGGATAATAGAAATCACGGATAGTACAAATAATCCCCATCTGTTTACCATCACCATTCAAAATTTGCTGCCCTTTTGTTTCTACTTATTTATGTGAAATGGGATTTTCCACAACAATAAATATTAAAATGAAGCAGTGAAATAGCGTACTTGCTATTTTGTTATTTAGACCAGGGTGGTCCAATCTTTTTCATTCCAAAGGCCAAATGTGATTATTATTTTGCACCGTGGGCCAAAGATATATTTTAGCAATCCCATCAACTTAATATAGGTCTAATAATAACATTTAACAAACAATAATTATTTTAAATAATTTCTATTGTATGATTGGTTGGTGCAATCTTGCAAATTTTACTGCCAAAAGCCAAAAATAGGTTTATTAATCTCCCACAAATGTAATCTGAAATATGCATGAACACACGCTTTCACAAAACAACATAGAATTATACGTATTTGTATTATTTCAATAAATGCATGATAAAATGCAATCATAAACTTTTTAAATACATATTTTTATTTGAATCATCAGTTATTTCACATCTGCCACCGAGGGTTTCCTTTTAATTTTCCTCCAGGATATTGTGAGGACCACATTTTCAACGAGCGCGGGCTGCATTTGGCCCACGGCCCATCAGTTGGACCACACTGTTTTAATAATTTGGTGTCAATTTTGTAAAGGATAATGTAGTTTCAAAGTCATCTATTAATTGGATAAGTAGCTTTAAAGGGAATGGGGAATTGTAAACTGATCACCTTGTCTGACGGTTTTGGACTTAAAATATTACCTATAAATAGAAGTTTGTTGACAGTTCTTGAAAACCAGTAAGGTCTACATTGTACATACTATCTTAACACTGGAGATACAAGATGATCAGGATTGATGTACTTAAATGACAAGAATAACTGCAGTCATATGTAAATCAATAAGTAAATCATTTACTCGGCCTACTCCTTGTATTGATAGATATTGCATGTTGTGATAGATAGTAACCTAAAAGCATAACATATTTTGTTTTCAAGAATAAAACAATAAATCACCCTCTTCGATGACTGCATGGTCTAAGACACTACTCTCTCAGTAGACTAGACTGCCGAGGACTGTGATATTGAGGTTCGAATCTCGGCTTTACTGAGGTTTTTTCCCCCTAGTGGTTTTCCACTCAATTTCCATGAAAATACGGGTACATTCCCTCTAAATCCAACTTTTTCCCTAACCTATTAGTGTAGTTAGTACATTAAGCGTATAACCCAAACAGGTATAGTAAGACGTGGTGCTAAACAAATTATCTAAATATATTTAAACTTTGATTTGACTTTGAAAATATTTAATATACTTGATGGTGTTTTGAGAATATTTCATACATTTGATTCGGGTTCATTTTAAATTGAAGAAGTTGATCTTATACACATCTACTGTCTTGGTTTATACAGCCAGCTTTCACTTGTGTATAGAGTAAATTTTCTCCTTTTGGAAAATCAAAAAGGTTACAGGAATAATGGGAGGTAATTAATACTTATCGATCAGTCAAATAAAAAAAAGAATGGAATTTTGTGAAAATTTATCTACTTTCATTATCAATTTTAATTTTTTTATGGTTCTTTTTAAACCCAGGATGGCTTAAAAAATTACAAAATAAGTAAACATTTATAAATGGGTTATTTAAAGAAGAAAATTCTAAGAAAAAAATGAAATTAATATATGTAAAAGCTTTTGATAAGCCTAAAATAATAACCGGTATTGCTCTGGATAATGTTAGCAACATTGCTGGTGGAAAGTATCCTCACACAATACATTTTTCCTCTAACTTTATTACACTTTCCTTCGATATTATCGAATATGAAGCTGAAAGAATATAGAATTTAGAAACATCTAATTTTTTTTATAAATTCCAGGGAAGGACCACTCCACATAGTTAAAGAAACATTTATTTTTCAAACGATTTTATTTTTTGTGAAGACCACTCAGAATAGCTTTTAGGGGCATACAAATTTGCAGTGGAGGACCCCTTCATTTAGCTTCTAGAACAGCTACTTTCAACTTTTTTCAACTCATGGCACACTGAACAAGGCACTAAAATTGTTAAGGCACACTATGAGCTTTTTAAGGCGAGATTTCATCATTTAAAAAACGGAGTAGGGGCCTATTAAGATTGTGTTTTAAAGTCCAATAACTATGTTGTTTTTAAACATAATGTTGATCATGGGTTTTAAAAGATTTATTTTTATTCCTCAAATTTTTTCTTGGTTCTTTATCTTCATCCAAACTTCTGTCGCACATCAAAATTGCCTGTGGAAGAGCATTCCAAATAGCTTATAGAGCAGGGGCTCTTTTTTCTTTTCTTTTTCCCCCGCCATGAACCACTTTACCAGTCTGGTGAAGTGGAATCCTTTTCAAAATATTTTTTTAACTGCATAGAATAGAACACAAATGAAACCCATTATAAGTAAGTTAAAATATAAATTTTATTTTTTAAAGTGTGAAGTCTGCTGTTAACATAAGTTCACAGACCACCTGAAATTAATCCATAGAACCCTTTATGGTCGTGAACCCCAAGTTAATAAAATCCTGTTTTAAAGGCATCAATTTTCTACTTAAAATAGCTTCTAGAGCAGGAGTGGCCTTATTTTTGGATCTAAGGATATACTCTAGAGAATGAAAAATCCTTTGCAAGCTACTACAGAATCATAGGTTGATATTGTTTATTTCATTGGTAAAAGAATGGATAAAAACCCATATTGTGTTGTTTAGTAGTAAAATTATATTTTATATAGAAACTTCTTTTCACCTGACTGAAACTCAGCTTTTCATTAAACTACATTACAATATATAATTTCACTAAAAATAAGTATTTTTGAACTAAAAACTTGACTTTAATATTGATGAATCCAACTGCACATTTTCTTTAATATTATTTAATCGATCGCCAAACAAATGGCTGCGATTGACTGGTCAATCATTATTGAATGTTTGGCCACCCATGTTGTAGAAGTATCCAATTTTAAAAAATTTTCCAAAGGACACTCCAAATAACTTCTAGCAGTATCAGAATTTCAAAAAACTCAGTAAGAGAATAACTCTTAAATAACTTCTAAAGGAGTCTTAATTTTTTTTTAATTGGGCATTACTCACTCTGATTATCTTTTAGGGGCATACAAATTTCAAAAGGTTTATGAGGGGGTTGACACTTCAAATAATAGCTTAAATTGAATTCTAACTTTCAAAAATACCCATGGGAGATTAACTTTCAAGATTTTATAGGACCGTCTAATTTTCAAACATTTGCTGGAGAAGGGTTATTTTGACTTTGCCGTCAAAGCCCCTCAAAAACCGCTTTTTGTTAACTGTCTCCCTGAAATAAAAATATAATTTCGCCGCCACAGGCTAAGCTTAAGCTCTAGCCAAAACATTTATAGAATACTATTTTAGAATTCTCTTTGGACACATGTTTTAAAAGATTTACTTACTATGTTTTTTAGGTCAACAAAACATTCCAATGCCGCCTCGCCCGTCGAGCGGTCAGTCAGATGGTAGTGGCCCAACGCGGCTGAGTCACTCGCCCATGTCCTCCCAGAGCAGCTACCAACAACCCTTGGCACCCCCAGGCCCACATAACATGCATGGAGGCTACAAGATGGGTGTAGGGGGCCACCCCGGCATGGTGCCCCCTGGAGGTCAACAGATGACCCCATTTTCTCCTCAGTCCCAGCAGTACCCACAAGGTAAGTCCACTAGTTGTATATATCCCTGTCACCATGATCCAGTGGCAGGAAAATTGACTTCATTGACAGTGAGGCCAAAGTTTGACTTGATAGGCAACACTGAGAAGGATGTGCTTTTTATACGTTCCCGGGTTTTACACCTTTACACTGGTCCATTTTCTTGTAAATCATCCTCATTACTGGGTTATTTGGTTTTACCAGTGGTACAAATAACAGCTAGGACTGTAGAGTAAGTGTACTTCAACTCAATTCTTTCCCACATTTTGGTTATGTGGATTGAAACAAATTGACTCAAAGACAGTTGGTCACTGTTCTAAGTCCGATACATCATTAATATTCATCATGGAGAAGGCTTCTTCTTAGTTAATTTGTTGATAACTATGTTTAAAATGCTGTTAAATGTGTTTAATAATCAACAAAAATAATTAAGTGTTGTGCATCTTGATAATATACACCACAAGAGAATAGATTTGGGAACTAACTATACAGATTGTTGTTTGATTGCAGGGAACTATAACCCTCGACCTCAAGGGCAGCTAAGTGGCGTGCAGTACCCTGGCAGTGGCGGGCACAGTCAGGGTTATGGGGTAGCACCCAGCCAGGGCCCCACTCCCCAGCAAAGCCCGCAACCCAACAGCATGGCTTCAGGCCAATATCCCAGCAGGCCTATTCCCAACCATGTGGCACATTCACAGTTTGGTGGCTACCAGGGTTGGGGTGGCCAGCTGTCACCAGGGCCAAGGGCCCGGTATGATGTCGGGGAAGGGCCCGGGCCCGCAGAACAGTGGTGTTACCCCCCAAGTGGTAACTAACTCACCGCGTGCCCACACCCCTCCACACTACCTCAAGCACCACTTGCAGGTAGAACACTTTTTTTCTTCCAAAACCAAGACTAGAATTATCTTCATAGTATGTATTTTGTTAAATATGAAAATCAATCAAACTATTGTAGTTGCATACCTACAATAGATTAATTAATTAATTTATACAAAAAATATACAGTTTCTGTATTTGTTTTGTTATTTTTTGTTTAGCTTTTAATTTTCAAATTATTGTATTTAAAGTGGACTTAAAAATACTAAACAATATTATCTACAGCCATTCACTTAGGTTATCGCAGTGTTTACTATTTAAAATATAGACATTATTACTAGATAAAATAAAACACCCTTAGTGAATTATTTTTCTTGTCATAATTAGAGCATTTTAACTTATTTCCCTAAATTGTTAACTTTGGTAAAAGTCTTAGCCACAATATTACATACAAGCTAATATCACATAACCTAAAATAGCTGCATTATGGTATCAACGGAAGATAATAAGACTTTAATTTATTTTTAGAACAGCTGATTAAAATTAATTTAAGATTAAATCGAAAATGAATAGATTGTGTTGCTTAACATGTTTTCGAAACAACTCCATTAATTTTGTAAACTTTCTTTTTTATTATTTATGCTCAATATAAACCAATCAAATGCAAAGATGTGTAACAAATATCCTGCTTTGATTAAGTTAACTCATAAAAGGTAATGGAATTCACCTGTATGTAACTTGACGATCACATCAATGTTTGATGGTAAAATATAACACCAAGTTTAACCAACAGTTTAACTTTGTAAATGATTAAGCTTTGAGGATTTTAACATGTTATTTTTACTTAAATACATGAGTGCACTCCTCCTTTAGATATGTTTCTTTCTTTTGTTCCTCTTGTATTTGGTTAAGTTATAAGTGAACTGTTATTGAGGGACTATCAACATTTCAATACCACGGGTTCAAAAAGTTTCAAGATGGTTCTTTACAATGGAAATAAATTACCTAATTTAAATTTGGCCACTATCTCCTTCAAAGTAGTCCCCTTGTGCAGCGATACACCAATCCCATCACTTTTTCCACTTTTGGAAAGCTCCCTGGAAGTCTTTGTCTCAAAGGGTGCACAACACCACCTGTGATTCACACTTTATCTCATTCATTGTGTCAAATCAGCGACCCTTGAACTTTAATTAATCTTCGGGAAGAGGAAAAAGTCGCAGGGCGCCAAATCTGGTAAGTACGATGGTGGAGGGGCTAACTCTGTCCAAAATTTCCGGTTTTGGGCTTGTGGATGGTCACCCTGACCTCTTCATCTTTCATGACGTTCTACCGCTCCCAAAGGGTGAATTCCACTCAAAACACACCGGATGGCTAAGTTTCATTGCTGTAAGCCTGCTGCATCATTTGGAAGGTCTTCGTTCTAGATTTTCCTAGTACGACGCAGAACTTAATGTTTTCTCTCTGCTCGAGTTTGCGGTCCCTAATAAATTCACAAATGCACCCATGCACATCATCAAATAAACATGTGTAACACAGCCACTGGTCTACACAGAACAATGCCACTTGTCCTACTGGCAGATGGTCACAGCTCGCCATATCAGTGTGCGCATCCCCATGCCACACTCTGTTTTCATTTTACAGAACTAGACTTGAGACTTTTTTGATACCCCCTTGTACTTTCTAATAGGCTGCTTAAAATGAGTTTTTGTTACTATTTGGTGTATTATTTTTTGTGTACATAATAAAATTTTAACATTTACTTGGTATTTTGGACACCTTGATATAGTAAAAATAAAAGAAATACGTTTAAATAATATTTTATTTTTACTGAAAGTGGCACTTGTTAATTCCAGTTAATCCAAAACTAGTTATTTGTATTAGTATTAGTACTTTTATTTAACTTGTTTATTAATTAATATATTCTGATTTCACAGCAAAAAATGGGTTTTGGTGGCTCAAGTAGTAGCCCTCTGCAGGTTGGGGGTACAGCAGTGGGCCACCTATGGTTCCCGGACCAGGTCCAGGTCCTTCTTCCAACTCTGGTCCTGGCATGGGGCCACCTGGCTCTAACATGCACCAGCACCATAGTATGGGTCCCCCTTCCTCAGGAAGTCACCATCATCCTGGAATGGGGCCCCCACCCTCCGGGGTGGGCAACTCGTTAAGTATGGGGCCACCCTCTTCTTCTGTGGTGTCAGCCCCTACAAGTGTCCCACCTAGCATGGGAGTTGTGGGTAACTCATCAGGACCATCGTTGTCGAACAGCCATCACGATGATCCAATGCCACCACCTTCAGCATCTTCTCACGGTCCAGAGCTGGGCGGTAGTGTGGGGGATTTAGCGGACAATGTCATCATCACCACTACGTCTGCAGGTACTTTCCACTGTAATTAACAAGTAGTAGTGCATTCCAAGAAACAATTCAGGGGTGCTTTCATAAAAATGACTACTTTATTTTTGTTATTAAATTACGATTATCTTTCCTTTTCTTATAGAAGTATATTATTATTTAGTTGCAGGCACAACAACGAATGTGACGCAATCTGTCCCAGGCAGTGTGACCTCAGTGGTGACTACTGGGCCAGATGGGGCCCCGATTGATGAGGGATCTCAACAGTCAACTCTCTCGAATGCATCTGCAGGTATGAACACTACTCGCAACAAAAGGCTAGACTTTTTTTTTTCTTTTTTAGCCATATTAGTGCTGGGGGTCTCTAGTAGATTTATGTTGGGATTTTATTTTGGACCTCGGATGCACTTGAATAGCTTAATTGTTAGAGCATTGACATACAAAACCTAAGGGGTTGGGTTACGTTTCTGTGTTTGACCACAATTTTTTATCTAAATTAACATATAATCATTCACAGGGTTGTAACAAATGCTATCACTAACATGTAACAAGGGCATATGCGTAGAACCTGAACAAGCAGTAAGATGTGATGATTAAAAAAAATGGACATACATTTAATTTGTATTTTGACAGTTACAAATAGGCAAACACAAATCAGGATGCACTTTGTACACATTATTTATACTAGTGTAACACTGTAGTGTGTCAGATAGTGAGAATTTTTCACATATTAGTTCATAGAGATCTGCTATTAATTAAAATTTATGTTTTGTTATTTGTACTAAAGGTTTTTATTTAATCTTTGTTTAAGAATACCATTTAAAAATTCTGGGGCACTTGAAAATTAGAGTAAAACAAATAATTTGTTTATTTCAATGCATAATTCATCTTCGTGGATATCTTGCATTTTGTAGCTTAGTGTTAACATCTTAATAAGTGGGAACATTTTAAAATAAGAGAGAAATCGGCGCTATCAACTACAGCAGGATTTTATATTTTTATCTTTTAGTTGTTTAAATTTATATTTTGTAAAATTTGAAGTATTTGGTTTGGTTTCTTTCAGCATCAGGTGAGGATCCCAGCTGCACTCCCAAGTCGCGCAAGGATGGCACGGTTGTTGGGGGTTATCACAGCCACCCACCAACGCCCCAGAGCACCGTGGCGTCACCAGGGGCTGCTAGCCTCACCTCTATGCACGAGGAATACGGAGATGTGAACAGTCCCACAAGTTGGCCCCGCACGCCCGCCAGTCCGGTCAGTACATAACATCATTTCTATTCTGTCATGTAATTATACATATACATAGAGAAAAAGGAATGGGAAAGAATTGAAAACAAGTAGAAATATAATAAATACCTTTTATAATAAAAATGGGAACACAGTTTATACTCTACACTTCTGCATTGGGCAGCAGCTTAAGAACATTGGCTGCTGAGGTCCAATCCTTTGTCATAGTGTTTAATTTTTGTAAAGATTCAACTATTACCTATTTGTTTATTGGCGTCATTGCCAAGTTTCAATCATGTTCTTTTAACTGTGCAAGTCAGATTATATTTCTTATTTGTTCTTATCACTCTTCCTTATACCTTCTTTCATTAATCAAATCATTGTTTAAAATAAATTTTACTTAAAAGGCTACTCTCTCTAATACTCTTTACCAAACAAAGTTTGTAATTTGTGAGATTTTAGATATGTTTTCTACTCAATAATAAGAAGAGTTTTCCCTTGAGTTATTCATTTAATTGGTTGTTGAATAATGTCAGCAATATTATAAGTTTGTGTGACTTGCTTGGGTGATTAAAAATTACATTACATTTGAACTTCAATATTTATGAAATAAAGTGCATTGAGTAAAAACCTTTTGTAATAAATAAAATGATAGAATAGTAGGAAACTAATAAAGCACAAATAAAAGTAAAAACACTAACATATATTTACACACTAATATTTCAATGCTATTCTAGCATATTCCTCAGGTAGTAGTAGTAGTAGTAGTAGTAGTAGTAGTAGTAGTAGTAAGACTTTGTTTTTACTTTTATTTGTGCTCTATTATTTTCCTTTTATTTATAATTTTTTTATTATAAATGTTCAACTTTAAGTAATATTGTGCACACACAAACATGTTGACAAAGATTGCATGAAAAACAGTTAAAAACATTTGGCTCACTTTCAAAAGGAAAATATTTTAATCCATTTAACATGTATTTTCAAGATTTCTGATTCTAGATTACTAATAGAACAAACTTTTTTTTATATCAATGTATCTGTTTTACAAGCTCTTTGTCAACCCATACTTTTAGTAAAATTACTATTAGTTATTGGTTTACTAGAATAAATATACCTACATGAGTAGACAAGTGAGATGAATTATCTATCTACTCTTTCTTTTCACATAATTTAACCTAGAGCTCTTTTCCATATCATTAAAAGTTGAGACAGTGTTTGTTTAACATTTTCATTACTTTTAAATTAATTGTTTGCATTAAGATTTTGCACCAAGTGTGTTTTCCCTTGTTTATTTACAGGTGTTTAACAGCCATGTCCACCAAGATCCATACAGAGCCAAGGTTTTTACATTTATTTTTTTACATTTTCTCTGGCTGTTGTGCTTTCAAACATTAACCTTGCCGTGCATTTTAACACAGGTCCTAATCTCTGCGCATTGCTCACATCAACCTCCCCTGACGCTAACATATCTTTTGATTGTTTCACCCTAGCATGATAGAATGTCTTTCTTTGCCCAAGCGCTTGTTCCATTTTAACTATAGCAATGAACCTCAGCCTCTACATCTCATGGTTTGGCCCTAAATGTCTTTGTTTTGTACAGTGTTTAATGTTTCCAAATAATTGGCATGTGTCATACTTTTTGACGAAGAAAATTAGATATTTTAACATGAAATAGTTAGGTTTGTATGATTATAAAGGTTTATTAACACTAACAATCCTTATAATATACATTATTTAAGTTATAAAACCATTATAAATACCTCATTTTTCTTATAAAGAACCTTCTGAAAGGACTTTTTTTTCCCACAAGAATCCTGCCAAATATATTAGTATATGAAAGAATTCTGGTAGGAAAAAGAGCCTTCCAGATTGTTCTTTATAATAAACTCAAGGTATATTATATATTTCCTACTTTATAGAATAGTAAATATATTATTTTATTGATTTGTATTGTTAACAATATTCACATGAATGGTTTATTTTAGGGCTCTGCGAGTACTCGGATTTCGAGCTTCGAGCCGAGCTTGTACTTTAAGCTCGAGATCGAGATTGAAAGTTTTGTAGGCTCGTCATTTTCAAGCTTACACTTGATGTACTTAATAATTAATTTTTAAAACTCAATAGTAAGCATAGGATATTTAATTTATATAATATCGGCATTTCCACTTATAGATCATTCGGTTACTTAACAAACTGTTAAAATTAATATAAATTTTCACATTAATAACATAATAGAGCATTAAAACTACTTTCAACTGGTAAATTTATTCGATATTGTCGTCCTTTTGGAATTATCCTTAAGTCAAGTTGTTTATTTATATTGCCATAACAAAGCAATGAGAATACAAATAGCTAAATAGATTACTAAATAATTGAATGGTTCTTTTTACTATTTTTACCTGGTTCCTTTCCAAATTAATAATTAATGTTAAATTTAAAATGTAATATCAAGAATATATCATTATATTGAATGTTTTCAAACTTAAAATATTTAAAACTTGTATTAATTTTTACATTTATCTACAAAACTAGCACTAGTTTAGTTTCTATTTAGTTATAAAATTATGTTGTTTAACCTGTCTAAAATCAATGATGATCTTATTTATTGCAATACATATTTTACCAAACTTACCACATTTATATTAAAAGCATTTATTACTTCATATTGTTTGATATAAATCTTATTTTAATCATATTATTTTTAGTTTTAAAGTATGAGCATCAACTTTTATAAGCATTAAAAATTAAATTGAAATAAATTTCTCGATAAGATAATCTCTAGCGAGAGCCCATACAACGCTCATGTGCAACTGTGTATAGAGGAATGGAAATGAAACAGAAGACGTGAGCATGCACGATTACTAGAGATAGGGTAAATTCGCTTTTGCGAAAAATGTGAAAAGAAAAAAAATGGGTCGAAAATAGGGTATTTATAAGTTTTCTTTGCGTTTAATGGCATTTGAAAGAGTTTAAAGCGATTTTTATTTCGCGAATTAATGCGAAAAACGTGATTTTGAGAGTATTTTAGCTAAATTATTCTATTTAGCGAAATAGACGCGAATTCCTTGAAAATGCTGTGCATTTAAATAAAATGCTGAGAATTTCTATAAAATGATGTTTTTCAGTGGAAATAAGTGATTAAAAAATCATTGAGTTTCACTCGTCTGTGTGCTTCAGCTCTGGTTTTACTTGCATCCTGTGCCTTCCAAAGCCCATCCGGCTAATCGCCACATTCCGTTAGTCGTTGCTTTTATCATAAATCCTTTTTATAGGCCCTAAAAACATTGACGAAAGACATATTTACCTATTTTGCTACAAAATGCTAAATTATGCCACAAAACGCTAAATTTCCAATAATTAATGCTAAAAAAAACTTAAAATTAATGCTATTTTACCCTATCTTTAACGATTACACTAAGGAATAATAAACGAGATATGAAACACTTAAAATTTCTGTTTTTTATTATGGGGTAAATTAAGTTACGTAAGCATATTGTGGGGAAATATTAGCTTATTAAAATGTCGGTTTTATTTAAGTGTTAACAAGACAGTGTAGAAACACACTACAATAATGTAAAGTGAAAGTGAAATAAGCCAACCTGAAAGGATAGTTAGGTTAGGCCTAGATATAAACAAACACACGTCTATTTCTTCCTACACTTTTCCACTTCCCACTTCTTAAAACTTCCGCACTTGCACATTGTTTTGAATTTTCGGAAATATTTATTTTTCATATGAAGAGACAGGAATGAAAAAGTAATATTTTCGAAAATTCAAAATAATGTGCAACTGTGAAAGTTTTGAAGAAGTGGAAAGTGTAAAAGTTTAAGAAAATATGAAGACATAAGTGTGTGTGTGTTTATATCATACCTAACTATCCTTTCAGATTGGCTTCCTTCATTATCACTTACTTTACATTAGTGTACAGTGTTTCTACACTGTCTAATTATAGATTTTCAAGCCATCATGCAGGTATTCATTTTATTACTATTTTTTTTATAATTGTTAGTGTAATTTTAATGCCCTTAAAGACATGAGTGTTGTGACCAGTTTAATTATTTTTTCTGCTAAGCCATATATTTTTATTTGAGTGCTGTCCTTATTTTAAAATTGTATTTTTTAAAGTGTTATTTCTAATTTAAAAACTGATATTTCCATTTCTTTACTTTTTTTTCAAAAGTACGGTATTTATATTTATAAAAATGAGTGTCATTCATATTTTAAGAATATGTGTTTAAGTATATTTTTTAAATCTCAAATTTTAAAGATGTGATATTTACATTTAAAATAAACAAATATATATACTCTTAAAATTTTAAAATTATGAATATACTCGAACTTGGGAGCTTTTAGAAATACTCGACTCGAATGACAAATCCCAAGCTCGCAGACCCTTAGTTTATTTTGTTTCATCCACCTAAGCACAAATTATTCAACCACTTTTTATGGCTCTGTAATCATGAATCACTAATTTATTATTTTTGGTTCGTGCGTCGAGTGTTTATTGCCTTAACTTTGAAAAAGTGCATAATTTGGCCAAAGCAATAATATTGTTTGCTGATAAAATTAAAAATAAATGTCTTCTAATCAGCTTATTAAATTGTTCAACTCTGATTGACAGTACAATATAAATTTATTATAATTCAATAAAAGTTGTTTTAAATATAATAATATAAAATGGAATGGAATGTATCCTTAATAACGAAATACATTTAGCATTTACAAATGCTTTAATTTTTCTTTAACATCAAACAGGCATTATTTTAATTCACTAAAAAATTTGTGTACAAGAAGTACTCTCTAAATTATGTAAAATTTCTCTTCTCTTGAGCACTTTTCATGGTTAATTCAGTAATATTTCCAACTATTTCCTTATTTTCATTCATGCACTAGCACACCCAACTCTTAATTTTAGTGATATTTATGCTTGTTTATCGTATCCCCTTGTGCACTCAGTTTTAATTCAAAGGTCCATCATCAACTGTTTCTGGCCTGTCGCCGGGTCAGTTTTAGTAAAATAGTTCTATCTTCCTCTTTCTTTCTACCATTCCTCCTCCTTTATTTGCTTACACTCTTCTCCATTTTATGTTAGAAATAACGTTAAAACAGACCTTTAAAAATATGAAGGTGACGTCATTGTTAAGTTGCATTTGACTTATACTTTTTTTATATTTACAGTACCAAATATAGATAAACTTATTGAGATTAGTTATAAAATTAGTTTATTTATTGTCTCCAAACACAACATATGACTAGATCAAACTTGAGGAATGACAAGCTAGAAATATACAATCTTTTAAAGACAAAGCCAGTGGTTTCCAACCTTTTGCAGGGTTGGACCACATTTTTTGTCTTTGAGACCATCTCAACCTAAAATGTTCATATCCTAGTTTTTAAATTATTAAATTAATATAATCCTACTACCCATCTGGGCTATCCACATTTAATAACACTTGTGCGGTTGGTAGAATTTGAGCAGATGCACCGTTATTTGTAAGGAGATAAAAGGTGGAAACTGTTAAAGAAAAATCACCCTCGCCACCTCAGGCCAGAATTTGAATCCTGACTTTATTACTGACAAACCAAACTGGTGTGATGTTAAGCCCACATGCTTGGTTTAATTATTATAAATAGTTTTTATAATGACTGTATGAAAACCAATAAGATGTTGTAAACATAATCGATCATTGATCTCAATGGGTATCATGAAAGTTACGCTAGCAGCGCCACTCACCTAAGTATGAGACTGCTAGAACAAATTGAGTTAGCAAACAACTATCAGAGTTGGGTAACTAAGGAACCTAAACAGTAGCTTAATGGTTTTTATCAATTGAAGTTTTCACGTGAAGTTGTTTTGAATGGAAGATTGAAGGTTCAAGGAAAAGGGATAGGAACGACTAAAAATGGAATGAATATAATATGGCTTTTACAACAAAAAGAACACGATTTACATTTTACATTGCTGCCGTTGGACAAAGGGGTAAATAATTGCTGACTCCCGAGAAAAAAAATCGGTACCTCCCTTGACCTAGATATAATTATATCCGATCTCATCCGGCAATAGTGTGAAACTCTCAACTCACCTTCCTCAAAGAGGAAACTAATAACATAAATTTGTAAAGAATAATAAAGCATATAAATAAGAATAAATAATAAATTAAGGAGTCAAGTATAAATGAAAAATGAAAACATTTAACTTTTAAACAAGTCAAAATTTTATAGAACCATATTTTAAAATACAAGTATTTCAATTTGAATTTCTGTCATAGATCCATGCATAAACTATAAACACAACTTTTTTAAGAATGTTAACTTTTTGTAATGTATGGGCATACAAATCAGATTTTAAAATTTTATAAGGTTGTACTAGCTATATATTTGTTAATCAGATGGAAAGATTGAGGGATTGATAGGTTGAATCAAATTAAATGAGAAAATGTTCTAATAAAATTGTAAAAGCTACTAAAACTTGATTTTAACTTTATCATTTGTACACCCCTAATAGGAGTGATAGGGCAAATACAATCATTGGTTTGAACTAATATTCAATTTAAAACGTTCCATGTTTGATTAAGTGTTATTTAATGTCGTTGGCTATTATTTAAAAGCCTCTAACTTGTTTCACGATTAAGATACAAATAAAGGTATTATTGTTGGAGAAAATAATTTTCTGAATCAAAATAGCAGCTATAAAACCTTATTGTAAAGATTTTTTTCTGAATGTCATATAGTTATATTGATCAATATTGGAGTTGATACCTTTTGATCCAATATTTTTTTACATTTTTTAAGCAATCTTTTACTGCTAATTGGTGGTTTGACCCAACACAATTGTAGTACAAATCCAACAACCAAGCCCCAGACCAACCACTTGACCAAATGCATGAATGTTATAAAAAATATAATTAATTGTTAATATTGTAACATGGACCTCTTTAAGTTCAACATATTTTCTATAATTTGAATATGAAGTAGGATTACATAGATAAAATGAAGATATGAATTATTAAAATAGTAGATTCAATCCATTGCTAATATTGATGCATAGTGAAATAGCTTTTTATCCCATCATAGTTATCATCAACATCTGTTTCCATCCTGTAGTTAGGTCAGCTTAGTAAAATGCTTCCATCTTCCTCTCTCCTTCAACCATTCTTCCTCCTTTTAATTGCTTCCATTTGTCTCCTCTTACTAGCACACTTTCTATTATCTGCTCCTCACATTTCTTTCTTGCCCTCCCTTGTGATCTTTTTCCTACATGCTTCATACCTATACAATCTCAGCCTTGCCTCTTCTACTATCTCATGTACAGCCTGTGCTCCCACTCATTCTCACATAGCTTCATTTCTTATCCTGTTTCTCATGACAGCTAACATGCTCCTCACAAACTTCACCTTCACTTTGATTGTCACTCTAACATATTTTATTGTCCATGTTTCTGCTGTATATGCAACATTGGGTACAAAGTATGCCTATACAACACTTCCTTACACTTCAGGGGCACTTCTCTTCTTCATAGCTAACACGCATATAGAACAACTCCCTGCTGCTGCCTTATTAGATCCTCTCTACTCCCACCCTTCACTTCACTACTTAACTTCGTCAAGGTTAATTAAAAGAATTGGTATTATTTCTTTCCTGGGGAAAATACTTTTAAATGATGTGTCACTAATTTCCGGGAAACTTCATATAATAACGTATTGAATGAAGGGATAGCAGTGAACAAAGTTCGAGTCAGGTAAGCTGGCTCGTCAGAGAGGATTAGAGTTGCCATAATGTAACTTTGTGTCTGACATTTATCATGCTCTGAAGGAGAGTGAATGTGGTGTTGCCAGATAGTGAGTGACCTCAACAGCTTGCGTGGTCTATCAGTTTGTAAACACAAGTGAAAAAGTTGGATAAACAATAATTCTTGAATTTGATTATTTAATATTCCTGTTTTTATTTGGTTGAGAGAAGAAAGGGATATTATGCGCAAGGCAAAAAAAAAATTAAAAAAATGAAAAACACAATTTCTTGTGGAAATGTAATTTGAAGTCTGTTATAAATAATATGACACAAAGAACAGTCTTGAAAGAGCTAGACAGTGCTGTTGACAAGAGGGGCAAGAAATTAGTAGAGGCGTAATAAAAAATTGAAGGACAGAGTCCACAAGTAGTTGAGAGCTTCAAGTATTTGTGGAGTGAACTGATGTAGATAGCAAGATTAAATATGTAGTTCAGTAATAGAATACAAAAAGGAAACAGCTCTTACCAAAGTGTAAGAAGTCTGATCTGCAACAAAGATATGCCAAGGAAGTGTAAAGAGTTGATGTATAAAGTATATTATATATCTGTATTTACTTACGCCTAGAAGACCTGGATAGTGACAAAGAGGGACGAGAGTAATATTCGTGTGGCTGAAATGAAATTCTTATAAAGTATTTTAGGAAAGACACAGACAGAGTGAGAAATGAAGCAAAGAAAGAAATTGGGGTGGAAAAGCTGAATGAGAGAATGGACAAGAATAAACTGAGATGGTTTGGACACGTTAAGAGGATGTATCATGAAAGACTACCAAAGAAAACAATCAAAATGCAATGTTTGGAAAAAGACCAA
Organism: Timema podura; assembly: GCA_033556935.1. Lineage (NCBI taxonomy): Eukaryota > Metazoa > Arthropoda > Insecta > Phasmatodea > Timematidae > Timema > Timema podura. The sequence continues at coordinate 58,152,115 of JAVRXN010000011.1, forward strand.
CGAGAAGGCTCGCACTGAGATGGTTGGAATCAAAAACAGTGTGTGCAGAATAAATTTGGGCTGGGACAGGATGGTGGTGGAAAGAGAAGAGGAAATACACCATACAAGCCCTAACCTGGCAGAAACTGGATAAGGGGAAAACATGATTATGAATGAAAAGTGAATACAACAGATCACACTTAACACTACTTTATTTTTTAGGACTCATCCTAACATAAAATACATTCTATCCATAACAAATTAATATCTAGTAAGTTTATCATCATCATCATCATGAAACGCTTCCAGCCACTGGCTGGGTCCTGGGTCTGTTTGAATCATAAGCCTCTCCAATGTATTCTTTCTCTCCACCACTTCTCTGCACTCCCTTCAACCACTTGTTCCTTGTCTCCCTCTTCTAATTTGAACATATCACCTTAGTCATGTCTCTTCTATCATGTCTTGTACTGGCTTCTTAACTATTCCTCTCACCCTTTCATTTCTCATCATATCCATTCTTGTCACTCCTGCACTTATCAAAATTTCATTTCGCAGGCTTGATTTCTGCTTTTATATTGCTCCTTCATTACTCATGTTTCCGCTGCATATATCAATATGGTGCATAGACCACTCCTTTAAACTTCCTCGGCACACCCTTGCTCCAAATAGAGACCTCTTACACTTTCGAAAAAAGCTTCTGCTGGCCTCCATCTCTCATTTATTTATCTACCGTTTTTCCTACTTTCCTCTAGTAAGTCAGTAGGTTTATACATTTTTAAAGTTCCTTATTGTAAAAATGACTGTCGGGGAAATAAGTTAGGGCAGGTTAAACTATGTGTGATAAAGTGAACCTACTGGCATTTGATATTCTCTCATTAATGTCTAAATAGTCATGCTGGTAGTAATAAGTTTTATTTAAAGAGATCACTTTATGATAGCATACAAACAGCACATTAGATTCTCATTAATTATGAAATTATTTTCATACCTAATAAAGTAATTTAGTTGGCAACTAAAAAAACTTGTTGCCAGTTTTTTGTAAATATCTTGAGCCCTTCGGAAGACGTTCTAAAAAATTGATTGCTTACAATATAGTATTGGTGGTGTCGGACATTAATCTTAATCGCCTTGTGGTAAATAAGGTTAGTGAATCAAGCATGTTTAACTATTCATTAATGCTTTTTCAATTATAAAACTGCAAAGCCAACTTAATCCTGGTAAAATTCTGTTCCTCAAATGTGCACAACCTCTTGAATTGATAACACTGGTATTTTTGCAAGAGATTATTTACCGGTGCTTCCTTGCCTTAATGCGATGGTGATGGTATTTGTCACTAACAAAATTTGTTTGTCTCACTAACTGTTGTTTTATTTAGGCACACTATAAATATTTGTAAAATCTATTACTTACTCTTTGTCATTAGGGACTCTAAAGTTCATTTCCACACTAAATTAAAGGTAAAAAAAATGGAAGTTAAAATTTGGAAAGTAGCCAGCCAAAGTGGGATAGAAAGAGAAGATAATCCACTTAGAGTAAAGAAGAAAATATGCTTGAGAATTTGACATTAAAATGGTAATTTCTTGCTTATTATAATTGCATTTAATCTTTTCAGTGTGTGACATTATTGTTAGATTAACACATTTTCATATTTCCCCCCCTCAAGTTTAATAAAAGCCCAAATATGGCATTCATTTGTTGTTAATAGATCAGAGGAAGCATTTAAAAATAGACATACTATGTTGGGTTCTCAAACTTAACTTTTTCTGTTTCTTACTTTTACATTTAATTGTATAACAGTTTCAAATAGTCACACATACATGTTTCCTTTGTTTATATAAGAGACTCAAATATGGCCATAATCTATGATGGATGAATTTTAGTTTGGTGAGATGAATTGTATTTATCATCTTCCTGTTTATTTAACACACATAGCTGAGTGCTTGTAGAAATGGTAAACAATTAAACAAAGATTGCTTTGTAACATGGATGTTACAAGTATCAAAATTTGACAAAACAAAATTTCTGTCAAATAAAAATTATGTTATCACGCTATAGATTAATGCTGACTAAAGAATTAATTTTAATACTATGCTAAATAGAATAGTTAATTTTGGCCTAAGGGTAGATAAATATTATTGTCATAGATATGCCTATTTATTGATCAAATATTTGTCACTTGGCGCAAAACATGTAAGAGATTAGCTACAAACTTTAACATCCTAACGGGTGACCTGGTGGTCTAGGGGTAAGGTGTCAGACTTCTGTGCTGAGGGTCCGGGGTTCAATCCTTGGTCCCGGCACAGATTTATCTGATTGCAAAACCCTTCCTTCACCTCTGACAAGATGTGTATTAATCACAACTTGTGAATGTGAGGAATGCCAGGCCTCTACCGTGGTTCGGATTCCACGTTAAACTGTAGGTCCTCCATTTTATCTCACAATCACCCTCCCATTGCACATTAGCGTAAGTGCGTATAACCCGAACGGGTAGTAAGACGTGGTGCTAATAATAATAATAATAATAATAATAATAATAATAATAATAATAATAATAATAATAATAATAATAATAATAATAATAATAATAATAATAATAATTTAACATCCTAACTAAAAATAATCCTTTTTTAAACACACAATAGTTTTACAGGTGTAAAAACACTAAATATTCAACTAAATCGTCATAAAACCTTAAACATGATTACATAGCATTAATTTTACTTTAATATGAATCTGAATTGGCCATTTACAAATAATTGTATTTGGTAGTGAAAAATTAAACTTCATAATAATATAGAATATTTTAAACATAGGTGCACTTACAATTTTAAGGAGTGCTTTCTCACCGCTGCTATTTGTAATGGTAATGGAAATGGCTATGGATAGAGTGGCTGCATATAACCTGAAAAGCTAAGGCATGGTGCTAAATATATGTATATGTATATATATATATATACATTCATATACATATATCTCAAGTGGCAAGGAAACTCCATAATGTTTGCTGATGAATTGATGGAATGGTGGGAGAAGGAAGAGGACGTACAAGAACAGCTACAGGAGTGGAATGAAGAAGTGAAAAAAGAACGTGGAATGTGATTTAGCACGATAAAGTGTAAAGTGTTGGTAATTACTAGGACCAGGATAGGGCCTGGTAAAGCTATAAAGCTGGATGCAATAGAGCTGAGAAAAGCACAGATTGTAAAATATCTAGTAAGTGTGATTGAGGCAAAGGGTGGTAGTAGAGAGGATCTAATAAAAAGAGGGCAGCCGGGAGAGTTTTCTAGAGGTGTGTAAGAGACTTGCCGTGGAGAAGAGAAGTGCCCTTGAAGTGTAAGAAGTGTTTTATAGTGTGTAATTTGTACCCATAGTCACATATGCAGCAAAACATGGTCATTGAATGTAAGAGAGAATAGGATTAGTAATGAAGTTATCTGAGAAACAGTGGGGATACAGGAAGTATATGAGATAGTAGAGAAAGCAAGGCTGAGATGGTATGGATGGTCAAGTAATTAGGATGGAAAAGAAGAAAATACTAACGGGAATGGTGGATATGAAGTATGAAGGGAAAAGACCGTAAGGAAGACCAAGAAATATATGGGAGGAGCATATAGCAGAAAGTTTCAACTGAGAGGCGGAAAAAAGGTGGAAGGATAGAGAATGATGGAGGCAATTTACTAAACTGACCTAGCCACAGGCTGAAAAAAAATGAAGATGATAATGATGGCATAGGAATTTATCAACATTTTTAATATAATATCATGTACGTAGAGTTTTTTTTTTAATTAGTTAAAGGGTTGACGAAATTACTATTGAACTGAAGAAAAATATGACAAACTTGACTAATTTTTTTGGCACAATTTAATTTTTTTTTATAATAATGTGACACTAAGTAATGAGTGAAAGTAAATATTCTGGAGATGTTTAATTTTGTGAATAAATTTCCTCAAAACTCTATTAATTGCAGTTTAGGTGAAACTTACTGACAAAAATATTTTAATTTTATAATATCGAAACATTGGAATGTGGATAGAAGGGAAAAGCCAACATACACATATCAGAAATATGCAGATCTAAAAGTTTTCTTTATATTTGTATGCATTAAAAATAAAGTAAAACCATTAAGAACTTATCTCATGCAGATTAACCAGGTTTTCAGACACACAAATTATGCTTGAACTAGAAATTGCATCAAAGTGCATCTTTCTTCATTCTTCCAAAAGGGAAATTGGGCTCACTGAAATAGTTTTTTTCATTTTAAATAATTAAATTTTAATTTAAATGTATTTTTAAGTCTGATAAAATGTTATCATTGTTCGTGATTCCTCCTTTTTCCTTATAAAAATTACATAAAACCAATCACACCATGATGTGATGCCTGGTTTGAGCTGTATCATCACTATAATCATCATTAACTGTTTCTAGCCTGTGGCCGGGTCATTTTAGTAAATTGCCTCCACCTTCCTCTTTCCTTCCACCATTCTTCTTCTCTCACTTGCATACTTTGCTATCTGCTCCTCCCTTCTATTTCTTGGTCTCCCTTGTCTTTTCCCTACATACTTGATCTGCGTCGTTTTCATGGGTATTCTCTCCTTTTCCATCCTCCTTACATGACCACACCATCATCATTATCATCTACTAAAGTTATGTAATCTGTGAGGTGAGAGGTTTTCTTATCAACACAAATTGTATTTTAGCTTAGGTTTCTTCCTCCCTAAGAAAGGTTTCACACGAGAATATATGTATTTTGATACTTGAATCGAGGATACCAAGATATGTAATTGTATGGTCGATACAGAATAGAGTGATCCAAATAGAATGGGTGTGTGTTTCTCTTCAATCGATCACTAGCTTTGCAAGTTAGCTCTTGTTTTGAAAGATTTTCTCTTCCTTTTTCAAATGGACTGAGACAACACAGCTGCAATTTGGATATTGTAAAAAAAATTGACAAGGAAGAAACCAAGACGTTAATAGTGGAGTATTCCTTCATAATTTTCGTGAAAAAGGGGAACTTTTAATGTACTCTTCGAAGTACTTAATTGTGATCCTAATAAATTATTTAATTTTATTCGAATATCTGTCTGCTACCTCATTAGATGAACTTCATTTATTGGACAATATAATGCTAAGTAAAAATATAAATAATATCATGTAGAGCAGCTTGTGAACTTTGTGTGATACAGCATCATCTGTGTGACTGTAGCAATAGCCAGCCTAGATACTGCTAAATTCACAGGTGGCTGAGATCTCAGGGATACTTGATTGTAAATTGTGATACAGAATCCAATATGTAGCACTGTATGTAAGGCTTCTCTTGCTCAAATGATTTATAGGTATCCTCGAGTCAAGTATTGTGATACATGTATTCCTGTGTGAAACCACTCTGTGGGCCATTTTCATAATCGGACCCAGTGCCTCAAGTGCAGTGCTTTACTAAATACAGGGCCAATTTCATTCATAAAACTGGCCCATTCCATCCAATTTTAGTTAGGTGTTGTCTTGTATTTAGTATAGTGCCACACTTGAGTCATGCTAGGAAGACTATGAAACACGGGCCCTTAATCCTAACAAGTGCGATGAAACTCCTGTTGAGCCATATTTTTTTATGAAAAACCAATTGTATTTGATTTTGTACATGGTGGCTACAAACAGGGAAAACCTGGAAAAGTCAGGGAATTTTGGGAAAACAGGGAAATGTCAGGGAATTTAACTAAAAACAAGGAAAAGTCAGGGAATTAAAAAATATGTCTAAAATATCCCATTAATTTCGCAACTAAACACTAAAACAAAAGTTAATACCTAAATAAAATAATATTTTAATTTTTAAAATAACTGATAAAACTGTTTATGTTTGGTAGATACAAACTTTTTTTTAATATATGATCAATAATGAATCAAACAAAAGTCATCATCGACCATTAAAACTGGAAAAAAGTAGTCGGGGAAAATTGAAAAATGTTGCCTGGAAAACCTGGAAAGGTCAGGGAATTTTAAAAAAAAATGTTTTGTAACCACCCTGTTGTAACTTGATCAAAGATTCTTGGAAACTTATTAATTGCTACCATATTTAATTCTAAAAAGTACCTATGAGATGAAAAAAAATTTTCGAAGTACTTCTTTGTCCACTATTTACTTAACTTTTCTCCCCTTTTTTTGAAAAACATTTTAATTTTACTTAAAATTCATTAATGTCATAACTTGTCATATTGTTTTATATGATCTTAGAAACATGTATGCTTTTTTATTGGTCAGAATATCATAATACATACATTTTTATTTAAATGCTCCCAGTTTTGGAATGTTTGCTTGTATCCATAATTAGTAAAGCATTTTTTGATGTTTCAATACTTAATTTACATTCTAAAACTAAAGCATGTAAATAATGTTCTATTATGATTTTGGTAGTAGGGTTGATACGCACCCGGAAACATAAATAAATTTTGTCTTGCTGAGAAATTTTAATAACTTGCTGGAATTTACAGAAACTATCTCGTTGATTTATTATATTAAATACAAAGTATAAGATGGTAGTACAGTGTAAACTATTGATTTCATCTTTGATTAATGCTATTTTGCAAATACCAGTGACATATTTGTCTTTAATGGTCAAAATCATGCCACCCAAGAAGTGCAGGCGCTATCAATATAAACCATTTATTCACACAAAGCATAAATGCTGATATATATTAGCATCATAATGTCATTAATTATTGATCAATTCATGACTTAGCTGTGATTTACCCTAGTAACTTTGGATAGTAGGTAAATTAAAATATGGACTTTGTGATTTTTTTTTTTTATAAAGATTTAAGTGAAAATTGGATTCCTTTATAAGACTGATTTTTCAAACTGCATAAAAGATTTTTTGGTAAATCCGAGAAAAGAGGGGGAATTTCAAGTCACAAAGTGTATCAACCCTGGATAGCTTTAAAATTTTATTGTTTATTATAAATAACTTAGTTAATATTTTAACTTTATGCCCTTCACATGATTATCTTTATTTGGTTTTATTGAGTTGGAACAGTGGCGCATCCACAGGGGGGAGGGATCTGAGAGGGCTTAAGCTCCCTTTTCCTCACCCTATAAAAAAAACTAGAATAAAACCTTCATTAAAGCATTGACATGTTTGTATGTTATTATTTTGGAAAGGGATTTTTGAAACAATTTATTTTTAAATAGGCCTAGTTGAGATTGTAATTTGTTGATCTGTTACTGTTAGTTTGTTCTTTAGTTAGCGATATTTCAATAAGTTGGGTTTCTAATCTATTCATACATAGTTAACTTTTGTGTTTTTTACATGTAATTCCTCCTCAAGTAGAGTTTAAAAAGACCCCCATCTTTCCCCCACCCAAACCATAATTCTGGGTGCATCACCGAGTTGGAATGAAAAATATGCATGTTCTTATATTTGAGTTAGGTAGTTTAAAAAAAATTGTCTCTTTAATGTGACAACCTCAAACTGTGTTGAATTGGTTCTTCGAAATTTTTTAGCTATACATTGTGTTTTATTACAATTTTACCTTGAAATTATTAAAACTTCTTTAAGAATTATACGTCATAATTTTGCTGAATCTTCCTCAGGACTTTATTTTTAAGCTTACGTTGTTATTGCTTTCCTACTGAATCACCAAAATCACTTAGTATGGTTTAGAAGTCTATTTTGTCTATTTTTACTGGAAGATATCTTCCACACATAGTTCTACTAATTATCTATAGTATCGTAACTATTATAGTAGCATTAACAGTTTTGTGGAGGTAGTTCAAAGTAACTGATATTGAAAGATAGACACCATATGCTAGGAATGATGTGATCGATCAGCTTTTATCAAATAATTTAAGACCTAAATAAAAGAAAAATAGTTTCACTGTTATCTCACAGTACAGATTTTGTTTCAGAAACCAGATAGTCTGTGCAAGTTGTACGACATGGATGAGTCCCACGAGCGCCGTATGTGGTTGGACAAGCTCTTGCAGTTTATGGACGAGCGCGGAACTCCCATATCCGCCTGCCCCACCATCTCCAAGAACCCCCTCGATCTCTTTCGCCTCTACTTGTATGTGAAGGAGAGAGGGGGCTTCATGGAGGTATGCAAGGTGCAGTGTTTAGTTCCATAGTAGGCTTAGTCTAGTCTTAGTTCAGCCTCCTAGTTTAGTCAAGTGGCTCCTGTCCAACAACACATTTATTGCAATTCTTTGGTTTTACGTCACATACAATCTTATTCTGGGGAAAGAGCCAAGTCTTATACCATTTGTGATGAAACTTTTTTGAAATGGCTCTAGAAACTTTATTTGATGAGACTTGGCTCATATTTGTGAATTATTGGATATGTGCCATTTTACCATATTAATCTAAATCAAAAATGATCCTGGACTAGTTGTAATTTACTTTATACACTCATTATACATATAATTGTAGATTTACAACACTTTATTGTTGTGATTTACTGTTGTTTTTGAACTTTTTATAAACCATTAAAGATGACTCATAAAAATATGTGTATCTCTGAACCTAACAAGAAATTCTAATATTCAAAATTGTAGTAGTTTTGAATGTTGTGGTGACTAATGTATTCTTGCTTTCCTTGGGTCTGAATTTAAGTGGCTTGGACAAGTTTTATATGATAACACATGGTTAACAATTTTAATTGTGATACACTAACAAAAGGGGCTTCACCTAAATCCTTGCCTAGTTTTTCCGACTTATGTTTCACTATTCCATATTTTATAAAAACTTTACTCTGTTAATAACTTTTGTTGTTTCCCCTCATTTTTCTTGAGCCACAATAAGTTGATTCATAAAAGACTTTCCTAACTCTAATGGGCTACGTACGCTCCATAATATTTACTTTGAATTTCAACATATCTTTTCAAAGGCGTGTTTGGTCTAAGACTGATCTGAGAATTACTCTGTGAACATTATTTGATATATATGTCATAGGTGAAATGGAAAATACGGCTTATTGTAAAAGGCGCCGGCAATTTACAATGAGCCAGGCTAATTGGAAAATAATATTATATTTGCTTATCAGCCTGATGACTTTTAGGTTTATTGCAATGACCCATACAGCTTTAGGCTATTAAGGAAATGCACCTTTGTTCACTCAATCAGCCTAATTGATTCCAGGCTTATTGCAATACGCCCAAGAGAATGAAGGCTTATTAAAAAGTCTACAGCAGAGATTCCCAAACTGTGGTGCGTACAATTATTCCCGGTGGTGTGCCATGAGAAGCCAAACAAAACAAACAAATTAAAGTTGTAAAAAAAATGGCCTCATAAAATCTAATATGTTACGACCCAGTCTAACCTAAATGAAAACAGATTCAATCAGTGGCTGGAAGGGTGGCAACACTTATTCAAGCTCAGACAGACGGCGCAGTGCACGGTCTTGTACTAAACACACAAATGGTGGTTCCTACAGAATATAAAAAAAAATCTTCTTCAGCATGTACTTAAATTAACTTACTAAGTTCCATACGATTGCAGGGTTTGTTAAAGTAATTTATAGAAAAAATATTAAAAAGTAACACGCTTTTATAAATAAGTCATGGTAATTGAAAAATAATAATACAGGTACAAATTTAATAGTTACCTTTCTTTTACAGAAGAAATATACACATTTACAAATGCATTAAGACATTTACCATTGTCAATCACACTTTACATTTTTTTATTTATTTCCATATGGTAAACTGCTGTGACATTTTGATTCACACTTTGGTTTGCCCTCTTACAGACACACTTTTTCGTTCAGCAGTATTTTTGAGACTTACAACTGGCATTTCCCTGGCCGCCAAAATTTGATTCCTTACTCACAGCTTCACGAACAGTTACATATTTTTCTTTCTGAGATGTCTTCAAGAATTTGTGTGCCAGAAATCCAGAAGTCACTTGTATTATATTGGGTTATAAACTATTTAATATATTTTATGAGACCATTTTTTTACAATTTTAATTTACTTGTTTTGTTTGGCTTCTCATGGCATACAATCGGCAATAATTGTACATACTACAGTTTGGTCTGCTGTGGAATTTTTAACAAGTCTTCATTATTTTGGGCGTATTGCTTTAAGTCTGGAATCATTTAGGCTGATTGAGGGAACAAAGGTGCATTTCCTTAATAGCCTAAAGCTGTGTGGGTTAATTGCAATAAGCCTAAAAAAAATTCAGGCTGATAAACAAATATATTACTTTCCAATTAGTTTGGCTCATTGTAAATTGATATATATTTATTTTTTTGCATGATTTCACACTTCCTCCTAGTTCCAAGCATTTGTTAATCAAATTCTCCTTGTAGACTACAACCTTTCTGTGGTGTTTAAAAGGCATTGATACAAAGCTAATACTTAGCAATGTTTTTTACTAATCTAGTACTTTCACTTTGTATAGCTTTTAAAATTAAATATATATTGAATTAATGTAAATCACGGTGAAAGCCATACAGCTGGGTGATTGGTGATACTGCCTACATTGGCTACCACACTATTATTATGGCTGTTAATAAATGAATTAAGATTATAATTCTTAAATACTCACCTTTCACATACTCATGTGATGGTATATTCCTATGATTTTTCATAGACTTCCCAGTGTTATTTGGATTGAACTAAATACACTACTACATTCTTGCTTGGTTAGTGTTTTCAGAGACATCAAATTATCTAAATACTCATAAATAGTGAAATTTTACTTTCTACTACTATTTATTAACAATGACATATACATACAAATGGTTCTAACAATAGTTTTTCAATTGTCTCTTAAGTGATTGTAGTAGCAGTTAAAAAAATTGTACACAAAATTAGATATTTGAGTTTTGTTTACAGTGTTTTCAATTATATTATTGTCAATACTTGTGACTTTTCTATATTTTATGCAGAAACGATCTAGTGGACTTGGTGAGTAGGCTGCTACTCTGCCGGTATGCCGTGAATGCTCAAATGTTTTTGTTGCTTTTTTTTTTTATTATTGAAAGTGTCTTGGGTGTTTGGTTTAGTCTTTCCAACTCTGTCATATAATTTACACTTATTGCTGAGAATTCACAAGTAACTTTCAGCGATTCGATTCTTACTGGTTATTCAATTATCTTCAAAATAAAAATCCAGTAGTGTGCCTCTTTTAAGAAACTCTACACCCAGATTATATGAGAAGGGTCGACTACCAAAACAAATTCTTTCTGAATAATATGTATGCTTATTAACTTTACCTAGTTAAAAACAGCGACAAGTTGAGATATGGCTGTTTCCCCTTAACTTTGACTTTAATTCCACTACAGGCTATGCTCACTTTGACCCTCTTTTATGCTTCCATTCACCTTGTAATTTTGACTAATGATAGGCCCTAACGTCAGTATCTATATTTGTTAAATCTTAAATAACCACTTAATGAATGAGGTATTAAATTATTAATACTAAGGAATCGCCACAGTCAAAGTACACTAGATTGAAATTGACATTGCTATTGATAAAATAATTAAAAGTTGTAAGCGTCACTCAAAACCAAACTGCCAATGACACAGAGATTGGGGTTTGAATCCCGTCAACTGAGGGTGTTTTTCCCTAAAGTTTTTTTTCCCTCCACACAAATGTGGGAATATTTCCTCTAAATTCAACCTCGTTCCTAACTCATTAGTGTAGTTAGTAATAAGCGTATAACCTGGACAGGTAGTAAAGCGTGATGCAAAAAAAAAAAGCTTAACACTTAAACTCATAGTATTTACTTAAATTACAATTATTGGTCAAATTCTACTTGCTAACTAACTTCTTTGAATCCACTCGGCTGGTTCCGACAAGAATCTAAACCACTTATTGTCCAAGCACTGACTGATTTCTCAGACATAGACAAACACTGACCAGTTAGACATGGAACTTGCACAGTCACACAAACTTAAAATTTCTGGGACTTTTATTGTCTAACATCATCATAATAAAAGAAAAAGAAATTGATCCTTGGAAGCATAGAGTACCCTTCTATACTCTTACATCCAAACTAAATTCACTAAACTATCTAGCAAATAAACTTCCTTTCCTTTCATCCATTTGTAAAAATAAAAATTTTTCTCTTTTTCACATAGAGAAGTAGTCTGCAGTTTATTCACAGTCTTTATCATATCTTTAATTTCTGGAGATACTCAGATATTGGTGAATGTTTCTTATTGTCTTCTTAAGTTTTTAATTTGCATACATCAAACGTTAGAAAATCCAGTTTCATTTTGTAAGAAAAGAATTGGGCTGAGAATTGATTTGGGCCCAATCAAAATTTACACACAATGAAAACAAACAGTTAAACTGTAAATTATAATTATCTTTCCAACACATCAAAAATAAATTATTTTTAAAATTTCCTATCCATATTGAATAGGTCTTTTATTTGTATTATGAACTAACTGAATATATAATTAGCCTTAGTTTCAAACTATTGGAATACAAGATTTAAGTCTTCTATTCTTTCTCGAATTTTTAAAATTGTATCTCTAAAAAAAAGATCTCATTTTGGATTTGGATTAATGTGGTTGATTATAGTTTTTTAATATACATGAGGTAATTATGTATTTGAATGAATAATTATTGGATATATATCGATATTCGGCTTATTTTATGTTTATTTAGTCATTCATTTCTGCTCAATTTTTGTATGTAGTTATAAATAATACCTTTTATGTGAAGGAAAGAGTAAAGAGACAAATTTAAAAAAGCTTGCACAATGGTAAATAAAAATTAATCTAGCCTTAACACTGCTGCCACTGGACAGAGAGGTAATGGTCTCCTTTTAAAAATAATCTGTCATTACTGCCAAATCCCTCAAACTAGGTTTCATACTAGTGGAACTCTTCAGGAGGGAGTGTGAAAAGCAACTTTTTTAAATAAGAAGCCAAAACAAAAATGTCAGAACACATATATAGAAACAAATAAATGAGATTAATTATCACATAGTACTAGAGGGATTTGTATTGTAAAGGAAGTGAATATAACTCTATGAAACCTTTATTTTTGAAATATATTATTTTATATTTAAGGTTTAGGAAACAATGATTGGATCAAAGAGGACAAAATAATATCTCTATCATAATTTACTTTTATATATATAATGTTAGAGTTGGGTCGAATCCACTTTTTTACAAATCTGAATCTCCAATTTACCTTAGAATCCCTAATTTCGAATCCGAATTTTTGAAAAAATTATGAACATAAGAGGAAGTAAAAGTATAATAGAAAATACAAATAGTAACTAAACGTTAACATTCTTTCTTATAATCCATTCATTAAAACATTCAGACATTGAGTGTTAAATTACTGGCATGGGGCCTGGTTGTTAGGTTCATCCTATAATTATTATTGGTTCTGAACCACCAATAAGTGTTATTAGAGCTCTAAAACAAATTTCACTTGAAAAAATTTAAAAAAAAAATATATCCAAAGATTTGAGTTTTGAATCAGAAATTTTCTTGGCTCTTCGAATCTCAAATATCCTTAAGGATTCAAGGGGTGTGAGGTTCTCGTCCCTTTATATATGTTCTAAAACATGATTTGAAGAAGAGGCTGGTGTTCCAATGTACTTTTAAAATGTAGAAGCATCTAAATATTTAATATGTAAAGGTTATTAAACAAAGGTCATCAGTAGCTGTTATTTATAAAAACAACCATAGATCTCTTGGTTGAATATTTACAACCCTCTCAATATTTAAGAAAGATTATTTGAAAACACTTAAATGCACTTAAAGAAAGTATTTCTTTATTTCCAACTAACGAGTAAAGGTCATAACATAACAGTTAGTACCATAAGTACAATATACATAATTATCTTATAAAAAATTTACCTACAGAATATACTGATCTTTTTTTTTTCAAACAAATTCTCTTGCCCATGTTCTACAAATATACAACATTTTATACATAAAATTGGTTTAAGAAGAAAAAACTTTTATTCAATTAACTATACAATCAAACAATCTCTTGTAAGATATTTGTTCATTTCCACATATAACACAAATAAAAACTAACTCTTCAAGTGTATGAAGGTGTATTATGGAGATAATATACAGGCCTGAGGTAAATTTTACGACCGGGCAGGATTGCTTATAACCGGGGCTGTTAAGAAAAAATAGAAATATCCCCAAACATAAGATCTCTAAACATAATACAGCCTGGACATGATAAGAAAATAATCTTTAAGCCAGACTTAGCAACTTCAAACCTAAGTAGCCTGGGTGTGATGGGAAAATAATCTGAATAGAAACTCCACAAATGATAATTGTATTCCAAACATTTCTCAGGTTACATTAGATTTGGGGATTATTTTCCTATCACACCCATGTTATGCTAGGTTTACGAGTTAAGCTAGGGCTACACCAGAGAGATCACAAGCAAACAAGCAATAGTGAGCACAAAATTTGTTTCAGTGTGACCGATACAGAAAACGCCACCAAACAACCTTCGGTAGGCTTCGCACGTGTTAACTAGGCACAAATTTGCATTCGCTTGTGCTTCGACAATTGTCACTTTTCAAGCGAATCATCAGAGAATAACATATTTATGTTCACACCAGCTCTATTTTCTTTCAGTGTGACCGGGTAAACCATCATGTGCCTGATTTCATTGCAGTTCAGTTTCCTTCTTGCTATGTGTGGCGTTTTTATTCAGTTTATAATAGAGTGGACTGATGAAAAGGCATTACGACAGAAGTAAGGAATAGTCACAATCCACGATCAAGTTGTAACTGTGTAACTTCCATGTGTTTTATGCATCTCAAAAAATTAATTTACCCAAATTTGTTGATCTCTCATCCTCCTCCTGACATTAAACATGGCCAGTGCACCCTCCACCAGACAAACCAACGCCAACCATACTTCTTCGTCATCTTCCCTACTCCTTTTTGCCATGTTCCAAACTCTGTTAACCACACCGGCCCATAAACTAATCACATAAGCCCTGCAAACTAACAGATCAAGGACAAACTGCGTCTGATTTCGTGTTGTTCTCACTTGTTATATTTAGTATAACCACCCCTGGCCAGAATCGATCATGAGCATATGGGAATGAATGCTATCAAACACATGTGAAAGTTCAGTTCGCTTTTGTTCTCTCCGGTGTAACCCTAGCTTTTAGTTTGGCCTGGAGATTAATTTCCTATCACGCCTAGGCTACGTTAGGTTAGGAGTAGGGATGAGCCCTCGAATTCTTAAGGTATATTATAGGTTCGAGAATTTGAGAAAATTTATGATTTGAGACGCAAATCCTTAGATTTTTTTTATTGAAATTTGTTTTAGAGATTTAATACTGCTTATCAGTGGTTCAAAATCATTCATACTCATAGAATGAGCTTAACAACCAGGCCCCAGACCAGTAATTTAACACTTCACTGAATGTATGAATGTTAAATTTAATAGATTATACGTATAATAAATAATGTTAACATTTAATCACTATTTGTATTTTCTATTATTCTATTAAATTTATATTTCCTCTTATGTTGATAATTATTCCAGGATTTTGATTTGTAAAGTAGGGGATTCGACCCAACTCTAGCTAAGAGCTGTGAGGTTTGAGGTTTGGCTTAGAGATAATTTTCTTATCATGCCCAGGTTAGGTTGGTGTTCTGGTTAGCGTACCCCCCCACCCCCCTTGAGCTGACACTCCGGGCAGCTGCCCCTGATAATATACAATGAACACACACCATCACCCTTATACACCATTTAATATGCGCGTCTATTAAAAAAATTATTTAGCCATTGGGCCACCTCATTTTTATACATATAAAAATTTTTATTACTTTTCATTTTAAATACTTTAAAAAATACGAAGCTATTTTTAGATTTACATACACTTAGTTAAATTTTACTTTCTCAAAAAAACTTAGTGTAAGTTTGATACACCAAATAAAAAAAATCTACTTGTTGCATTTTATGGGCTAAGAATTCAATGTTCATCATTATAGAAATGATGATAATAAATGCTATGCAAATTTCACAATTCATTTGTTCAACAATCTAATAAATTTCACAAAGAAATAATTATTTCCTTTTATGTTACCATCTGTTAATATTATGTATCGTATACAGTTATGGAATTTAATTATTGTAGATTGTAAAATCAAATCGTGGACAGCATCACGGATACGTGCGGTCATCTCGGAGACAGCCGAAACAAGACACATGTGGCCAGCTCGGAGGCTGCCGGGATAGTAACTTCGTGACAAGGGTACGATTAAGAGCCTTGCATAACAGGATACTACATTCAAAACACAATATAATAACTCTCCGCGGCAAAACATCCGATCATTGTGGGAAAAACCTCTGTGGAAAGGCAATGAATCTCCCAAAGAGGGATTGCATCTTAACTATGTACTTGTGCTTTCCAACACAAGCGTCACACTGCTTTGATTACAATCACTTTAGAACACCAATTTAAATATGACGTTAACAACAATATTTTCTTGTTCTATAACTGAAAGAACTGTCCAACAAATGCATATAGTAAAATAAATCACTAGACCACAAAATGAGAGGTTAAATATATATTCAAGATTTCAACAACTCGTATATCCCTTTAACAACTAAATAAATTTCACATATCCTTCTCGATTTGAGGGAATCGAAATACCTCTCTCTAACATAGGCCAAATTTAGTGCCTGAATAATTAGGGGGTACCTAAGGTATTCAAATCAAACTGTAAATGCAAAAAAGCAGTTGAAATAGTTAGTTGGAAATCCTTTCATCCAAAAATTTATAGCAATTAAATATGAATTAAATGATGATCCGATCTGTAATTTTGCCAATTGTTATTGTGTTTAGTATTTGGTATTAAATGTTGGATCTTAGTGCTGCAACACAATCCCAAGCAGAATTTACCCCCACAGTTGCTGGCGGTTTATGTTTATTTGCTACACACCTCTGTGCGCACTGTCAACTCATTGTCTCATTGTGTTCACATATTGATAGAGTTTGTATTAGTTTATTGGTGTTTGTGTTTTTTATAGCAAACGCTCTTTAATGTTGAAAATATATTTAATGTGTAAATCTATTTGTTAGTTGCATCAAAAAGAAAGCGAAAATTTAAAAAAATCATTATTAATTAAATTGGTTCTTAGAATGGACAGATGCACAAGATGTGTATATCCATATTGTAGATATTTTTCTGAGAATGCATTAGCAACATTGCGTAAACAAAAAACATTCTAACTAAGATTTCTTTTAAATTTTATGAGTAAAAATAATGAATTTGGGGGAAATACCAGAGCAAAGTTGTTCATAACTTTTTTTTTGGCCTAACTTGATATCACGGTTAAATATATCGCCACTTGATCTGTGGCTTTGTCACTAAGCAGAATTAATACGGTTGAGCTTTTTTTAACAAGAAGCAAGGATGTAAATCAATATAATTTTTTTATTAATATTATTACTATTATTCATTTTGGCGTGAGAAGTGTATTTAAATAATAATAATAAATAATAATAATGGTGGCAGTAATTTAACTCTCAAAAAAGGACCATTTATTAGTGGATTGAGAAAAGTTAGTTGGTTCCATATGGTGGGTAAAATAATGAGCCCAAACAACTGAATTGCCCTTGGCATTCAATTTTATGAATCAGGCTCAACCCAAATGACCATAACATAGCTTTATACTGTCTTTGAGTGGCGTCTGACATGCTTAAAGGCTATGTTATCAGTTGTAAGAACATAATTTTACAGAAACAACTAATTAAATGGTAGGGTTATACAGAACTCATGAATGAACATAATTACTTAAATTTCACTAAATTAATCCATGAAAAGGGAAGATAAAATGTTAATAATAAATGCTGGTTGGTTAGTTAGTCGCTAATGGCCAACATATTGTAGTTATTTCGTTTGGCTTCATGCATCCCAAGAACGATTAGTTAAATTATTGTTCTTTAAAGAGCGCTGGGGTGGGTTAAATTATCTGTATCCATTGTAGAATCAAATTCTTCAGAAAATACACATTGAGGAGATGGATATAGTTTAAGTATGTAGAGGTTGGAAGCTAAGCAATCATTGTTTATGTAGCCAGAAAAGAGTGACAGCACATATTCTTTATTCTCTGGGATGCATGTCTTGTCGTTGATGGTAATGCTTCACATTTTATTTGTATTGTAACAGTTTTTTATTTTCATCTTGCTCGTACAGCTTTCTTAAAGAAGTTTTACAGTGGGGAATGATATTTCTTTGAGGCTGCCTGCAGTATGATGAAATCCACTGGAGAAGTATAGATTATTTAGGCCTTGAGGCTGTTTATTGGAGGGGAGAGTGTCTTAATATTTTCCTACTAATTGTAGCATTGGATCTAGATTGCTGATATTTTTTGCAAGTAGATTGGGGTCATGGGCAAGAAAACCAAATGTCACCATATGGGGGTAATTTTCTCTTAAAATTTGCCAAGCCGGTTCCATGCTACTTGCATTGTCATTCACCACTGCTTGTACCTTTAAAGTACCAAATTTCAGTGCTTAGAATCTTAGCTACATATTCACATGTATGATGTGACTTTTGGTTTCTACATCTTTTAGGGACATTGTTTGTGCTGTTGAAAATATCACATTTATAAGGTGGTTTTCATATATCTCTTTAACCATCAGAAGCGTATAACCCGAATGGGTAGTAAGACGCGGTGCTAAAAAAAATTAAAAAAATGTAACCATCAGACATGAAAGTAAAGGACAGATCAGCAGCAATTTCTTCAATCACCTTTTCTTTAATCATATCATATCCTCTGTCCAAGAGTGGAGTGAATAGATGGTAACATGACAGCAGTTTATTAGATGGGTGGAATAGTAGTGTTATATCCATTATGGATTTTCTGTCAATGAAAGGGGTGCATCACTCGCATATATTGCACTTGCCAGTGATTCAATAAGTATTTTCTTTTATTCATTAACACATTGTCCATGCAAGTTGATAAACTTGATTGTCTAAAGAGCCTCGAATTTACAGAGAAATTTGACTCACTTATGGAATCACATCTCCAACTTCTTCATCTGGAGGGATGTGAACACTTTTCACTTTTCTGAAGCATAAGGTGCATATTATGGTATTTCATGCACGTTGCAAGATGTTTTTTTCATCTTAGTGGTATTGTTTGAATATCCCTGTTCACGATAAACACACTTGTCTGCAAGTTTTGTTTCTTCTTAAATTTCTTTAAAATGTTGCCATACTTTTTTTTTCATTCTAAAAATTATACAGAAATAAAAATGCAAAATTAAAAGGATGAACTTTTAACTCCTAAATGCATTACTCACAGAAACAAAAGTGTAAAAGAAAAAACACAGACATTTAAATTATCGTATGAAAAGCAAACCACACAAAATAAAACACATGAATCACACTGACAAACATACATTTGGGGAAGAAGAAATGCTGGAGGGAGTTTGAGAAGGGAACGTACCGATAAGTGTGGATGACGGGGAAGTCTCGAGATGTGATGAGACAAGGAGAATCAGTCTGGGGATGTATTATATACTATAAAATAATACATTATGGTAATGATGAGTAAGCACTAGAAGATGTGGCAAAAATTATCAATTTTATATTATTATTTACAAATATTGTAGCGCCGCTCCCTCTGTTATTGCACCTGTCATTTCTGACTAAATCATAGCCAGGTAAACCTACTAAATTACAATGGCTTGGTTTCAACCAGATCTCACTTATGAGTATGGCATGAAAGGAAACTTAAGAAAAAATTGCCTAAAACTCGAAGCAGTGACTTCATATTCATGTGTGCTATTTGTGCTCGAGAATTTGATGCGAAAGCGACTTCAAGGAGAATAAATGTCGAGGGGGAGCAAAGGAAGTAAGGCGTGATGATGAAGGTGAAGAGTCAAGAACATCAGCAGGCAAACAATATAATAAATCAGCGAAAAAACTTTGTGATAGGGCTGGAGACCGCTAACTGGTCACTTTTGTTAGATGTTGAAATAAAAACATAATTTCAAAACTGTCAAGTACTTACCTTCACCTTTAGGTTTCTAAAAAAAATTAAAACATTCACACACATAGAAGAAACACAATTCTTAAACTATTGCTCATAAACATACGAAAATAAATTATATAAATTAAGATTAAAATCACAGAATATTAATAATGAAAGAAAATTACATACTGGCATTAAAATATTACAATGAAAAGAAATAGAGTGTCAAACCAATGCTTACATGAGACATAAAGAGAAACGAGCAAGAATGGTGCAGTTACCTAGTTGCCCCAAATAGACACATGGTAATTAAAAGTGTCGAGAGGTGGTTTCAAGGACTTTGGTCATCAGATTAAAAGTAGTTTAGAGTTTCTTTTATAACTATGATAGCTCGTATATTTATTAAGAATACTTTTTTATAATTTTATATCTTTTTAATTTTACATGTTTATTAAAATAAATTAAAATAAATTTTACAACAGTGTAGATTGTGAATTATTTCGCACCATTAATTCAAACCTCTCCTTTAATCCCTAATCTGAAATTTTCTTGAATCCACTTAAGGATTCGAGGTCTCATCCCTAAATTTTAGTTAATATGCACCCAACTAAAGTTGATAAGCAATCATATATTGCCACTTTAAGTTTTTTAAGAGCATACATTATTCCATACATACAAATTGACTGTACTGGAGTCTAAGAAAACAATATATGTTTTTAATTCCTTTTAACTTCAACTTATAACAACTAATCTAAATAAATTTACTGTAGGCTTTAGTGAACCTTATCCAAGACAACCTGAGCCCATTTTATGAAAATTGTTTCATAGTAATGTCTAGATATTGAACTTTGTAACAAATTATTTAAAACTGTATCATAATTATTAATACATATTCATTCAATTACTTTTGGTGATATCTATTGGCAGTATTAAAATGAGACCAATGTTTCTTTATGTATATTGTCCACCAATAATTTTAAAATACAAACTACCTCATGTGTATCTAATGACTTGCTTATTGGTAATTCAGTAAAGTTCCATGTTTATTCCAGGTGACTGCAGCCATGTTGTATCCATGGGTGCCAGTTCTCCAGCTCTCATTTTGTTCATCTTCTCACGGTGCTGACACCTCATTGTACATATATCATCTCATTTCTTATTTCGTTACTTATCTCTTTGTAGTTCTTTCTTCCACTTTCTGATATTGTAATTTTATAAAATTTGATTTTTATAACCAAGTAGATTTTTGTAAGATCTGCTATTTAGTTATGGTACTTCAAAGCCATTTTATTGAAAGTTGTGCCATTTTTAAACTGATTGAAATATTGCATAACGAGTGATTGCTTTATTGAAATATATAAGTAAATCAGAAAATCTTCCTGCAAAATGATTACACCCTTTCTTCTTGAAATGAGCCACCCCATCTCCTATTATTGAACCGATTTAATCCTTTCTTCTTTGGCCTCTGCCCTATTTGCTCACAGCAGTCAGTTTACCCTGAAAATTAGCAGGCATACCTTGGTTGATTACATTATGACATTAATTTACAGTGTACCTCTTGGTGGAATAGCAAGGCAAGCCTGCTTCTTACCTTTCAGGGTAAACAATAGATAGATTGCATTCATATTAGCTTTTCAAAATGTATTTGCTAAAAAATAAGGCTGCACTATTTTCTACTATTTATAAAATCACTCTAATAAATAGTGAGTGGATTAAATTTAGTTGAAGGCCCACAAAATGAAGTTAACAATTATGTGCCTTCAGGTAACCAAGAACAAGACCTGGAAAGACATCGCAGGGCTGTTGGGAATTGGTGCATCGTCAAGCGCAGCATACACACTAAGGAAACACTACACCAAAAACCTGCTGGCATATGAGTGTCATTTTGACCGGGGAGGCATAGACCCACAACCCATTATCAATCAAGTGGAGGCCTCCTCAAAAAAGAAAGGGGCAAAAGCTACATCTGTGCCATCTCCAGGTAATGCACTGATTAATTAACTATGCACTTGTTTATGTTATTGGTCTTCATACTGGTCTTCATTCATCCTCGCTCTTATTTGTTTAATATTACTAACCATGCCAGTTACATTTTAACCAAGGCCACTTTTTCACAATCAAGTACAGTAGGTCTCCATTCATATGCCATGTTAGGTTTCAGAACCCCGCTGTAAAGCGAAACATAACTATTTTAACTTTAAAATGGTGACCTGGTGGTCTAGGGGGAAGGTGTCAGACTTCTGTGCTGGAGGTCCGGGGTTCAATCCTCGGTCCCGGCACAGATTTATCTGACTGCCAAATTCCTTCACCTCTGACAAGACGTGTATTAATCACAATTTGTGAGTGTGTGGAATATCAGTCCCCCACCGTGGTTAGGATCCCATGTTAAACTGTAGGTCCTCCATTTCATATCACACATTAGCGTAAGTGCGCACAACCCGAACAGGTAGTAAGACGTGGTGCTAATAATAATAATAATAAATAATATAATTATAACACTATAATTCATATATAAAAAGTATGCAATAGATTATTCATTTGGATGAAAACAATTGGGAACTATCGAATGATCATTCACTAATCACTAGTTAAAATCATTTGATAGTGCCCATCACTACTGTAAACAGACTGAATTACCAACATAAAATGGAGACCGAAGCATTCACTGCACATATAATGCCGAAAAATTCCAGAAGAGTGAGACAAGCGCCAAACATATTGAACATGTACATACATTCCTTCAATTATCCTTACCTCTTCAAACAGTCAGTGGACCTGACTAAAGTTATTAGACCTTACCTTCACAAGAACTAAACCACATAAGACTTACCTCATAATAAAACTATAATAGCCATATTTTTTTGTTCCTTTTAAATGTTTCTATCCACCTTTCTTATACCTTCTTCCAAATATAATATAAAGTTTAGATAATAAAAACATTTAGAGTTAAAATACACATTTATGTTCAATTCTTGTTATTTTCTTTCTGCTGTTATGTGCATTACAAATTATTGATCACATAAAAAATCTAAAATAATTAAATCACATGTTATGATAATTACTTGACTTATCTTCTTAGGACATATTGTGTTAATCAGATTAGTAATAAAACATATTTTTTTCTTTGACACTAAACTTTTTTTTTAATATTCTAACTTTTATTAGACTTCGCTTAGAATTGAAAAAGTGGACTTCGCACGCCCTTAATTAACATTATTTATAAATAGTTATATACTTTATAAATAAACTCTTAAAGAAAAAAAATACTTTAAAAGCTAAGTTTTGTACTTTTTTTAAGTCATTTACAAACGACATGTAGATTCATTTTGATACTGCTTTGTTATTAATGTAAATCTGAATTCCTACACCTAATCATATTTTATCATTCTGACACTTGATAATTAGGTGAAACCCATCTGTATTTATTTCTAAGAGAAGGTCTAAACTGCAATAATGCATTTGTGACATAACTTTATCAACATATCTGCATTTCCCAAGCATGCTTGTACAAACTTATGAGACTTCCATCGGGCATGCATTGACACTGTGGTCATTATTATTAAATTAAGACTTATTTTAATATCATATATAAATAAATAAGTAAATAAATAGTATATTTCATGATTATTCTTAAAAAAATAACTTCCTCTCTTGTGTAATATGTTTATTTTTAAAGTTATTAACAATGTTAACAATAATTTAATGATAGTGTCAAAGCTAATTTCGGCAATGATTTATGAGTTATATCAATCTATTTTTCACATTTTCATGTAACAAGATCATCCAACACCTTAGCTCAGATTGTAGCATTTCTATCTACTGAGCTAAGGGTCCTGGGCTCGATTCCCGGCATGGCCGAAAAATTTATCATTGGGAAATGTAGGTTTACCTTTTCACAGTGATGAATTGGCCGGAGAATGAATGTTATGCCTGTCCTACTCTTAAGTTATATTATAAGGCATATGAAGCTAAAACTTGCCTAGCAAGCTGATAGTGGAAAATGTACGGCTTGGATAAAAAACTGCCACAGGCTGGAAACAGTAATGGATGTAAAAAATGTAACAAGATGATTTTTCTTTGTGGTGTAGGGTCATCCAATTCTCAAGATTCATTTCCAACTGCGTCTACTGGTTCAATGGATGGTTACGGCTATGGATACCCGCCTGGGAGTACACCCGACTATAACTCTCCTCCAATGCAGCGGCCAGCTACTCAAACTAACGCTCCTTCTCCTCATGCAGGTACATTTCATTTTATACTACTATTAAATTTATGTTAGATGATTCAAAATTGACTCTTCCCAAAGGACTGTAATAGTCAATATAATATCCTACTCAAAAGGGGCCACCTTGAAATTATTGCTTGGTTGTGCAGAGATTTTTAGCTACTCTCTGCTTTATGATAACATCTAGTTATTTGAAACTTTGTGTGTATTCTCATTTAAAAAAAAATCTAACCAGTTCTAACCTAAAACAAAACTTTTTGAATAATCCATTTTAAATGAGGCCTTGTTAACGGTTTCTTTTGTGTCTCCAGCAGGCAGCAACTATATAACAAATATACATATATTGAATTTTTATGGTAGATGATTATTCAAAGGGATGCAATAACAAATTCTTGATTCACACCAAGGAAGTAAGTCACACCGGTATAAGAGTAAACTAAAAATATTATTACTATTCGTCAGACCTCTCTTTCAATTTAATGTAACTTTAAAAGGAAGAATTGTGAAATATTAATATTTTTAAGGACTCGTTATAAATGATAAAATGAAAAATATTTTTCATTTGAGTTTCATATTTGATATTTTCCTCAAAAAATCACTTAACAAATTGGTCAATTTTTATACATTTTCATAAACATCCCTATGGGCTTTAATATATATATATAATAAAATAATATATAATAATATAAGTGATAATAATATATTATTTATAAAGCGTGATAATAATAATTATATATTATATAATATATATATATCACGCTACACCTTAAAAATATCTTATGTCTTACCTAAAAGTAGGATGTGACCAAACAAGAACTCGAGTTATTATTTAATATTCATTTTAATGGTCTCAATAAAGGTTTATTTCAATGTTTAAAAGTGATAACAGGTTTTTATGGCCACACAGAATTATAAGATTAAAGGATGATAAACAAAAAAAATTGGAAAATTAGGTGCAATAATTGCTTCATTTTGGAATTCACTTTCCTTTTCTACTGCATACTACGTTTTCATATATTGGCCATTGTTTTTGTCAGTTATTCCTTCCTTTTGTTCTTTTATCCTGAGTTTCTTACCTACAGGCATCATAAGGCACTCCTTGGGATCCTTTCACTCTTTATCTACAAACACCATTTGTCATGTCAATAAAAAAGAGGGAATAGAAAACTACCAAACTTCCTATCGCAAGGCAAAGAGGAAATTTTGCTGCTAGCTCTCAGATATCTTAAAATTTCTTGTATTGTACATATACAAATTATTGTATTTGTTAGAGGAAGGCTAAAGCTAACGCCCTTTTTTTCCTCAAGCCTAGTGTACGTGGCAATATCTCGCTTACCGAGACAGCCCCCTTTTGGGGAAAATCAAACCACCACTCTTTAACTACTGCTCTGAACTTTTCTCCTCTCATATAGGTCTCCATTCACATATATTGTAATGTCACAAACTGTCTATTCAGTAGAACTGACTTATTCCCTCCCGACATTGGATCGCTTTATAATATTTACTCTTCATACTAAACGTAAAGCAGGGAGAGTATGTTGTTCTATAGGTGCGTAAGAGACCTGCCATGGAGAAGAGATGTCCCCTTGAAGTGTAAGGTAGTATTGTAGAGGGCATACTTTGTACCTATTGTCACATATGCAGCAGAAACATGGACAGTAAATGTAAGAGAGACTAGGAAAGTGGAGGCCATGGGAATGAAATTTGTGAGGAGCATGTTAGTTGAAGTTATCTGAGAAAAAGTTGTCGAAGAAAATTTGGTAATAAATTATGTGGGAAAAGACCGCAGGGGAGACTAAGAAAGAGATGGGAACAGCAGATAACAGAAAGTGTTCGAGTGAGAGGAGAATAATGGAAGAAATTAAAGGAGCAAGAGTGTTGGAAGATTAGAGGAAGATGGAGGCAGTTTACTAAACTGACCCAGCCACAGGCTGGAAACAGTAGATGATTATGTTGACAACCAATATAAAATATAGGAAAAATGCTGCCAAACGGCTAAATTAAATTAAATATTGAAAGGAGGATAGAAGGGCAAAGCCTACACACTTACCAGAAAAATGTAGGCCTAGAAGTTTACAATTAAAACACATAATAATGTAATTTTCGGGGTACATCAGTCCCCTTCTGCAGCAGAAGAGAGCAAAACACAGACTGTATCATGGATGCATGGCTGCAGGTTGATCATGGTCACTTAAATTCTATTTCTTAATTTTAAAAAAGGTTTAGGCTTGGATCCTACAGTTGCCTGTTCAAACGTGTCTTAATGCTTTGTAGATGGTTAGAATGTTGTATTTATATTATATTTAATTATATAACTTATCAAATTATTAAATGAAATTATACTATGTGTTATTATTGTTTGTATAGAAATTACTGATTAGTGTGAGTAAGCCTGCTTAAAAGAAAAGAAGATAAGGTTATCTAAGGTTGAGACCAGGGGGGGTACCTGGATTTGGTTGTATATATTGGTGAGCGAGTTCCCATCTACGAAGCTGGGAAGCATTGCAACTGTTGGGGAGGGGTTGTATTACTCTAGTTCTATAGCATGCAAAACAGTGACCATTCTTTCTTTGTCTGAGTGTTCCTGTGGTGAGGCCAATGTCTTCAGCAATGCAGTAGTTGCAATGTAGCTGGTATATAAGATATTCTGTGGAGCAGTCATAGTGGCCTTTCATGGGGTATTCAATTTGTGTGAGTCTGTTGTTGAATGAGGTGGAAGATTGGTGAATTTTGCAGATACTGCATCTCTCTTTGTTGTAAGGGTAGGAACCTTTGGCCTGGTGTTGTTGTTGTTTGTGACTGTGTTGGGCAATTTAGGGTAGAGATTTGTTGGGGAGGGAGTTGAATGTGATTCTTGGAACACTATTGAGAAGATTTTGTGTGAGAGTTGATGAGGATATTGTAGCCCGTGTTCAGGATAAATCTGAGTTTAGTCCTTCATAATACTGGTGATCGGAATGTTACTGGAAGGTTGTTTCTTGATTGGCTAGGACTCCGTTTATTTGACGGTTATTGTGTGTTAAAGATATCCTCAAGTTTTATTAGTTGTTGAAATCAACTCAAAAATATTTCCAAATCTCCAAAGTTTGAGTGCTCAAATTTTATCGTGTAGAGTTAAATTTGAATTAATGTGATTCAATTTTAAGATATTCTTCCATAGTAAACAGTCTACTTATATTTGCTTTTGTTTAGTTGATTATTTTATTATTATTTACTTTACTTTTACAACTACTATATAAAAATTAGCTAAAAATCTGAATTTGAATGATAACTTTTTTTTTCACAAAAAACATTCAGACTAATGCATATATATATTTGTGGTTTATGTATGGATCTACTACAGAAATTTAACTTGAAATACTTGTAGTGTAAATATATATGTACTAGAAGAGTGTAACACATTGTAAACTTTTTTTTAGCATCGCGTCTTACAACCCTTTTGGGTTATACGTTCAGAGTAAACTATTAGTTTCATCTCCAATTCTGTATTGCAAACAGCATTAAATATTTTTCTTAATATATTCAAATGCTATCAAAATAGTACATAGTACATAGGGGCTTACTTTGTTATGAGAGAAGCTTAGAAATTAGCCGAGGTTTTTGATAGTCAAATGTGTTCTATTGTCAATATATAAAAACCAGGTGAGTTTTACTACTGCACCGAAGAAATTAGATTTTACAAGTCCAGAGTTTATTTATAAAATGATGAAAATAAAGAAATTCTTAGCTTTGTATGTAAAGGACTGAAAAATTTCACAAATACTCTTTTGTCTGGAAAACCTTGAGAAGTCAGGGAATTTTAAAACTTACAAAGAACAATTTCTTTCCCATAGTTGCAGTTTTTTCCCAAGTTCAATCTCTCATTTTTACAGTGTGTGTGACCAATAATCCTCATTTTACTATACCTAGTTATATTTCTATCATCTACACTAGCTTGAATTGTTTTCTAGATGTTAGTACACTCACAGAAAACATGTTCTTGAATCTTGTAATTATTAATCAATAAAATACTCAGTAAGTTAGACATAGCTCTCGTCACCATACAGATTTTAGCTTTCACATTCCTTTTTAAATATGATAGAAAGAAGACACCGAGCTCTTGAGTATATCTAACAATGTATTTTTATCCATTATATCATATTTGGAGGAAGGAACAAGAAAGGTAGGTAGTGGAAACGTTTAAAAGGAACGAACACAATATGGCTTTTACAATTAAAAAAAGAACAGATTTCACATTTAACATTGCTACCATTGGACAAAGAGGTAATGGCTGCCTCTTGAAGAAAATCGATCATTACCGTTTAATCCCCCAACCTAGGTTTCGTTCTATCAGAATTCATCAGGAGAGAGTGAGAAACGCATAGCGCAACTTCCTAAAAGAGGAAACAAAAAAACACAAAGAAAGAAAAGAAAATTTGTAAATAGTAATAATGAAAATAGGGTATTTTTATATAGAGAGAATTTAGGTATAAAAATAAATGATAAATTTCTTTGAGTCAGTGTTGCCAATTTAGTGACTTTTATGAGTCTGAAACGACTAATTTTCATTTTTAGCGCATAGCAATTAATCTGGCGACTGGCGACTTTCCTTAATTTTCTCTCAGGTTCATGTTCATTATTTTAAATTTTATTGCTGTAGAATTTTGATTTTTGAACTAACATACTGCAAGAACACATAATGCATTGTTTTAGTCTACAGAAGAGCTCTAAACTATCTTTCATTCACAAATCACAATGACATTATTCCAGATCCGGGGATGACTTCAGTCCACTGATGTAGCTTACATTCAGTTCAGATTAATCCATGCATTTTTTGTTTGGCGACAAATCTGATGACTTTCATTTAGCGACAATCCAGCGACTTTCTGGTATTAATAATACTTATATGGTCGTTGGCAACACTGCTTTAAGCAAAGCCTCTCTTTGCTTTTTTGACAAGTGTTACCTTTCCAATATTAATATATTTTGTCTTCAATTCTGGTTTTGTTCATATTAATTTTTAAGTTTCTATAGAAATTGAAAATAAGTGATGAAAAATTTTTATTTGTTGACTCATTATTTTTTTAGAAGCCTATCTTTGCTTTGTTTACAAATCTCGAATACAAACCCCAATCCTCTAAAACATGTCAAGCATAAGAGGTTAATGAATTTCAACACACAGTATGCTAATAGTTGTAAGTACCGAATTGTCAGCAGGGAGGAGACCTCTTTAAACTAATTTAAATTAATTGGATAAGATGGTTAACATTCATAAACTCAACCCCCGTCCCCCCTTTCAATTTTCACTTTATTCTTATTGATTGGAAAATGTATGGTCTGAATTTTGGTAGCTAGGTATGTTTTTGGGGTAAACTCTATTAATATCTGTAAAAAAAATTCCATTTCAAAAACTTGAAAAAAGCCTTCATATAAGTAGCCTCTACATATCATTATTTTCCATGTATTTGCTGCTGGCTCATTTGAGATAGGGCTTTATTAAAAAGATGTGGTAGATTTGTGAACCCCGAAAAATTGAAAATGTGGTTTGTATGATTGAAGCGCTTTTATCATGAAGTGTAAGGGTGTCTGTCTACCATCCGGGCAGATGAGAACTAGCCAGGAATTTGAAGTGTTCAGGTAAAAACGGGAATAAGTCAGGAATTTCATAAATTAAAAAAAGGGGGGGAAGGGGGAAAAAAAGAAAATGTCGCTTTATTTATAATATGTAATAACAATGTGATCTAAACTTAAAAAAAAAAGTTCTGTAAAATATGTTATAATTCTCAAATTCCTAGTAGACTATGTTAATACAAATAAAAACAGGGTTAGTTTTATAAAACATAATTTTGAGTTGGGAATTTTAGGAAATGATCAGGGAAATCAATGATAAAGTCAGGAATTGGAATTCCATTGCTGAATTTGAGTAGACACCATGAGTGTGTGACTGATCCGTGTTTTATTAATTAATTTATTTTGTATGAATGGTTTTTTATGAATTATTTTATTTTTTTTTTTTTTTCCCATGGTGAGTGTGTAGGTCTTTTCTCTGTTGAAGAATGTACGCCATTCCACCTTCAAGTAATCTGAATAATTTTGAGCATGTCAAGCATATAAAACAACAAATTTGGTTTGGGTTTTTTTTTGTGTGGACCGACGAATGGCCTAATGTTTGAAAATAAAATTGCTTATTTTTATTGTTATTTTTAGTGAACATTGAAATCTCATAATAGCAGACACCTTTTTAAACTTAGCTAATAATTTAATTTTGATCATGGCCCTCATTGGTGGCCACATGGTTTAAGGCAGGGGTCCCTAACATTTATGTGACTAGGAACACATTCCAGACTTCATTAAAGTACCATTATTTTTTTAATTAGTATTTATACTTAAAACAACATATTTACTTAAGTGAAATAATTAAGGTGATTTCATTTAAAAAGTTATCAATTCATTTATTTGGAAATTACTTGTTGACAATAACCATATGGGCTTTTATACTTTTTTTATCCACCTCAAATTTTCAGGAAGAAAAATCTAAGAGTTTAAAAAAAATCATGTCTAACTTTCACTGATTAATCTATATTTTAAAATTAATTTTACAATGTGTCAATCAGCACTAAAATAGAGCTGCGTTTAGTCACCCAATTTTTAATTGCTGGGAGAGTAGGAAGATATTTCTGCTCATAGACAGTTGTCAAGGAAGCATCAGGAAGCTGAGATTTGTATTTGGATACTATAATTTTGATGGTTGAAAACCATCTAGTCCAACAATATATGGTTCTTAAATTCTCTCGCTGAAAACAAATCTGACTGGTACACGAGCATACAGAAATGTCTCAGCAGGTGACACCATATTGGTAATCACTTCTCTAAGGTATCACTTTCACGATACAATGAATTTCCAATTATATAAATGTTGTGGTTAGAAGCTCGGTAGGGTGTATTTAAGCTATATTCGTAAAATGTTTCCCTCTCTCCCTTTACACAAATGTGGGTACATTACCTCCAAATATTACCTTCTTGCTCCTATCCCATTATTGTAAATATAGGGATAGTCTTAAGACTAGTAGTAAGATGGAATGCACACATGCACACAAGAATATAAGCATATATTTAAATTAGATGATTATTTACTTATATTATGAACATTATTTTATGTTTAATTTCTGTAAAAAAAATCTGCATTATTTAGGTATTAGACGTAAGTTCTGGTATGTTTAAGTTTGATTAACATTTTTTGTTTCATTTGAAAATCTTAAGAGCAACCGAAACTTCAATGTAGATGTAAATAATCATTATTACGATAGGTAAAATTGCATTGGTGTTGACACATACTTCTTAGTGAGCTCGAATCTGGCTCAAGATTTCTTCTTGACCTATTAAACAGAGGCTGGCCCACTAGGTGTAAATGCAGTCTAAGGCGTCAGTCTCACGATAGACTGGACTGCAGATATGGAGAGACCAAAGTTTAGATCTTTGTCAGGTCCTGAGAATGGTTTTTCACATGCTATTTTTAAATTTTTATTTTACCATCCTTCCACGTTAATGTGGGTACACTTTCTCCAATTACTCAAACCTTTATCTTCACACATAGATTGTGCTATAAAATAAACCCTTGTATTGAATAATGCATTAAAAATATGTATATTGGCAAGATTGGTTTTTTTTCTGCCTCCAGCTAAATGTTAGTATTCCTTTAACTTAAATTTTACACTTTAAGTTTAAAATAGTTATTTGTTAGACGTATCATTTAAATAAATAAATAAAGCTAAATACACCCAAGATCAAAAGTAATTAAATTCATTTCTAAATCGTCATTCCTAAACCACAAGTTTAGTTAGTAATTTTTTAATTAACCCTTTCCTCTTTCCTTCGTATTAATGTGTAAAATTAAATCATTTCACTTATAATTTAATTGCAATATCATGGGTTTTTTTTCACCTGCTTGACACAAATCAGAATTCAATAACAATTTTGACTATACTTATGGTTAAATTTGGATCATTCATCATGAGTATTGAACCATAACACTAAAATGAGTAATATAATGATTATTAGTGATAAAAACATATTTTGTCTAAATAAATAACTCAGATCATTGTTTATCAGTCATTTTGTTGTATCTACAATGTTACTCTAATTTTTTTAAATTAGCCAACACATGTATTAATGATAACTAATATTCCTATTCCTCTCTTCTTTAGATTTTTCTAGCAAGATTACTATTGTGATCATAATAATACATGGTGGCTACAGACAGGGAAAACCTGGAAAAGTCAGGGAATTTTTGGGTGACAGGGAAAACAGGGAAATGTCAGGGAATTTCACTAAAAATAAGGAAAAGTTAGGGAATTAAAAATATATCTAAAATATCCCATTAATTTCGCAACTAAATACTAAAACAAAAGTTAATAATACCTAAGTAAAATAACATTATAATTTTTAAAATAACTGATAAAACTGTTTATGTTTAGTAGATACCAACTTTTTTCAGTATGTAATCAATAATAAATAAAACAAAAGTCATCATCCACCAATAAAACAGGAAAAAAGTAGTCAGGGAAAATTGAAAAGTGTTTATTGGAAAACCTGGAAAAGTCAGGGAATTTTGTAAAATATGTTTTGTAGCCACCCTGTAATTGTAATAATAATAATAATAATAATAATAATTCATAATAATACATAATTTTAAAAATTGGTCAATCTCTATAGTCCATTTTTTATATTAATTAAAATGTTCCTTTTTTAATTTATCAAACACATACAAGTACTGAAACAAGAGTCCCAAGTTTATATAAAACACCTTGACCACAAACCTTTTGACTGGCACTTGATGTTAACTAACATCAATGCTCAATATACATATGTACTGTGTAATATACAGCTATTAGAATCATGCATGCAGTGCATGCAATTGTATGCACGACTAAACAAAAATGTGTGCATGGAGATTTTAAATAAACAAAAAATATTGACAAGTACTATAAATAATTGCTACTTAAAAAAATAACTTTGCAACCAAAACACATTTTTGTAGGGGTGTACGAGTGGATATTTTTCACTTTGAGTCAAGTTTGAATTGAGTTTCAATGAAAACAAGAGTTTTTTCAACTTCAAGTAATATATAGAGTAATAGATCCATGTAGAATCCATAAATAAGTACAAACATAATTTTTTGGAATAATTTCTTTTTGTTAACAAATTATTATTATTATTATTATTATTATTATTATTATTATTATTATTATTATTATTATTATTATTTAACAAATTTATTATTACACACATTGAGATTTTTAATTGTATTTTTTTATTTTTTTTAAACAGACAAAATAAAATATTGATGGACTCTCTTTGCTATGAAATAATATCTTAAAATTGAATCAAATTAATCAAACTAGAAATTTTGAAGAAGAAAAAACATCAAAAATTCCAAGTACTCAAATTTTTTTGAGTTTTGTAAAAATCTGGGCGTTTAAGCAGCTACTAAAACTTGATTCAAGCTCGAATATTTGAGTACTCGCACACCCCTACATTTATGTTTTGAAAAAGTTTCTATGAGACTACAATCTTAAATCTTAACTGGACACAACAATCTCTGCCAAAGAATATGCAACCAAAGTTGTGTTTACTTCAAAATAATTCAAGACATGTGATTGTCATTGATTGAGTGATCATCATTGACAATCTTCCATCGTCAACGCTTGTCTCGTTCATTCTTGGCAGATAAGCCGAAAAATTCCTCGCTACCACAAAATATTGTCAAATGAATCATGATAATTGAAATAATGAGTTGACACTCACTGGAAACATCTAAGGTATGTGCTATTAAAGTGGGGGTGTAGGGGATGCAAGAATAGGTCTGTGTTTTTGCAGTATTTTTTCATCAAAACTTTTTTTGGTCAAAAGAAATTAAATATTTATTTAGTATAGACATAGAGTTTAATTTTCTTCAATCGTGATCTCAACAGTTCGTGAATATCTGTCAAGGGTGTCTTGGAATCAATTACAACGTTTTCTATTCATTTAAATAGTTTGTCATCTAATGCCGCTATGCTCAAGATAGATATTCAACAACTGTTGATATCACCATGTGAAGAAAATTAAACTCTATGCCTCTATTAGAGCAATATTTTACCTACTTTTGTCAAAATAAAAAAAAATTTGCTATAAAACTGCAAAAACACTGATCTTTTCTAGTGTCTCATACATTCCCACCTTAATGTTCCTATAAATTACAGTGAACAATTTGTGTTTTTGTGTCGAAATTGTTCTTACTGTAACATTATATAACTTGTACATGAACAATTAAAATGAATACCTTGGATTATTGTATACTACTTAAACTAATTACTGTTCTCAAGTTCATTGCCAATATTAAATTATCTCTAAATACTAGCCACTCTTTAATATCGCCAT
Source organism: Timema podura (assembly GCA_033556935.1). Lineage (NCBI taxonomy): Eukaryota > Metazoa > Arthropoda > Insecta > Phasmatodea > Timematidae > Timema > Timema podura. The sequence goes on from JAVRXN010000011.1 coordinate 58,186,645, forward strand.
GGTGAGCTTTGGATGTTAAAAATAAATAGTACGGCACACCTCACAAACTTTATTTCTCTCTCTCTTTTATCTTATGATAGAAACAATTGCTAAATACTTTCAAGATCTGTTAAACGAAAGAACATACTTTGTTGCAAAAACACTCCGCCAAAGAGTATGATAAACAATTTTAAATTTTAAAGGCCTGCATAAAATATACATATTTTCTTATATCTCAGAAATTATTGGTTTTATAAAGATACATTTCAAATAAAAGATGTTTATTTTTAATAATAATACAACATTATAGTGGTAAGCCAATTCATATCACAAATAGTTGCAGAGATATGATCAAAATTGGATATTTCTTCATATGTAAAGTACCCTCAAAGTCATTTTCATGGGAAAATGAGAGTTGTCATTTTGTTTGTAATGTTAAATAAGGTCTAGATAAGAATTTTAGTCAAAATCGTTAAAGAAGATATTTTTTTCTCTCTTTATGACCATCAGTAAACTACCCTTAATCTTAGGGTTGAATATCTAATTCCAAAACTATCCGGGGGGACACCTTATCAAAACCTAGATAACAAGTTTTAGCCTGATCGGTAAAATGGTTTTTTCTCTAGACCGAGACACAGACAGATGGCATTGCAAAAACCACTTTTTCTGTTTCAGGGTGTCATAAAATGTCATCTTTGATCAAAATCACAAGTTAGGTTTTTTTCCCCCGATCACAATACTTCTCTTGCTGGAGGGTTGAGAGAAAGTAAAAGTATTATTACATTACTATCATTATTAGTACAGTGTGCTGAATATCACAAATTATAAAACATGTTTGGGCCGGTGAGTTTTTAAGAAATATGGCTAGATGCATGAACAGCTAAGTAAGCTAATTAATTGTCAAAATACCAGTGGGGGATGAAGGGAAATTATAACAAATTGATTTGGTATTTTCTTTATCTACATGGTGATATTTACTACAAAATAAGTTTAGAACACATAACTAAATTTTTAAGAAAGACCTTTTTTAACACTTTGGGGAGCATATAAAATAGAGATAAGCACAAATTAAGAGACAATCAATTTGGTCATTACAGTATCTTAATATTTACTTGGTTATATTTGTTTCTCTTATAATTATTTACCGATTTCTATATTTTTCTCCCCCTTTTGTTTTTTTGGTTGCTTCTTTTTGGAAGTTGCTTTGCCAAAGATCAAGGGGTTGAGAAGTAGTGACAGATTTCCCTTAAGAGGCAGCTTCTTATCCACTTGCATCATTGCATAAACCAATATTTATTTCAATGATGATTAGTAAAAAAATACAGGTGGAGCCTTCAAAATAGCCAGAAAACTGGAGGCACACACAATAAAACTAAGTAATATCCTCTTCTCTTTGGTGTGTTCATTGTTTCCAGCCATTCTGCAACTTTTTTCATGGTTTAGTACAAGGATTAAGGAAGGGATTATAGTGAATACTATCAGCTGAAATATGGGAGAGAGAAAAGGCTGCGTGTGGCATCCCTTCCCTCAAACTATAGATTGTACAATAAGTTGCAATCTTTGAATAGAATGGAGGCACCAAATAGAATTTGATCCTTTTATATGTAATGTTTTATGTAATCTCTTTTTTTCTCTATACATGATTTAGGTTAAAAGCAAACTTGAAGATTGATTTTTTTTTCAAGCATCACCTGTTTGGGCTATACACTGACATTGAAATTAAGTTTGAATAGTTTGCCAAGTACAAACATTATAATTTGATCTGCTATGAGAATATTATTTACTTTACTCCATTAATTGTTTCCAGTCAAGTGGTCCTGAGGGTACATTTCCTTTTATTCAAGCCACTATTTTTATCCACTTATCATTGCTAAGCCTGTTTAGTTTCATGATATTAGTAATACGGTGGAACCTTAGAATAGGACAGGCATACACAATAACAAGTATTCCCTTGCTCATTGGTTTTAGCAATGTTGTCACAGGGTTAACTTTCCATATTTTTAAGTGGACAATACATATTTCGCCTATTTGAGAATCGAACCTCCGGCCACTATAGTTCATAGTGCAAACATGCTGACCCGACTGATTGCTAAGTGTAGGTATAGGAATATTATTATTACATTAAATAAGTTAGGAAACTTTTTCTTTCAAGCACACCCTATAGCAAATTGAATTAATTTATATCTGATTTGATAGTTCAATTATCTTGGCAAAAATAACATTCAGGTTCCTTACGGTCTGGGAAGTCGAGGGGGGGGGGGGTGAATAACAGTCGGGGAAGCTTAAAAAAAGTCAGGGAAATGACAATTCATGTCACACTTCAGTTTCATCTGAAATTGTAAAGCCGCAGAAGGAAGAAGAAACCCTAACATCTTTGTTATGAAAGATAATATAAATAAGGCGGAAGTCATTTGGGCTTTGCAAGCTGTTGACAATAAAATGTATTTCAATTCGTGTAATAATTTAAGTACATTTTTTCAGTTTATGTTTTCCGAGTTTCCATTGCCAGTGCCTTTACTCTTGGTAGAGACAAGGCTGCATATTTCATTGTGCATGGCTTGGCTCCATTCTTTCATAACAATTTACTGGACCCCTAAACTTACTTTGTGTTGATGAGGCATTGAATAAAGTTATTCAAAGAGGGCAAATGGACATTGTATTCAGATTCTGGGACAAGGAAAATCATAAAGTTGTCAGTCATTGCTTGACAGTGGTTTTTTTTCGATAGAAGCACCGCTGAAGAATTACTGAAGCATTCCTTGGGTGTATTTCTCCTCTTCAGTCTCTAAGTTTATAGTGTCAATGGATGGCCCAAATGTCAATTTAAAGTTTATAACACTTCTTCAGGAACACATCAAATCTGTCACAGACAATGAAGTATGTATTTTATAAATCTGGGGACATGTGAGCTTCATGTTGCTCATGGTTCCTTAAGAACAGGAGTGGAACCTGTCAACTGGGATATAAATAGCTTATTGCGTCACACGTACTACCTGTCCACTGACTCTACAGCTCGTTATCATTGTTTACCCAGTTGACATGGTGTACAACTTTTCCTTTGAAGTTCTGTGGTGTGCAGTGTTTAGAGCAGAGGTTCCCAATTTTTTTTGGCCACGGAACCCTAATTGATCATACTTTTTTTGGCGGAACCCCATTTTGATAATAACAAAAGTGATTGTGTAGTTTGAATATTTTCATGTTTGACATGAAAAGAAAGAATAGTTATAAATAAAAAATAATTATTATAAGTATTATAAAACATTTATCGTACAAAAAAAAGTAACTATTTAATGTGAAGAATGAAATTTTTTCACATATTTACTTATAATAGCACTAAAATTAGGCTTAATGTCTGACAATTGAACGCGAAGATCTGAACTCGGAACCCCTTTGACCCTTCTACGGAACCCCAGGTTCCGCGGAACACCTTTTGGGAAACGCTGGTTTAGAGAATGCAACGTGCTTTCAAAGGGCATTACAAATTTGGGACCATGTTGTTAAGTTTCACAAAGAAGAAAATCTTCCTAAAATAAAACCTGTAGGGATACTGAAAAGAGCAGCCTGTGATCCATTCCTGAAGTATATACTAGCTTTCTGCAAAACAATTGCAAATGGATCTCAGCCTTTCCTTTTTGTGATAGGTTTTGATATATTTTGTTATTTTTCCATCATTTTCCTTGAACTGATTGGCAAGACATCTGCTTTCTTATTCTTCCATGAGAGGTGAGGCAAGGTCGGCTGTAGGGGAGGAGGAGGCCGAAATAAATGTAATTAAATTAATATTTCCACATGAATTGTACCATAAAATAATAGTGGAAATTTTGTGAGAAGTTGGGTCAGGGAACTTGGGAAAATAGTCAGGGAGAATTTTTTTACAAATACTGTAGGAACCCTGCATTGCTCTTATGTAGAAACACCTTCCAATAGCCAGGATACACTAAAAGGTCAAGGCAACTTTGAAAGATGTGTGAGTATTTCTACATATGAAAAAGAGAAGGTCAGTTTGAAAGAAAATTTGCATCGTTTATTTGCACCCAATAAAGAGCAGACACAGTTAGTAAATTATGTAATTTCAATCAATTTAAATGATGTATGATTGTAATGCCTCAGAATATACGTAGTTAACTGTACTCTTATTACTAATATATGAATTAAAGTAGTGAAAATCTGTTCTTAATAACATTTGTTTTAAACTGAAATAAGCCAAAGTAATGACACTTTTAATTACTTAATTCTGTTGCATTCTACATTCATATAAAATGGCATGTAATTTCTTTCATGATTAATATAATATAAAAGTGTAGAATATTTCTCTAGATCCAAAGAGTTATTGTAATATTAACAAAGTCCCTGAATCCAAAGAAGGCTAGTTTGATTTTAAAACATATTTCAATGTGTATGTTTTAATAGTTCAAATTAAAGCTTTAAACTAATAATATAGACAAATTACTTTAATTTAATTACTAGCTTTAAAGTAAATGGCTAAGTTTTATTTATATTTTACAATTATTCATCCTGAATGATCTAAGAAACCAGAAACTATGATGTTTGTGATGATGTCACCATAGTTATTCCCTACCAACTTTCTCCTTGCATGGTGAATACTAAAATGGGACGAATAAATAAGGTAAATGTGTAAAGGTGTGTCATTTTTATACTTGTGCGAGTGCAGATTTGCATACTTTAATGGATCCAAGCCCTAATCTTTTAATTTTAATCACTATTGTGGTCTTTAAATATTTCAATTTTGCCAGACAATCTTAAATAATATGGATCGGTGTCAACGTTACATAAATTACAACCCTTTTATTTATTAGTCTGTCAGAACCAAGTTTATTGACGATATGTTAAATCACTCTATCTTAACATTTACACTTTATTATAACCTGATCAAGACTAGTGAAAGAAATACTCTGACATTTGACATTAAATTATAATGAGTTCCTTGATATTGCAACATCAATTATATGTTCTGACGTCTTAAGCAGAAAATATTGGTACATAGGCCTAACAATCCATACATATTCTAACTTCCCAAACAAGGCCTTTAAACCTAAGGGTTAATATTTCTATTATAACACAGTCTTATTATTAAAAGTTAGTTTAATGATTTTGAATCTGAAGTAGTTTGTTTTGATTGTGAAATATTTCACTCATGTATTTGATCCTTTTTTGTGAGTATGTTGATTTCCACATTTCCACAAGAATACATTGTTGGACAAAGAAAATACATATTATTAACAATTTATTATTTATTCATTTATAGATAAGGTGATATTTTTTGTGAAACATTTGGGTTAGTCAAAATAATACATCATTGAGTTTTCTCTTCTTTTTTTCTCTCTCAACCTCCTCCCCCCCCCTTTTACGAGTAAAACACAATTTGAATCAGAATGCTTGGCTCAAAAATTTGTACTTTGGCTTCTTTGTGTTATTTATTGTTTTGACTTGAGAGTACTGAAACAAGATCCATACATTTTTCTTCAGCAGTACATTGAAATAAAGTTGATGTTTTAATATGAGAAGAGGGTTACTAACTTATGTAGTTATAAGCTGTGATTTTAGTCTAACTAGCCTACACCTCATTCTAGACACAGCCCTAACATTGCTTTGGTAAGGGCAGGGGGGTTAATCGAGGGTACTTCCATTCTTGGGGGTATTTGTGAAAGGCGGCCATTATGAACATTACCAAAATGGATACAGAGGACAAAAAACTGTTGAACATACCATTTCTGTTAAATTGCAAATCAACCCCAAAGACTCAGTGGAATTCTTCACCCTATTGCTTCCTATTTGTCATTTAGAAATTATCCATTGCTACATTTGTGTAAACGGTTTTATTAAAGTTTTATGTTAACATGTAAATTTTATCACAGACCAAAGAAGCAGTCACTGTATTAACCTAGTTCATTAGCTTCATAAGTAGTTTTAGTTGCTGTACATACTTTATTTGTACGGTAGCAATCTAGATCCATTCATGCACCTGGTTGTATCTAAACAAATACCTTTTAATCCTGTTTAGTTTTTATTCTTGCACATGCTTTTGCTAAGTTTCACCTATAGTTTGCTTTCTAACCATGACTAATGCCTTTTACTGAGGGTATTTATAAACTTTTGCTTGAGCTTTGTATTGAAACATTTGCCAAAGTATGTAATTATTGGTTCACCCACTAACACCTAATCTGGGAGGCTTTTCAGCGAGATGAACAAATTATTTTGGAAGATTTTATGTTTAAATTTTAGGACTGCAAATAGACTATGTTTCTTTTAGTTGTGGCATTATAGTCAAGTTTTTTTAACCAAAATAATATATATTTTAACACTGTTTTGAAGTTTAAAGTGAGCTAAATGAAATTGATTTTTGTCCTTTGTGACTTAAATTAACATCCTGTAGGTGAACTTTTAAAGAAACAGCCTGCTTTTGTAGTAATGGAATTTAGCAGTGAACATTTACCTACTAGGTGTGCCGAACCCAGGTGTGGGCGATAACATTAGCCTTTCCAACCCTTTTGACGACGTGGCGCCCGGTCACGCTCAGAGACCAGTCCCGGGGCCCAATTCGTATGGACCGTCTCGCCCCCAAGGTACGACCTGGCATTGCACTCCACCTGCCTGGCTTGTCTGTGTGTACGCTTTGTTTAAACACATTTGGTCTTTATTAATTTATTTTCGTATAGTTGGATGTCATTGTTTTGTGATTATATTTTTCTGCATGGCAAGAATAGTAATTGTGTCCAAAGAATTGTCCTAGTAGTTTCCTTTAGTAATATGCAGCTTTAAAATATATATCAATTTGACCAAAAACTTTACTTTGCCCATTTAGTACAGGTGCCTACTTTTTCCTCTTTTTTTTTAATTCTTTGTGTATTTGAAAAATATTATTTATCAAGTACTAACATTTTTACAACTTTTCTATATTGGGCCGGCAATACTTTCCGCAAATTAACATTAATTCTTGTATATCTTTTATAAAACAGTTACTTCAGAGCACTGGCACTGATTAATAAGGGTAAAGAGCGAATTTTCTTCATTTCAAAATAACCTAATACAATACTCTGAGTTCAACATTCAATTAGAGCTCTTTTTAGCACATTTAATGGTTAGACAGTGAAAAAATAGCTTTTATGAGGGAGAAATAATTCGCAAAGTAACACATTGTTATCTTATTTGCAAAACCAGATGGAATCTATCTAATGTCTGAAATTTCTACTCAATCATTATCTGATTGCACTTAAGGACCGATTTCATTAAAGGAGCTTTATTTCAAATTTAATTTGATAAATATTATTTTGAAACAGATTCTATAAACTGCAAACGCACATCAATATAACATTAAACTGTTTTTAAAATGACATTATAATATATCAGCCCAGTCCCTAAAGTAAGAAGATATTACTCAAACCAAATATTTTCTACAAAAAAAAACTTATTTCTCTGTATTCTCTTTAAAGTGAAACTTTTTTCCTGCATTTTATGTCCTTTTAACCATGGTATTTTATAAACTATTCTAAAGACCTATGAAAAGTTAATTTTCCTTATCTTACTATAAATTACAAGCTAGGCCAATAAATATTAAAAATATCCTGCTGGTGGGGAAACAGCTTGTTTGGATTATGTTAGATTGAGGAACGTATATAAATGCTCATTTTGGCTGTCTTTTATTTATATATTATATATATATATAAAAATTTGAAGCTACTAAAATCTACTAAATCTGCCTTGGTGTTGACATGATCAAACTCATCTAGTCTGGTTTACCAACTGACGGGAAAGTTATGGCTCAATTCCTAGACTGAAGTTTGTTTTCCTAAATTGTTCCCCATGCACTTACTATCCACACAATACAGGTACATTTCCTCTAAAATATCCCTTCCTCATTGAGACACCAATAATGTAAATTTGGATATCCTGGAGAGGTGTCTAGACACGGTGCGAGAAAAAAAAAACACTGCGCACAATTTTGATCCTAATTATCATACATGACAACAATGGTAAAATACTTTGGCCAGGGTCAAGTTCTATAGACTTCAGATGCTGACTTAACATCTTTGAGAGAGGTGCATGATTGAAGAACTCACTACAATGATGTTCTCTGGTGTTAGCTATCAACACCAATTCTGTATAAACAGCAAAAACAACTATTACTTTTTAATTCATAGAATAAAATAAAGTTTTTTTTTTTTTGGTTTTTTACATGGAACATTTATGCTTCACACTTTGCTCTTTTCTAATTATATCATTTGGGAACAATTATAACCCCGCAAATTAGTCAAAGACGTGAAATTTTTGCCACTTGCATTAATCGAATTATGTTTCTAATCTTCTTGTAATGGTTTTTATTACACTTGATTTTTTTTAAATTATCACTCTTTAATTTCATAGTCAGACTTAGTATACTTAAATGTGGTGCTAAATACAACGTCTACTTAAACGGAAATGGAATGGGCCAGTTTCATTGAAACAGGCCCTAAATCTTAGACTGCACCTGGATTCAAACCAAAGTCTCAGGGGTGATTGGTCAAGAACAATACTTTAATAATACTCATGCCTTCTTACAAAGATTGACCTTTTATGGTCTTGGAGTAAAGTGCTCGCTTCAGGAACCAGTGTCCTTGGCTTAAAACCCATTCAGGGATTTTTCTTGGGTGATAAAATCCATAGCACAATTTCCTTCAGAGGGGCAGTAAAGCTGTCAGTCTCCTGTTGATTGTGGGATGTAAAAGAACTCTGGAAGTTATGTGAAAATACCTTTGCCGCCAAAATTGGTAGTCCCTTTTGCTCGCTCATAGAAATTTTCATGTGCTGATATAATCAGTCGCTTCAGAAAGTGCATTTTAAATACCTGGGGAAAAAAATTCTTACAAAGAATTTCAAGTTTAAAATTAAAAGAACGACCTTGTGTTCTATGCAGAAAAAGTTGCTAATCGTGAAACCAAATAAGCAGCATTTGATTGTGTCTACTACACATTTTGTGACCAACTTCTCAACTTTTATTAAATCATGCTTTAAATTTTAATTCTAGACCACTCCAGATCATACTTTATAGCCCCATCTCTATCAAACACACTATAATATGTTATAAATATTCCCCATCCTAAGACATAACTTGCTTATGCAACTGCAATTTGAGTAACAACCGTGCCTAATAGATAGAATTGGCACCAAGTCGACTGGCATCACTTGACTCAACCTGTTTGCCTAGATGACTGAAGACAGCCTTTATGCAGTCTGTACGCTTGGCATGAACGACTCTTTCAAAATGCTCTTAACTTTTGAATTTAGTATTAAGTGTTTATTATTACATAATAAATGTTTTTAAATGCATATATTTGTGTTCTATTTTATTTATTCGTCAATTTTGGTATCTTATGGTCTGAAAAAGTTTCTTAGAACAAGACCATATATATAAAACATTGTTCCTATGGAAAATGAGGCTTCACCTTACAATAGATCGCTTGGCGACAATTGTTCGACAACCAATTATGTGATAAGATTGGGGGTCGGCTGTATAAAGAATATCGAGAAGGAACCAAAACTTTTTAAAGACTCCTACTGTGCTGAAGTCTTAGTTTTTGAGGTCTCAGATACTAAAATCTCTACAGTATTCTAATAAACTTAAGTAATGGCAAACATTCTTTCTTGAAATAATCTTCTATGATATCAAAAATATTACTTTTTACCCTATCTATTTTGAATATTTAATTATCTCTGATAATTCATATCTGAGCTGTTCAAAGACTACTCTTAAAAAAAAATTTCATTTGACTGTACAAAGCTCGATTGCTCACCTATCTGTGGAGATATGATGTGTGGGTGGGATACAAACTTAATCTTTTTTTTCAAAATGTCTTTACAGGTTCTCTAGCAGTTTATCCTTAGTTAGTACTTTGACAAACACATCAATCTTACCTCCATACCATTAATATAACACTTAACCATTACAAAAAAAAAAAAAATTGTACCCATTTCCCATTTTATACTCTTTTGGGCTTCACTGAAAACCAATCTGGAACCCTTCATCACTCATCATTAAGCATACACTTTACTGGCTAAGCTAAGTTACTGGACAAATTTAATCAAAGGCAAGCAATTACAGAGAAGAGTTTAACATATTGTAAGCTATCAGTTTTATCTTTAATGATTCAAATTCTGCTATCCATTAGTGCAGTAGCCTGCCAATATAGACTATTATCCTTCATAAGATAAATATGCTGACTTGCATAGTTGTCAGAACATGTGATTGAATGAATCTAGGGATTTTTGTCCTGGTTAAGTTCTTCCTAATAAATTTGGGTAATAGATTATTCCATGGATTTAAAAAAAAAATTCAAGAGGGCCATATGATAATTGTCATACTTTATTAAGACAAATTTTATAAACTGTGTTTTTAGGGGTATTGTAATGAAAATCACAAATTGATATATTATAGTTTTTGTTTATAAAATATTGAGGGGGGTGGGATTTTTTTGTTTAGAAAACTTAGTTAAGTTGAGGAATTTCAAAACAAAAGCGTAATACCCTTCTTGGTAAAATTAATCTTATTATATATACTTTTCTTCATTTTCTTGCACAGTAAATTGTCTGACAGTTTTGAGACCATTGCAACTCTTGATATTATTTGCAAGCATTCAAATCCTAGTTTTTAAAAGTTATTACTTTCACTTAATCTCTTAATAACTGTCTGGGCTATCCGCATTTAACTACACTTGTGGGGTAAGAAGAATTTAGAGAAAATGCACCTTTATTTGAATTGAGGAAGAAGGGTAAAGCCATTTAGGAAATATCCCCCTGGAATTCCGACCTCATCATCAACAATACAAACCAAAAGAGCATGACACAGGCCCCACCACCTCCACTCTGATGTCTGACTTAAGTTAATTATCATAAATAGCTTATCTAATGATCATATGAATATGACTTATGATGTCACAAAAGAGAATCAACAAGCCTGACAGGTATTTTGGAAGCTATGCTAGCAGTACCACTCACCCAAAAATGAGACTACTACATTAAACTAAGTCAACAAGCACTGTGTCAGATTTGAATAGGCTAAAATAAACTTAAACAGTAACTTAACAGTTTTTTTAGCATATTAATAGCCTACATTTCTATTTAAATTTTGCATCTTCCTATGATTATTATACTTACATACTCTGTGGTATTAGGAACTCAAAAGTTCATTGCCACACTTAAAAAAGTGTGCCGCTTATCCCTATCTTGACCTAGTTTTATTTAGTCTACTTAATTACTCCTATTTCTTTCAGGTCCATTCTAATGTTATCCTCCCATCTGCGTCTAAGTCTAGGTCTTCCAAATGGTCTTTTCCCATTGGGTTTACCAGTCAATACCTTGAACATTGTTCTAGATTCTCCTATTCGCGCTGCATGTCTTGCCCACCATAATCTATTATACTTGATTATCCTATGATTATGATAATTACTTAAAAAAGTAAACAAAGAGCTATAACCTTCACAATCATTGTGTCCCCATTTGAAACAAGCGCTCCTTGGTTGGAAACCATTGTTTTATCCACAAACTGCCCCCTTCCTCCCTCCACCATATCTCACCACTATTTTGGATTATACGAATAAACTAACTATGGTAATGTGTAAGATGAAGACTGTTAAACATATAGGAAGTGTACCCACATTTGCATGAATGGAGAGTGGAAAATCATTTAACCATTTAACCCTCAGTAAACTTGACCAGGATTTGACCACTGAAGCGGGTCCATTAATATTATTGAATGAAAAAAGAATAAATAACTAAAGCATTGATGATTATTCCAACATATTTTAATGTTTATCAGCATCAAAAATGGAATATATAAATATATATAATATTGAACCGTTACTGACATAAAGCAAGCCTAAAATACAAATTATAAAATCAAACCGTATTGGAGGTCAAATTTTTGACAAAAACAAATTGAAGGTTTGTTGTTATTATTTTTATTGTAAGTATCCAAATTGAAATCATTTGTTTTTATAAATATTGTTTAGGCTATATATTGTTATTTGGTTCAAAATATATTATAATATCAAGATAGTCTTAGTCTGACCTTTTCACTGTCACATTGAATGTAGCCAATTATTTGCAAAAGCATAATTTATAGGTCATTAAAATGTTAACAGGTAATAAATAACTAGTTTCATACTGTTTTCAAAAGCATTTAGAGAATTTATTTAAATCATCCTAACTGGTTTCCTCTAAATAAAATGTCATTGTTTTGCCACTAACCACAAAATTGTGGCTGGTTTAAACACATTCTTATTCTTTTATCTTCTTGCATTCGTTTTTAGTATTTTATAATTTATTTTCTTTCTGTTTACAATTTTCCAATTCTTACTAAATGTATTTCATCGGCCATTAAAAGTGTTCAATTTTCCCTGGTTAGCAATTTATTGCTGTGGTATTATAATGTGTGCATGCATGAGTGTTGAATAAAAAGTTACTCACACATGGACGTCACTTCATATCCTAATTTTTAAATTATTATTTTCACTTAATCCCACTACATGTCCAGGCTATCTTAATTACACTAATGGGGTAGGTAGAATTTAGAAGACATATCCACCAGTATCCTCGATTGTAATTTGAATCCTGACCTCATCACTGACAAACCAAACTAATGTGATGTTAAGCCCACGTGCTTGATTTCATCATTATAAATTTCTCATATAATAACTAAACAAATGCGACTTAAGATTTCTCAAAAGAGAATCAATGAGTCCATTGAGAATGATTTAACATAAAAAAAAGTTCAATCAATTTATAAATAACACTTTTATTCCTTAAAAAACTTAATATTTTCATTGTAAAACTGTAAAGTGGAGCACTTTGAAGTGATAAATTAATTTAAAATTTGTCTTCTTTATATTTCATTGTAATTTAATTGCATTTAATAAAATGGTTTAAAATAAAAGTAGTTACTGGTATATTTGTTTTTGTATTGACATTCAAAGTGTAACCCCATTGCTGGTGAAAGAGAGGTTAGGGTTTGAATCTTGGCCGGGTGCACAACTCTTAGTAGGGTTTCCCCCCATGTGATTTATTTATTACTGGAGTTTTCCCAGTTCATATCCACACTATTTCCTCTGCACTACTTTCCTCTTCCATACCCCATAAATTAAGCTCATAGCCTTGGTGTTAAATGTAACAAATTATAAATATGTAACTTGTAAATAAAACTAATTTTTACAAGTTTGTGAAATATCACAGCAATGTCCCCATAATATTCTTTAATGTGCATAACCCGCCTCGGTGGCGTAGTTGGCTAACGCGCTAGTCGTGTTGAGCTCGACCGCCGAGGACGGGGAGATCGAGGTTTGAATCTCGGTCGGGTGAACTGGGGGTGGTTTTTCCTAAATGGTTTTCCACTCTCCCTCCACGCAAATGCGGGTTCACTTCCTCTAAATTCAACCCTCCCAATTTCTAATCCATTAGCATAATTAGTACTTAAGCTTATAACCCGAACGGGTAGTAAGACGCGGTGCTAAATATTAAATTATTTAATGTGCATACATTTTAGCTACTAGTTTTTATTTTCACCAAAATTTTCTTCAGTGTTTTTATTTCTTTGCTGTACAATTCAGTCACATTTGGCTATTAATTACTTAAACTAGCTACCTTAAAATAACAGAGTAAGTAGGATTAATTTAAGATAAACCACGAGCATTTGCATAAGTTAATTATTTTTTTAATTTGAGGGATCTAATGTGCACTTTTATGAACCAACTGATTACATCAGCACACAACCTAGAACATTAATCTAGAATAGACAATACATCCAGCTCCCGGCCATTAATTCATCACTGTAAAAGGGAAAACCCACATTTCACCAGTGATAAATTTTTCAGTTATGCAGGGAATTGAACCTTGCGACCCTTAGCTCAGTATACAAACATGCTCCTGACTAAAGCAAATTTAAAGAGAATGTTGATGCCAACAGTTGGTAAAATAAAAAACACCAGTAATGCAAAGCCGTAAACACCCTTCTTTGTCATGGTCGTATCTGATTGTGCAGATCTAACTGCTTTTTCGTTACAAGTCAGCTATTGTTTCTACACACCTCCAAAAGTTTAAATGGGCAGTACAATTTTCAAGTAGCTTGTCGAGCTACTATTAAAGAAAAATTACTCAAATCTTACAATCCTTAAATATCTTAAATCTTCAAAGGGATTAGAGCACTAGCAATTTCAAATATTTATATTTGAATCTTTCACACTATTGCTCATACAAGTATTTTAATTTGATTGTTAATAATCGTTTTCTCTAACTTTTTTATATATATTATTATTTGAGATGATATTTAACTTATTTCTGGCTAGAAATTAAATTATTTTGTTACATTGACCTTAAAGGGAACATTTAAGTAAGGTATATTAGGTATTTCTTCGATTATTTTCTAAAAATATTGGCTTGCTTATTTCCATATATGTTATACTTTAGTGTCATCTTTGTCATCTTGGCAGTCTATTATCAAGTGATATAAAATTTAAGTAAATCATTTGTTTTATTGTACTTCTTTTTATCACTCTATAGCTTTGTTTTTATTGTGGGTGGGAAAATTTTGTGTTCTATATGTTCAGCAATCCTCTTTTACCTGCACTTGGCTTCATCCTCTATTTAGCAAGCATTTTCTCTTCGTCTTTTGTTTACTTTTGGATGACTACTAAATATTAACTGAAGTATTTAGTGTGTGTAATTTTTAAATATTTATGAGTAATATATATTTTAAATGCCCTACTATTTGGTTTTTAGTGTGTTTAAAATCTCATGAAATATTTGAAAATATAAACACACTATAACAATATTAATTTTTTCTGGACCTCTATAATTTGCAGAATAGATTAATCATTTGCATGTAACTCATTAAAAACATAGTTTGAGTGTGTAAACTATGAGCCTTTTTCCTGTTTCATTAATCTTTTTTTTAAATGTTGCTACACTTGGCCTTCTAATAACAGAGATTCCTGCATTTCAATTTGCTCTACTAAAAATTTTGATAAGCATAGTGTAAAATTACTTCAATTTGATGGACTTTGGTTTTGGCTGCGTTCACAAACTATCAAAGATGAGACTTCATAGTGCTACTAAATGTAATTGATAAATTTTTCATGGCAGACATTGACACATTATTTCTACAGTAATTAAGCCATTATACTTAATCTTGACTCCACTTTCACTTATTAATGACTTTTAAATATAATTTTTCACTGTGGTTTTCTAAACTTTTATTCAAACTAGTCATATGGTTTTATTCAATTTATTTGCTAATAAATTTGATTTCTAGCAATGGATTTTGTGTATGCATAGTGGCCAACACTTAGAAAAAATATTTAAAATATAAGCAAAACTTAAGAAACCCATAATTTTCACAAAATCAAACCAAATCAGGACAATTCCTCAATTTCTGTGTACTTTAACCACTTAACATAAACAAATGTTAGTCACCTACTGAAAATGTTAAAACTTCTCCTGCTTAGCAAACTTTCTTTTACATGAACATATTATGCTTAAGAGTAAAGTATGTATATCTTATTAATAATTTCTATGAGCGAGTGAGAAAGTGCTCTTATACATGCCTTAATTAGCATGGAAATGTCAGCTTTATTTCCCCTCCAAAGGAAATTGTGCTAAATTTATATTAATACATACAAATGTTAATATTCAATAAATTTTTTTTTATTGGATAACTTAAAAATATATTATTAGGGATTGTGTGAGACTCGAAAATTCGAGATCAAGACAAGACAAAAAAATCTCGATAAGTATTCGATAGATTTTAAAGAAAAGAATAGAAATATGCTAATAACTGCTGATAAATTTCCTAACTAAGCCAAGTGAAAACTTATATTTATTATCAAATAGTGTTAAAAATAATGTTTAATTGGGAGTTAATATATTTTTTCCCCATAAATGTTTCATTAGATGTTTCGTTAAGGAAAATCTTGTTTTTCAATAATTTCAATAATTAATACTAAAAAAAAAATCTCGTCTGTCCTAGCATCTCAATATTTTTAATTCTCGTCTCGATATCGTCTTGAACTGATAAAGTGGTTCTCGTACATATATCAGGTAGCCTACTTTTTAAAATTAGAAAATGTGTATTTTCATTTTTCTTTGCTATTCCAAGGTGACCTTACGGTCTAGGGGTAAGGTGTCAGACTTTTGTGCTGGGGGTCCGGGGTTCAATTCTCGGTCCCGGCATAGATTTATCTGATTGCCAAACCCTTCCTTCACTTCTGACAAGACGTGTATTAATCACAACTTGTGAATGTGTAGAATGCCGGGCCTCCACTGTGGTTTGAATCCCACGTTAAACTGTAGGTCCTCCATTTCATCTCATAATCACCCTACCATTACACATTAGCGTAAGTGTGTATAACCTGCACAGGTATTAAGACCCATTGCTAATAATAATTTGCTATTCTATGTAATTTGAGTTTTCAATAGTTGAAGATGGGCCTGTTCCCATCCAACTCAATCTCTCGACACAAATGTAATTATTTTGAATAAATCATAAAATATCAGAGATTCTGTAAAATTATAAAGTGTACACTGTACATCAATATACATCTGAAATACTGAATTATGGATTTTGAGTTTTTTTTTATATTAAATGAGTCCAGAGCTGCCATGTTTGTTTGACAGTCATACAACTACTGTGGAATAGTTTGTATATGTCTCACCAACTCTAAAATGTCGAAGCCTCTTGTTACACTTCTTCTTGTATATCCAGTAAGCTTCTCTTGCAAGTACTTTCAGCTTAATAAGCTCCAAAGTCTTGGGTTTTATTTTACTGAACAGTTTGTTTTCAAACTGTCCGAATTCATTGTCTGTGTTTTGCCCAATTGTTAAGTTATGTTAGTTATGTTACGTTAATCATGATCACCACACACTATTTTCTTTACATTAAATTGATCATGATCCTGATATAACTATTTAACAATACTAAAGTATTTTTGATTATTTTATCATTTTTACCAAAATAAGTAAATATAAATATTAATATTTGAAAGTTTGTTGACTGCCCTTTTTCTTTATACTATTTAAGGTTTTTATCATCTGTTTTAATGTGAGCTATATTCATGACATATATAAATAATTTGTAAAGCTTTTTTTTTTCTCTTATTTATCTGTAAAGCTGAAAACAAGATCTTTTAAGGTGGAATTGAAGCAGACATGAGGAAAAGCAGTGTTTTTGTAGTTTTTATGGCAAACATTATTTTTGACAAAATAAATAAAATATTGCTCCAGTACAAACATAGAATGTAATTTTCTTCGCATGGTGACCTCATCATTTTTTGAATATCTGTCAAGGGTGTTCTAGAATTTAATGACAAATTTTTCTTTTCATTTAAAAAGTTTCGCATCTAATGCCGATATTTTCGTGACAGACATTCGACAACTGTTGATATCAACATGTGAAGAAAATTAAACTCTCTGTTTTTACTGAAGTAATATTTTTTTATTTTTGGACAAAAAAAAGTTTTTCAATAAAAACTGCAAAAACACTGCATTTTCTCGCATCCCCTTCCACTTCGCCTTAAATAGGTCTTTTAATGACACTGGTTTTTTGGACCCCTCTCATATATTCAAAAAGTCATGGATGAAGTGTATTTTTCTTAAAAGTACTGTATGTAAAGTTTCCTTTTAATACTTCCTCCATGGAAAATCAACGTTTTTAGAATTAATTTCAATACATACATTTTAAATTTTTTTTTTTTTTCTTTAAAAGATCTTGGACTCACTGGCTCCCTTTACCCAATAGGAAGCCAGCCTTCATAACATCAAGTCGCGAGGAATATTTCTGTTAGTTTTAACACTGATGACAAGGGGTCCAAGAGCAAGGGTAGGTCATATATAAGCATACTTGTTGTGCGTATGAAATCCATAACAGTGTCGGTAAGAAAAAGATAGTGACCTAAATATACACAGCACACTAAACACGCAACATGTGATATTACAGAAAAATAACCTGTGAATTAACAAAAAAAACTGTATTATTCAATATCATATCTTCATTAACAAGGTGTAATCATCTAAATAAATAGTGTGCAACATCAAAAGTCTTGTTCATTTAATAAGATTAAATATCAGAAATAATCGGATCAAATAACCGCGCGCAAGTGCACAGTAAGGCATGCTTGCGTCGTCATCATCGGAAAACCCGTTATCGTTATAAATAGTGCTCAATCACGGGGCAATATCACATAAATAATCCCATATCATAATAATTGGCGCCCATTGCGGGCCGATAAAACTTTTTATCATAATAGTCTACTAATATTTAATAACATTAACTAGGATCAATGATAGAGCTCATTTTGTCTATTTTGAGAATTTTGGCAATTTTATAAATGTATAATGTTTGTTGGGAGATAAATATATTTTCCAGAATGTTGGCAGCTCCTCTCTTATAGGAAGGCCTAGTGTACGTCAAGAGTGGGAAACGTTGACAATCACATAATCTATGTACTAGAAGCACAATAATTGGAATAATCATGACCTCGTGTTGTGGGCAAGATTGCTAATGCACTCCCCTAGCTTATGTTTTTGTCTTCTTCTTTCTAATTCATCCTCACATTTTCATATTTCTCTATAATTTCAGAAATTTTATTTTGTTCTGTTCCAAAATGGTCACTTTATTAATGTAAATACAACATCGGCATTTATATACACTAAATAATATTCAATTTGTAGGATTTATAAGGGTTGGCAAATAACATATAAAGTGTTTTTCTGAATAACGTGTTCAAGGTTCAAGGTGGAAATATTTATTCTATGATTTGCAGATTTCAAATTATGGGTTTATTATTTCCAATCTGTCTTCTGTAAGTTAGGAGTAAACTGATGCACCAGTTTTTACATAGGCTGTGGTTTTTTTTGTTGTTTCATTCCCCTTTAATTACATAACACCATATTACAGGTCAGATTGCTCTAAAAACCAATCAACAATTTGACTGAGAAAGTGTAATAAACACAATTACTACACCACATTTGCTCAATATGTGGCTACTATATTGTCCTTCAGAAAGCATAATACTGTGTATCTATGCACATGTTTGTTTGAAGCTGTAATATTATGCCCAACATACAGTGAAATGAACGGTTGGCTGCAACAGGAATAAATAAGAAGCTCTTGATTATAACCTCATTTAGTTTTATATTGATAGTAAAGCTCTGAAAATTTATAAGATTCTGAAGTGTCTCTTTGTAAGGGAAGAAAGCCAGAGGCGTTCTTGCTTGTTTTGTAACCAGTCCTTTTAGATATTTGGATGACTGTAGCAGTATACATTTTGATATAATTATTTTGTTGCTTTGTTACCTTTATGAATTCAGTTTTGTTTACACACAATTAAAAAAAATACATATAACTATATAATGTCAATCCTCTTGGTAAGTATTTGCATGCTCAAAATTATTAGTGATTAACTTTTCAACAGGATTTTGAGGGATAGAGAAGCTGACAGACTTGAGTTTATGGAGCTTAGGTTTAATATTGGTCAGGGACTAAAACAAACTGTCTGTGTAATTTTTTTTCTTATGTTCCAAATTCTTAGTGTTAAAGTGTTTTAATGTTCTAAGCTAAGTTTTTGATACATCATATTTTTAAATAATTTGTTGTGCTTAAATGCCAAGTAAGCATCATATTTTTTATTTAATTGGTTGTTAAAATGATGAGATCCATAATAGCTGTAATGATGTTGGCACTTATTTAATAATACTTCCCTCATCAAATAAACATCAAAATTGACAATTTATGTAATTAATTTGTATTATAGATTATTTTAACTGTATCATCAAATATTAATTGCTAGTTAAAATATTGGTTTTAACCCATCAACAAATTGTTTTGATATTCTCATGTTAATTACTTTAAGACATTTAGTAGATTTTTCATGAACTTATAATTTAAGATTTGGTCTTTATGCTAAGGTTTATTTTATTGTAATATAATAAATTATTTTTTAATAACTAATAGATTTTGACCAAAATAACTTTCTTAGATTAAATGTTATTTTGACTTTGGAAGTAACTTTCTTGGGGTATTTTTTATAGTTTTCATTCTTTCTCAAACTCAGAAACATATTATTAAATTTGACTTATGTCACAAATTAACAGCAGAGACAAAAAGTCATTAGAATATTTTTATATACTTTTTTTTTAGCACCGCATCTTACTAAACTACATATTCGGGTTATACATATATGTACTAATTATTTTAAATGAGCTAGGGATAAGGAAGGTTGAATTTTGAGGAACTATACCCACATTTGTGGGGTGGAATAGTGGAAAAATGTTTTTGATAAACCTCCCTCGACTGGGATTCGCACCCTAATCTCCCTGTCATTAGTATTTAGTCTAACATGAGAGAGATTCCTTAGACCATGTGGCCGCCGAAGCAGGCTTATGTGCTATTAATTTGTGTTATATGTTATTATTAATTAAGTTTTGAATGACCTCTTTCAGACATAAATAAATAAAGTGGTAAATTCTCTGGAATATATTTAATATTCCAAATTCAGTTTAAAATAACATTCTTTAAATGCTTTTGTCACTACTGTAACAACATTTACCCACAATTTATTTGTTCCTTTTTTAAAAATTTAGCCTTATATTACCCGTGTTAAAAACAGCTATTTGCCCTCAAAATATCATATAAAATTACTTCCTTCATCTGACTTGTCTTTTAATGTATGATATAGAAAACATATAAGTATGTACATTGTTCCTTTCAGGTATGCAACCTGGCTACCAGAGTCAGAGTGGGTATTCTCAATACCAGGAGCAGTATGGTCAACAGTACCACCCAGCCAACACCCCTAACTACAGACCTATGTGCCCTCCTTATTCCACTGGGGAAGCCACTGAAAGGTAATAATATTAGCAGGAAATGACTATAGATCTACAATATTCACTAATAAAAAATCAACATATGTGATGAAAAAAGTGTTCAATTGCTTTGCTGTAGAAAGACCCCCCACACACACACACATCACTACCCCCATGGCCGCTCGGTTTACCATGAAGTATAGTAAGTTTACCTTGACAAATTACACTACAGCGAAGCCTATAAAACAGGATTATATTGTAATCCATCGAGGTAATACAGTCATCTTTCAGGGTAAACAGAATGTACTATATTTACTCTATATAAAACAATATTTAATAAATAATTTAAAAAAATAATTTTTTACCAAAAACTATAGCTCAGCAGCAGCTGACTTGAATTTGGTCCAGGAGGCCAAGCTCAAATCCCAATATGGCTACCTGGATCTTATTTCCACGTTAGGGTTTAACATTTGTCGTCTAGCCAAATATTGGTTAATTTCTTAACTCTCTTAACCTCGTTCTCTTTGATTGGATAAGTAAAACTTGATTATAGCTGACTAGCTGTTTTTAAGTACTCTTTTAACTCTAGAGTATTATGGACCATTTCCTGGTAGTCCCTTAGTTTTTAGTATCACTACATAGGAAGAGTCACTTTCTTTTACTCCTCTTTATTGATGCCGTGACTGGTATCTCTTAACCTCCATAGCTCACTCCATCAATTGCACATGTGATGAGGTTTGCTTTGATTGAGATTCAGAAATGTTCAACTTTACCAAATAAAACAGATTTTTAATTGTAACAACCCTCTTAAATGGCTGCATGGTCTAAGATGCAACTGGTCGAGTGTACTATGGGTGGTTTTTTTTCTAAATAGTTTCCCACTCTTTATGCAAATTTGGGTACACATCTTCTGAATTTAACCTTCTCATCCCTGGCCCATTAACGTAGTTAGTACAGTAAATAAGCTTATAACCCAAATGGGTAGTAAGACGTTTATTTTCCCCTACTAATCTTGAATATCCTTACGGATTCTTTTGGATCTAGGATTTGAAAATCCCATCCTTAATTTGGAATCTACTTTTGGTTTTATAGTAATATTTGTATCAATTTAAGTTCATTTAAACAACACATATTTTCAGTTATTTTGTGGTTATTACATTAAGCTACATTTTTGTGCTAGGGGTTACAACCAGAGCACTGGGGGAAGTGGTGGGTCTCAGCCAACAGCAAGTATGCCTCAAGGTCCTCCTGGCCAAGACCCTTACAACAGGTACCAGCCTCCAGGCTATGCAGTCAATAGGGCGGGTTATCCACCTCCTACTGCCCCTTCATCTGGGCCCCCCGGAACACCTCAGCAGCCCGGTTACCCGCCCCAAGACAACTACTACCGTCAGGACCAGGTAACAATTGGGGGGACTTCAAACTTGTGTCAAAATATGTCTTGCCAACACTTAGTGTAAACATTGAAAGGTGGATGTAAAGGCAAGGCCTACAGTCACCAGAAAAATGTAGTTCTCAAAATGCACAATTAAAACACCACAAAACTCATAAAGTAGGCCTTCTTGGAAGCAAAGGATAGAGAAAGAGATTGTTTATCTTAGTTTGGTACCACGGGTGTGTCTGTATTTGGTTATGTAACTATTGGTGATAAGTTTCCTCTGTTGAAGCTGGGAATCACTGCACCTCTTTTGAAGGACTTATATTATTCTAGTGGTATAGCATTATATTTGGAAGAGGGTACAGTTAAGGTAGATAAAAACACATAAAAGGAACGAACAAAATATGGTCTTTACAATGAAAATAAGAAAGTAGTTCACACTTTACATTGCTGCCATTGGACAAAGAGATAATGGCTGCCTCTTGAAGAAAATTGATTGTTATTGCCCAATCCCCGACCCTAGGTTTATTCTATTTATTCTATCAGGAGGGAGTGAGAAACACGCAACACAACTTCGTAAAAGAGGAAAGCAAAAACACAAAAGGGAGTACTATAGTATTATAGCATTAGTCAAAATGTAAATTAAGTGTTTAGGCATAAAGCGGCAGCCCTGCTATTCAGGTGTTTGCTTTGACAAGCTTAGTAAGCCCGTGGCTGAAACAAACCCTTACTTGAGAAAACAAAGTAAATAAGCCGGATTGGATAAAATTGTTGACAAACGGCTACAAATATGTACTCTGACTGGAAGAGTGGAGGAGATTGCAGATATGATGGATGAGAGAAGAGCGGATGTCCTGGGCCTGAGCATTACCAAGTGGAGAGGGAGTGGCTTCATTCTGCTTTGGATGGGAAATGATGAAGGGAGGATAAACAGAGTAGGCTTTGAAGTGAGAGAAGGACTTCAGGCGGAGGTGGGAGGGATGAATGAAATAATAACAAAGATAACAATAAATGACATAGGGAAAAAGGTGGAGGGATACAAGTGTATGCCCCACATGTGGGGTGCCCAGCAGAAGAAAAAGACAAGTTTTGAGGAAGACCCAGAAATGCAATGGGAAATGTATCAGATATTAATGGGGGATCTGATTGCAAAATTAGGAAAAAGGAGAGTAGGATTTGAGGATGTGTTGGGGAAGGAAGGATGAGGAGAGAGAACTGAGAAGGGTAGAAGGCTGTTGGCGTTATGTGCAAAAAATAAATTTAAAGTGGTAAACAGCTGGTACAAGGAGGATAGAGAAAGCCATAAAATCACTAGATACAATTGGGATTGGGAGCAAAAGTTGGTGATAGACTACTTTTTCATGGGTGGACAAATGAAAAGGCAGACTGTAAATTTCAAGGGGTCCTTAATTGGTGACCACAGGTTGTTGGTCGCAGACATAAAGGGATGGGAATGTAGGAGATAGGTAGTAAGACAACAAAGAAGAATAAGGGTGTGGAGGCTAAAAAATTAAGAGAGAGAGAGCTCTACCTAAGAAAGACAAGATTCAAAGTGTAGAGGTTGAATGGGAAAGGGTTAAGAATAATTTGGTGGGAACTGCAGACACAGATATGTGGGAGGACAAGACTGTATTCAGCAATACATGGTTACATTGTAACTGATAAATTACATTTTCTATGGAGCAATCAAAGTGGCTTTTTATAGGCTACTCTTTTTGTGCGAGTCTGCTGTTGAGATGAAAGGTTGGGGAATTTTGCATCTTGTTTGTTACATGGGCTGGTGTGGTTTGTTATTTGTAGCTAGGTTGGGTAATTTAGGGTGAGCCAGAATGTTGCAGAGCTTAGAAGGGCATTTGAATTTAATCCTGGGAGCCCTTTTGAGAATATTTTGTATGAGAAGTGATGAAGTTAGGATATTGTAGCCTGAGTTTTTCTAGTTCCTCATGATACTTAGTGGTGAGAGCTATGTCATTGGAATAGTGTGTCTTGATGAGCTCTTGATTGGATAAAGATATATCTATGTTGGGTATACTCAGGCTGGGAAAGCTTTGGATAGTTGTTAACATTGATTGTTTTGACCTTGTTGCTCGTAACATATGTTTAGCACCAGTAATCAGGCTGTAGGGGAGAGTGTGTTGTATATGTAGAGGATGGTTATGTTGGAAACAGAGGTAATGTTGATGGTCACTTGCTTTGTTGTGGACTGTGTCTTTCATAGCGCCTTCATTAATTTTGAGTTACGTTTAGTTGTGAATTTTGAGACCTACATTTTTCTTGCAATTGTTAGGCCTTATTAAATTGAGCCATTTGGTGCCATTTTTTTCTTTGGTGTAATGAAGGTGAAACACATAATTTTATAAAATGTGTTTGTGATCTTTTATTTAAAGTGGTAAAACTCACTCGACTAAGTTATTCAGTTTATTTTCCATTTCTCTGTATTGAACTTGCCATTATTAAAAGAGTATTGTGTATGGAAACAAACTGGGTTAAAATATCATTGGCATGCTTTAAATATCCATGGCAAACTTATTTTTGAATGTAATCTTTTAGATTTGCCATCGTAAATTAAACCTTTGAATGAGTTGATTTTTTTTTTAAATATGTTGACATCAACATTGAAGTATTTCCAAGACCAACGTTTGCTAGCTTGCTACTTTTGATGTTTTAATCTGCTGCTAGTATTTAAGGTGGGAGTTTAGGGAACACTAGTTAAGGGCAGTATTTTGTAAGTGTGTATAGCAAAACATATTTTTGGTCAAAATTAATAAAATACTGTTCCATTATAAACATAAGAGCTTAATTTTCTTCGCGTGGTGACTTCAACATTTCTTGAATATTTGTCGATGGTGTCCTGGAATTTGATAAAAACTTTTCTCTTCATTGAAAAAGTTTGTCATATAGCCACAATGCTCATGACAGATATTCAAGAACTTTTGAGGTCACTATGTGAAGAAAATTATACTTTATGTTTCTACTGGAGCAATATTTTATTTTATTTATTTTGGCCAAAATAAATGTTTTGCTATAAAAACATATATCTATTAAATCGTGTTCCTTGCACTACTACCTTAAACATTTTAGCATAGTTAACTATTGCTAATGCTATCTCCCTTGATCCTAGCTAAATGTTATTTTATATATGCTTGAAAACTGCATGCTTTTAAATTTAGACATTTTATGGAGGATAGGAACCGAATATATTCTCACAGAATTTACTACTTGGTTCTTTAAATGTAAATTATACCAATTTTTTTCCTAGTATCAGACATCGTCTTTTGCTTTGTTTCCTGAAATCGCAGAGAAAAAAGTACCAATTTCACTGTTACAATATTCGGAAAACCAATCAAAGTTTCTGGGGCCAAAGAAATGTATTTCCATCAAACAAAGGCTACAGTATTTGTAAAATAAATTTTTGAACTGTCTAATAGGATCAATTATTGTGACCTAAGAACCATTTAAGCCATATTTTTTTCTATTTTTAGTGGTTGACCCTATATTACTTAAATTTTTGATTTGTTTAAATTTTTGACAATGAAATGAACATTTACCATTAAAGTAATGTTTAGAAAAAACCTTTTAGTGCTTTATTTGTGGATCTCTTTTATTTAATGAATAAATCACAACATTTGTAAGTGGGATGATTTGATTTATTTTTAATGTTAACAACTCCCAAGATACTTGTTTTAGCTTAATATACTTTTTAATGAATGAAATGCATATAACCTGCAATGCTTAAAAAAAAATTTTAAAAATAGAAACATTTAAATTCAAACTTCCTAACAGAATCTTAACATTAAATACCTAACATACGGGATTCTCCTTCTCAAAGGATTTGCCTAAGTTTACTGATTATAATAATCTGTTTCGTGTATTGTTAGGATAATTCTTGTTCTATTATTCCCAAATATATTTAACTAACGATAATCTAACTAATGTAGCATTTTTAGCTTCTATCTCTCAACTAATTTTAATAAACCATAGTTTTGCATGAATTGAAGTAAATTTAGTAAACAAATTAAACTAAAATTGCCATTAATTTTTTTACTGTAGTAAATCAAACAGGTGTGCAACAAAGCATTTGTCACTTGAGTTTGAATAAAAATATCAGGGCTCCTAGATCATAAACCATAAACCCAAATCTAAATTCTTAGAATTTTAATTTTGGTCAAAAAATTATCATACCAATTCAGATTAACTAAATTCTATATATCTGGGATCAGACAAAAGAAAATGTTGAGATACTGTTTGCTATGCAATAAAATCTTAAAATTGAATAAAATTAATTAAATCCATAATTTTCTAAATACATTTGAAACTGTATGGTATTGCAAGTTTTCAAGGCTTGGTAAAAAAAAAATTGAACTGGGTTTAAACAGCTTCTCAAACTTGATTTGATCTTAAATTTTTTTTCATCAAAGTTTATAAAAAAATTCAATATACATCCAACTAAATTATTTAAACATAATTTTGACTGTGTGAAGTTTTGAAAACTTCAGCTTTGACATCTGTGAAGCTTCACCAATAAAATCATTTTAGGAAAATGCGCATTTATGTTTAAAAAAAAATTAATTTTGTCTGACATGCCCAATACATATTATTGTTCCCTTGACAAAAATGTCTAGTTATTGAATGACATCTTGTGATAGTAGCTTAATTTATCAGCTTAGGCTGAAATAAATTTAAACATTTTGAAATAAAACAATTTTATTCAGATTTGTTTTGGATTGAAAAAGTTGACTTTGCACCCTCGTGTTAAAAACTTAAATCCTAGAGAGGATTATCATAAAATTATTGGATTATGAAAAGCCAAATACATGAAATTGGTTCCTTGGGACTTCGATTTAAAAATTTATTAAAGAATCTTGGATGGATTTTGTTAGATAGAAAAAAATGTCATATCTTTTTATTAATATTTTATTTAGGAAAATTTTCTAAATTTACTTCTTTAAAGCTTGGTTGAAACTTAAAGTATTTTTTTAACCTGCTGAATTGACATTTATGCATATTTAGCCAACTTGTAGTAAGCTATTGTAGTTTGTTTTTTAACATTTAATGTTGTAAAAAAAATCTTTTGCTTCCTATTTCTCACAAGACTCAATCAAAAGTATTAACATATTCTAGAATGATGGTCTTGATTGTAGTTACTGTAATTTGTGGCATATGCATGAAATATTTGCCCAAATATTAATGCAATAGATTGTATGTTTGGTAGTATATTTGTTAGTATTTGTATTGCTATTTAACTGTAGTGCTTGCTTGTTGATGTTTGTAGATGCCACAGTCTGTTAGTTACCCGAGTTCGCAGCTTGCTCGCCAGCTAGTGGCTCCCCATTCCCATGCCAAATCGCCTTACCAAGTACGTTGTTACATTTAATACACTCACTTATTGTCATCGACAGTGGATTGGATTCAGCTCACTTCTTCTGTATTCATCTGCAAGATTTCTAGCGTTTACAACCTGTACATTTTGACTTATACCCTATTGTCATTTTCACCTACAGCAAAGCCTGCACCTAGTACAAAAATTTTAATTTCCTTGGAAACCCTGTACTTTTAATTAACGAACACACCCTTTCATTATTTTTTTGTATACTATTCTACTTAGAATGTTTTTTGATTTAATAATTTTGTATTCATATTTATCTTGCATGTTCCTTGTTCAATTTTTAAAAAGTAAAATTAAGCAAAACTCTAAAAATATGAGTAAAATAGTAGTTTTTGTTAATTATTTACTGTCATTATGAGTGACCAAATATGTTGGGGAAAAAGAATAATATATATATATATTTTTTTTAAATAGCATTATTTAGATTTTATTATACTTTATGCCTGGCATAGATAAATATTTTCTGCAACATGCCTAACAAATTTTTTGAAGCCATACACACACACACACGGGCACACACATACACACCATCCAATATTTTTTTTTAGGATTGAAAATTAATTGTAAGTGCACCTTTGATTTTAGTTTTGATTGTTCTTGACTTACAATCTAGCCAAACACATTTCCTTTCAATTAAGAATATTTTTTTAGATTTGTGGTCATATGACTTTAATTTTTAAATAAATTGCCACGTTTATAACAATAAATGTTGTAACCCTCACAAACCATCAATACAGTGTTGTTTATGTGCTTTTGTGGATGAAATGTCTTTTCACTATTTGAGGTACTAAATATTATATAGAAAAGGAGAATAGGAAAAATAAAGGAACAACCATCATTAGGGCTTTCACAAATAAGAGGAACTCTGTCTATGCGATTGTCATTGGGTTAGTCATTATTATGTCTCAGATGTTTGTGTCATCCCGACTTAGGGAGGAAATGTGTGATAAATGTAACTCATAAATGAAACCCAAAAACAAAACAAATT
The DNA here is from genome assembly GCA_033556935.1 of Timema podura. Lineage (NCBI taxonomy): Eukaryota > Metazoa > Arthropoda > Insecta > Phasmatodea > Timematidae > Timema > Timema podura. The sequence goes on from JAVRXN010000011.1 coordinate 58,215,217, forward strand.
AATGTTCACAACACAAAAATCTCTTAGGTCAAAATCTGAAAAACATTTTTACTATTAGACTTGAGGAATATTTCATGTAATTTTATTCGTCTTTTCTTTGAATGAAAAAAAATTGACTTCCTCATACTGCTAACTCCAGGTTAATCTGTAAACTATTATCAAAAGAATTAACTATACTTCAACCAACTTTAGTGTTTCATTCGATAGCTACAAAGTATAAAAGCATTTTAAGTTTTTATTTGTGAAGATTGTAACAAATCATTTCTTGGGTACATTTCATGTAATCAAATCTTAATTAAAGTGCAAATATTTTAAGTTTGTTTCTGATATGATATTAAATTCAACTGTTATTTTCAATTTAATTTGTTTTATCCAAGCACTACTTTAAATATTGGGTTTTTAGATAAATTTGACTTACTCCCAAATCTGGTAACCCTCAAATAACTTCAAAACAAAACATGAAGTCCTAATGATAAAACTGATGAAGTTAAAAAAAAAAAGTTGAATTTCACACCTCTAATTGTTTTTATTTTCAAGTCTGTCTTAACTATGTGTGTTATAGCAACAAGTGTATGCTTCGCAGCAGGCGGGTAGCTCTCCTAGCAGTCCAGCAGGGCAGATGTACCCTGGGGGTCCCCAGAGCAAGTCTATGCCCCCGCCAGCCCCCCAACCTAGACGCCACCCTGACTTTGCCAAGGAACAACAGGCATATCCTCCTGGACCCTAACCCAGCATAGGCCAGCCATTTATGGTTTGTATTAGTAGTAGTAATGAATATTAGAAATTGTTGAAAGAAAGTCAGCATTTTAACAGATCCTTTTATTTAGTCATAAAGTTGTAGTTTAAGCTTTCCTAGTGATAATTTAATTGTTCTTTTGTAGGATTTTGTATTGATAATTAAAACACCTACACTTCACTAATAGCACTAAAGTGAAACGTTTGCATGTGTAGACATTTAGAAGTGAAAGAACCGCCAACCCATTGAATTGCTTCATTTGTACATCCTAGTACAAATTAATATTCACTTAATTTTCCCTTGGACAAATTGTATAGCAATTATTAGTTCATTTCTAAAATATGCCCTTAAATAAACATGATAGAATTTAGAAAATGGAGAAAGATGCCATCTGGTATTGAAATAGTGAATCTTTGGTAAATGTGTGTTTGTGTTTTAACTATTGTTTGTGCTTTGCTTTCTACCTTTCTCTAGGTTTATTTAAGGATTTATAACATTCATAAGGCACTTTATTTCATAGGTATAATTAATTGCTAATTTCATTTTCTATACAATAATATTTAAAATAAGTTGCTCTTGAGCAAAAGTTTACTCTGCTTTATAGGCCTGTGGAGGAATGAGATTTTGAATTCAGAAAATTTTCGAGCAGAAAATAACAATTTCCAACGGGAACGGGATGGGAAACAGAAAAAGAATTATAAATAGTTTCCCACCTAAGATCTACATTTATTCCTCAGATTTTATAACTTTAATATAAGCTAGCCTTCTTATTCATTAAAGAAAATGGAAGCTTTTGACAATTTTATCATAGAGGGATCAGATTTTATGTTGAGTTTTTCAACAACAGAAAATAAAGACTCAATGTTTTTACATTAATTTATTTTTAATTTGTAGGTTTTCCAAATAAAAACTAAACATTATTCCGTCTAAAAAGTTTTGAGTAGGGTAAAATTAGAAACCTAGGCCTAATGCAACTATTATAAATTGTACATTTTTTAGTAAAGTATTTTTGGTATCAATATAAATACATTTAAATATAGATTTTAAGATTGACTTAAAAAGTTCTTAGCCACAAAATTTGTGGCGTGAATTTTACTAACTTACACAAAAAAACATTAAGATATTCAAACTAATCTGAATAAATAAAAGTAAGCCACAGTCTTGTTCATAAAAATACCAAAAACATTTCTTAACTGAGCCATTGTGCCCCGTTACCTCTTACAATTTAGTTATTAAACCTCTCACAAAAAGCGTATTATAAATAGGGATGTCAAACTTGATTTTTACTGGTATCGAAAGAATTGATCTTAATATTACATTTTTGATACTTCCATCCCACGGTTGTTTGAATTGGACACAGTACAGTGGAAGATTTGCAGTGTATTTTCTGCCCAAATTCCACTAAAACAGTCTATTTAGCACTTTAGTAATTATAAAACTTTCTGTCTCAAACATTGTGCCAGTAGAATTATCTGGTTCAGCTCCTTTAGTCCATATGGCCGAGAATCCGTCGTATAGCACCTACTTGAAAACATATTGTTGCAACGTGACCCCATTCCTCACAAACGGATTCTCAGCCGACATAATGATGGATCTTCTGTTCATTGTGGAGCTATATAAGGTTTTATATAGAAATGCATTTCATTGCCGAAAATATGTGGTGCCTCTTTGGTCCAGTGTGACACTAGCCTAATTTGTCATATGTTTATGCTTTAGGTTGGTCCAACAATTCTCAATTTCGAGGTCAGTTCCCACCTCAAGGCCCAGGAGCTGTACCACAAGCACCCCAGCAATGGGCCCAGGGGCCACCTCGGCCTGCTGGTGCTCAGCCAAGCAACAACCAGTGGGACCAACATCGATATCCACCGGCTGGGCAACCGCCATACCAGCCCCCTTCACAGGTAAACTCACATAAAACTATTTTACAGTCTTATCGTTGTCCAAAATAACTGGGTGATTCATACTTTAAATACTGAAGAATATTTGAGGTTTAAAAAAAACTTTCATGTTGAAAATTTTAGGGGGAGGGGGAGGTTAAATTCTGAAACTGAATTTGCTTAGAGCTGTTATTACTACGAGGGGTGTTTTTTAAGTAAAGCCCATTTTGCAATAAAATAGGAACTACTAAATATTTTTGGGTAATTCTTTTTTTTTTTTCTGATTCTACATACAGAAATGTCTCCCACATGTCTGGACATGCCTCTTCATATAATATGATATGAATAGGTGTGTTCAAACATGTCTTTCGGCCCCTGGAGGACCCAACATATGCTAGAGGAAGAACTGCTACGAAGTATGCAGTACTGAATAACTTTTAGGTCACAAGAGTTTAAATTAATTTAAATCCATGCATAAACAATAGTAAAAAAAGTGGGAAAGTTATGATAGTACAAATGAGTTTTTAACTAAATTTAATATAATTTTATAAGCTATCGTTTTATTTTAATAATATAAAAAAGATTTATGGGCGTTTAATTAGATATTAATTTTAAATTGAATGACATTATCTAAGCTTGTCATTTTCAAGTTTTGGAAAACTTTCCGGAAGGGTTTGAACCATTAATAAAACAATCAACTTTTCTTACACGCACTTATCCCTAGCTATTTTGAAACAAACCTAATTACTGGCCCATAGAGGCCTGGATTATTAATTAACTATTTTGAGCTGAAATGTGTATTTGACCAATCTATAAAAATATCATGAAAACTATCTGGTCTATTGATCAATGTTAGATAACAATACTCCTGATTCAGGGGCTATACTCTAAATGCTTATTAAGTTTTTTTTATCCATTTTCTCAAATTAGCTAGTTAAAAGTTTTTCATCATTTTGAAGAAGAAAAAAAAATGATTGGTGGTTAATTGTGGAAAGCCTAACATATATAAAAAACTAGAGATGGGTCGAATCCACTATTTTTTTAATCCGAATCTACATTTTATTTTCGAATCTCTTAACAAACTTGTTAGAGATTTTAATGATTTATAAATAGACCTACATTACACAATATAGGCCTAAACTGTAAATTAAGATTTATTTCAATCATGCTTTCAATTTTAATCAACCCCAACCACCCCTCATAAAATAAGGTTAAAATCCAGCCAAATTAAACAATCTAGACTCATATTATTGTTTGAAAATCAAATCAATCAAAAATTGAGTGTCTTTTAGCTTTTTTTAAAAAGTGTTTTTAGAATGAGTTGAGTTTCTAAGAAAACATGTGAAATAAACGATTAGGCCTAGTTATCCTTTTATCCACTTTAATCATCATTGAAGGATTAAAATTTATTTTAATAAGAAAGCAAAAATAAAAATGGATATATTTAATAAAGACTAAAACAACATGCTTAACAATTAAACATACATTGGAAATGGTGAACTCAAAATGCCTAAGAATGTTTTATTATTATTTTCTTATTTTTTTCCATTATCTATCTTCGCGTAGAAAACAAGAATTATATTCAATTCTTGTGATATATCTATTTCTGAGAAGACATTCTATTTAAAACATGAACATAATTTCAATTCCACTATATTCATTCTCATTTTATAAGGCAGGAACTATGTTTGAATATTTTTACAATCACTTCAATAACATTTTAAAAAAAATAATAAACTCTTAGTTAAAATCATTTCAAAACAAATAATGAAATAGCAATCGTTATTTGATTCTTGAAACTCGAGAGCGCTTACTAAGTGATCAGTTTACCTGGATTGATTTTAAACAAACAATCGATATACAATACGAAGGCCGGTAGGCATAAATAAACAGTTTTATCGGTGTTGGACTGTTGACTGTATTTATTTTTTATGAAACCAACAAAATGTCTAACTTAAAGATCGTATTCAATAAATTGGGGTTATTTGCATAGTTGAAGATAATTAAAACCAGTTGGGTAGCAAGAATTAACAAGTATCTTTATTTTAATCATTACTCTCGCGAGTAAACATAATATACATCATGGCGGCCGACTTTGTATCAGTTAATGTATTGCTGACTTTGTAACATGTGTAATGTGTTCTTATTTCTGTTAAAAAAGGCCATAATTTGTTTTATTTATTTCTAGTTTATTTGTAATTCTAGTTTTGATTTTCGGTTTTTGAAGAGTTTTAATGTGTTCATTAAAATATTTACAAGATTGTTTGTGAGGTAAAAGTTTTAGAATTGAGCGTGTGCCGAAAGGTCGAGTCCAAGTTTCCCATAGAGGTGGGAGGGTAGGGTAGTAGACACGTAAGATTTTCCACACCTAACAAATATATTTTTTTTACAAAAACAATTATTTTATTCGTGCAAATCTCTTTTGTCCGACAAAATAAAGATTACGGATTAAGTTGTGCTTTTCAAGTAGGTCTAACTAATTAATTTTTGAATTCAAAATATTATGTTTTGTTTATGAAGTGAAAGATTCTACCATCGAATCCAGTAAAACACCAAATCCTCGAATCTCGAATACTTGTCAGGATTCGTGGATTCGAAGATTCGAGTGGCCCATCTCTATAAAAAAACAATTAAAATTAAGAACACTAAAAAAAATTATAGGGCCTAATAGAAAAAATAATTAAAATGGTTTCAACACTCTGTTTTTAAGGACATTAAAATTACACTAATGATTATTAAAAAAAAGTAATAAAATTAATACTTGCATGATGGCTTGAAAATGTATAATTAAGACAGTGTAGAAACACTGCACAATAATGTAGAGTAAGGGATAATGAAGGAAGTTAACCTTAAATGATAGATTAGGCCTAGATAGGAACAAACACACTCTCTTTTCATTTCTTCAAACACTTTTACACATTTACCACTTCTTTAAAACTTCCACAGTGGCACATAATTTTGAATCCTCAGAAATATTACTTTTTCTTTAATGTCTCTTCATATGAAAAATAAATATTTCCGAAAATTCAAAACAATGTTCAACTGTGGAAGTTTGAAAAAGTGGGAAGTGTAAAAGTGTAAGAAGAAATATAGAAGTGTGTTTGTTTATATCTAGGCCTAACCTAACTCATTTTAGGTTTGCTTCCTTCACTATCACTTTACATTATTGTAGTGTGTTTCTACACTGTCTTGATAAAAAGTTAATAAAGACAGATAGATAAAATAATATTACCCCAAAATATGCTTAAGTAACTTAATTTACCCCATAAGAAAACATAAGAATCATAAACAGTTAGAATATGAAATGTTTTGTATTTCGTTTATTATTCCTTAGTGTAATCATGCATGATCACGTCTTCTGTTCCATTTCTATTCCTCAATGCGCAGTTGCACAGTGTATTTTACGTGCTCTCTTGAGACAATTATTTTATTGAAAAATTTACTTCAATTTTTAATGCTTATAAAAGTTGATGCTCTTACTTTAAAATTAAAAATAATATGCCTAAAATAATATTTCTAGTAAACCATATGAAATAGTAAATGCTCTTTTAATATAAAGTGGTAAGTTTGGTAAAATATGTATTGCAATAAATAAGATCAACATTGATTTTAGACAGGTTAACCAACATAATTCTCTAGCTAAATAGTAACTAAACTAGTGCTAGTTTTGTAGCTAAACGTATTAATTAATACCACTTTAAATATCTTAAGTTTAAAAACATTTAATATAATAATATATTCTTGTTATTACATTCTTAATTTAACATAAATTATTATTTTAGAAAGTGACCCTGTAAAAATAGTAAAAAGAATCATTCAATTATTTAGTAATCTACTTAGCTATTTTTATTTTTATTGCTTTGTCATGGCAATACAAGTAAACATCTTCAAGTATAGTTCAAAATAGTATAATTCAAAATGGACGACAATATTGAATAAATTTACCGGTCGAAAGTGGTTTTAAAGCTCTATTATGTTATTAATGTAAAAATTGATATTTTATTTAAAATAGGCTATGCTTACTATTGCATTTTAAAAATTGATGATTAAGTACATCAAATGAAAGCTCGAAAAAGACGAGTCTACAAAACTTTCGATTTCAATCTCGAGCTTAAAGGATGAGCTCGGTTCGAAGCTCGAAAGCCGAGTACTTGCAGAACCCTAATTATAAATGGTATAAATTGCAACTATAACTATTTTATTAATTTCACTTAAAATGTGTATAAGCTATATCTTAAGTGTTTGAATGAACTATAAAATAATCCAAGGCAAGTGCCAAAACTTTAGTACTCTGTAAACTATATACTTACTTTACTAAACATAATTTACATTTTTATACTTTCTAGGGAAATTCTTGCTTCTCAATATTGTTTTCATATTCTCATCTCGATATTGCCTCAAATTGAAAATGTGGCTCTCACACATACCTATTTTAATAATATTATCTTAGAGGTTCTTCAAGACACATATAAGATATAGTTCAGGACATTAATATAACACCAGTGAGTCTATCATTGATGAAACCCTTCTTACAAATGTTGCATTTGATACTTTTAGTACAACAAGATGTGTGTATTTCAGTCACAACAGCAGTGGATGTCTAACATGCCTACCCCTGGCGTAGGGCAGAGCTCTCCTCTACGACCGCCCATGGGACCTCGACCACCATTTAGACCCGAGGGAAAGCCCTTCCCCATGCCACCACCTCCAGGTTCTAAAGTAAGTTTTATTAAATATCTAGGAAGTAATTAAATAATTGGTCTACAAATAAAATTCACCAACCAAAATTAAGTGAGTGGTTGACATATCTGACTGAACCTAGAGATCATTGTTTGATTCTGACCTTGTGCAATGTAGCTTTCCTTCTTTACAGTTGTGTAGCTACCTACTATTCTTTAAAATGTATCTTGGTTAAAAATAATTTTATTTTCTCTAAAAATTTTACTAGCCATGATTGAAATTCTTACATCTTATAGCACAGTTTTTTTCTCTACTGAGGTAAAGGTTGTGAGTTCACTTCGCAACATGATATGAAAAAAAATGCTTAAATTTGGGCTTTCCCTTTTAGAGTGATAAATTAATGAGCACAGAAAGACAGGTTTTTGTGTGTGTTATAATGTTGTTTTTTTAACTCTTTTATTGCTTTAATATAATACAAATAGGGTTTGACTATGACAAGATTTAAGTATTATTTGCATTGCTTATAATTAAGAGGGATTGCTAGCACACTTAATTTAGTGGTCCTGGAATAGAAATATTTTAGATAGAACGCTAATTTTTTTAAAGGCATGCTTTCACTGTCTTAGACAACTTCAGATTAAGAGAGTTGACTGATGTTCTTGTTTGGGCTGCAAGGTTGATTGTCAACAATCTAGAACATAAGTCTATCTTAACCTGAAGAAGCTGTCTGTGACAGTGAAAGCTTGTCCTTAAAAATGTGCTTGTGTATTTTTAAGTGTTTATCTAAACATTTTCTACTCTAGTATCACTAAGATAAGTGTACTGGCTATTCCTCCTAATTTTAAACATTATTTAGCCTAGTGCTCTATTACAAATAACCTTAACATTTGTATGATTTTTTATATTAAATTTAGTTACAAATATGTATTGAAACAATTATCCAATCCTCTTTTAATTGTGCCAATTTATTTGCAGGGGCAACCTCCAAACACAGCCAACGCGTCATACCCACAAACAGCACCCCCAAAGCGAGAGATTGTGTTTCCTCCCGACAGTGTGGAAGCAACCACCCCTGTGCTGTACAAGCGTAAACGTATGACCCGGGGTGATGTGGCTCCTGTTGAAGCCTGGCGCCTCATGATGAGTTTGCGCTCAGGATTGCTAGCAGAGAGCTGCTGGGCACTAGATGTACTCAACATTCTTTTATTCGATGACTCTACCGTCACATACTTTGGACTGGCACACCTACCAGGACTGCTGGATGTTTTGTTGGAGCACTTCAGGCGAAGCCTGGCGGACATATTTGACAACACACCCATATTGCCGGACATGGACCGAAAGTGGTACCGGCAAGCATGGCCGGAGGTTTCAGATGTAGATTTGGGGGCTGTGACTCAACCAATGAACCCCGAGGATCGCACCATGCTGTTGGAGTCGACCACCAACTACACCCTTCAGTCTAGGAAAGGCGATCCAGTTAAAGTAGCCAGTCGAGAAGGTGACATCTTTGTTCTGGACAGTCGCAAAAGCTGGGATGTACATGGCGATGTAGCAGAGGACTGCGTTGGAGAACCAGAGCCAGACACAAGTTCCACCAACTACATCATCACGTGCTTCCAAGGCGAGTTTGGCAATGTTCCTTTTGTTAGGCTTTTGTCAAACAAGTGCAAGGATCACCAAGAGGAAATAACACTTGAGGAGCCTATTGTCTCGGAAGACGATAGGAAAAATTGTGACAAAAAGAAAAGGACTAAATCGTTAAGTGATGTTCTACTGAGAATAAAGAAAGAACCAGGTGAGGCGAATGATATTCTGACCAGGGAGATTAGGGAAAAGGTGGAAAAGTGTGAGGGGAAAAAAGACGATGACACCCAATCGTGTGATTTTAAGAAAGAAAAGTGTGAGTCTTTAGAGGAGCAGGACTGTGATGTTAGTGCAAATGGTGTTATTGTTAAGAAAGAGTTGTCTGAGGAGGAAAATAATGTTGCTACGAGTAACAGTAGTGATTGTGATAAAAATGAGACTGTGGATATAGACTCCAAAGAAAAAGAAGAAAAAATTGAATCCCCAATTGGTGAGATTAAAGACGATGGTGCAACCAACATTAAAATTCGTGACCCGCAGGAACACTTAAACGCAGGCGCATGTCCGATTATGAAGACGAGTGTTATACTAGGGACGAAGCAAGTTTATATTTGGTAACAGAAACTCAAGATGCGATAGCAAGACGGTGTATTTGTTTATCTAACATATTGCGCAATTTAACGTTTGTGCCAGGTAATGAGTTGGAGTTTGCGAAGAACCCTACGTTCCTAGGCTTGCTGGGCAAGCTATTGCTGCTTCACCATGAGCACCCGGCTCGGACACACAAGCAGCGCAACTATGATCGTGAAGAAGATGCTGATTTTGCTGATTCCTGTAGTTCTTTGCAAGGAGAAGCAGAATGGTGGTGGGACTTTTTGCATCATGTGCGTGAAAACGTGCTGGTGACGGCAGCTAACATTGCAGGACACATGGACCTAGGACAGTATCCAGAGGAGATTTCCAGGCCTGTATTGGACGGCCTTCTACACTGGGCCGTGTGTCCTGCTGCCCATGGCCAGGACTCCTTTCCCACAGTTGGACTTAACTCGTCCCTCTCACCTCAAAGGCTGGCTCTCGAGGCATTGTGCAAGCTTTGTGTCACTGACTCTAATGTAGACCTTGTGATAGCCACACCCCCATACTCGCGACTTGAACGTCTATGTGCTGTGCTCACAAAGCTACTGTGTCGCTCAGAAGAACAAGTGCTAAGAGAGTTCGGTGTTAACCTGCTACATTATCTGGCTGCTGCAGACTCTGCTGTTGCTCGTACAGTTGCTCTTCAGTCACCTTGTGTGTCACTTCTAGTGGCATTCATTGAGCAAGCAGAGGCAAGTGCTTTGGGTGTTGCAAGTCAACATGGTATTGGTGCATTAAGAGAGAATCCAGACTCCATGGGGACCAGCCTTGACATGCTGAGACGAGCGGCAGGAACTCTACTTCATCTCTCTCGACATCCAGACAACCGACCATTGTTTCTCCAGCAAGAACAGCGACTCCTAGCGCTTGTAATGAGTCAAATCCTAGATCAGCAGGTCGCTTCCATTTTAGCTCGAGTCCTCTTTCAATGCTCACGGCCCTCGTAGTGAAGTGTCGTATTAACATTAAAAAAGTTTGCACAACATTGACCAAATTTATTTGCGTGGACAGTGAATGTATGTCACTTTAACTGAACAAAAAATAATACCAAAATTGTAAATGTCTGGTATTTGAACATTCAAAAGCTCTAACACGCAAATTATTCTGGTTATGTTTTGCAGCTGCGCATATAAAAGTTCAACTTGACTGCGGACAAGCCATGATGATCTTTAAATTAATGAGTGTGAGGCAAGTGCTATGTACTATTTTTGTTGTTGATATATTTAAAACTCCTGCAGTCGCTTTGCAGGTGTTCCAATATTTTGTAGATAATCTAAAAAATAATTAAAAAAACACGATAGTATCTCCAGTCGTAAAATAAAAGGAATTTCTCACATGTAAATTTTGTGATTTATTACTTTCCAAGAGCTATGTCTCAAAGTTCTCAGTCTTAGTAAGATAACTTACTGCCTTGCCTTGTTGTGAGTGGATGTGTATGTGTGTGTGTACATGAAAGTGCTGTTGTTTTAACCTGTGTAGTGTTCGGCCAAAGACGGAGCTGACATGCCATCGTCAACTTAGTTGTTAGCTTTGTAGAGAAAGTTGGTGCACTGGAAGCATTATGTCTCGATGAGGGAAATTTCCAAGAAACTTGGAAAATAATTATTAATTTTCCATTTATTAAAAAACAATTTAATGGTTTAATCATGATCTTATTAGAAAATGATTGACATTGAAAGAAGATATAATGAATTGTTTAGATTTTCCATAGTATTCAACAACACAAATATAGTTGATTAAATTGTACCATTTTGTAAAGTGCGGCGATGTGATGGCACATCTGACTTGAGTGTTACTTGTAATACTGATTGAATGACTCTTATTGTATTTATTTTGATCGCGAGCTGTTCGAGATGTTTTTATTGTAGGATCTCCCCTCTCCTAAACCTTGACCTCTTAGGTTGTCCTTTGTCCTCATTTCATATTTGGTATTTACTTGTGCAAATGCTTTATATATATGTCTGAATACTGAAAATCAGAAATAAATGTACATAAGAAGTATTAAAACTGTGTAAATTATTGCTTTAATACTATATGATGTATTCCAGGGCCTTCAAAATCTATTAGAACACTCATCAAGATTTTGACTTTGGTGTTTTGGCAAGATACCATTCACTCTCTTTCTTAACCCATTCCCTGGCGCTCACCTAGCTTAATTATTTGCGTAGGCACGGCTGCCATTCTTCTACTCATATACTCTTATCTGACAAATACTCTCGGGCTCATTTATTACTTTATTCATGGTCATCTTATAGCATTGAACTGGTAGCTCCATATATCAGCTTCACTATGGAAGTACTATGATTGCCTAAAAGTACAGTGGCTCATTGATAGATGGCATTACAATATTATTATTAGCACCGCGTCTTACTACCCGTTCGGGTTATACGCACTTACGCTAATGTGTAATGGTAGGGTGATTGTGAAATGAAATGGAGAACCTACAGTTTAACGTGGGATCCGAACCACGGTGGAGGCCTGGCATTCATCACATTCACAAGTTGTGATTAATACACATCTTGTCAGAGGTGAAGGAAGGGTTTGGCAATCAGATAAATCTGTGCCGGGACCGAGGTTTGAACCCCGGACCCTCAGCACAGAATTCTGACACCTTACCCCTAGACCACCAGGTCACCGACATGCATTACAATAACTTATTGCAATGAAGCGTTGAATCACACTCGTGCCAGGGAACATTCAGGCAAACACAGGGGTTGTTCAATGCCTGCGCCAGAGAGAGTTAATGTTTCTTGTAAAAGTAGAATATATTTAGAGGAAAACTTTTTTTTGTTAAGGAAACACAATATGGCCTCTACAATGAAAAGAAAGGCGGTTCATATTTTACTTTGCTGCCATTGGACAAATGGGTTTATCTCGAAGAATTGCATCCAATGTCCATATCATGTGTTTTTCCTTTATGTATGTTACTCATTACTTAAATGTTTTCTGGTTTTCCTCTTCAAGGAAGCTTCATTTCGCGTTTCATACTGCTCCCTGATGAGTTCTGAAAGAATGAAACTTAGTTCAGGGATCGGGCAGTAACAATTGATTTTATTCAAGAGGCATCATTGTCAAACGGCAGCAATGTTAAGTAAGAACTCTATTCTTCTTTTCATTGTAATGGTTAAATTTTGTTCACTCCCTTAAATGTGTTTCTTTCCACCTTGTAAACTGAGTCCGACATCTTATCTCAGTTGGTAGCGTGTCTGTCTACTGAGCTAAGGGTCCCGGCATGGCCGAAAAATTTATCATTGATGAAATGTGGATTTACCCTTTTACAGTGATGAATTAATGGCTGGGAACTGGATGTTGTGCCTATCCTGGTCTTAAGTTATATTATAAAGCATATGAAGCTACGACAGGCCTATCTAGTAAGCCAGTAGTGAAAAATATATAGCTTAAATAAAAAATAAATGGTACGGAACTCTGCACGGACTTTCTCTATTGTTTAAAAATGGAGATATTTACTCAAAACTCGTAATATATGTGAAATGAAATAATATACACTAGCAAACCCAAGCATAAATTGCACTATACTTGTGTAAAACATTTTTTGAGTTCCGGTTTTTAATTTTTTAATTTTATTTTTAAAGAATTAATATCCTCATTTGTATGTTTGAACCGATAAAAAAGATCACAAGGGTCAACACTTCGTATTAAAATTTCGACTTCCGGTTAAAAATTTTGACATTTTATTAGGTGTTGCACATCTTCATGTCATCGCATAGCTATTAAATTCCTCGTTTATAAATTTTGACCAATAAAAAATGTAAATATTGACTATTGAGTCTAAAATGGAGATAGGTCATTGTTGTACAAACATTTCTCCTAAGAGGTTTAAGGGAAAAAAAAACTTTATGAGAGACATATTTAATTACTCTGTGGCATTGGAAAATTATTACGTTAAAACTTTAGTAGTATCTCTTTACAACTAAAACTCACAAAATTGTTTTAATATATTTGCCAATATCTCAGAAACTGTCGGGTTTATAAAAATATATTTCATATAAAAGTTTTTTTTATTTTTAATAGTACTACAATTTTGCAATGATAAGCTATTTAGTATCTTAAATAGTTGCAGAGATACGGAAATTTCAGATTCTGTAAAGTACCCTAAAAGTCATTTTCATGCCAAAATGAAAATAGTCACTTTATTTATAATCTTAATCAACACACACAGGCAAACAGCATTGCAAAGACTACTTTTTAGTGTCCGGGGGGTCTTGAGATGTCGACATTCATCAATATTTCACGTTAAGATTTTTTTTACGATCGCAATACTTTACCTTTAGTGTTCGAAAAGTAAATATATATATAGCTTGAAAGTTATTGGTTTTATAAAAATATGTTTCGAACAAAATATTTGTATTATAAATAGATCTACATATTTGCAATGATAAGTAATTTCATATCTAAATAGTTTCGGAGATATGATAAAAAATTATAATTTACGCATCATACCGGAGCCCAAAGTCATTTTGCCGAAATATTGAGAGTAGCCATTTTATTTGGAATATTTATAAATGTTTCGAATCAAAAAGTAGTCCACTTGAGAAACTCAAATCAAAAAAGTGAGGTTAGAAATTGAGGGACAAGAAGAAGCTAACAGGCAATTTATCAAAGAAAACATTAGTGATGAAATTCAAGTAAAAAATAAAGAAATTGATGGAATAAAAGAAATTATAATTGAAAACACAAGAACAGTTGTCACTTTGGTTCATTATTATAATTATCACTTTATTTTGTTAAATATATTAAATCATCTCACTACAATATAAGTATTACCAGCTGTATTAATAATTTTACTGCCTAACATGAAGCACATAATAGGCTGATAAACAAATATTTACTTTCATTTTTCTTATATTTCTAAAATGTTATCTCTTCATACCAAAACATTTTTTAATACTCTAATCTACTCTTTAAAAAAATATTTTCAATTGACTATAAAATTTGAATTATATATTTTGTGTGACTAACTAATTATGAGTTATACAACATTTTAACTCACTCTTCCTACCGAACTAAAGATCCCAGGTTTGATTCTCAACTCAGTCAAAAAATGTATTACTGGTGAAATTGGGACTTCACCATTCTTAGTTATAAATTAACATCCGGGAGACTGGATATTGTGTCTGTTATTGAATTGAGCATAGGTAAGTCACTTTCTAAAATGCATGTTAAATACCCTAAATTAGAAAAAATAGAACTTGCACTGTTATCATTTGTCATGTGAGTTAGTGTATCATTTTAATTTTAAATGTACATATAAAAAAACTTTCAATGCACACAATTTTCTACATAGAAAGTGAAACTATATTTTTCCTAAAGTGTTATATAAATGATAACATTAATTTTCAACTGAATTTGTTTTTAATGGTGAGAGATATTTGAAGAGTAAATAAAATCAGTTATGTGGCTCTAACCCGCTTCGATAGTAGAATGGTCTTAGGCATCATATTCGCAATAGACTAGTCTGCTGATGGCGGGGAGATAGAGGTTTGAATCCCAGTCGGGTGTGGTTAAGGTGGGTTTTTATTAAAGAGTTTCATGCGCCAATGTGGATACACCTCTAGATTCAACCTTCAAACAAACTGCCCGATGTTTCACCAAATTGAATGTCTGACCCAACACCTCTCACCCGGACAGGTCTATCGAACCTAAAATTATTTATAACAAAATTATCTTTGTGCTTGAGACAAGTTTCAATCAATGCTATTATATGGATATTACGAGAAAAAATTTAATTGCCTGAGATTCGCCTTTTTGTCCCTGATGTGTTTAGAATTCCATTGTATAATATTTAAAAAAACTAACTATAAAAAAGCAACATATAGCCAACTCAAAAGTTTCCTTGGACACCATGACGCTCTCCGAACCTAGCAGATCTACGGTTATGGCTGCTAAAGCGTTGCACATCCTTTAACAACTTCTAAATATTTTGTTTGTTATTGTGGACCTTAAACTTGACAGGTCTAACTCTCCTGACACTGAGGAATTCACGATTACCAGGAGTGACACAACCATGGATACCATCTATTTAACCCCCTTATTATATCAACTGTTCCTTCGATAGAGCTTCCAGACAAATCTGCGTCCATATCCCCAACAACCTGTGCTGGGGTACTCAAAGAGTCCATTACAAACTGGACTCCCCTGACTGAATATCACAACTTGTAGGGTAAGTTGCGGTCCACAGCCTGACTGGCCTCCCGATTCAATAAATTGTGACAAACCATTGTCGATTTAATTTGACGTCGCATACATTCGAGACACGCTCTGTCCGTGGCCAAATGAGCCCCTCCCCCCCCCCCCCCCAACAATAAAAGCATTTTGGAGTTACTTGTAGACATTCTTCTATGATATGGCCACCTCCACACTTTGTGCACCTATGCCCCCCTCCCCCTACAACACTTGACAGCAAGATGGGCAAAATGTAAACAATTGTGAAATTGTATCATTGCTTATACATAAGGCTTGACAGCCACCCTATAAAAACACAGCACAACATATGATGGTAGCTCTTTGCCCACTTAAGTAACTGCTACTGTACCAGAGGGATCAAACTGATCTGGTATATTACGATTGCGGTTATTGAACTTGTCGTACCTGCGATACTGAAGCTCTATTTTTCTCTCTCTCTAGCCCGGTGGTTCTTAATCTTTTTTGGGTCATGGACACCCTTCCTATAAAAATTTACATAAATACACACTCAGAAAATTTTGCTTACTATCTATCTCTTTTATTAGAAACGTGTCTACCCTTGTAAACCCAATATCAACCTTTTTTACTGGTCAAAATTTACAGGGCTTTAATAGCAATACGATGATATGAAGATGTGCACCTGCCAATAAAATTTCAAAAGTTTTAACTGGAAGTCAAAATATTTTATACGAAAGTGTCCAGCCTTTCTGACTCAATATTGACCTTTTTTATTGGTCCAAATTTACAAATGAGGACTTAAATAGAAATGGAATGACTTGAAGATATGCAACCGCTAATAAAATTTCAATTTTTTTCTCAACTGAAAGTTATTTTTAATGTTTTAAATAAAAAATTAAACTACAAAATTGTTTACTGGAAGCCAAAAAGGGGTTTGCGTAGTTATAGTGCAATTTGCTAGGTTGGTTTAATGCAGTGTAAATTAATTACATTCACATGGGCATAATATAAAACGATCTTTACAACAAATTATGTCTCTCCCTTTTACTTTTTATGCAAAAATGAATGGTAATTTCATGAAGAAAAGTGAAATAAATTCAAAGTGAGCTTTAGTAACTGTTACAAAGTAAAGTCATTAAAAAGGGTGCTGTTGTTTTGCTTAAATTATAGTGGAGTAGTCTTAAACAGTGCAGTGTGCATGTCATCTTTGACATTCAATCTATTTTTATTTTTTGTTTTGATGACACCCTCCCTACCTGTTGAAGAAACAGGAAACTTTGTAATTGAATCCAGCTTTGATCTACAATAAGTTTTGGTCTTTGGTTCACGGACCCCCTTGAAACCCATCCATGGACCCCAGTTTAAGAACCCCTGTGTTAGCCCTTTCCAATTTTCATTATCTAGATTAATATTCTGAATATTTAATTTTGATAAATTTGAAAATGTTATTTTGTAAGGGTCTCGGACTAGGGAGGCAAACATATCCTCTATTTCGACTGCTCTACTGTCATCTGAAACGACTATCCCAATTTGACTTTCCTTGGCATTAGCTACTTTTGAAACATTGGCTGACGCTGTAATGCCTGTCCTGTAAGTTTGACAGCAACTTGCCAAGTTTTGAGTTTGTTACATGTCATCTTAATTCAAGTGTTTCAAGACTCTGCCACTAATAGCACCATTATACGTCGATGCACATTTCGTGTATCAAATTCATATTAAACTCTATATTTTTAACACTGCGTTTTTCTATCCTTTCTAGCTATACACTTATGTACTGACTACGCTAATGTTTTTTAGGGATTAAATATATTTATTCACCCAAGCTACGCTAATAATTTCTTATAGTATTTGTCTAAAATAATCAACAGCTATTATTACACGTCACATAAGTCATAATAACTATATGCACGGTGTTCTAGTTTATAATGTGGCAAATTATTAAAATAAAAGCTTAAAAGTCTTACTAATATTTACAACTTGCATGCTGTATAGTGAGGAGTACAAACCAACGTTTCAAAAATCACATCAAGGTAACTAAAATATTTCCTGGAATGAACGACAATACAGATCACAACCTGCTCGTGTCCGTAAGGCAATTATAATATATTTTAAGAACATGGTTGAAGCATGTTAAATAGAAACAACCTATAAGAAAGTGGGATGTGACAAAGCTAAAGAACGAAGACACTTGGGTCTATACAATAAGCATGAAGGAAGAGTTGGAAAGATCAAAGCAGAGTATGGATGTATCAGAGGAATGGGCTACCATCAGGAACGCAATGTTAAAGACATTAGAAGAGGAACTCAGAAGAAATAAGAAAAAAGGGAAATAAGGAGTGTATCATGTAGGACATTTTGGGTAAAATGGATGAATATAGGAGATGTCTAATGACTAATCAGAAGAAGTGAAAAGACAATGTAGAAGACTGAATGAGTTGAGAAAAATTACTGATATAGTCAGGGAGGAGTGTATGAAGAAATGGTGTGAATAGGTGGGAGAGAAGTGGAAAATCAAGAAAAAATTGAAGAAATATATAAAATAGCAAATAATTTTATGAGGAAAGACCCAAGGAAATAAAGTTGGGATACATAATGGAGATAATAATTCTTAAATGGATCGTGGAAGACTGATGCTGGAATTGGACGAGGAGGACCAAGTTTATAAATTTGGGGATTTGAGAATACGATTCAAGATCTCAGGAAAAGAAAAGCGATGGGATGCGATCGAATACCATCTGAGGCACTTGACCTTAGCAATTGGTGTGATATCAAGATTAGCCAATTAGGTTAATAGCATGCCACGACACCAGAATTTGGTCGGAAGATCTACTTAAGACCATTCTGGTTTTCTTTCCAAAGAAGTGCATTGTCAGATAATGTAAATACTATAGGACAGTTAGTTTTATATGTCGTATTACTAAGGTTATGGCAAGAATGATAATGAGGATAATAGAAAGGAAAATAGAGTAGAGTATGGGAAGAAAACTAGTTTGATTTTAGAAAGGGAAGAGGGACCAGAGATGCAGCTGGAAACAGAATGCTAGCAGAACAAGTGTTGGAATTAAACTTGGAAATGCTCGTTTGTGTTTTATTGAGTGGACTAGAATATGCTGCTGAAAGTTTTAAGGAACATTTGTATCGAGTGCAAGGATAGGATACTGATAAAGAAGCTATCCACAGAACATTAAGTGGTGGTGAGAGTGGAGAAAGATGAAATGTAAGAGATGAGCATTGGAAGAGGGGTGTGACAGGGATGTTGATTGTCACCAGCGTTCTTCAATAGATACTGCTTAAAGTGGGCGCAGAAGGCTCTAGAAAGAGCATGAGGCATTTTAATAGGCGGAGAGTGATGAAATCTGTAAAGGAAGAAGGCAATGTAAATATATTAATTGAAGGAAAGAAAATAGAACAAGTAAGGTTGTTAAAATATTTGTAATGTCGGGTAACTTAGAATGGAAACTGTTTGGAGAAAGTGAAAAATCAAGATAGTCATAAGGAAGAGAGCAGATGGAAGGGCAAGGGGATTTCTGACAGCTGGAAGTATTCCGAAAGAGCCAAGAAAAAGGTTTGTAAAGTGTTTTGTTTGGGGTGTGGTGGTGTATAGATGTAAGATGTGGATATTCAGAAAGAGGCAACAAAGTTATTTGAAGAGCTTTGAAATGTGGTTGTGGAGAATATAGGAGGATGTGAAATGGGTAGACAGGGTGAGATGAGATGTTGAAGAGGGTAGGATAGGAGAGGAGGATAAAAACATTTTGATTAGGCCACACACTAAGTAGGAATTGTTTAATGAAGTGGATCATGGAGGGAAGGATAGAGGTAAAAGGAGAAAGAAGAAGGTTTGGAATGCGTTCGGATATCTATAAATGAAGATTTTCAGGACCGAGGAAATTGGAAGACCTTCAGTTGATACTGGTCTTGGGACATATTAGTCACAGAATATGTTAAGTGGGGAATGTCATGTAGGAGTGCTATAGACACACTATATTTTCACATTATGTTACTAAACTTGTAACGTTAATACTTATCACACCGGTATTTAACTTAACTTATGTTTTCCCACTACATTACCAAAAATACTTTTTTTTCAATCGTTTGTGTTCTATTTTTGCTCATATGTGCCCAAACATGAACATTTGTGCTGTGAAACTGGACCTTTTAAGTAACATTTAATGGAGCGGGCCAACTTGAGACCAAGCTAGCGCACCACAAATTGAAATGCACACCATAATAAATTTCTATTCAAGGTATTCCGTTGTGCTCTATTTGTGCTCATGTTTTCGAAAATTAACATTTGTGCTTTAAATTTATAGGCATTTTAGCAAGGCCGTAGCCAGCTAATAATTTGGGGGGGGGGGGGGGGGAAGGTGTTGGTGGACCCATTCCCTAATTGACGGAGGCTAGAAAATATTTTTTATAAAAAACAATTCTAGAAGTTATCTGAAGTGGTTTTTTTTTATGGCAACACAACCCCCTAACTGCCAGAGGATAGGACAAATTCTAATTATTAAATAGCTCTAAAAGCTCTCTGAAGTGTTTTTATGGCAACATAATCTCCCTAACTGCTGGAGGCTAGGACAAATTCCAGATATTAAACAGATCTAGAAGTTCTCTAAAGTGTTTTTTATGGCAACATAACCACCTAACCGCCGAAAACTAGGAACAATTCTAAATAATAAACACCCCTAAAAGCTATGTGAAATGTTTTTTATGGCAACATAACACCATAACTGCCGAAGGATAGAAAAATTCTAAATTACAAACACCTCTAGAAGCTCTCTGAAGTGCTTATTATGGTAACACAGCCGCCTAATTTGTACTTGTACATTCATTTTAATATTGTTTGAATCATAAATAAAGCCATAAATATTTTGTTCATAAAATTTCGGGGGTGGGGGAGTTGACACACGAATCCCCCCTCCCCACCACGAGTACGGCTTTGCATTTTAGAGAATATTTGATGTGGCGGGTCAACTTGATCTTTCCCTATGCTACCGTCGTAGCCTGTAGAAAACTTTGGTTCAGTTCGCGGCACTAGCACCTCGAGCGCTAGCTAGCCAAAATTAAAATGGCGTTTCTATACTTATACCTTCTCTATGTTCTAGTGTAATTGATCTATGCCTTGTGTAGTCTGTGTCAATTTATAATCTGTGTTCGTACAGAGATTATATGTTCGTAAATATACTTAGAAGTTTGAATAATCATAATTTGTATTTGTATTTTGACATCTTACCTGGCTATTAGTATAGATTTATTATCTTTGTCAAAATGCATGGCACATTAAACAGTTCTTCGGATCCACGAAGACCCGATAAAGAACACAGGTAGTGAATGAGTGACTGGATCCTAATTTTTTTTATGTTCAATATTTTTCAGCCATTTAAAATATGTAAATAAATTGAAAAATAATAATTATGCTAGTGCTAATTTTTCTTTTTATTTATGTTCAATATTTTTCAGCCAGTTAAAATATGTAAATAAATTGAAAAATAATAATTATGCTAGTGCTAATTCTCTTTTTTATGTAATTTAGTTTTAAATGGGCCTAATAGTCCAAGGGGAAAATGACTGAACATATATCTATTCTTCCTAATCAGTAAGGACGTGAACATCCAAATAGTCAACAAAAGATGCAGATGCACCCCTTTTTGCATCCTTGGTCCAAGGATGAAATGAATATGTTGGTGCCATATACTTGCAAGCACTTAATGCAATGTTTGACTCATTTTTTCCCCCCTAGAGCATTTTCTGCAAACCCAACTCTTGCAAATGAGGCAAAATTATCTTTTTACCTTGTTTATTTTGTCTGAAAAAATTTTGGAAATCTATAAATAGCACTACACAATATAACCCACCCAATACACCAGTATTAAAAACAAAAGCCCAAATTAACATTCAAAATAATTAATAAGTTATTATGATTACTACCCAACTAGCTAAACCCAACCTTTTATGCATTAATAAATTAATTAAAATCTCCATTAAATACCATTGATCAAATAAACAATTTAATCTCTATTAAGAAATGATCACAAGCCAACATAAAATGCAAATAACATAATTCAACACAAAGTCAATATTTATATTTCTACTTTCTACTTGTCATTTTAGTAAATTTTGTTTTAGTTTTACTAAAACTATTCATAATTATCAAACTTGATAAATCTAATTATATATTTGATTTTTCCATATTCTTGGTTGTGTAATGAATACAATGAAATATAGATTATTATTATTAAAAAAATCCAAGACTAGATTAATTATATTAATTTTCGTAACGGTTAATAGACAGCATCAAGTGTAGGTTTTTTTAAGATAATTGGTTGGTAGAGTAGTTAGCACTATTGTCACAGGTTTGTTAAATGTTTGAATAATCTGATGCAACCCGCTTTGGTGGCCACATGGTCTAAGGCAGTAGACTAGAATACTGATAACTGACAAGGAGATCAAGGTTTGAATCTCAGTCGGTTGTACTGATGGTGTTTTTATAAAATGACCCGCCTCGGTGGCGTAGTTGGCTAATGCGCTAGTCGTGTTGAGCTCTACCGCCGAGGACGGGGAGATCGAGGTTCGAATCTCGGTCGGGTGAACTGGGGGTGGTTTTTCCTAAATGGTTTTCCACTCTACCTCCACGCAAATGCGGGTTCACTACCTCTAAATTCAACCCTTCCAATTCCTAATCCATTAGCGTAATTAGTACTTAAGCGTATAACCCGAACGGGTAGTAAGACGCGGTGCTAAATATTATTATTATTATTATTCTAAAATGATTTTCCACCCTCCATTCACACAAATATGGGCACACTTCCTATAATTATAACCATACCTAATACCATTAGCATAACTAGTACAAAAGCGTATAACTTGTACGGGTAGTAAAACGAATTGCTAAAATAATCTGATGCAGTCGTCCATCAAAAGTGTGTAGGAAGTGTATGGACCCTATTTGATAAATTTAAATCACTCGAGACTATTAAAATATACTAATAGCAATTGATCTTGAGTGGGATTGCCATACAAAGGTACATGATGGGCCTAAAATGGTTAGGCCCACTAAAATGACAATCATATTTTAACTCGTGGTCTGCATAGCCGTCACATTTGACAGATTACATTTAGCTAAATAATAATTAAATATAAGCCTAGTCTAGCTAAAGCTTTCAAGCTTTTATTTCTATTGTATAAACCTATGCTTAACTTTCTACCCAGATTGTGAATTCAATATACGTTTTAAGGCTATCAATAAATACATTAATTCTGATGTAAAATTAATAGTTCATGTGGTTTTAACATAGTTTTTTTTGCCTACATGAGTGTTTAGCTTCTTTTGGCGGCCATTCCTCGCTGGTATATTTGATGGATAATTACCGATTAGGCTTCTACCTTGATTGGCACTTATTAAAATAATTAGCTCCTTTCTCTCACTAAAAAAACTGGCACACAATTAATATAGTGCAGTTCTTTCCAGTTCTCTTCTAGTCTATCATAGTTCTGTTTTAAGATTTCTAACCTATTAGTAGAGCCTATACTTGCTATCTTTGTCAAAATGCATGGCACAGTGAACCGTTCTTTGGATCCTCAAAAAATCAATAAAGAACATAATTAGGCCTTTTAACTAAAGAACCTAGTTTTTTTTAATGTTCAATATTTTTCAGTCAATTAAAATATGCAAATGTCTTGAGAAACAATGATGCTAGTATAAATTGTGTTTTTATGTAATTAATTTTTAATTGGGCCTAATAGGGCCCCTATACAATCAGTCAGACTCGGTATTGATAAAGGAATCATTAATACTGACAGTCTAACTGATCGTTTAGGGGCACAACTGATGGATGGACTTATGAAAATACTTATGTTATTCAAATTTTCTGATCACATCAGTATCAGTCCACCAGTCTTGCAAGTGTTGGGAGAGACTGACAGTAAGACTGACCGTGTGAGCACGCTCATCAGTATTTCCTTCAATCTCGTTTAGCAACCAATGCTAATATGATCACTGCACACACCTTTTTCTTATAGTCAATGTTGTTAAACGTTACTTGCAATTTCTGAGACTGATAAAAATGAGGCGAAGACTGATCGTGTACGTCTCGTAAATACTGACAGTCTGACTGATCGTGTAGGGGTCCTATAATAGGTTCAAGGCAAAAATGACTGACCAGATTCGCTATCCTACTATAAATATATTTGTGCTAATTTGTAGAGCAGTAGCATTCATTGATAGAAGTCGGTGGTTGAAGAAATAGGTTGGAATTTGAGGAAACAATTTGATAAGTTAAGTCAAAAAAAATAGTGTGATATTTTCTCAAGTAAATGAACTATCCTAAATTCTATGAGCATTGAGTTAATTTAATAATACATCAAACACTAAGAGCCAATTTCATAATTAGACTTATGCCTCAAGTGAGGCGCTATACTAAATACACGGCAACACCTACCTAGACCGTAGTTTAGTTAGGTGTCATCTTGTATTTGGTTTCACGCCGCACTTGAGGCTGACTATGAAACTGGCCCTAATTAATTGATTTACTTTTAAATCAGGTTTAAAGCACCAGCTCCCTCTGCTCAGGCGGTACCAGGGGAAGACTTGACTCCAGACTATATGAACATACTTGGTATGATATTCAGCATGTGTGGACTCATGATGAGGGTGAGTGTAATCACATGAAAACTATTGAACAATGGCATGATAAAAATATTTATCTGAAAATTTAGAAATTACCTTGTTCTGTTAACCTTTTTAACCCATTCCCTGATGCGTGATAGCATAGCTTTCTGCGTGAGCTCAGCAGCAATTTTTCTACTCAGAAACTCTTATCCGATAAAATATTTTCACTATTTATTTATTTTCTTATTTATTACTTTATTCATGGTATTAGTATTATAGCATTGAACTTCATTATGAAATATTCAGACTGGCTATTAGTACAGTGGTTAATTTATAGATAGTACCTACTACAACAACTTACTGCAAAGAAACTTTGAAGCGTCTGCGCCAAGGAACGTTTGGGCAAACGAACACATTGTTTAGTGCCTGCACCAGTGAAAGGGTTAATTTGGTTGAGGTGCTGATGTTTATAATTATTTGCAACACTTATCTTCAAGACTAGTGAGTGACCTTGTTTGAATATAGTGGAACTCGCATTATTTACTCTGGTTTAGTTTTCCAGTGACTGAGAGTTCAGGGTTTGAATTCCCATGGGGTTTTTTTTGTTTTGTTTTTCCTCAATTTTTTAAAACTTTTCCTCTAAATTCTACCTTTCTCATCAGTGTATGTAGATGGCTCGGATGTATAGTAAGGCTTAATTTTCTCCTCATCCACAAAAATAATATATATTTTTATTACCCGTTTCAATGGCCGAATGGTTTAAGGCATAACTCTCGTGTTGGATTGGCCTGCTGAAGAGCGGGAGCAGGGTTCAAATCCAGGTCAGGTCTTCTGAGGGTGATTTTTTTTCTAAATGGTTTTCCACTCTCCTTCCACATATATGTGGGTAGATTGCCTCTAAAACGCTTACGTCCTCATACCTACCCCATTAGAGTAATTATCATATATGTTTATGACCTTAAAATTTAGTAAGACACGGTGTTAAAATAAAAATATATAATGTAGTAGACAAAACTCACTGATGGATAAGTTGGTGCCATGGTAATTTGTAGTTATTTTTAGCTAGAATGGTTTGTAATTTTCTACTGTTAATTCCCCTAGTATATAGAGCTTACATTCAAGCATGAATTTAGAATTTCTAAAGGGAGGGAGGGGGGTCACAGATATATTGAATGGAGAAACATTTGCGTGCACTGGTAAGAATATTTTTTTAAATATGCATCATTCTTGCCAATTGCCTTGCCCACAGCCCACCCCTATTCTCCCACAACCTAGCAATAAGATGCAAAATAAAAATCACTTTTCTATTGATGTTCATAAGGTTTTATTTACATGCTGAGTTCAAGCCCAGCTTCATCCCCACAAGTAATTCTCCTGTAATCACACTCTAGAAGGTCGTCGCCACAGCCTTAATCCTCCACTTTCATTAGTCTAAAAAAATATACCTTGCAAATATTCTACCATCTGCAGTGGAAGCACAAAACTAATATTAACAAGGACATCAACTATTTACCAGCCACTAAACTTGACAATTTTCCCCGGAATATTATTGATATTGTAAAGTGAATAAAAAAAAACTTAGGATTTTCATTTATGTAATTTTACCGCTCTCATTTGGTTTAACTTTCCACCACAGTGTGTACCCCCTGTTCACCATGGGGGGAAACCCTTGCTTGGCTCCACTATAAAATAGAATTATAGTATTTAAATTGATCAAGGTAAGACATTTCCGGCTAAACCGTGTGTGGCCATTGTGATTGAAAACTTTTTTTTTTTCAGTTAAAATGGTGTGCTTGGGTGGCTCTCTACTGTTCATGCATCAGTTTTGCCAACTCAAGAGTTAATGATGATACTAAACAGATTTTGAGCAGTTTTATGTAAGTTAAGAAAAGTAAATATTTTTTTAAATTATTAATGCCTGATACTTTTCAATTATTAATAGTCGAACCAATATAACCCATCTTAATACAGGATTCAAACCTGATGTTTAGCAACTAGGCCTATACCTTAATGCTTTCAGTAACAACCTAGATTTATTATGCTCGTTTGACCAATTATTTGAGCAACATCAACAATTCTTCACAGATTATCATTATTGCTCCAGTTATTAATTAATCAAACATTTTAAAATTAAAAGATGTTTCTAAATACAAATTATTTTTGCTTTGTAAAATGATATTGCTCTCTTATTAAAAAAACACTTTACATTTTAATATATATATATATATATATATTTATTATTAGTAATTTTCTTTTTATTTATTTACTGCATGCAGAAGTATAAAATTTTGATTTTTTTTAATTAGTTAAAAACAGGCTTGGAAGCAATAAAATGAAAATATTTTTTTCTGTCTGTCTGAAACAAAGCGTTGCTCGAAGTAACCACGCAATGTATTATGTGACAACACCGGTACTTCAGCTAGTATTTGTATGTATTGACATTTCCACTCGCAATAATTGAACCTCTGTTGTTAGTTTCACTCCACATATGACTTACTCTTCTTATATTTAGTTAGCAATGAGGAGGCCCAATATTATATATTGTTGAGGTTTCAGTTTCTTCTTTAACCATTCCATTCCACCACTTCCCTCTTTATAAAGGAAAACTTTCCCACATCAGTTCTTTTAACCTTTCTTTCCAATTTCCATTTGTGATCCCCTCTAATTCTTAACTTACATTCGATCATATTTATTTTCCTTAATGCCGCTCTAGATCAAACATCTATTAGACACCTTAGCTCAGTCGTTATTAGACTACAAGGCATATGAAGCTACGCCAGGCCTAGCAAAGCCGGTAGTGGAAAATATATGACTTGAATAGAAAAAACTGACCGAGGCCACAGGATTGAAACAATAAGGATGTAAAAGATTTAAAATTACATGCATTCATTCACTTTTTTTCTTCTTCTAAATTATTTCAACCCATATCTTCAAACATTTAAACAGGCCTGTTATGCACCCACCCCTCTACTGGTATCTTCTCAGACATTCTTACCTTGACTGATTACACTATGACCCTATCACCATAGTTGAATCAAACAAGGCAAACTTGCTACCATTCAAGTAACCAGAGATTACAATGTACCAACGTTAAAACTATTTGACATAAAGTCATACCTAGTAAGGAGTAAAAAAAGATTAAATAATATTGCAAAGACCACTTCAGTGGCCACATAGTCTAAGGCCCAACTCTCGCAGTGGATTAAACTGCTGATGACGAGAGATCGAGGTGTGAATCCCGGTAAGGTGTACTGAGGGTGGTTTTTTTTTTTCAAATAGTTTTCCTCACCAAATGCGAGTACACTTTCTCTAATTGCAACCCTCCTAGTTCCTAAAACCATTAGCTTAATTAGTACATAAGTGTATAACCCAAACGAGTAGAAAGACTAGGTGCTTTTAAAAAAAACATTGCAATAGCAAAGATGTATTAGTTTGGGTTTTTTTTTACAGGTTGTCAATTTCAGCTGTTGTAATGTCATATTTACAAAATCCTCAACCAATGAGTCCACCTTGGGCGTCTCTTCTGCAATGATAAAAATGCTCTCATCATATAAATACCTCTGCATTAATAAGTAAACACTTTTTAAGGGCTGTCTAAATTTAATTTATAAAAAAAAGGACTGAATATTAATTTTACAGTGCAAATGTTACAACAATTAAAAGTATGTAAATATTGTAAGTTTAAAATAAACTCTAGTGAATACAGGTCTTATTTTATCATAGAAAACTAGTTTTACTATAAAAAATTACTTCTTTTAAATTAAAATAATTAATTAACACATTACTTCCTAAATAGATAACTTTTAAGGCTGAAAGAATATGGGGGAAGAATGGGCCCTACAGGCTTACATCAGCTCAAAAAGAAGTGAACTGTATTGTGAAGGTGCTATAAAAGAGGGCCCCTGGCAAATTTGTTTCATTGCATAATGTAATTTTTTTTATGTAGGTCTTGCAATCATAGCCTTTACATTTTTACTAAAGGATTTTCACAAATCTTAATTTATCTTATGTACAATTTAGCTAACATTATTAATTTATAGGAGTGTGCAAAGCTTCGAAATATCCAAGTAAAAGGTCAAATCCCCTTTCCTTGGACTTTGATAATATTTGCACCATCAACATTTCGAAAAAAAAAAGAAAACTTTGCTATATTATGAACAAATTTAAAATCTCATTAAATATTATGACATACCGTGTTTCAAGATATATTGAGTTTTAGAACAGATTCCAAAGAGTATTTTTACCACCACTAGTTACTAAATGATAATGTTAACATAAGCATTAAATACTATTGTGTGCTTTATTTTTTTTATGACCTAGATCATGGTGGTACAGACAGGAAAAACCTGGAAAAGTCAGGTAATTTTATAATAAAGTTTTGTAGCCACCCTGTAGATACACTTTATGGATAATTTAAAAATTAAAAGTAACATTATGTGACAATAAAAACCATCCTATTGACTTTGCTTCACATGAAAAAAAAATTACATTTGAAACACCCTATTGTTTAGATTAGGACTGGGGCCATTGCCGAGCAGATGATTTGGCAATAATAGTAAAATCGTTGATCTTATCGGCATTTGGCTAACCAATATTTTGAAATTTATCATGGTAGAACGTCACATGTCATGCATGTCAGGTACTGGTGACTAAGGATGGCAATTTACCATTTTATATCGATATATTTATCATTTTGCTACATCGATCTAATTAATCAAATTATTGGTTTCCTGATATATTGAATTAGATTGGTTGCTTGAACTGGAACGGTATTATTAATATGGATGTTTTTCTGTAATGATATTCTTCACTACTTCGTTTTTTAAATGTTTTATTTAACTTTTGAAAATAGCAGACAAGTTTAGTAAAATAGTAAAAATAATAAAAATAGAGGGGAAAATAGTTTGATTGATTCTTAAGCTCTAGTTACATCTTTCAATAACAAGGGGATTGCAAAAGAGTGAGCAAGTGAGACCAGCTTGTTTGAGTGTTGAGAAGAAAGACATTGGTATTGAGTAGGTGGAGCTGTATCTTTTCAAGGTCAACTAGTAAACAGACATCTGAATCATGAGAGGAAGATTAGAGGGAAAACTAAAACTAAAGAACTATCTGTGATTTCAAAACTACACAATGGATTAAGGACTTTTTTTTATCCCAATACTTAAATTTATTTATTTGTTGATACATATAAAATTAATTATGCTTTTTAAATCCAGATAAATTTAATGAACACTTTTTTTTCTATCTTTATTTTAAAAAATATGTCATAATAGACCTGCATGGATTTTAAAATAAAATTCCTATCCCTATTACAAAACTAAACTGAGAAAAGTGAGTCAATTTAACTGAAATTAATTATCTTTACAATGTGGTGATGCCATTGATAAAGTGAACAAATATAAATTAAAACTCTCATTTAAACTTGTATAAGCACACCTACTATATATAACGAACAAAATGACACTGTATATAACACTTTTTTTTAAATACGATTACTGCAGATTATCTTTGTAATATTTAAATTAAAACAAACCAAATGATCGGTGATCAGCCTAATAAGTAACAAATCAGCATAATCTCTTATTGGTCCAGCCTTAGTTATTTTTTCTTTATCATCATCCATTATTATGATTATTGTTCTTTAATATGTTAATATCCCTCTTTCATCTAGGCTTTCTTCAATTTATAAAATAAATTGTATTTTTTCTTAACCAGCTATTTTTAATGTTACAGTGTATAAAATATTTTTATTAATAAAACTGTTAAAGAAAAGAATACTAATTATTAACATCCCACTGTTTCTAGTTTACCCCTGCCCTATAGTGTGTGAGAATCAAATAGTATGAACCTTGTGCCAGAAAAATATACCCAGACACTCAACCTCCAGGTTAAAATGGTTGCGCTCCTTTTAGCAGCTTGGGTCCTTCAACATTAGGATTGCTGTGGTTGGTCCTCTCCTACCATAGACACCAAGCCAGTGTTAGACTCGAAGCTGGCAAAAGGAGCGCAACAAAACCCCCGTAAGGTTGAGAGTCGGTTTCTTACTTGTCTGTAACCTTGTGGAAATAGTGAAAATGTTCTTATTTTATATTTATTTAAATTTGTGCTGACTAATTAAAGGTTTGTGTTTAGTTATAAACATTGATATCAATTCAAAGTGGTTTAGCATTTATTGGCAAGAAACTTACTAACTAGCCCCTCCAAAAAATCTTCAAAAGTAGCAGACTAATCCCAAAGCTTAGGGCGAGAATAAATTTACTCTCCAAACTTCCCTAAGTATATTTGTCAAGATTGCTTGGGTGGATTTCATTATGACTTATTATACAATGTGTTATATTTTAAATATCTTCTTAAGTCAACAAGACAAAGGTTGGGTTGATGTGATTTCTATCTATCTGGCGCTGGGTAAGAATGCACTCAGCCCTTTGGCTGGTTGGTGCTGTCTGCACCATCTGGTGTAAATACCATGTATTAGGGGAGTCCAGAAATCATGGTGAGTCATCGTTTCCTTCCACAGTGAATTTCTAATAGCAAGCGTAAAATGGCCTACCAATTTTGCGGTCAACTTATTTTCACATACCTTCCAGCGTCCTTTTACATATCACAATCAACATGGGACCCGACGGCTTTACTTCCTCTGAAAAGGAAGTTGTGCAACTGATTTTTTATCGCTCAAAAAAAATGTGTTACCTCTTTGAGTTATTTGAAATATAGGTACAACAAAAATAAACTTTAGATCAAAAAAATACTGTAGTTTTATATGACATTATATTTCTTGGAAGAATTAATGATAAAATAACATGTACGCAAAGACAAAATAAAAATCTATCAGTATCTGGGTTTAAAATAACCATTCCCATCACGTCCCATATAGAGAGGCCAACTTTGACTTTCAAATGGTAAAACATTAGAACATCTCCCAACATTTCCACATGCGCATGTTATGTGTAGTCTGTAGACAGTCATCTGCCCCATGTCAATGTTGAATAGGTCTTGGTCTGATTCATTCTTGCTTGATTCATCAGAGGGGGCTGAAGGAGCTCTATCAGATCCCAAGCAGTCTTGTAGAGCATCTTCCAGCGTCTACATACTTTCCTTGAGAACAAACATCACAAGAGATTCAGTGAAGGCAAACAAAACAAGGTAAGTAATGCCCATTTTCCTCCTTTTCCTGAACTATTGTGAAACTTTACAAAATTATGGTTGTTTGTTCCCCACCCCCACTGTTCTTATGTATTTCTAAACATGAGTCAATTATTCATTTTACTGGCTTAGGTGGTCGCGCGTCCAACACACTACTCTCTGTTGGATTAGACTGCTGAAGACAGGAAGATTGGGGTTTGATCCTGGTCAGGTGCAATGAGGGTGGTTTTTCCTTATTCCTTTATGCAAATGTGGGTGCATTTCCTCTATATTAATCATTCCTAATCCCTAACCCATTAGTGTAATTAGTATATAGGCCTAGGTGTATAACCCGAACGGGTAGTAAGATGTGGTGCTAAAAAAAATTATTCATCTTATTATATTAATTCTAATTTTTATATTAATTTTTGTTTTTGAAACAAGTGTTGGTTCTTACTGAGTTATGTGATTTATTTTTAAATGAAAAAAACTGTTAAAACTGTGGCATGTGCCCAATATTTATGTTATGTATAAAAATTATTTTTTTTATTTTCAGCTAACCTTTCAGTTATATACCAAATATTGGGTAAGTTAATTCTAAAGTACTAATAGCAATATGTGACTGCTGTTTTTAGACTTGAATTAAGAGCTTGTGAAAGAATCTTACCAGGAAATTCCCCCTGTTTACTCATCACACATTCTCGATCACTAGGCAACAACACTCGTGTATGTGAAGACGGAGGAATCCAGTAAGTTACAAACACCAAGTCAAAGTGGTTGTTTTTCTCTGCCCACTCAAGGGGGGCCAAGACAGCTCCTGTGACAAAACCAAGAAATTATGCCTCATTTAATCTGGAACACTGTGTCAACTATACTGAAGTTGGAATACCTACAACAAACTTGTGTTTTTCCAAGACAAGATGAATCAATTATGTTCACCTGTGGAAGTGATCCGCTGAATGCCGCTCCCTGTATTTACTCCTCTCTTGTACCTCTGCTTCCTAACATGACCACTTCTCTCGTCTCTATGAAGAGGCTTGTAGCTGTCCTCTCTCAAAGGACCATACAAATCATAGTTCCATTGTTTGTCCTCAGGATCGCTGTCTTCATCTTCTGGATTGTGCCCATTGTTCTTCCATGGTTTCTGATGGTTCCATAAGTGCTCGACACCATGCTTGTGTATAATGGGGAACTCTCCAGGGCTTGAGTAACCATTGATAGGTTGCTCTCCCACCTCAGGAGGGTACACTTTGGAATGTCTGTGATTCAGATTTGAATAGTTCTCTAAGGGGATGAACCACTTTTCGTGGGAGGCCTTTTTTCCTTGTGACGAAAGATAGAACCTTTGCTTTTCAATAGGCCCTTCTTTTCATTTGGGGAATTGGTCCTGAGGGTAGTTGTTGAAATATTGGTCACTATTAATGATGTCCAAAAAGTCAGGGTGGGAAATTAAGTAGTTATGAACTTCAGCTGTTGTGTTGGTGGAGCTGTTGAACTCCACTGGTCTTCTAGAGTCTTAAAAGAGAATACAACTATTTGTAAAAACATTAATTAAAATACAATGACTAACAGTAAGTAGGATAGGCCACCACAATCGCTGGGCGATGCTGGAGGATAAATTGTTTAAACAACTCACTAACAAAAAACCTCATCTAAACAAATTGCCCAGAACTACTTTTTTTTATCACTGCATCTTACTCCCTATCCAGGCTATTAACTATCAGGAAGGGAACATACCCACGTATCTGTGTGGAGGAAGAGTTGGAAAACCATCTAGGAACACCCAACAGAGATTTGAACCCTGACCTCTCTTACCAATGAACTAGGCTAAACAAGCGTATGTTTAGTTGATGTGCCCAACATTGCGTGTAGCATAATTCTTGTTTACTGAAGAATCTACCTGCAGTTGGTAAAAGCTAGTGCATGCGTGTTTTTGTCTAAATTTATTTTTTACTGATTCAATTGTCCCACTTCGAGTTAACCATGATCCAACGCAAAGAACCTAATAAATATTTAAGTCATTGCTATCCCTTGATTATTTGTGTTAGTGAGATTTAACAAGTGCTGCAGAAAGAACATGCACGATAGGTTCATCATAGATTGAAATCAACTGACCTGAAGAGTACACAACGATCCCTGGAGACTGGACGTGCCGACTCAAGGCTAGCAGTTTAGTAACTGCCGTGGAGTTGAACAACAGTTTACAAATATCTGCTCTACTTTGAGAGTGCACTGAACTGCCTGAACATTACATCAAAAATACATTTCCTTTAAAATATTATCTTACTTGAGTTATTTTTATTATTAATACTTATAGTTTGATATCAAATAAACTAAGCAGAAATCATTATTGCGGTTTAATGTCTCATCAAAACAAAATATAATATTGATACAAAGTAGGGATGAATTGAATACACATTTTCTTGAATCCATATCTTTTTTTAAGTTAACCTTTGTATCTCAAAGTCATATCTTAGTGTAAACGAGGAGAAAAAGAAGTTAATTTTCCCACTTTCAAATGTAATTTTGTTTTTGCATGAATTCTTCAGATGATATTGGGAAAATAGAATCATAAACTAACTTGTATGATCCAAATTTTGTTGTTGTTGTGTGAATTTACACTCAGTTAAGTGTTAAATTAATTATGTATTGGCCAATGGGTTTGGTTGTTGGATCAATCCTAAATTAGGTTAGGCTAAACAAGGCGTGTCTAATCATTTGATCGCAAGGGACCACATTAAAAATTGAAAATAATGAGGGGCAGCATTAAATAAAAAGCGTACTTATATAAAATGTTACTTTGTAGTGACTTAACTTTCATAATTTTATGTCTAATGTGTGTCCGTATGTTGTGATGTCTCGGATGTTTGTTCCTTTACATATAATAGACAACTTTATGAAATAGATCTTTGGTGAGTAAAGAATAAAAATTTGTTATGCCAACCTTACTTGCTAGATTTCTCTAACAGGGTGTCCAGCCAAACCATATTTTAAAATTCCCTGACTTTTCCAGGTTTTCTAAAGCCAATTTACAACTTTTACAGTCCTATATTACAAACAATATTTTATTAAGATCGCAACTTGATGCAATATTTCTAAACACATCCACACTCTGAAATTGTGACACTCTATGAAGGGTTAGAGCTTAAATTAATGGGCTCTTGGGTAGAACGATCTGGGTTAAATTTAGTGAGATCAAATTGAAACATTAAAATAGTGCTTTGTACAAATAAAGTTTAAAAAATAAAGATGCGAAGGAGAAAGATAGATGACACACAAAAATCCCATTTTGACTTTGAGAATTAAAATTAGTATGTTCAAATGTGTTAAAAGAGATTGTGGTGTGTATTAAAACGTAGAAAATTGTAGTTTTGACCTGTGTAATAAAATTTAGTTTTTAAAGTGACTATGGAAAATTCCAGAAATGTAATTAAATTCCATGACTTTTCCATGTTTTCTAGGTCGCTGGACACCATGTCAAATAATGGCCAGTTTCCAAATGTCATAATCGAAATGGTGCATTTGTTCAATGTGTATAATAATAATAGTGACCAGGGCCCCATTTGGCCCTGGCTGCAAGTTTGATATGTTCGGCTAAACCAATAGTAAGCAGCATAATTCAGATTCAAAAATGAAGATATATTTTTTTAAATCATCGCTCTGAGTATTTTTGAGTCTTTCAATCTCAAATATCCTTAATAATTTGAGGATTCAAAGAACCCCCTGAATCTAAATTCTATAGAAACAGGAAATTTAAAACTTTTTTACATCCATTACTGTTTTCAGCCTATGGCCTGGTCAATTTTTATTCAAGCCAACATTTTCCACTACGCTTGCTAGGCCTATTGTAGCTTCATTTGGCTTATAATCTAACTTAAGATAGGACAGGCACAACATTCACTCCCTGGCCATTAATTCATCACTGTGAAAGGGTAAACCCAATTTCACCAATGATAAATTTTTCAGCCATGCCAGGAATCAAACATGGGACCATTAGCTCAGTAGACAACAACTACCATCTGAGCTAAGGTGTCAGACTAGGTTTGAAACTAAATTTTCTTAAAATAACCATATAAATAAACCTAAGATAGCTTGAGCAAGACAAGATAAACAAAAGGACTATTTGAGTGTTTTTACTTTATTTTAAACTTTAGTTTGATCACAACTTACAACACCTCATTGGTTATCACTAAAGTTTTCTAACCTGGCATAAAACTATACTCCTGGGTGGCACCTTGGTGGCCGAGGCAGTCGGCGGTCCAAAAGAGAATCCAGTCATTACCTTGACTCTCCATACTAACATGAGTGCTGACATCTGTGAGCCAACAGTGTCAATTATTGGCTTGTCTAAGAGCGGGGAGCCTGTCAGGCCATCCAGCACTGTCACCTGGGATTTAAAAAAAATTGTTTTTTTTTCTAAACTCTTGTTAACTTTACTTATTTACTCACTATACTAGAAATTAATTGCTCTAGTTACAAAAGTACACCACTCATACCTATCCTGGGCTAATTCTATTCAGTCCACCTCATTACAAACTATTTCTTTCAAATACATTTTCATACTGATATGATTTAAGTTAATCCACACTACTTATTGGTAGCAGCAAGAGTTGGGATAAAGGAGTATATGAAATATAAGAGGAAACATTAGTGAGATATTATGTTCATATAATGAGAATGGAAAAGGAGAGAGTTCCAATGTGATGAAGTATGTAGGGAAAAAACCGTAATGGAAGACCAAAAATGAAATGGGAGGCGCAGATAGTAGCATTAGAGTGGGAAGAGAATGGAAAAAAAAAATAAAGGAGGAATATGGAGGTATTTTACTAAAGTGACTCGGGTACAGGCTGGAAACAATTTATGATAGTGGTTTTTTTTAAGTCTACTGTGAGTTTGCCCCAAATCACCTGTGAGTAGTAGTAAACAGGGTACCAGCGCCAGTCTGATACTTAACCAGAAAGTCAGGAATATTGTCTTCATTGAAGAAAGCTGGTGTTGGGGGGCTGAAAAAAAATGAAGTTGTAAAATTAACGGATGAGTAATATAAACATATATATGGTTGTACACTAGGAAAGGAAATCTGTCTAATGGATAGAGTATAAATCAAGAAATGTCGGTTCATTCCCAATTCATGGCTTATTCATTAATATTCATATTTACAGGTTTTTCAGAAGGAATTCCCATTTTTTCCCAGACAATTTACAAAGTAGTATAGGTTTAAATTAGGAGAGATAGCCAGCACACTTAGCTTGGTGATACTGGAGTAGAAATTGTTTAGATAGAACACTAAAAAACACACAAACACATTTTTAAGGACAAGCACACACCTTCAGCCTCTGGTCAAGAATCTATCATCTTACATCAAAGACACAAATCATTTTCTAGAACGACTTCACACACTGGCCACTCCTCTTCCACAGCATGCCATCTTGGTCTCAATCGATGTTACATCACTCTACACCAATAACCCCCATATCCACAGACTCGCAGCAATAGAGGAATATCTCAACACACATCCTTCTGGTACCAGACCCACTACCGCATTCCTGATAAAACTATCAAATTTCATTTTGAAAGAAAATTACTTCAGATTTCTGGACAAAATCTACCTATAAAAAATTAAAGGTACTGCCATGGGAACGCGCATGGCCCCCTCATATGCAAACATGTATATGGGGAGACTGGAATGTATGTTCCTGGGCAGACAACCGCTATAACCCATTTGTTGGTTCAGATACATCGATGACATCTTTATGATCTGGACCAGCACACTTCAGCAACTCGAGTCCTTCCTGGCAGACCTCAACAAATTTTCATCGCTAAGATTTACCTGGAAAATATCCACATCCAGCATTACTTTTCTGGACGTTGACATCAGACACCATCAGGGACACCTGAAAACAGCTGTGCACACCAAGGAAACCAACCAGCAACAATACCTTCATTATGACAGCTGCCATCCTATGAGCACATAGCCTAGCCATTAGAGCCAAAAGAATTTTCTCTGACAACAATGACCTTCTACAATATAATAAAAAACTGCAACATGCTTTTATGAACAGAGGATAACCCAAAGCACTGGTGTGTAGTCATATAGACAGAGCTCAAAATAGCGGTCCCACAACATCAACAGGAAAAAAACAACATCATCCCTCTGGTCACTACATACCACCCTCGACTCAACAAACTCAACAATCTATTGAAAACAGGTTTCCCCATATTGCAATCCTCCACCACTACACAACTTATCTTCAAGGAGCCTCCAAAAGTAACCTATAAACAACCAGCCAATCTATGCAACTTACTTGTAAAACCCAAACTGCCGGACCCCTATTATTCAACCCGAACCCAAACCAATATCAGGTTCATTTCCCTGCAACCGCACCCTATAAAAGGCCACCATACTTGTGATTGTGAAAACCTCATCTACCAACTGGAATGCAACCAGTGCCAAGCACAATACATTGGTCTCACAACAGAAACACTAAGAAGGAGAATGAATGGTCATCGACATGACACAAAAATGAAAAATAAAGATAAGCCTGTAGCAGCACATGCCGAAACCCATAATCTTGACTTTAATCATTGTTACACAACCAAGGTGGTTAAATCCTTGAACTAAGAACTATGCAACCCCTCACAACTAAGGATATGGAAATGGGCCCATCAATATATCATCAAATCCAGACAAGCCCCCAACCTCAACCTTAGGTAATTCCTCTCCTTCCTACCAGCACACTTATTATTACATTCAATGTCACAATAATAATAATACAGTATATAACACAATTTTTAGTTTTTCTATCTAACTATTTATTCATAGTGCTGCCATCAATACAGTGATATCATAACTGAAAAACAGTCAGCTGTGGACAGTCAACCTTGCAATTCAATCAAGAGCATCAGTCTACTCTCTTGATCTGATGAAGCTGTCTGTGACAGTGAAAGCTTATCCTTAAAAATGTGTTTGTGTGTTTTTAGTGTTCTATCAAAACAACTTCTACTCCAGTATCACCAAGGTAAGTGTGCTGGCTATCCCTCCTAATTTAAACCATGATTTAGCCTAGTGCTCTATTCCAAACAACCGAAAGTAGTATAGAGTGATTAAATTAAATTTTTCATGAAATAAACTTGAGAGAAGTTGTGTAAAAGGTGTTTAGAGCAGGATGATATGACCTTGATTGGTAAATGTATGCAGTTATTAGACCTCATATTTCTGAGTGAAAAAAAGGGTGGGGGAATAGGACATGTGTGCAAACCAGCGGGCTTAGTTTTTGATTAAGTTTTTTCTTTCATGCAAAGGGAAGATTATTTAAAGCCTACTGTACAGTTAAAATGTCTCATAATATTCAGGTTTTTTTTATAGAAATTTCTCACGTTTCCCTAGATTTTTTCGAAGGTGCATGGCAACCTTGTACTAATTATACATCTATAATGTTATCATATACAGTTTTTCGACAAAGTGGACACACGAATATATTAAGGCTTACTTTCTTCTTATTTACCTACCTAAATGTCTCGGAGGGCTGTTGAAAAGTGTAGTTCCATAGTAATTTGAATGTAAGACCATCAAATGCCAGTACAGAGGCATTAAATGTAGCCACAATTATGTCCTCCGATCCATCCTGATTAATATCGGCTAACACTGCAGGAGACAGCACCCCTTTAAACTGATCCTGATAGAGAACCTTTACCTAGAGAGAATGGCACACTAGTCAATGCACCATCATAATTATACAATCCACACACAAAAGTTTACTGAAGGTTATTTGATATGGACTTGCTAAATCTAGGATTTTATCAGTTCATAATCCATAACCAATAGTGCAGATGAGTTTTAGTAGTTGGATAGCAAGAGCAAACATCTTTTCTTAGACTTTTAGTTGGTTTCTATAATCATTCAGCCACATTAATGAGATGGTTTTCATATTGAAAATAAAACATAAAATAGTACCTAGCACAGTTTAAAAAAATATATAGAAAGTTAAGTTTAAAATGTAACATGTGAACTTGGGTATGGTAAGGTGATGGCAGACAACTTTCAATATTAATGTCAGCTATTAAGGTGCACTCAGGCATGATTATTTACTTCTGCAGCGTTTCCTAGAGCCAACAGAGGGACTACATATAGTCCCCCTGGAGAATTATATCCTCCTGTCCCTAACACCACAAGCTCCTCCCCATCAGGTCGAACGAGTATCTGAGGACAGAAGTAACTCTCCTGGTCCATTGGAGTTGCCACTGTCTGAAGCAACCGCCCCTCGGCACCACTCACCAGCAGTATACGGCCAGATAATGTGACGCCTGAAACATTTTAGCAAACTAAATATTTTCCACAGTTTGTGAAATTTTGTTGAGGTGGAAACCAGATTTGAAAATACTCTACCTGTAAGCTGTCAACTCCCCATTCATTAGTATACCCCGCCCAAGGAAAGTGTATGCACAAACACTAATTCTATTGTACTGTCAGTGACGTGCTTGTGTGGCTACCAACAGGGAGTAAACGATTTAAAAGTACTCTCTTGGTGACCTGCTTCAGTGGCTGCATGGTCTAAGGTGTCACGCTCAACTGCCGATGAGAGGAGGATTGGGGTTTGAATCT
Source organism: Timema podura (assembly GCA_033556935.1). NCBI lineage: Eukaryota > Metazoa > Arthropoda > Insecta > Phasmatodea > Timematidae > Timema > Timema podura. Next base: position 58,255,224 of record JAVRXN010000011.1, read on the forward strand.
AGTTAGGGTGTACTAAGTGGATTTTCCTAAATAGTTTGTCACTTTCGCTTCACACAAATGTGAATACACTTCCTCTAAATTACAATTCACTAGGGTGTAAATATGTGTATAACCTGAACAGGTAGTAAGATGAGGTGCTAAAAATAACTCTGTCAGCCCAGGGCCAGCCTGACAAAGCTACAAATACCTTGACGTTTTGCAGTGCTATAAGTAACCAAGCAAGTCAAAACAAAGGTTATATAAGGGCATGGCCATATTTGCGACCAGGACCAGGGCAAAACCACAACAAAGTATAGTAATTAATAGCTCTAAAGAGATTCAATTCAGAATTTTTTTTAAAAAAAGTTATTATTTTTCTTGACTCTCAAATATTCTTCTAACAAAGTTTCAAAATTTGTTTCCTTCATAAGAATACAACATTTGTGTCACCTGTTTCCTTGCCTACAGAATCCAGCGTTTGAACTGCCAGGATGTCTAGAGCTCCATCACCATTAATGTCATGAATGAACCTTGCCGAATACATGTTCATTAAAGGTTCAGCCGATGAGGCCTTATTAGATGGTTGAGTGTTGTCCTCTGAAAACTGCCACAATTTACTGCCATCATGACCATTCAGAGTGCAGAACACCTGCACGGTGACAAAGATTGACAAATTATTATAAATAAATATTTTCAATAAAGAATATATAAATATCTGCTGCTATAGTTGAATGACTATGAATGTCAGAAACAGATTTAAATTTAATTATTTGAGATTTTTAACGTGCACGTTCTGAACTGACTGATTATAAAGGGCCAACCAATTTTGCCGGGAAAGGTATTTTCATATATATAACAGGGTTCTTTTACATGTCACAATCAACATGGGATTAATGGCTTTACTTCCTTTCCAAAGGAAGTTGTGCTACAGATTTTTATCGTTAAATAAAAAATCCGTTGACCTCGGCTGGGTTGGAACCAACCTGAATACTGAATCCTGATGTGAGCACTTTACCCCAAAACCACCGAGTATGACAACAGATTTAAATCTGTTTTATTTGATCCCAAGTAGTGCTTAATGTAATTCAATTATGAATTTCTTTAATTCTTGCTCTCAGATCTGTGTATTTAATGGTGTAGTGTTTTAAAATCAAGTTAGTTTATATGCTACATCTTGTATTGTTAGCAAAATGCAAGTTGAAGTTTAATAGATAGCCTAAATAAAACTATACACACTCAAATATAAACAGAAATGATGACCTATAAAATAAAATCCTATTAATATGTGATTTTGCTTTAACATGGTGCAAAGGCAAATGATTTGGAATTTATTAGTAGTAATGACACTGCCAGTGACATTTAAAAAATATATCTTCATACAAACAATGAAGTTTTGGAGTATCGCCTGGGCAGAACTCATTTTTATTTCAAAGCTTTTACAATGTAAAAACTTTGAAACATTTAGTGCAATCCCAAGTACATGACTCACCCCACCCTTCCCCGTCACCAAGCAATCCATGACACCATCGCCTGTTAGATCGGTGCCGCAGTCCAGCGAGTATACTGGGTGTGCTGTCCAGTGTTGCCAAATTACACCACCTGTTCTGCCATCAAGGGCAATCACACCTCCCAAACATGGTGCTTGTTTTCCAAAATACAGGTCGCACACAAACTTTGGTACATCTCGTCCATCTGCGCCTGCAAGAAACAAGGTACTAGAGTTCGGAGGGTAAGTAACACAATACAACTTCAACTAAAATTATACTCACATTAGTGGGCACACAGATTAAACGTCATACTCATCTAGATGGTAACACAGGTTTGAATCCCAGTAGAGTTAGCTCAGGTTTTTTTTCTAAATTGTTTCCTACACTGCCTCCACACAAATGCAAGTACAATTCCTCTAACTATATGCCTTCTTAATCTTAACCTAGTGTTGTAATTTAAATCAGACAACCTGGATAGGTAGTATGCAATGGTGCAAAATAAAAAATCAATTAAAATAAGAAACAGAAAACTTGAACATTTGTTCCTGTAATTAGACCCTGAACTGTTTTTGAGTTATTATTATTTTTTATCTGAAGTATTTAATGTGTAGTTTCTGAACCAACTCATTATATCAACACACGACTTATAAACTAACTTAAATACAGAACAGACTCAACACCCAGCTCTCGGCAGTTAATTCATCACTGTGAAAGGGAAAACCCACCTTCCACTTATAATAAGTTTCTCGGTCATGCCGGGAATCAAACCCGGAACCCTTGGCTTTGTAGGCAGACTTGCTAATGACTGCACTAGGGTGTCGTACTATTCTTTTATTAATAAATGTAAAGTTAATTCTTGAAATATATAGGACAACAAAACAAATTACTTCAAAAAAAAAAAGAAGCTTTTACAAGCAGATAAAATATACGTCTACTTGCACACAAATAAATCAGCAAATAAAAAAAAAACATTAAAAAATACCTAGTAATAGCTGCATAATGTTGTACCTGTAAACAAAATAAAAATAAATAAACACAAGCAAAACAAAAACAAACATTCTAATATTTACATTAAAATTATCAGCTCATACAGTATAAATCTGACAAATTGATCTAAAAACAACTCAATTATCATGCAGTGGATGTCTGTAAATTTTGCTGTAAGAAATGTAGTATTTTAACAACTGTTCAAAATTAAGCTAATCTTATTTAAGGTGGGGATGTAGTAAACACAAAAAAAAGGTAGGTGTTTTTGCAGTTTTTATAGCAAAACTTTTTTTGCCCAAAATAAATAAAATATTGCTTCAGTACAAACCAATAGTTTAATTTTCTTCACATGGTGATACCAACAGATGTTGAATATCTGTCATGAGCATAGTAGCATTAGATGACAAACTTTCTAAATGAAGAGAAAAAGTTGTCAATAAATTCCAGGACAGATATTCAAGAAATGTTGAAGTCACCATGTGAAGAAAATTAAATTATTTGTTTTTACTGAAGAAATATTTGATTTATTTTGACCAAAAAAAGGTTTTGATATAAAAATTGCAAAAACACTTAGGCCCTACCTTTTCTCATGTCCACTACATCACCACCTTAAAGTGGCTGGATAGGTCAGAATGAGAATGTGAAAGGAAAGTTTCAAAAATAAGCCCTTAGCTTACAGTTTATAGGTAGCCTACTAATGTATTTGAGTGAAAACTAGAATACAGTAGAACCTCACTTATCCTAAATTAAGGGGGCAGAGCTAAATTCGCTTTAGCCGAAATTTTGGATTATTTGTAAATTTGAGTTGTGGAGATAAAATTAAACATTCTCAAGTTGTGAGGGTAGAATTAAACATTTTCAAGTTGTGAGGGTAAAATTAAACATTTATTCAGAACAGAAATACATTTTATGAAAATAAAATGTATACCATATGTAATACATGTAGGCTACTCATATTTTTATGCTAAAAACAATCTGATTGTTGATTTGAACTTTTTTATAACATTCACGTTCACAGTTACCCAATTCTCGAGATCGGCAGACATCCTGAGTGAAAGGCTGGGTCATTACAACTAAACAGCTAAAGTTAAGATGGTTTAGGTAAGGTGAGGAAATCAAGAAAATGTTTCAGTCATTTCTGAGCAGACTGTGAAAGAATAACATCCTAGGAAAATTGAGTCCTGTCTGTTAAAGCTGTCCACAAAAAAAAAAAAAAACAATTAAGTTCTACTGTAGTTGATTTGTGAAAATTTTTCTGATGTTTTGTGCTTTGGAGCCAAAGTTACTGGAATAAATAAAATATTGTCTAAACAGTAACTAAGAAAAACAACCCCCTGAGCGTGTTTCAATGAAACAGAATATTGAACAGCTTATTAATGCCATGAGGTAGTTTTAATAATATTAGATATGGCCAACTAATTAAATAACTTATCATGAATAGTAATGATACAGAGCAGCTTACTAACGCCAAAGGGAAGTTTTAATAGTTTTAAATGTAGCCAATTAATCAATGGTATAATTAATAAAAATGATGCATAACCATAAATTAAGAAAGTTGTGCAATAAGGTTCAAACTTGAAATGAGCTTTTTGAGTTAGTGCCTAATTCATTTGTTTTTTGAAGTTTGAAAATTAACATGTCGATATTAGGCTAATATCTGAAAATATGTAGCATGTTTAGTAACAAATATTGACCAGACCCAAGCCCAGGGAATTCCACCACCTCCGAGAGCCAACCAAGAAATGCACTAGTTGTGATACTTAAAATTAAACAATATCTTAAAAGTACAATAGGGTATTTGTTCTTTAAGGACTAAAATTGTTTCTGCATATATTTTATGTAGTAGGTAAGCCTAATTTACCTCTAATTATCAAAAATCCATACCATGGTACTGTAGTAGCAGTAGTGTTAAAATTTTTTCTAAGTTATCTTAAAATCAGTTTATGTAAATAAGTTAAGCAAGTTATAAATCAATATTTCAGATAAGTAAAGTTGTGATGGTGCAAAACAAAAAAAATCTACAGATTTTATACATTAACACATGCAGGCCTGTCGAATTTTTTACCGACATGAGAGCTGCACAAAACCGGCTTGTCATACATTTTTAGCTAATTCTTTCTGTATTATTCTTATAGCACAAGTTTGCAAAATTTCTTTTCCCCACTTTCTTTTTTTGTGTTTAACATGTCATTGCCTCCCCCACAAAACTTGGAGAGAACGGGTAAGGGATCTCCCCCCCAACCCGACAGGCCTGAATACATGTTGCTCAAGCAATCGCAAGTCAAGCCTACCAGTTCCATAACCCAAGATAATATCCAGTACTCCATCTTGATTCAGATCACTGACTCTCACTGCTGATTCTGAGGTGAGTTTTGGGAAAGTCTGAACCCAGACATCTTGAACAAGTAGATCAGTACACGGGACTGTTGTGAGACTTGGAGACTTCCAGAATGCCACACGGTTTAGTGGCAATGGTAACCACAAAACCAGACAGACCACCACAATTATTATACCTAGTGACCCAATTATTTAACAATTATTCAGCTTGGTGGGACAAATCTCACATTGCAATAAGTTATATTAGGAAAAAAGTTCTGACACTTTCAGAAACACAAAAATAATCTTCAAACAACTTACAATATTATGTTGTGACTGCATTTGTTTGAAGAAAGCTAGCTCTAGTTTCTTTATCCTACCTCAGAACTGTGATAGTTAACATGGCTTAAAATAAGCAAATTTTACCTTTTATGATAGCTACTTATATTTTTTTATCTATACTACTCAAAATGCATGGTCATCGATGTAGGACACTTTGTTACTTTTAATCACTATTTTGGTGTAAAACGTCTTTACCTATCTTGAAAAGGTATAATTCATTTTGATACTTAAGACTTTCCATTTTTCCAATATGTTCGGGAGGTTTATTTTTGTAATGAAGATAATTTAAATATTACTTCAAACAACATATCATTTGGCATGGTTAATGAGTTTAAATATTTAGGAACAATTTTAACTAACAATTATGATTTTAGAGTGGAAATTAGAAAAAGAATATGGTCAGTAAGCGCATGCTATTACTCGGTCAGTATGTTGTTGACATCTTGTCTGCTGTCGAGGAATGTAATACTCATAAAATACAAAACAATAGTTTTACCGGTTGTTCTCTATTGGTATGAAACATGGTCTCTTGCCTTAATGATGAAAACAAATTATTTAGGGTATTAAAAAAAAGTGCTTAGGAAGATATTTGGTCCAACCAGGAATGAGGCTACTGGGGAGTGTAGGAGGTTACATAATGATGGGTTACCCTCCTGAAAATAAGATACAACATAAGAAAGAAAAATGTTTCAAATTTATCCAAATTTGTGGGTGGACACTTGACCTTGACGATTTTAATGGTGAATGCTGTTGGAATTGCTCACGCATGCGCCAAACTATCAACCCTAAAGTCAGCAGGTGGCCTAGTGGCGAGTGCTAGTAGGCATGATTAGTTTATTAGTTATAACCTCTAACTCTCTGTTTGATAGCTGGGGGAACTGTTTGAGAGCTAGTCAAGAACAGTGTTGGGTGGGATTAGCTTACTTTTCATATTTATACAACCTTTGAATCTCAGGGGCGGCAATTGCCCCCCCTCTGCAGGCACCCCTGGCGGCAATTAATGTTTGAGTTCTTAATGCCATAGAGTAAGTAAGTGAAGATTTAATCAGATATTCCTTTGTATGTTAAGAAATTAATTGTAAGTTATTAGCTACAAGGCAATGGTAAACAATATTTTAGGCCTATGATTTTCTAAGTTCTTGTTTGAACTTTTTATTTGAATATAACTCAATATAATATATCGCTTTAATGCATTTTTTTTAAATGGCTTGGTTTTTTACTCAGTAAAAGACTGAAATATGTGAGGTTTGTTTGCTTGGTTGTACTGAAGGGGAGCCTTTAAGAAATTCAAACCCCATTTCATTTCTCCCTCAAAACTTACGCTAGAATCTTGTTGGAGTCTTATATAATCCAAGAAATGATGCCTAAAACTATGTTTCTAAAAAAACTTTTAATCATTTCTTAAGTGACTCTATGTTAAAACAATTTCCTCGCCATCTCCTGTAGGATATTCAAAACTATACCCACCCTAAACAAAGTATTGTTAAGGACATGTCAAATGATGCCATGTCTATATCAATCTATTTCATTAATGGTTAACAAAGTTCACGATAGATTATTTAAAAGTAAGGTTTACAATTTTCATTTGATTTACACACTAGGCCTATTTGGTGTAGCCTAAAAAATATGAGGGTAAATCAACAAAGTAATGTAGGCCTAGAGCACATTAAAACTTTAAACAGTAGTTTCTTTATATAGGTTATATATCAAGCTGATATTCCCAAACTTTTAACTGGGTATTTAATATTAATCAATTGGCAATTTTAACTACATTATTCCTTATGACCTATTCCAATTCAATTCTGAATTTTTTTTTAATCATATTTAAACAACTGAAGTATTTATCCTACCCAGTAATGCGGTCAAAGCAAGAAGACCATAGCAACAAGGAGCACATAACATTTTCAAATTAAGCCTTTTAGAAGTTTCTGTATGCAATGAATTGGACTTCAATTTCCTTCTGGGGGCCATAAGTGGTCTTTTAACGCCGAGTTCTTCATCAGCTCGGAATCCATTCCTGCCATCTCTAATAAATACTTCGTCTTCAACATCATCACTAATATCTTCGTCGTCAAAACTATCTCGAACCGCAAGTTTTGGGGCAGAATATGACATTTTTGTATTTTTGACAGCTGCTTTACAAACAATATTTACAATTTTATATAAAAACAAACACACCAACACCTTTAAAATATTTTGCTCTATGAAATTATTTTGTCTTCATTTATTTTAAACGATTCACATAAGACACACTTTTTAGATAGAGATATATATATATTTTTATAATTTCAACTAAATTTATATAATTATATATTAAGATTTGGTTTGACACTCATCCACACATAACGAATTATTTGATTTGACCAACTGAAAGAACAGAAATTAGAACCTTTCAAGTTGATGAAGGAACAATCTAAAAATGTATTCTCTAATATGAACAAACCATATATTATATACCTATTATTTTATTGTGAAATTTAGTAGCATAGCTAAAATTACGAAAATGGGCTGACTGAAACACTAGAAACAATCGTCTTGCATTATTATATATGATTAAAAAATCTTTATGTAAAATAAAATAGGGTACCAGTAGATTGTTTGTTTAATACACTTGTAATGTAGTGTGTTCTTTAGTCGTAAAATACTGCTTATTATAGACCTATTGAGGAAAATAAAAATATTGTGATTTATATTTGATTTAAATAAATGGCTTAAATGAATATTTGACCTAGTTTATAATTTTCTAAGAATTTATAATTAAATTAGGTAGTCGTTTAATAATATAACATTTATTATTAGATAGATACACGAAGTTAATGATTTAACCAATTTATTGGCTTTGAAGTATTATTTGAAAGCGAATGTTTTCATTCTTATGGGAAAATATTCTTTAACTTGATTTATTATGTTTGTTTTGAACTTTGAGCTTCGATTTAATTGATTGGCATGTAGCTACTTTATTAAGATTTAAATACAATTTAAAAATTAAGCCTTCTCATGTTGAAATGGTGGATAATTTATCAAGACAGGTGTGAAGATTTTTATTTTTGTGTTTTTTTTCTTTCTTCAATAAGCCAGGAACACTTGTATTTGATTCACTCCATGCTACTTTCATGATTTTTTTTATGCGTTCACTCCAGGTTTGACCCACATAACCTAGCCCTAACTCAACCCGAAATTCGTCTACGAGATAACCGGGAAGGCATATTTTGTTCGTCCCTACACCGACATATTTATATGGAAATTAAACAGCCGCCTATACAAAGTAAAGTTGTCTGATGTAATGCATTAACTAAAGAAAAGTCTGTAATATAATTAAGAATGTAATTTATCTGTGCCAACTGATGTACAGGGCACATCATAAATATATGTTCTAATGTTTCAGGAACGTGGCAAAGCACAAAATGTGAAGACGGAACCTTGCACATCAAATAAAGTCGGTCTTTCGTGTAGGCGTGCCCGAGCCGAAGGCGAATTATTATTCAAACAAACACAAAAGTGCCCTTAACTCCCGAAAACCATGGTGTAACTAATTTTGTAGCACAAACCCCATGGTACCATTTTGCTTTCTGCTGGCATGTGGTCTCCCACCATTCACTCAATTTAACCTGACTTCTGATTTTACCTTCGGTTAAAATCGCTATACGGTAGCGGAATTTCCTGTACAATGGAAAGTAAATTGTGATGCATTGTGATATAAAAAATACACCCATACTCCAATCGAGAATTTATAAGCCCACGGTACATTTGTAACATTGTATATGGGTGGGAGCCCCAAGAGGCACCCGCCACTGATCGCATAGTATTTATAAACCTGTCACATATTATTTATCAAACTCAGAATGATTGACATAATCGTATGCACCCTATATATCGAGGAAAAAAGCTGATACTAATGAGTTTTGTGATAGAGCAATTTGAGTATCAAAAACTAATATAGAGAGGATATTAAGTGTGGAACATCCCTTTCTAAACCCAAATTGCATGGGATTAAGGAGTTCATTCTTTTCCAGAAATCATTCCAAACAGGTTTGAACTAAGTGTTCCATGATTTTACCAAAACAGGATTAGAGTACAATAGGACGATAAGAACTTGTTAACTCCATGCTTTTACCTGGTTTTAGAATAGGAATCAGAAAGGAAATTTTCCATGCTGGTGGTATTACCTTCTCCTCCCACAGAATATTAAATATATCTACCAGCGCTTGTCGAGAAATAAACAATTTTTGTCAACATACCATAGACCACATTGTCTGGGCCAACCGCTGTGTGTCACACTTGATTCAATGCTGCCCTTAATACACTGCCAGTAAAATATTTATTGAGCTCAGGAACACCCAAATTGGGGAATTCCAATGAAGAGCACATAACTGAATTTGGTATCACACTACAAGCGAACGACCCTGCCATGCCTCTAAGTCAACCGTAGGAATCTTGAAGTTTGTAACAATACCCTTGAACCATTTGATTACATGTCAAACCTGTTTCAGAGATACATCAGGGGAAAAAAACTCACAATACAAATGCCAAGAATCACGTTTCGCATATAGCAGGTTAAAATTTTGTTTTAAAGTATATAATGATAACCTCCTTTGAGCGATCACTTTAGAACATGACTCTGTCCACCACGGGCAACGTTTAACTCTCCTATGATCCCCACTCTGTGAGGTTGGTACAGTCGAATCATCTGAGCTCTGTAGAGCATTAACAAAGTTGTCATACTGTACTAAAGTATCACGGTCCACTGCTAAATTTTGAACTTTTAACCCCACTTTTGTCAATATATAATTTCCTATTTGCTTTTCTATAGTTGTGTGACCTATCCAGAGGAACAGTTTTATAGTTATATGGGGCCTGAAAGTCTATTGTCAAAATAATTGGCAAATGATCACTGCCCGTGGAGTCACCAATTGTATCCCAAGTTAAGTATGGTGCAAAATTATAGGATTCATAAGTAACATTTGGGCATGTGTTAGGATACAGAGGCCTGTTATGTCACATAAACTTCCCTCTATTTAATATAGCAAGAGGTAACACCGTTAAAGTTTCATTAATCCTTATCCCACGATCTATGTAAGGGGAGCCCCACAACATATGGTGTGCATTCATGTCCGCACAGATAATAACCAGGGATGGTAGACCTCCAACAAATTGTTTCCATAAATTATTATCGAAATTATCTGGTGTAGGGTTGTATAAAGATATAACTGAAAATGTCCTACCTGCGGAAAATATTTTTAGCCATACAAACTCCCGAGGATATTGCAAATTGCCCGATGTTATTTCAACAGATTGAATGTCTGACCTAATTAACAGTGCAACACCTCCTGCCCGGGCAGGTCTATCCGACTTAAATATTTTAACTTTATATATAACAAAATTATCTTGGTACCTTAGCCGAGTTTCACTTAACGCTATGATATGAATATCATAAGAAAAAATTAATTGCTCAAGGTCCGCTTTTTTGTTCCTGATGCTTCTAAAATTCCATTGTATCATATTTAAATAACTAACCATAAAAACAAAAAACAACATATACCTAACTCAGACAATGTTACCTTGGACCCCACTACCTGCTTTGATCCTAGCATAACTACGATTATGGCTATTAAAGCGTCGCCCATCCCATAACAACTTTTGAATTTTCTCTGTTATTGTTGCCATTAAACTTGGCAGATCCAACTCCCCTGGCGCTGAGGAAGCCACGGTTACTAGGAGCAACACAACTTTTGAAACCACCTGCTCCACCCCGTTACTTAATATATCATCTAATCTTCCTTCGATAAAGCTTCCCGACGAATCCACATCTATATCCCCAACAACCTGTGTCGGGTACTCAAAAGAGTTGCCACGTTGGACGTTACATTTCGTGGCTGTATTGACATATTTGGGAATTGAGAATTGTCCATGACAAATTGGGTCCCCCTGGTTGCATAGCGCGACTTGTAGGGAGAGTTGTGGTCCACAGCCGACGAGTGATGGCGTTGGCAGCATGGTGGGGTTCGGGTCCGCCAGGCCTGGGCTCTCAGGGTTCTGGGCTTCGCCATTTGTGTGATGAGCCATTTTAGAGCTCCGGTGCTAACCCGGATAGTTAGTAGTGCATGGGTTAGAACATGGGCACCTCCACTCGTACACACGAGGAGTGGGAGATTACTTTCCCACGTGCAATGGGCATAATCCCATTCCCATACACATGAGAAAGAGTGGAGATCGAAAGGTCACTTCGGTGAGCGGAAGTAAATAATAGCTCTGGTCACCACCCTGGATAGGTGAGAGGCACTTGGTTCCCCTGTGTCGATCCTACCAGTGATTGACTGGAAAAGGGGAGGGAGGAGTTAATTCTCGCCTCCCCAGGTTTTCGGCCTGATCTAGATCATCCCACCCTTCTGGGTGCGGGAGTTGGAGTTAAATTATAAGGTACCGACCTAGGAACTGCCCTGGACCACGATGTCCAGGGGTGCTTGGGACCGTGTGAAGGCAACCCATTGCACGTTATGGCTATGATGGTCCACAGCCTGACCAACCTTCTGGTACAACAAATTGCGACGAGCCATTGTAGATTTAATTTGACACTGTCGCATCTACTCGGGACACGTTCGGTCGGCTTCCAAATGAGCCTCCCCCCACAATGAACACTTTTGGGGTTCCTTGTAGACATTCTTATACAAGATGACGACCTCCACACTTTGTGCATCTATGCCCCCACTACGACAGTTGACAGTGAAATGTGCAAAACATAAACAATTGTGACATTGCATCACTGGATAAACATAAGGCCTGACCTCCACCCTAGAAAAACACATGACATAAGACAATAGCTCTTTGCCCACGAAAGTCACTGAGCTTCTGTTTCAGAGGGATAAAACCACTCAGGTATATCAGGATTGCGCCTATTAAAACGCCATACCTGCAATATTTAAAATTCACTTTCTATCTCTAACTCTTCCTTAATGAATTCCTCCAAAAACTCGAGTGGAATATTACAAATTACTATGTTCATTACAATCCACCATGTTAACTGAGACCTTCAAAAGATCATGCAGTTCCCTATCTGTCATAAGACTATTAGCTTCCTTCATGCATAACAATTCCACAACAATTTGGTTTTTCCCTGCCGGAACAATGCTAGCTACACTCTTATACTAAGAAAATAACTCCTTTTTTATTTTCATTGTATTTAAATTCTGAATGTTTAATTCGGATGTATTTGAAAATGTAATTTTGTATGACCCTGGATTAGAAGATATAAATACATCCTCTATTTCGACTGCTATACTGTCTTATGAAACAATTGACCCAATTTGACTCACCTTGGCATTAGCTACTTTGGGAACTTTGGCCGACGCCTGTCCATTGGTTTGATCGCAACACGCCTTACACTAGATTTTGCTTTCTTCATAATTTGATTATTAGATGGTGATCTTGAATGATTCGATTTTAAACCTATAGCACTAGTTTGAGAATTTTGTTGAATATTTGAATATAGTTCTGTCATAATCGAATCAACATCGCACTCGTCACCAGAATCCACTGTATTTAACAACACTGATAGATGTCACGGTCTCTAATACAACAGCAACACACGTCCGTCCACCACCGATGCCAAACATCGACGCTATAATATTTTATTTTTTGTGTTTCTGAAACCATTGGCACATATTACTATACTGAGGAGCCTGTTTAGGTTGCATTTAGTAAATAAGGAGCAGAGTAATCTTGATTCATCACCAGTAGGCATTGAAATAATTCTATACCACACATTTAGATTTCACAAGAAGTATAATTATTCCTAACTACAAGTTTAGAATGTAGCTTCCACAATAAGTACCTATATTCCTTATATTGATTATAATTATAGTTAAATAAAGAACTGAGTTGAACCCGGTGGCTTAAATATCCTCATTTTATTTCATTACAGTGCCATCCAAGCTCCTGGAGATCTGGATAGTTGTCATAGTACATTTCATTTATTAAATTTTATACAAGATGGTTACACAGGCCTACATTATATAGCCTACAGACAAGGGTATAGAAAGCTTATTTTTCTGGGGGGGGGGGGGGGGGGTCCGGACCCCTCCCCTTTCTTTCAAACTTTTCATAGTTCACAAATAATGTTTTGAATAAGTAGTTAAGTTGAGATAATGGATGGAGGAAGGGTAGTAAACCTACCTACATAAGCAACCACTTCTGACAGTTGTTCTGTTATTTAAGCTGCTCTTTTCTTAGGGTGATAGCAAAAATGTTTGCCTCATTTTTCGAACACCACTTATTAATGTTTGCCTCATTTTCTCGGACACCACTTATTACTCGGCTCATTCCAAGAAACTCTCTTTGTTTTTCAATACCATATGAGGAAAAAAGTGCAGTATTTGAAATGTTAACAAAACTAATTTTAGAATCGGAAGTTTTACAAGGTGTATCTTGAAGGTGAATAATATTAAAATATTCATTAACTAATATTCGGTTGATGACATACAATTAAAACTGTAGTAAGAGTAGAAAACTTAGAAAACTTAAACATTAAGTTATTATATGTATTTGTGGAAACCCCCCCCCCCCCTTTTAAGGGATCTTCCATCAAATGCCGGGGGGGGGGGGCTCCCGGACCCCACCTTTCTACACCCTTGTATACAGAATGGTATAGGTCATGGAATTGAATAGCTATGTTTGAAAGAAATACTGTTCTAGCTACTGTGGTTCATTTTCAAATACTCTTTAAGCTACTGTGGTTCGTTTTCACTCATCATTCCTCTATTCCAGGAACTATCTTGAGTGTAGAGTGGGTGTTTCAGAAGCCATTCTGTTATTGTGGTTTTCATATTTTTTCCAGGGCTGAGTCTCCTAAAACAGTCTGGGAGGACGTTGAAATAGGCTGTTTTTCAGTACCATGGTCTCTTAATACATACTAAAGTATCGTGGTGTCAGGGAAAGTTGTGCTTATTTCTTGTTTTGTAGTGGTGCGGGTCCCTATGTCTGGTTTGGCCATTTGGTACTGCATATAGTATGTTCTCTAGGATGTATAGTGCCACTGTCAAGATATTCAGTTCCGTCAATGCCATTCTGCAGCTGTTACGGTATCTCAGTCCAGTGAGTGTTCTGATTGGCCTATTTTGTACTACTAGCACCCTTTGGAGGCTTGTGGTTGCTGTCCCGCTCCAGGCAACCAGTCCGTATCTCAAGTGGGACTCAAATAGCGACTAGTAAGCTATTTTAGCCACCCACACATTAGGACTACTGATTTGCTTAATTCTTCTAATCACAAATATGTTGGTGCTAAGTTTCTGGCATAGTTTATCCATATGAAACTTCCATGATAATGTGTTGTCCATGGTTATACCTATGAACAAACGGGAAAATTATTATTTTGTATAAATCTGAGTTTACATTCCTTGAAAGCAGGTGAGATGTCAACAACTTACTGAGCGAGTAATAGTATGCATTTCCCTCCTGTATTCTTTTCCTAATTTTCAATAGCATATCGTTATTGCAGTTAAAATATTATAAATAGTCAAACTATCCTGCCAAATGATGTGTTGTACAAAGTAATATCTAAATTATTGTCCTCAATCTGCGTTCTCTGTGTAATCATACAAGGTGTGGATACTAAATAACCAGACTCATTTTTTTGCCACTTAACCTGAGGCCTCAGCAACAACCAGCAGGGTCAGATATTTATCTATGTTCTTTTCTCCCTCTACCTTCCAAATTTCAATGTCGTGTGACCCCAGTTCAGCCGTAGACTTTGTTCGAAGTGGACCGTTTACCTGAGCTCCGTCGGAATTATGTTGAATGTATAAGGTGAGCAGCTTGTCAATGTGAAGTTTCTTGTAAAACTTGGTGAATTCGCTACAGAAACGTACAATTGGTTTAAGGCCGTTTATGGTGATCAGTGTTTATTTCGTACTCAAGTGTTTGATTGGTTTAAAAAAATTAAAAAGGGGAGGAACGAGATCGAAGACGATCCGTGCCCCGGCCGTCCTTACACATCAAAACCAAATGTTAATATTGTAAAAGTGAATGAAATTGTTCAAAAAAATCGACGCCTGAGCATTCGAGCAATTGCTGACTTAGTTAATATCGATAAAGAAACTGTTCTACAAATTTTACATGAAAATTTACTCAATAAAAAAGTTTGCTCTTAAATGGTGCCAAAACTGCTCAATCCCTAGTAAAAGGAAACTCGAATGAACATTTGTGCTTACATCCTTAATAACATAGAAAATGATCCAAACTTTTTAGAAAATGTGATAACTTGTGACGAATCATGTTTTTTTTAGTTTGACCCTGAAACTAAGCGCCAATCTATGCATTGGAAGCGTCCCAGTTGACCGAGACAAAAGAAAGCACAGATGAGCAAGTCCAAATTCAAAGCAATGATGATAGTTTTGTTTGGTATCCGGGGATTGTTCACATTGATTGGGTACCTGAAGGTCTGTTAACCAGGTTTACTATAAGGAGGTTTTGACAACACTTCGTGAACACATAAGAAGAAGAAGACCTGAAATGTGGATAAACGGCTCGTGGATTCTTCATCAGAACAACGCACCAGCACATAAAGCGCTGTCTATCCAGAGGTTTTTGACGAAGCACAAGATTCCCATGTTGGAACATCCACCTTACTCACCTGTGTGACTTTTTCTGTTCCCGAAGATCAAGTCTGCACTAAAAGCAACCCGTTTTGAGTCTGTTGATGCTGTGAAGGAAAAAGGGATAAGCTCATGAACAGCCTCTCAGAAAAGAACCTGAAACATTGCTTCCAACAGTGAAGACTTGTATGGTGAGGTGTAGGGATCAGGGAGGGACTACATTGAAGGTGTGATAACATGTCCATTGAGTAATTTTGTAAATACACTTTATCAGAGCATCAGTCTGGTTATTTAATAGCCAAACCTCGTACATGTAGTCATTCCATTGTTCACCTCTAAGCATATTTCCTTAATAGCCTGAATAGTAAAATTTCTGCATTTCTTGCAATAGTTTCCTTACCATTATTTAACAAAGCTAAATCATCTGTGTATCATAATAGCTGCTTTGTACCATAAATTGTCCCCTATCTACTTTCTTTCATTACCCAAATTAGCCTTTTGACTTAATATTTTTTAAAAGGCTTAAATAAAATTGTAAGGGGGGGCATAGTCATTTTATATTAACTCCTCAAGAGTACCAATACTGTGTGTATGATTTTTACCATCATCTAAATAATTGCAGCTGCTTTGGGGATCACATGGTTTTAGGCGTCACTCTCGTATTAGACTAGACTGCCGATGATAGGGAGATTGGCGTTCAAATTTCTGTCAGGTTACTGAGGATTTTCCCTCCATGTAAATACAGGTACAGTTCCTCGAAATTCTACCTTTCTCATCCCTTACTCATAAGCATAATTATTACATATGGTGTAAACCTGAACAGGTAGTAAGACATGACCTACTAAAAAAAATTGCACATTTAATCTTTTAAAGATTTTTGCTTTGTACACCGTGTCTTAATACCCATCTGGGCTCTCCACATTCTACACTAATAGGATAGGTGTCCTATTGGCTAGGCAATCCACATGCTCTCACTATTTTGTAAAGATGAGAAAGGTAGCCTATAGCTTAGAGGAAATTTACTTGGATTTATGTGGAGGTAGATTGGGAAATCATTTAGGAAACAATTCTCCATACACACAACCAGGATTTAAACCTCAACTCTGTCACTAACAATCCAGTCTAATGCAAGAATGACACCTTACACCATGCAACTATCAATGAGGGTCTGTGGTTAAATAAAGTGTACCCATTTATTTCAGGTAGATGAAATTGAAGCATTATCGTCTATTTATGAAAAAGAATGGAAAACTGAGGATGAAGCTAACCGAAGTTACAGTATCAAAGTGGGGGAAGGTGAACAATATGTGATATTGTACACAAAACTGCCAGAGGATTATCCTTCTCAATCCCCACCTGTATTTCAGCTCTCTGCACCAAGTCTCTCAAACCAAAGCAAGATGCATATAAATGCTGCGCTTCAGGCGGTATATTTGTGAGTTAGTAATGTACGGTAATAAATCCTGTAGAATATGGGTAGAGTTTTATATTGCTTTCATCTCAGGTTAATTATTTCAGATTGAATTAATTTTTTTGTGGAGTGGTGCATGTTATACTTTTTCAACACCACTTTTATATGCAATTTTTTCACCTAAACCTTAAAAAAAAAAAGAAAATATAAACTCAATCTAATGTAACTTAATCAATGTTCTGTTCTTTGATGCTGAAGAAGGACCCTATAGAGCAGGGGTCTCCAAACTACGACATGTGGGACACATCCAGCCCGCCACAAGATTATATCCGGCCCGCTCCAAGATTTTATCAAAAAACAAATTAATTGTTTCTCTTCATTGTTTCTTAACCACACAGTTTATTTGATGTGTCCAGTTTCTGTCCGCACGCGTGCTTCCCCTCATAACACCAAGCCAGAGTGCTGTCGAAATTTCAAACCTTCATTTTCAGTTTGCAGGCGCCATTCCATATACCGACAACAAAACAGCTTGACTGTGACGATTTTTAGGTAGTTCCAAGTTCCGCCAAAGGGTTATAGTAAGGAAAGTCTCAAAAGATTTACTTAACTAAAAAAAAAGTAATGATCTTGATTAATTATTATAAATATAACTATTATATATAAATTGATTAATTTCTCACAAAGAAGAATCAACGTCGTTCACTTTTATCAAACACCGATTGGCCTTGGAAAGGGGCATTTTTTACAGACGTGACTGAACATATGACTTAAATATAAATTTGCATGTTGAAACTAATTTGATTTATGATTTATTTGCGTATGTCAAGGCATTCAGGGCAAAAATAATGCTACTTGAAGAACAGGTGAACGTTACTTTGGCCCACAAAAATGTGTAAAATATATTATGTGGCCTGCATAGCAAAAAGGTTTGAAGACCCCTGCTATGGAGTCTTAAATACTACTTTGAATTTTTGTTAATCCTTACATTTTCTCCTCATCACGGGTCATTTCAAAATGCCTCAATCTTCCTCTAGCCTTCCATCATTTCTTCCACCTTTAATTTCTTCCATTCTTCTCCTCTCATTTGTACACTTTGTTATCTGCTCCTTCCACCTCTTTCTTGGCATCCTCTCTTTTTCCATCCTCATTACATACCCATACCATCTCAGTCTTCTAGTTTATCTAAATGTTTATGACTTAGCCTTATTTCCTACTTTCATTATACAGTGCAGAGGTAACTTTTTAAGTGCAAAGTAAGGCAAAGCTTGAAACATGTGAAGCAAAGCCAAAGATTAGGTTTTTGGTTGTCATACATAGCACTAGCCTTCTATACATTTTTTAAATTATACAGTTAAAGTGAAAAGTTTTGAGAGAAAAACAAATCACACTATACATTATTCTTTAATGCTGACATATGAATTTGTCTATGTTTATGTTATAGATATAATTTAATCTCTAGTCTTTGTTAAAATACTGTTAGTAGCTATTAAAAAATAATTTTGTTTTGAAATATTTCAAATCTCTTTATAATATATCTCAAAGTTTTCTTCTTCCTCTTAAAGTTACAAAGGAGATTTGACCATAGTCTTTACATTTTGAAGTCTTAGCACACCCCTACATTTCATTGTTTACTGATTAAAACAGATTTTATGTAGGCCTATTCTGGTTGAAGGAATTATACAACTACCCACTTAGGGGATGCATTGTCTAAGGCATCTTTCACAAAAGACTAGAATGTGATAACAGGAGATCAAGGCTCAAATTCTGATCATGTGTACTGAGGGTGGTTTTCCCACTCTTCATCCCACACAAATGTGGGTACACTTCTTCTAAATTCAACCTCCCTTTATCTCTAACAAATTGATGTAATTAGTACATATGTGTATAACCTAAACAGGTAGTAAGACGCAGTGCTAAAAATAATATTGTAAAATTAATCTCAGTAATTAACCATTCTAGGGACAATATTGGTGAATGTGTAATATTCCAATGGATCGAAAAGATCCGCGAGCTGTTGCAAGAGCAACTGTTCGCCAAGGACCAGGTCGAGGAGAATGAGGAGGTTGTTGAGGACTTGTCCGTGAAACTGGACAGTGTCTCTGTAGATACCGATGAGCTGCCGGAAATCATTCACGGAGATATTATCACTGACAGGAGGAGTGTCTTTCAAGGCCATGTTGCGAGGAGTGTTTTCTACACGGCAAGTCAAGTAAGGTGAAAATGGGGCTGCATTATAAACAATTCATTTTTACAGAATATAAAAATAAACAACATTAAGTTTATTTTTATTTTACTGCATACTTTCATAACTTTGTGTTGTTTGGTGTTTCACTGTGCTTTATAGCTTATAGAATTTGTACCACCGGCAAAGGGGGGGAAGGGGGGGTAAGGAGTAGGTGGTATCATGCTTGTGTTTTTGGGGCGAGTCTCTTTTGTAGTTTGAGTTTGAACCAGCTAGGCCCTCCCTGATCCTTACCCATTTGACTCTGTTCCATCCCCTGGTTTTATCAGTCTCTCTTCCTCCACAATGATCTACTGATGGAGATCCACTTGCTAATCAGGTCCGTGACACACGTCTATCTATCCCTTTTGTCTAAGTTACACTTTAAGTGGGACTTGTCTTTTTAAATAATAACGCGTGTGGGTAATGCTATACTATAAGTTTAACTATAACAAATTGCACACTGGATCTGACTTCATGAATTATATATAAGACACTCATTGGGCAGGAAGGAATTAGCCAGCTGGAGATTAAATGGGTTGTTCCAAACTTAACTATACTCTATCATGCCATTTCACACCGATTAGTGCGGCACTCGCATTTTGGTAGGCTCAACTGTGCAATCCCTGGTTATTGGCCTAAACTGTCCAAGTCCAGGTTTTAGTCCTTTTATCCCTGATATCACTCTCATTTCGGCTGTAATCTCGTCTTCTTTCTCCCATCCCAGTCGTGCCATCCTTACTCTATCAAGACTATTTTCGCAGTCAACCCCCTTAAGAGTCACTCGGGCTACTGATTGTCCTCAAAAGTGAAGTGATATAACAGAACAAGACTTTTTAATTTGGGCCGTACCATGAACTCTCTAATTATGTCTGACCAGGTGAACCGACCAGTAACATTTTCTTGGAGTACAAACTATCACCACTCCCACCGTAGGACCAATCATCCCTACTAGCACTAGCGGACAGACTGTCCCGCTTGCACCCTCTAACTGACTGAATGCTCATTAAACCTACCTCTTCTTAGTCGGTCACTATTCAAGTACCACGCCTCTGGCGGGTACTCTAGTAACTCCACCTTTTTTATTAAATTCCCCTAGACATGAGTAACAGAGCATCCCAATTGTCGTAACATGTGGAACCGTTACAAATTTAATCCTGGAAGTTTACAAGTTTACTTTGATGGTATATTTTGAACATCGAGAAATTAAGCTACTTAAGGGGATAAAGGAGAGTTCTTTTATTATGGTTATTCTGGCTTTATGTTTAGCCTTCTGGCATTGAGGATTAAACTTATTAGAATTGGTTTTATGATTAAATTTAAACTAATTAAACCCTCACCAACTAAAACTATTATTTTATCTAGGTCTACTCTTGCGCGATTTGTGGAAATAATTAAATCTGGTTATATAACCCAATTTTCATAGGAAGGGCTGTATATTACAGTCAGAAAAGTACTAGATCTATTTTCACATATACTTAGGTCACATATTTTGCTTTGCTGCTGTCACTTGATAGATATTATCAATACCTAGGCCCCTATAAAAAAAACTTGGTCAATTCAGGCCACAAAAATATTTTAGTATTTTCTAAAAGACTATTCCTCTGAAAATGAAACTGTGTAGGTTATAACTTGTTTGTTTGATTGCAGGCAAGTGTTGGACAAGCTTTATGAAGAAAAGACCATAGAAAAAGCTACTCACAATATTTATGCATATAGAATTTTAAAGGAGGACACAAAGTCATTTATCCATGATAGTGAAGATGATGGAGAGACGCAGGCAGGAGCCGGGTGATGCACTTATTGGAGGTAAACAAACCTTGTAGAATTTTTGGTAAAACTTGAAAACCCTGGAATTCCTAAGAATACATTGCATCATTGAAAAAATAATGTTTTTTTTTCTAAAACTATTATGGAATGTTACTATTTTAAAATTGCAAATAATATTTTTTTTAAACTCTCACAAAACACACACACAAAACACACACACCACTTTTAGAGTTTTGTATACACACAAATATATGTGTGTGTGTGCGTGCATGCATGCGTGTGTATAAAACTGTAAAAGTTCGAAGACTAATAAATCTTAGAATTTACTGGTATCTGCTTTACTTATCTTTACAGCCTATGGCCTGGGTAATTTTTTTATTCAGGCCATATATTTTTCCCCTACCGGCTTACTAGGCCTGTCTTTGTTTCATATACCCTATAATCTAACTTAAGACTGGGGCGGGCATAACATCCAGTCCACAGCCGTCACTTGATCAATGTGAAAGGGTAGACCCATAGTAGTTTCATCAATGATAAATTTTCGATCATGCCAGGAATCGAACCCAGGACCCTTAGCTCAGCAGGCAGATACGTTACGACTGAGCTAAGGTGTCGGGCTACCGGTTTATCCTAATTACCAATATATAAATATATTATATTATACATACACACACACACACACAACATATATCCACAGAGCGTGGAAAATCATTCAAGGAACATTAACCAACTCACTAGATTTGAACGGGATTATTCTAGTCATTGGCATACCAGACTAGATGAGATCTTTGTTGGGGTGTCCACTGGGATGGGAGTAAACCTATTTATAAATTTATTATGTATTGATAGAGTTCCTTTATGGCATTGGTAGATAATATCAACAATAGTTTCTCATGATTGTTTATATTCTCAGATACTAAACGTGCAGAATGTGTTGGTGGTTGTGACCCGATGGTATGGAGGTACACACCTTGGCCCAGATAGATTCCGACATATCAACAACTCTGCCCGCCAAGTGTTGGATAAAGCTGGCTTCATCCCAGTTTCTGGTCAACAACAGATCAAGAAGAAGAAGTGACGCATTTTATATGGGCCTTTAAAACAAAGGGCGTTTGGTTTGCTATGCTTTCACGACCTAAACATTTATCATTTGGAAACAAAATATTTTATTTCTTATTTATTATTGTTGTATACATTTATTATTTAGACTTGAAATGTGATTAAAACTCACTTTTATCTACCAACAAAAACAACCTAAACATGAGACTATATTTTACTAAAAATGTTGACTATTTAGTAAGCCTTTTAAACTTATTTTTTACTTATGTGTACATTAAGAATGGTTTGTTTTTTATGCTATTATTGCTACAAAAAATAATTTTATAGCTGACCTAAGAACCATATTCAATGGTGCAGGTAACTTTTTACTATCCTGGTGTTATTGGTTTTAATGGTGCTTCTTGAAGTACAATACTTCATATTTCTTCTGTCTCATTTACTTCTCTAAATGAAGGATGTTATCCAGGAATGTATGTTGTTTTAATTAGGAAAGTATTGGTATAGGGCAAGTGGGTAAATATAATTCTGCACAGAACTCCCTCCAGTCCTTGAAATCACAATCTTATTATGAAAAAATTCAGTCAAATACAGCAAATCATTGTTACTCAAATACATTCAAGTTTGTAATTGCAGGAAAGACTAAGATTTAAAATTCGACAATAGCCTTGCAATAAAATGGAGTAAACAGGTTGAAGGTATTAGCAACATCTCAAAAGTAAATAGTAAAAAATTATAGGATAGTTCGGGCTTGAAACTAGAGTTGGGTTGAATTCAAAATTTTTTGAATCCTTGAATCTCCAATTTGCCTTAAAATCCCGAATCTGAATTCAAATCTTGGAAAAAATTATTAACATAATAGGAAATATAATAATAATATAATATTATAAAGTGGAAATAGTAACTAAATGTTAACGTTCTTTTTTATAACCTATTCATTATAACATTCATACATTCAGTTAAGTGTTAAATTAATAATTTGGGGCCTGGTTATTAAGTTCATCCTATGATTATAGTTAGTTCTGAACTGTATTAGAGCTCTAAAATAAATTTCTTTTGATTTTTTTTTTAAAGGATTTGGGTCTCAAATCCAAAATTTTCTCGAATCCTTGAATCTTGAATATCCTTAAGGATTTGAGGGATTCTAAGGATTCATGGGCCCATTCCTATAAAACAATTACTTGTTCCTCGAGACACGACTAGGAATGCGTATCGTTCCAATCGATAACGTTAACTAAATCCTCTGGCATAATACTGATATTTATTTAGTATTTGACACTTGTAGACTATATAAAATTTTAAGAATGTTTGCGATTGTGGTTGAACACATAGAGCAATAAGTGCTAAACTTCATCCATATTATTATACCCTTCCTTTCCTTTGTGTACACTCTGTGTTAAATCACTCATCCTGCCCAAACCCCGGCCACCTCTTCCAGTTCCTTCTGCAATCATTATTTCACCAAGAGGTTTTTATTTACATTAAAATGACACTATGCTTCAGAATATATTGTGCCTTAACTATAACAGACATCAAACATATTTTGAATGATATTCAAACACAAGAAAGCTGGTTCAATAAAGTATATCTTTGCCAGATATATTTTTTATAAGTGTATTTCTAAATACATTATTTAACTCTTAAGGCCTTACGCCCACGGAGATACTCAAATAAGACTCAAAAGTGATGTGAGTGAAACCTAAATTACCAACAAGTAGCGTCACCGCTAATGTAACCTATTTCAATAACAGCCTGCTCACGGGGCTATTGTTTGCAAACCGATTTACGACACGTCCATGATTAGTCACTGGAAACTCAAGATGCTAGTTGCCGGGCTACCTCATTTACAAACTCATTCATCATGAATGAACAATTAATGGACATTTAATGTACTATTCAATGTAGCTTTCTTTCGACATTCTGTACAATGCTATAGATTTTGCATAAGTTTGTTGCAGTCCCTTTGCCGCAACAAGTAGTCGATTAATTATTATTATTATTATTATTATTTATTATTATTATTATTATTATTATTATAATATTAAGTCAACAGTTTGTATTCTTTTCATTGTATGGATGAATATAAAATCTTCTTTGGTTATGTCTCTTATATCTGTAATAATAATAGAGAGGAAACTCCTCCTCAGCACTCGAGTCACTAGACATATCATCATCATCATCATATAATTGTTCTAGCAGTGCCGGGTACAATGTGACATTATATTAATAAATATTAAATATTCTAGAAGCTCGAAGAAGATGCTAGCAGCTAGATAGTACGAAACTGATTGAAATTCAGCCACTTTTGTGTAGCACCTTGTGCGAAACATAAGTAACAACCAGTTACTGACCAGTTTGTGACTTCAATTACTAACCAGTTCAATCACAGTTCTGTAGCTCTGTGGGGGAAAGGCCTTGAAGTCTCTTCACTCTTGATGTACATAATATATAAGGAAAAAGGCACATGAAATAATTATATAAACCACTAACAAGAAAATTTCGTAAAGTGTGAACCATTAAGGCCATATTGTGTTTGTTCTTCTCATGCAATGATTCTCAAAACTTTCCCGGTAACAGACCACTTATAAGTGTTCAATGCAAATGTGGACCAATCACCTTAAAATACTACCTACCTGCCCCCAGAAATTATATTAATGTACGTGTTTAGCAAGTAGTAAAAGATATAATATGCATTTGACTTTGTTTCTTATGTACATTTCACATGTAATGCTTCTGGGGGTACAAAGTATTGTCGACTTAGCCTGAGCCTGTCAATCTTTCACTCTTTAGCTTTCTCACATTATATTTATTTTTCCCCCACGGTCCCATCTACAAACCACCTGGAATACTGCTGCAGACCACAGTTTGAGAAATAAGGTTCTAATTTTTTATTGTACCTTCTTCCATGTACATTTTTAATTTATATTTTGTACCTTTTTGAATAGTGTAATGTTTAAAACATGTAACATAAAAATAATAAAGAAAATTGTATACAAAATATTCTTCCAGCTGTGCAGCAGCATTAAGTTACTACAGGGGGAAGGTAAAAAAAAAAAAAACACTATGTGTTCTCTTGGAATTCAAATTATTTATTCAAAAGACTTAAATTGCTTGAATGATGTTAAAATATATATATTAAAAAAGCTGGAATATCTAATTATTCCAGATGTGAACACTTCAAAATAATGCTTCATTGTGAATAATCTAATAAAATACACAAACTACAACCTATTAAATGTGGTTAAAATACAAAGGAAATTTAATTTGTTTTTATTCACTTTTCATTAATTTACAGCATTAATCCTTGAAGGTAACAGTTTTGCAGTTGTAATAAATTGTGAAACAAAATTATGTGTAGGAAACTTAGTTAAATATGCACATGGATTACAGAAACTGCCTCATTGTAAATTAAAATACAAAGACAAAAAATATTCATATTATATAATATTAATATATGATCAATCAAAAATACCATTATAATATACTCTGTATTATATGTATTGTATTAATGTTTGGAAATAGTGTTTAAATTGTGTATTTAATATCTCATTATAAAACTAAATAATGAAATGATGCCATTTTTCACCAAGTAATAGATATAATGTTTAATTAACTGTTTATATGTATATGTATTTAATTCAGAATTTAGATCTATATTGTTATTTTTGTATTTATTTTCTGATTACATACATGAAATCTTTATTTTCAAATAAGTTAAGGATGGGACCTCGAATACTCAAATCCTTCGAATCCTTAAGCATATTCAAGATTCGGATTCGAGCATCAAACCTTAAAAAAATTCTTTGATTTTTCAAGTGAAATTTGTCTTAGAGCTATAATACTGCTTTTTGATGGCTCAGAACCATTTATAATACAAGATGAACATAACAACCAGGCCCCAGACCAGTAATTTAACACTTAACTGAATGTATGAATGTTATAATGAATGGATTATAAGAAAGAATATTAACAATCAATTAGTTACTATTTGTATTTTCTATTCTATTCTATTTTTTATTATCTTCATAATTTTTTCCAAGATTTGTATTTGAGATTTGAAGGTAAATTGGAGATTCGGGTTTGTAAAATAGTGGATTTGATCCAATTCTAATAGATTTATTTTCATTCTACAAATTATATTTTTTCCTGAAAAGTAACTTGTTTTAGTAAATTTTCACAATTAAATTTGATAGAAAATTACCATCCTACAACAAGGATGATTACTGAGCAAGGATTTGACACATGTCACTTATAAAGAGCTAGTGAACTACTTTTTAAATACAACTTACAATCTAACTCTTAGATCCAGTACATTCACATGAATAATGCCTCACTTCTAAGTGTTTGCTAAGTTCTGTATTAAGACGTCAAGTGAGGTCAGATATTATAAAGTAAGGGTGTGAGAAGTCTACTTTTTCAATTCCAAGTGAACTCAAATTGAATATATGAAATATTCTCGAAGGCGAATCAAATTTTAAATATCTTTTATTGGTTGTTTATACTTGAAAAAATATTATATTGTGTTTATTTTATGAAACTTTATACACTAAAATCCCCTGAAAAAATGATTTATTGCACAGTTATATTATGTAATATTTCCTTCGATTCTCTTAAGTCATGTTATCATGACATGCAATTCAATCATTTCAGATTTTTTTTCATATGAATATTAATTTTTAATATATTTAACAGATCACAATTGAAATAATTGATTATAAAATAAATAGAGTACTTAAACTGTGAGTATTTCTTTATTGGTAAATCTTTGTAATTGGCGAAGCCAACTTTTTTTTTAGTGAAGTTGAAACTGATAAGTGTTTCAAAACTTCACAGACCTTTGTCATAATGGAATGTTTCCAATTGTTTGCTAACATTTTGATTATGAGAAACACTTTAAACACTTGATTGAAATTGTAAATGCTGAATGCTTTAAATCAGTTTTTCCCAACTTTTTTTATATTGCAAACCACCTAAAGCCAATGATGATTCACCATGGTCTGCCTAATCTCCCTTGTGTTACGAGATGAAATTAAAAACCTATACACAAATTTCTTGTATTCTACCTAATTATTTTCATATTAATAAAAGAAAAAGTATGTTTAGTTGAACGAGAATGGAATAGAATAGATGTTTAAGCAAATTGAGAATAATGAATATTTTTTATATGATTTCCAAATACAAATAAAAAATAACTTAAAAGATTTGTTTCTCAGACACCCACCAGCCTTTCCGCGAACCCCCGGTTGGGAACCTCTGCTCTAAATCTCTACTTTTTCTTTTGGTGTTGTGTCCTAATACTTGTTACTACATTTAATTAAACTGATAGGGTAGGAATGAGGAGGATAGAATTTAAAGGAAATTTACCCATATTTGTGTGAATGAAGCATTGGAAATAATTTAGGGAAAACCTCACTTCACCTAGCCAGGATTTGAACAGCCTGACCTCCCCGTCATTGGCAAGCCATACGAGATGAGGCGCATGGTCTACTTCATGAGTTGTAAAAGTGTATTACTCCTAGTGCAGTATAAAAAACTGACACAGGATATGACCTGCATCAGCTGTCGCAAGGTCTAACGCATCACTCTCTTGTAAAAATTTGTTGTCGGTGACAGGGAGATTGGGGGTTTTAATCCTAGTCGGTTGTACTGAGGGTGATTTTTCCTTATCGATTTTCCACTCTACTACCTCCATGCATATTCTACCTTCCTCATTTCTACTCCATTAGTATGTATGTGTATAACCTGAATGGATACTTATATACAGTAAAAAAAACACAATATAAAGATTTTAGCTGGGCTTTTTTCCGTGATATTTTTAATGCCCCAATAGCTAAATTTAATCCCCCCCCCCCCTAAAGATTATGCTTTCTTAATACATTAAATAATAAGAAGTCAGGTCCCCCATAAAATTTAAACAGCCTTGCTAAAAATGGTTAATTTTCTTCCAAACTCACTCAGTTCATAAAGAAAAGTGGAAAATTGTCAATTTATATTGTGGTCCATACAAAAAAAAAACCATTAATATAATGTGAATATAGTCAAATTTTTAACAAAAATAAATAAATAGGTATCCATGTAAACACAAGGTTTGTCATTCAAATAGTGATACTTTTTACTACATTTTTTAACTGGCGCAAAGACATAGCTATTTGGGTTTTTTTATGACTTTTAGATTGTCTATGTATGTAAACATATTATTTGAATGTATAGCATATGCTCAGTTTCAGTGTTCAAGATCACATGACATTATTGATTTCTGTCATATATGTTAGGCACGAGTCTTTGTGCTCCTTGATAATGTAATGTTGATTGTTAAATTAATTAATTAATTGGCTAAATTTTACAAATACCTAATAAGTTTTAAAATAAATGTCTTGTTTTGTGTATTTCCATAAGTATATTTCTACCTTTATTATCCAAAATTCATTTTTTTAATAATCATTGTATCACTTCACCAAATTACATTATATTATGTCTTAATGTTTTTTATAAATTAACATTTCACCTAGTCATAAATTAATAAAAGTGGTATGTTACTTATGTTATACAGTAATGTACAAATTTACCTTATATGTTGGTTAGAACATCCTTTTCAAAGAATTTCAGATTTGGAACTAACTAACAACTGATATCAGCTTAACTAAGTATGTACTAGATGAATCAAATAGCCATTATAATATATTTGTTAGTTACAGATATAGCCACATCTAAATATCATGTTCTGTAAATTGAAAAATTACACTTGGACACTGGAACCGAACCCGAAACCTTTGGCTTAATACACCAATGCTCTAACTACTAAGATATACAGGGGTCGTCCCATGCCCCAGGGTCATTATTCACTCATATTTTAAAGCAGAGTTTGATGAATTTGTGGAAATTGTCATTTATGTATGAGTGATCAATTAAGATTATGAGCTATTGGATAACTGACCAACCTTCGATTCGGAAGGGCCTTGTGCTGGCATTAGTACAATGATAATTGGTACGACTGTGCATATCAAAAGGGATTAAATAACCATTCTATTATATTTGTTAATTTTGGATATAATTGTAGTTAAAATATAATATAATATAAAGTACATTTGTCATTGTACTATTGGCAGCATAAAGCTCACCCGAGTCGGCAGTGGTTGTGTGATCTGATAGCTCGTCATCTTAATTGTATCAACTGTAGCTGATGATTTCTGCAAGCCCATCACAGATACTGTCTTAAAATATGAGTGAGGAATGACCCTGGGCATGGACAACTCCTGGATAACTCAGTGGTTAGAGTTCACGTACTAAGCCAAAGGTCCTAAGTTCGATTCCCATGCCTAGGTGCCATTTTTCAATTTACAGAATAAAGTAGGTACTAGTTAAGACACGAGTTACTTAAATTAAACAGTGAATAATATGTTATCAATTTATGTGGTAAGAACTGAGCATATCCTCATTAAAAATTACAATTCAATCTTACATAGTATGATAATCAAATCTTGCTTGTAATTCAAAATCGCACTATTCCACTTACAAGACTACAAAAATCTCTTTATTGTCAACTTGATCATAACATCACTTGATTTATTACACGAAATCTATTTTATTTTACTAAACTATTATTTATTTTGGTGAGTTAACTATTAAGTTTACTAGTTTAGTAACAATATTAATATATGTAGTTAAAAACGTTTAATTTACTTAACAAACAATTATTTTTTGGTTATCGTACAACTTAATCAATATCCTATAAAACTTAATAATTTTGAAAAATATGGATTTTCATCACAAATTACTGTTCCAGTGTTTATTTTCAATATTTGTTTGAATAATTTGTTATTTATAAGTAAAATAACAAAAATTGATTATGTATGAGCTGTATAGAATAGTGTTTTCTTTATGAAAAAAATACTTTAAGAAGAAATAAACATTTCCAACTTAAAGATAATACCAATAATAGGGTTTCATAAGAAAATATTTAATCTCGGTAATATTTTATAAATATCAAAGACTGGGTTGGGACGAGACCAGTTGGAAGACCAAAGATGTAATGGATAAAGTAAGTGAAGAAAGACGTAAAAGAACGAGGACAAGATTGGGATACTACTATCCATGAAAGTGAATGGTACAAGAGACAGGATGAGATGGAGTGTGCTCACTGACTATTCCCGGGAAACTGGAATTGGGAAGATGATGACATTTTGTTTTTAAGCTCAATTTCTAATTATACAACCATAGATTCAGCTAAATGACAACCTACACCAGAAGCCAAGTGGTTTGGAAGGCATTAATCTCACACTGCACTGCTAGGGGTTTGTATTCTGAAGGATGCATTAGGGAAAAGGACGTGGGAAGGGGTTTTTCTAGTTTTCCACATTTCCAGTTTTTTTTCACATCCACACTAATGCAGGTGCATTTTCTCTAAGGTGCTCTTCTCATACTTATTTACTTATATTGTCCTTAATAATTCTATGTTGAAAATATTAATTTCAAAAAACTGTTAAAACATTTTATCTGTGAAATGTTTAGACTAATTTCAATGGCATTTGACAACCAACTGCAATTAAAGCTGCAAATAACCTACTCATTAACATTAGACAATAGATAATGTTTATCTAAATATTATATTCCAAAACTATTGCATAGCTATTATATTTTCTAAAGTCTTATTAGAATTTGAATGAGTTTAACCAAGTTTTAACTCATGTTGTGTACATAAAAGATAACATGCTCGGTTCAATTTTCAGAGAGTTTATCGGCTTCACTATAGTGCATAGAAGTTCTTTTTCGAGTAATTATATAAATCTTAGTTTGTGATTTAAGCTGTACAGAAGTTTTCAAATCTACAATTTTTAGTGTTGCATTATTTTAAAAAAAACATCAACCAAAATAGACTTATTAATCAGGAGCTGTTTAGTTTCTCGATAGCACTATAATAGAGACTAAACCTAACTCATTATTTGTATTATTATATTAAAATAGTTCTAGGAACAAAAAGCATTGTTCACAATTCATGAACTGATAGTGCTGATAGAGTCCAGTCGCAGCTCCAAGAGTTCGCCGGTGCTGTGTGGAGGTAGCACAAGTTTGACCGGCGAAAGGGACGGTTGAGGGTGGTCCGGCGAGAGCAGTGGCTGAGTGTCAGGCTCGCAAGAATTCTGCTTCTTGTTGCTGTTGCTACTGTCATGAAACTGGACCTCCCTTCTTTCAGGAAGTATTACTGAAGAGGTTATCCACAGCAACCAATTCTACGAAACAAAGAAATTTTACATTATTCATTACCACTTCTTTTCAGAGATACAAGACATATTTAGGAAATCTGATTATGTGTACGAGTATTTACTTCCTCTTCAGGAGCCATAACTTTTACAACACTTGTTTCGATGTTTCTGATTAGTGCTATTTATAATTATCTGCATCATTGTTTTTCCATAAATTAGACTTGTTCGCTATCCTATATTATTTTAGATTTATACCTACTAAATCGGTGTTTCCCAAACTTTCGTCAGTTGCGTACCCCTTTTGGATCCATTTAATTACCAACCCTTCCAATTCTTTGTAAAGTAAAGGAGACAAATGCCTGCTGTATTGTAAAGTATGAACACTCGTTCTAAATTGTATTAAAACTTGAGCCAGAAAAAGCTGTGGCAGAGAGAAAGAAAAGTAAATGAAAGTCCACTGACATCAATTTGTTTATCAAATTTAATATCTTTAATTTTCTATGATTAGTAAAAGTTGGGGATACATGGCATACTCCTGAAATCCTTTGCCTACTTCTGGAGGTACGCTTACCACAGTTTGGGATCAAACTAAAATAATATTTTAATTCAATACAATGCTTACAAAAGTACAACATTCAAGAAAATACATTCTTTTGCAAACACCAACAAATCTTTTAGGTTTTATTGAATATGAACATTAATTGGTGATAAACCATTATTTGAGATTCTTGTATTTAATTACATGCCCATATTACGGCCAAAAATTGAAGTACATTCATTTTGTGAAATGAATGGACACGTCTAGCTTTAGCCATTGAAATCAGCCAAAGCACAAAACGAAGTATGTAATAGTTTACCAGCAGGCCAGACTTTAGCCGACCAGTTCTAGATATGGCCGTAGGAAACTGTCCAAAGCAAAGTTATATTATTACTTTGAAAATACAATACAGACTAAATTAGGTTGGATTAGTCACGAAATGACACTGAATTAACAATCATGGCTAGTCAAAACAAGGCGAAACCGTTTACAAACATATCTCAACTTGTTGCAACCACAGGAGCTATAGGGTCACTTTGGACACTGGGCAGGCCGTCGTAGTCAACTCGTATTTTGACTGGCCATAACCCGAATTAAAATTTCTCCCATCAACATTTCATGATTTGGCTGGATCAGCTGGCCAATAAAGTGAAGAGCCCATTCAATTCACAAAGTAGCTGGTTTCAGACCTTTCCTTAACATTTCTATATCTAGGTTGAGTAAAATTTCTATAATCTAGTTTTAGTTTGCTATTTATTATTTTACAGGTCTGTTCAGAAACCTAAAACCTCGGACACTGAGCCTACCTTCTTATATTATAGTAAATATAAAGTTAACCTTTACTCACAAGTGTTCCATTGACAGTGGCGTAGAGAAACGGCAAGACAAGGGTTGAGGGGTACTCAAGTGCGACTACACCTAAGAACCAGACGACGGCAAAGAGGGGAAGTAACAAGGATGAAATGCAGACTGACTTCCGGAGCATCTCCTCTGTAGGTGCGCTGTGGTCCGTACACACCTTGGTGACCTCACAACGGGACATCACACGTAGACCCAGCACTGTCAATACCGTGTTGCCCTAGAAATAACACAAGTTGATAAAGATTCATTATTTACATTAAATAGTTGGGGCTGGGTGTGAAATTTATCATAGGAGCTAACATGACATGGTATTATGAAAAGAGAATTTCACTAGATTAATATGTTGTTGTATTTGGAAGAAGGTACAAGAAAGAGTGATAGGAACAAATTAAAAGGAAACAAATACAATATGACTTTTACAATGAATAGCCGAATACAGCTCACACTTTACAGTGCTGCCTTAAGGTAAAGAGGTGATGGCTGCTTCCTGAAGATAATTTATAATTTTACCTCTAAATTTCTTGACCTAACTTTCATTTTATTAAACTTATCAGGAGAGAGTGTAAAGCATGCAACACAACTTTGTAAAAGAGGAAATTTAAAAATTCATGAGTGAGGAAACGGACATTTTTAAAGATGATAGGACACATAAATACTAGAAACATGTAAAGGAACCAACCATTAATATAAAGGACAACCACAGGAATCTAACTCTAGATCTGAATATTTGATATATATCTCTTTAAGTGAAAAGAGATTTTCCTTGAAGAGATATATCTTTAATCAATTTACTTAAGCTACTAACATAATTTTTATTATATTGGAATAAGTTACAACTTTTATAACTTCTCTCTATACTTCAAACAAAAATGTTTTACAATTAAAAAAAATAGCTTAAAATCTTAGTGTTAGGAAGCATAGCTAAGAGGATTAGATCAAAAATCTGTTTAAATTGTTCTAAGCCCAATAAATAAAGACTTCCCTTCG
Source organism: Timema podura (assembly GCA_033556935.1). Taxonomy (NCBI): domain Eukaryota; kingdom Metazoa; phylum Arthropoda; class Insecta; order Phasmatodea; family Timematidae; genus Timema; species Timema podura. The sequence continues at coordinate 58,288,965 of JAVRXN010000011.1, forward strand.
GGCTTATTCTGACTTGATGATATCATAAACTACAATTAGAGCTCTGACTGCAAATTTACTTCCAGCAAACCAGATCAAAACCAATTACACAAATATAAATTGCTAATGCGTGCCAGGAATTGAACTCGCAACTCTTAAATCATTAGGCAAGCATTATGCTTACGGAATTAAAATGTCAACTGGAAATAAAGGTAGATAAGTTTTCAAGCTATGTAAGTAGTAAAATTGGTAGTGACTGTAAGTTTGTGCAGTGATAAAACCTTTTGTTTAGGAACTATATTCAAAATTTTAAAAATAACTAACCATTATTAGTGTTGCTACTGGAACCATGTATGAGAACAGCATTCCTCGCTCCACAGACATCCAGCAGTAATGCCGCGTCTCGTAGCTTCGGGATTCACCACATAACACAGCTGTGACATTAAAAATGAGCTGTAACCAGACTGTCTTCAACTAATTGAAATAAAATAATGAGCTAATATATAGTAGTACTATCTAAATGCTACCTTTTGGATAGCATTGAGTCTAAGCTATATAGTCAAATGTCCTTCACCCAACAACATTTCATGGTATTGTTTTATTATTTCATCATGATTTCTAGAAAGAAAACTCGTTAAGTGAACATAACATCTCGATATTTCGGAGTGAGTTTCACGTACCAAGACCTTGCAAAGAGGGAAGCACCCATGCAAGGATGCAGTGCAGATGGAGTCTGGCTTGATGCTCCTCTTTCAACCTGTGATACACATGCATGCTGATGATGATGAACCAACTGCTACACACTAGATGGAGGTAGTGGAGTAACAGGGAGATAGCTTCGCACCATTCTCTACTGCTGGTCGCCTTACAAAATACAAAAAAGAAACTATATATTTATAAGGTTTGTACTCGACTTAAAATAACTAACTATATGACAAACAGATAAATCAATACTCAGTGTCATCAAACGTTTTTCAAGAACTCAGTTTCTTGTATGATGCTAATTTTTTGAACCAAATAAAGTTTTATGTTGTCTTTGAATTTTCATTTTTAAATAATTGAGGATAAAAGAATTCAACCAACCAATCTTTAGGTACTTGTTGTGCATCCATTAATAGTACCTGATTTATTCATTTGTACAAACTAATGTCAGTACTGGCTACTTAAAACTAGCTAACCAAAGTGGAAATTATTGAAAGAGAGAGAGAATAGGAAAACTACCCCAAATGAAGCTAGGCAGGATTGAATTACAGTTTCTCAAGTTGTACTTGGACATGCTAAGCCCCTCTAATTAGTAAGAGTAAGGAAGGTACATATGCAAACTAATGGAACAACCACAATTTTCTTGGATACAGACCGACCATTACTAGCGATTTCATCCAGCACATTGTCTTCTTATGTATTTAAAAGATGTTGCTATTTAAAACCTTAAACTAGCATCGCCTAGGCCTTTGAATTGTTAAATTATTCTACTAAAGGAGTGGGAATTATATTTTAACTTTTGTTTGACCATATTTAAATTTTGTCAGCCTTTCAACTTGTTTAAAAGTCACAATTTAATTATTCTACTCAACTATAACTGAAGAATATGACTAAGTTTTCTCATTTCGACACTGTATGTAAAACGCATACCTGAACTCCAAGCAAGAACACGAGGCTGCTGGCTGAAAGGGCCAACTCTGTGTTTAGGAAGATGAATGTGGCTGGATCATTTGGGGAAGATTTCACTCTTCTGAAGGCGGTGGCCAACGACAGGAATTGCGCCACCAGTGAAATAACACCTCCAATCACTAGTACCTAAAACAAATGTATGTATATTATTCAAGCACTTAGTATATAACCAGCATGGTTGTTGTAGGGCGTTTTATAGCTCTGACTCATTGATCATGTTTTGCCACATAGATATTTAATAGTAAAAGTCCCTAATATCCAAATACACTGGCACTAAAATGTAGAGAGTATACATATACCTAGCAGTAGAAGTAGTATGGCAGTTAATTATTTAAACATTAAATACTTTTATAGAGCATTTAGTATCACTCCAATGTCTCTTAGCCTGTGATCATCTTTCCCTCCCACTCAATAGTGGGCACATGCTATATGAATTATGGCAAAAGATTATGTTTATCCTGTGTATGCTTTAGTAGTAGTACTGGCTGGCTATGAGAAAATTCACTTTATAAACAATTTAAGTAACTGAAATAACTTTTTTTTTTGTAGAAAGGGTGAAAAATAATTGGTTCAAAATAATTGTGCGACCACTTGAAGATTTAGCTTTTGCCTTGTATGTCAAAGTCAAGGTGTGCTAATCGCTCATCTAATCTTGTTAGAAAATTATTTTCATTTTCATATTTATAAATAATAATATATAATAACAAAACTAATATATTTCCCTACCATCTTTCCATCACTTCCCTCATCATGCGGAGCTGCCCCAAAGTAAATGTACATGACGCTGTCTATTAGATCGTGGTCATGTAGATCTGTGTCGGCCAGACTGTCGTCAGGTAACTCTATCTGTGCGTCATCCTGTGTCCCTGATACTGAGATGTCTTCATTGCCAGGGGAGTCCTGAGAGCCTGGGTCTGGTATTACCCCTGGCTCCAGATCACCTGAGAATAAATATCATGTGTTGGAATGTAAGCCATATCTCTCCAACCTCCTGTATTCCTGATACTGAGATGTCTTCATTGCCAGGGGAGTCCTGGGAGCCTGGGTCTGGTAATATACCCTGGCTACAGATCACCTGAGCATACATACATATACCATATATTGGAATATAAACCATATCTCTCCAACCTCCTGTTCTCCTGATACTGAGATGTCTTCATTGTCAGGAGATGCCTATTTTCAGGTACACTACATATGAAGAGTACATGCTGATTGCTAAGCATTTTGGTTCATCCCACATCGAAACACTTCACCACTATAACTTGGCATTCTAGAAATATGTCTTATTTATAAAGTTAATTTTTTTTTAAATCAAAAAACCCACAATAATATTCCTTATGGATTACTTACTGTATGATTTATCTTTACATTATTAAATAAACGGGCTAAGAATGTAAATACAATAATTGTAATATTTTTATCCCACCATTGTGACATCAACAGTTTCCTGTTTTCAAATAACGGGCTTCAATGAAAATCTGACTTTAGAAAGTATCTGACCTAATAGTAGCCGGGGACGTGTTGGCAGCCGGGGAGGGATTGATTGTTGTTGGGATAAAAGGTAAAGTTGTTAATAATAGCCCAAATCCTAATAATGATCAGGCTGACTTAATTGTAGCCAGGACATGGGTATTCCAAGAATTTTTCATGGGCCTTGCACTACGCAATTTTCCTAGTAGTCCCCCACCCCCGTTCTGTTATTCAACTCCCCTGACTTCATCTTCAGGTTGAGCTTTCCTAGTAATTCCCGCACTTTACTTCGTGCCACTCAACTAGAAGCCGGATCTCCAAAAGTAGCCGGGGATATAATTGTATCTGAGGTAAAAAGTAAAATAGTTAATAGTAGCCGGGCTTCTCAATCTGCGATGACGTATGATGCAAATCTTCAACACTCAAAGAGGACACCGGTCTGCTGAAAACTCTGCGAAAAACCTGTGAGATAAAAATTTTTATCTTTAAAAATAAAACTTTAGTGATACTAGAAACGTGGCTAGGGGGTTGAAAAAATAATTTTGCTACCGTAATTTGACAGACACTTAAAAAAAAAGATAAATGAGAGAATGAATATCAACACACAGGTTGCAAATCATTGTAATTACGGCAGTGTCCATGTGGAGGAGACCACAATTAATTTAATTTGAATTAGTTGAAAAATTAAACCGGTACACGGGAATCTAACCAAGACATAATAATAGCTGACAATTTCCACACGTCTATCACAGACCCAACCTTAAACTGTGAGTGAAGAATTATCCTGAGCACGGGACGAATCCTGGATATCTCAGTGGTAGAGCATTGGCGCGCTAAGTCCGAACTGCCCGGGTTCGATTCCTGTGTCCAGGTGTCACTTTTCAACTAATTTAAATTAATAAATGATAGAATCACATGACTTACAAACTAACATTTTTCCCCGCGTAAGACTGATCGCCTGTCCGGGTTATCCGCACTAAATTGCGTTATTGTGGTGGGACTGATGAAAGCAGCATTTAAAGAAAATGTATCTCTGCTTGCTTGGAGAGAGAGTAGAAAACCATTTAGGAATAAATCACCCTCAGGTACACCCGGTCAGCATTTGTAACCCGACCTCCTCATCATCGTCAAATCATCCCAGCAGGGCCTCAAATTTTGTCCACGTGACTACCAATACAAGCAGACACAAAGTGATTCATCTAGGGCAGTACATATAATATAGTTTAACTGCTTCAGTGGCCGCATGATCTAGGGCGTGGTGTTGGACTAGATTACCAATGACAGGGAGATCGGGTTTCGAATCCCGGTCGTGTGTACTGAGGGGTCATAAATAGATTTCAACTCTCCCTCCATGCAAATGCGGGTAAACTTCCTATGAATGCAGCCTTCCTCATCCCTAGTCAATTAGTACATAAGCGTATAACCTGAACAGGTAGTAAGACGCTATGCTAATTAATGATAGTAATAAAAAAGTAAGCTGATATTACACTCCCATTTCTTACGCCTAGATAGCCTAATTTTGAATAGCAGTCGACTTCGGTGGTATTGTGGTAAAATGCTCACCTCAGGAGCCGTTGTCCGTGGGTTCAAACCCTATTGGGATCGCCGGAGTTTACTTGAATGATAAAAAATCCGTAGCACAACTTCCTTCGGATAGTGAAATAAAGTCATCAGTCCGATATCGATTGCGATATGTAAAAGAATTCTGGGAGGTGTGTGAAAATACCTTTCCCGGCAAAATTAGTAGGCTTTTTCACTCTCGCTCATGGAAGTTCTCGTGTGTTGATATAGTCAGCCGGTTCAGAAAGTGCACGTTAAATAGCTCAAATAAATAATTGACTAGCATGACGAACTTATATAAAAAAGTAACAATTTCCATTCAGAATCTCCCGGAGTCAAACCCGGTTCCGATCCACCACTCTTTTCTTACGAGCGCGACATAAGGAAAAGCTAGTTTATAATACTATATTAAGTTAGTAAATGTAATTAATAGAGTGTGATACAACTAAACTACAGCATGCGTAGTGAAGCTCTCTTATGTTAGGAGCACCCATTACTAAGGGTCCTAGATTTGATTCCAAACAAGGGCCTGAAAATAAAATAAAAGTCTCTGATTAGTTTTTATAACCTACCGCCCAGTGACGATTTAACGTTCTGGAAATTGATTTATATATTTTTGTTATTATGTTTAGTACAGTACCGCGTCTTACTACCCTTTAGTGCTATACACAGATGTATTAATCACGCTGATGGGTTAAGGTTGAATTTAGAGGAAGTGTACACACATTTTTGCGGAGGGAAAGTGAAAAACTTTTGAGGGAAAAACTACACTCAGTACACCCGACCGGGATTCAAGCCCGTATCTTCCCGTCATTGGAAGTACCGTACATTATATTGCGAGTGTGACGCCTCAGACCAGTGGTCTTAAACAAAAATTAATCGAGAGGGCCAGATTCACAAACTCGGGGTGTGTTTTCAGACCACAGCCTATAGAAACATGTCAGCTTGAATCATATATTCTATACTTACTTTTGTTTTTGCAGCACATCTTGCTACCCGTCCGGACTATGCACACTTAAATGGTAAGGTATGAGAAAGATAAAATTTAGAGGAAAATGTAGCCGCATTTGAGTTAAGGGAATGTGGGAAACCATACAGTAAAAACACCCTCTGTATATCTGTATAACCATCTGTAATTTGAAGCCTGACCTTCCCTACACCGGTTAACCAGACCATAATAATAATAATAATAATAATAATAATAATAATAATAATAATAATAATAATAATAATAATTTTTTTTTTAGCACCACGTCTTACTACCCTTTCGGGCTATACGCTTAAGTACTAATTACGCTAATAGAGGAGGAATCGGGAAGGTTGAATTTTGAGGAAGTGAACTCGCATTTGCGTGGAGGAAGAGTGGAAAACCATTTAGGGAAAAACCACCCCAGTTCATCCGACCGAGATTCGAACCTCCATCCTCAGACAATAAGAATATGGCGTTTAATCCGCGCGCTCACCGATGTAGATTTATGCTATTTGATGCTATGTACATAATGTAAACTACTTAAAATATTTTAAAGCCGATATTTTACCAGATGTTTATATGGGCTAGTGATATACTTGAAGTAGTAATTATTAAATTATGTAAATAAAAAATTCACACAATCAAGTATTTAAACTAATGATACAAAATTAGCACATTTTGAATTTGTTTTATGTGTTTTTTTGCTATTCACAATTATGTACACATTAAATCAAAACTATTATTTTTGTGTGTGTATATGACTGAAGGCCTGATTGTATATACAAGTATTGCAGACGAACGGGCCGGTCAGATATGTCTCGCGGGCCATGAGTTTGCGAGCTCTGATTTAGACCATCCAACGACTGAAGTGGGTGGTTGATATAATTGCTCTTGAATTAAAGTTGTGATACAATGAGTATCATCTTAGAGGTAACTGCGGGTCTAACGGAGAAAAACTTTTTCTTCGCCTTTTCTCAGCTAATTTTTGCCAAATCTCCTCGCTTTCTGTTATTTCTGAAGGTGATGTAATAGTAGTGATGGGCACTAGCGAATGATTAAAACTATTGTCTCCAAACTATCGAATTTCTAGTGCTAACAAAGCTGACTGTTCAAAACTATAAGGTCTATTATATTATATACCTATAATTACCTCTGGCTTGTGCCGTAAGTTTATGGGTGTCGGAAAAAATTATTCCAAATTATTAATAGTGTATTTCTGTATTGTGATCCCTAACGATTATCATACGCAATAATTGATGTGTTGTCGCAATGGTATCTATGTTTGAAAACCATAATTAGAATATTAAAATTATTTTTAAAAAGTAGTCACATAAAATTACGACAATTCGATCATTAAAGTGATTTATCATTCAACTTGGAAACACATATAACAATTTTTACATAGAATAATAGTAGGATTTTGATCATTAAAGTTTATTTTAGACCCGATTTATAATAAAAACAACCTCAAGAGCGACGAATATTTTCCATAAGCATAACATGGATTACATTCGAATTCATACGGACGACTATCGATCAGCAAAGTTCTGCTTCCCAAAAGTGGACCTTATTGATTGAAACGAATGTTTTGTGTGAATATGGCAAGTAAAATATTCAAATCAGTAAGGTTGGCCATATATCAGCAACAACGGAAATGAATTTGAATACTTTTCATTCGAATGATTTTTAAACTATCGAATAGGTATATAGTCTAATACTATCGATAGTTTTCATTCGATAGTGCCCATCATTATGTATTGGTGGGGTAAGGAGGTAACACCGACAAACCAGCATTGCATAATTGGTCTTATATTCTAGGAACAATTGACCAAACTAAAACAATAGGATGACAACGTAGTATTCATGCAGTTCCCTCAGATATGAATTCTGGTGTAGTAATTAATACGTGTCTAGAAATAAATATGTGATGAAGTTGATCAGATTAGGACTCAAGAGAGATTTAGGAATATTTTACTGTTTGAGTAGGATTTTAGGCGATGAACGGACTCGAATGGGAGTTTGAGCAGAAGTGAATGAGAAGTTAGGTAAACGTCAGCCTGACCAGATTTATTAACTGTAAATAATCATCTTATTATCAAGAACGATTTTTTTTAAAACTTTACCTGTGTTGTTGTGTGGAAGAATGTCTGGATATTCGTACGCCGAGTAGTACTCATCTACGTCACTAGGTAGTGCAGCATTACTAGCGGCTCCAACATCACTGCTGGGTGACGTCACAATACCTGGAGGTGGTTCCACCCCACCCCCTCACTTAGGTGGATATTGGGGATGTGCCGTTGATGTGGGCACTTGAGCCTTAATACAAAAAATAAATACAGACCACAATCAAGATGCTGCATACTATATATTATTATTATTATTATTATTATTATTAGTACCGCGTCTTACTACCCGTTCGGATTATACGCACTTACGCTAATGTGTAATGGTAGGGAGATTGTGATATGAAATGGAGGACCTACAGTTCGACGTGGAATCCGAACCACGGTGGAGGCCTGGTATTCCACACATTCACAAGTTGTGATTAATACCATATTATATACAAACTAGACCCAAATAACGTATAGACACTGAATACAAATTTAATTTAATATTAATTTTAGTCTTTTACTAAGATATTATGCATATACCTTCTAAGAACAAAATTAACCTTGTGTACAACTTATTCTAAAAAATTAAACTTAAGCTAAACAAACTCACTCATGATAAATTTATTGGAATGAAACCAAGGCCCTATGGAAACAGCGACGTTATTACTGACCAAGCATAGGGTGGAAACTATGAGGAGGAACTGCCAGAAGAACTGCACCGTATACTAATTGAAGGGAGGATGGAATATTAGCTTCTAGAGGAAACACCTCAAGTGCATCAAGCCATTTTGTAACTGCATTGTTTACTAATTGAAGGGAAGATGGAATACTATCTTCTAGAGAAAACATCTCAAGTGCATCAAGCCATTTTGTAACTGCATTGTTTACTAATTGAAGGGAAGATGGAATACTATCTTCTAGAGAAAACACCTCAAGTGCATCAAGCCATTTTGTAACTGCATTGTTTACTAATTGAAGGGAGGATGGAATACTAGCTTCTAGAGGAAACACCTCAAGTGCATCAAGCCATCTAGGAAATACTTCTTCCTGTGTCAGAGTCGGGCACTATGGGACTGAATACCCATACATATAATTAATCACACCATCGAGCGGAATTCGCATTCATATTCTGTCCACTCTTGTGACCGAGTGGTTAGAGAGGTCGACCATACCTCTATTGAGCCCTGGTTTGATTTCAGTTGCAAGAAATTAAACTAATTCATTCAATTGTTTATGAATTAGTACTCAGTCCCAGATTTGGGTGTGCTGTACTCGGTGCCTTGTCGTAAGTTAAGTTAGTTTGTAGGCTCCGAGCTGATATGCTTGTGTTAATTACGTGAGTTTTAAGTTCATAATAACTATAATAACCATAAATAGGTATATCTATACCTCAGTTTTATCTTCTGTGGTGCTGACTGACAGTTCACAGCTGACTTCTGACAGTCAACAGTTAAGTATATACCTAAATTTTGACTGTCAGAAGTGACAACTGCTAAATACATGTTTTTTGCAGATCATATGGTTCGGCGTAGGGATACATAATTTAGTCTGGTAGCTTTTCAAAGCCATCAAAAGTCAGCTGTGAGCTGTCAGTTAGCACCACAGAAGCTAAAACTGAGGTGTATAGTATGTTTTTAGTAGAAAGGATCTTTAATAAAGTAGAAACATTTTGCCATCAACATTGATCACATTGAGGGCTTATATTAGAGTACTAGTGTTATTTTGTCGGTAGTAGAATAGCTATGTATTAAAAGTGACAGCTGAAGGTCACATGACTTGACGTATGAATATGTGAAGGTAGTTTTATAACTTTTGTAACTGTCTGATTTGGTCCTTATCAGCAAAATTCATAGGCTTATTTATATAGTTGTGGTAAATTTTTATAGCAACTTAGTAACCGGTTTTTTGTTTTACAATCCCCTGTCTTACTACCCGTCCTGAATATCGGCATATTTACACTAATGGGGTATGGATTAATAATGGAGAATATAGAGTATTATTATTATTAGCACCGCGTCTTACTACCCGTTCGGGTTATACGTACTTACGCTAACATGTAATGGTAGGGTGATTGTGAGATGAAATGGAGGACCTACAGTTTAACGTGGAATCCGAACCACGGTGGAAGTCATTCCACACATTCACAAGTTGTGATTAATACACGTCTTGTCAGGGGTGAAGGAAGGGTTTGTCAATCAGATAAATCTGTGCCGGGACCAAGGATTGAACCCCGGACCCTCAGCACAGAAGTCCGACACCTTACCCCTAGACCACCAGGTCACCAATATAGAGTAAATGTACCCAAATTTGCTTAAAGGAAGAATGAGAAACCATCTTAGAACCACCTTAGAACATCAGGTCAAAATTCTAACCTAGATATTCCCTCCTCACCGGCAAACCACACCAGACGAGACTTAAGCCTTTTGTGAACGCCCACTCAACCATGTGGTGCTGTAACCAGTAGAACTTTGAAATGACCCGAGTTCCTGTAAGCCTAAAAGTGATGGAATCGTGGCTGGAACACGAGCTGATGCAAGAGAGAGTTTTTTTAATCTCAGGAAACTCAGACCTCTCCTCTCTCTCCCCCTTCCCCGCCCCCCCCCCCCCCCCCCCCCATTCTCGCGCGAACCCTCTTCTTTCCATCCAAAACAAAGCCGCGGAGAGGTTCTTGAGAAGATGTCGTCGTAAGCTGCCAGATTTTAATTAGTTTCGTGCGCTAATTCTGAAACAACGCTACTACACATTTTGAGTTGATGTCTCCTAACAGGCAAGCCCGGTGGTGTTATACAGGGTGTTATGCTAGGAACTTGTCAAGGGTTTGTTTCAGCAGAACGATTTAAGAACCTACTGCACAACTAAAATTTTCAATGGTAAAATTTACTGCAATTTTATTTTTATTAAATTATATTTTATTAAAAATATTATATAATCTAAATGTCGTTATTGATAATTAAGTTAGAGTAATTAGGTTTTATCATTTTTTTGTGAAATATTAAGGAAGATACCCGTCTTGGTGGCGTAATTGGCTAACGCGCTAGTTTCGAGTTGAGCCAGACTGCCGAGGACGGGGAGATCGAGGTTCGAATCTCGGTCGGGCGAACTGGTGGTGGGTGGTTTTCCCTAAATGGCTTTCAACTCTACCTCCAAGCAAATGCGGGTTTACTTCCCCTAAAAATTCAACCCCCCCAATTTCTAATCCATTAGCGTAATTAGTACTTAAGCGTATAACGCGAACGGGTAGTAATGATGCGGTGATAAATAAATAAAAAAAGTAAGGAAGATGTGGAAAGAAATGCAGACATTTGGTTAAAGGCTAGTAAGGACATAGGTTTAGAAGTGAACGCTGAAAAGACTAAATATATGATCACACAGAGAACACAGATTGAGGACGATAATTTAGAGATTACTCCGCTCAACATATCATTTGACATGGTTAATGAGTTTAAATATTCAGGAACAATTTTAATTAGCAATAACGATATTGGACTGGAAATTAGGAAAAGTATAAAATCAGGAAATTCATGCTGTTACTCTGTCAGTCATTTGTTGAAATCTCACTTGCGTTCAAGGTATTTATAACTCAGAATATACAAACCATAATTATTTTACCGGATGTTATATATGGGTGTGAAACGTGGTATTTTACCTTACACGATGGGAAAAAATTGTTTAAAAAAAAAAGATGGATAGGAAGATATTTGGTCCAAAATGGAATGAGACTACTGAGGAGTGGAGGAGGTTGGTTACCTCGATGTAGATGGGAGGATGACATTAATATTATCCTGAAAAAGATAGGGTGTAAGGAGGTGGGCTGGATATAACTAGCTAGGTGGCGTTCTTTTAAAGTGCGGCAATAAACTTTCGAGTTCCTAACGCCATATCGTAGTAAGTAAAGTTGTTTTTAAGCACCACGTCTACTACCAGTTTGGGTTATACGCTGATGTATTAATTACTCTAATGGCTTTAGGATTAGAAAGGGTTATATTTATAGGAATGTACCAGCACTTGCGTGGAGGAATAGTGACAAACGTTTTGAAAATAACAACTCAGTATCCCAATCGAGATTCGAACTCGATCTTCCTGTCCTCGGCAGTCTAGTCACTGCAAGAGTACCGCAATCAGACCACGCGGCCACGAATCGGGTAAGTAATAGTTAAAGTTTATGTTAAAAAGATAATTTGATTAACGATATAGCTATATAGGAAATACTTCATTGGATGCAACGGCTGAAGGGCCAGCGGGGAGGGCGTAATATACTGGCGACCACAATGGAGCTAGGGTTTGAATTCATTAAGTTAAGAGCAATCTGTTTTATGTTAAAAGAATTTATTGAAATTGTAAAGAAAGTTAAATATTAGTGGAAATGCCGGATTTAAGTTTGTAAGATACGGCTGTAAAAAACTGATAATAAATTGGATGCAACGTTTCTAACATTCTACTTGTGGTCTACTAAGTAGATGAAGTAACTATAGGTTGGGAAGGGCAGCATCTAGAGCCTAATACACACACACGTACATAATATGTATATCATATATTTAAAGCAAAACCCACTCACTCACGCACTCATCACCATATTTCAACAACACCTAGGCCTGGACACTTGACATTTTACAGTGAAGGTACTCTTTAGACCCTAGGCAAGATAGAAGACAGGGGTTTTGATAAATAAAACCTCTATGGGTTAAAAATGGGGGTTTGAAAGTTTTCAAAATTCATTGATGTATCTTTTGAACCACTGACAGAGCACTTGAAATTTAAAATCTAAGATTGGGTCTTTTTTTTGGGGGGGAGGTGGGGGTAGGGTTCAAATTTAATCTCCTAAGAGGGTCGAGAGGTGAAGAAAAATGTGAGATTTCACTGACTTATCATCATCCTATTTTCCCGGGCTTGAAAACTTGAAATGTTGCTCGTCATGAAAGTTGCCCTATATAATCAGAAAAATATTAAATTGAGAAATTAAAAAATGAGGCTCCGGGAATTTGAGTGGCCCATGATTATATGAAAATTATATATGAGGTAGAAAATTGTAGTTTGCCAGACAGGTGGAAAGACATTTCAAGATAACCAAATAAATCTTAAAATTTGAAATTCTAATAGTAAATTAGGGATAAAGGGGGTGGGGGATTTGAAATTTAAAAAAAAGTAAACAACTACTTCCAGTGTGGTAGAAAACTGAAATTCAGCATGCAGGTAAATAATATCACTCGAAATAAATATTAAGGGTTGAAAATGTTACATTTTTAATTGAGATTTTGGAAAACAGGGGGAAGGAGTAGTATAAACAAAAAAAAGTTTTGGTAGAAAATCTAAATTCAACAGGTAGATAGAAGGATAACTCCATATAATTTTATTAGTCTTAAAGTTTGAAATTTTTACGTAAGAGTTGTTTAAATGGTGATGGGGTTTTACAATTTTCAATACTAATCGAAGCAACTACTTTTCTTGGTGGTAGAAAACTGAACACATGAACATTGGGTTCGGAGGCGAACACTTTGACCCCAAGACCACTTAGGTCTACTATAATAATATTAATACTAACTTATAGTAAAACGTTAGTGATATAGACCGCAAAAATGTGTGTTTGTATTTTCTAAAAGTTCATCTTTATCAGAATCCTACTATAGTATTTCTATCCTAGAATTTGGGTGGGTGTACATTACATTATGTACCCACCAATCAACATTTGGGTGGGTACAGTGTACCCATATAAATATACCTGTTCTGGGTCTATTAATAGCAGCAATGCTCATTGAAACAAATATGGTCATGACGTGTGGCGTGGTTAGAATTCTAGCTCTTTAAGCTAGAGGGGAGGGTGTAAGGTGGATGGGGTCCGAAGGTTGGGGTTAGGTGCTCGGGCCGTTGAGCCTCCCTGTGGCCTCATCGGTCGACAGGTTTGCAGGTGAACTAAGGCATCAATCTCATCTTAACTTGTCGGTGACGGAGAGTACAATGTTCGGATCCTGGACAGATGTCTGAGGGGTTTTTGTCCAAATAATTTTCCATTCTCTCTTCGCAATGTATAATTATCCAAATTTCACCTTGCTCATCAGAAGTGGTGCACAAAAAAATTAAGTTTTCACGCTATAATACTATTGATCGAATTTAGAGACCAAAATGTCGTTTCACAATAAGACTGAAGCCAATCGGGGATCGAACTTTAAGGTCTCTTGTCAGAATCCGCTACACATTTCTCGCTGCCAACCTTTGCAGATTAAATGTATCATCCAATAACCGCAATCGCGTGCCTTCAAAATAAATGCAAGCGCCATTTGTTTGCAAACGTTGTGTTGCGCCGATTGTTTGTGGTCAAGTTGGTAGTAGTCTTTGACCGCGTTCCCCCCTCCCCTATTCTCACTCGTAACTGGGCTAGTGCCATGTCCATCTGATGTAGGGGAGGGTGGGATGTGTTGGAACCCAGGGTGATGAGAACATTCGGTACAAATGTTCCACTCCCCCCATCCCTTTCCGCTTGCCGCACTGGGTTTTGTGTTCACTGTGGGTTTCAACATTTATTGTACACGAGTGTGCTTTTTTTTACAAGCTAGTTACAAAAACAAAAATAAAGGACTATTAGCGTTTGGGGCCCTCTTTTAGTTGGACTTCTCATTATTTGTACTTAACACCTGTTTTCGCAATACCTTGAAATAAAGAATTTGAGCCAACTAATCAGGGTTGACCTAGATTTTTTTAGGGTGTAAATAACTGTGTGGAGAAGTAATTCCAAATCTTACTGGGCACTACTCATCCTTCTAATGTCATTCAAGGTCAAACTCTGATCTCCTGGGTCAGACTCAAGTGTCTAGGTGCTTTACCAATGCACACTTATCGCATATTGGAATGTAAGTACCAATATTTTACTTTTTAATCTCGAGGCATATGAACTTTTTAATATTTTATAGACGAGCTGGAGCTCCTAATTCGATTCAATTTTGTTTATACTTGAAAACATTATAAAACTGCCTCTAAAATGTTTAATAGTATTATTAGAACCATGCGGGACTTTTGGACATCCCTGTAGATCAACTTACCCACAGAACAGTAGGTTTTCATTTCCTTTCAACCTTTCGTTTGGATTTTATCGGCGTCCTCTGAAAAATAAAAGCTTCCATACAAAAGCCCCAGGATTTCACGTAACTACAGTAACACACATCTCTACGCATGCCCGAAACCCGACCCAATCGATCACAAGTTTTGTTAAATACCAGGACACGGATGGCTGTCTACCTATTAATTTATTTGACAGGACCTTGTGTCACCCAGTAAATCATCTTAAACGTTTTAACCTTAATGTCAAATTAATTTTTGTTATTTACAATTGGTTCATTATAGTAGTTCAACCCAAATTAAGCTCGGATCGGATCACTACAATAAGTTCGCGATAGGAATAACAATTTAGAAAATAGGGTGACCTGGTGGTCTAGGGGTAAGGTGTCAGACTTCTGTGTTGGGGGTCCGGGGTTCAATCCTTGGTCCCGGCACAGATTTATCTGATTGCCAAAACCTTCCTTCACCTCTGACAAGATGTGTATTAATCACAACTTGTGAATGTGTGGAATCCCAAAGCCTCCACCGTGGTTCGGATCCCACGTTAAACTGTAAATCCTTCATTTAATCTCACAATCACCCTACCATTATACATTAGCGTAAGTGCGTATAACCCGAATGGGTAGTAATACGCGGTGATGATGATAATAATTTAGAAAATACAAAATTTTATTTTTTAGTGTCGACCTTGACCAAATCTACCATATATTAGTATAATTATATATGTATTGATACTATCTATCAAAAAGACCATTACAGATAGCATTATTTTACATATCACCATCACCACACACATCACATCACCAGAGCTTTCAAGAGGGGAGAGGATAAAATGAGTCAGTTTTCCCTAGACACCCATTTCTAGTGGGGAAGGGGGGGGGGAAGGAGGGAGTGGCAGCTTTCAAAATATATCTCTTTTACAGTAGCAAGTCTTTCCGCAGTCACAACACAAGAGCTTAAAAGGCAATTATTTTTAATTTTGTTTCACTGATTTTTTTCAAAACTAGTTTTTTTTTGTTAAGGCTATTGGCATTGTAAGGTGTTTAGAAAATTGAGAAAACTCATATTTTTTATTTAATGTATGGAGATAAAATATAATGTTAGTAAAATTAATAACTCGCAAACCTTAAGTTGATTTTTTTTAAGGAGACCCCCAAAATTCCATTAATATGCATGACCTTGTTTGAAAATGTTAGTAACTGCGGGTTTTTTTACCATGTTTTGACTATACTTTAGTTATTTTTATTTTAAATACTAGGCTTATATTATTTAACTATGTATATCGTCATAGAATTCCGAATGTTGGGAAACTCTATCTAATTTAAATCTTTATTCGATATTAACATGAATATGAACCCGCTACGGTGGCCACATGGTCTAAGGCACTACTCTCACAATAGGCTAGACTGCCGATAACGCGGAGATCGTGGTTCGATCCCAGTCGGGTGTACTGAGGGTGATTTTCCCTAAGTGGTTCCCCACTCTCTCTTCACACAAATTCTAGTACACTTCCTCTAAATTTAACCTTATTCGTCCGTAACCCAGAAGCGTAATTAGTACACAAGCTTACAACCCAAATGGGTAGTAAGATGCGTGCTCAAAAAAACATGCATATGGTTACAAAAACTTTTAAAATCAAGAATTTCGATTATTTAAAACACTGGCTCCTAACCTTTTTCAGCTTGGTAGATAATCAAATTTCCATCCCTCCCCAGTTTTTTGGGAAAATTAATTTTTTTAATGCTTTCTATTCTTTATTTAATAAAAAAATCAATGTAACACTGCAAGGATAGTGGTAGAAAAAATTACAATATTATCGTGATGGTTGTCACTGATTTGTTTTCATTGCTTCTTGAATATTGGGTTTAATGTTTGACAGAGCACACCACAAATCACTTTCTATTTCAAGTCAACAACTCTGTTTAGTTTTTATGAGCGTCAAGAGTTGGATATTCGGTGGTGTTGCACATGGCCTCAATGGTAGCTGAGGGCAGCGTTTTTCAAACTGGGCTCTTCCATTATCTCAGGTTCAGGAGGAAATTTTAGAAATTCTTTATTTGTTTTTAACACTATAACATAACATCAGTGATTAGGGTTGCCAAATTTTTCAAATATGAATAAAGTATCAAAGACGCAGCCAGAACATGGGAAATTTTCCGTTTGTTATAACTTATCTAGCTGTAAACGTTAACTGTCGAATTTGAATGTTGATAATATTGGTGTAAAAAATGCTCAAGGGCTCCAGCATGTATTTTTTATGATTAAAGTGTTCCTTTCGACTAAAAAGTTTGGGAACTTTTGGTTTAGGGAGAGGGTGGAAAGGAGAATTGAGGGGCGAATCCGATGCTTACGAGTTTGAAAATAAACACATAGATGCACACTTTTGGCTGATTCTTAAAGTTATTATAAATGGTGGGCAGTATTCCCAATACTGCAAGAAGTAATTATTTTAATTAATTTGGAAAAGTGATTTAAATGAATTTCTTAAATGATTTTAACGTTATTTCCTAATTGTCCCACGCCCCCACTCTCTGAAAGTACTTCACCCCTACCCAAGGGGGTGCGTCTCCAAGGTTGGGAATCCCTGATTTGAAACATCTGCACCCATGGACCAAGACTTCAGACTCATTCAACGCTTGGATTGTCGTCACCAAGAGTTTGGGACTTGAATCCCGGCTGGGTGTGCTTGGTATCATTTTATAAGATGTGATTTTTATTGTGTTTTGTCCATCACCTCTATATTCTGATGTATTTCTTTTAATATACCCTATTTATCATTTTGTCGGTGAACTTAGACCACTAATGCCGCCTGTCCTCTGCCTCCTCCTCCTTCAACTCCAGAATTTTCTTCTTTCGATCAAGTCATCTAATATTTGAATCCTCTTTCTTCTTAAGCTCATCTTTCCTGAAACCTTTTCTACTATGAGGTCGTGCAGAAGAGCGTTCCTTCTAAGGATGTGTCCGATCCAATTCGCTTTGTACCGACTCTTATTAGGACTACTTCATTTGTCACCATGTCTGTCCACCTGATCTTTTAAGACTTCTCCAGCCACCACATTTCAAAGCTCAAAAGTATTTCTTTCTTTTCCATCTATCTAAGAGTCCAAGTTTCTGTCCATACAGCATGATGCTCCAAATGTAGCATTACATCAGTTTTTCTTCCTCAGTTCCAAACTCAACTTTTTGGTCTACAGTAACCTCTTCTTATTGAAAGCTTCCTTGGTCTTGGTGATTTATGTATCATAAGCCTATCAAATTAAAGTAATTTATAGGTATGAACCTAACGGGTTCCAATCGAAAAGTCGTTGATCGATTCCAAACTGAGTACAATGGATGGGGGTGACGATGGTGGCTGGGGTTGGAGTTCCCCTTTCCTCTAATGTGTCTCACCGTTCTCTCTCAAAGAGAATGATGATCAACTTCTTCAAACTTCTTCCTCTCTAATCTACTACCTTGGATTATAGTAATTATATTTAAGGTGGGAGTGTAGGGACGTAATAAAAGGTAAGTTTTTGTAGTTCTTATAGCAAAACTTTTTCTCGACAAAATAAATCAAACATCACTCCAGTACAAACATAAGAATTTATTTTATTCACATGGTGATATCAACAGTTGTTGAATATCTATCATTAACATAGCGGCATTAGATGAATAACTTTTTTATCAAGAGAAAAAGTTGTCATTAAATTCCAGGACACCCTTGACAGATATCCAAGAACTGTTGGTATCACCATGCGAAGAAAATTAAGCTCATTGTTTCCACTGGAGAAATATTTGATTTATTTTGACCAAGAAAAGTTTTGATATGAACATTGCAAAAACACTTGACCTTTTCTCGCGTCCCCTACACTCCCACCTTAAAGAGTCACGTAGCTGAACAGGTGAACTAAATATCGGGATTATTTATTTAGATTTTCTGGCGACGGGGAAATCGGGATTCGAATTCCAGATTAGGTGTACCATGGTGTTTTTTCTTAAACTGCCATCCACTCTCTTCTTTCAATGCGGATACATTTCCTCTAAATTCTAATTTTCTCATCCTTACCCCATTAACCTATTTAAATAGACTGAAAGAGTATAAATACGTGACGAAAAGATGATAATTTAGATTCCACGTTAAAGCCGTCACTATCCTATCACACTGACAATAAAGCGTACTCTTTAAAACCATTGACGTGAGGTCTGCCCCTTGGCTATGTACGAGTAAGCAACTCTCACTCGTTCCTGTTGAGCGTGAAGTGTAGCCAAATAATGGCCCCCACTTCCCTGTCCGTAATAGCTGCAATTAACAGCCCGTTCTAGTTCACCTCGGTACTCGCTCTAGTGAAATTACCCTTGAAACTCGCTCATACACAGAACTGCTCAAGGAGTACATTTCCGTCTGAAGGGGTTGGTGACCAGGGTGTACAAGAAGCACTCGACTAGAGGGGGTGCACAACAATAAAAGTGCCAGCTTTAATCTTTTATTTGTACGTTCAACACAAGGTTGTCAACGACTTTATATAAAGGTAAGGACGTGGAAAGAATCTTTGATGAAATACCTCTGCAACAGTGTGGGAAAACACGATGATAATTCATGCGTGAGGAAAACTAACCAAGTGCATGTCGTGAATCGATCCCCGACCTTTTGCAATGCCGTCTGTCTTATACTGGGAAAAAGAGCCGAAACATTTTACCGATCAGGCTAATACTTGGTATCTAGGGTTTTAATAAGGTTCCCCAGAGGTTTTTTTTGTAACTATCCATCTAACCCTAAAACTAAGAGTAGTTTATTCATGGGCGAAAAGGGAAAAAATAGATTTTCTCAAAATCGGCACTACTAATTTTTATTAAAATTCTTGTTTAGGCACTATTTAACTTTATAAACAAAATGATGCATCTCATTTTCCCACGAAAATTACTTTGAAGGTAATTTATACAAGTGCAAATTTCCAATTTTGATTATAGCTCCACAACTATTTGAGTAACTAAATAACTTAGGGCTCTTAAAATAAACAAATTTTAATTGAAATAATGTCAACCTTGGTGGCATTGGGGTGAAGAGCTCGCCTCAGGACCCGATTTTAGTGGTTTCAAACTTAGCCGAGGTCGACGGATTTTTACTGAGCGATAAAAATCCTGATTGCTGAACCCTTCCTTCACCTCTGACAAGATGTGTATTAATCACAATTTATGAATGTGAGGAATGCCAGGCCTCCACCGTGGTTCGGATCCCACGCTAAACTGTAGGTCCTCCATTTCATCTCACAATCACCCTACCATTACACATTAGCGTAAGTGCGTACAACCCGAACGGCTAGTAATACGCGGTCCTACAATGATAATGATAAAAATACGTAGCACAACTTCTTTCAGAGGGTAAGTAAAGCTGTTGGTCCTATGTCGATTGTGGAATTTAAAAGAACCCTGGAAGGTATGTGAATATATCTTTGCCGACAAAATTTTTAGGCCCTTTCGCTCACGTCATAGAAACTCTTGTGTGCTAATATATTAAATCGGTTCAGAAAGTGCACGTGAAATACCTCAAATAATTAAAAATAAAATAAAAATTGAAATTATATTTTAAAAAAAATCAAAATTTTCTTAGTTATAGACAAATATATTATTTAAAATATAACGTTGGTAAATGGGTAGTTGAAAACGCACAGAACCAATTATATGTTTCTGTAACTGTGTAAATTATTTCATGTGTGTTCTTTGGGGAAATGTGATGTTATTTTTTCTCCATTATGTTTCTATAACAATGTATATTATTTCGTTTCACATGTCTTACCAGTTATAGGATGTATAATTTAGATAAATAAACGAGAAAGTATGGGAGGTGCACCGTAGCATTTATTTTTGATACTCCACAGACAATGCTCATGTGCACATAAACTTTGTTCATTATCCCTGGTTGTATAAATGTGTATTTTATAGGCTATTATTTATAATTTGTAATCTTTAGGTCATGTGTTCTAGCTTTGCTTCTTTAAATAGTATTTTTATGCTAGACATATGTTTTTAGGTGTTTTCTCAAAGGCTATGGTGGCACAAATTACGAGAGTGGGATATTCTTGTGGTACAAATTCAGTACTAAATATTGTCTTAGGTTTCAGTATTTGTGCTTGGCACCGACAGTTTTTAGGCCTTTCATTAAAATTGAAAATTATATAGGCACAAATTCATTGGCAATTGCATTAAACATTGCCATAGGTCTCATAATTTGTGCCATTATGGGTGCTGCCACTTAACGGACCTCATTTCTGGTAGGTCAATGCAACTAGGCTGGGAAGGTTCGTAATGGGAGGGAAGTGTTTCCTTCCTAAGCAGATATTTTTAAAACAATGTTCAAGCTTAAGAATAGTTTTACATTGCATATAGATGCATTTTAGTTTACATTTGTAAAGTGAGTGTTTGATTTAACTGTGTGCATTCGTTACAAGTTTTTTTTTCTCTCCACATTTATGGGTCATCTATTTTTTTAATTTAAAGTAATTAGGATCAAAATTGGCTATAAAGAGCCATAGGCGATCAAAATAATTTCCTAGTTATGGAGTTGTATACACGTCGTACCCTCAATGAGATGATGTGATCATAGTAATTATGAAGTTGTGGAACCAGGCGTGATATTAAACCTAACTTAAGCTTAATCAACCAAACCCTGGTGACCAGGACGGAATTCGGGGGGGGGGGTCAAAGGGTCAGTTGACCCCCCTGTGAAAGTTGGAAAATTAATACAAAAAACAAAATGAAAGTTCAAATTTTAGAAAGAAAATTCCACATAGATAAATTATACAATTTATTGTCTTTTTACGCGCAGACACCTCTTAAGCCGGCTCCACACGTGCGTTATTCGTCTACGTTTATTCAATACTCGAATGGCTCACACAAGTGTGGAAAAAGTATTCGTTTTCATGTAGGAATGTTTGTCTTGATTGCGAGTAACGAACATTGTTCCGCATAGATAGGTAACACTACCACAGTCAAAGAAGACTAATAATCGCCTGAGAGCAGTTCGTCCACGAATACCGAATATAGAGTGTGTGTGGACAGCAGGATCGGCGGAACTGTAGGAGACTCTGCTCCCTGGAAATAATTTGCCCCTCCCTGGAATAAATTTCCCCTAGATATATTTCAAATCCTCTGCTATTATAGAATATGAAGCTGAAAATGGCCTTAAATAAAACTCCAAATGACTTCTAGATGTATTCTATTGTAAGAAATTTGCCGGAGAAGACAGCTTTAAATAACTAATAAACAAGAGGCATCTAACTGGTAGAAAAAGTCAGGGGAGGGAAGCTCTAAATAGGTTCCAAGGTCATACAACTTTCATAAATGTCTAGGAGAAGACAAATCCAAATATGTTCTAGATACATGTCATTTTGAAAAATTTTCAGGTGAGGACACCCCAAATAGCCTAGTTTCTGGAATAATTCACTTTTCAAAATTTGGTCGGTGGAAGACCATTTCAAATATTATCTTCTAGAGGTATTAGCTATCCTAAAAAATCAAGGTGAGGAACACTATAAATAGCTTCGAGGGGCATCCAAATTTCAAAAATGTTTAGGTGAGGAACACTTTAAATGATGACTTATAATTTATAAAAGAATCTAATTTAAAAAAAATCAAGGCAAAGACTACTCATAGCTTCTAGAGTGAACCATTTTTCAAAAAATTGTTCAAGGAGAGCCACTCCAAATAGTTTATAAAAACTATCTGATTTAAAAAAAATTGGAGAGGATTTTTACGGTTTAAAACATACATAAGATCAAATATGAATGAGAAATTATTAAATGGCTTTAAACAGACATCTAACATTGTAAGTAACTATGTTATTTATAATTATGACCCACCTATGAAAATGATCTGGATCCACCCCTGCTGGTGACCATTGGGATAACTCCCCTTCCAGGAAAAATACCCATAGTAACAGTCGGGAATCGAACCCAGCACATCTAAGTTCGTAGTCAGATGCAATGTCCACTATATCACTGTGCCGGTTCATGTTTTCGATGGGAAGGTTGGTTTCAATATTATTACAGCTGTGGTGTAGTTTGGGAGAGAAAGGGAGAGGATATATACCAGAGAGATATGCGAGAGGAATTCTCGAAACATGATATAAAAATGAAGAGGGTTGACTTAGCTTATATGACAACATGCCACGGATTATTGCCGGCAATCCGATACAGTTATTCATAAAAACAAATTCACCCCTTTCATTTTTGCATTTTCCAAGAATTGGGTATCTAGGCCTACCTGATAAATCAAGAATGTTTTTCAAGTTTTCATGATCACCAAAATGTGTACGGTATATCCGTGTAGTATGCTCGTTACAAAAGTGAGCAATTTTATGGCAACACGTATACATTAAAATCATTATGGCTTTTTAAAGCTCATTACAGCCGTGATATTGTAATATACGCGCTCATCATTACCAAGTTCGACCGCGTGTGGAATTTTTTAGTATAGTTTGGATTTTTTAATTCTTTTTTTAGATAAGTCAAAATCTGTGCTCTTTCTATTATAATCCCTCGCCTTATATTGACTCGAGAAAAGTGAAACGGTTCGAATAAACGTGATCTTCTCGTTCCACTTTGGGAAAGTTTGTCACGCGGGAGTCTGGCGGCAAGAACACATCGTCCCTAGATACACAAATCTGGTTAGATCCGGTTTTTAATCAAAGGTGCGGGACACGGTTTGATGGAGCAGAACATTAATCGGTGACGTGAGAAAAAAAAGGGCAGACAAAGACAAAGCAAACTGAGAGAAACGAACAGGCGAGCGAACCTTCAAATAGCTCGTGGTGTAGTCCCCCTCCCCCTACACACCCTAGTCCCGGGAGTGTAAATATCACCGAGTCATGGGGAGTAAGGGTGGCAATTGAGCAAAGAGGACATGTGTGTGTGTGTGTTTTGTGTGTGTGTGTGTGTGTGTGTGTGTGTGTGTGTGTGTGTGTGTGTGTGACATGTCGCACTTTGAGGAGAGGGGGGAGCTTTCTGTCCAAGCCAGGCGGACACGATGGAACAGCCAACATTGTGGGGGAAGGGTGAAACGCGCAAGGGAATAATACATTATTTACGGTGAGTTGTGGAAATGGTTGAGAAGGAGTGGGAGGAAAAGGGAGTAAAAATTAATTTATAAACGAACAAGTTGGTTGGGGTAGGAAGGGTCGGTGGCTATTCTCACAGCGCAAAGCATAAGTCATTTAAGCTTAGACTTATTTACTATAAAATATAGTTTTTCTTTTTTACTTTCTCTCTATCTTACAGGTAAAGAAAGTATTGTGATCGTAAAAAAAAAATCGAACTCGAGATTTTGATGAATCTTGACGTTTCATGACTCCCTGAATACGAAAAAGTTATTTTTGAATTTCCGTCTGTCTGTCTGTCTGTACACCCGACTATAGACTAAACTATTTTACCGATCAGGCTGAAACTTGGTAGCTAGGGTTTTCATAAGGTTGCCTCCAGTGTTTTTTGTAATTGGATATCTAACCCTAAAATTAAGGGTAGTTTACTGAAGGGCAAAAAGAGAAAAAGTCGATTTTCTCAGAATAGGATCTAACGATTTTGATTATATTTCATTTATAAACACTTATAAATATTAAAAACAAAATGGCTACCCTCAATATTTCGGCAAAATGACTTTAAGGGCTCTGGTGTGATGAGTAAATTATAATTTTTTTATATATTTCCGAAACTATTTGAGATATGAAATTACTGATCATGGCAAATATGTAGATCTATTTATAATACAAATATTTTATAAGAAACATATTTTTACAAAACCAATAACTTTAAATCTATAAGCAAATATATATATTTTTTAACTTTTCGAACACTAAAGGTAAAGTATTGCGACCGTAAAAAAAATCTAACCTAAAATTTTGATGGATGTCAACGTCTCATGACCCCCCGAAACCTTAAAAATGGTCTTTTCAATGCCGTCTGCCTGTGTGTCTGTTTAAACTTAAAATTAAGAGTAGTTTAATAAAGGGCGAAAAAGAGAAAAAATCGATTTTCTCAAAATCGGCTCTAACGATTTTGATTAAAATTCGTATCTAGGCGTTGATTAAGATTATAAATAAACTGACAATTTTCATTTTCCCATGGAAATGACTTTCAGGGTACTTTACAGAAGCGGACATTTCCGTATCTCCGCAACTATTTGTGATACCAAATAACTTATCATTGCAAAATTGTAGTACTATTAAAAATTTGAAAGCTTTATATGAAATATATTTTTATAAAACCAACCATTTCTGAGATATTGGCAAACATATTAATACAATTTTGTGATCTTTAGTTGTAAAGAGATACTACTTAAGTTTTAATGAAATAATTCTCCAATGCCATAGAGTAATTAAATATAAGTATCTCAAAAAGTGTATGTTATTTTTCCTTAAACCTCTTAAGAGAAATGATTGTACAACAATGATCTATCTCCATTTTAGACTCAATAGTCAATATTTACATTTTTTATTGGTCAAAATTTATAAATGAGGAATTTAATAGCAATGCGATGACCTGAAGATGTGCAACACCTAATAAAATGTCGAAAATTTTAACCGGAAATCGAAATTTTAATACGTAATGTTGACCCTTGTGGACCCAATATTGATCTTTTTTATTGGTCCAAACATAAAAATGAGGATATTAATTATTTAAAAATAAAATTATAAATTTAAAAACCGGGACTCAAAAAATGTTTTACATAAGTATAGTGCAATTTATGCTTGATATTTCAAAGAAAATCAACCAAAAGTAGACCTCATCTTCTTACATAACTTGTAATTACATGTTTTATAAATTTGTTGAATGCTAGGCAGAGTAATAGATTAAACTATGTTTTCGCCTTTTAATAACACTAGCAGTTTGACCTGTTCTTCATACGGATCGTTAGCACAAAACTATATCAAATTAGAACGATCAACAAACGGCTGCCCACTTTTTGATAGTTTTTTTTAGCATTGCGTCTTACTACCCATTCGTGTTGTACGCCTTTTTGATAGTTCCTCGTTGTACTATCCTGATATATCTATGACGATCACAAACTAACCATGGTAATTAATAAATTAAAATAAATTAAATATTTGAGACAAAATATTACCTTGTTTGTTTTTTCTTAACAATCCTCCTCCCTTTTCCCATCTCTCTTTCTATATTTTATTCATTTAAAGTCTTCAATTCTTTATGGTTATTTGGAGTGGTATTTTTATACCTTCTGTCTAATTTCAGTTTTCTGACACACATAAAATTAATAATTAATATTAATTTTGAAAATTGTAAACCCCAACCCCATTTAAAATACTTATAAATTTCGAGTTTTAAAACGAATATTGTTATCTAGAGTTGTTCTTCTATCTTCCTGCCAAATTTAAATTTTCTACCACACCTAAGTGTGTTTTTTTTCTGTCAATAACCCTGGTTAACAAAGTCCCAATCAAAGTTTTAACATTATAAGCCCTTAACATTTATTTGGAGTGGTCCTTTTACTTGCCCGCAGAATTTAAGTTCTATACTATACTGGTAAGTAGTTGATAACTATTAGTTTTTGAAATTTTGAACGCCCCGCCTTCTTTTATACAAGTCACTCTTAGTAATTTCAAATTTTGAGATTTATTTGGTTATCTAGAGCAGAAGTTCCCAAATTTTTTTTGGCCACGGAACCCTAATTGATCATACTTTTTTTGGTGGAACCCCATTTTGATAATAACAAAAGTGATTGTACCTTGTAGTGTAGTTTGAATATTTTCATGTTTGACATGAAAAGAAAGAATAATTATAAATAAAAAATTATTATTATAAGTATTATAAAACATTTATCGTACAAAAAAAAGTAACTATTTAATGTGAAGAATGAAATTTTTTCACATATTTACTTATAATAGCACTAAAATTAGGCTGTCTCGACAGGTGCACCGCCCCGCCACCCCGCTCCGCCCGCGCTGTTTGATACTAGATATACTTACAGCGGCGCGGCTATGTTATGTCTGTTTTCTACGAACGTTTTAGTTAATTCTCAGACAGAACTCGGAACCCCTTCGACCCTTCCACGGAACCCAGGGTTCCGCGGAACACCTTTTGGGAAACGCTGATCTAGAGTTGTCTCTCTACCTTTTTGGCCAAATTTTAATTTTTTACCTCATATAAAATCATGTAAAATGTAGTCTAGTGGTTATATAGTTCCTGGCTACAGATCCAGAAGTCCCAAATTCGATCCCCAGCGCTTCCAAAAATTATATGGGAAGCTGTGGGTCTGGAACGTAGTCAACTAAGCCTCGTGAGGACAAATGAGGAGCTACTTGAATAAAGAAGTAGCAGCTCCGGTCAAGAAAACTGAGATTAACGGCCGGAGGGCTCATTTTGCTGACCACATGATACCCTCTACCCGCAAGTGTTTGGCACTATCGTCACTAAAGGCTGCCATTCACGAGCAGACCCGTCCGTCCAGACTCGTCGACCGACCAATCTGCTCGTGAATGGTAGTATCGGACGGGTCGCGGTCGGGTCGTGGATCCGGACCAATCCGTGCCAGTTGACCCGTGTTTGTGCACGTCACGACCCCACCGCGACCGCGTGCGATATTCTTGTGTTGAAGGATACTGGATTGTTTGTCTTACTATGGCATTTGAAGATAACAAAGGGTTTTGGGAAACATTTATTGCTTTATATAAAAAATATAAAAATAACAATTGCTTATGGGACATAAAAAGCAAGGATTACAGGAATAAACAAATGAAAAATGCTGCATATGATTGTTTGATAACCAAATGCAAGGAATTATTTCCGAATGCCAGTAAAGATTTTGTTATCAAAAAAATATCGTCATTGAGAAATTCATTTCGTCGTTGTATGGATTGTAATAAACGTAAATTAGTATAGTGCTCCCTTTTTCTTAACCATTCCTTAGTCCAAACACGTTATTTTTTTTTCGTTTTTTTTTTCAGAGAGGATAATGTCTGCACCAACTATTATAGCAATATTAGCTTTCTTTGATAAAGTAGCCATGGTAACAGTCGACAAGTATAGTTCACAGCTTGAACGACAAACTACTGAGGGTCCGAGTAATGTGTAGGAAATGTTGGATGGTTCCATGGTCGGGTCACAGCTGTTAGTCGGGTCCGGTATAGCTCGCTTGTGGGCTCACACCATGGAGTTTTTTTTATTATAAAAAGAATTTTTCATTAAAAGGCCCCTTATTTCCTGGAAATCCATTTTGAAATTTTTCAATTTCACGGGTTGTAAGACGCGATGCTAAAACAATTAATATATTGTTAAAAATTTAAAAGCTACTAAACTGTCATTAATTTATCTTTTTTCAAATGAATACTGTAGAAAATTTCTCTTCTATACGTTTTTTGGCTCGAGCTTAGTTTTGTATTTGATATCCGGGTTCATCGGCGTGAGATAGGCTATTTAGGTCCAGTTTCATAATCAGGTTGAGTACGCCTCAAATGTGGCGTTAAACTAAATACAAGACATCTACCTGGACCAGAATGAAACGGGTCATTTTTCAAACGCTAAACTAGACCATTTCTTTCGAGTTAAGGTAGGTGTCGTCTTGTTTTTAGTGTAGCGCCACACTTGAGGCGTAATCAATCTGGCTATGGAACTGAACCTCATTCTTCGTCACTTACTTGAGTGTGACGTGGTGCCGGTGGGGATGACGCTAGTGTGGCATGGTGACGTCAGCAATATGGCGGCGGACAGGGACAGCACAAACCATGGTCGTCGGGAGGCGCACTCCATCTACGACACACATCTCTATCGTTACTGTGCCATGTAGTAGTAGAAAAATAACTGTTCAAAAAAACTACTAAAACCAACTATAGCTAAATATAACTACTAATTTGACTAAATCTGATGAATAGGCTATTAATTGGACTCGAGATATTTTTTTAAATATTATATAAAAAGTAATGTAATAGATTTTATCAATAAATATATACATAGGGTGTACCATAACATGTGGGGTCAATTTAGGCGGTTTACAGACAGAAGACACAAAAACCTTTAAATAATTTCACGTAAATATGTATCCCATTCAACCTTGTTTCCGAGCTAAAGCCAAATGATTCCACTAAACTGTTTCAATCATACTCGATATCTCTCGACCTGTTGGCTAGGCAGACTATGTTCTATGGGTTATTCCAAACACCTAGTATTTTTGAAAAAATTATTCATTTTACGACATGATGACTGAAGGCTTGCATTCAGGCCGAAAGGGGATGTTTTGAACACTTCTTATAATGCTAAGCAGCTCCAGTTTTTGGAGTCGGCTACAAGCATGACTAAGGGCCAGTTTCATAGTCAGATTTAATACGCCTCCAGTGCGGCGCTATACTAAATACAAGACGTCACCTACCTGAAATTGAATGGAATGGACCAGTTTCATATGCGAAACTGGCCCATTCCACTTTGGTCTAGGTAGGTGTCGTCCTGTATTTAGTATCGACTCGCACTTTAGGCGTACTAAGTCTGACTATGAAACTGGCCCTAAAACTCTGAAACAAGATTAAATTAGGGAGATATTTATGTGAATATTTCTCGTTAGTTTTGTTTCTCTTGTCTATCGCTGAACTGTGCCCCACATGCTACGATACAATATTTATATAAATATGTATACACTTCTATACATATAAACCACACACATATACCATATATACACAGATAGTCTATAAAATAATGGCTCAGTGGTAGTGATGCTTAGTTATGTTTGCATACTTATTTTACTCAACCTAACTTAGCATGGACATAACATAATATTGGCCCCCACTTTCCCCTTTCAAAAACCGTTCCCCAACCCCTCACAAGAGAGCAAATAATTTAAATAAAATATTCAAACTTAACTATAAATTCGTTTTTATTGTCTAAAAAGTTCCAAAGGGGACTCTTTATTAATTCATACAAATTTAATTGTGAAAAATAATTAATTATAATCAAGATATGCGTACGGGCTTTACCTGGTGTGCCCGGACACACATTATCTAGATGAAAAGTGTATTTTCGTTTTAATTGAATCGCATAATATGCTGTATTACGCATTAAACGCTGAATTTAATAATATAAAATATTCAGAGTGTTGTAGAAATTAATGAACGTAAAGCCAGCGTTCTTTCGAAGCATGTAAAAAACAGACTAATTATACGAGGACCCGACGGCACCAGGATCATCCTTATTTTGGACATTGAAAAAGAATTGGCTTTGTCAGTTAATTACGACGATGCGATTGAAAAATTTAAGTCAATCACACATGGCGAACGTCGTCTCATTTTTTAGAGTAGGAAGGTGGAGAAACCGTAATATATTTTGATCAATTTACATTTTCTCATTTTGAATAAACATTATTTTTCAAGTTTGGAATTTTTAAATAAAATCTAGTTTTTGATTAAATGAAACATGTAGGTTTAGTTACTCTTTGTTTTATTTTATGAATACAAATATAAGACGAGTTTTAGCGATTGAATTGGTATTTATACTTATGAACAAAGCGTTTTGGCGCTCATAGTTTCGCGACCGGTTACGAATGTTGGCCAAAACGATACTAAAACTTCGATTTGGTAACGCTTTCCTTGACCGAACTATAAATAGCTCTATTTCAACCAATGAGCTGAGAATTGCGCGCCAATTTTAAAACAGCAATATCCCTTATTGTAGATTTTCACGAGTATAGTTTAGTTGTGAATGAATATGAACAATTAATTATATATTATATATCAAAATAATTGACAGCAATTACTAGTCAGAAATATATTATAGCTTTTAATAATGCGGTCCGCTTACTCTTATTATAGTTTTTGGAAAATTTTAAAACTAATATTATGTATTTTTATCCAGTTATAGCTTTTTTTTTTTTAAAAAAAGTACTTCCAAACGTTTGGTTATGAATACAAGATGTAGGGTACGGTAAGCCTATATGCACATAGATATACCTATATATTTCATGGTTTATTTATGCTTTTTACGAATACGTAAGCTTAGACCTAGTCAAAATAAACACTAATCTAGCTAAGAATAAAAATAAATAGTGCATTTTTCGTCAATTTTCAGTACATGTAGGTTTACATAAATAAACCTGCCAGCTATTATATCAAATTAACCCATTTGCCCTCTTTGTATGAGAAACAAAAATCAAAAAGTCCTTTTTAGCCCCTCATCTATGTCAGAACAGCTTTTGTTGATAACATTCTATACCAAGACGTAGCTGATTCAATGGCGAAAACTCGCCTAGCGTTCTTTATAAATAAATACCTCCAGGCTAGTTTTGTCGGCGGGCGCCATGTTGTGCTGCCAGCCGGGCAGCCATGTCGACAATATCCTCTTGATGACCCGTCCACTGTTCAGTCAACAAGGCGTGGGTGGAGGCAGCAGAATAAACAAAACATAGAGACTCGTTGAGTGACATGTGATATCTGAGGAGATCTTGTTGACATTTCACTATTAGACAGACAACTACAGGTCCATCCAACGTAGGAGTAATTGTAACTGACAGCTAGCATGAGCTTTGTATTCCAAACATTGGTTGAAAGTCACTAATGTTAATCTATGTGGAAATAATTATTTTATTAGTAATACTATATTATCAATAAAAAGTATTATCAAACGCTTATAATAATACTTACCTAAGGATTACTGTATAGTTGGCTTTTTTAATTCAAAGAACAAAAAAATAACTTTTTTTTTGTTACGTTATTTTGGTAACGTCAAATGAATATGTATTCCAACGAATAAATAATTAATTAAATTCACAGGTTTATACAAGCTCTTGTATTTTTAAGTGAACTACAAATGCTACTTTTAAAATAAAAGAAACGTCCAAATGGTTATGTTCATAACAAAAATTTAATAATTTTAAATTATGGTTACTTTTAATTTAAAACTTAAAATTTAATAATTGTAAATACACTACAAAAATATGATAGGCCCAATGTAATATTTTTGGTCAAAGTTTTGACTGCCAAAATTGACAACTGTTCAACATATGGTCTTGCAGATTATATGGCTTGGCGTATGGATAAATGAAAGTATATTCGGTCACTTTTATAGCAGTCAGCTAGCACCATTCTTACGTTGGATGGACTAAAAGGGATGTGGTATCTAAAGAAAAGTATCGACAATTTGCTCATTTTTAGTATTTTAAGGAAAGTATATATACTGTACTCGTAACTAAAGGAAATTACGGGTGTGCGATGCTTCGAATGTCGAAGTTGAAGGGCAAATCTCCTTCACTTTGACTTCGATACCCACGATAACTTTCGTATCTTCGAAACATTTTAAAGGAAGAAGAAAACTTCGATTCGAAATCTCTCACTAAATATTACATGTTTCAATATATTATCATTTTTAGAACAGCTACAGTATTTTAACACCCACTAATGACTAAATGGCATATATAAAGCAAGAATATTAATATGTCAACAAAAAATAAGATGGTGTTCATTGTTATTTTTTCTCAAAACCTTTCTATTTACCTACACGCGTTAATGGATAATTTAAAAACTAAAAGTAATGTTATATGACAACAACAAATAATAATCTTCGATTTCTGTTCGACTTTGCTTTATATGTTCTAAAAAGATAAATTTTTAACCAAATATAATGTTTTAGGAGAATGTTTTTACTAAAATTTAGATTTTCTCGCTTTATATTTAATAAAAACCTGTTTCTTTAGGGGTTGGGGAAACGTTCAAATATTACGTAAACACATTTTTGGCCATTTTGGACCCAATTTCCCCGTTTGTAAGCAAAAATAGGCAAAGGCCAACCCACCGTCCCCTAATTTCTGCTTATGCTATATTTGTTTACCCTTTTTTAATGTAGTTTGTTCAGAGGATTAACCATTATTTTTTATGCAAATTGCTTGTAATTACTAACGTAGAGATATAAATTAATGGTGCGAAATAATTGTTGTAAAATGAATTTAAATGTATTGTACTAAACAGGTAAAATTAAAAAAGTTAAAAATTAATAAAAATATTACTTTAATCTACACTTAATTGAAATTCTAAAAAAAGTATTATTAGTGAACACATGAATTATTTTGGTTATAAGACACTTTAAACTATTTTTAATCTGACGATAAGTTCATTGAATTCACTTATCGACACTTTTAATTATAATGTGTTCATTTTGGGTCACTGGGTCACTGCGGCATTCTTGCCCGTCTCTATCTGTCTCACGTAAGCATTGTTCTGACCCCCCTTCCCCCTTGTCAGAAAAGATAAGCAAAACTCGAAACCCCCTTCACCCCTAAGTTGGTTACGTAATACTTGAACGGCCCCTTAGCACCACGTCTAAGGGGGCGGCCAGACTGAGCGAGCGAGCGACTAAAATATAAAATAGAACACATTGGTTGTAATGAGAGGTGGCCAGACTGGAGCGCGCGCTCGACCCGGTACAGTCTAGTTTACAGGCACTAGGCAATATTATTTTATGTTGGTTCATTGAGTGATAGAAAAACTTCTCATTTTGACATTTTTATTACTATCGATAGGTTTAGCACACTTGCTACTAACGGCCTAATTTAATTGGTAAGATCATAAACCATATCTATATGTGTATATGTATATATATATATATATATATATATATATATATATATGTAAAACTGGTATGTTAAAATACTTCAATATTATCAAAGTAGGCCTTTACAAATAATAATTACCAATAGCGTGGAGAGAGGATGAGAAAACCACAACAATGAATCACTTGTTAAAACCCCCCCTCAGTTCACTGATCCAAGATTCGGAGCCTCCTCGTCAACAACTAACGAGAGCTATCTGCTAATCGCGAGCTCGCCAGTCTGGCCACCCAGTCGCTTACGCGCTCGCTCGCACGCTTGTCAGTTTGGCCGAACCCTTACCCATTCGAGTTATATACGCATATATTACGTTAGTGTATTAGGGATGAGGAAGGTCGAATTTAGAGGAGTATTACCCAAATTTGCGTGGAAGGATAGTGTAAAACCATTTAGGAAAAAATACCCTCAGTAAACCCGATCGAGATTCGAACACCGATCTTCCCGTCTTTGGCAGTCAAGTCTATTGCTAGAATGACACCTTAGAACATGTGACCACCAAAGCGGGTAAAGAAAACATAAACAATTTTTGCATTTTAATATAATTGTAACTATATCATAAAGTAAATCATTAAAAATAATAGGGATGTAATAACAATTCTGAATGAACTTCAGACTTTTCATTGTTTACATACTGACCCTACTTAATGTATTTGTAATAAGTTCTTCGATTATAACCTTGTTCATTACTGTGGTTTTCCTTTTCATGTAACTGTGTCACATACGTCATGGACAACAGAGATCCTGTTGAAGCTGACGCTGTCCTACCATCAAATGGAGACACAAACATGGTGGAACTTCTATCCGAGGCTGAACTCATAACAGGCATTAGAGAACAAGTTTGGGTGGTTGCTGATGAAACCGAGCACTAAAATTATTTAAAAACTAGCTGATATAAATAAAGAAATTAAAAACTTACCTATTACAGACCAATCTAATAATATAAACACCTCGCAAGTGCCATCTTGCAATATCACAGATAGTACTAAATCTAAAATCTTGTCAGGATTTTTGGAAAAAATACCGCTTTGTGATGGTCAAAACTATGAAATTGTATTTAAATTTCTGTTAGAAATTAACAATTTTTGTGAGTTGAATTTAGAAAATGAAATTGAATTTATTACATCATGTCTTACTAAAACAAGTGGTTGACGACACAGATATTGGTAGAATGTTTGGGTCAAAATCTTTCATGGAGAAATTGTAGGCATAAAATTTTAAGTATTTTACTCCCTCCACGAGCCAAAGTTAGTTTAAAAATCCAATTTGTAAACAGATTTCAAAACCCAGACGAATCCTTACGTAACTTCATCATGTCAATCTCAGAAGCAGCTAAAGTACTTTAACTCAATTTATAGGAAATAGAAATAGTTACAACTATTCTCGAAAATGTGTCGCCCTTAACACGACGTCATTTTGTTTTTGTCTCTCAACCATCCTCAATGAAGGAGTTGCATTGTTTAGCATCCCAATAAAAAGTTCCTGCTAGCGGAACAGGAGTATTTGGTTTCCAGCCCTCCACCCACAATACTTAAACAATTGGATAATGTTAGTTCTAGCAAATCTAATAATTATAATTACAATTATAGTAAACCAACTCAATCTCACACTATCAAACCTTATGCAAGTCATTACCAGGGCTTGAATAAACAATTACAAATCAATTAAGTGTCACAATTGTGGTAGAATGGGACACTACAGAAGTCAATGTAGAGCAAACGACTAGCATTGCGCCGACATAAACATGGATTTTCCGGGCAATGCAGCATCCTACCATGTGTTTTGGAACCCAAAATTAAAGTATCTATTAATTATATTTCCTGTTCTGCACTTATAGATACTGGGGCTAGTTTTTCGTTCATAAATTCCCAATTTATAAATAGTTTACCTAAATTATATTCTTTTGCGGTAACATATTTTAAACCTAAACTTTTTGCCATCGCAAATGGAACCACTCTTAAAGTAAACAAAAGTGTTTATTGTTCAATTAAAGTTAGAGGTTTCTCTTGGAAACATTCATTTTCTCTTGTCGCCAACATTAGTATGATATTATATACTTAGGAGATCGATTTTATTACCAAAACTCATAAAATATTGAAATGTAAATACCTCCTTAGATACCTTTAGTAGAAATCATATTGATTTAAATTTAACCTTCCACTAAAATTAAATTTGAATAAGTATTGGTAAAGAATTATTCATTTACACTACTATTTTTGATAGTATTATCATCCCTTTGAACTGTATGAACCTATTCAATTAGTTATTTTGAAACCATGAACACTAATTGGGTAATGGATATCTTTATCAAATATCTCTTTGATTTGCAGTTAATTCCTTATTATGTGCGCTGAATTGAACGTTTAACTTAGAATGCTTGTAATATTGATGACTAGTAGATTCTATCGCTCTAAGGGATTTAATTTACACTTGTGGGATGTGAGTATAATAGGCCTTGATGTGTTTCTGTTCTTATATGATTCCATGACGACTATTAGGCATGTTGATTTTCTGTTCAAAGAATTAAACAATTTCAACGTTTTGTGGGGATGTGTGCATATTATTCCAGGTTCATTCCTTCCTTTTCTGAGGTGGCTGTCCCGTTAAACCATTTTAAAAAGAAAGTTGTACAGTTTGTGTGCGGAGATGATCAAAAGGAAGCTTTTTCTATACCTAAGCAAAATTTGGTGTCTCCTAAGGTATTTAGAATGGCTGATTTTCCGTTGCCCTTTGAACTTAAGGTTGACGCTTCGTCCTATGCTCTTAGCGTGGTTCTTTCTCAACGATAATCCGAAGGCTTACTTCCGGTAGTTTACGCTAGCAAAGCCCTTACCGATGAGCAGAAAAGGTACAGTGCGTACGAAAAGGAATGCCTCCGATGATTATTTAGCATTGAGAAATTTACGGATTATCTGGAGCAACGCAAGTTCGTGTTGTTTACTGACAAGAGAGCCTTGTCATGGATGTTTAATCACCTAAAATAGTTAGGGAAAATTGGCCGTTGGGTTATGAAGTTGTCTCAGTTCAAGTTCACTACTGTACATGTATCGGGGAAAGATAACGTAGTTGCTGATGTTCTTTCTCGCATCAACGAAGGAGTGTACCCTATACTTTCTTGTCCTACGCCTACTAGAGTTGACGTTATCAGTTCTTTTCCGAGTCATTTGTTTCTTTAGTACAGCATCAGCTGGAAGATCCTTACTGTAGGGATATTATTGATAGCTTGGGTAAGGGTGATAAGGTCGAGAACTTTTCTATGCATAGAAATCTGTTGTGCCTGCAGAGGAATAACAAAATGAGAAGAAAAGTTTTTGCTCCCACTAAATTAAGGGATATGATTCTAAAGTAATTTCACAACTCTACCATTGGAGGCCATTTGGGGATTTTCAAAACTCATCGTAAGATATCTCAGGAGGTTTTTTTGCCCAATATGCACCAGGATATTAGACAATGGATTAGAAGGTGTGGTGGCTATTTGGGAGCCAAACCTCCACAGAACACTCGTTATGGGTTACACTCTGCAGATGTTGCTCATAGCCCGTGGGAAACTGTGTTTATTGATTTAGTAGGCCCCATCACTCGTTATACTAATGGGAATACCTGTGTACTTAACCTTATTGATCGTTTTTCCAAGTTTGTTGTCATTATCCCCCATAGGAATATGAAGGGTACTACTACGGTTAAAGCGCTCTCTCTTAGAGTATGGGCTATTTTTGGCGCCCACAGCAAAGTGGTAAGCGATAATGGACCTTGTTTTCGCTCCAAGGTATTTCATTATTTGTGTTTTGCGTAAGGTATTAAGCATGCAACTACTAGCCCTTACAGCCCTGCCCCCAATCAGATAGAAAGGTTCAATAGAAACTTGAACATAGCTCTGACCATTTATCATGGTAATACGCAGCCTCACTGGGACAGGGAGTTAGATTTTTTATCACTTGCTTTTAACTCGGTTATACATGAGTCTACAGGCGCCACGCCATCATCTTTGTTACTTAGTAGAGAATTAAACCATTCCTTGTTGGTAATTTGGGACGTTGCTCCTCTAGTTGGCGATTCTGGGGACTCCACTTATTATGAAAGGTGTAAGCTTGCCTTTAATAATTTGCGGAGATCCAGGGTTAGAGTGGCCGCGGCTTACAACCGAGGTCGTAAGCCAGTTCATGTATCACTGAACGACAAAGTTCTGTGTCGTAATTTCCCTTTGAGTTCAGCTGCTGACAGGATCTCTGCCAAGCTCACACCTAAATGGGGGAGTCCATGGCGCATCAAATCATTTTTGACAACTGTGTCTGTGTTACTAGAACATCTGGATGATGCTGACCTAACTCGTAGGGCGCATGTCAGTCATCTGAAAAAGGTTGATAGTATATAAGGTAAAATACGTAATTATAGATAAAGGGTAAAGGTATTTTTGTATATACTGTTGGGATTCTACTAGATCTAATAGAACTAATTAGGGTATAGCTTTAGTAATTTATATATAATTTATATACTTTATAATACATATGTAAATATACATTGAGGTAGTAGAAACAAGTAAATGTTTTGCTTTGAAATAATAACTAATGTTCATGAAAATTGAAATTAATACAAAACATGTAAAATATTAATTTTGTACATATATATGTTATATATATATATATATATATATATATATATATATATATATTATATATATATTGAGGTAGTAGAAACAAGTTAATGTTTTGCTTTGAAATAATAATTAGCGTTAATTAAAATTAAAATGAGTACAAAACATGCAAGAATGTTAATTTTGTATAGTTAGCTTCTTGAAAAAAATTAATTAGAATGCTGAGAAAGATAATACAGCTAATTATGCTGCTTTTGTTATAAAGATGTTATTTGAAATACTAGCTTACTTAAAAATTGGATTCGTTTAGAGCCCAGATATTGTTACTTATGTTACTGGTAATTATATGTTAGTATAAAGATGAGATTTTATCCTTCACCCTTGTGCAAGTACGTTAATTTGATGTTCATGGTAACGTTGTATTTAAATATCAAAATTTTCTAAATCACAAAATTCTGCTAGGGATAAAACAGTACGGGGTTTTAGTTGTTAGTGTATCGAGGATGCTGGTATATTTATGCATAGTGGGACTGATTCCCACCCTTTCCTCTCCTGCTGCGATGGCTCTTGGGTGCTGGAGCTTAAATCTTCTTCTGGCTGGTACTTCCTGTTGTGGAAGAGTATTATCAGCAGCACGATCATGTCGAACTATACCTTGGCGCTCACACCGAGGGGAAGAGATGGAAGTGAGACACTCGACGCTACATCTTCACCCCCTGGTTACCTCTTTACCTGGGAACTTTTGATAAAGAAAAAAAAAAGGTAGGAGAGTTGTAACGTGTTAATTAATTTTTAACACGTAAACG
This sequence comes from Timema podura, assembly GCA_033556935.1. Lineage (NCBI taxonomy): Eukaryota > Metazoa > Arthropoda > Insecta > Phasmatodea > Timematidae > Timema > Timema podura. The sequence continues at coordinate 58,327,731 of JAVRXN010000011.1, forward strand.
CAACGAAACCCTATAAAAGGTTAAAACTGTTACTACCAGATGTAATAAGTTCTAATAAGGTGTGGCAGATATAGACTCACCGCGACATCACAATTGGGAGACGCCCAATTCTCATCAAAAGTTGCCCCAGCGAACGAGGCAGCTCGGCTTGAAGACCAACACGCACACATCTAACATCTGAGCCAGACGAGTAAATGAGAAAGGCTTCATTCCAGAAGACACCAAAAGTTATAGACTGGCGCTAGTGGTCAGCTAGCGTGATGTCTGATGATTACCACCCCCTCTTCGTACGTGGAGAAAACCTTGCCAAATTTTATTAGTCCCACTGGTATAAATAGGCCTGTCCTTGGTTCACGTAAATATATTCTATTGTAACCACTTGACGGAGGAACTGCTAGGAAGATATTCACGAGTATCAACTAAGAAGACGTACTGAAGACCGCGATGGTTGAGGCGTCTGTGTCACCTCCTTGCCGCAGAGCGATACGGCGGATACTGTAAGTATTGAGGGGTGTCATAATATTTAATTGAACCTTGAGCTCTATTGTTCAATGTCCTTATGACGTAGTTTTTGTATGTCAGTACCACTGACCCTTTCTGCTATGCCCATATGGCATAGATTATAGCTTTATGCACTACCTTTCTACGTCTATTAGACTTAGTCGCAAATATTAGGGTCAAGATTAGACTCCTTAGACTATATGATCATGCTGTGGCTAGTTTAAAGAATAGAATTCAATAATGGAGGGTACCGGGTTATCTATTGCTATGTTTCACGACCTAATTGGGTCTGTAACTGACACTTGTTTCTAATGTGTTTAACTGTGTACCGGTTTGCGGTGCGCAACCTGTGGAAATGCTACTTGTCCGTAGTAATGGCCCGCGGGGTTTTGTCTATTGTGTACGGTCCTATTGTGGAGCCTTTAGCGTTAGTATAAAAAGATCACCATTTTGTCTAGTAATATTGTCCCGTTAGTAGAGTAACATAATTAAGATTGCTCAGGCAGTACTAATTAGGAAGAGTCCGGCAATAGTATCAGTAGCATAAAATTTTCCTGGTAGTTCACCTTGTACTGGTTGTAAAATTATAGTTTTGCTTCTAGGGGTTATAACGTTATAATGCCTAACTGTCTAACTCTCAATGGAGTTAACTTCCGCTAATTAGCTCATGCTAATTATCTCCCTCGTAGCTCCTTAAATTAGGACTAATTTGTGTGTGGCTTAGTTCTTTATAATTTATGCTGAGAGCAGTAGCTAGAAGTCTCAGTCAGTTGAATGGAGTTAAATAATGTTTAGTAAATATGTAGTTATATTTGATTACCGCCACAAAGTTATATAACCGTGGAGTTGCCTATTGACTTGTTTGAATATTAATAAACTGATTTGTTAATCTTGTAAAATATTCTCATTCTTTTTTCCTTATAATCAACATTTGTTAAGTACTACAGAAGTTGTACTTTATGGACCTAGCCATGTGTCTAGCTTAATCCTTAGCGAAGCAGCAGGACACTCATAATCAGGGTATCAAAGTGTGGGCTTAACCCCCCACGTTTCACAACTATAGAGTACAACCGGTAAAGCTATTGTTTTGTATATTCTGAGTTTTACATTCCTTGAAAGAAGGCCAGATGTTGATAAAGATTATTAACATTAGGTTATAGTGCAACAGCTGATTCGCAGACCCCGTTATAGGATAAATTATTTTAAAAAAAGTATAGTATATTACAGGGATAGATGGGTCATAGTAACTTTTTAATGTAAAAATAATTACAATATAAATTAAAATAAAATAAATGTAAACCTTAGGACATAATGTCACAGTTCGTGGGGGAAATCTGAATTACTTGTGTGGGCTCGTGATTGACGTTAGACTTAGCTTTTAGAAGGTTTATTAGTAATATTATGACTATTACAAATGAGATGTTACAAGTGAAGTTAAAATGAAGAATTTAGTGAAAATAGAGAAGCGAGTGACCGAACGAGGTGTTATGAGGTTTACCCAATGTCTTGTCTGACTGCTAGGCGGTCCCTGCACGGTCGTCGAACCTGGTTCCCTGGGCTCGGGTGGCAGCCCCGACTTGACAGGCAGCATTAACTCCCAGCTTACGATCTTCTGCAGTCATCCTTGATGGGCTCCAAACCCTCCCATTTAACCGGGCCCGGTTTATAGCTATGGAATGCTGACACCTCCTTTTTTGAGTCAGCGCTTCTAGTTTATTTATTTATTGACTCATCATAACAATCCTCGTAACATTCGTTATGTCACTCGCCACTCACAACATAAAATATTTACCCAAAATTGCCTTCCAATTGAAGCCGTTGGTGACAATAAGATATTTTTTAAATAAATGTAAAAAGAATTACAAATAAAAATTAAATAATATATATGTATTATATTTGTACATTTATAATGACTGATGATAATTTATGAGAGAAATTGAAATTAAGTTTGATTCAACACAAAGACGATTTAATTTCACAATTTTACACCACAAAGAGCCGTAAAGGCTTGTTCGCACAAATAAGTTGTTGGAAAAGGCTTAAAATGTTTCAGTGCTTTTTTTATGAAAGTTCTTTGTGCTGGCTGACGAGAAAACTAAAATTAAAAGGGACGTGTCCAAACCCCCCCCCCCCCCTTCCCCGGCCCCAACTCACTTTTGGCCTCACTTTTTGCGCTGAAGTTTAATATGTGAAGGCATCTCCAATGTGTTTAGTATACACCAGTGTGTTATCCTTTTATAAACAATTCTATAAGATCTAAAAACTATATAAATGTATGTCACGGATTCCCTGGACGATCTCGTGGACCCACTTTGAGAATTTCTAGTCTAGTCTATTAAGAGAGAAGTGCCTTAGACCATGTGATCACCGAAATGGGTTGATAAGTTATTAAAAATGACAATGAGTTCATCCACCTTAGGGATATGTTTTACCCCTTTTGATAAGCTAGGTAAATTTACTTTATTTGTAAAATTGACAAAATATGTTTGCAAGGTTGATAGATACAGGACCATTTTTTTAAAATCACTTTTTAACTGTCACTTAAAGTCCCCAAAGCAAGTTTTAACCAAATCTAGCGAGAAGCTTTTGTTTGTTTCTCGCCTATTCCAACATCAAGTCCAGAACAGCGCAATGCTATATTTCACCACGTACAGGAGGGAGGGTGGCGGAATGTTGGCTAGGGGTGGGGGAGGTGCTTGTGACAACAGAACATTTCCCTCGATGCTGCATCACATATGGTCACACATCTCACTGTATACACACACCAATACACGTACACATGGCTGGGTTACGGGGAGTGGGGGGAACGTTTTATAGTCCTATTCAACAACTAGTTACCCCTCCTTGTCTAACACCCTGCACTGCAAGACCCCTTCCAGCTAAATCACCTCCCCCCACCACCCTCTCCTCCCCTTACCCTTACAAACAATGTTGGCTAAATATGACGTCATAGGGCTTGCAACGCTGGCCTTGTGTGGAAAACTCAATTTCAAACAGTGATTACGTGGGTTTGTCATGTAAAATTTGTCCTCGCGTCTAAATAAGAGTAATCTAATATTTAAAATAATGACTATAGCTCATCACCTGCTTCGGTGGCCGCATGGTCTAAGGCGTCACTCTCTCAATAGAATATACTGCCAACTACAGGAAGACCGGGGCTCGAATCCTGTTGAGATGTACTAAGATTTTTTTCCTAAGTGGTTTTACACTCTACCTCCACGCATTATGTGGGTACATTTCCTCTAAATTTATGTCTTCTTCGTAACTAGCTCATTAGAGTAATTAGTCCATAGGCGTATTAGCTGAACAGGTAGCAAGAAGTGTTTTACTAAGATTATAAAAACAATTTTTATTTCTTTTAGTTACTTCCGTATAAGTTTAGTTAGGGTTTGGGGGTCAGTAATATTACCGACGGGCATTGGGGTGTGCAATGGCATTTCACAGAAGATCGTCATTGTTTCCTCAAAATGGTAGACGGATCTCTTATCTGTGAATATTATTCCAAATTAGGTAACCATCGAGCCACATAAACAGTTTGTAAGCGATTCAATTTTCTTTCTTGCCGTCTCTTACTACCCGTCCTGAATGTTCGGATTTCATTTCACTCATGGGTTAGGGAGGAGTAAGGTATAGCTTAGAAGAGGTGAACCTGCATTTGCGTTGAAGAAGGGTGGAAATAATTTAGTAAAAAATACATTTTATAGATTAATTCTAAAACTTATGTTGGGGATTAATTAATGTTATTTCATTTATGAACAAGTTATTTTCTTTCACATGAATTACAAAAAAAAAAGTTATTTACTTCATGATACTCCGGTAATTTATTTAAAGCTTGTTTGTTTTTAAAAGCAAACCTTTTTGCCTTAATCAAAGCAACATATAATTTATATAAGGGCATGATGTTTAAGGTCACGTCTATTTATCAAAACTGCTTTGTCGAAAGCTTTTACAATTTTATACATTGCTCACACAGTTTTCAATTTATCACGGAGCCTCACTCTTAATTATTTTGAAAAGTTGTGATGTGTCGTCGTCAGGTCTGATGTCTGGAGTCCGGGAGCACTCAAGATAATTGTTTCGGAACTATATGAGCTCCTTCCAAACCCCCTTTTCCTCTCACTCCTCCCCCTCTCCCCTGTTCTAAGACATCGAGAAAATGAAAGGTGACGACCTTCTTTCCATTCAATGTGTTGTTCGTTTTGTCAGGTGTAGCGACTGGTTTCTATAATATAAATATAGATCACAGGGCTTAGATTACGTCATGTCTGCCAACAACCGGTGAACAATTATCTCCTCAATGTTTTCTCACATTACACAACATATACAATATAATAGGATAAACATGGATTACATACATAGGACCTTTATGCATACACATATTGTTTACCCACTTCCAGATGAGCTAGAAACTTGAAATTTGGCAAACTTATAGCTTCTAACCTACAACCGACGGGAAAATTCCAAAAAGTTTAAAAAAAAAAATTTTTTAACCCCCAAAAAGTTTCAAAATGGCGGAGCAACTTTAAAGTCGGTGTAGTTTATACAATACAATACCGGTAACTTTAAGTTGTTAAGTTCAAAACAACGCTGGAATTACATTAGTTTGCCCAACGAGCAAGGCGAGTATAGCATATATAAACACAACCATGGGACCTACATATATATATGCACACAGATACATAATGTACCTTAAAACAGTATTAGAGTACTTAATCTTTCTCATTCCCTAAAATATCAGTTTTACATTTCGCAAACAAACCAGATGAAATATCCTCGCCCCCGTTACCGAAACAACACGCGAACTCGATATAACTTGTGCGAATGTGGTTCCATCGCGTGGCCGTAATTGACAACTAAATTAATCATATCCCACCCCAACAACAACAATAATTGCTATGACCGGGTTGCAAGCGTGGCTATTAGTACTTGACTACTGTGTTTTGTTTGTGTTGCAAATCCTGTTTTAAATTCAATTTTAGCTCTGCGTTCCCCTACACTCCCCTCTTTACTTCCTCGTAGCGACGGTAATTGAGTTTCTAGGTGCGCGCAATTAGTTGGGTATGTGTTAAATAGAATCGGGGCTATGATTTCAAACACACTAGGAAATTAGCGTCTTCATTTATCACCAGTTTTTAATTATACATTATATTGTCAACACTCTTGTATTTGGTTAAACCATTGGTTTTGCGTAGGGATATGGTATCGAAAATAAATGTCTATTTTTATCATTGTTAAGGTGGGATGGAAGTGGACGCGAGAAAAGGCCAATTTTTGTGCAGTTTTTATGGCAAAATTTTTTTTGCCCACAATAAATAAAATATTGCTCCAGTACAATCATTCAATTTAATTTTCTTCCCATGGTGAAATTTCTTAAATATATCTGTTAAGGGTGTACTGGAATTTAATAACAGCTTTTTCTCTTAATTTAAAAAGTTTGTTAGATAATGCCACCATGCTCATGACAGATATTCAGGAACTGTTGATATCAACGTGTGAAGAAAATTAAACTCTATGTTTATACTGGAGCAATATTTTATTTATTTTGGCAAAAAAAAAAGTTTTGTCATAAAAACTTAAAAAAACACTGTCCTTTTATCGCGTCCCGTTTCATCCCACCTTATTACGACAAGAAACGTGTTGATATTTTAACAATTTTCAGTACTGCAAGATAGTATCAATGCTATACTCGTATCGAGAGAAATGTAATGATACGGTATTCATTTTTAGTTTTACAAGAAAAATATTGCTACCTTACACGTACCGTAGGATAGATATCGATAGCTCCAAGAATCGGTATGGAAAGAATAATCAGCAACTTTAACATTAATTTTATAATTTTTTATTTGCGAAAATGTTGATTCATTTTTCTGAATTCTTAAAGTTGTTTGTTTTATTTGAGAAAATAAATAAGACTTTTGCATTATATTGGAATTGTTCCTACATCTTATTCATAAGAAATAATAATGATGTAATCATTATATAATAATTTAGGGCCTAATTATGTGTCCAGCTAAATAATTCTTAACAAAGCACCAGATACTTTTAATCAAACTATTAATGTGTGGGCTTATTAATGCTAACTAATTAAAACAAATATACATAACCAAATGATTGTTTGCTATCGGGCACTAGGAGTGTATTTATAACCTAATTTTCTTACAAAGGACATATATGACATTTATACGTATTCATACGTCAAATTATGGTTATAACTTTTGATGAATATTAAATATTCCTATAAAATAGCACTAATAATATATTAAAATTCTATGAATGTAGACTGCAAAAAATATGCTTGTATTTTCTAGAAGTTACTTCAAATTTTCATTAATCCAATTGTACTTTCTCTCAACCCCTCAAAGAGAGAAATATTGAAATATTGTGATCATAAAAAAAGCGTGATTTTGATAAATGTCGACGCTTCATGACCCAATGAAACCGGAAAAGTGGTTTTCATGGTGCCTGTCTGAATCTCAGATTAGAGCCGAAACCATTTTACCGATCGGAATAAAACTTAGTTGGTATCTACGGCTTTAATAAAGGGGTCTAGGTTAATTTTTCGAAAACAAGTTATTCGAAAATCAATTTATCGAAATCAATTCACCGAATACAAAACCATAGAAAGTAATTTTGTTGAAAATCCATTTTTCGAACCATCAATTTTCCGAAAGATATGTTTGTCGAAACCACATTTTTCGAAAATCAATTGCCCGAAAATTTCTCGAAGTGAATTTACCGAAAATCAATTGTTCGACAGTCAAATAATCGAAAATGAATTTTTTGAAGAATCAATTTTGCGAACTGCAAATTGATTTTTTTTTCTTTCGGAAAATCAATTTAGCGAACTGCGAATTTTCCCAAGTTATTTTATCGAGGACTATTTTTTCTAAAATATTATTTAGTGAAAAAACTAACGAAAAATGCTATCGTAAAACACGTTTTAAAAATTATATAAATCATAATGTTAAACTTTTTTAAAAACATTAAAACAACGATTTCATTTAAATGTGTTTTATAATTTTTATATTTATTGGTTATTTATTTTAACAGCTATTGATATTACTATTACTTCCAAAATAACTATCGTAAAACAAGTTTTATCAAATTATATTTTTCGTAAATCATTGTTTTTAATCTATGAATGCACAAACCCTTTTTAAAACACTAAATAAAATAATCAAAATTATTTTTTATACTTCAACACAGCACAACTTAGCAAATTAAAATAAATGTATTGTTATTTTTATTGGCTATTTATTTGAATGTTAATAATTTTTATGGATACAAAAGCATTTAAAAAACCTTTTCAAGGTATTAAATTTCATTAAAAACTAGTCTTTACACATAAACTAGTATTAGTACTCAATTTTGTGTGAAATAGTTCGCAAATAGTCACACACGTTATCATGCTTGGCCCAGCCAGCAACAATTCACCTCAAACTTTCCGTGCTGTTTCTGTATTTCTTACGTTGACGAGAAGGTTCCTGCCCACGGATGTACTGCTCAATTCGTACCTCATTGAGAGACTCCTCCATATTGATTGCTGAGACGAATTCCCAAATACTGGGATGGCTTGCAGAGATATGTTGTTGGAACTCTCTCTGCCATCCTTCTATATTGTTGTTTGTCTTGGGTAGTCCCCGAAGAACACTATCATAACAGTTTGATGTGCGTAAATTGGAGGGCGGTGGCCCAAACGACAATCTGGACGACCAACCCACACATCTTCAAAATAATCTATAATAGGTTGTGTTTCTTGGGGCAATACATTGATATTGCACAAGGAATCAAAAGTGTCCACGATTTCTTCAGTAGGAACAAACGCAAGAGCGGGTAACATGCGAAGCTTTAGTGAAAAATCGGCATCATTCTCATGACGTTGTTTCAAACCATTTGTTTTAATTTTACAAAAAATACACCGGCAAAAATGGAAGAAATAATCACGATGGTCTGTAACAGGATACTCATCCTTCAATACATTTATCATTGACATGTCTGCGTATAGCCCGAACGGGTAGAAGACGTGGTGCTAATAATAATAATAATAATAATAATAATAAAATAATAATAATAATAATAATAATAATAATAATAATAATCATTGACATGTCAATGACAGTCATTAAGGTCCTAGGTTTAGAAGCTGGCTATAGCTCCTTCACCTTTCTTAAAAGACGAGAGTAAGTTCCTTGTCTCTTAACCACTAGAGGTGCATACAAAAGGGGGACGAGTTATTTGCTTCAAATCTGTGAATATTATACAACTGCTCAAATAGGGATGGAACAGTCTTGAAGGTGCCGTCAGCATATCAATGCTTGGAACGTCCAAGAAACTGTAAGTTTCTTCGAGTAGAAAATATAAGTATACGGTCATCTTGAGGTCCTGAGTCATACATTAAAAACTCTTCTCCATTTACAGTTAGCTTGTATTCATCAGGAAACACAATGTCGTGGCGGAAACTAGGAACAGCTGCTGATCCAGCATTTGCTTTCATTCGAATATTTCTTGTTGTTCGTTCCATATTCTGCACACTAGAAAGTTTTGCAACGACACTTTGACTAGCTCCACTCGAGACTGAAGCCAAGATACAAGTTGGTGTATCGTGGGTGTTTTTTTTGCCGTGTCACGGATATTTGCCATTAGATTCTCTGCATCACATGAGCAGCGTCCCTTAGATGATTATACTCATTTCTCTTACTTAAAATAATACTATCGGATTCTGTTATGACTCGCGCTCCACATTCTACACTTTGAAATATTACACACTTCCAATAAACCCTCTCTTCAACTTGATTTTCTCTATAAAATAAATGACCGTCAAGTAGGAGTTTAGGTCTTCCTTTTTCACATCATCACAAACTTTAACGTCACAACAATACTCTTAGACTGAAAATAAATGTTAACATAATTGTATTAAAGAAGATGGAGCTTGAACGAACCTAATGGAATGTGTCAAGCTTCCTCTCCACGCGGTTACAGGAAAGGGAATCACCTACCCCTACTCTCACCCCCCTATAGGGGGGATTACCTACAGTACCCTACAGTACCCTACAGTAATTTTTTAGGAAAGTATAGTTGGTTTAAAGTAAAATTATAATGTTTTAATGAGGAGTGCTCTTTAACTTGCGTTAAGATCAAGTACAACTCTTAGTAAATTATTACTTAATATAATTTTTAGATGATTTAAAATTACTAAGCCTTACATAGAAAGTTATAATTATATTTTACTTCAAACTAATTGTTCGAAAAATTTTTTCGAAAACCTCTTTTTGAAACATTCATTTTGAAAAATAGATTTGAGGTACATTTATTTTCGAAAAACTTCTCGTTCGAAGAATTTCTAGATTGAAAAATTGTTTTCGAAAAACTGCATTTGAAAAAATGTATTTTCACCTAATTGATTTTCAAAAAGATGTTTTCGAAAAACTAATAGTTCAAAAAATTGCTATGTCGAAAAATTTGTTTTCGAAAAATTGCTATCGGGTAAATTCGCTGGATACCTTAATAAAGTAAGTCCTTAGCTCAGTCGGTAGACTGTCTGCCTACTGAGCTAAAGGTCCCGGGTTCAATTCCCAGCATAGCCGGAAATGTATCATTGTGGGAATATGGATGTACCCTTTTACCGTGATAAATTGGTGGCAGGGGACTGGTGTGCCTGTCCTAGTCTTAAGATAGATTATAAGGAATATGAAGCTACGACAGGCCTAGCAAGCCGGTAGGGGGAAAATATATGATTGAATAAAAAAATTGATCCAGACCACAGGCTGGAAACAGTAATGGACGAAAAAAAACTAAGGCCAAAAAGAGAGAAAAAATTCTCCAAACTCTCTCTAACAATTTTTATTAAATTTTTATTTGTTTAACCTTACAAACAAAATGGCAACTCTCATTTTCCCATGAATGTGTTTGAGGGTACTTTATATGTATAGAAATTTCTAAATTTAATAATATCTCCACAACTATTTGAGATAATAAATAACATATAGTTGTAAAGTTGTAGTACCATCAAAATAAAAAATATATTTTATTTTAAACATATTTGTATAAAACAAAAAGTTTTTAAGCTATAAGCAAACATATACATTATTTTTGTATTCAGGTCTTTGAAAATTGAAATTGATTATTATGCTCTTTATTGGACAGAGATATTCCTCAATGGTTCTGTAAAAGTGTATATTATTTCATTTATGCTCTTTGGTTGAGTGTTTCTGCAACAATGCATATTATTTCGTTTTACAAATCTTACAAGTTTTTAGTAAATGTTCCTATTTTAAGGTAGAGAAAGAAAGTATGTGCGGTGCCCCATATTATTTATATTTGCTTATGAGTAAAATTATCAAAAATATTGTGTAGAAAGGTTTATCTAGATTTTAGTCAAGAAAATATACATTTTCTACGACCTTAGATGTGCCATTGTCAGACTAAAAGAGATTCCTTAGGACAATGTTTCTTGGCTACCCAAGAAGATTTCACCATTTTTAAAAAATAATTGAAAGCTTCAGCAATGAGGCTATGTTAAAATTTAAAATTTTAAAAATATTCAAAGAGCAATTTACAATTTTACAAAACGATAATTTTTTTAGATTACAATTTCTTAAGTTCTATCAAACCAATTTTAACCTTGAAAAAGCATTTACTTCAAGTATTATCATATTAAAGCATGAACATTTTCAATAATCCACACATATGCTCAAAAATAAGGTGCTTGGAAAGATATTTGGTCAAAAAGAAGAAGAGGTTACATAATGATAAGCTACATACTCTGTACTCATTACAAGATATTGTTATGATAATTAAGTCTCGTAGATTACTGTGGACAGGATATGCAGTGTGAATGGGAGAATCTAGAATTGTGTTCAAGGTATTGACTGGCAAACCCAATGGGAAGAGACCATTGGGAAGACCTAGACACAGATGGGAGGATAACATTAGAATAGACCTGAGAAAGATAGCTGTAATGAGGTGGACTGGATTGAACTAGCTCGACAGGGATAGGTGGAGTACTTGTGTAAGTGCGGCAATGAACTTTCGAGTTCAGAATGCAATAGAGTTAGTAAGAGTATACAATCTATAAATAATTATGTTAAAGGTTAATGATTTTGTTGAAAAAGGAACCTCCAAAATGTCACTGCCCCTTGAATCCTTTGCGCGGCCCTGAAAGTTTCGCTTTAATCGTCAACTATCAATTAATTTGTTGGGGAGATCGGTGTTTGAATCCCAGTCAGGCGTGCTGAGGGTGTTTTTTCCCCTAAATGGTTTACCTTTCTTCCTCCAAGCAAATGATTGAACATTTCCTCCAAAATTCTACCTTCCTCATCCCTACCACATTTATGTAGTTAGAATATATCTGCACAAACAGATAGTTAGACGTGGCGGAAAAATTAATATATTGTCGAGGTAGCTTGATGCGAACCAGATCGTTTAAGCATTGGGGTGGAGACAATAGTGGGGTGGATGATGTATCTAGGGCGATAAAAGGGTGGGGTAAGAATGTTTCAAAGTTTGCTTCAACTTCAAACCCAGCTGCTAAGTCTTGTGTTAGCCGCCTTTTTTTAAAAAAAAACTTACTTTGTTTTTCACATTATATTAAGGTTGTTTCGCTAGCGACATACCAAATTCAAGATTTGACCAAGTGATCTTTTCACAAGGAAACAATTATTGGACACCCCTGTCTCCCCTAGGTTCACACACAGCCCAAGGCAACAGTCTCGTCTCGTTTGGTTTTCTTCTGACGGTAAGGTCGGGACTCAAATCCCAACCACCTATACCGAGGAGGTTTTTCCCTAAATATTTTTCTCATTCTCCCTCCAAGCAAAATTACTACTTTCTTAGCGAATAACACAAACGGGTATCAAGACGTAGAGCACAGAAAAAAAAAGTAATTGAGCGTAGTTTGAAAATGGGAATATAAAATTTAATGTAAACAATTTTTTTGTCTGCATCCAAGGGTACGGTTATTCTTGCGACCAGGCCGCCAGAATGTCAAGACACGTTATTTTTGATGGGTAATTTAAAGTAACTCCCGTCGTTAGATTGTATTCGAATAGCACGGTCATTCAAACTTATACAGTCCAATCTTCATAGAAAGAGGTTTTTAGAAAATACAAATATTTTCGTGTCCAATGTTGATAACATTTTACTTTATATACGTATAAACAGCACCACATCTTACTAATTGTTCGAGTTACACTCCTCTACACTCTTTACGCTATTTGATGAGGAAGGTTGAATTTAGAGGTAGTGTACATAGATAGGCATGCACAGTGTGGTTGCCGTAGGTTCCTATACTAACCACGAAGCACCTAATTATTATTTTTTTATAAAAAACCACGTCGATGGATATTCCAAGGATAGTGGTTAATGGGTGACCTGGTGGTCTAGGAGTAAAGTGTCAGACTTCTGTGCTGGGGGTCCGGGGTTCAATCCTCGGTCCCGGCACAGATTTATCTGATTGCCAAACCCTTCCTTCATCTCTGACAAGATGTGTATTAATCACAACTTGTGAATGTGAGGAATGCCAGACATCCACCGTGGTTCGGATCCCACGTTAAACTGTAGGTCCTTCATTTCATCTCACAATCACCCTACCATTGCACATTAGCGTAAGTGCGTATAACCCGAACGGGTAGTAAGCCACGGTGCTAATAATAATAATAATAATAATAATGATAGTGGTTAATGTAGGCTTGAGATACTCTTTCTAGTAAGGCCGACGTATGGCATAGTAATTTATGTTGGTTTCTCAAACAATAATCTTGTAAAATAAAACATTGATTTTTCTTAATTTTAATTTACTGTAAAATATTGTTAAAAAAAAGATTCTCAAGAGGAAATTATCCCATCCCCCTTCGTTTTCCAATTGACACCCCATTTGCCACACCCAGCACACGACACTTATGAAGGTGTACCCGCATTTGCATGGATATTGAGCGTAAACCATTTAGCTAAAACCACCGTCAATACACCCAATCGGGATTCGAACCTCGATTTTCCCGTCCTCGGAAGTCTACTCTATTGCGAGAGTTACACCGTGGACCATTCTATCACCAAACCGAGTCATTTTATTATTGTATTAATGTTATTATTGTAGGTGTTAATAATATCCCTCTACGCTTACAGCTGCAGATCACGTGGTTTAACGCATGAATGCGGTAAATTTGATCTAGTAACGTTTCTAGCTAACTTTTATATGGAAATTGAACTGTATAAATGCATATTATACAGCAAAAAACTTTTTTGCATTAAATTAATTAATAAATTCAAATCAAACTAGTGATACTCTACATAACATTTTGGTTAGATAACCTTGATATGGGGAAGTACATAATTTAATTTTATGATAACTATCTTCTGCACGACGTCATGGAAGGAAAGGTTGAGGGAAAGGGGAGCTTAGGAAGAAGGAGGATTCAAATATTGGATGACTTGAAGGAAAATAGAAAATTCTGAGAGCTGAAGAAAGAGACAAAGGTCAGGGCGCATTGGAGGTCTAAGTTCACTGATAAAAGGAATGACCGATTCCTGAAACAGAACACGTAATAATAATAATAATAATAATAATAATAATAATAATAATAATAATAATAATAATAATAATAATAATAACTTGAACGCGAGAAAAAATTTCATATTTTGGAGACTGAGCTTGAACTAACTCGCTATTTTTAGGAAAGTTCTTAGCACTTGTTTGAACCGACCAACAGAACAGTTTTTGGGAATACCTATGGGTAGAGCCCCGTAAAAATGGTGAGACGCGATAAAGCGAAAAGTGCCATACAAAGATGGAATCAAGTACTTTTTCCTTTGAAAGTTTTTAGATATGATTTACAATGTTTTTGAAAAGCGAAATAAAACGAAATTGTCTTGTTACACGAAATCCTCCTTTAAAACGAAATAGCGTCACTTTTACAAAAAAAATATAATTAAATAAACATGAAATTAAGAATAAATTAAGCAGAAATTTTGACCATGCTGTAATTTGATTAGTATTTTGTTGTAGTGTAAGCTAACTTTAGGCTACAAAATTGTGAAATATGCAGATAAACTTTACAAAGAATTTTAAAGCCAATATAAATTCAATTATAAATTTAATTTTGTATACATTTTCTCAATATGTAGATAATACCACCTCAGATAACATGTACTTTTGAATAAACACGAAATAACACCGAAAAGTGAGATTAAAAAAACGAAATTTTACTAAAAATAAAACCATTTTTACGTGGCTCTACCTATAGGTATTATTAATAATAATGATAATATATCATAATACTGAATGTTTAATTACGTTTACAAACCCACATCCCTCTATAATTTATTCTCTAGTGATGTATAGGGAGGTATGTCCACTCTGAAAGGGTCATCGTGGTACAAAGGAACACTCATGGCGAGTGGGTAGCGCGCCTCGACCCCGTGCTATACATACCATAAAGCAGGGGTGGTATCCAACTCCTCCTCCCCTCTCACCTCCTTCCCCACCCACCCAACCAATACACACAAACAATAGGGACGCAGTTCATCTTGATTGTATAGGAGGAATTCCTTGACGTAAATGGGGAGACTCCTTTAAGTTCCATTGAGAGCAAGATAATAGGAAAGCTCGGAGTTCACACGATCACAACCACTGAGGAATAGAGGTTCGCTTTAAATACAAAGCATGGGCCTCAATAGATCTACTCCACGGACCAGAATTATTCAACTTATTTTCACAGTAACTGATACAGGGGAATTCTTGATATATGAACTTCAACGAATTATTCAACTCATTTTCACACCAATACACAGAGATCAGTGCCTACTTTTTGTAATTTGTATAATAAATGATTTAATTCATTTTCACGGTAGCTAATCTAAGTTTGCACTTGTTCTTCCCCTACAGGATTACAAACGTAAAATATTTTTTTTATCACTATTTAGAATAAAGCTTTTTAAACGTGTTTTATTAAACTTCTGGACAAGGTGGAGAGTTATCATGTGGCGGGCGTTCTTCAATAATTAAAATTGATATCGAAAGGACCTATTAAAGGTCCGGATAGTCCAACAACATATATTTTCTGTAACTAATTTGATACCCGCTTCGATGACCACGTGGTATAACGTGCTACTTTTTCAGTAGACTAGAATGCCAATGACGGGGAGATCGAGGTTTGAATATTTGTCGCCTGTACTGAGGGTAATTTTTCTTAACTGATTTTTCAATCTCCCTCAACGAAAATGCGGGTACACTTCCTCTGAATATAACCTTCCTAATCCCTTAAACTTTTAGCGTGATTATTACATAAACGTATGACCTGAACGGGTAGTAAGACGTGGTGCTAAAAAAAACCAACTAATTTGAACATGTTTTAACCAACCTACCGACTATACCCGGATTTAAGTTTGAAGA
This sequence comes from Timema podura, assembly GCA_033556935.1. Lineage (NCBI taxonomy): Eukaryota > Metazoa > Arthropoda > Insecta > Phasmatodea > Timematidae > Timema > Timema podura. The sequence continues at coordinate 58,343,617 of JAVRXN010000011.1, forward strand.
ACAGTAAAGAAAATCAAAACATTTATTTGCGGCCAACATTGATAATATTTTCTTATATTATTTGTGTTAGTTGATAGATATTGATAATATATATCAAAAGTAACATCTGCAGATGATATGACTTTATGTATGAATATATTAATATTGTTTTAATAGCTTTAGTAACTAACTTCTACTGTTCTTCCTACCAAAATCATACTATAGATAGACAAATAAAATGAGATAAACTTACATATACAGTTCGTCTCACCCTTTATATATATTTTTAAAATAATTGTACCTAAAATTGACAAAGCCATTATAAAAAGTACATAAAATAATGAAGGATACAAATATTTTTTTTATCACCGTGTCTCACTCACTACCTGTTCAGGCATACATGATAAGATAACTACTCTAATGAGGTAGAGATGAGGCAGGAAGCATTTTAGAGGTAATCTACCAGCATTTGTGTGGAAGGAGAGTGAGAAACCATTTAGAAAAACCACCCTCAATAGACCCAACCGGGTTTAGAACCCCGATTGCCTCGATATCAGCAGGCCAGTCTAACACTAGAATGACGCCTTAGTGTTAGATCATTTGGCCACTGAAGCGGGTTAATATAAATGTTGAATATATAATACTTGAATATGTTCAAAGTGGCAACAATATGCAATCTATTGGAGCAATAATATTATATATGTTTGATAATTTTATTATTAGAATAGCCACATCAATGAACACGTGGACTACTCGGGTTTGACAGTGAACCAAGGCACCAAAAGTCACAAACTTATATATAAAATCACCCGATATTTTTGACGAGTTAATTAATCAATCTAAAGTAGCTTGATATAATATAAACATATTTAAAAAACTACTTTTAGTAAGAACGAGAAATTTTGCTACATCATTTTGTCATTTCTCATTTATATAAACTAAAGTGTGTTCAAGGGGACCTCCCATATCATACACTCGGGAATTTCTATCTGAATTTGTCCCATCTCGTCCACTAAACCAGAAAAAATACTGGCCCCATTGAAATTGTGTCCCGAAATAAAAAGTTTACTCAAAGTGCATCCCTTTTTAAAAATTGTGCCACACGAATTGCGTTACTGTTTGAAAAAAAGTAAACTCTAAGCTATATTTCAATAATATAGATGCTTACCTGTTCTTAAATCCCTTATTTATAAGTAATATGTCAGATCAAACTAAACAACGAGATATTGTGTTTTTTTAGAAGTTGAAGTTTATAAAAAGGAGTACATCATAACTTTTTTTAATGAAAATTATTGACTATCTTATATATTTATAGCTTTGCAATTATAAATATTTGTATCATACACTTTTGATAAATGTAGATCGAAATATTGCACTAGTTTCATACTACAACATTTTCTCTCTCGTGAAGGCTTCTTTGTGTACCGCTTCAGGTCATCTACATCTTTACTGCGCATTTTTACATAGGAATCAATCGCATTGTACATTTTTCAACACTTCTATAAACTGAAAAAGGTTCGGGTGTGCTGAGTATATCATTCCATTTACTTTGGAATGAAAAGACTCTCAGCAATTTGTAGTGCGTGATGTGGAGAGAGATTGATCTGCCCAGACGCGGGGCAGAAACGTTGCATTTCCTGTTACGTACTTTTCTAAAATATAGTCAGTAAAGCTTTTACTCTTTCATCGTCGGTATGGATCGTCGTGAGGTCCAGTAAAGCAGTCGTGCATGTCACCAGGATTCAGGAATGATAATCCGAAAAAGTATTTTAAAAATCGTCCAATTTCAGAATCTATGTCCTTATATTCTCGAGTAAGGTTTAGTTGTTGGATTTTCCTCCACCAACTTTGACCTAAATGAAGACTACAACCTTTGAATATTTTTGGAGGTAAATAATCTTCCCACAGCTTGATTAATAACCTCTTCAAAGTCAATGAGTAATGTAGATTGTAGATGGAGTAAATTCCCTACCAAGTTCATGAAATTTTAAAATTAAGTGTTTAAGTGTTGCAGTGTATTTGCGGTTTCGTTTGAAAGCCAAATGAAGACCAAATGAATGTATACGTCATATTTACTGCCTAGAATGGTGAATAATTGCAAAAACAACCTTGGAGAAACATGGAACGTTCGGCCCATGCAAATTACGCTAAACTGTTCCAAAAACTTCCAAGTTTGTTACTGTAGATAAAAGCAAACACATTTTTCGCTATCATGCATATTATAAAAGTTTCTTCCTTACTCGGCCTAGTGTCCAATTTTTTTTAAAAGAAGAATGTAGTTCCTTCATTGACTTTGGACGTGTGGGTAGAACCGAAGAGCAAGATTGGTAGATGGAAATATAAATCCTAATAGAACAAGCCATGAAGAACCTGTCATGACATTTGGGACGCAATTAGTTTATTAACTGAAAAAAAAACTTGGATGCAGTTTATTTATCTACTTAGGGACGCAGTTTGTATGTTTATCATCACGGGATTCAAAATAGAGACGGAATTCCGATGTTTCGAAAAGATTCTCTTACGACGTTGAATCGCTAGCGACTTTCCCACCACCTCTTCCCCTCCTTTAGCTTGAAGCGTCCCCCTCCCATGCATTGGGCTTTGGACAACTTGGCTACAAGCCTAAAGACGTAAATAACGTGAATACCTATTTGTGATGTTAAAAAGTATCCATTATTGTTTACTAGCAGTACGTGCTGTGTAATATACAGGATGGTTTCCGAAAAAATTAGATGAATACTAACTTGAAAATTAACATTTAAATTGAAAAGTAAATATTCATTAACTAAAGTAAAGCAAACTATATATTCACTTTTTAACTTTTTGAAGAAAATATCACTCAGGTGAGTTCCACCGGACGTCAGACAAACCTCACACGTTTCATCACTTTCCTCAGCATAGATCGTCTAATTGTTTCAGCCCCTGTATTAGTGATTCATTTTCTACCCGTTCAATGTCAGGCAATCATGATTTCAGTTGCTTTAAAATGCAAATTATTTGCTATATTAAATTGGCTGGTGCTACATTAATCAACAGTAAAAAAACACTTTTTGCAACTGATATGCATATGTATTTTACTGTGAAACTTTGTTAAAGATATTTTTAAATATATACTTTTCTTGAAACCTTTTTCTTTTTCAAGCTATTAAACTAACTAAATTTAAACTATTGAATTTCAACTTAATTTTACCAACAAGATGATAATAATAAATAGCTATGCATAAAATTTAATCTCTGGTTGAAGGAAATTCGTAACCTTTCAAAACTCGCTAACATCTTTTTTGAGGTCAGAATTAATTTGATATAATAAATAGAAAAATAGTTAATTTTGTAATGCAGTTAATTGCTCAATTTTATACATGAATTCGTTCTAATCAAGGATTATTACTCCAATTGGGTTACTGCAGTATTACGACCCAATAAGTTTGATGAGCTGGTAATGCTATTAGATAGATTGCGGCATGTGCTCAACTAACATTATCAATATTGAATACGTTTCCCGCCATTTTGGTATATTGTTTGATGACTTGTGTGTGGCGACACTGGCACATAGTTAATAATGCGCAGAGTCTGTTATTGTGTGATGACACTGACCTTAGTTAATATCTCATAAATAAGGTTATTATGGGATGACACTGACATAAGTAAATCATGCATAGTGAATGTTTGTGTGTGATTATACTGGCCAGAGTTTATATTACATAAGAAATGTTTTTGTGTGACGATATTAGCTTGAAGTTGTGTTACGTAGTCTATGTTATTGTGTGATGATATTTGCCTGAGTTTATATTGCGTAGTGTATGTTATTGTGTGATGATACTTTACTGAGTTTATATTGCATTGTGTATGTTATTGTGTGATGACACTGGATGAGTTTATATTGCATTGTGTATGTTATTGTGTGATGATACTTGCCTGAGTTTATATTGCTTAGGGTATGTTTTTATCTGATGATACTTTACTGAGTTTATATTGCATAGTGTATGTTATTGTGTGATGATACTTTACTGAGTTTATATTGCATAGTGTATGTTATTGTGTGATGATACTTGCCTGAGTTTATATTGCATAGTGTATGTTATTGTGTGATGATACTTTACTGAGTTTATATTGCGTAGTGTATGTTATTGTGTGATGATATTTGCCTGAGTTTATATTGCGTAGTGTATGTTAATGTGTGATGATACTTTACTGAGTTTATATTGCGTAGTGTATGTTATTGTGTGATGACACTGGCTGAGTTTATATTGTATTGTGTATGTTATTGTGTGATGATACTTACCTGAGTTTATATTGCGTAGTGTATGTTATTGTGTGATGACACTGGCTGAGTTTATATTGTATTGTGTATGTTATTGTGTGATGATACTTACCTGAGTTTATATTGCGTAGTGTATGTTATTATGTGATGATACTTTACTGAATTTATATTGCATAGTGTATGTTATTGTGTGATGACACTGGATGAGTTTATATTGCATTGTGTATGTTATTGTGTGATGATACTTTACTGAGTTTATATTGCATTGTGTATGTTATTGTGTGATGATACTTTACTGAGTTTAATTGCATAGTGTATGTTATTGTGTGATGATACTTTACTGAGTTTATATTGCGTAGTGTATGTTATTGTGTGATGATATTTGCCTGAGTTTATATTGCGTAGTGTATGTTATTGTGTGATGATACTTTACTGAGTTTATATTGCATTGTGTATGTTATTGTGTGATGATACTTTACTGAGTTTATATTGCATTGTGTATGTTATTGTGTGATGATACTTGCCTGAGTTTATATTGCTTAGGGTATGTTATTATCTGATGATACTTTACTGAGTTTATATTGCATAGTGTATGTTATTGTATGATGATACTTTACTGAGTTTATATTGCGTAGTGTATGTTATTGTGTGATGATATTTGCCTGAGTTTATATTGCGTAGTGTATGTTATTGTGTGATGATACTTTACTGAGTTTATTGCATTGTGTATGTTATTGTGTGATGATACTTGCCTGAGTTTATATTGCATAGTGTATGTTATTGTGTGATGATACTTTACTGAGTTTATATTGCGTAGTGTATGTTATTGTGTGATGATATTTGCCTGAGTTTATATTGCGTAGTGTATGTTAATGTGTGATGATACTTTACTGAGTTTATATTGCGTAGTGTATGTTATTGTGTGATGACACTGGCTGAGTTTATATTGTATTGTGTATGTTATTGTGTGATGATACTTGCCTGAGCTTATATTGCGTAGTGTATGTTATTATGTGATGATACTTTACTGAATTTATATTGCATAGTGTATGTTATTGTGTGATGACACTGGATGAGTTTATATTGCATTGTGTATGTTATTGTGTGATGATACTTGCCTGAGTTTATATTGCTTAGGGTATGTTATTATCTGATGATACTTTACTGAGTTTATATTGCATAGTGTATGTTATTGTGTGATGACACTGGATGAGTTTATATTGTATTGTGTATGTTATTGTGTGTTGACACTGGCTGAGTTTATATTGCGTAGTGTATGTTATTGTGTGATGATTGATGACACTGACCTTAGTTTATATTGTATAGTTTACGTTATGGTGTTATTATACTGACTTGAGCTAATATTCAATAGTGTGTGTTCTTGTGTACTGACTGGTTTTCACCCTGAGTATGGATACGTGTTATTTATTTAAGAAAGATGGTTTGGGAGGTGAGTTCAAACAGGGATGAAATAAAAGCGACTCAGTAATAATTGAAGGCTCCCCTTCGCCCTGCCTTGTGATCACTCGAAAAAGAAAATGGAACTAACTCACACTCGACTCACTTTTAAAGGGAAGAATGCGTAATAACGAGGGCTGAATACTTTTGTTCAGTTGATCTGTTAACATTTTTATCAAGCCATTACGTGATTTGTCAAGAAATGGAACAGAATATAGAGATACTTATTATAATCTTGTAAGCAAAATAATAATGATTTTTTTTTTACGATTATTGAACATAATTTCTAAGAAAGGTCAATAAAAATACAACCATTGTGCAGGTAGTTCTACGAATAAAGGCTAAATGAATGGGTCACAGTATGAAAAGAAATTACATATTGAGTGAGGTCACAGGAGGAAATGTGGAAGGCTGAAGATGACCAGTAAGACGACGAACTCAACTGATTGATTACCTAAAACAAGCAAAGAAGATAAAAAGAAAGATGACAATAGGACCTGCCGGAAAACAAGGTAAATAATCCATCGTCACCGTGACCAAATAAAAGTCTTGAAGGCCAGAGTTTGACTCTAGGTACTGTACTTATAAATGAGCTTGTATTGTTCCCATGTTAGTCAGAGTTAGCTCAATGTGTTCTACTCAGACCTTCCTCTAGCCTTCAAGTTCGTGGTCATAGTTCGATTCCTGTCTGGTGATCTAAGTCGTGGCGTCACTAGGGTGGTGCGGACCGCACCGGGTGACACCATAAGAGGAAGTTACACTAAAGTGACTGTCTAATACAAACTTTGTGTAAAGTATCGGTGGAAATTTATCGGTTAAAAACAATTTCCTTGTAGTTACCTAAAAAAAAGTTTTTGTAAGCACAGCTTACATGTCCTGTATCAATATGTCTACAAAGACAACTCTATGTTAATTTACTTTTTTAAACCTTCTAATGCGTGTGCGCTCAGGTAATATTGTGTTTTACCCAATTACGATGACGTTTTGAATTTCGTCTGCACGCGATGTTGGTTTCGTTGGAAATGGTGTTTTTAAAGTCGCTGATTTGGTCAAATTATGTGGTATTCCAGCTACAATATTTTGCGTATATTAAAATATACATTTGTATACAAATTCTATATTATTTGGGCCGTTATTGATTATGAAAACCTAATCCATTAATGTAATCATGTAACGGTAAAGTTTAAAGAGTTAAAATTACAATAGTTTTGATTTATTTTATACATTTTTATTTTGAGTTCTATTGTTTTCCCTACCAAATTTTCACTTTAACCACATGAAACTGTGTAAATGTAAATATATTTCGGGTATGCCTATAATATTGTAATTTAAAGGTGTAATTTTAATTTTTGCAAATTATTTATGTCACTACTATTGCCATTACTTTCAGTGATATCCGAGAGTTACGATTTACAGCTATCATTATTACAAAAAACATTACTAAGTATTTTGTACGGGAGTAGGTCCTTGGGGGTGATACCAGCCCTAGTTACGCCACTGAATCTAAGAGTTGTTTTAAATCCTTTGTTTAGCTGAATGCTGTTTATTTATTTATTTAGCACAACGTCTTACTACCCGTTTAGGTTATATGCTTAAGTATTAATTACACTGATGGACTAGGGATGGGGAAGGTTCAATTTAGAGGAAGTGAACCCGCTTTTGCGCGAAGGGAGATTGAATACGCATTTAGGGAAAACCACCCGCAGTTCACCCGACCGAGATTCGAACCTTGATCTTCCCCATCCTTGGCAGTCTAGTTCAACACGATACCATCGCGTTAGATAACTATGCCACCGGGGGTGGTCTGAATGCTGTTGTATTTCTTTTTAATTACCCTTCTAATTCTCGTATGATTAGATCAAGTCATTCATAACTCTTGTTCTGAACTAATTTAGTAAAAAATAAAAAATAATCCTGAAACGGTTATTAAATCCTTTACTTTATGAGTGGGTGTTTAGTTTTGTTTCCGTACTAGGATAAGCTAGCGTGTGATTCGTGTGACGATACTGAGTGTATTTAGAAAATTCGAGTTAATTACCCTGAACAAGGGGAAGAGGAAAGAGAGACGAGGAAGGGTTTCTTGAAATGCATATGCTAATGAGTTTTAAATGTCTGACCTTTTTTGTTTTTAATTAAAGTTATCTCCAACCGGGTCTAGTAGTCTGCGTATTCTAAACTTTCCTAACCAGTGTTCAGGAAGAAAATAAACAATAGGCATAGCACACGTCATATTATAAATATTAGAATATAGTCAGATCACCAAAGTAAGATCACTATCTTGACATTTCAAAATGTTGATAAAATTTACTTTAATTTATTCCTACGCTGGATTAATTGTTCTTCTACCATCAATATTGGTAGTTGAGCTTAGTTCCAACATCTGTAAAATTCACCTAATGATCCTATAGTAGGACTATGGTAGAAAGAAAAAAAACACATTATTTTGTAGAAAACATTGATATTATTTTACTATATTTATAGTTAGTATGTTTATAGGTATTTATATTTTCTATCAAAAATGACAGATGCATATCGAATGACTTGACGTATGAATATATGAAATTACTCTGGTAAATTAGGCAATACAAAATAATAAATTCTGATAAATTGTGTCAAAAATGTTCCTTCATAAATATAATATATGAATCTGACTGTAGCCATATTTTTAAAGCTACATTTAATTACTTTTTAAATTTCCTAAAGGTGGCGGATGTAGAGAACAGAAGAAAAGGCCAGTATTTTAACAGTTTTTATAGCAACGAACATCTGTGCCTGAGGCGAGCACTTTACCTCAAGACAACCTAGGTCAACTACTACCTGTTCAGGTTAAACGCTTATTAATAATAACGCTAATGGGTTAGGGGTGAGGAAAGTGCAAATTAAATTAAGTGTACCCAAATTTGTGTAGTGGGGGAGAGAGAGTCGGAAACCATTTAGCAAAAACTAGTCTCAGTACTTCCGACTAGGATCGAACCACGATATCCCTTTCATCGGCAGTCTAGTCTATTGCGAAAAGTGCGGCCACCGAAGATGGTATGAGGAATGTTGAATTTCAAGTAAGTGTACCCGCAATTGCATAGAGAGTGTGTAAAGCCATTGAGGTAAACAATACTCAGTTCACCCGACCGGGACTCGAACTCCAATCTCCCCTTGATCAGCATTCTAGTCTATTGCGAGAATTAATGCCTAAGACAATGTAGCCACCGAAGTGGGTTATAATATATTAATATATCATAAGTGACGGTCGCAGATCACATGGCTTAACGTATGAATAAATTAAAGTAGATCTAGAAGGACTTTAATAACGAAATGAACAGTCCCTCTCAAACTCCCAGTAGCGGTGTAGACAAAGTGTTCTGATATATTTAACACGTGACCGACGGACTGGAAGAAGAAATATAGGCAAGGGGGGAGGGGATAGAGAACACGGAATGTTTAATTGCCCCAGAAATAATTCAGGCCTCGAGCTGCCTCCAGCTGGTCGCTTGCTTACCCTCCGGCAGGAAGTGCTCATTTGTTGTGCGGGAGGTAGTTCCGTTGTTTATCGCTAGGATCAGCACTGAGCCTTCCCGCTCGGCTCCCTGGGGAATAATTCAGTGGCGTAGTAAGGTGGAAGCAAGCAGGGTGCCGTGTTTACTAAACATATTGATCAGGTATAATCCCAAGCACTCACTCTATGACTCTAATTTGGTTGTAAGATTTCCTGAAAAAATATATATTCCCCATATCTTGTAAAGCTAAATGGGTTTTCCATTTTTGTTTTTAAAATATCTTTGTGGTACGCCTTAACGTTAAATATTCAAACCATGTAATGCAAAGAGAAATAAATAAATTTACTAAAAAACTTAGCTGTGTTTGTTTGGAATAATAATAATAATAATAATTGGTACGTCAACCCACTCGGCATGGATTATAATTATATTCCAAGTTTCCATAGATCATCAGTATTTTCATACTTATGGATAAAAACTTTGATTAAATATAATTTTGTGTTTAAAAAGTAGCACACTTAAAAAGAGGAAAAGACTCTCCTCTGTGACGAGGCACTATCACGATTGATGATGTAATTCAATTGGGGTAACGCTGTGTTTGAGAAACATGTAACTTAAAATAATTTCAATAAAGCGTGAAGAAAATCATTTTTACTAATAAAACAAAATAAGGGCAAGATTTTGGCCTATTCTGTGTGAAAGTTGTCATAAAACTGTGATCATCTTCAATAGTAATTAGTATGTTCAAAAGTGTGTTTATTTTTTTAAAAACCATCCTTCAGTAGACTAATGGTGTGAAGGAAGATGCGTGGTGTGAAGTGGGCTGCATGGTATGAAGAAAGCTGTATAATGTAAATATGCCTGTGTGGTGTGAAGTGTGGTGCGTGATGTCACGGGGGATGTGTAGTGTTAATTGGTTTGCATGATGCAAATTAGATTGTGTGGTGTTAAAATGGCTATATAGTGTTGGTGTGGTGCGTGGTGTGAAGATTGCTATGTAATATGAAGTGGGCTGCGTGGTACGAAGAAGGCTGAGTGGTGTCAATATGGCTGTGTGATGTAAAGAGGGCTGTGTGATATAAAGAGGATTGTGCGATGTAAATAAGGCTGTGTATCGTGAAGTGTGGTGCTTGGTGTGAAGAGGGATGTGTAGTGTGAACTATGGTGCGTGGTGTGAATAGTAATATCTAGGGTTGGATCAAAGAAGGCTGTATTGTATGAAGGAGATGTGTGGTGTGAATATGGCTTTGTAGTGTGAAGTATGGTGCATGTTGTGAAGAGGGCCATGTAGTGTGAAATGGTCTACACGGTTCTAAGAAGGCTGTATAGTGTGAAAATAGCAGTGTGGTGTGAAATGTGATAAGAGATGTGGAGATATCTGTGAAGTGTGGTGTGATAATGGATGTGTAGTGTGAAGTGGGTTGTATGGTGTGACGTAGGATCCATGCAGGTCTCCACAAAATCTTTGTCACTAATTATATTCTAATAATTTTAACTATTTTATAATTAAATGAGGGAGCAAAGTTGTAGAATTATAACTAACATTTACCATACTAACATGTTAAATAGCACACGAGTTCATTCCTCTGTGTGAATCTCTATGGCAGGTGAATCTGGGTTTATAAAATACGTCCCACGACATTAAAATGACGCGAATATATTTGAAACTTCAATGGTATATCTCTTACGTTGTTCCAATAGCTAGACAGCAATTTTCATATTTAGTAAGATAATGATACGTTAATATGGGAATCTAGAGTGGTATATTTGACTTAGACCACTATCGCTTGACTGGTAAGATAGACAGAAACATCCCGTTCTCAGGAACATCCTGACTCCTTGATTAAGGCACAGTGAGCATAGACATGTGAGGACCACAGTTACTTGGGGGGAACTGTCTACGAACAAAGGCCTCGGGATTTTTTTTTAGCACCGCATATTACTACCCGTTCGAGTTATACGTATATGTACTAACTACTCTAATATATTAGAGATAAGAACAGTTGAATTTAAAGGAAGTGTACCCGCATTTACGTGGAGGAAGAGTGGAAAACCGTATAGGCAAAACCACCTTCAGCATAGCCAACCAGGATCTCCTCGTCTTCGGAAATCAAGTCTGTTGTGGGAGGAACGCCTTAGACGAGAGATCGGAGAGTGATCGAGTGATCGGAAACCTACAACGCACGGGCTGAATCCAGTCCACCGACCGATTTTATCTGGTCCTCAAAATATTTAACAAACAAACAATTGTGTTAATAAAAATAAGCTAATATGTAATTTTTTTACATCCGTCACTGTCTCCAGCCTATGGTCTGGGTTAATTTTTTTATTCAGGCCATATATTTTTCCACTACCGGCTGGCTAGGCCTGCTGTAGCTTAATATGGCTCATAATCTATCTTAAGACTAGGACGGGCACAACATCCAGCCCCGGGAAGTTAATTTATCAATGTTAAAATGTTATTTTTATCAATGATAATTTTTCAGTCATGTCGGGAATCGAACCGGGGACCCTTAGCTAAGTAGGCAGACACGATACCGACTGAGAAACGGTGTCTGACAAGCTAGTAAGTAATAATTACTATATATAAAAAAATATAAGGTTAACATTTTTGGCTCGATATCTTTTCCAAGTCTACCCACCAATTTTTATTTTTTCCAAGCCATAAGCGCCGTGACATAAAAAAAGGTTGCCAACCCCTTTCTTAGAACATTTTCCAATCTATGTGCCATGGAAGCTTGGAGAAAGATCAAAAAGAAGCAAGAAAAATAATTCAGGAGTAAAAATTAATCTTTTTAAATCCATGATCAATTTTTTTTAATATCAAGGTTATTAAAATTTTAGTTATTGAATTTTTTAAATACAATCTTAACACTCGTTATTTAAATGATAAAATATCTCCTTAAAAAAAACTAATGATGGTCTTTGACAATTTTTCCTTTTTTTATCACCGCGTCTTACTACCCGTTTGGGCTATACGCTGATGTACTTGTTATTCTAATGGTTTTAGCGATTAAGAAGGTTATAATAAAGAAGGTGTAGCCACATTTGCGTGGAGGGAGAGTGTAAAAGCATTTTGGAAAAACTACCCTCAGTACACCCGACCGAGATTCGAATCTCGAGTTCCCCGTCATCGGCAGTCAAGCCTACTACCAGAGTAGCTCGTTTGACCACGCGGCCGCCGAAGCAGGTGCATGTAGAAAGTTAAACCGAATGTTTTACTGAAGCAATATTTATTTATTTCCTAAAAAAAATTGTATAAAAATGTACAAAATACGGACCTTAAATCCGGTTTCCTTCCACCTCATATGTTAAAGTATATCCAGTAATGTTTAGACTTTGTCAGACAAGTGTCAGTAAATTGTGGTCTACCTACAGACCCCTGCCAATTAGGGAGAGATATGTTAGACTTGTAACCGACCTCTCTAACGGTATTGATGGACATGTAACTGAACCACTCACCTATCTACCCCAGCGGAACGTGTGTATGTGTGTGCGGTAGAAAGGTAGGCGTGGCGTATCGGTGCAACAGCGGGCTATGTGACGCCGGCCTGGACCGTATTGATTGAAGCTGTGTGAGCCGCCGGAATGGAGCCGAGGTCGGCCTCTTTCCTACGTACACGGCCCGGGGTACAAGGTTCGTACATCATTTCTTGTTGGAGAGTCTTACTTTCTTTCTGTTATCGAGGATAGGCGACAGTACTAACAGGAGAGTATTATTCATACGTCACGCCCGTATACAAGGTTGACTCATTATTGTTGGAGAGTATTACTTCTTTCTGTTATCGAGATAGACACAGTACTATCAGGAGAGTATTCCATTCATTCTGTCATCGCCGATAATACACAGATTGACTTTCAGATTGTTGGACAGTATTACATTGCATTCTGTCATCAGGATAAGACAGAGATTGACATACCAGGGACTGTTGGAGAGTATTACATTCCATTCTGTCATGCCGATAATACAAATGGCTTTCATGATTGTTGGACAGTATTACTTGCATTCTGTCATCAAGGATAAGAACAGGATTCATACCAGGGACTGTTGAAGAGTATTACATTAATTCAGTTATCGAGGATAAGAGAAAGTATTACATTAATTCAGCTATCGAGGATAAGAGAAAGGACAATCAGGGACTTGTTAGAAGTATTAAATTAATTCAGCTATCGAGGATAAGAGAAAGAACTATCAGGGACTTGTTGGAGAGTATTACATTAATTCAGCTATCGAGGATAAGAGAAAGAACATCAGGGACTTGTTGGAGAGTATTACATTAATTCAGCTATCGAGGATAAGAGAAAGACATATCAGGGACTTGTTGGAGAGTATTACATTAATTCAGCTATCGAGGATAAGAGAAAGGACAATCAGGGACTTGTTAGAAGTATTAATTAATTCAGCTATCGAGGATAAGAGAAAGAACAATCAGGGACTTGTTGGAGAGTATTACATTAATTCAGCTATCGAGGATAAGAGAAAGGACAATCAGGGACTTGTTGGAGAGTATTACATTAATTCAGCTATCGAGGATAAGAGAAAGGACAATCAGGGACTTGTTAGAAAGTATTAAATTAATTCAGCTATCGAGGATAGAGAAAGAACTATCAGGGACTTGTTGGAGAGTATTACATTAATTCAGCTATCGAGGATAAGAGAAAGGACAATCAGGGACTTGTTAGAAAGTATTAATTAATTCAGCTATCGAGGATAAGAGAAAGGACAATCAGGGACTTGTTAGAAAGTATTAAATTAATTCAGCTATCGAGGATAAGAGAAAGAACTATCAGGGACTTGTTGGAGAGTATTACATTAATTCAGCTATCGAGGATAAGAGAAAGGACAATCAGGGACTTGTTGGAGAGTATTACATTAATTCAGCTATCGAGGATAAGAGAAAGGACAATCAGGGACTTGTTGGAGAGTATTACATTAATTCAGTTATCGAGGATAAGAGAAAGGACAATCAGGGACTTGTTGAAAGTATTAAATTAATTCAGCTATCGAGGATAAGAGAAAGAACTATCAGGGACTTGTTGGAGAGTATTACATTAATTCAGCTATCGAGGATAAGAGAAAGAACTATCAGGGACTCGTTAGAAAGTATTAAATTCACTCATTTATCAAGGGTAAGAGAGGACAGGACATCACTAAGATGTTAAAAGTCTATTATAAGCACATTTCTAGTCTGTTCAGGGATATAATCACCAAGTAATTTGAATATAAAGTAATAAGTTAAGCTTCCTCACCAAAATATTTATGAAATTAATTAAGGTTCTAGAATCCATTGTTTCCTAAAATGTATTTTTAAATGAATCTTGTTATGTACAGTACTATATACGTTTGGAACTGTTTTCTAAGAAAACGTATTTCAGTATTAAAAAATTAATATAGAGCTTTAAATATGAATATGTGTTTAAAATATGTTCCCTAAGTCACTTATTTAAATGTTTTAATTGTATAATTCTGCTATATACATCATGACAAATCATTCTTTCCTTTTACCAATGTTTGTTATTAATGATATCGATCAATAATAAATAATTATTTGGATAAACTAATGAAACTAAAATTGTCAATATTCCTTCCAGCCAAATATGCCAATTTATTAATAATGTATCATAACGAGAAATTATTGTAGTCCTTCACATTTTTGTCCTCAAATTATAATGGATCTTGTATTTTAATATTCTAAAAAAAAGTTGAATATCAAAACTAGTCAATATCATTTGTTCAAACTTGATATTTAGACGTTAACAATGGCCATACTTGTAGATCTTCTGATTTTAAATCTAGTTTAAATTAAGTCTAATTTGTTGATGAATTAATTTTTGAAAATTCAAAATTTTTCAAAAGTGGCTTTAAGCATATTGTTTATGGGAATTTTTACACGATACCTAATATTGAATAGGCCTACTTGTTTTTAGGAGCAAAATAATTTTTAAGAATATTTTACTAATAACTGATTTTGGAAAATTTAATTGCTAGAAAATGAATAGCGATATTATTCAAAATGAGTACCTCTGGAAAGTTTTACATGACAAATAGCATTGGATACTTGTTTTTCGTAGGGGAATTAATTTAAGGGCAGTTTCCTGACAGACCTATTTTTGAAATACTTATTCAAGACTATAATAGACTATAGGGGAATGTACGATTGTGTCATACTAATTTTTTTTAAGATATAAGATGCATTATTTCGATCAAAATACTAAGATTTTAGAAGTCAAATGAAGTGCAAAGAAAAGTGCCCTTGAGACAGAATGTTGACATAAAAATAGGGAGCTATGAATATTATAAATCTGACGCCTGTTTAAAATAAACTACTGCCTATCTTACAAGAAGGTACCATAAACCACTGGAATCGAGTTTCCCATTTCCACAGCGGATGGAAAAGTAAGATAGCACAAGCGAAGCGTTTAAGTTCCGACACAAAATGAAGTCATATGTATTAAGCGCCCCCCCACGTCGTTCTCACCCTTCTACTACCCCATTGAAGTGGTATCAGGAGAGCAATAAATTCACAAGAAGAAATTTTCACTCGTTTAGATCATATAAAGGGGGATTCGGTTCTCGCTAATTACGATTTTATTTGATGTAGAAAAATAAATACTATTTCTCTCCTATCGTATTCTTATATTCTGTCATGACCAAGAATAGTTATTTTGTAACGATTTTTTTAAAGGAAATATTAACTCGTCAAATTTTATCAACACAATTATTTTGTGTCGTGAGAATGGTCTACTATTCAGTGGTGTATGGACGTTATTATTGTCAAGGCTCAACACAATAGATATATAAGAAACGTAGCAGTAGGGTAGCCTTCAAAACACAAATATAATTTATCATAATTGAAAGAAAATGAAGTTAAATTAGTATTTTATTTTTTCGATATTATGTGTCAAAAGTAGCCGTTTTAGAACATAATATATAAATACATAAAGTATTTTACTAACGCTTGTAACTATAATATACCTTACCTACCTAACTTTGTTTAGTAATCTTACTTTAACTAATATGGTCGTCTCTAAAAACCGCAACCTCCCGCCCTACCTCCACCATAAACATAAGACTAGTATTCCGTATCTAATTTGTTGACAGTAAAATGTTAACTTTTTTTTTAATATATCAATTATTTTATCCCTTTAGTTAAAATATATTTTGAGGATTTCCTAGAATTAATCTATCCCTTGGTAAAAACCATATTGCATTTTACATACAGCGTGATAACTTAGGTGGAAGCGTAGGGAACATGAATTGAGGCCAGTGTTTATGCAGTTTTTAAAAGCAACACTTTTTTTTTTTGCCAAAAGAAATAAAATATTGCTCCAAAGTAAACTTAGAGTTTAATTTTCTTTCCCATGGTGATATCAACAATTCTTGAATATTTGTTATGAGCATAGCTTTATTAGATGACAACACTTTTTAAATAAAGATAAAAAGTTGTCATTAAACTCCATGAACTGTTGATGTAACCATGTAAAGAAAACCAAACTTTATGTTTCTACTGGATGATTATTTTATTTCTTTTAACAAAAAAAGGGTTGCTAAAAACTATCAAACACTGCTCTTAACTCCTGTTTTCTACACACCCGCCTTAACATACTGATCTATCTAAACATTGCATTGATCCCACTCGCTGAACATGTTATCAAACTAACTTATTTGCAGCGTTAATTATTAACACTCGCAACGGTGATCGCACGTGTAAGGCGCAGCACTGACAATGACTGGGTTGCCTGTGACTGGGAGATTTGTTCATAATCCTGTTCAGGCTATACGCATATATGATAATTACTCTAATGGAGTAGGAATGAGGAAGGAAGCGTTTAGAGTTAATCTACCCGCATTTGCATGGAAATAGTGGAACATTTTTAAAACAGACCACCCTCAGTAGATCCGACCAAGATACGAGCCATTATCTCCCCATCATGGCAGACTAGTCTAACACGAGATTGACACCTTAGACGATTTGGACACTGAAGCGGGTCGTTCAGATGTAAAGGGGTGATTTTTTAAAATGGTTTACCACTCTTTCTCTTCTAAAATGCTGGTATATTTACTCTAAAATGTTCTTTCTTAATTTCTAGAGCATTAGTGGACTGTAAATTGTAGCTGAAGTGTACAAACAAATCATTTAGAAATATATAATTGGGTTTTCTCATAAAAAGCGTTTGCCATTAACGATTCAAATTTGAGGAAAATTAGTTTAATCCATCAGAGACGAATGTACTTGCAAAAGCGAACCAAATTTATGGATGTAAAATTTAGCGAGTGTTAAGTTCGTGCAGTATTTTGAAAATATACTACAGTGTTTCAATAAATAAGGTAACAAGATAAATGTACTCCCATAAGAAGTCTTGTTACCCTATTTATTGAAACATCCCCGTACATATTACGTATGTTACAAAATAAACTAAAACAATTAGATCCATGATGCCAGGGAAGATATCTATCAGGGTTCCTATGGCCATAGATAACCTAGTAATGTCGGGGAATTTGGTAATTAATCAGGAAAAAGTTCACCATACGTCTGTCTAGGGATGAGAAATGTTAATATAGTTACTTATTCAAAGATTATATGCTTCATATTTGCTGTGTTTGTTTATTTTGGAATTTTCATTCCAAGAATAATTTTTAATAGTGTTTTTTTGACGTTTCAGACAATCTGTGTTTCGGTACGGAAAATTTGGATTTTTTAACAGTAAAATGTCAATAAAAACAAATTCTAAGATGTTGTGACTAGGCTACTAGTTTTTTTACATACACTTAAATTAAAATAATGGTATATCACAGAGGTCTGCAACCTTTTAGTAGTGTTGTGCCGAATTAATATTGCAAAGTCACGCAGCGTGCTAACCAACCCAAGCGCACCCAAATCGTTTATATTTGTATACTAGTTAACTGGTACAACTATTAAAATAAATTAAATTGCTCTTGTAAAATTTAAATGTAACATTATGTTTCTAAATCGAATATATTAAATAACTACTGTTTCTTGAATAATTAATATTTTAGTATAAATCAAATAAATAAGAATAAATACAAAAGTTATAATAATGTGTTTTGCAAAATTTAAGTTCTGAAGACATTATTTCGAAATTTTGAAACAAAATAATTGAGACTAAACCAAGTTTTTATTAAAATTAGTATTCACATAAATGGTTTTAATTAAAAATAAAGGTTTTAAATGTTTTTATACAAATATTTCTGCATGCCATTGAAAATCTTTCCGCGTGGCACTCTTGGCATGCGTGCCGTAGGGTTCTGACCCCTGATATATCATTTAAACAATAAGAGGCTTAAAATATATCTCCTCCCTTTCTACAAACGATTTAATATGATGTTTTATAAGCGTTTAATAAATACATAGTTTCCTCAAATAAATAGTTCAATCTAAAAAATTTAAATAAATTAACTTCAGTTACACTAAAATATTTTGCTCCTAGCAGTTTGTAGTATTTACTAATAGTATGAATAAATAATAATAATAATAATAATAATAATAATAATAATAACAACAATAAAAATAATTACTGAGCTTCATGTTTGTTATAAGATGATCATAAAATATTTATGAGAAAAAATGTATTACATACCAGTACGGAAGCCTAACCATTTTATACTGAAAAGATGTTGCATATCAACATGGAGTGTATTTATTATCAACTTGCCTAGCATCACTCTATACCATTTAGCATTAGCTTATCATTATGACGTTGGAAGAAACCACAATAAAGGCTTTGTTTTATCATTAAGTTTAACACCAAGGAGAGCGTAATATCTGAGATAAATTCACCCATATTGAAGTGTAGGGAGGATTACATAGTATACCCAACCTAGATTCGAACCTAAATATCTTCGTCACAGACAACCCAGTCAATTGAGAGTCTAGCGCTTTAGAACACGTTACCCCGAGTGCGGAAGATGTATTATAACATATTTATTTATTTAGCGTATGATATATTTAATCGTGAGAGATGCAGTAACTAATTCGGTCGCCTTGTATGTGCTGTACACTTTTAACCCCTCTGTGGGAACAGGACGTTGCACAGGGTATACTTTGGAGTTTGTCTACACGTCATACCCTAGATAAAATGATTTTATGATAGTGATTATGAAGGTGTGAAGCCAGTGGAAATATTAAACTCAACATAAGCCTAATTAACCAGACCATTGTGACCATAGGAACATTTCCCGTTACAGGAAAACTACCTATGGTACCATTGGTAATCGAACCTGGGACCTCTAGATCAGAAACCAGGAGTGCTGATCACTAGACTAAGAGTACAGTCACAAAAAATACTAGCATATGTTAAATTGAAATATAAACTAGAAATCAATGTACTAAATAGTTACATAACTGCATAAACCTCGACTAAGAGACTGCTTTTCATTGGTAGCAGAGTTTCTTAAAAGTAACTTACATATTTACTCGGGCAATACTCGGTGGAGTTTATCTTCCATTTACTCAGTTGTATACGTACAGCACAAATAACTATCTTATTCCGAAATATAATTTCTCAACATCAATATTGAGAAGTTTTAACATCTATATCTATGAATATTTGATAACTACCTAATAAAAAAATTATGGAAAACTTAAAAATAGATATTTGTATTATTAATGAGCTAGAATAAAATAGTATATAATATATTCTAATCCCAATTAGGATATATCTATTTTAATCACCATTAGGGTATATATATTATAATCCCAATTAGGATATATATCTTAATCACCATTAGGATATATATATTATAATCCCAATTAGGATATATATATACTAATCACTATTAGGATATATATACTATTTTTATTCTAGCTCATTAATAATACAAATATGTATTTTTAAGTTTTCCATTATTTTTTTATTGGACAATTATCAAATATTCATAGATATAGAAGTTAAAACTTCTTCAATACAATTATTGTAGATTAGATTGATGTTGATAAACTAAATTTGAGAATAAGATAATTATTTGTACTTATATATACTCCATGGCTTCAGCCCGCAATTGGGCCAAACCGACCGAATGGCCGCCGTCTGTTAGAGATGAAGAGCCAATATTTGCTGATAGTGAATGTGTGTCATGTGACCAGAACAATGAGCCCTTCAGCCGTTAATCTCAGTTTTATAGACCGAATCCGCTAATTTTTCTTTCAAGTAGCTCCTCATTTGTCCTCACGAGGCTGAGTTTGACCCCATTCCAGACCAACTGCTTCACAGTAAAAATTTTGAAGCGCTGGGTATCGAACCCTGAGCCTCTGGATCTGTAGCCACTTTAACCACTTGACTACAGAGGTGGTCATTCTAATCTATATTATACTAACCTTCCTAAAAGCTACAGTACGCCCATCGCTTCTTTGGTTTTACATGACCGCTAGCAGATGCTATCAGTAATACCAAAATTGTCTGAAAGTAACTTTTGTCAACATATTTGGAAATCATTATTATTTGCCAAATATTTCTATTATTATCACTAAAAATATTATCAATCACTTTTAACAATACTTCCCCGAGGATTACAGTATAATTTTATTTTCCATAAGGTAGGTAAGCGATCATGAATTTACCGTACTCGATATTCTATAAACGTATAGCGCCGTGAGTTTAATTTCTGTTCGATCTTCCCTATCTGTCTGTATAACAATTAGCATCCCCATTTAATGATGGTGCTAGTAGCTACAGTCTGCTTTTCCTAGGAAGCGCTTTATTTGAAAACAGGAAACTCATATGGTAACAATAGCGGAAATTAAAATATTACAATTGTGTTTATATTATTACGTTTAAATAATAATTTTAAAATAAACTATACAGTATCATCCAAAAATAAGTATTATTGGGAGCTTTTGAAAACTTTTAGAATTAACTATTTAGTAAATAAAATAAAATATGACATATTTCTAGAATGTCAAATTTAGTGACTTTCAATCAATGTTGGTGTTTGAGTGTGGGCTTTCTAAAAAAAAAAATCAAGGTTTAAATTGAAATTGATGTACTATTAACGTATAGTACCGTAAGATGAACTATATAGCAACCCGCCTCACAGATATGTACAGCAAATAGCATCCCCGTATGAGGATGGCGCTTATAACTACATTGAAACCAATGTTTTAAATTCCATGAAAGTTGGCAAAGCACCGTGAGATGAATCGTATAGCAACCCGCTTTACAAAAATGTATAACAAATAGCATCCCCGCATGAGGATGGCGCTAATAACTACATCGAAACCAATGTTTTATAAGTCCGTGAAAGTTGGCAAAGCGCCGTGAGATGAACCGTATAGCAACCCGCTTTACAAAAATGTATAACAAATAGCATCCCCCTATAATTATAGCGCTAAGAACTACTTTGAGACCAATGCTCTATGAAAGTGTAACGTCGTTGTAGCTAGCAACCCGCCTTACATATTTGTTTAATGATGAAGCTAATAACTACATCGAAGCCAATGTTTTTTTAGTACCGCGTCTTACTACCCGTTCAGATATAACGCTTGAACCCAATGTTTTATGAACTTATGTGATGAACCACGTGCCAACCCGTCTTACAGGCTAGTTTAGGAAATATAATAAAAATGATATGCTTGTAGACTGTGAAATTATTTCCTAAGCAATTAAAGCCCAAGAAAGTGGCGTACTCAAAAATTTACTTTGATGTGGGTATATGGTCAAAGCTGTGACCAAAATAAAGTTTTAGGAGGGGAGAAGCACAGCCCCCTAACTTTCAAAAGCCAAGACAATTCATGAATATTAAATGCCTTTAGAAGACATTTGGAGATATGTTTATGATAAACAAGGGAAAGGATTAAAAATAATGTAGGTGGACTAGTTTAAAATGTATTTAATCTATTATTTCTGTGCTTTTTTTTTTTACAATTGGGTCGTTGGGGGGAGCTTTAAATGTAGGTAGTGGTGTTGGTTTTTAAATATCAAGTGTTAAATTATGTTAAGTAGAACTAAATATAGAGCACTGAAGATTTGTCAAGTGTAAAGGTTATATTTTTAAGTGAGTATCAATAAACAGGGAGCATACTTGGCAGCATAACAGCCCTCCCGAGTCGCGGATGGTCTGTAGTATTAGATAGCTTGCGATGGTATTGGTCGATCATGGTAGCTGACGGTTTCCACACGTCCATCACAGACTCAACCTTAAACTAAGAGTGAGGAATGACCTTGAGCACGAGAAGAATCCTGGACAGCTCAGTGTTAGAGCATTGGTGTGCTAAGCCAAAGGTTCCGCGTTAAATTCCAGTATCCATGTGTCATTTATCAACTAATTTTAATTTTTAAATTATTATTTAAAATATTTGCTGTCTCTAAAGGGGTAAATACCCAACTTATCCCCCTTTTGGGTGCGTCACTGTTCCAAGGATATCTAATATTTTGTAAATTTTGTAAAAAATTAAATTCATTAAATTTAAAAACAATAGTTATGGTGGTAATTATACAAAGTATTATTCATAATAAATGTACAACACATATAACACAGCATGTTAACTGGTTCAAGAATGTCAAAATCTTTGAAAACAAGTATGTTTCAACCGATTTAAACTAAAGTCTGTCCACACATAATACGCCGTAAGCAAAACTTTATTTCTTAGCACCTCGTCTTACTACCCGTCTGGGTTATACGCCTGTGTATTAATTACGCTAACAGTTTTAGGGATTAGAGAGGCTATATTTAGAGGAAGTTTACTTGAATTTGCGTGGATGGAGAGAGGGAAAATATTTTTAAAAAAACCACCCTCAGTACACCTGACCAAGATTTGAACATCGATCTCCCCAACATTGGTAGTTTAATACGAGAGTAGTGCGTTAGACCACGCGGCCATCGAAGCAGGTAAGAAGAACATTGAAATATGACTTTTTTGCTCTTGTCATCAATATTATACTGAACAACGATCTACAAAATGTTAAATGTATACAGTCTGAGTTCATTGAAGCTCAATATACCCTTACTAATTCTTTAGGCTTATTTAAAATATATTACTATGTTAATGAGGGTGATAATGAATGGGTCCAAGATGTTCTGGATATTTTTAAATATACAAGTTATCAATTCTATTATATATATTATAAGCTTGGTATACATAAAGTAATTATTTAATTCTTATTCATTATAAAAGTATTATAGTTGCGCTCAATTGAAATAAAATTAACGGGCCATAAAATTGAGGATACTCATATAAAAAGGTGTCTAATATTTTGAAAAAAAAACCTTTAAAATATTTCACGTTCAAACAGAAGCACATATATTGGGTTAAATATTAACATATCTTCAAACTTATCAAAGAGGTTCAATAGGAACACAATTTAAGAAAGGTTAGTGCAAGAGAGAAAATATTTTTGAAAAATATGCTCATTTCGACTTATTTGAAACAAACTTGGTATAAACACAAGAGTTTCCTAGTGTATGATTAGTATATAAATTAAGTTGTTCATGTGGTTTACATAGAAGGGTATATCACTTTTTAAATATATATTATATAATTTTTAATCTCAACCAAACTCGATATGTACTAAGTACTCAAGGACACAATTCATATAATCTCCCTGTGCTTAATATTAAAGAGATAAAGAGTGTCCATGATTTCGATAGTGGTAAATAATAATGCTTGTGATTTGTTAAATAAACACAAAAAATGTATAGATCAGAACGCAACCTTATAAATACAAAGTGTTTAATTTGGAATACAATCTTTAAAAAGTAGTTTTGTGGCAGGTCAAATATCAAATAAATTATTTTAATGATTTAAACCAAAGAGTGAAATATATGTTAAAATGCATCATTGAAAATTACTGGCATATACAAAATATTTCAGTATATGTAGAATTATTTTGAAAATAATTTCAAACATGTAAAAGGCTTCATTGTTCACAATGACCAAACATGTTAACATTGTTTTAACGTTTACATAAATAATTTCAACAACATTACCAGTAGCTTGATTGATTTTCAGAATTTTGATACAGATTATTGTACATATAATTATATTATTATTATTATTATTATTATTATTATTATTATTATTATTATTATTATTATTATTATTATTATTATTATATTACTAACAATGTTACCTAATACAGCTGTTTCCCAGTTTGTCTATAAAAGTTCTTTAGTAGCTCTTAAAAATAGCTTAATTAAATATTTAGTATAATATGTTTAATACGATCTTAAATATAGTTTAGTGAGTATGTATTTATACAGGTGTACTATAACTAAAATTATTAAAATATTAAATGTTATTAATAAATGAGATAATCAATTGCTATAGTAATATATGGTATATTGCTACCATGCTTGCCAAACAATTTTTGAAAATAGCCTATTACTCTTAATAATTACAATAGTACAATGATTCAAATAATTAGACCACGTTTTTATTTATTTATGTGTGCCTTGGAAGTTTTATCTGATAAAAACGGGTGTGAATGAACACATTAGCTCGCAATTTATTTACTCCTTGTTTATAGTTGATAATCGCCCTTATAGCAGCGCCTAATCCTTACCTGGACTCGCAGGAGAACCTTGAAGTACCGGTACACCGGCCGACGGTCAAATTGGACAGACAAGGAACCCTCACGTCACTCAGCAGTCTCTTCCCACTTGTGTAGGGAGGAAGGTGGTGGTCCAGCTACCACGATGAGATGAAACGGTCCCAGCATGCAACGCGCAGGTCCCTTTCCACCCTTCTTGGGTGCCAATACCCTCCCTCGATCCAACCCCCCCCCCCCCCTCCCCCGTACCCGCAATAATAAGAGCAAACACCATAAGAATCAATTCTAACTACATCCGGCCGTCACCTAGACAGATTTCTCCTGCACCCGGGGAAGGAGGTTAGGTGGTCTTCCCCCGCATCCCTCATTTCCAAAAACAAACTAGTAAATAAATTAAATCTACGAAATCTATACATATGTTCATACATTGTTTTAAACTCAAGTGTAGCTCGTCGTCACACATTAAAATGTTTTGATGTTTTTCTTCAAACGTGAAGAAAATACTCAAATTTAGGAAATGTTGAACATATCTGGTGCCAAAATAAAATAGATTTGATTAGGGGGGAGGGGTAAAATAAGAAAGTATGTATGAATATAATTTTATTTTTCTATCGTGTCTGTCGTATTATTTGTGTAGCCTAGGCCAAAGTATATCCTTGCCAAATATCATTAAAATCGGTCCTCGCATTTGGAATTTTTCCGGAAAAAGAGACCGACACATTTTTGAGTGACTACCATCTTGAAACTTTTAATTAGATCTAAAAACCATGCACATACGTTGTTCGTCCTAGGTACAAAGAATATCCCTGCTAAATTTCGTTAAAATTGGTCAACGCAACAATGAATGTACTAGTTGGAAGTGGTGGTAATTTTATAATACCTCTTGGAATTTTCTAGTCTCCTCATACTTTGCTACAAAAAAAAATCTCTATATTTAAGACAAAATACCATAAATAATAAATAGCCTACCTATTAATTATTGACGAAGCCATCCATGTGTGATAGAATGAATGAACTATTAGGTAGGAATTACTTTTATACCTCTTAAAACTCTCTAGTCTCCTGGTACTTCCCAACAAATGTTCAACATTTCCTACTGACAGAGAAGAGCCTGAGGGTCAATTTGTGGACAGAGAGCCAACTGTGTGTGAGTGATCCAATTAACAATGTTTTCATTAGAAGTGGGCTTGATAATTCCTTTTTAATTGTCTGGGTGTAATATGGTGGTTTTTCTTAAATGTTTTCCACTCACCCTCCACACACATTTTTTTTCCCATTCCTACCACAAGTGCATTAATATATTGCAGAAACTTTGAATAAAATGGTTAGTGAAGTGATGTACAATGGTGGAGGGTGAATTAATCTCCTATAAACATGACATCATCGTTGTAAAGCACAGCTGTTCTAAAGTAAAAGAAAAAAATCATGTAAATTGCACTCTCTATAACTTTATTCAAAATTATGATTTGGGTTATTTATTTCTAACTTTGGTTTTGAATTCAGCTCTCACTGGATAAATCTTTCAATTATATTAAGTTTAAAAGCTCAACGCATGATTCCAAACTAAAATCAGTATTAGCTTCACTTTTAACAAATTACAATTTTTAAATAAATCTATTTAAATTATAGCATTATTTTAATCAACCACTGTCATTTTCACCAAAATTATCAGTGCAGGGCAAATAATCAAAAAGTGATAATGCCCATTTGTTTCTTTTACATGATCCTCTCTATATATTCTATTATTCTTTATCTATTTATTTTTCTACCTTTTGTGTTTTGTTTTAATTTATCTTTTAGGAAGCTATGTAATGCATTTCACATGCCCTCCAAATAGGTTTCGATAGAATGAAACCTAGGAATTGGTGGTTAACAATCGATCTTCTTCAAGAAGCAACCATTACCTCTTTGTCCAAAGGCAGCAATGTAAATAAGTGAATGTGATCCTCTTTTAATTGTAAATTTCATATGGTGTTTATTCCTTTTAATTTGTTTGTATCCCTATTTCTACTACCTTCTTCTATATATAACATGTTTTATGTCATGATACTTCTTATATTTGCGTTGGTGTAATGTATAATCTAAATTCTTATTAATTAAAATTTTTCAATAAAGTTAAAATTTAAAAATGGGTTGAAAAATATGATTAATCTTAATCGCAGAAAAAATAATTAATCTGCCCAATGCACAGCAGGCCTTTGAATTGATAAAAATAATCATCCATCTCTAGTACAAGCAGTGTTTGATAATTTTTTTTATAATTGCTTAAATACTGCTTTAGGGGACTGGATCATTGTTTATCGTGATTAGTGATTGAATACTTAGGTCTACTATTAGCTTTATAACATAAAACCTGCTTTGGAATGTTTCTCAAATATGTCCTACTTGTTTTTTACTATTATTGGTATGTTTAAAATAATCGTCAGCATCATCATAAACTGTTTCCAGCCTGTGGTCGTGTCAGTTTAGTAATATGCTTCCATCTTCCTACTTTAATCGATTCCATTCTTTTCCTCTCACTTGCACACTTTATGTTATCTGCTCCTTCGATCTCTTTCTTGGTCTCCCTTGCAGCCTATTTCCTATGTAACCATACTATTTCAACCTTGCTTCCTCAACTAACTCATGTACTCCCACTCTTTACTGGATAACTTCATTCCTAATCCTGTTTCCCCTCGTGACAACCAACATTCTCCTCAAAAATTCTCAGGGCCTTATAAAAGTATTATAGTTTCGCTCAATTGAAATAAAATTAACGGACCATAAAATTGAGGATACCCAATATAAAAATATGTCTAATATTTTGAAAAAAAAAGTCTTTAAAATATTTCACATTCAAACAGAAGCACATATTATTGGGTTAAGTATACGTTTCTTTTTAAAATATTTCATTATTTTACTAACAAATTAATTCACACAATAGAGATGATAAGGTTAATTAATAAGCAATTCTCAATAATTGTTTCAGAAAGTTGTTAGAAAACCACTTTTGTGAAGGAAATAACGCCCAGCTTATATCCAGTTGGGATTTAAATTCTATTTTTAACCTCCTAGGCCAAAGTCAGGTCTGCCAACATGCTGATGATGAGGTGTTTCTGTCAATCCCTCTCACATAACTTTTTTTTTAGGTTTATTTAAATCACTAAACAAAATTGCTGTGTTTAAATATATTTATTTATTTGCTTTACATTTCATTAACATTTTCATGGCTGATAGTACATACATCATACAGTTATAATAACAAAAAACAACAAAAACTCATTGGTTCCAAAGAGTATGTAAACTAACAAACATTTATTATCCCCAGAACCAAAGTGTATTTTAAAAATATATATATTATCATAGTATTATAAGCAAATGGATAAGACCAGTTGAAAGATCAAGGATGCAATGGATAGAACAAGTGAAGAAAGACATAAAAAAAACGAGGATAAAATCGTGATATTAATAATTCATGAGTGAACTGTGCAAAGACAGGATGAGATGGAGAACGCTCATTAACCACACCGGGAAAAACTGGATTTGGTACATGATGATGATGATGATGACGATGACGACGATGATGATGATGAATATGATGATATATTACAATGCAAACAATAAAAAATAGCACCTTAGATGTATCTTTAAATACATATGAAACAAAAAAATAATTTCAAAAATCAACAGTATTGAACAATATTAGTATTGTATCCTATGTAGCCAACATGGGTAAAGAAGGGTATCAAATAAGATGCTGTTTCGAGTTCATTGACACAAATCACACATCAAAAATTTATTTAAAAAAAAAAGGCCATAAACTATAAAATGATAAACATAATGGTAAAACCAAAACCAACAGGAACATTCTTATAAAAATTTATTTTAAAGACTATTTTTTGTTCTAGCTTCTACATCTTAATAAGTTTTACTTGAGATCCATATAAAAGAAACTATCGAATGAATATAACATTTATTTTAAATCAAAAGCTTAAGATTATTATCAATATGTCTTTATGAAATCAAGCTAAACATTTTTTGAAAAATAGGTTTGAAGTAACTCATAACTAGGGACCGGATTTTACCTAGTTGCCTTTTCTTTTCCTAGATTGTAAGACAAGCAGTTGAGATATGTATGCATTTCATATTATTACAAGTACATAATGTTAATGTTATAGTGTCTGTAGTTGCCTATTCTGTTGGCTTTTGACTATTTTATGGGTAAGTCCCCTAATGTGACTATTTAGGCTTTGCCTCTCTCTTTTAGCACATTAAAGATTTTGGGCCAGTTTCATAGTCAGATTTAGTATGCCTAAAGTGTGGCGCTATACTAAATACAAGACGTCACCTACCTGAAATTGAATGGAATGGGTCAGTTTCATATGCGAAACTGGCCCATTCCATTTTGGTCTAGGTAGGTGTCGTACTGTATTTAGTATCGACTCGCACTTTAGGCGTACTAAATCTGACTATGAAACTGGCCCTTTGTGATGAAAGAGTCCAGTTTCTTAGAAATTGTAAGTTGTGGCATACTTGTTTGGATTAAGTTTGAAAACGGACACCTTGTTAAATAGCTTCCAATGAGCGTAATTTTGGTGGAGGGCAATGGGGGCAGTGGCGGACATCTTGGGAGTAAATAGCACGGTGATGTAGGAAAAAGCTCAACTTTTTTGAAAACAGCAAATTTGAAATGTTGTCCCTCGACATTGTGTGAAGTAGAACTCTGCTTTTCACATTATAAAAAACATAACATAAAATATAGCCCATTTAGCTATTGAAAATCTAGAACATTATCTAGTGATTAACAGCATGTGACCCACTTAAGTGGTTGAATGGCCTAAGATGTCGCCACTCTCACAGTAGACTGAACTGCCGATGAAGGGAAATTGAGATTTAAAAATTAGTCTGGTGTACTTAAGGTGTTTATACTAAATGGTTTTTCACTCTACCTCCAGCAGATGTACCTACTTTAAATTTATATTTCCACTTTCCTAGCCTCTAACATATTAGCGTAATTAGTACAACATATGCATAGAGCCCAAAAAAGCAGTGAGATGTGGTGCTAAAAAAAAATCAGTGTGAATTAATAATAGGAATATAATTGAATAGTAAACATTAAGATTATGAAATAAGTTATGAAGTTATTAAAATTATTAGTATAAATAGATTATGTAGAATTTATTTCATAATATTAAAGTTAAATTGGATTAAAAAATTTTTGTAGTGTTAAATTTTTTTTACAGTGATAAATTATAAGTAGGAACTGTACGAGAAGATGAAAAATAAATTTAAATTTACAGATTTACAAATTACAATCTTATGTATTTGACTACCTAATGTGGCAAAGCATTGCAAATCAACAAGTTTGAATTAATTTATTCTAAATTCAAATCTTTCTTAACTTTAATTTAAGACAATAGTATTTATAAACTGCTGATATCATCATCATCAACAATCATTTCTAGCCTGTGGCCGGGTCAGTTTAATAAAATGCCTCCATCTTCCTCTATCGTTCCACCATTCTTCCCCTCTCACTTGAACAATTTCTGTTAACTGTTCCTCCCATCTCTTTCTTTGTCTCCCTTGCAGTCTTTTTCCTACATACTTAGTCTCCATCATTCACTTGGTATTTTCTCCTTTTCCATCCTCATTACAGTTTCCTCTACTATCTCATTTACTCCCTCCAACCCCCACTCCTTCTCGGATAACTTCAATCCTAATCTTATCTCTCCTCGTGACAGCTAGCATGCTCCTCACAAACTTTACTTCTATTGCCTTCACTTTCCTGGTAAATACTGATAGGACCATACTTTTAAAGACAGGATCAATTCCTTTACAACCTAACAAGCGCTAAGGAATATATATGTATATATACATAAATAGCAAAAATATATTCAGGCAAGAGTCGTGGTGGCAAATATAACTTGTCACAATGAAAATATATGTGGGAAGTAGGGGGATACAGAAAATCAGACCTATTTTAAACAAACACTTCCCTAAACGAGGGTAAACCACAACCGATGTTTGTACAGTTTATGTTTAAAATAGTGAGAGCTTAGAGGTATTGAATACAGTCTCGACTGATTTATTAATAAGATGAACCACAAATAGATCAGAGAGACAAAGCTTCAGGGACAGTCGACCCACACGGACCTTCGAAATGGAATCTGTAAAGCAAATATTACACAAGTTAAACACCAGTGATTACAATAATACAACAGAATAAAGATCAAAACCAAATGTACCGACAAAACTTAAACTTTATCCCATATAGGTTTCATGCCTCACATAATTAATAAAGGAATGACTTTAATACAGGTTGAATTTAAGTGTCTCGGTATTTCAGAGATAGTGCTAATAAAATAAAGGGTTCCAAAATCCAATTCTCATGTCCATGTGGTATTTTAGCACTATAATACTAACAAAATTTGTGTGCAGATTGTGACATGAACCAAATTAATATTTTGATGAAATAATTAAGTTTGGTTCGGTCTTGGCTAGGTGATAAACCTTAAACGCTTGTCATTCTCTTATGAGTGTCTCCAAAGGGCCAATGTTCCAATTCTTGATAAATTTAGACAAGGAAGATTTATTATAAAGTATAAGAGTAGTTTTTAGTCCAATATATCGAGTTCTCGGTGACTAAAAACAAATATTTCTTAAGATCTTAAAAAAACAAACAACAATGACAAACAAATATAGTTGATATGTTTAAATGGTAAAAAAGTAACTATTTTGCAACTTACAACACATGATATGATTAATTTTAATAAAATACATCTACATTTTACTTGAATAAGGATCGAAAGCTTTTGATGGACAAAATCACACTTTTTGCATATTGTAAGGATTGAACCCCCTCCCGTCAGATCATTCAATACTGCCAATCACTAGACAAATGCTGCCATTAATTAACTGTTGAAATTTGTTATGCTCCAAAAAGGCCTGCAGGCACTTCTTATCAAGAGTGGCATTGTAATGCTGTGGAACCTACTGGAAATCATAAGTTGCCGGCGTAGCCTCAATGTTAAACTCTGCGACAGGAATACCACGCGCTGCTACCTGAGGGGCAAACATAGCAGCAGGGTAGACCACAGAGGAAGTGCCAATCACAAGACACAGGTCACATTTCTCCAGAGCTTTCCCTGAAAACATATTTAAGAAACACTTTACAGTTATCATTACCATTTTATAAGGAACTGTAGGTTTTTTTAACATAAATAAAAGATGGCATATTACATTTGAATAAACAATTTAACAGAAAAATAGGAATCGATTACAAATTTTAAGTTGAAAACAAGCTTTATGTTTAAATATGTGATTTTGTCTACATAAATATGTAAATATTTGATCTTGGTTCCTTGATCCAATAGTTATATAAGGTATTGCATAAAAATAGTGGTGAAGAAACCTTTTTCTAGATCTTACCCTAGTTAAACCTAAAGCTATAACCTATTTTTTTAGTTGTTTAAATTTCTGACATTTTGTATTTTATTCTCCTATAATTCCTTAGACCATTCGACCATCAAAGTGGGTTTTTATTTTTTGATCCTGCAGTTTTTTTTTTTTTGTAAGTTTAAAGGTATTGCCTTCCTAAATGTTTTTCTTTCACTCTTGTATAGATAATATTAGATTAGATACAATATAAATTGATGATAATGTACCAGCTTTAATCAGTATCTTCTGATCCAAACCTTCTCCGAACCAGACAACATGCGGCCTCAAGAGTCCATGACAGTTGGTTTCACTGCAATGAGGCAAGTCTTCTACCGAGACACAGGAATCCTTGACCTCTGGTTCAGGTGCTCTGTAAAGAAAACAAGCCTACCTGTAAATTACTGATATTCTTTAACCTTCTACCAACCTAATGGTATAATACAAACAAATGTTAACTTAATGTTAGGGTTGCCAACAAATTAAAAATAAAATCTAGTATAGGACATTACCATAAGTAGGGCACAAATATTATAAAGTTGTTGTGAGTGACACAAACTTTACTGTGCAAAATGTGCTATTCTCCTTCATCCAATTCACAAATAAATAGCTGTTTTTTCACTGCGCTTTCACATCAGTCATGCAATGCCACACCAAATGTGCGAAGGTGTATCAAATTTAATGTTCACAGAATATAGATAAATTTATCATAGAGAATAAATAAAAATGAGAGTAGACCTATTTATGTTAGTGAGTGTCTTACATAACCAATTTATTAAAAGTCAAAATTAAAAGTGAAAAAATTATAAAAGATGTAATGCAACAAATATTTTAGCAATAGTAATATTAATAACAGTCTCCAATAATAATACATTTTCACTAATGATCAATCTGACCCCCTTAAAATGTTCTAAGGCTCCACATTCTTAGTAGACTGGACTGCAGATGACAGGGAGATCGGGGTTCGAGTCTCGGTTGGATGTACAAAGGGTAGTTTTCCCTAAATAGTTTTCCACTCTTCCTCCAGATTAATGTTGGTAGACTTCGTGTAAATTCAACCACCATCATCCCTAGTACATTAGCATTTTATCCAAATGGGTATAGTAAAACTCGGTGCTAAAAAAAATTAGTCAAGAAAAGCGCACAATATAATAATCACTAAACAAGTATTTTTATAAAAAGATTTTGACAATTCTTTTGAATAACTATATAGGTTTACAAAACAAATGTATTTTAGGTGCTCCAAAAGGCTATTCGTAAGCAAAATGAAGTAAACACTATTAGATTAGGCATGAGCCAAGTAGAATTTAGAGGAATGTACCCACATTTTTTGGGGGATGGGGGGTGGGGGTACAAGAGAAAAACTATTTAGGAGGGGAAAAAACATTCACTACACTCAGCTGGGATTTGAGCTTGCCTTCACCAGTAAATCAAATTAGATTAGCTTGATGTTTAAATCATATTAATTACTATTTTGTCATGCATTTACTTATGTACAAAAATTATAGCTGATAGCCATTTTAAGTTTCTAATTCTTAAAAATTATATATATATATATATTTAAATACATTTTACAAGATAAAAGAACGACTCATCCAACCCTTTTTCTTTGAGTGCAGGGCAGATAGGGCTATCTCTGTTCTCTGCTACTCGACCGCACTTGAGGCAGCGGGTTTTGAACAAGGAACCATGAAGCTCCAAGACCTCCTGTGAACCTGCCTTGAGATGAAGACCATCAATGTTCTGCGTTATCAGCAGGAAATTCTTCCCCTCTCTCTTTAATCGACTCTCACACTCGGCCAATGCCTCATGCGCCTGTGAGAATGAAATATGGTATCCTAGTGATTTGAGAATTCATTTGAAGGAGTATTACAATGTGGGGAAATTAAAAAAGATTTCTCTAAAGAGGAGTACTCAGTGTTCAGCCCTGTATTATGCCAAATTGTTTCCTATTTAGGAATTTTTATTTTTCCCCTAATCAAACATTAATGATTTGAAAAAAATATGCAGGACATAAATTCCCTTGACATACTTGAAAATCCTTTGAACAGTCTTGTAGGGCCTACATTTTATACTAAATATCATACTACTCCAAAATGTCACCTAATTTATTTAGATAAAATAAAAATGGATCTTTTTAAAAGAATAAGTAAAAAATACAATAATATCGAGACAAACTATCAAATGACATCATAGAAGGCAAGGTGTAGGAAAATAGGAGATTAGGAAGAAGGAGAGTTCAAATATTGGATGACTTGAAGGAAAGAAAAAAATTCTGGGAGTTGAAGGAGGAGACAGAGGAAAGGATGCATTGGCAGTCTAAGTTCACTGACAAAAGGAATGGACCTGTCATAAGACAGAACACCTTATGGTTATAACCATAATAATTAATAATGTAGGCTTATTAGTATGTTTATCTTACACCTCAGATTTTTCACTTTTCCACAGTGTTATAAGAGGGACAAGAGTATATTGAAAATAGTGTTTTAAATTAATTCTCAAAAATATAAGTAGTCCATTTGGTGAAAGAGCACAAGCAGCTTCTTGTTAAAAATTGTTTATAATAAAAAAAACCACCAAACAGCTTTATTAATCACATTAAACACATCAGCATAACCTACCTGATTTATACCAATATTTTGCTTGTATTAGACGATGAGGTACAGATACTCAAATAGTGAACATTTACGACAGTGACAACTTTTCTGAAAAACAAATAAATTAATACCCCCCACAGTGGCCAAATTGTCTAACTCTAAGGTAGCACTCTTGTGTTGGAATGGCCTGTTCATGACGGGGAGATTGGGGTTCGAACCCTGGTCGGGTCTACTGAAGGTGATTTATTCTTAAATGGTTTCCCACTCTCTTTACACTCAAATACAGGCAGATTACCTCTAAAATACTTCCTTCCTAACCCCTACCGAATTAGCTTAATTATTTTATGCATATACTCTGAACAGGTAGTAAAAAAAAACTAGATTAACTAAATGAGGCTTTATTAGTTTGGGTTATTATAGACCTAATTCAGAACACGTGTGATTATTTTAAACAAATTATACTTAAAATGTATTTTAATAGCCTACATTATAGTTCTTTAAGTTGCCCATTGTGTACCTTTTATTTTAGGCCTGTTTACTTTAATCATATTTGAGAGTTTGCTTAGTGTTAAGTCATAAGATGTTCAAGAAATACATACTTTAAACAAGGCGATAAAAAGGCCTATAAGTTATATAATAAAATGAATCGTCAAAACAAACTTAATCCATTCAATTAAAGAATTTACTAGTTCAGAGGTCGAAATGTTCCAGGAAATAAACTAAGTACTAAGTATTATTACAGAATGGTTATAGTGAATTGCTGAGGTTTTTTTAGCGCCGCATCTTGCAACCTGTTAAGGTTATACGCCTTTGTACCAATTATACTAATGGGTTAGAGGAAGTGCACCTGCATTTGCATGGAGGGAAGTGGAAAACCATCCTCAGTGCATCCGACCAGGATCAAACCTCGATCTCCCTGTCTTCGGCAGCCTAGTCCAATACAAGATTAGCGCGTTAGATTACGCAGCCACTGAAGTGAGTAGGTTAGTTGCCGAGTTGAGTTATTTTCCAGCCCAAGAATCTGAATAGTCATAATATTGTTATATCAGTTCCTTCGTGGTGTTTAATGTGATTAATAATGATTTGGTAGATTTTTTTATCAGCAATTTCTTTTCAAAAACAAGGTAGGCCTAGTTTAAGTTATTTGTGATCCTTCACCATCTGTTTATTCCCTTC
The DNA here is from genome assembly GCA_033556935.1 of Timema podura. Classification (NCBI taxonomy): domain Eukaryota; kingdom Metazoa; phylum Arthropoda; class Insecta; order Phasmatodea; family Timematidae; genus Timema; species Timema podura. The sequence continues at coordinate 58,379,499 of JAVRXN010000011.1, forward strand.
CCATTTTAGTATTATGCCCTTGAATTAGATACAAATTTACCCTGTTTGGATGTTTAGTCAAAACAAGCTCTCTTCTGTAATGATAAAATTCCCAAACTAATGAAGGGTTTCTTGTGAATGCTTCTGGTGTGGCTAAATCTTGAGCTACATATTTTCTCCAGAATCCCCCTGCTCCTCTGAAGGTTGGAACACCAGATTCTGCTGATACACCGGCACCAGTGAGTACTACTATGTTAGATGATTTTTTGAAAATATCACGAAATACTGCTAAGTCAGATGAGGGTTGTGATCGGCGTGACATAGGAAATATTGTTTTCATACAATTTAAATATTTAAAATTATATTTTATTTTACTTAATAGTATACTCATGTTTTGATATTAATGAAACATATACACATTTTACTACTTTTTGTATATCCTAGTAATAAATATATGAATTTCACTAACGGTATGTGTCTAAATTAACTTAAACAAATTAAGAATCTAAATAAGGTAAAAAAATAATCAAATAATATTATTCAAATAGATATAGTATTAAATTAAATACTTCCAAACAACACTTATAAAAGTGCTGATTTAAATTATTTGTATAGAAATTAAAATTTCCCACTCATGTTTTTAGCGAGCTGAAAAGCTCCACATCCACAATAAACTAACAGTTTTTATCCAACATTAGAAAAATTAATAAAACTAACAATAAAATATGGTTATAAAAAGGAATCATAGATGGCGGATGAGAGCAGCGGACTGAACTTTTCCACAACCTCATAAACGTTTATTCCATTGATCTCTATACTATAACTGGATGGACATCTGTGGCTGAAATTTTCGAGCTGTCGTCTGCATACCATTGGGTAAGAGAGAAAGAAACTTTCGGGTATCTCTTTCTCTCTTTCACCCATTCAAGGCAATGTGGCATTTTGACATCGTTCATTAATTTGATTGAATATATGAGATACATCAATGTGAGAGTGGTTAAATTAAATAAATATGTTAGTTAAAGCTTTGAAGAGCATATAAAAGTTCAAAACTGGTTAGTTTTTTATTTAAATAAGTTGATGTAGCCTTTTATGTACGATGATTTTTGAAGGAAGCTTACTTTTAAGGCTTTATCTCGTACCAGAATCCTACCATATATTTGTGTTTAGTTAGGATAAAAGACCTTCCAGAAGGAAATTTCTACTTTTGTTCTAAATTGCCGTTCATCAAACCAAAATATTATATATATGATAGTATTCTGGTACGAAATAAAGCCTTACACATTGGGATTATTACTAAAATCAGGGTTTAGTAGATACTGTACTTTCTACAAGCCAATAACCTAAACTATCATTTGAACGTAAGACTTCTACACAAAGTGTGTCATTCAAACAAATGTAATACAGTTTTTAGCTAACTTGTTTCATTATAGTTATCGAAATGTCAACAAATATGGTTTCTGAAAGATATGAGCCAACCTAAATAAACAGGTATTATTACAATAATACTTTCCACAAGCCTATAACCTAAGTGATAGTTTGAATGCATGGCAACTATTCAAAGTTTGTCATTCAAACAAAGTAAACAATTTTTAAGATACCTTGTTCATTATATTTATCGAACTTTCAATAAAATATGGTTTCTGAAACCAATATACAAGCTAATAACCAACTTTAAATATAAGTGTTGTCGTGGCAGACTGTAAATAACATTGATGATAACTACATAAAAATTGAAATATCTAAGGTTTTATTCGTATTTGTACAGAATTACCTGTAAAACTGGATTGTATATCCTTTAATGTAAATGTTTCTTCAGGAAAGTATGGTATAATACTTCATTATTTTCAAACAATAACACTTTTATTCATCAGAGACATGTTTTCGCATAAGAACATTTAAAGAAACCGTTAAATCTTTCCCCCCCTCAGTGTAGCAAACGATACACTTGAGCGTCACGTTTTTGTCCTTGGAATGTGCATGTGTCTGTCCATCCAGTTATACTATAGAGATCAATGGTTTATTCTGGTAAAAAAAGGATATGCGCAAGGTGACAACTGAAGAAATAATAACCAGATACTGTATAACCATATTAATAACAACATGATAGGGGGGATTGATAGCCATATTAAAAATAAGTAAATAATTAATAAATGCGTTTAAAACACATTAGTACAAATTATCACACAAATTGGAACAATAGTTTAATATGCGTCACGAAAATGAGGTTCCTAAGGAAAACTTCAAATAAATAAAAAAAATTGAAAATATAACCTCAAATTAAAATAAACTCCAAGTGGCACGAGCACACTTGTGGCCAGGTTGGTTTAGTAAAATGCCTCCATCCTTATATATTCTCCCTCATTTAATTCCTTCCATTCTTCTCCTCTCACTTGCACAATTTTTGCTACATGCCCCTCTCAACTCTTTCTTGGTTTCCCTTGCGGTATTTTTACTACATACTTAATTTCCAACATTTTCTTTGGCATCCTCCCTTTTTTCAGCCTCATTACATGGCCATGCCATCTTAGTCTAGCTTCCTATATCTCATGTACTCATTGTACCCCCACTCTTTCCCGGATAACCTCATTCATAATCTTGTTTCTCCTTATGACAGCTAACATTCTCCTCACAAACTTCATTCTCATGGCTTCCAATTTCCTAGTCTTTCTTACATTCATTGTCTATGTTTCTGCTGCATGTGTGACCAATGGGTACAAAGTACACTCTGTACAACACTTCCTTACACTTCAAGGGCACATCTCCTCTCCATAGTAGTTCTCTTATACAACTATAGAACAACTATCCTTGTTGTCCTCTTATAATTAAATCCTTTCCACTTACACCTTTCACCTCAATCACACTTCAAAGATATTTTAAGTTCTGTACTTTTCTCAGCTGGCACCATACAAACTGCTAGACAACAAACTGCTCGACAAGCTATAAAAAAATATTTTGAAGGCTGGGTGGGTCAAGTGGCCGACACGACTTGGACCAACTGCTAGACAAGCTCATGTATAGGGGTACAAAGTGATAGACAACCAAGCGGTCGACACGAGAGAACAAATCTGTAAACAGACCAACTGCTAGACACGCAGAAACGACGTGGACCAAGTGATCGACACGAGTTGGACCATGTGATAGACAGCCAACCGGTAGACAAAATGAAAACAATAATTTTGAAGGCTGGGTGGGTCAAGTGGTCGACACAACTTGGAACAACTGCTAGACAAGCTCATGTATAGGGGTACAAAGTGATAGACAACCAAGCGGTCGACACGAGAGGACCAACTGCTCGACAAACTTTGATATCATCCAGTTAAGAGTGGGCTAAGTGAAGAACAGTTAATTTACTACACGAGTGTCCTTGTTTACACTCAAATAATTTTTCTCTCCAACCCGTCAGCTTAACCTCACACTTCTTGACATATTTTTTGTAGGGTTTGCTAAAGTAAAAATGTAGGTAAAAATAACTCGAACTAATGATGACCTTATAAAATAATATCATGAATTGAACAGTCGTAAATAATTCTGCAACGCTGGCTGCAACATTAAAGAACAGTGAGCGCTGGTCCACACTTATGAACTATCTTATTTTTATATTAATAGATTAGAGGTGAGGAGGGTATAATTTAGAGAAAATATACCCGCTTTTTCATGAAGAAAGAGCTGAAAACCATTGAGTAAAAATTCCTTATTGGCCTTTATTAAAACTTGAAATTTGACAACAGTTTTAAAATAGTATGTAAAATTAGTAACCGGCAATAAGCGACAATGAAAAGGATTTTTATTGTTTTTCAAACAAATAATTTTAATTTATTTAGTGCTACATATTTTTTGTTTTAGCACCGCGTTATACTAGAGAGTTACTACCCATTCGGGCTATAGGCCTATAAACTAACTATGCTAATGTGTTTAGGGATGAGTAAGGTTGAATTTAGAGGAACTGCGCCCAATTTTTCGTGGAGTGAGTGTGAATAATCATTTAGGAAAATCCACCCTCAGTCCACCTGACTGGGATCAAGCCCCGATCTCCCTTTCATCAGCAGTTAAGTATATTGCGAGAGTAGCGCGTTAGACCTTGCGGCCACCGAAGCAGAGGCTACTTAACTCACTGGCCGTTAAGTGTATTCACAATTCCTCTAACTATTCAACCAAGGATATAGCTGATAGGGGCAAGGTAAGCTTATAAATATAGTTACCATAATATATAATGATCAAATAATTATCTCCCGCTAATAATATAATACTATAAAAATAAACTTACAAATTGCAAGCATGTAACAATGGTCATTGCTTTATTCCCTCATTCACTGCAGTGCTACCCGCGTCGGTGGTTGTGTGATCACAAGGCATCGCTCGCGTATTACATTGAATTGCCGGTAGCAAAGAGACCGGGTTCGAATCCCGGCTGGATATACTGACACATTAAAAAAAATTCACCACACCATTGAATTAGAGGTGATACAAAAATATGGGTACATTTTAATATTAATTTAGTGTTTCTACAGTATTTTATATCAACAAGAGAGTAGGTATATTTATTTTAGCTACATCCTAAATTTATTTATTTAGTTATTTTACCATCGTGTTCGACTACCCACTCGAGTTTCGGATTATAAGCATATGAACTAATTACGCTTATGGATTAATGATGACAGTTTATTTAGACAAAGTGAACCCGCATATGCATGGAGGAAAAATGGAAAACCACTTAGGAAAAACTACTATTGGTACACCTGGCCAAAGCCATTTGTTAATTTTCAGAATATGATATCTAGATGCGAGTAAATTTTCACTATAACTTAATAATAACTTTGGCTATTTGATTCTTAAATATGCGATCCCTTACAATTATGTTAATTGTACGAGTGGCAGCAATAAGCCAACTACCGAATCGAAGGTGGCTGCGTTACCTGATAGCTCGTGATCTTAATAAAATCACACATTTGTAGCCGACGATTTCCGCACGTCCATCATAGACTCTGCCTTAAAATATGATTGTAAAATGTCCCTGAGCACGGGATGATTCCTGGATAGCTCAGTGGGTAGAGCATTAGCGTACTAAGCCAAAGGTCCCGGGTTCGATTCCTGTGTCCAGGTGTCATTTTTCAAATTTCAGAGAAAATCAAGTATTTTTCTAGTGGAATATTTATATGGATTTAATTATTAATTTCCATATTTTCTCGCTGCACCGCTGCCTTGGCACCCCATTGAGAACGTCTGGCTTAGACTATAGAGAAGTGTGGTACGTGTACCTCCAGAGATACGTGACGTAAAACTGAGTCTTATGAATCATAAATTATTATATGACAGTAGTAAGTCTGATAGACAAATTAACGCAGATTTTGACGTAAAGTGATGGCATTTATTAGACTTTCTTTTCATCTCTTAAGGTTTTGTTTAATTTACTGCTAGAGCTTTGTTAACATTTGGATCGACCGTTTATACTTTTCAAGACAACATATATATATATGTATATATATATGCGTGTATTTCATTTCATAAAGAGCTGGAAAGGGTATGTTGGTTAGGGGCCGTCCTTAAATTACGTTAAGCCTTTTTTCATGATTTTCGACCCCCGCTCTCCCTCCCACACCCACGTAAGGTACCGTAAGATTTTCCATGACACCCCCCGATAAAAATCCTTACGTAAGTTAAATTCTGACTCTCCACCCCCTCACAAAAAAACGTAGTGAAATACTGAACCTTCCTCCCTCCCAAAATCCCAAGTAATTTAAGGACAGCCCCTTAGGCCATGGCCTCCAAAGTTGGTACACAACTGACCAAAGCTCGTGAAATACTGGTATAAATCTTTTTACAGGTTTTACAAGCTAAGAGATAATAACGCCCCGAATCGTACCCAACCTTAATTCCCATCTAGTTAGGATTTAGGATTAAGAGAACTCGACTCTATTGGTATTCAAACTGACCAACTAATCACATGTGTTTGATCAAAACGATTTGGCGAACTTGACACTGCCCGAGACCTCTAATAGACCAATATGTCATATTTTTCCAACCTAGTCTTTTGTAACTATTGATAATCTCCAGACCAAAGGTTCACTTTTATTTGTTCGTGACCCTTTTTCATTAGGCAAAATAACTAGCGAAACCGGACAGTAATAGTGTTAGTTGAGAATTTTTATACTCTAGTGTCAGTAGTCTTAGATTAAATGAGAAATAAAAGTAATCAACATATATATGATAAAAAATCACCGCATTTTACTTCCCATCCGGGATGAATTCATGTATATTAATTACGATATTGGGGTGGTGGTGATGAAGGTAGAAGTAATTACAGGAAATGTACCCACATTTGCGTGGGAAAATAGAAGGAAACAACTGAATAAGATACATCCAAAATACCTTCAGCAGGGATTTGAACCCCCACCTCTCCGTCAATGACAAACCAGTCTATTGCGCTAATGCGATAAAGACGTCTTCTTAGAGCATGTGACCACTAACACGGTAAATTGCTATTTTTGAGAACTACCAAGCTACCCAAAAATTTCACTAATGGGAGAAATAAGGAAGTCAAATGTCGCCGTATGCCAGGAGGCATGTGTACAATTTCAACAGACTGTATATTTCCACAAAACCATGATTTCAATCTCTCCCTTTTTATAGTCTAAACATTCATACACATAAAGAAAATATTGTAATCGTTAACATTTTCGGCCTCTAGATTCTCCGACTGGTTTTTGGCTTATTTTGGACGTGTCAGACCGAAGCGTCTTGCTGGCTGGGATGGCTAGGATAATTTTTCTGCTCGAGAGTATGAGAGTAGAGTATCTTGACGTTTTATCTCCTCACATTTAGTCCAACTTGTGTCGCCCACACATTTTACAGTCCGGTGGGCACTACACTTCTTATCTCTATCAGTTCTAGGAAAAGTTTGCTTGCGGCCTTGACTGATTATCGGTCAGCCAGCCTCCCATTGTTTAAACCAGTGGTTTTCAAACTTTTGCATGGTTGTCTTTGAGATTACCCCCCCTACGAGCGTTCATATCCTAATTAGCAAATTATTATTTTCACTGACTCTTACTACTACCCATCGGACTATCCGTATTTATTTACACTTTTGGGTAGGTTTAGTTTAGATGAAATGTACCTTTATTTGCTTGGATAGAGAAGAGGGAAACTGTTTAGGAAAAAATCAACCCCGGTTGGAATTTGAATCCTGACCTCATCACCGACAAACCACATAAGCTAGACGTGGTTGAATTAATTATTATAAATTGCTTATATGAATGATTATACGAATTCAACTAAAATGTCTCAAAAGCGTCTCAACCAGCCCAGCGAATATTTTTGAAGTTATTCTGGCAGCGCCCCTCGCCTGAACACAAGACTGTTAAAGTAAACTAAGTCAGCAAGCTAGTGTAATAGAAACCTAATCATAAACTCAACAGTTTTTATCATTTTAACCACTTCCATCTCTATTTGAATTTCGCACCTTCTTATAATCATTATAATCACTTTAAAAACTAAACATAAAGCTATTCCCTCAACAAGCTTTACGACCTCGCCGTAAACATACCACGACCCCGAAAGGGGTCGGGCCCCCAGGTTGGAAACCACTGGTTTAAACAAAGCAGTAATGCTGCCAACCTGATGACTGCAATTCACTAGTTTGTATAACATTAGCAACGCCATCTATTTTGAGAGCTGAAAGCTCAACACACCGCCAGAGAGGGTAGTCTATCGATGGGTGATTGTTTTGAAATCCCAAGTTTTCGAACGGATCTAACGATTTTGCTTAAAATGTATATGTAGGTGTTGTTTTACCTCATAAATAACATTGTATGCCTGGTGTAGACTACCCTCATTTGCATGGCGGGAGAGTGAATACCATTTATGAAAAACTGCCCTCAGTACACCCGATAGGGATTCTAACCCTGATTTCCCTGTCATCGGAAGTATAGTCTATTGCAAGTGTGATGCCTTAGACCATGCTACCTCTGAAGTGGGTTGTATAGAAACAGATCAAGAGGAATGGGGGACGGGAAAATGTTCAAACATGCACCTAATTTTCAAACGCGTGAGCTACATACTAATAAAATATTTATGCTAGCTTTCTTGACATAATAGATTTAAAAACAAGTTCACACACTTTAGATTTACAATCTTGCGAAATGACAGGAACATTATTATTTGGTGGACTGTACTTGATTCAACATAATACATACACAGTATCTAGTAAAATACATCAAATGTAGGCCAATATCCGCATCTAAATAACTTCTGCTCTTTTAAAAACCTTTAGCAATACTCATATTTAAATAAGAAATGTAAAATAACTTTGTTGAGTATTTTATTTGCTGTTATAAGTTGCATTTCAGCGTTTGTAACAACCATAAACTCATACCGTTTGTCACACGGTCTAATAAGGCTTAAGAGTAGCTTGAATAAGAGTAAGCATTCCGACTGAGTGGATTGGGCTGATAGTTACCACCCTTGTGGTTTTTACCTCTTCCTTTTACACTAATGCGGGATTATTTCTTCTTAACTTAGCTCCTTATTAATAAACCATTAATAAACCTGGTGCTAACGCAACATCAACAAAATGTTCTTAGTTTCGGTGTTTGATGGTCTAAGGCGTCACTCTCACAATAGACTGTCAATGACTGGGATATCGGGGTTCAAATTCGGTTGGGTGTACGGAGGGTGGTTTTTCATTAATGGTTTACATTCTCCCTACATGCAAATGAGACATATCTCATAATAACAACATTCTTTCTGTAATCCATTAGTGTAATTATATTTTGTTTAGCACCGTGTCTTACCACCTGTTCAGGTTAAACGCTTATTTACTAGTTACGTTAATGTGTTAGGGATGAGAAAGATTGAATTTATAGGTATTGCACCCGAATTTGCGTGGTCGTAGAGTGGAAAACCTTTTGAGAAAAATCACCCTCACTGCACCTGACTGGGATCGAACCCTGATCTGCCTGTCAATTGCGAAGGTAGTGCTTAAGACCATGCAGTCATCGAAGCAGACTTTAATTATTTCATATGTGTATTAACTGAATGGGTACAAATACACGATGACAAAAATTACGGGAAAAATTTTTACAATCTTTTACTAACTAGTTATACTTTTAAACTTTTTTGAATGATTCTATTTTGTTGAAAGTTACAAAATAGTGCTTTTGGTAAGAAGGTATGTTGAAAGTAAGGGTGGATAGAGCCTACATAATCTACCAACTTAGTTTCTGGCAGTTGCTCTTTTATATAAGATGGTATTTAATCTTGTTAATTCTTAAGGTATGATTTTACAATTTATAGCAAATATTTGTCTCCTTTCTTCAGATCCGATAACTCTTTTCATTCAGTGAAACGTTCTATATTCTCAGATACCATATTGTATGTATCAAAACCTATTATTTATTCGAAATTATAACAAAGCTAGCGTTAAAAAATATTTTTTTGAAGAGTGCAACGTGAAAGTAAATTATTAAAATTAAAAACACTATGGTTTAAGTTTATACATGTATAAGTGGACCTCACCCTTTTTGGGCTAATTAAATCCAGGGGGTTGGGAGGGCAGAAATTTATAGGAGGATCAAGACCATTCTAACACACAGCTTTCTACGTCCATGTTTATCATTTTGTTAGCTATGAAATAACTTGTCTGTCACTTGAGCCACTCTTAGCTGGATGATATTGAAGTTTGTCGAGCAGTTGGTCCTCTCGTGTCGGCCGCTTGGCTGTCTATCACTTTGTCCTCTTATATGGGAGCTTGTCTATCACATGGTCCAGCTCGTGTCGATCACTTGGTCCACGTCGTTTCTGCGTGTCTAGCAGTTGGTTTGTTTACAGATTTGTTCTCTCGTGTCGACCGCTTGGTTGTCTATCACTTTGTACTCCTATACATGAGCTTGTCTAGCTGTTGGTCCAAGTCGTGTCGGCCACTTGACCCACGCAGCCTTCAAAATTATTGTTTTCATTTTGTCTACCGGTTGGTTGTCTATCACATGGTCCAGCTCGTGTCGATCACTTGGTCCACGTCGTTTCTTCGTGTCTAGCAGTTGGCTGTCTACCACTTTGTCCTCTCGTGTCGACCACTTTGTTGTCTATCACTTTGCCTGCTCCCTTCTCAGCTCTATTAGGCTTTATCCTTTCCCTTGTTATTACCATTACTTAACATTTTGCTATGCTAAATTTCATTCCACACTCTTTCACTTCCTCATTACATTCCTATAACTGTTTCTGTACTTCTCTTTCCTTCTTCCCCCATACCATCAAATCATTAGCAAACATCATGGCTTTCATTCTTTCCTCCCTGAGTTTTCCCACCACTTTGTTCATGACCATTTCCATTACCATCACAAATATTTATGCTTTACTCCATTTTTTATGTGGAACCACTCTGTCCTCCCACTATCCGTCTTAAAATTAAGTAAGGAGAGATAATATTTAATTTGTAGGTCAATTAATATACTATGAATTTATAAAATGGTAGTGTAGAGTTGTATTAAGTACTAAACAAGTTTGAAAAATGTATGTATTTTTTCAAACTTGTTTAATACAACTTTATATTTTATAATTTAATATATTCATAGTACATGGATTGACTCACAAATTTAACATCTCTCTTCTACACACAGGAAAGTGAGTTGTAGCACTAGCTACAAAACAAGGAGAATGAAGGCGATGTAGCATGACCTACTTACCCCATTGCACCGTCAAAGCGTCGCACGACATTTCCGCAATTTTTCAACACATCCAATCAAGGCCGCAACACGCCACGTATTGACTGTGCCAGCCCAAGTTCGAGTGGTGACTGCTAGAGGTAGCACAGTGATAGAACATTCCAAAGTGTTTTAGAAGGGAAGTTATTCCAGTTCTAATTCATCCGAGATGGTTCTTGAACAATTGAGCTCATTCTCAGAGCTTCAAGAACTTTTTTTTTCATGCGCTTCCCCTCCCACGTGACCCAATTATGTTCCACCAACCTTGTTCCTCGGCTTCCCCTTTTTATGGGTTTAAGCATATATAATGCCTGTATGTTGCCATTACCGGCACTCTTAGATTTGACTCTTGGTAGAGGAGAACGTAGCCTTGGCTGCGCGTTATTGAAAATCTAAAGGAAATTTAATGTTTCAGCTTAGATCATATTCTTTTTTAATTATGTAACTTTTCAAAATTCTCTTTCAGCTTATTAGACATTGATGGTTAAATATTGCTATACGAATTGCCTTTGATCTTGTAGATAGATAGAAAAGTAATTGTAAAGTAATAATATTTCATTCTTTTTTTTTTTAATTCAGCTTATTGTATATCTCTAATGATATTGGACTATTATTGAATATTAACTTATTATTAAAATATCATAAGATATTATTACGAATAATTTTGATGTTCTTTCTTATTTATTCATGGAGAATGTTTAGTCTTTTTGAAATATTAAAAGAATTAAGATTGTTTTGGTAATGACTTGAGATAAATGCCTTAATATCTTTGCCTTTGTTTAATCATGTAAATGGCCAAGGAACATTTTTGGTACGAAAGATAATTAAATGTCAGGTAGGAAAAACCAAGGCAATAATTCTAGCTCCTTTTAGAATTGAAAGGAAACTATACCTATTTAATCTAGATTTGTGATGTATTTAAATATCAATTACTCTCATGGTTAAATTTAGCCTAGCAGTTTATTCTAGTAATTTTGTAAACAGGATTTTGTTCTTTGAAAATGTGAGTTTAATAATTTATTTGGCTGTATAATATTCAAAATTGATCGCTTGTTTTTCCTTTATGTTGTGGTAAATTGGTTTCACATTTTAAGAGTACCCATAGGTTATTTTTTACTTATTAATTTTTGAGTATGTCGTGAGGTTTCTAAGATAAGGGCACGAAGGGCGATCGTCTTGTAACGGTTTCCACAACCGGGTGAGTTGTGTGCGCTAAGTAACAGTAGTCTGTTCTCAGACTATTTTAAATGATTTCACTCAAACAACTCTGATTGTTTTATTTTCTGTTTCTATTTGGGCCCTCTGCATAGTTGGTTAGTAAAGGAGGTTTCAGAGTTTGTTTAATTTGTATTAATAAGGTCCAAGTAAAAAACATCATTCGAGGCATGGAGTGGATGGAGTATTGAGATAAGAATTTTGTAAATATTTTGGACTGAAGTTTATGTACATATTCTGAAGGAAAATGAAAGAATAGAAACTCTAATAGTGAGAAAGAAATTATTTTAGGATATGCAGAAACAAGAAAAGGCTATAGAGTATATCTTCTAAATAAGAGATCGGTAGAAGTGAAGAGAGATGTAGTTTTTGTCAAGAAAGAGAAGGGAACAGTAAAGAAAAGAAGCAACATTATACAGAAGTACAAGAGATATGAACAATGGAAGATATGTTGGAGCTGGTTGAAGAAAGGAATGTTGGAAGCGTGGAACAGAAAAGCTTTCAAAGTAAAAAAAATCAAGCGAGGGAGAAAGTTATGTTGAAAAGCATGAAAGCAGAGATGAGAAGGTGCACTTACTTGACACCATTACCAGGAGTCAAAGAACCGTCAGACGACCCTCCTAGTTGGATTGTTTTGAGACAAGCTTTGATGTGAGTCTTGCCAATGAACCTACGAGTTATAGAGAGGTTATGAAGAGTAGTGATGCTGAAAAATGTAGGAAAACAATGAATACAGAGTTAATTCTATTAAGTTATGATTGAAGTGCCAGGAGGAAGATGTGCAATAAACAGTAAATGGATATTTAAAGTAAATAGGTCAGAAAACAATTAAGTTAGGTACAGAGTACGATTAGTGGCTGGGGTTTTTAACAAAAGGAGTGTTTGAATGTGTGTGATCTTTAAGTTCCTGAGCGTTAAACATCTTTGGTTGCCCAAACGTTCCCTGGTGCAGGCACAAATCGATGTTTCATCGCAAAAAGTTACTGTAATGCCATCTATTAATGAACCACTGTACTTTTAGCAAGTCTGAATACTTCATATTGAAGCTAATAGATGGGGATACCATTTAAGTGCCAAACTATGACAAAGAATATTTAGAAATAAATGAGAAAACAAGTGAGTAGCGAAAATATTTGTCAGATAAGAGCATACGAGTAGAAAAATGGCGGCCGGCCCTACGCAGATTGCTGTGCTACATACTCGCCAAGTGATGGATTAAAAGAGGTGTAACAATAATTAGCATTGCCAATAGACAAATTTGTTTTAATTTGCTGAAGAAAGATAAGCCAGATAGTAAAGGGATATAGCGTATAACCTGAACAGGCAGTAAGACACGAGGAAAAAAAAAGTATAGAATTAAGAATGTATAAAGTTGATAGGATGTATTATGTATGTTGTAATGGGCTCTTGACCAAATTTATGTACTATTGTTACAATGTTAAATAGATTTCAAGGATGTGCCAGTGTTTTATAAATTTTTAAAAATGGTTTTAAGATAAATTAAAGGCACATGTGATTTAAGTTAAGTTTACAATGATATCATGACTTCGTGCAGGGTTTTGTAGATAGTTATTGGGAGGTGACCCACAAAAGAGGAGATCGAGAACAGATTATTGCTTTAAAGTAGTCATGTCAAACTCGCGGCTGCATGTGGCCCGATCCATGATTTTGTGTGGCCCGCTGATATTTTTATGTGCCAAGATACAATGCAATTTGATTGTTCTTTTTATAAACGCGGTATTAATAAGCAATTTGTAATTATTACTTTTGGAAACTGAGCATTATTTTGGTACATTTAGTAAGTGTGGTTGGTGTACCAATATTTATTTTTTATTCACTAGAGATATATTCCCAAAAGTTGTTAAATTTGTGCACCAAATATGTGCATTATTAGGCAGCACTTGAATTTGTGAACAGTTGTGTTTTATGATTATATATATATAGGCAAGATGAGACAAGCATATGTCATCAATTGAGCGGGTCGAGGCAAAAACATAACCCCCATTGACTTAGGTGGGATATTTTTACTATTCCAACATCCATAAAATCCTGAAATCTATCTATACAAAATAAGTAAAATATTCATGGCTATTAATTATCCTCAAGGTCTTGCGTGATTATAATAACAACTTGTAGTTCAAGTGGTAGACAACTATAAACCACTGCTTACATATGTTGTCGTTAAATGAGGGTTATCATGTTTTTGCCCCAGCCCCCTCAATTATGAAGTTGATCTAAAAAAAAATCCTAGCACTCTGAAACCATTGCTTCACATCCGTAAAACAACGTTGATGTTAACACACTTTTAATAATATTGTAATATGTAATAATACTATTGTATATAATAATAATTTTCACGTTTTAATAAAAAAAATTCTAAATCGATTCATTTTACTTATGCTGACCATATACCTTTTATTTAAATATGACCCCCTCAGTATTTTCAATGTGACTCTTTTGATTAAACGAGTTTGACACACCTGCCTTAGAGAATTTAATTGTAATGTCTTATGGTCTTGGAAGAAGAAACATTCAGTTGCAATGTCAACTATCAAGATGGACTATATTGCCCCAAGTACCGCAACCAATGAAGCGTGTTGGATTAAGAATTTGCTTTTTGAGTATAATATTGATATTGTTTTATTTTGTATGGGAATAAATAACCAGTCAGGAATTATAATATCACCTAAACTTGAAAATAGGAGAGTAAAGCATCTGGCAGATATTAAATATTACTTTGTCAAAGAAAAATTAGATAAAGGTATAAATAATATTGAGTAGGTCTCTGTGCACTAATAAACAATCAGGCGACCTGTTTACAAAGCCAGTGAGGCATTGAGAATGCAGTGGAAATAAAATCTACCCTATCTGTTGACTTAATACTGAACCAAGCACTTGAAAACATGGGATCTCTATAAGCGATGTTGGCAATTTTAGCAAATATTTCCAGCATCGTTCTGAGCGACGTTGGCACTCAAAGGGTTAACAGTACATATGATATTGGATGACCAGCAGAAGATAAAAAACCGAGTTTAAGGAAGACTTAAAAAGACATAAGGGAAATGAGTGCCAGGTAGTAATGGGGATCTTAAAAGAGTGTGCATCATATCTGGCCAAACTCGGCTCTCGGCTCACGCAAGGTATTGAAGTTAAAGGGAAAAGACCAATATACGCCAGAAATGTGTGCAGTGCATTCGTATTTGAATGATTACTTGAAATTTTCCATGGAGACGATGGAGGACAAAGTGACAAAGTTTATTGTTAATAATTACAGTATGTCCATATTAATACAGAATAAAAATTTGTGCACAATGCTTAGCTCTGAAGCCATTCTAATATGGTCAAAAATGGCCTTAGCTGTGAAGCCATTCTAATATGGTCAAAAATTGCCTTTTCAGTGCAGTTTTTTTTTCTCCAAATACTATCTAATATTTCAACAATGTTCTGTACTTTTATTAACACTTTATCTCCATTAATATAATGTTTAATAAAAAATGATCCATGTGCAAGTGTTTGTGTAAATTAACGATTTCGAGCAGACTGTATCACAGGGTTGATGGGCATGTGATGCATGTTCTTAATGCATAAGTAGGAAAAGAAAAAGGAGGGTTTGAGAGGGTGCTAGGGAAAGAAGGATGGGGAGAGAAAAATGTGGAGGGTAAAAGGCTGTTAGAGTTATGTGCAAGAAATTAAATGAAAGTGGCAAACAGCTGTATAAGAAGGAAAGAGAAAGCCATAAGATCACTAGAAACAACTGGAGCAAAAAGTTGGTGATAGACTACTTTTTCATCGATGAAGAAATGAAAAGGCAGTTCATAAATGTCAAGGTAATACCAAGTGTGTAATAAAGCTGCATACAGATGGGTGTAGTGTATAATGTAATCGATGGTAAAATGTAACACTATTCATTCGCTTGGATGCACAATGAGTGTGTAATATAATTCTTGTGCTGAGATTCGTTCTGATCTGTCGGTTTTTGGAGCGACCACAAGGGCGCTCACAGTGTATGTTTGGACATGATTTGTGATGAATGCATGAATGGTGGTCTGTTTACTTACTTAATTTCTTTCTGTTTTAATTTACTTATCAAAATCTACTTATTTACTTTACTTAGGCTGACTTATTAAAAGTTACAAATATGTGGAATGAAGAGAAATCGCTCAAATTGATTGAGATATACAAACATAAAGATACTTTGTGGAACCTGAAACATATCACTATAAATAACATTTGAAGAATGATGCATTGTTAGAAATGAGTACTTCTATGGAGATTGATGCAGGGGAATATAAAGGTAAAATGATAAGTTTGCTAGCATCGTATCGAAGAGACGTCTAGGTTTATTTTCACCTTCCATCATTAAATATATAAAAATAAAACCAGCGACTAGCACCCGCCTGTTCGGCATATTCTTAGCGACTGGGTGGATCAAATTATTCACGGTAGGATTCAAAGCGTGCTCGTGTGACATCCAAAGCATTCACGTTAGATTACATCTTTGCTTACATTACAAGTTACACCCGTCTGTATGTGGCTTTAGATAGGGACCACAGCTTGATGGTGGCAGACATAAAGGGATGGGAATGTAGAAGAAGGGTAATAAGACAAGAAAAAAGAGTAAAGGTGTGGAGGCTAGCAAATTAAGAGGAGAGAGAGAGCTGTACACAAGATGCCAGGGATGGGATTCAAAGTGTAGAGGTTGACTGGAAAGATTTAAGAACAGTATGGTGGGAGCTGTAGAGGAGTTATGTGGGAGGACAAGTAATAAGAGGAAGTGGAAGGAGACACCCTGGTGGAACAACAGGTGAAGGAAGCAGAGGAGAATAATAATAAAGCATTAGGAAGAAGTTTTAAGAATAGGAATTAGGAAAGAGAGGAAGAATATAGGGAAAAGAAGAAAAGAGCAAGCAAGTTGTACGGGAAGCTAGGAAGGATTGGATGCAAACATTGACAAAAATGCTGAAATGGGACATGTAAGGAAGTAAGAAGGTGTTATATAGCAGTAAGAAACAGGGAGAGAGAAAAGACAAGAAGTTAGAATGATGAATGATAAATGAAGAAGGAAGAACAATGAAGACATGAAAGAAAGAAAAGGCACTATGGTTTAGATATTTTGAGATGACATTCAACCCATAAGATGAGGAAGAGGTCCCAAATGGAAAGAGGTGGAGGAAGCATTAAAGAGACTGGAACAAGGAAAAGCATTGTGTGGATGAACTGCTGATGGAAATGATAAGATCTGCAGGTGACATAGGTAAACAATGGTTACATAATTATTGTGCCTCACTGTTCAGTCGGCCCTTGTCTCTTTCCTCCGCACTTGCACAGGCCGCGCCACCCACCCTCTCTACTGCCTGGACCGCTCCACAGTCCATGTTCTCAAAGCCGTCCGTGACGAGCTCATCTCTATACACAACGCCAAAGAGAACTCCTGCCTCTATTGGCTCGCATGATGGGCACTATCACTCCAATTTGCATGCACCAATGGGAAGCCCCTGTTTCTCCCATTGGACAAGGCCAGGCAGCAGTGGAGGGTATTTAACACGGTGATTCCTTGGTCTCAAGGCCAGTCAGCCAGTCAGCCTCGGTCAGTCAGCTTCAGCCAATCAGTGGTGACCCACCTGGGTGCACCACCCATACAAAAAAGCTTATTAAATTGTCTTTATGTTATAAAAGAGCAATATGTTTAACCCCCTCTCTCTCCACCCTCACCATACCTCCCACAGCGACTCACGTTGCCGGGAATTCCTCATGTTCCACCGTGACTCACGTTGCCGGAACTTCCTCATGTTCCACTGCGTCTCACATTGCCGGAACATCCTTCCGTTCCACCGCGACTATCGTTGCCGGAACATCCTTCCGTTCCACCGCAACTAGCGTTGCCGGAACATCCTTCCGTTCCACCGCGACTATCGTTGCCGGAACACACTCACCGATCTTTTTCCGACCCACGCGTGTCTGGTCACGACGTCTCCATCGTCAACTACATCAACCAGTTACCCTCGAAGTCGAAGGGATGGATAACATAGTGTGTGCTGAGAGTGGTTTGGAAGGAGAACAAAGTACCAGAAGAGTGGAAAAAGGGAGCTATAATACCTATTTTCAAGGAAGGAAACAAGAAGAGGTCTACAAATTATAGAGGGATATCGCTGTATGTGCCACTGTACAAAAATATATGAAAAGATACTGGAAGAGAGAATAAGAAATAAAATGAAAGGAAAGCAGAGAAAGGAACAGCACAGATTTAGGGAACAGAGGTCTACAATAGATGTAATCTTTGCCTTACGACAAGAGAGGGAAAGAAGGTATAAATATGGGAAATACTTCGTAATGGTATTTATGGATGTGTAGAAGGCATATGATAGCATGAATAGAAATATAGTTTGGAAAGCGATGGAGGAGGTCGAAGTGGAAAGATGAGCTGTAATGAGAATGATAAGCATGCATGAGGATAACAGCAGTTGTGTTAAGACAGAGAATGGGAGGACAGAGTGGTTCCAAATAAAAAATGGAGTGAAGCAGGGGAGTGCCCTTTCATCATTACTATTTGTAGTGATCATGGAAATGGTCAGGAACAAAGTGGCAGAAAAACTCGGGGAGCAAAAAATAAAAACCATGATGTTTGTTGATGACTTGATGGTATGGAGGGAGAAGGAAGAGGAAGTACAGGAACAATTGCAAGAATGGAATGATGAAGTGAAAGAGTTTGGAATGAAATTTAGCATGGCAAAGTGGGAAGTGATGGTAACGACAAGGGAAAGGATAAGGCCTCTAGTAAAGCTATAAAGTTGGATGGAGTGAACAGCAGGGAGAGTTGTTCTGTAGGCGTGTAAGAGACCTGCTCATGAGAAGAGATGTGCCCTTCAAGCGTAAGGAAGTGTTGTACATAGCGTACTTTGTACCCATTGTCACATACGCTGCAGAAACATGGACCTTTGAATGTAAGAGACTAAGAAAGTGGAGGCCATGGGAATGAAGTTTGTGAGGAGCATGTTAGCTGTCACGAGGAGAAACAGGATTAAGGAATAAAGTTGTCCAGGAAAGAGTGTGGGGTAGAGGGAGTACATGATATAGTAGAGGAAGCAGACTGAGATGATATGGGCATGTAATGAGGATAGAAGGAAGAGAGGATGCCAAAGAAAATGTTGGCAATAAAGTATGTAGGAAAAATACCACAAGGGGGAAATGGGGGGTCAAGAAAGAGATGGGAGGAGCAGATAACAAAATGTTCAATTGAGAGGAGAATAATGTAATAAATCAAATCTAGAAGAATGGTGGAAGGGTAGAGGAAGCTAGAACCATTTTACTAAACTGACCCAGCCATAGACTGGAAACAGTTGACAATGATAAGATATGGATAAAAAAATGGGCCACATTCTCCCCCCCTTACCTACCCAATATTAACTTTACAAAACCCTTGTAGTATATATTATAAAAGAACCCATAAATAATACATATATTTGAGGATTGCAGGTAGTTGTATGTATGTGTGTGTGTATGTGTGTATGTGTATGTGTATGTGTGTATGTGTGTTGTGTGTGTGTGTGTGTGTGTGTGCGCGCGCACATGTATTTCTTAGTGGAAAAATATGAACCCCAGAAGTACTTAATGACTTTCTAAGAAATAAAAAAATATGCTAGAAGAAAGACAATGAACATATGATACTAAATCCAAATGATAGTTCATCCATGGGGAATGTGTTACAGAAATAAAACTATAAAAGTTTGGTTGTGTCCCCTTTTCCAACATTATTTGCTTACGATATATCATTATTTTCTAAATGTCACTAATCTATCTTTCCTTAATTTCCACAGTGTCCATGTTTTAAAATATTGTGATCATAAAAGTGTTTTTTTATTAAAACAAGAATTAAAATAACAAAGTAAAAAAAAATTATGTGCTTTATTTAAATTTTCACATTTAACTTTCTTACACATGTTTACTTGAGTTTTAACTTTTTTCTTTCAAATTTTAATTCATTTCTTCTTTCCTTCACTCTAGTCGGACTTAAACTACTCTTTTTAAACACACTTTGTGAAAGGTCTTCCATATTTGTATTCTCCTTCACAAAAAAAGGATAATATTTATCCCCACTAGAAAGGTACTCATCTCTGACAGCAGAATAGTCAGCTCCTTTGAAATCGATGGACTGTAATCCAACAGACATTGCATCTGTGCGTAGTTTTGTAGACTCTTTTTTAAGAATATTGTTCTTGGCTATTTGTTTCAATCTCTTATTTTTTACTCTCTTGTCTCGTTGAGCAGATAATTCATCAATGCCATTTGTTTGTGGATGAGATTTTACCCCATCTGCAGTTGCCGACTCATTAATGCTCATCTGATCAGCATTACCATCTTGAACTTGGGCGGTTGTCGGCTCAATAACACTCTCCTGGTCAGCATTGTTTTCTTGAACTTGGTCTTTTGGTTTTCCATTAAACTCTTGGTCAACTATCCTATAAATAAAAGTTAGTAAAAATATCTTAGTATTAACACGATAAGGGTTAAGAAAAATATACCATCTGATTGTGAGTAATTTTTTTTTTTATCAATACGGTTCACTATGTATTTGGGTTACACACACATCTATTAATTACTCTAATTTAGCATATAATTTAAATGAAATGTACCCAAATTTGCGAGGAGAAACCTCTTTCAGTACACCCAGCCAGAATTCAAACAATGATTTCCCCAGCCCCGAAAAACCAGACTTAATGAGCTCGACATTAAGCCTACATAGCATAGATAAATGCAGAGTTAAAAGAAGAGTTGGGCTGAATCCAATATTTTAAAAATCTGAATCTCCAATTTGTCTTAAAATCCCTAATCTAGAATCCGAATTTTGGAATATATCTATGAACATAAGAGAAAATATAAATGTAAGAGAATAGTCAAAAATACAAATAGTAACAAGATGTTAACATTATTTCTTAAGTTCTATTCATTATAACCTTCATACATTCAATTAAGTGTTGCATTACTAGTCTGGGGCCTGGTTGTTAAGTTCATCCTATAATTATAATTGGTTCTAAACCACCAATGAGCAGTTTTAAAGCTCTAAAAGAAATTTCACTTAAACTATAAAAAAAAAACATGTTTTTAAAAAGAATTTGAGTCTCAAATCTCTAATATCCTTAAGGATATGAGGGAGTTGAAGGAAGGTCCATCCCTAGTTAAAACAAAATATAGGAAGTTTTACATAATTATTATGAGAGAAAAATAATTCAAGTCTACCTCTGATTGTTGATTTTTATATTATTCTATATAAGTTATCCATACAAAAATTGTATTGAAACTAATCTTATAGCTTTGAGATAATAATATGCAAATTATAACAATTACAATTAATTTGGGAGACCAATATGGGGTAAAGGAAGATGTAAATAAAAATTCTTCGCTGTTTCATTTACGACAGAGAAATACTAAATATATAGTCATGGTGAAATAACGTGTGTTAACAATATATTGACATTATTTGATTTATTTAATATTATTTAAAAATTACTTACTGTAAGCCCAGTAGAGACAGCATTTTGTTGATGCTTTTTTTTGTGCTACTGGCCATGTCTTGAGTGTTTTTTTTGTACATTTGTAAGGCCTGGCCTAGTACATGCCAATTTTTGCTTAGTTCAATGTTGATTTTTTTGCCACAGTGGTGAACTTGGCTCAAAAGCTCTAATAGCTTACACAACGACTTTTGTTTATACGAGTCATTCTGCTTCAATAACTATGACAAACATAAAACATCACATGTTAAGTAGCTAAAAAACAATACATACTGGAACAAGGCAAAATATGATCTAAATACTATACTTGAAAATCTTTAAAGCATCGAAAATTTTAACAAATATGCTATAAAATTTAAATAAATTCAATGTGGGGATTAATTTTCAGTTACAAAAGAAAGCAAGTCATCAAGAAATGGTGAGTATAGTGGCTATATATACAGTCCACTCTTCATATGGAAGGTATTTTAGAAAATACAAACATCTTCTTGTGAGAAATTGATAACATTTTACTATTTTATTATTATTTTATTCATTTGAGGTTTTTAACTTGCACTTTCTGAACCGACTTATTATATCATCACACAAGAATTTATATGAATGAGTGTGAAAAGGCCTACCAATTTCGGCGAGAAAGGTATTTTCACATGCCATAATCGGCATGAGACTGACCCTCCAAAGGAAGTTGTGCTACAGATTTATATCATTCAAGAAAAATCCGTCAACCCTGGCTGGGTTTGAACCCATAGACACCGGGTCATCAGGCCAGCACTTTACCACAAAACCACCAAGGTCGACTATTATTTTATAGGTACCGATAATATTTATCAAAAGTGACCCCTACAGATCACATGACTTGACATTTGAATACATGATTATATATTTATATATATATATTATATTATATATATATTTATCATAAGACTAATATAAATAGTATACATTCATATTATATAGAATATATAAAGTCAAGTTTGAGTCCCAGGTAACGTGCCGGCAAAATGTATGGGTATTTGCTAACTGTTTATTGGGATTTTTAAAGTTGGTATTAAAAGTAAAACATAATATATTATAATATAATATATATTACAACATTTCAAGAAAAGTATATAATTTTTGCTAGTACTATTTTCTGTGCTAATGTGAAAGGGATAGTAGGCCTAAAACCAAAAATAAGAAGTTAGAATATATCTTTATATAAAATAATATTTTTCAACCGCATCCTATTAACTTACCTGTCCTGACTACACGCATAGTAATAGGCTAGTGGGGTGGGATTAATAAGGTTGAATTGAGAGGGGATGTACCCACATTTACGTGAGGGTAAGGTGGGAAACAATTTAGGAATAAACATCCTCAATAAGCTCGGTTGCAAGACTAACCCTGACTTCGGCTTCACAGGCAAACCATATTAGAATAGCATAATATTTATAACTCATGAAATATGATTCATGTTGCAAATAATATAATTTTTACTAGGCGTGTACCGAACCGGATACCGATGAATCATTATCAGGCAATTATTTTGACGATTAATCGCTTTTTTAAGTAAAATTTAAAGCTAAATTTTCTAGGTAGGAGTTAAGTGATAAAAAAAACAACTTATATAGACACTGCACCTGAGTCGTTGGCTATGCAAGGATTACATAACCAGATAAAGAAAGTGAGCGAAGGTTGGAGTGTTGGCAACAAGACAGGTTTGGTACCAAGGGGGAGGGAACAATTTATTAGTAAAGTCTTATAAAGTCACGACTACCAATCACCCCTGTTTGTAAATTCACACACTAAAGATGTATTGCCACTGAAGCAGGTACTTAAAATTTAAACCACGATTTAGTTTAGCGCTAACAAAATTCCAAACGTTTTTGGTAAATAATTTGTAGGAAGGGGGAAGATATAGGTATCTGTTTAACAATGAGGAAGAAGAATGGTTAAAATGATTATAAAATAATAAAAACATAAAATAAAAAAGATAAATTAACTAAGTACAATAAGTAATTAAGTGCTACGACAGGCCTAGCCAACCGGTAGTGGAAAAATATATGACTTGAATAAAAAACTGACTCAGGCCATAGGCTAGAAATAGTAATGGATGTAAGAAATTAAGTAAAAAGAAATAGGAAAAAATTTGTGAATAATCCAAAAGATTAAGCCTCATCACTAGGGACATGCAAAATTCGCATTTGTGATTAAGTGAATTTTACACAAATATGAGGGTTTTTTTCTCTATAAATAAGCACAATTTCTTTGTAATTTGGGCAAATACCACGACATCCAATATCCAATATCCTATGCCAGGGCTTCCGTTTGTACGGATAGTTTCCGTTTTTGCTAATTTAAAGGTATAAAAGGAATCACATGATCTACAAGTATTTTCATGGATTTAGGTGTGTTTTTTTAGATTAACATTAAAACTCAAGATTTCCAACTTTTACACATGCCAATACTTAAATTTTGATTCTTTGTTTTCAGTTTTAAAAGATTTCATGCTAGGTCCAAGCAAGGGCATTAATATTTACGACCCTTGCTACAGGCAGTCATATTTGGCAAAATTAAATCTTTATTTTTATTCCCATTTTCTTATTTGATAATTGTTTAGTCTTCTACGAAAACATGTCTCAATGTTATTATTGTTTGGTCTAAACATAAATTGAAAGTCGATTATTCCAATATTGCTATTTGTAAAACTGGATGGTAATGGTATTGAAATATCGAGTTTGACATTATTAAGTTTGACATGTTTTGTGTTTATTTATATTTAATTTTTCTTTAAATATATAAATAAATAGTGAAATACATGAAAGAAAAATGTAGACAGTTATATCCTAGTTTTTTTTAATGAATACTAATTTGACTCCTCTTTATGTAAATAATAACATCACTTTAAACATATAATATCATCGCTTTTTGAGAAAAATAACACCACTGTCCCCTAAAAAATAATCTCACCTTTTGCATGTGTCTACTCATCACTGTTAGTATGGTATATATTTAAAAAATTTACTTCAAACAGATCTGAGTTGGTTTGTTTTTTTGTGTGTGTTTAATAAAGGGCTAAAGGCCTACCAATTGATTAAATTTGTATGTAATATTTTTGTAACAAAGATAAGAGAAAGGAATAAGTAATCAATCATCAATATCAAATAATTTGTTAGTTTTATGTGCGATGGATTAGACCCACTTTTCCTCCTTCACTTTCTTAATCTATTTCAACTCAAATGTGTCTATCTAGCCTTATTTCTATTAATTTTCAGCTATAAAATTTATTTTTAGAAGATCAAAATTTCTCCGTTATAATACTTCTATTAAATTTTCTAAAAAATTTGAGAGGGTATTTCAAGATTTAAATAGTTTTGGGTATCGCATATGCCTAACTAAAATTCTATAAATAAAATGATAGAATAGTAAGAAAATAATGGGGCACAACTAAAAGTAAAAAACACTAACACATATTTATAAACACTTCAATATTTCAACGCTATTATAGCATCTTCCTCAGCAAGTAGTAGCAGTAAGACTAAACAGGATGTTGTCCTCAGTGATGCCAACTTGATTGGTTTGTGATCCATCGATGTGCCAGTTCCCATCTTCTTAAATGGGACATAATGCATTGTGTCTTGTTGAATGAGTTTAACACTTACACAGTGTAGCAGTCCTCAAAGTTGACGTTATGAGTGGAGGCATGAGCTGAAACTGGTTTTTCTGGAGTCTTGATTTTGGTGTCATGGTGGTGTCCATTCATTCATTTATGGAGAGTTTCAATGGTGAGTGCAAATAATGTGCTGTACATTATTAGCATTATTTGTGCTCTATTATTTTCCTACTATTCTATCATTTTATTTATTACAAATTGTTTTTGCTCAATGCACTTTATTTCATACATATAACTAAAATTATAGCATCTTTTAAGACCTAGAAGCATAGAATACAATACATGTCTCTTGATTTAATTATTTTCTAAGTAAAATTTTATATAATATGTGAAGTTCTAACCTTGATGCTCTTAAGTAGGAGGACTTGTTCTGGTCTTGAAAATTTCCATTCCTCATCTGGACTTAACTCTGTCTGCAATGATCTATTTTCTTTGAAGAATATTTTAAGCAATTCCATCGCCTGATATTGTTTGTACGGTCTAATTTTAGGAGCATTTGCAAAATAAGCTAAGAGAGTAGCAATAATCCAGTTACCATCCCACATTTGTTGGACGAGTTTTTGGAAGAGCTCGAGCTGAAGAAGGGTGCCCCTGGAAAAAAAAATTAGTTTGTATTTAAAAAGTGTGAAACTGGCAGAAAAAAAAGAAACTTTATCAAACCTATAGCAATTTTAATTATCGTATTTATCTAACTCTAAAACCATGGTGTTTTTCTTGTCTTAAGAGAAGTATCAATACTTTACTAATATCAATATTTTCCTTTTGATACTAGTGTTCTTTTTACTCAATACTTTTATTGATATTAGTATTCACAATCCAGTGTTGAAATAAACAGCATTTTTGCTATCTTCACTCATGCTGGGATTAAATGTTTACTAGGGTGGACTGTGGAGGAAGAACAAATGACACTATTTCTCAATTACCGCTCATTTTCTGCATGACAAGCAAGAAGCGTCCTTAGCATATTAAGTATATATTCCCTCCTCTCTACCAGTAAGCCCAACAATATTTATTAACTCCAGCTACATCAGTTCCTGCTGAGAATGAATGAGGATTGGATGCTATATGTTATTCTTTAATAACTTTGTTTTATCTCTGAATGTTGTTTTTTGTGTTATTGGTTCAGAGGCCAAGAAAGGCAAGTTCACCAACTTTACTGGTTGAAGAAGGGTACAAAATAGATTGAAAACACATATTTCTGATCATATTTAGCTATTAAATAATTTTACATCAGCTACATTTTCACATACTTTTGAAAGCTGTTATGATAAAACCTGTTATATCCATCATAAAATTCTTTCTATCATCCCTTCCAAGATCCAACATATAACAAAGATGCGATAGACTTAAGTATACTATAATATGGTTAAATCATTATAATTATTAGTGTTTATATAAATATAAAAATGTAACTATGGTGCAAAAGTTGAGATTACTAAAACTAGATAAAAATTATTTTTTTCTGGATTAAAATTTCAATATCGATACTTACTGTTATCGATACTTTTCTTTTGATAATAGCATGGCATCAATATTTTTCTTCCAATACTTTTTATGAGTATAGTGTCTATAATTTTATTTCAATACCACATCCCCAGCAAGATGTTCAGCCAAACTATATTTTAAAATTATCTGGAAAAGTCAGATAATTTAAAAATATAGTTTGGCTAGACAATCTGTAGTGCTTGTGTGTGTGTGTGTGTGTGTGTGTGTGTGTGTGTGTGTGTGTATATATATATATGCACTCCACACTCACATATATATATATATTTTTGTTCAATGAAAACTTGTAACGTTTCGCTGTCCTGCATGAGAGCCTGATTGGTCAGCTGTGGTTGGGGAAAATGAGAGCGGTGTGTCAGCTGTTCCGCGGTACAGGTGAGCGCGTGTGTATGTGTTGGACTTGATCGTGGGAGCTGTGAAGACCCTCTGTCTACGTGGGGAGGATTTGGAGCGAAGTTTTGTGGCAGGGGGTCGGGGTTCGGCATCAGGGGCCGGGAGTTTGGTCCCGGACGGTGTACGGTCAACCACGGACCACCTCAGCGGTATGCCTCACTGGTTGCATATCCAGGGCTAGGAACCGGAGGCACGACCGAGTGGCCGACCAACTGGACACCACGGAGGATTCCCCGCGGAGTGTATGGTTATGCGCAGAGACTTATAAGTGCTATAATTGTGTTGTTTGTTTTTTTTTCTCGCAAAGACGATGGTATTTGAAGATGGACTTGAGAGGACACTATTTTTGGAAGTGACTCTTGTACCTAGTGTAGAGTAGCGTTATACTTAGTTGAGATGTACCCTTTAATTTTTTTTTTCGCGGTGGCCACTCGCAACTCCGAATGTTCATATTTCCTTAAGTAAGAGTAAGGTCAATAAATTGTTTCCCGTGATAAGTTGGTAAAAGAATTGACTGGTTATTATAAACTAACCTATAAAGGTTTAGACTCATATTTTCCCTATGTAAATAATTATATGCTTCACACATTTCAGTTCAGGCTTAGAACTGGAACCTATTGACTGTTGAAGGTAAGACGAAGGCTTCACCAAACCTTTAATTGGAAATGTTTTAACCAAAACTAAGGTGGTAATGTAAAATGATAATAAGGAATGTTGGTTTGGCCTGATTTTGTTTGTGTTTGGTGCACGCCCTTCGACGTATTGAACAATCTCTTTGGGTTTTTTTTTTTTTTTTTTTTGTTGACTAGTACAGGGACCCTAGGGACCCATTCTCCGGGGTTGGGCATAACCCTGATCGAGGTTAGGAACTATCAGGTATGGCAGATGTGATCATGGTAAACCCCGGCAGGCCTAGGGTGTAATGGGGAGCATAGTTGCCTTCCAAGCAGTTGATCCCTGACTGAGAGGTCCCTGGTTTTTTTGGGGTCTACCTTACAAGGGGAGGGTTGATCTTCATATCTACTTCTGGCGGCTGAACGAATTTCCTCGTTAATGTTCAGGCTCACTATCGCCAACGAGGTGGCGCCCAACCATCAACACTCTCCTGGCTGACCTTGATTTTAGGGGACCAGTGCCAGTAGCTCTATGACCACGCCCTTCTCCACTGAGGCGACGCGAGATGTGATAAACTTTACACCAAAATATCTTGAAAACAACACCTGGCAGAAAAAAAGTTTTAAACCAAAGTTGTGTTTCTTAGGAGAAAAGTGGTGAGGTTAATATGACCTGCGGTGGGTTGCTAAGGTGACATTAAGATCACTTTAAGTTTCTTTAAATGAGACTCCCTATTTTTTATTACTGTTTAAATAGAACACTAGAAAACACACAAACACATTTTTAAGGACAAGCTTTCACTGTCACAGACAGCTTCATCAGGTTGAGAGAGTAGATTAATACGCTTGGTTGAACTGCAAGGTTGACTGTCCACAGCTGACTCTTTTTCAATTATGATATCACTGTATAAATGGCAGCACTATGAATAAATAGATTGATAGAAAAACTAAAGATTGTGTTAAATACTGTATTATTATTATGACATTGAATTTAATAATAAGTAAGGAAGGAGAGGAATTACCTAAGATTGAGGTTAGAGGCTTGTCTGAATTTGATAATATACTGATGGGCCAGTTCCCATATCCTTAGTTTTGATGGGTTGCATATTTCTTTGTTCAAAGTTTTAAAGTAAAAGCTATCACAAGAAATGAGCCTCACAAATTTATGAGGAGAAGAAAGGAAGAAATTTAAGAAGGAAGTAAGGTGGAAGGATATAGGAAAATAGAGGCATTTTACTAAAGTGACCCAGTCACAGGTTGGGAACACTTGATGATGATGATGATAACTGGATAATGTTTTGTCTAAAAGGTTTTTAAAATATTATTGTGCAGAAGCCTCAAATAGTAGTATTAAGACAAGGATCCATATAATATTTCTCCCCCCCAACATTACATTTACCTGTTTTGAAAGTAGTCCAGTAGTGCATTCCTTAACACATCGGTAAGAGGTGGTACATCTATTTTTTCCATCATTTTCCATTGGATAGGTGGAACAATTACAGGTGTTGGTATATGTTTTGATGCTTTCACTAGAAAGCAACAACACTCTGCTATTTTGGAATTCATGTCGAAGAACACAAGAGATGTTCTCTCACCCTTGCTAAGCAGCTTAGAGGCCAGTTCCGCCAGCTGCTCTTGTGTTACCTTCCCTACTTCAAACTTTTTCAGTCCTGTCAACTTGCTGATACAAGTGCGCACTCTTGACTCCAGAGGTTTCTGATGAATGTTTGGAATACAGTACTCTAATAGATGGAACAAGGGCATGACAAGATCCAGGCATGACTCCAAAGAGGGTTCACTAGAAATGTAGATCTCTATCAGATCAAGAACTCGAACCCTGAAGTGACTAAGAGCTTTGTCTTTCCTAGGAAACTTTTTAGATTTCCTATTATTGGTTGCACTCTTGTACTTTTTAAATGCCTGTGCGAGCTCTTTATTAATTCTTTGACCCTCTTCGGGATCCATATCATCAAGATCTAGAGATTCCTGAAATAATTTAATTCAATTAGTGATCACTTAAAGTTGACAACAAAATCTATATTGTATTAAGCCCTTTCACTTGAACAATTTATATAAATGGACACCACACTTAGAAAATTAATATTCACAGCTTTATCAGATTAGTATTGGATTGAATAGGTTAATTTAAAATTAATGCCTAAGCAACAAAGTCAATACAAACTTTTTACTTAAATCATTGAATGTGTAAGCTTTCATCCAGTAAATTACAATATACTTTACTATAAGATTGTAATGAAAACGTTACATAGCTATAAAAATCATTGTTTATCCATATACTTATAAAATAAAAACCAGATTTGTGCCCCTAAATTGAAAAGTCATACATGTCAGAGTTTGGCATCTTTTGTCTTGATAAAAGTGTACCAGCCTGACATAATCAAACTCGCTTTTGTCAGCAGTTACTACATCAGCAGTCGCACATCAACATAATACTTGTTATTGTTATTAAATAATGTTGTGTCTACTTGCAAAACAACTATTGGCAGTTGTAGCAAACTTAGAGGGGTAAAAGAGCCTATTTTGGGATATAAGAACCCCGAGTTTTGTCCATTAGCGAGGAGAGAGTGGACTGGAGAGTCTAAGGGTTCCGTATTCTAGCGCTTTGTGATCTACAACTGCCTGACCGATGATCAGTCTGAGAGAACATCCAGGGTGTAGAATAGAAGCATAGCACAGGAGAGCAGGCCCCAAAAATACTCAACGCGTTAATGATCTTCAAGTCACATTATAGTCAACACAATGTGAGTGATCACGAGTGTTAGATACATAACATCTAGGCTAGGTCAACGAGCAGACTGTTAGACTGTAGGACATTGACCGAAGAGAGGACTTTTCTTAAATATTTCTAATATTAAACATGTTCAACCAACACCACACTTTGTATATTCTAGTTAATATCCATCTAACTTCAATTATGATTATGATAATTTAAATTGATAAACATGTGGAAAGATAACCTAATAAGCGAAAATAGATTGAAGAAAGCCCACCTAGGGAAAGAAAGGAAAAAAAGTGGGAAGAATCCAATCACAAATGTGACATCTTCATTTCTTCTGATTTTTAGAGATAGGAAAAGTCACCACAACGCATTGAATCACAAAGTTTTTAATATCCCAGCATTATTGCCTTTATAGGGAATAGAAGAAAAAAAACACTACACAAAACACTAGCCTAATCCATTTTGAATTTGAAAAAATTGTTTAGTTTAGTGTTTTACATAGTGTTTTTATTCTCTCTTTTCCCTTGTATGATAAGGCAATAATGATGAAATATAAACATTGTGTTGTGTTTCAATGTGTGCATGACTTTTTCTACTACAGAAACCAGAAGGAAGAAGATGCCACATTTTTTATTCTTGACCTGGACAGGCTTCCTTCATTCAATTTAGTAATATCTCATTATTTGTATAAATTTTCATTATTGTAAAAATAAAACAATTTTATTGCATTTACTTATGTAGTTGAAGGTCTTTAACACTTTTTTATACAAATTATAGGGAAATTAATCCTTACTAAGATCTTTTTATTCGAGCCAATGCTTTGCTAAAACTAAAACAACAAAGAAAAATAATTTAAAGATAGCTCGGGAGATCGAAATATTGTGAGATGTTTTTACGAACCTTTACTTAGCATGTTAAAATTAATATCAAACTATTTGTAGAATTCATTGTAGCATTTTTTGAATGTACTATACCTATGTGAAATAAAACTAAATTGAATATTTTTACGAAATGTATTATTTGGCATGTTATATTTGAAAGTTACTTGTGTGGCGTTTAACAAAAATTAACAATATTCAAACTATACGCATTCTTACTTAGTATAGGACAATATTTTTCTTTTCTTAAAATTAAAAAAAAAACTTAACTATCTTAATTTTCTTCTTAATATTAATATTACAAATCAAAGTTTCCATTCCATAACACACACCTCGATCTTTCCCCGTCAACAGCAGGCCATTCTCACATGAGGATGACACCTAAGACTAGTCGGCCAAAGAAGCCGGTTACAAATATTTCCCTACACCAAATACATAAGGATAAGTGAAATATGTGTTTGATCTGGCTGTAGTTATGACATTATTATAGTGGGACCAAAGAAAATTACTTAGAGTTAAAGAATTTGAAATTTAGTCATTATTTTTATTTTTATATCGCTGCACCAGATTTTTTTAAAAATAATTTGAGGCCTAAAAATGCTTTTTATTTAACGAAATTCAATCATTTTACCAGAAATCAGCGTTTCTAGTTATAACAAAATACTATAATAACTAAGATTTTAGTTACAGTGTCGGTGATTGTGTCAGCTGTCCCTAGAGCTTGTCGAACAGCTCTCTGCAGCTCGGCATTGGCAGGTTCTTCAGCCTCCTCGATGTTGCTGTCAGTATCACTATCGTGCTTCTCATCACTAGAGAGGGCCTCTTCATTAGCGGTGTCATTATCATTAGTGATGTCTTCATCACTAGCAATGTCTTCATCAGAATCAAAATCCAAGGAGTCGATGAGTGGATGTTCTTCAGACTTTGGGTCAAGCACCTGACAGACACAGAAACACAACATCATGATCAATCTAGCATACTTAAGTCGGAAGTGAATTTTTTTAAAATTTCAATGGGATCAAACTTTAGCCACTTTGATGGTACATTGGAGTCTCGGTAACTCAACAACTCGACATTCTTTTTTCCAATTCAGAAACATGTTATTCTGCTCCGTACAGTACTTCAGTACAGTACAACTGTACCTATAATATTCGATACTGTACTGTGATTCATCCTTGTTTAGTAAACATGCATCTAATGCAAGTTCATTCGTAAAACTCAATATTTCAACAACCCAACACCATCTCAGTCCACATTAGGTCGAGTTTCCGAAACTATGCTGTACAAGAATTTTACCTAAAATAAAATCTAAAATAAAACGTAATATATAAAAGGCGTTTTTAACACTGTGTCTTACTACCTGTTTAGGTAAGTATGCATATGTACTAATTATGCTTACGTGTTAGGGATGAGGAAGGTTGAATTAAGATTATGTGTACCCAACCTTGCATGAAGGGAGAGTGGGAAACCTTTTGGGAAAAACCCGCCTCAGTGCACCCAACCGCGATTCGAACCCCGATCTACCTTTCATCGTCAATCTAGTCCAACATAAGCAAAACTTTAGACCAAGCGGCCACTGAAAAAGTGAATAATCTATTAATATACTTAGTTGGTGCCAAAAATAACTGTAGTAATAGTATTAATAGTGATGATGATGATAATAATAATAATAATAATAATCTAAAATACCAATTCAATTTTGAAATATGTAAGTTAAAGAAAAAATACACGTCCTTGCTCATTACTGGATAGAAGAAAATAGCTTACCTGTATAATCTGTTTCAAGGCTAGGGGCGTGAGGAAGGGGCAGAGGTGTGGGAACACCCAGTTTATCATTATTCTCAGAGTGTGATTGTTGATTGAGAGAAGAGACAACATGAGGTCTACCACTACGTCTACCCATTGCACTTCTTTCTCCATACTAGTTTCATCAAACTTCCCCTTGCCAGTGTCAATTTCATTGAGGCAGCTATGCAATTCCTATAACATAACACACAAACACTGATTAGCTGAAAGATTATCTGAGGGCAACCATTTTATTTGTGAATATAATTTTTAAAAAAGAGCAAGATAAGTATTTGGGAAAATAAGTCTTCTCTAATAAAAAAATTTTTTTTTTTAGTTTTTCCAGGATATATATATATAATATATATATAATATATATATATATATATATATATATATATATTATATATATAAACACCATATTTTACAATCTTAATATATAGCTATATAAGAAAAAACTCATTTTGCTTTTTGAGGTGCATTACATTATATCATGAAGAAGGAACATGAAAGAAGGGTAGAAACAAATAACAGGAAAGAACAAAGTATGGCCCGCCCTTACAATGAAAATCAAACTAGATACTAATAAACTTAAAATAAAGTGTGTTTCCGATATTTTTTTTACCTCTAAAACTTCAATGGCTAGGTCAGGGTTAATAAACAAATGAATACCCATTTGCATGAGCATGGTACGAAAGATGAGAACAGTCGACTGCGGCAAACCCTTTTTCGGCAACTCCAGCTCTTTTATTGCGGCTATCATCTTTTGAAATGAAGCTTTGGCCTATAAACAGACAAATAAAGGAAATACAATTTAAAAACAAACATATTTACTAACATAAAGGAAGATTTAAAATAAATGTCGACCTGACGTTCCCTGTATTTTATGGCTAAACTGTTATTTTAAGTGTGTTGAAGAGGGATGTGGTATCGAAAAAAAATATTGATACTGTACTTGTTAAAAGTATCGGAAGAAAAATAATGATACGTATTAGTATCGAAAGAAAAGTATTAGTATCAAAATTTTAATTTGGATTTAAAAAATCTAATATCTAATAATTTCAGTTTTTGCATCATAATAATTGTATTTTCATATTTATTTAAACACTGCAAATTATACTGATTTAACCATATTAGAGTATACCTAGGTCTATTGTGTCATGTTACGTGTTGGAACTTGGAAAGTATGATAGATAGTATTGTATAATGGATAATATTATTATTATTATTATTATTATTATATTATTATCATTATCATCATCATCATCATCATCATCATCATCATCATCATCATCATCATCATCATCATTATCATTATTATTATTATTATTATTATTATTATTATTATTATTATTATTATTATTATTATTATTATTATTATTATTATTATTATTATTATTATTATTATTATTATTAGCACCGCGTCTTACTACCCATTCGGATTATACGCACTTACACTAATGTGTTATGGTAGGGTGATTGTGAAATGAAATGGAGGACCTACAGTTTAACGTGGAATCCGAACCACGGTGGAGGCCTGGCATTCCACACATTCACAAGTCGTGATTAATACACGTCTTGTCAGAGGTGAAGGAAGGGTTTGGCAATCAGATAAATCTGTGCCGGGACCGAGGATTGAACCTCGGACGTCAGCACAGAAGTCTGACTCCTTACCCCTAGACCACCAGGTAACCTATAATGGATATTATAAAAGGTTTTACCATACCAGCTTTCAAAAGTCTATGAAAATGTAGCTGATGGAAAATTATTTAATAGCTAAATAGGATTAGTAATATATGTTTCAATATTTTTCTACCCTTCTTTAAACATAGTAAACATTTAATCAAAACATGAGAAGATAACAAAAAAGTTGTTTCTTTAGATATTGATCCGATACTGGTGTGTGAGTACTAATATCAGTAAAAGTAATGGAAAACAAACTTATATCGAAAGGAAAAATATCGATATTAATAAAGTATCAATACTTTTTTCACATCCCTAGTGTTGAAGCAAATGTGCAAGTGTTTATTCATAAACATTATAGAGTTGTTTTTATTGTTAAAGTAATAACAAGATTCAGTCTCAAGTTCAATTGTATGAATTATTTTTTATTGTTCATCAAAAATATGTTATGTTAAGATATTGACATCAGAGAGTATAAATACGAAGCTAAAACAATTAAATGTTTCAATCACATATTTAATATGTAAGTATAAGGCCGGGCGTGTTTTAATGAAAAACATAAAGCTAATAACACATAATGCATAACACATAATGCATAACACAAGTGCATAAGTGAACAATAAGATGAAACACAATATTTAATTTATTTTCAAAGATAGAATTCAAAATCGAGTGCACAATGAATAAAGTTGGTTTAACTTTAATATTTTATGCAATATACAAAAAGTAGAGCGTAGACAACCCTTGAATTTGAAACATATCAGAAAATGAGAATGTGAGAGGAGGCTCTAGTCAATTAAAGGCTGGTAAATATAAACAGAAAAAAAATATTTTGTCTACATTTGAAATACCGTGTTTGAAATACCCATTAACGAATTTTCTTTGTTTCAGCGTCAATGACTATGATCATAATTTTGAGAGAAAATATTGCAATTTTGATTCACTTATTGAGAATCAAGTCTACCAAATTATTCATGACAGTAAAAAATAAAATGAAAACCAAATAAAAATCAAGCTTAAATAAGTTTAATTTTATGTTTTAAAATGTACCATTTATTAAAAGATTTTTTCAAGTGAACCTTTAAGTGAAGTATTTTTAAACACCTCAATTGTTAAGTAAAGAGGTTAGACCAATTAACAAAAACAATTGATTTAAGAAATACTTTATTCAGTAAGTTTCATTATAAAATGGTGTATTTTATACTATAAATTGTATACCATATGCTATGCACAGTTCACTTTTATTCCTATAAATTACGAACTATGTATAGATATAAACACATCCTAACAAAAGAGAAGAAATGCACCGAATCTTAAATTTCTCAAATCCAATTCTCAAATTTTCTTACAAATATCAAATTCAAATTTGAGTCTTAGAATCTAGGGGCATGCCAAGTCCACTTTTTCAATTTCATGCGAACTCGAATCTAAACTTCGACTTGGCTTCAAAACAAACTTTGACTTCGCTTTGAAAACAATTCTGGCTTTGAAGCTTCGCCAATAAAAATATCGACAGCTAGAATATTTAATTTATGTTTATTTATTGCCATTATGAGTCGTTTTGTACATACAAATTAAAATTCATAAGGAAAAAATTGGAAGTAACTGAATTACATGTTTTAATAATAACTTGATTTATCAGATTAAAACAAAATATTACAAACAATCGCGCAATAAAACATTTTTCAATTAATTTTAGTGTGTAGAGCAATTTAAATAACCTTCATATAATGTTTTTTCGAGCCTAAAACAACTACCAAAAAATATTCAAACTTTGATTTAGTTTCAAGAATATTTCATATATTAGATTCGAGTTCACTTCGAATCGAAAAAGTAGACTTCGCACATCCCTAATATATATTAAATATTCTCTAAGTTGAATTGAAGTTTGAATATTTTTTGTTAGTTATTTTAGGCTTGAAAATGTTTTATTACACAATTATTTGTAATATTTTGTTATTATCTTATAAATCAAGCCATTATCACAAATAATACAATTACACCACCTCAGATTTTTTTCCAAATGAATATTAATTCATAATGTACAAAAATCTCAGAATGGCAGTAGGTGAACATAAATTGAGTATTTTAGCTGGTAATATTTTTGTTGAAGCTTTGAAACAGAATTTTTTCTTAAGCAAAGTCGAAGCAGGTGTTTGTTTCGAAGCCAAGTTGAAATTTTTGTACACCCCTACTAGAATCTTTAAAAATGTACAATTTTAGCTAAAGTGAAAATATTTAGAATCTAATTTAAAAAAAGTTGTTTGAGGTTTGGTGCCAGTGACAATTTTTTTTTGTCATGTCTATTAAATTATAATCTCTCGAATACCATAAAAAAAGTAAAAAAAGAAGTATCAAACTAAATACAGTGGAGCGTCGTTAATCCGGATCGATCGGGACCGGGACCCATCCGGATTACTGAACTGTCCGGATTTTCAAATATGCTTTCAATAACTGTATACATACGTATTGTATTGACTAGAGGATACATGACGCTCGGGAGTCTACTGTATTGCAAAATAGAGGCTGAAAGGTTCAAAAAATACAGTACAGTACACAAAATATTTTAATAAAGTATATTGAATAAGAACATGTACATTATGTAATTTAGATTAGTAACTCTACAATACTTCTTAGAAAAAAAACCCACAAGAATCTACAATAATTAATGGAAACTTACTGGGTAAAAAAGTCCTTAATTGTTTTTTGTACAAGACTTGACCTGCTCTCACCGCCGATCCGGATTTGCAACGCTCCGGATTTTCGACGCTCTACTGTAATACTAATTAAGTGTTCTAGTAAATGCTGAAATTCTTGAACAATTGTATTTACCTAGCACTGTTTAAAAACTTTCCACTCACCTCTGGTGACCAAGGTTTCCTTAGCCTCTGCACCCATTTCTTCTTTTTCAACAAGGAATCTAGATAGTGAATAATGGCATTTTGAGTGTTGCACAAATTGTTCAGTCGAGGCAAGGCTAGTTTAGGGTGCTGGTCAAACAAACGGAAGAAATTATTCTTCAAGCTTCCTGTTAGAAAAATAACAAACGTTGTATTCAGTGATCTTTTTGTGCGGTTAAAATAGATTAGAGACAAACACATTTTTATGATAATATGTTGTGTTTTATCTTATATTAATATTCTGCAACCCGCTTTGATGGCTGCATAGTCTAAGCTGCTACTCCCGAAAGAGACTAGACTGCCGATGACAAGGAAATTGTTGTTCGATAGGAGTAGGGTGTAGTGAGGGTGTTTTTTTCCTAAAATGATTTTCTCTTTTACTTTCTGTCTCCCTCTCCATCCGTCCCTCCCTCCCTCTCCTTTACCCCTCCCCCATATAAAAAATAAAAATATATAAAAATAAAAATTACTAAATCTACTTTCATGTATGCATACATAAGGGATATGTAGAGACACTTTTGTTAGATATTATCAAAACCTATACAATAACACTAATAATGTAATAAAATGTTATAAATATTGACTGCAAGAAATATATTTGTATCTACCCAAACAGTGTTCTGAATGTCTATTTGTAAAAATATCTAGGGGTAGGTGTTTTCGTAAATGAAGGTCTTGCTGGGTGGGTGAATAAAGCAGGTGTTGCATGAGGTTTTTTTGTATCACTTCTTAGGATAAAGCAGTTAAAAATAAGTGGTTGGGAACTCTGCACGGACTTTCTTGCTCTATTGTTTAAAAATGAAGGTATTTACTCAAAACTCATAATATATGTTAAACTAAATAATATACACTAGCAAACCCAAGCATAAATTGCACTATCTTTATGTAAAACTATTTTTGTCCCGGTTTTAAATTTTATAATTTTATTTTTAAAGAATTAATGTCCTCATTTGTATGTTTGGACTGATAAAAAAAATCAATATTGGATCCACAAGGGTCAACACTTCGTATTAAAATTTCAAATTCTGGTTAAAATTTTCGACATTTCATTAGGTGTTGCACATCTTCATGTCATCGCATTGTTATTAAATTCCTCATTTATAAATTTTGACAAATAAAAAGTGTAAATATTGACTATTGAGTCTAAAATGAAGGAGATAGATCATTGTTGTACAAACATTTCTCCTAAGAGGTTTAAGGAAAAATAATATAAACTTTTTGAGACACTTGCTTATATTAAATTACTCTATGGCATTGGAGAATTATTGCATTAAAACTAAAGTAGTATCTCTTTACAAGTAAAGCTCACAAAGTTGTAT
Source organism: Timema podura (assembly GCA_033556935.1). Lineage (NCBI taxonomy): Eukaryota > Metazoa > Arthropoda > Insecta > Phasmatodea > Timematidae > Timema > Timema podura. The sequence continues at coordinate 58,418,363 of JAVRXN010000011.1, forward strand.
TAATATATTTGCCAATATCTCAGAAACGATTGATTTTATAAAAATATATTCATGTAAAAGTTTTTTATTTTTAATATTACTACAATTTTGAAATGATAAGTTATTTAGTATCTAAAATAGTTGCAAAGATACGGAAATTTAAGCTTTTGTAAAGTACCCTAAAAGTCATTTTCATGGGAAAATGAAAATAGCCAGTTTATTTCTAATCTTAATCAACCACTTGATATGAATTTCAATCAAAATCGTTAGAGCCGATTTTGAGAAAATTGATTTTTTCTCTTTTCGTCCTTTATTAAACTAATCTTAATTTTAAGTTTAAACAGACACACAGACAGAGGGCATTGCAAAGACCACTTTTTAGGACTTGAGGGCTCATGAGACGTCGACATCCATTAACATTTCAGGTTAGATTTTTTTACGGTCTCAATACTTTACCTTTTGTGTTCAAAAAGTTAAGAAATATAAATATTTGCGTATAGCTTGAAAGTTATTGGTTTTATAAAAATCTACTTAGAATAAAATATTTGTATTATAAATAGATCTACATATTTGTAATGATAATTTCATATCTCAAATAGTTTCAGAGATATGATAAAAAATGATAATTTATGCATCAGACCGGAGCCCTTAAAGTCATTTTGTCAAAATAATGAGAGTAGCCATTTTGTTTGAAATATTTATCAATGTTTTAAAATGAAATTTAGTCAAAATCGTTAGAGCTGATTTTGAGAAAATCGACTTTTTCTCTTTTTACCCTTCAGTAAACTACCCTTAGTTTTAGGGTTAGATATCTAATTCCAAAAACCCCTCGGGGCAACCCTATGAAAACCCTAAATACCAAGTTTCAGCCCAATCGGTAAAATAGTTTAGGCTCTAGTTGGAGGTACAGACAGACAAAAATTCAAAAACCACTTTTTCGGATTTAGGGGGTCATGAAACGTCGAGATTCATCAAAAACTAGAGTTATATTTTTTTGACGATAACAATACTTTCTCTACCTGTAAGATAGCAAGAAAGTAAAAATAATAAGATAAGTAGTTGTGCGAGAAATAATATCAAAGAGAATATACACATTTAGCACCGCGTCTTACTACCCGTTCGGGTTATACGCTTAAGTACTAATTACTCTGATGGATTAGGAATTGAGAGGGTTGAATTTAGAGGAAGTGAACCCGCATTTGCGTGGAGGGAGAGTGGAAAACCATTTAGGAAAAACCACCCCAGTTCACCCGACCGAGATTCGAACCTCGATCTCCCCGTCCTCGACAGTCGAGCTCAACACGACTAGCGCGTTAGCCAACTATGCCACCGAGGCGGGTCAAATAGAATATAGAATTATGAAGAGAAAAGTTTAATTATTTCTATCAATGCCTAACCTAGCTATGGGCAGTATGCAAGAACGTATAGTGAATGCTCATGGAACCGTTAGTGTCTTCCCGAGCACACTTTCCCTCCACCTTTTAACCTAGGATGACGCAAGCAAACCCACGCTAGTGTCAACAAAGCATCCACTTAGTCAAGTTCTTGCATATGGCCCTATATCTATTTTCTATTCTTTCAGGTTGTCCTCCTTCCATATCGCTTACATTTTATTATTTAATAATGCTTTTGCACAATATTAATAATCTGACCTATGGGTTAAACAAAAGTTCAATTTGTTATTCTGCTGAGAAAATTAAACTATTCGACTTTATATTAGTAAAGAGGAAACAAATCATAAAGTTAAAATTAAAATTTCATAAGTCAAAATTAATAAGCGATTTTAACTCTTTATCAAAAGAACACTCAGTGAGACTAACGCATCTTTTTAATATATTTTAATGACTTGCGGGCATTACCTGCCAGCAGATGACTGACAACATTATTTTCATCCTTATTTATTGGATGAAACATTCCCAATTCAAGAAAAAACTTCATCATGTCAAGCTTCCATTCATGGTCATCTTGAACAGCTGGTGCATTACTAATCAGTCTAAAAACAGATCATATGTTTTATATTAGAACAAATTACAAATAATAATATGAGACGGTTGCTTTAAATACCCAAATCTTTAAAAAATTTTTAGAGATTTAATAAAAAAATTCAAATTATTTCCAATATTACAAATGTAGCATAGCAGTTAAGATAATAAAAACAATAAGTAATGACAAGGAAGAGGGTAAGGCCTAATAAAGCTATAAGGTTGGATGGGGTAGAGCTGAAAAGTACAAAACGTAAAATATCTTGGAAGCGTGATTGAGGAGAAAGGTGGAAGTAGACAAGTTTAATGAGAAGAGGACAGCAAGGAGAGTTGTTTATAGGTGCGTAAGAGACCTGCCACGGAGAAGAGATGTCCCTTGAAGTGTAAGGTAGTATTGTACAGGGTGTACTTTGCACCTATTGTCAAAATATGCAGCAGAAACATGAACATGTATGTAAGAGAGACAAGGAAAGTTGGAGTCATAGGAATGAAAATGTGAGGAGCATGTTAGCTGTCATGAGGAGAAAAAAGATTAGGAATGTAATTATCCGGGAAGAGTTGGGGTACAGGGAGTACATGAAATAGTAGAGAAGGCAAGACTGAGATGGTATGGGCACGCGATGAGGTTGGAAAAAGAGAGGGTGCCAAAGAAAATGTTGGAAATGAAGTATGTGGGAAAAAGACCGCAGGAGAGGCCAAGAAAGAGATGGGAGGAGCAGTAAACAGAAAGTGTTCAAGACTTGACATTATTCTAAAAGAGAGAGAAACCCACTTCAACAGTTTATCTAATATCACACACTTTATTAGAAAAAAACCATTTAGTAGAAGAAATGGTGGGGAAGAGGGTATAAGGCAGATTAGGTTTGTAGACCCTTGCTAAATATCCAAAACTAGCAAAGAGTTATTCATAGGCCCATAGTCCCATTTTGTCTTGGTCTTTTTTCCATGAAGCTGTGGTAACAATTTTACTATTTATATTTCGTATTATAAATTAATAAAAAACTAATTCACAGGTACTTATAAATCACAAAATAAATTTTTAAATAATTATGCAAGTATTGAACGTTTAATCAAGCCACGTATTGAGATAAATATAGGTTCTGTTAGTTTTGAATTCCCTGATAGTTCTTTAATTTTAATACCCTTTGAATCTTCCTCTGATTCAGACGTATGTTTGCTCACAAGTGGTTGATATTGTAAAGATAAACATTCTAACCTTTTCTAAATTATTCCTTCTCTCACATTAAAACAAACCGTTTCGCTTGCAGACCTCTTTACTACTAGCAGTCACCTCCCACCCGTCTTAGAGCCATAGAACAAAGGAAAAGGCTTTATGTAAACATTGGTGGCCTAAATGCTCATCCATAAGTTTAACCTATCGAGATCATTGATTTGTTCAGTTGTGCTTTGATTGTATGGGTGAGCAACATCAGCCAAGCCCTGCTAAAGAGTTCATGTGAACTAAATAGAATTTGTATGGGGTGGGAATTATATTAATTTTGGAAAATTTACCTCTCGCTCATGTCATGTTTTATAGTATTCAGATTCAAAATTAGTAGGTAAAATAACAACTCAGATTCAATAATATGTGGATTTGAACCATATGTACAATAAAGTTCAAATAGTTTTCCTTCCTTTACTATTTGTAAATTCAGACCACTCTAAGTTAACAGAGTGGGGCTGTATGAATTTATTGCAAAAATGATTTAGTTGTATTTAATTAAATGGTTCTATTTGCTTAAAAGAAGAGTACTATGAAAAATCACTGACTTGGTGAGAAGCTCTCCAGCATATTTACGCTCAGCAGTGTGCCATGGTTCCGTTTCTCCTTGGAGACCAGTTACTTTGTCCATCTTGCATGTTACCACATTCTGGTACAGTGTGGCTAGTTCCTTGACGCCAGAGGCTTTGAGCTTATTTGACAGAATTTGTACTGTGCGAGTACCTTTAAAAACACATAAACATGTTCATGTTATCAATCTCAATGAGTATTACATTCTTTGGTTATGGTGTGGATTTATGGAGAGTTTATTTTAGTTTAGTTATAAAGTAAACTGATGTATAGCTCATCATTTTAAATTAGTCGGTACAGTAGTGTGTCAGCCTACTGAGTTTTAAGTCCCAGATTAATTTTCCGGTATGGACAAAAATATATAATTTGTGAAAATGAGGCATCCCCTTTCATTGAAATAAAATTACAGCCAGAGGGGCCAGGGTGATGTGTTTATTCTATTAATTAGTTTATAAATCGTGGTACGAGATAAACAGTTTGTTCAGAACGTGCCCATTAAAAATAATAATAATAATAATAATAATAATAATAATAATAATAATAATAATAATAATAATAATAATAATAATAATAATAATAATAATAATAATAACCATTGTATAGCCAAGAATTCATGACTGTCATAAAAAATATTACAAGATGTAGAACCATTTTTAAGTTCAATTTTGATAGCAAGAAACTTTTTTGAAATATAAAATTTATTAAAACCCTTTTAATATAGTTATACGTTAAGCCATGTGATCCAAAACTGTAACATTTTATATATCATATAAATATACCTATGAAATAATACTAATAATGTGATAAAAATATTATCAACGTTTACTTCATAAAATTATGTTTGTATCTCAAAAAATTCCTTACTACCAATATCCTACTAAGTTATAGTTGACAAATAGGGAAAATATCTTGAATTTGCTCAGGCTTAAAAATTCATTAAAATCAGAATTCTTACCTGTAAATTTCTCAAACATTAATTGACCTGGATAAAAAAGAAATTTGCGTAATATGTCTAAAATAGCTTCATCCTTGTCCTGCATATCCTCTGTAAATGACTCTGTTACTAGACGAAGTGCCTTATTGGCTTCGATGGTGAGTTCCGGTTTAGGTGAGGTGTTTATGGTGAGGTGTTTCACCATCATAGATAAGAAGTTAGTAGACAACATCTTACTTATCTGAAACAAGCAAAGTTCAATTTGTATCCGAAGATATTGGCACGGTGATAATATGGAATATTTATAGATTTGAGCGGAACATTCAAAATAGAGTTTGTTTGTTTTTGTTCGAGACATCATATGAAAAGACAACATATTAAAAACTACAATGTATCTATTCTTTACAGTGGGAATGCAATGTGATGGTAGGTATTTAAAAGTTATGAATGGTTTCGAAGCTATTTGTATTTTCACTATATATATATTTAGCACTGTGGCTTATTATTTGTTCAGGCTAAACGCATATATAGAGGCGGTGGTGAAGCTTGAACTCGAACAGCCATCAGGTTTCAGTAACTTTTCAATGGTGGGAGAAGCAAGCAACCCAGTGCTTCTCGGTCCTTCTTGCCAACATCGTGTGCTGGTTGTTTACAAGTAACCTGTGCACATGCATGCGTCCCCCAACCTCCAAACTCAACATCTCTGCCTCCAAGAGTCATCACCTACCAGCCGGCCTCTACTAATTACTCTAAAGAGTTGGGGACGCATTTGCGTGGGGGTAAATGGAAAACCATTTTGAAAAAACTATCCTCAGTACACTCTACCGAGATTCGAACCTCGATCTTCCCACTATCAGCAGTCTATCTTACTGTGAGAGTAGCGCATTAGACCATGCTGAAACCGAAGCAGGTAATATAATTTTTTTAGCACTGTGTCATACTACCAGTTCGGATTATACGCTTATGTACTAATTATGCTAATGTTTTTTTTAAGGAAGAGAGAGGTTTCATTATATATAAAGTGTACCCACATTTGTGTGGGGAGAGAGAGTGGAAAACAATTCTGGAGGAAAAAATTCAGCCGACCCAATCGAGATTCGAACCTCGGTTTCCCCGTCATCGGCAGTCTAGCCTACTCTGAGAATAGCGCGTTTCACCATGCGGGTCATATGAATATTGTTTCGTAATTTACATAATAGATCAGAATGGCAATATGTTATACCATTATTGGCGAAGCTGTTGCTACAAAACCATAAAGGTCAACTGTGATAATTAATTATTTATATTATTAATAACTCTGGATAGAGGATGTTGGAGGCTTTTTACTAAACTTACCTGGCTACAGGCTGAAACAGTTTTTTGATTTATAACTCATGATAATTACTATCGCAAATTGATAATATTGTAATAGAGTTATTCAGACACCCAAAATTATGTTTTTGTGTTTTCATCTTTTCTACTAAGGAAAGCTAACAATTTTTATTTATTAAAAATCATAATCTTATAATTTAGACTCTAAAATTCCAAAACTAGGATTTAATGACAAGATTAGATTGAAAATAACTTTTAATCAAATCTTCACTGATAAATAAATTTAACAAATGATTAAGGTGAATATACATTTTCCAAGCAGTCCTTAATTCATCTAGTTTTAACACTCCTGAAGTATATGGTAGGTATATTAATTTTTAAAAACATGCTTAGGAAGCTAAAGTTTTATTGGGAGCAAAATTATATTATTTAATCATCCAAAGGACCTTTGATATTGTCACAAACACCTGTGTCCTTGTAGGTTTATAATTTCACTATCTTTTGAATATAGGCTTACTTACTCACACAAGGCATTAGGAACTTGAAAGTTTATTACTGCACTTAAAAGTATGCCACTTACTATCTGGAGCTAGCTCTATCCAGTCTCCTTCATCATACCCTCTCGCTTTCAGATCCATTCTAATGATATCCTCCCATCTGCGTCTTGGTCTTCCCAATGGTCTTTTACCATTAGGTTGGCCAGTCAGTACAATGAACAAGGTTCTAGAATCTCCCATTAGTGCTGCATGTCCCGCTCACAGTAATCTACAAGAGTTCATCACCCTAACAAGATCTTGTGATGAGTATATGTAACCTCCTATACTCATCCTTTTTTGGACCAAATATCTTCCTAAGCACTTGTTTCATGGGGCATGAGAAAAAAAAAATTTTTTTAAGCTCCAACTTGTATATTATACCTACTGAGGAAAAGAACAGTGATATCCTCAAATTAGGTGATTTTACAGGAAATAAGCCACATACACTAATTATCAGCTACTCAAGAGCTATTCACAATCACGGATAGCTTTGAGTGCCCAATACATCATTCACCAGAGTTATCACAGTTATACTTAACACAACAACTAGTGAAAGATGGCCCTGGATTTGAAAAAAACCAGAATGAGTCAATGTTAGAGCAATGGAATGCAGAATCAAAAGTCCAGGGTTTGATTTTGATGTCAAATATGTAATTTTTCACTTAACTAAATACTCTTTCAAGTTACACATGTTAAACTCGGACAAAACTTAAACTAGCACTAACCTGAGACTTGTCTGTGAGATTTGCTAGTACCACTTGAAAAATGTGAAGAGTTAAGAGATCCCTGTTCTTGTTGGGTTTAGCCAACCATGGTTCCACACCTTGGGTCCAAAAGTCTGGCAACAATGGTGATGTTGCCAGTTGTTCAGCAAACTCTTTGTACACGGGGTGGTGTACATGAAATGATTTTGATATTTCCTTAAAAAAATAAATCAATTAATATCAGTATGATATAAGCCTGTGCAAATCTTATTTAGGTTTGAAATTCTGAGTCTTAATATTTAAAAGAGTGAATCAGATTCAAAATTTCTAGAATCAAAATACATCCCAGATTCAAATTCAATGGAATTTAATCCAAAATTTGAGGAGTGTAAAACGTATGAATACATCCACTATTTATATAAACTAACATCAATTTGGTGTTGAAATATACAGTATTTAACAATTTTATCATAACATTTAAGTCATATTGCCATAATTACATTTCATTTTGCTGGATTAATTCACATTAGTTTGTAAGACCCATAAAGAAACTTTAATAATGATAATGATAATGATGATGATGATAATGATAATAATAATAATAATAATAACCTATATTTGTAGGTTTAATAGTATACATTGCTTTTGATTTATTTGAGGTATTTGATACTCACTTTCTGAACCAAATGATATAATTAGGGTTAGTTCCTTTAAGTCTTTGAATCAGGGCTGGGAGTCAATATGGCTAGCCTTCGACTCCTCGATTTCTCTACTGTTTGACTCAAACTATGACTCCTTCAGAAAAAGCTAATGTATATTAATTAGTAATAACAAATTTACTGTTGTAAAATCAGGGGTGCCCGCAGGGGGGGGGGGGGTTGGCGGGAGAAGCAACTACCCCCCTGAGATTCTGAGGCTGCATAAATATAAGAAGTTTGAAACATTTTTCTTATGTTGTATCTTATTTTCAAGAAACAAGGATTGCCTTAAAAATTGTCTTTCGAGGCTTCAATTTAATCAATTTTCCTGGTGGCGGACCCCCGGACCCTCCACCATACTGGGGGATATTTCATACTCCCCATGCCCCTTGGTTTGTCCCCCCTAGAGAAAAATTCTGTGGGCACCCTTGTGTAAAATGCTCTAATAAAGATGACTTTATGGGAAGCGTCTTTTGACATTGTGAATTTATATTTGAATGGATTGGTCAGTCCAAATTACAAATATTGGTCCTGAAGAAGAAAAAATAGTATAAAATTAAAATGTTAAATTTATCATATATTGTTTTAATTTTAAAAGTTTTTATTTTGAAGCCAAAGCTGGGGTTGGTACATTTTTATCGACTTTTAACTCCAACTCCACCCAAAATTGCTTCCGACACCACAGCCCTGCTTTTAATCCCACATCCTTTCATGATATTTAAGATATAGTAACCTAAAAAAATGTTAGATTTGAGAGTTGCAAACAAAATCAGAAACAAATAAAATGAAACCAAAGTTAACAATATGGGAAAGTTAGCACCCTACCCTTAAAATGATCAATATGGGAAAGTTAGCATCTTACCCTTAAAATGATTTCTAAGATTTAGATTTATAGGTAAAATGAAGATTCAAAATCGAGAAAAAATGGATTCGACCCATCTTTTGAAATAATAATTTTTAAAAAATCATAAAATGTGCACACACACACACACACACACACACACACACACACACACAAAACTTACCAGTAGTAGTATACTAAGGACAAAGATTGAGTCCTTATGAATGATTTCAGGCACACCAACAGTTTTCATAAGAAGCTTGCTATTCATAACTTTTGGGAAAAGCCTCTTGCTTATTAACAAAAAATACAAATTTTCCAATGAATGACTGGCTAGAGGTTTCTTAACTTCGGCCTCCATGATGGGCCAAATAAGCTTATGAAAAATATCTCCATTTATCTGAAATACAAGAATAAACCGTCATAAGTCAAGGGAAAAAAAGAGTTTTTTTAAGTTACTTGTGTCTTACAAAAAAAAAAAGGTGGTTAGAGAGTCAGTCAAATGCTAAAGGTAATGAATACCTTGATCCAGAACAAATTTTAATGATACTATTGATCTCTCAAAATCCCATCGAGTACAGAGGTGAAAACAGTTTGGAAAGAACGTAGGCCTACATGAATGTAATTTAAGTAATAATAAATGGTACGGCGCACCGCACAGACTTTCTCTCTCTTTCTATAAACTCGTAAGATTTCTGAACGGAATAATGTACATTGTATATTCACCACTCCACATAAGAACACGCATAAAATAATATACAATGATATAGAATCAGTGAGAAAAGAGGCGCATCTTTGTCCACCTAAGAGCATTTCAAACAGTTTAATGTCTTCCATAAGGGTCAACACTTCGTATTAAAATTTCGATTTCTGGTTAAAATTTTAACATTTTATATGGTGTTGCAGATCTTCAAGTCATGGCATTGATATTAATTATTCATTTATACATTTTGACCAATAAAAAATGTAAATATTGACTATTGAGTCTAAAATGGAGATAGATCATTGCTATGCAAACATTTCTCCTAAGAGATTTAAGGAAAAATAACATTCTATTTTAGATACTTATATTTAATTACTCTATGGCATTGGAGAATTATTGCGTTAAGACTTAAGTAGTATATGTTTACAACTAAAGCTCACAAAATTGTATTAATATATTTGCAAATATCTCAGAAACTGCTGCTTTTATAAAAATATATGTCAAATAAAAGTTTTTTATTTCTAATAGTCCTACAATTTTGCAATGATAAGTTGTTTAGTTTCTCCAATAGTTGTAGAGATACGGAAATTAACGCTTCTGTAATGTACCCTAAAAATCATTTTCATAGGAAAATGAAAATAGCCAGTTTATCTATAATCTTAATCAACGCCTAGATACGAATTTTAATCAAAATCGTTTGAGCAGATTTTGAGAAAACCAAATTTTTCTCTTTTCGCCCTTCAGTAAACTACCCTTAATTTTAAGTTTTTATAGACACACAGACAGACGGCATTGCAAAGACTATTTTTTAGGGTTCGGGGGGTCATGAGACGTCGACATCCATCAACAAATCAGGTTAGTTTTTTTTTTACGGTCGCAATACTTAAACTTTAATGTACAAAAAGTTAAAAAATTCATATAATTGCGTATAGATTGAAAGTTATTGATTTTATAAAAATAAGTTTCGGATAAAATATCTGTATTATAAATATATATACATATTTATAATGCTAAGTAATTTCATATCTCAAATAGTTTCGGAGCTATTTAAAAAAATGTTAATTGACGCATCAGACCGGAGCCCTTAAAGCCATTTTGCCGAAATATTGAGGGTAGCCATTTTGTTTGGAATATTTATTAATGTTTATAAATGAAATTTAATCAAAATCGTTTGAGCCGATTTTGAGAAAATCGACTTTTTCTCTTTTTGCCCTTCAGTAAACTACCCTTAATTTTAAGTTTTAATAGACACACAGACAGACGGCATTGCAAAGACTATTTTTTAGGGTTTGGGGGGTCATGAGACGTCGAAATCCATCAACATTTCAGGTTAGTTTTTTTTACGATCGCAATACTTAAGCTTTAATGTCCAAAAAGCTAAAAAAATATATATAATGGCGTATAGATTGAAAATTATTGATTTTATAAAAATATGTTTCGAATAAAATATTTGTATTATAAATATATATACATATTTGTAATGCTAAGTAATTTCATATCTCAAATAGTTTCGGAGCTATTATAAAAAATGTTAATTTACGCATCAGACCGGAGCCCTTAAAGTCATTTTGCCGAAATATTGAGAGTAGCCATTTTGTTTGGAATATTTATGAATGTTCATAAATGAAATTTAATCAAAATCGTTAGAGCCGATTTTGAGAAAATCGACTTTTTCTCTTTTTTCCCTTCAGTAAACTACCCTTAATTTTAGGGGTAGATATCCGATTCCAAAAACCCCTCGGGGCAACCCTATGAAAACCCTAGATATCAAGTTTCAGCTCAATCTGTAAAATAGTTTAGGCTCTAGTTGGAGGTACAGACAGACGGAAATTCAAAAACCACTTTTTCGGATTCAGGAAGTCATGAAACGTCAAAATTCATCAAAATCTCGAGTTCGAATTTTTTGACGATCACCATACTTTCTCTACCTGTAAGATAGAGAGAAAGTAAAAAAGGAAGAGAAGTCTACAGTGAAAGTTGTACAACTATGATTACTGGGCAATAGGAATGAGTGTCAACTTCTCGTATTCCTGTGACGAAGCAGTCAGGGTTTTAATTATGGCTGGGTGTACTGAGAGTGTACTGTGAGAGATAATAGATCTAGGGGGAGATGGTATGGTCATGTAATGAGGATGGAAAAGCAAATAAACCCAGGTAGAATGATGGAAATGAAGGATGTAGTAAAAAGATTGTGAAAGAAATCCTGGGAGGAGTAGATAATTGCAAGTGTGCAAATGAGAGGAAAATAATCAAGCAAATAATGAGAGAAGAACAGTGGGAGGTAAGAGGATGATGAAGTTATTTTTACTAAACTGACCCTGGCCACAGGCTGGAAAGATTTTATGATGATGTGGGTGTAAGGATAATCATTTCCTTAAAGATAATGGATATTTATAAGACAAGCTTAGTATTAAGGCTGAACAAGATTAACATTTTTACTGTGGGACAGGAATGCAACAGGAAATGAATCGGAATATCAGGATTGGGAAGTTATAAAAATTACACTTCATAAATAATTAAAATATTTATTTTTATCAATATTCTGAAGTCTGTTTGCTCACAAGTTATTGACCTTGAAGCTTACCATGCAAAGATACCCCTATCTTTCCATCCCTCCTATACACACACTATTAATACTTTTTTCTTCCAATTAAACAAGCTTTCTTACTCAATAACAGCCCCTTCCCGCAAAATTTTAGCTCAAGAGTACACTTGGCTGCTCTCCAGCTTGCTACAAACCAAGACAATGGCCGTCTACAAAAGAGATGAGTCAAAAGTACCTACTGGAACACTAAGCAAGCTTTAGTTCCCACTCAAGATTTACAGGAAATAA